>OY284483.1:28620363-30053435 GCA_958336345.1 Dorcus parallelipipedus
AGAAGACCAGACAGAATTCCTCGAGGAAAATAAAATCAAGGAGATCGTCAAGAAACACTCGCAGTTCATCGGTTACCCCATCAAGTTGGTCGTGGAGAAGGAACGTGAGAAGGAACTTAGCGACGACGAAGCCGAAGAAGAGAAAAAGGAGGAAGAATCTGAAGACAAAGATAAACCGAAAATTGAAGACGTCGGCGAGGATGAAGACGAAGACAAAGACGACAAGAAAGACAAGAAAAAGAAGAAGACCATCAAAGAAAAATACACTGAAGATGAAGAGCTCAACAAGACCAAGCCGATATGGACACGTAATGCCGACGACATTAGCCAAGAAGAATACGGCGAATTCTACAAGTCACTGACGAACGACTGGGAAGATCACTTGGCAGTCAAGCATTTCAGTGTTGAAGGTCAACTCGAATTCCGCGCTTTATTATTTGTGCCCCGCCGTGTACCCTTCGATCTCTTCGAAAACAAGAAGCGCAAGAATAACATCAAACTGTATGTCCGCAGGGTATTCATCATGGATAACTGCGAAGAACTGATACCCGAGTACCTCAACTTCATTAAGGGCGTAGTAGACAGCGAAGACTTGCCGCTCAACATTTCCCGTGAGATGCTGCAACAGAACAAGATCCTGAAAGTGATCCGCAAGAACCTCGTCAAGAAATGCCTGGAGTTATTCGAAGAGCTCTCCGAAGACAAGGACGGATACAAGAAGTTCTACGAGCAATTCTCGAAGAACCTCAAGCTCGGCATTCACGAGGATTCTCAGAACAGGGCCAAGCTTTCCGAACTCCTTCGTTATCACACCTCAGCGAGCGGGGACGAAGCTTGCTCGCTCAAGGAATATGTCAGCCGCATGAAGCCCAACCAGAAACACATCTACTTCATCACCGGCGAAAGCAAGGAGCAAGTCTCCAACTCGTCGTTTGTTGAGCGCGTCAAGAAGCGCGGTTTCGAAGTCGTTTACATGACGGAGCCAATCGATGAATACGTCGTTCAGCAAATGAAAGAGTACGACGGCAAACAACTCGTGTCCGTCACAAAAGAAGGATTAGAGCTTCCGGAAGATGAAGATGAAAAGAAGAAACGCGAAGAAGATAAGGCCAAGTTTGAAGGGCTCTGCAAGGTGATGAAGACCATCCTCGATAATAAAGTGGAGAAAGTCGTCGTTTCTAATCGCCTCGTCGAATCACCTTGCTGTATCGTAACGTCTCAGTATGGCTGGACCGCAAACATGGAGCGCATAATGAAAGCACAGGCTTTGAGAGATACCTCGACCATGGGCTACATGGCTGCTAAGAAACATTTAGAAATCAATCCGGATCATTCGATTGTCGAAAACCTGCGCCAGAAGGCCGAAGCAGACAAAAATGATAAAGCGGTGAAAGACTTGGTCATTCTATTATTTGAAACCGCTCTCCTCAGTTCAGGATTTACATTGGATGAACCGCAGGTCCATGCGTCACGCATTTACAGAATGATAAAGTTGGGACTTGGTATAGACGAAGAAGAAATGGTTGTGGAAGATTTGCCGGCGGGTGATGCACCTGCGGCCGAAGGTGATTCCGAAGATGCATCTCGAATGGAAGAGGTCGATTAATTAACTTCATCTGTGTCATTTAGAGACTTTTCCTTTTTTTTTATAAAGTTTAAACACGGAGTATGTGTTCTAGTATGCTCTGAAGTCATTCATTCCTGTGTGTAATTTATTTTTGCAAGAAACAAATTACAAGTATTATTTTGAGCTGGCAGTGTTTAGGAAATTACTATGATTTTTAATACCAAATGAGATAACTGTAAGTTCTTTTTTGTTTAAATAAACTTATTCCAGCATTTCTTCTTTTATTTATTTAGAATAGTAATGATTAGGATTACCAATGCCGGGCCTCAAACCGTGAAAATTACAAAATAAAACGAGAACTTGTTGAAATTATTAAATAAAAGATTGCCGATTGTTTAACAAATTTGAGAAACAAAAAAAAATTGCGAATTTTGGCTTTCACCTTCATAAAAAAATAAGAAAATCAAAATGGTAGAAAATTTTCAAATGTCCAAAAAGAGGCGAAATGTAAAAAAATTCTTAAGTTTCAGGTTTCGGTATCGAAGAAGCCAATTCTCATATTTGATGAACATTGCTGATTAATTATTTTGCGGCAGATATCACCACAAAATGATTAATAAAAATAAAATATTTAATTATTTCTGTTGATGCAGTGGTTTACATAAATTATTTTCAAATGAAATCACTACATTTATCACTAAATCGATCGTGAAGTCACTATTTTCGAGAAGAATCCGATAAAGGAAATTTCAAGTTGTTTCAAGAGAAGGCAGTGTTGCCAACTCTTTGAAATTCTTTACCATCACAAACGATTAATTTCTCCGTTGCTTAAAAAAGCATTCCACTACATTTTAAACTTTACGTTAAAATTTAAAAACGATAAAACTAGTCCACCTTGGGTGCATTCGACATAACCAACGCTCGGGCGTGTTCGAAAATACAGGGAGTAAGTTCAGGGAAATCATAAATTACTCCAACCCTGTACATGAATAAAGTGAAAAGCAAAAGGTACAAAATGATTTATATGAGAGAGAAAGAATATTACCCAAGAGTAACGCTCTGAGTTTTCGAACACGCCCCTCGGAGTGTTCCTTCGTCTCACTCCTACATGCACTGAAACGCATTCGTTCTCCCTCACACTTCTGTTTAGAGCGTGCCCCGAGCGTAATGTCAAACACATCCCTTAAAATGTAAAAATATGCTTTTGGTTTAATCGCTGCGACGGATAACTTAATTCCGAATAAAAAAACGAGCCCAAAGAGATGAATTATTTTATTCTTTCTAAACAAATAAAGGAATAAAAAGAGGTAGAAGACATAACCTCACTTATTGTGATTGGCGGGAATTTATGTACAGAAAGCTGTGATGTGTCGTGTATTTTATTAATAAGTTGATTTTAAATTCTTTTTTTATTGATTTTATTTAATTGTACATCGAATTCATAGAAATGCCCTTAGTAGAGTCGCCGCCAAAAATTAACAAGCCTCGAAAATCTCGCAGAATTGCAGCATCAGCCAAATCAAACCCCGAAAGAAACCGATCGCTTCGTATAAGAGCACCAGCACAAGTCAACAATGAAGAAGCGGGTGGAAAGAATTTGAGCAGCGCAACAAAGCGAGTTGCTCGAATACAGAGGGGCCCCCGACGTTCAGATTCAAGTGACTGCGAAGGAGTCAGCTGCACAAAAAGTGATGTTAGTGATGAACCAAATAAGTCAGATAAGACCTTAGGCCACAACGAACACGATATTAAATTAACTCAAGCGTTAAGAAAACCAAACACGACTTCTCCTCGTAAAGAAAAATCCAAGACGAGCGAAGCCGAACTGAGACAATACAGCCCAGTAACACCAACCAAACAGAAGAGGAATAATGAAAACAACTCACCTTGTACCCCGTCTCACTTACTCAATAAGCTCAGTTTAAAATCCCCGAGTGAATTTGAGCCAAAAAAGTTGTTTGGTGACGGAAATGTGTACCAAAGCGCCAGGCAAGCACTGCATAGTACTCGCCCCTCGCAGATGCCAGGACGTGAAACTGAGTTGAAGGAGCTCAGGGGTTTCATCGAGACACATTTGGAAACGAAAAAGTCAGGTACGCTGTATATCAGTGGGCCTCCTGGGACGGGAAAGACTGCTCTACTATCGATGGTATTAAACGACCCCAACGTAAGTTTACGTTCAATCAGTTGTGTTCGTCGTATTCAGACGTTTGAGCTTTCAGGTCATCTCCGAATTCAAGGGGGTTTACATTAATTGCACGGCTGTGAAATCTTCGGGGTCGATATTCTCTAAAATCGTTAAGGAATTGGACTGTAAATCGACGGGGAAGAGCGAGAAAGAATGTGTGGCGAACATAGAAGCTTACTTGAGTAAAAGTCACAAAATGATGTGAGTATATACAGGCAGATCCTTTAATTAATTAGTTTGGGGGGGGTGGGGCCTACAGAAAGTCTTGTTTTTAAAGAGGCGATTGGTGGTTGGCTATAGCCACATATATCTAAACAATTTTGTAATCACATGGACTTTTTTTATTATAGATTATTAATTTTGGATGAAATCGATCAACTGGAAAGTAAGAAGCAATCGATACTCTACAAGATATTCGAGTGGCCATCGAAACCGAACTCCAAGATCATCTTAATCGGCATAGCGAATGCGCTGGACTTAACAGACCGTGTCTTGCCCCGGCTTCAAGCTCGTTGCGAACTTAAACCCCAGCTCATGCATTTCGCCCCTTACACCAAAGAGCAGATAGTCCACATCTTCACCGAGCGACTTCGACAAGCCGGGGTCCTAGACGTGTTTTCCCTGGTGGCAATCCAAATGTTGGCAGGGAAAGTTGCGGCCGTTTCAGGCGATGTGAGACGTGCACTCGACATTGGCAGACGTGTGATAGAACTCGTCGAGCAGAAAAATAAAAGCGAAGTTCTGAAATCGCTGGAGAACTTGGTCGAGGATGATGAGTCCAAGCCGAAGTGTGCGGATTTGTTGCAAGTGGTGAACGTTTTAAATAAAGTCTACGGCACCACAAATAATTTAAGTGAGAACGGTGACAATTCGTTTCCCCTGCAACAGAAGATTGTCATGTGCACTCTGTTGCTCATACTGAAGAAGGCCAGGAATAAGGATGTTACAGTTGGAAAGTTGCACGAGGTGTATAGGAAAGTCTGCGGGAAGCGTAACGTGTTCGCCGTCGACCAAGCAGAGTTTGTAGGGGTTTGTTCCCTGATTGAAACCAAAGGAATTATAAGCGTTACGGGCAAGAGGGAGCCTCGCTTGCACAAGGTTTCCCTTAACTGGGATCAGGACGAAGTGTCTGCAGCGCTCAAAGATAAGCACTTGATGTCTAGTATATTACAAGATAACGACTGTTTAGGAAAACTGTAGGTCTTATATTTTTAGCAAATTTTTAAAATGTTTTGTCATGTTACATTTTTAAATCCGTTCACTCGAACTATGTAAGGTTGTATATATTTTTTAAATTCTATTTTGTTGGTATATTAAAGAAATAATTGCAAAAATATACAAAACCCTGTAGCTCATCTCAAATTTTACATTTAGTTATTTTATTTTATTAATTTGAATTAATTTTTCCTAGTGCCAATGGCGAAACATTTTCTCTTGACTGCTCCGTATTTGCCAACGAGTTTATAACAAACAGGAGAGAGTCATACCGACAGTAGTTTCTTTGTCTAAAGTGGTAACTAAATATGCCCGCTGTATATCATTAACGCGCAGCGTTTTGTGAAATTCTGGGACGACCACAAACCACACAGTTCACCATCGTTTATAACACACATGTTTCATTGAATTTAACAAATCTCGAATAATGTCAATTGTATTATAGACACTGAAGTTCTAAACATTTTTTCTTGACTACTCTGTATTTGCCAACGAGTAAAGAATAAGCAGGAGAGAGTCATACTAACAGTAGTTTCTTTGTCCAAAGTGATAACTAAATATGTCCGCAATATGTCATGAGCGCACACAACCACAGCAGCATTTGTCACCGAATTTACTTTAAACTTGATAGCCTCAGCCTTACCTAGATCAGGTGACAAACTCTGCGCTGTATCTTCCACCAGGTTTCACCTCGACTGGCAATAGGGATCATGCACATGCGAAGCCAGCGCCACCAATGACCATATTCTGCATTAGCAGTATGAAAATACGAGTTGTTTCAAATTATTAGTGTACATTTGAACTTGAATATTGTAATGTATTTCAATACCAGGAAGTTCAAGTATTATGTACTACAATCGTAAATTGTCATAAGAGTGATATTATTCCCACGTAATGAGTCTCAAGAAATATTTTCATATCACTAATTCACAAGTCACCACGCCAGGCGGCGCTGAACGCAGAGATGTGCATGGCGTCTATAGTGAGATAAGGGTGGGTCTAATACGATGTTAAATTATTGAGGGCGCCAGGACAGACCTACCCAGCTGATCGACAAGCGACCTCGTCGGTGTCCCCGAACCAGTGCTGCCAGGTTTACCGTTTTTAGAGTAGATTTACCGTTTTTATGATAAAACTACAGTTCTACCGTAAAAGGAAATTATTCTACCGTTTATTTTGATCTTAATATTCTTTCTTATTAAAATAGTTAAAAAAGTGATCTGCCCGACTGAGATCCTTAAATATATTTTCTTTTTGAGAAATTCCTGTTAAAAAAATTAATTGATTGTAATCCGGACATATACATACTTAAAATTGCTTACTTAAATGTCTGCTTTACCGGCAGAAATCAATAGCAACATTATACTTTATCAACAAGTTTAAATGGATGAAGAAATATATGTATGTACAGGCAGATCAAAATTAATTGTCCTGATCCTACACTACTTTCCGTGAGTTTCATATCAAAATTTACATTTACCACATGAAGATTAGAACGAAGAGCAGTGCGTGCATAAAAGGTTTGAGCCAGGATTATCTTTAATCTTTAATTATGACGTATAGCATTTTGTGTGTCACATTCCAACTTAGGATTAACTTTAACCCTGGCTTAAACCCTTTATACAACGCAGCCAATCTACTAATAAAAAATTAATATAGCAGTAAGAACTGAACAAAAAAATTGGATTAGAGTAGGGGGTGCAAAGAAAATATGTTTCTGTGATTAACTGAATTAATGAATGTAATACATTCATGGACTGTCAAATTTATTGACATTTTATTTATTCACAGACATGCATTTTCTTTGCACCGCCTACTCTAATCTGATTTTTATTTGCTCACCGTTTACAACGCCTAATGGTGATTTTTAATTTTCCGCATTGGCGAACTTTTGGCGATTTCTTTTCCTAATGTTGGCGACACTCCCAATTTAAAACTTGGGAACCCTGGTGCGCACTAGTGCAGTGCAGAGTACACTGACTATAATAACGTTTTCGATTCACTTGTACCGATTGCACTCAGCGTATTTGCATCGTCTTTTAACCTCATGTAATAACACGAGATGAAGATATTCTGAGTGCGCACTACTGCGATCAATCGAAAACGCTATTAGTGCGGTCAATTGAAAACGCTATTAGAGTTATTCAAGTTATACGAAAGTGTTGAAGTTCAGAGTTTATAACTTATAAGCAACAGTGCAAAAATGAAATTGTTGCCCAGAAGCGATCCGAACTTTTGGCTCTGCTTTGGCTTTATTGAATGACGTTTGAAAATAAATTGGTAACATTGCCTGCAAATGACATTTGAAGGTTTTTGAGGTTATACTTTCGCAGAAACCGCGCAGAAACGAAATGTACATTGAAAAGATTTGCCGAATTTGTCTGCGGAAAGTCGTCAACTTCACGAATTTAAACCTGGGACAACCGACGTTCAGGACGAAGCTGAAGACGTGCGCGCCCGAAATGGTGAGACTCATTGGTGAGGTTCTAACTCGAATCTTGTCGTACGAACGAGACGAATTTTACAGAACCTGGACGTCACAGTGGAGCCGGTCGCCTGCAACTCGTGCATCGCCGCGTTGAATGACGCGCACGAATTTGTCCTCATGTGTTCGGCTACAGAAGATAAAATACAGAGACACATAGAAGGTCGAACACGGATCGATCTTGCAGAGTTGTTAGAGGCCCCGGCTAGGTGTGATCAGTTAGAAGAAACAAGCAGGGATTGCAACAGCAATATGAATGATTCAGATTACTGGTGTGTTCAGTGCAACCGCAGTTTTCCAGACAGTGTACTACATATTAAGTCACACATTTACAAGAGGAAAGAATGTGGGAAGTTATTTATTGAAAAGAAAGATAGTCCTGTGCCTGGCCCAACTTGTAATTTACAATGTGATAGTGATCACATTCATCCGAATGAAGAGGACATGATAGACGAGAAAAAAGAGCACGTGGTGACACATTTCGAATGTGCAATCTGTGCACAGTCGTTTATCTTAAAGGCCGACATAATGTCGCACATGTCATCACATGCCAGTGAAAATCCGTACTTCTGTGAGTCTTGCAATAAGTGTTACAGTCGAGCGCAAGTCGATGACCACAAGTCGTTCCAATGCGAAACCTGTGGCAAATGCTTCAGCGCCAAGAGCTACCTAATTAATCATTTAAAGACACACTCGGACGCAAGACCCTATGATTGCAAAGAATGCGACAAGACCTTTCGCACGGCCAACAACTTATACATGCACAAGCGATCTCATTTGAATGAGAAACCTTTCGAGTGCCACATCTGCAAACTGAGGTTCCGATCTAACAGCGATAAGACGGTTCACATCCGAATCCACACCGGAAATAAACCGCATAAGTGCGTCTATTGCGATCAGGCTTTCACGAGGGCCCAACATCTAAAGCGGCACTTGAGAGTTCACACGGGCGAGAGGCCCTATCATTGCCACTTGTGCACCAAAACGTTCAGCGAGAAGGTGGGCTTGAAAAACCACCTGCTCCGCCACAGCGACACCAAACCCTACCACTGCAAAATCTGCGACAAGCGCTACAGTTTAAGAAGCAGCCTGCAATCGCACCTCAACACACACCAACATAGCAAGGATGTTTTCCCCTGCAACGTTTGCAAGAAGCTGTTCACCTCTCAGTCCAGCCTCACCCGACATAATCGGTACTGCGACGGAGTGGGGACTTTGGTCTGCCAAGTCTGCAAGCGAAGTTTCACTTCGAAACAGTTCCTGGAGAATCACATGCGTTCGCACACGGGGGAAAAACCGTTCCAGTGCGAAACTTGCGGGAAATGCCTGGCTCATAAGAACAGCCTCGACGAGCACATGCGGTTGCACAGCGGCGTGCGTCCATTCGAATGCAAGATTTGCCATAAACGTTTCAACACCCAGGGGTACCTCAACATACACAGACGATATCACACCGGAGAAAAACCCTTCGTTTGCACCATATGCGACAAAAGATTCGTGGAGCGAAACCACTTGAACAAGCACGTGCAGTTGCACAGCGGATCGAGGCCGTACATTTGCAAGGTGTGCCGAAAGACGTACACGACCAAGTCTAACCTAAACGAGCACGAGAAAATTCACAAGGGAGTTCAACGCAAACGAGTCACCAGGATTAAGCGCATCGTCGAAGAAGACATTGTTTGATCTGAAGTGGATCCACAACAGGATATGTATGAGCGAAAATTTTTCCATGAAGACTCGACGGTTGAAAAAACTTCTAATTACGTCACAGCCAATTAAAAGTTCATTTTGGCCCACGGGGGGTACAGTACTTTGCTTTCGTTTGAGATTGCGATTAACTAATCTACCCCTTGTACTTGTGAAAGCCCCACAGTTGAAGTTTAAACAACTACAATTCTGTGTAATAATTTACTTATTACCCCTTATAAGATATGTACACTCTAACTTCTTGGTTCCTGGACAGTTACTGGTTCTGCAACATCACCAAAGAGGCGCATACAGCGAAATTTTTTTCTACCTGAAATCCGAGCAGATGCAACCGATCACCAGTATGAGGTATTTTTGGTTGAAATAAATTCCACTTGATAGAATTAGGATAGGTGACACTTCAAGACAATATAAGAGGCTGTATATGTGTATAATCTGTAAAAAAAATTAAATGTCTGGAAAATGTAATCTTCTTGTCTTATCATTGGTACCATATTTTGTAATGTATTGGTGTAGGCAGACGATTACGTTAATAAAATTGAATAAATTGAAACTTTAAAGCATTCGCAGAGTTTCGATTCTACTTGATTTTAGCACTCTTTTAGTGTAACATTGGTTTTCCTTCTTTTGCAAATCATGTAACAATTAGCGACAGAGTGTCCTATTTGATTGTTCTTAATCTATGCGTCGTTGCTAATTCCATGATAAATAACGTTCTTTAAAAAATTACTATTTCGTCAGTTAGTTCTAAAAAGATTAATTTTTTTTCCCTAAAACTAATAGGCAAAAAAATTCATTGTTTTAAATCATTTGACCAAAGAAGACTTAGGTTGCACAGAGATTAAAATCACGTAGATTGGACACTGCATCACCTTTGATAAATGTGAGAGGTCTTGGGATTATAAGGCTGTCACATTTCCTACCAAAACGATATATTTACAAGAAAAATTTGCAAAGTAAGAGGATATATAAGATATATAATATCAGCACACAACTGTCAAGTTAATCTAATATTAACTCTGACAACTGTCAGAATCTCAAAAAAGAAAAAGTGTTGTGTATTTGATATCAAATTAATTAGAAAATTGTAATTATAATATCTAATGTTTAGTTAAAAAATGCAGTTGGTAATATTACTGTAACATTACCGATAAGGTAATCGTCCGTCTACACGCAACGATTTGCCTGCGCGCATCCCTGTGCAAACTAGTTTGTGCAAGTAAGCCCGTGCATAATGGTCCGTCTACACGCAACCAAGCAGTCTACAAGCAAGTTTCGCTATTGTATTCTTTATACTGTGGCACCGGGATGCGCGCAGGCAAATCGTTGCGTGTAGACGGACCTTAACATAGGGAGTTTTTGCAATTTGTACGTTATGGATAGCGTTTACGCCAAACGAATTTCTTGCAAAATATGAACATTCAAATCTATCGACCTATGGTACCTCTGAGTTTTGGCCGATCGATTCTGCTTGACTAATTACCGGTAATTTAACAGCACGTTATCAAATTATTAAGTTGGCAATGCTGTGGTAAGTGCATAAATTTTTTTAGGTTACGTAACCGCTTAAACAAAGGTCAGAAATTTCATTTATGAATTGAAATTATTTTACATCGCAGACAATTTGAAGCTATACTGCTATATAGAGAATTTTAAAGTTATAAGATGTGGTACATTCAATGCATGAGACGGTGGACTTTCCAACGACCAGGATTTTACCCGTTAATTGGTAAAGTTCCGGTATTTAATTGATAACGTTTGCTTTTGCTCACACTTTTTATTCTTCCGAGGAGTACTTTACGTCCAACTCTTACTTTAAATGGGATGAAAGCAAACCAGTTTAGTTGAAAAATACTTCAGTTTAACTTCCTGCATGTAAGTGTAATTTGTTTCAGACTAATTTCCATTCCCAGTCTCACAATTTAAATAGATTTTTCCAGCAGTAGCAAATAGTAGAAACCCGAAACATTTCTCAAACATGACCACAATTAAGAATGACCATGGCGGTGACAGCGATTTTGAAATAATTCGCAAACACCTGTGGCAGTTTAGTGGAGGTGTGGTTACTTTAAGCAAAGATGAAACCACCGGTGTGGCGGTAATGTGCTTGAAGCGACCGGAAAAAAGGAACGCCCTCAGCGGTAGTACTAGATCTTCAACGTGCCCAATTTATTTACAATAAAATTTTTTTTATGTAGGACAAATGATGGTTCAGTTTAGAGATCACATAGAAGAGTTGGAGCGATGGAACGAAGGAAAAGCCATCATCGTTTGTGGGGAAGGAAATTTTTGTTCTGGGGGTGATTTGGATTTTGCCAGATCAACAGGCACAGCGGAAGGGGGATTTTACATGAGCCGATGGATGCAGGACGCTTTGACTCGACTGCAGAGGCTGTCGCTGTTTAGCGTTTGCGTCCTTACCGGACCGTGTTTGGGGGGCGGTGCTGAAATATCAGTTTTTTGCGATTTTATAATTGCGGGAGACGATTTGAGATACGGTTTCGTTCATGGAAGAATGGGTATTATCACTGCTTTCGGCGGTGGAACAAGGTGTGTTAAATTTTTTAGTTTGTTGCATTAAATTTCATCGCGTTTCATTTTCTTAGGTTAGCTTTGAGACTTGGCTATCGCAAAGCGTTGAATTTACTTCTGACCGCTAAAGTGCTGACAGCTGACGAGTTGCTTCAGTTAGGGTTAGCTGAGTGTGTGGTGCCATCATCAGAAGCTTTGGGGAAAGCTAAGGATTGGCTGAACGAGAGGCTCCAACATCATCACGATGTCATCAGGGCAATGAAAGATACTATGTACAAGGCAAGCGTTTGTTCATACACTGATTCTTTGAGCTACGAAAGAGAAAGATTTGCCCCATTCTGGGGTAGCGATACCAATAAAGAAGCACTTCGTAAAAATATAAAGCACGTACCAAAGTAACAAGCAACAAAAATTGTACTAGATTTGAAGATTTTTCGTGATCCATTAAAATCAGTAATTTTTTTTAACCTTCCCGGTATCTATCTTCACCTCCCATCGAGTAAACAAAAATATGTGTATACAATCTGCTAAATTATTGTCTTCTGACTTGCTTCTTCAATGTATAAGGCACATTGCACATGTTGGGCATATTTCAGAATTAACCGGTTATTCCACCGGTAAACATTAAAAAAAATCCACTGTAAAGCTAACCTGTGAGCAAATAAAAATCAGATTAGGGTAGGCGGTGCAAAGAAAATGTATGTCTGTGATTAAATAAAAAGTCAATAAATTTGACAGTCCATGAATGTATTACATTACTTAATTCAGTTAATCACAGACATACATTTTCTTTGCACCGCCTACCCTAATTTGATTTTTATTTGCTCACTTTTTATAATAAGTTATTGACTTATTATAACTATATTATTAATTAATATACCAATGATCTGGGAGGTCGTAGATAGACAGTGCCTTATGTTTCCTGTATTCTCGATTAATATCAGCATGTGAGTGAAATAGCGAATATCTGTGAGTGATTTTGGCTCATGTATCCGACAAGGATGTCACTCGAAGCCTATGTCACGTGACATAAATGTGGGGTTAGGATTTAGGATTTTATAAATATAAATTAGTTAATATTTTTTATTGAATCAGAAATTACTTTCAAAAATGTAAGTAAGTAAATAAAAAAGTGCAAGTGGAGAAGGTGGTTTGACTTTCTACGATGATATCGTTTGAAATGTAACCTCAAAATATCCAGGCAGGCTTGCAAGCTTGGTAAACGCTAGTAGCGCCAAATGAATTATCGTGTGTACTTCGTATACAATTGTAAAAAACTTTGAGGTAAGTACTCGCAATTGTTTTTATTACATCAAGAAAGTATATATAAAACAACGTAATATGTAACATAACCTCAATTAATTTCTTCGAGGTTATGTTACATGTCGCACGTTAATTACTTCCTCGTCTTTCACAATAAACAAAAATTGGTAGTATGCGCCTCAATGTTTTTTTACAATTCATTCTGTATAAAATTCACCTCCAATGTGGTTAAATATATTCAATTTTTAAAATAGAATGATTTGTTCTCCCCAAATTACTGACCTTACTCCATATATGATACGGACACGGACTAATGCGCCGTGATGTAGTAAAACAAAATAAAACTACGTGTAGTTTTAAAGTAGCATTTGACTTTAGTTCTGTTCGTTTGTATTGCTCGGAGTTACTCTAAAAGCAGTCAAATGAACTTTTCAGTCAAATTCGAAGTTTTTTCGGCGCGAGAGAAACGAATTTGACTGAAAACTACATTTGACAACTTTTAGAGTAACTCCGAGCAATACAAACGAACAGACCTTTTATTTACTACTTCCGAAACCTAGCCTTCAATCGTGAGCCTGAAAGTCCCTGGACAGTGGACAGCTCGGAGTTACTCTTTTGTGTGAAAGCTGAAAGCGTGAAATGAGACTATAAATCTCATTATAAATTAGACAGAATAAAATATAGTATGGCAATTTCATAAGTGATAAGGAGATCAAGAGGATAGAGGATCTAACAAGTTGTTTCCGAATCCCATCAAATAAGTTAACAACAATCAACTCTAGGAATCCGAGATAAGGATATTGCACATTGATTTTCTTCTCAATTTGTATTCCTGCGCATATAGCTCTTCTTCATTCCGTAACTCCTCCTATTCACACAGACACTGGAAAATTAACAAACTAGCGTCAGTGTCCTATCTGAGTGTAACTAGACTAGTTTCAGTGTCCTATCTGAGTGTAACTAGACTAGTTTCAGTGTCCTATCTGAGTGTAGCTAGACTAGTTACAGTGTCCTATCCGAGTGTACTTAATCTATAATGATTCAGTAAAATTTTGTTTGCGTTTTTTTTTTAACCAACAAAATTAGATATTTTAAAAACATTACAACGATACAACTTTTATACTGTGTACGCTTAAGTGATTCGTTTAAGATCGACTTTGTTGGTGTATGTAAGAGGGAGTTTGAAGTTTGAATGTTGGCACTGTGGTTGGGACAGAGTTTGTTAGTTTGTTCGAGAATCACTTGAGTGGCGTAGCATTATATTAAACAATCAGCAGGAATTCGTTTTATATATTAAATAAAATGAAACGCCTTTATTTTATTGATTTTCACAAACGTAATCGTGGCCGCAACATGAAACATTGACCTCTCCAAGCCCTAGTGACTTTTCACATTTGACATTTGATTGGTTTGCTGTTTTTGCGGAATGAAATGTCACTTTGTGACAAACAGCGAACAGGAGCACATAAGGGAATATGTTGAGGCGAAATTTTACACCGAGTTTTTGTCCGTGGAAGTTATAGACTACAGTTAGACAAGATAGAGAACATCCAAGGCGGAATATGGGTATATTTGGAGGCGGTTCATCACAACACGAGAATGACGTAGGTGAGTCATCTGGTGGACCAGTATTTTTTTTTTATCTAAATAATTAACAACGGATAACGCTTTCGCTCAAAAGCAACGTCGCGAGCGGCAGGTACGTTATTGGCTAATTATCTGTGTAATCAATGAGTCACTATCACGTCTGGATAAGTTCGTGTGTTTCTTCTAGAAAAGGCCACCAGCGAAAAGAATACCAACGAAGAATGGGGCTTTATCATGACGGTGTGTGACAACGCCGGGAAGACCAGCGAAGACGCCAAGAACTATTTGAGGGCGATACTCAAACGCTTGGCCAACACCGATCCTCACATCGCAATCCAGGCAGTTACGGTAAGCACTTGTCAATTGCAATGTTAGAGTTGCCATGGTGATTAAGTTACACTTGATCTCATTTAATAAACGGTGTCAATACATTCTGTATCTGCATCTATTTATAATCTGTGTGTGCACTGTGACACAGAGGTGATATTTCTTATTCGTTTCTTGCTTGCTTTATATCAGTAGACTGCCGTGGAATGTTTGGGTTCTAAAAATTTAAATAAACGACTTTCGTATGTGTCACATCATGTACTTTGATATTTAATTTGTCATGTTTTTCTATCACTATCAGTACTTCTATGTCAAGCTTCAAGGTGGAATAAAATTAAATTCATTGTTATTGTAAAGGTGGAGGAAATAGTAGCAGTTAAATTGATAGGAAAGGAATGTTTACAAACAGCTTAAAGTAAATGTCAATAAACAATTTCGTTAAGTCATTTGTTTTGAAGGTTTTGGAGTAAAAGCCTTATTCACATTTTGTATTTTTAACTAATTTTTTTTCTAAAGTCCAAGTGTTAGTGTTTGATCTGTAATAATGTTGTCCTGATATTAAAGGGATGCCCTTTTTTTTAAGTCATACAAGTGAACTAACTACAAAAATTAGTATTATCTCTCAAGGCTAGGTGGAGACAATTAACACTTAAGTATTAATCGTCTCTTTATCAGCTGCTTTAGAGTCGGGGACTTTTCTGGTCTCTTATGTTGTTAATAATGCAACAATCAAAAATCGGCGGCGAGATGTCGCGACCCTAAGCTGTTGTGAACATTAATATTCAGTGCTATTCTGTAGCTTGGTGGTTTACATTGGCTACTAGCTAAATTCGTTGGTTAAATTCGTATTCAGTCAATACGAATTTAACCACTGACGTCAGTAGCCAATGTATACCACCACGCTACAGAATAGCACTGATTGTAACAATAGATGGCGCTGAACGAGATTTCGGTTTAAATAACGCGCAGAAATAGAAGCGATCTAAAAAGAAATGCTCTTGCGCCAGTTTCTCGAAACAAGTGCAATTTACATCGGAATTAAACATTGAAAAATACCTTCTGTTCACGGGAATCTCAACAAATGGCGCTGATTGTAGAAGGCACAAATCTTGATTTAAAATTTTGTCTGCATTGCAACATCCAGTCTGTTCGCGGCAATCTCAACAGATGGTGCTGGTTGCAAAAAGCGCAAATTCGACTTTAAAAAAGTTAACGTTAACATTCTATCAACAGGCGGAGCTGAAATTAGAGTATAGCTGAAAATAAAGCGATCGAAAAAAAAAATTATTTTTCGCGCTGCTTCGTGAATAAAAATTTAAAAAATTATGCATTGTAGTTCACGGGAAACTCAACAGATGGCGCTGACTTTAAGACAAAACTTGCAGATTCGAAATCACTCTCGTGTTACTGTTGACAGATGACGCTGAATGCGATTAAAATTTGACGTTCAAATAACCCGCAGAATCGAAACGATCCAAACAAAAGAAAAATTCCTGTTCACGAGAATCAAATCATATTTCATCAACAGGTGGCGCTGAACGCGATCTAATTCTCCGGAAATCTTTTATTATAAGGACGTTGTTTAAACTTTTCTGTAATTTTCTTCTTTTTACAAATTTTTCATTTAATTTGCCGATCGCCTTTGTTTTTTGTCTTTGCTCATCATAAATTTCTTCTACTTCAATTTTATTTTATTTTTTGAAGAAAGCGCTTCGCGAGTTAATGGCCGCTCGCCGTCGGGGGGGGGGGGGGGGGGGGCTCGCGGCAGTTAGAGAACTGCTTTCGTCGTGTTGAGTGGTCGCACGACCTACTTACCTTTTAAAGGTACGTTTTTCGATCGTGTAAGCAAAAATGTCTTAAGTGCAACTTCAATTTAAAAAATTCGTCGTTCCGTTATTTACGGTGCAATCGGATCGAAAATGGTGTCGTCGTGAAGTGGGAGGATGGGGTTATTCTCCGGTTGAAACACCTCGATGATATCTCTTCCCGTTCCGGAGAAAAAAAAATTTTCTCGGGCGTCACCCAACCGGAGCCGAATTCTAAAACGTGAGGAGCCGGCCCTGAACGTCCTACCGGAATGCGCGTCTAACCGTCGTTAAACCGCGTCCGCCTGGGTTTAATAGGGCACCGTCAGTGAGTATATAGGTACTAATAATAGTACCTATATACTCACTGGCACCGTCGAGATCGAAGAAACTACCCCATTTGTGATGGTTCCATTTAAAATGCCTCGGCTTACGGTGCATCAGACGGGGAAGTGGCGGACGAAGGCGGCAAGAAGAAGAACCGGGCTACGCGGAAACGTGTTCCAGGCCAAATCCGTAGGTAATTTTGGCGGTGGCGGCCCCCGAACGTTTCTCCACCCTTTTTCGGGAGTCCGGTGCTGTAGTGGCGCTCCGGGTGGTCAGTTCTTCAAGCGCGCGGCGGCCTCGTGTTCCTCGTCATTTTCTGCCATACGATGACGTGCGGCTCGATTCGATCACAGCCCTCTAAGTTGCCTAAGTTAAAAAATTCTCGAAAATAATTCGAAGACGTTCAAAAAGTCACCCTATAGGATGTTACAAGATTAGAACTCGATCAATCATTTGAAAAAATTATAGCTTTCTCCGTTATGTTGGCAACACAGGTAACGTTCAAAAATTACCGGTAACACTGCAAATGCACAACTCTACTAAAAATTAAAATACTGGTATGCTTGGAACTGTGATATGTTTCAAATTTCTTTCTTTCGATTAATCAATTTGATTTGAAATTTGCCAACTAGGCAGATATGGTGGTGAATTTAGCGTTTTAATAAAAATTATGCTACCTACATTGGCGACACTAATTGCAACCGCCACTAAACTTCCAAATTGTTGTAAACCATCGGTGATGTTATCGATGTCTTCGATGAGCGTATCAGATCGTTGAATTCAACGGCGCACAGTAGCGGAGTAGCGAACAATAACGTCCGAGCACGTCATTATTTGTGCAAAGTAAACCTTACTTTCATTATTGGGTTTTATACGGTTTTAATTATGCATTAAAAATGCCAGCGCCGTCTATGTAAATTTTATCGTACTACAAATTTTTTTTGGCGCGGAATTTGAAATTACGATCGTGTAAGATTTATCTTCTTGCAGCTGTTAGACGCATGTGCGAAGAACAGCGGCAGAAATTTCCGTCTAGAACTAGCCTCACGTGAATTCGAGAACGAATACCAAAAACTAATCGCCAAGAGCCACCCGAAGGTCGTGCAGAAGCTGAAAGAGTCCCTGCGCAAGTGGGCCGAAGACGAAGAGTTCAAGAGCGACCCGCAACTAAATTTAATACCCTCGCTGTACGCCAGCTTGAAGAGCAAAGGGGTTGACTTCACCATCGAGACGGTACGTATTCAAGAGCGCACAGGTTCGATTGAATTTAATTCAACGCCCCCTCAGCCCGTTAAAAAGACTGTAGTGCTAAGCAAGGACCCCAACGTAGTCCAATCACAGGAGGAGGAAGACCAAATAGCGAAAGCGATAGAATTATCCTTGAAGGAAACGTCCGGGTCACCCAGGAATTCAGCAAATACCCCATCTCTGTATCCGTCGACGAACCTAGCAGCCGCAAACGTCGTTCCCATGTCTGCGAACTCGACCCCCCAGAAAGAGCAGCGCAAAGTCCGGGCTTTGTATGACTTTGAAGCGGCCGAGGATAACGAATTGACCTTTAGCAGTGGAGAAATAAGTAAGATCTTTCTTTAAAAAAAAAAAAAAAAAACACTACACCATTTGGGTAAATTCACAGTTGTCGTCATTGACGATTCAGACCCTAACTGGTGGAAGGGGAGCAACCAAAGAGGCGAAGGTCTATTCCCAGCGAACTTCGTCACGTCGGATCTTAACGTTGAAGGTGATCAATTAGGTATGATGGAGATGCCGGTTTGCTTGCGCCTCCGGTTTATAGCAATCACGTGTTTACAGCTCAGGAAAAGAAAAAGAAATTAATCGAACTCGACGAAGACCTTCAAGACAAAACGAGCCCCACTTCGTCCATGACCTTAACGAAAGACCTGGAGAACATAGAAATCAACGAGGAGAAAATTAATAGGCTGTTGCATCTGCTGCACGAGGCAGATCCGACGAATCCGGATCAGGATACACAAGAGATGTTAAATTTAGAGCGTAAGTCATGAACGTCCGTCGAGGTAGGTAGCCGGATGAATCTTAGCGTGTCTGTGCAGGTGAGGTCAATAGTATGGGTCCTTTAATCGACGCGGAACTTGAAAGAGTTGATAGGAAACATGCGCAGTTAACTCAGCTGAGCGCGGACCTTGTGGAGGCGCTCAATTTGTATCACACCTTGATGAGGGAGCCGCAGTTTCCCCCCATGACAAAATTACCTTTCATCGGTTATCAACCGGGAATGCAACCACCACCACCCCCATCAATGGTAAGTTTTTTTTCTTGCGCTTCTATACTAAATTTTCTATTAATAATTTCCTTGGGTATAATTGTAGTTTAATTAAAAACGAGTTGATAAAAATCAATGTATTTTTAAAAGAGTGTCATTAAATTTACTTTAAATTGACAGCCTCAACCTTACCTTGACTAGGTGACAAATTCTGCGCTGTATTAACTATCAGCTATTCCCTCGGCTAGCAATAGTGAGAAGGGAGTGGGCCAATACGATGTTAAATTCTTAAGGGCGTCAGGACGGAAGATCTCAGCCAATAGGCAAACAATCTTGTCAGTATCCCCGAACTGACTGGATTGGGCAAAAAGTGAAAAACAAAATAGAGGCTACACTTGACTCACTGGTACACAAATGTAGAAATCAAAATCAAATCTAAAGATAACAAATTTAAACTTTATTGGATACTAAAACGTTGAATAGCGGATACACCTTGCACGAGGTTAAGCCTGTGCTTGTTCAAAATAAAATTTAATCAAATCGCAAGTTCTTAATAAATCTACAGTTAACACAGTTATTCACTTTCTATAATTTAAAACTGTACATTGCAATACTGCATTTAGCTGAAATTCGCTCTCCGGTAAGGCATGCAATAACCGTTCACGAAAGAAAAATAAATAAATAAAGTTAGACATCAAAACTCACGACCTTGCTGTCTGTCTGGCCATGGAATGAAGTTGGCACTCACGACGCCACCTGTGTGTTGTTTCTAACACCGGTGATCCGGTTCAAAGCGGATTCGCAAAATACGTCGTAGGAGCGCCGGAACTGATTTCTTCGCAGCGGAGGCGAATTAGCTCGATACGATAAATCGAAATAGTATTTCGATTTGCCCGCAAACTGATAATTGAAAGTCGAAGTCGAACTGAAAGCCTGTACTAAAATCCTGAAGAGAAAGAAAGGAAAACCGTTGGCGTCTCAAAATGGCGTTGGCCAGTTTGTTCAATATTTTACCTGAGATTTGTGGGAATCCCAAGCTGGGAATGGGGCTGAAAATACCCCAAAACTCGCTCGGTGGTGTGAATTCTATTCCGGCACGGCCGATGTTAAAATCGGTGATTTTAAACGTGATTACAATCGAATGATTTTTGAATCGGCCAATTAAAAATGATTTTCTGTTCTGTTAGTACAATGGAAGTATGCCTCCTAATATGGGTCCATCGTCGATGATGGGTGCGCCGCCGTTTGGTGCTGTGCCCCACGGACACGAGAGGCCGTTCATGCATCAACAGGGCGTGCATTTCCAAGTCCCTTCGCAGGGAATCCATCCTTCGTCTGGAGCTCATTTGCCACCGATGAGTTCGATGATGCACAGCTTACCCATGGGCATGACGTTACAGCAAGGCCCCCCGATGCCTCCTGGTATGCACGGGCCATTACCGGACGTCCATCGTATACCACACAGTTCGATTTCAGGCCAGTTTCCACCACAAGGGTGAGAACCTTTCAATTACATTCGATTTAATTCATTTCGTAATAGGGTTTTCGTAATTTTACCTTATGAAAGACACATTTCCTTAAAAGTTACATTCATGTAATTTAATATTAATTCTAGTAGTAAACAGGGAGTTTACAAATTAAAAGTTAAAAGACCGCGGGGGCCCAAAACTGTTTCAGGTTGCCAAGTTTCGTGCAAGGGGGATTCCCGGTGAACAATCCCCACCTGTCCCAAACGCAGAACGGCCACGGTCAGTCAGTTCCGGGTGCTCCAGCGGCAACGCAGAGTGCTACCAACTTTCCTCAACCGTCAAACCCCCCCCACATGATGTAAACCCTATTTTTTTTTATAATTATATGAAGTATTTCGTTTCCGAAATACCTTACTCTGTATAAATGTGATGTGATGATCAATTTACGAGAAGACTATTTTCAATCTTGTTTTAATTATCACGCATAATAAATACAGGGTGTCCCGTCGAGCAACGACCGACTGACTTTCTCCGTTACTCTTTTATTATTAAATTCCGAGGTGAAATGTGCATGTAACATCCTGTATTGTATTATTCCGTTAGAAGTTATAAGAAACTGTGTACCGAGTCGAGTTTAAGCTGTAAATTTTTAAACCGTTAGGATCGATTTGCACGTGTGCTCACACGAAGTCGATGATGAAAGTGCTACTATGTAAAGTGTAAAGGAACGAGGAGGAGTGAGGAACGAGGTGTTTATTTGTAAAACTCCCAAGATATATTTATATTACTTTTTAAGTTCACTAGTTAGTTTATTATTATTATATACATATATACATATATTTGATGTAAATTTGCAGTAAATAAATTTTATTGAAAACTCTAAGGATACAATTATGATTTTAAAATATTTTCTTTAATTTTATCCACGACGTGCTTGCTTGTGTGACCGCCGCCAATGTCGGGGGTAAGTACCTTGTCTACTTGCACGGTCTTTTGTATCGCCTGTTTTATAACGCGTGCGTGATCGTCACATCCGAGGTAGAACAGCAGACCCACGACTGCCTTGAGCATCGCCAGGGGATTCGCCTTGTTTGTGCCTAAGTGAACAAATTAGGCGTTTACGTTTTTTGGATTTGAAAAGGTCATTTTTACCGACGAGGGATTTCCCCAGGTTTCGACATGCGGGTTCAAAAATGGCGTAGTGGTAGCCAAAGTTTGCGCCGGCTCTCACCCCCGATCCGCCCGTGATTCCGCAGGCGACGTTGTTTAGGATGGTGCCGTATAAGTTGGGCATGACGAGAATGTCGAACTGCTGCGGTTTTATTACAAGTTGCATGCTGCAGTTGTCGATGATTAAGTCGTCGCATTGTATCTCCGGGTATTGTTCGCTGACTCGCTTGACTGTCTTGAGGAATAAACCATCTGCTACTTTCCTGTTCAATTCAAATTGTATTAGAGTTGAACATATTTTCATGTGCGAGTAAAATTAATTAAAAAATAAATGAATGTAATCAAGTTTGAGAAATGAGAAGTCTCTTTACTACAAAATCTTAATAATTTCTTTTTAAACTGGTTTCGCTTAGTCGACATCGTCAGTAATGTAATACAATCAATTTGATTTATATTTCTTTGATGGATGTATAGTCGTGGACAATCAGAAGAAGACGAAAAGCAATAAAACTGTGTCAAATTCGGCTCGGATCTCTTTTGATTGTCTATGACTGTACAAACCTATTTATTACAAATGAAGTTAAGAATTAACAGGAGAGAACCTACGGCAATGGAAGAATGCCTGACGGAAGTTACTACTTTGCGGCAGCGCAGGAGGTCAATTTTTGCAAGATGAAGGTTTATTGACATCCGTTGTTGAAAAATAATTGCCGAATTTTGTGTTTGTATCTGAGCAGTGTTGCTAGTTCTATCGCTTTAGTGTTTCATCTACCGTTCTCCAGTTTTAATACATTAATCAATCTACTGTCTTTCAGTTTTCTTTCGTTTTTTAATAAAAATAAATTCAATCACTTTATTACTTTAGAAATTTTAATAATTCTAATTCACTAGTGTAGATTTCTTGTAACCCATGATATTACAGGTTTATAATTCAATGTACCGCCCTCTGTTAGCGTACCGCTGTAGTACTCATTAAAGAAATCTGTAATGTCAAAACCGTCTTAGGTCGATGTCGGGACTTTTTAAAACAAATCTGTCACTTCTTTCTTAATATTTCACTCGCGTATGCGATGTTCACTTACTTACTGCACTGGTAGTTTTCTTTTTGTTATAATAAATAATAACGCCTAATAAATCATTGTACACTTCATCATCTAATTACCTTATAAGTTTCTGTAAGATGTTGCTTATGGTTAGGGATCTGTAATTTGACGTACGCCATTACTCTGGATTTTCGTCGATAGATGGCGCGCCACTTATTAAAAAAAATTAATCGTTTTAATAGCCGTGTTCTTTGGCTAATAACTTCAAATCGTGATCCATTGATCACGATCAAGTAATCAAGATCCAAAAAAAAGCTTGAATCGTGATTCGAATAATTTTTCGTTACCCGCTCTGGATCTGAATGCATTTAAATCCAAGCGGATCGTAAAATTGGAAGATTGAAAGGAGAAATCGGGATCCATTTGCAAAAGAGCATCCATCTTTGAACCTAAACGCGTTCTGGTGCGTTTGGATCAAACGAAAGAATTCGAAAGAATGTTCACATAACCAAATGTAAAATCTCCATACAAATCATCTTTCGAATCACAAAAATTCAATCATCCAGAGAGGCAAGGGGATTACGTTAAAACAGAATATCCTCAACGAAAGAACACTACTGATCCGATCAAATGCCTTTGGATCCAAATTTATGCGATAGAACACGGCTAATAATTTACGTTTTGAGCGATAGGAAAATTAAAATTCAAAATTCGCCGTAATTTTTATGCGAAAGCTTGCAAGAAACACAGTAAGATTTCAATTTTATAATAATATTTACAATACAATATTTAACTTCCAAGGAAGGAGAGATGAACAAAAGACGTTTCAGTTAAGAAACAAAATAAAATTTAGAGAAAAAAAGGGAAAATAAGCGACATAGCCAAGAAATATCAATGATAAGAAAAAAAAGAACAAAAGCGTTTTAATTAAAAAAAAAGACGACGATAATATATCTGAAATAAAAAGTGAAGATTTACATTTGCAAAGAAAGAGATAAAAACAAAAAATAATCCATAAATTAAATTTGTAATAATAACGAAGGAAGAAGGACTTTGGTTTAGATATTTTAAAATTTAAAAATAATTTCGTGAAAATAATATGAAATAATCAAGAGAAAATTGAGAACCCCATTCTATTAACGAAAGAAAAATGAGAGTGTTTGCCATCAAATTAATTAGAAGTTTCTAATTAAGTAACTAATTTTTATTTAAAAAACTATAGTTACGGTAACATTACCGATAAGGTAACACTAAAAATAAAGTACCGGTCATTTAACAACACTGCTATGACATACAGGGTGAGTCATAATGAGCGGAACAAATTTGACCAGTATGTAGAAAAGACGTTGTTAAGTAAAAAAGTTCCTATAAACCTATGTCCTAATCCGCACAGTTGAGGAACTACAAGGAGTCAAAGTTTTGTAATAAACAAATATTTAATAATAACGGCAACTGTGAAACCTGAAAAAAAATTTATAAACTGTATAAAAAATGTTCAATTAAATCACAGTATTACAAAAACTGTGTTCAGACGTAAGAACCTTGAGCTCTAATACAAGCACGAGCTCTAGGAATAACTTTTTTACTTAAAAAAGTCTTACCTACATACTGGTGAAATTTGTTCCGCCCATTATGATTCACTCAACTTTGACTTCCTGTAGTTCCTCAACTGTGCGGATTAGAACGTAGGTTTACGGGAAGTTTTTTACTTAAAAAAGTGTTTCCTACATACTGGCAAAATTTGTTCAGCCCATTAAGACTCACCCTGTATATGACTACGGTCTAGTCCAGTGAAATGTATCTCGCCTAGCCGCGAACAATCTAAAAATAAAACAAAAAATGCGTACCAATTTACTAAATTTCTTCTATTTGTTCGGCAGCCAAATCGTAAGAACCTTATTCGCGGTTTAAAAATAGTTACCACTTTGGACAAGAAACTATCGTTAGTATGACTCCCTCCTGTCTACTCCTTACTCGTAGGTTTTTCACTGTTTTAAACATTTTAAATTTCCAAAGCCAAATTCAGCTTTTACAGATTTCTGGCAAGTTTAATAGTGTCAATTACAGAACTCTATTATATGGACGATTTCATTATTTATTAATGAAGCTTATGAAACCATAAGCACGCATATTTGGCCACTAAATATGAAGTAGAATATTTTTTTTATTTTGAAGGCGCTTAATGGTTTATTGTATCAATATTCTCATAAGTTTAGTTTATTTTTTCCCATTAATAAGATACTTGAGCCGATAACTTTAATCTACAACTTTACGAAATCTAATGATTTTGGTTGGGGAAAGCTTTTTTAGCAGGGGAGATTTGTACGCATTCAAAATAATTTGCTGATTTTGGGGAAATTTGTACGCAGGATGGGGAAATGTGACCAAGAGCATATGGCAACAATGAGTCGGTGGTGTAGTATGTATTTGATGGGGGTTCGCTGGAGACGTGGGCACAGTATAAAGGCGGCTCCGCACATGCGGGATTCGCCGAATGCCGAACAAATGTTCGCCGAATCCCGAGTAGTGTGGATGTGTGCTCGTCTACTCGCCGAGTAACGATGGTCAGTGCTCGCCTCGCTCGGCTAGTTGTCGGTATTTTGTCCGCTTCAAAGCGCACGAATATTCGTCAAATAGGCAAACTCGCGCTGCTCCACACATTCGGGAGTCTGCTCAGCAGACAGACAGTAAGTGTATTTATACTTCTATTTTCTAATTGCTACTTACTACTTCAATTTGTCTATATCTAATTAGTCATACAATTAGTTATACAATTGAATAAACATATTATTTCAAATTAAATAATGTAGCATTTTTAAAACTTTTCTATTTTCTGTTGTTTAGGAATGAATTGGCCCAACGAGACGGTCTTGGAATTCCTCGAACTGTACGAAAGTGAACCCATATTCGGGATTCGGCGAATCCCGCATGTGCGGAGCCGCCTTAAGGAGAGTTGCCAAGGTACATAATTACCCGAATTATGAGTAATTTAAGCAACCTTGCGGATAAAAATAATACGTGGGTAAAAATGGGTATTTTTAAGGAAGAAAAAAAAGCAGATTAATTTTAAAATTTTTGATGGACGACTTGTTAGAGATGTTTCAGCTTTTACTATTGGTAACAAAGAAATCCCTGAAGCCGGAAGCCGACAAAAATTAAAGTAACTAACTGACAGCCAAATCCACATTGTTGATCAGTACTGACAACTCTACCGATAATTCGGTAGATCTACCGATTTTGAACTCAACTTGTTTTTTTAGTTTTAATTTTATCAATTTTCTTTATTTCTGGATCGTCTTTCGTTTTAGTTCACGTCAAAAATTGCACAAATGTCAAATCTTAATTTTAGAAAATGTTGCTTACTTAATGGGAATATTTTAATTTTCGTAATTTTATAAAAAAAAATTATTTCTCGATCGTCTCTTGTTTTATTTTTGATCAAAAAATGCACAATTGTCAAATCTTAATTTTAGAAAGTTATGAGAATAAGAATTTTTTAATTTTTATTTTTTTTGTAATTTTATTAGAGATTTTTTTTTGTTATTCTTTTGTAATTTTATTCAGAGATTTTTTTATATTTATTTTTTTAAAATTTTATAAATTTGTAGATTGTCGTTTGTTTTTTTTTTTTTTCGCCAAAAATTGCACAAATATCAAATCTTAATTTTAGAAAGTTTTGTTTATTTAATAAAACATGTTAATAATTTTTTGTAATTTTTATAATTTTATGTAATTTTATAAATTGCACAATTGTCAAATCTTAATTTTAGAAAGTTTTGAGAATGAGAATTTTTTAATTTTTATTTTTTTTGTAATTTTATTTAATGAGATTTTTTTATTTTTGTTACTCTTTTGTAATTTTATTCAGAAATTTTCTTATATTTATTTTTTTTTAATTTTATAAATTTGTCGATTGTCGTTTTTTTTTCGTCAAAAATTGCACAAATATCAAATCTTAATTTTAGAAAGTATTGTTTATTTAATGAGAATTTTTTAATTTTTATTTTTTGTAATTTTATTTACGAAGATAATCTTATTTTATTATTTTTTTCTAATTTTATTCAATGAGGTTTTTTATTTTTATTTTTTTTAAATTTTATAATAATTTTATAAATTTTCTTTATTTCTCAATCGTCTTTTGTTTTATTTTATGTCAAAAATTGCACAAATGTGAAATCTTAATTTTAGAAAGTTTTGTTTATTTACTAAGAATTTTTTAATTTTATAAATTTTCTTTATTTCTCGATCGTCTTTTGTTTTATTTAGCGTCAAAAATTGCACAATAACTGTCAAATGTCTTAATTTTAGAAACTTGGACCCAGTTTTGTTTATTTCATGAGAATTTCTTTTTTAAATGATTTTCAAAAATAAAAATCGCGCGAATAAAATCATGATTTTTTAATCAAGTGATTTAAATTAGCTCAACCGAAATTCAGAGACATCTATCGGAATTTTTCACAACTATCTTCCGAAATGATTCGCTTGGTCGGTTGGCAGCACTGTTGCCGATTGCCGCCCACGGTCTCACTATATAGATGATTTTTAGCCTGATAAATCTATCCTGCAACGTCCATGTGTGTAAGGTAAGTCCAATATATTAGATATTTAAATAAAATAAATTTTGTACCATTTCATTCATTCATTTCAATTTCATTACTAAATGTGGCCAGATGTGGGTAATAGTTTTTTTTTAATTTGAAAAGGGTAATCGGCTTAGAGTGCATTGGTAACACTGAGCATAAGAATCTACACAGTAGCGTCACTCGAATGTAACTGTCACATTTGCCATCTTGTTTGATATCTACTGATTTACATTACACTTGCATAAGAGTATCAAACAGTATGGCACTGACGTTTAAGTGACGCTACTGGGTAATTACTTATACTGTGACGTTGGGAACAAGTTTCCCGTACCCTAATCATACTTACATTATGTTAGCTTTATGTACCACCGTGATTTTTTTCCTGTTGTTCTTCCTAGCGAAATTAAAAGCCCATTCCGCCACCCTCTCCGTGTTGGATCGTGTTATGATCTTGAGGCTCTCCACGACGCCTCCCACGCTCTCGTGTTCGTGCATGGCGTACTCGCCCTCGGTGTTCTGCCTTATCAACACGCAGTTGACGTCCCGGTGTTTCAACTTGGCGCTGGGAAACGACTTGCAGTAAGTCATGTTGATGAAAAGATCCAAGTTGTTGCGGATCACGACGTTCGGATTGACAAAGTTCGGATTGTTTAAGTTCGGCTCGATGGTGGCTTAAACGAGAAGAAGATGGGAGTTGAAGATGTCGCGATGTGGGGTTGGGTACCTTTTATGCCGCAGCCGTTCCTTCGCATGGAGAGGATCGCCGATTTCAGGTCTTCCTCTAGCGTTGCGTCCTTGATGGGAATCTTTTCGAAGTCTATCGGCGCGTTCGTGAACGCGATGATGTCCTCCACGTACCCCATCAGTTCGGGGCCTATTCCATCGCCCGGTAACATCGTGACGACGTGACGGCCGCCGTAGGGCTCGTGCGGAATGTAATCGTCCTTCAGTCCTTCGACGACGAGGTTCTTAACTATGTAGTCGCTGAAAGCTCGCGCATGTTTCACGTTGCGCAAATTGCGAGGGCACAGCAACTTATGAAACGTCATTTTTTTTTCTACACAGACGTTAAACACCTTGATTTTTTTTTACAAACGTAAAGTTAAGCCATATTCACAGAGCTTCGAATCAACCAATAGCGTTTCATTAAAAATGTTTTTCATCTCTCATCTGCATTCGACATCACGCTCGGAGCGCTCGGGGTATTCCTTTGCCTCACTCTTACATATGTTGAAACTCATTCGCTCTCTCTCACACTTCCGCTCAGAGCGTGCTCCGAGCATAATGTCGAACGCACCCTCAGTGGGTGCATTCCATATAACGCTCCGAGCACACGAGGTATTCATTTTTCTCACTCTTACATGCACTGAAACGCATTTGTTCTCTCTCACACTTCTGCTCAGAGCGTGCCCCGCGCGTTATGCCGAACCCAGCCAGTGTTGCCAGATCTACGAGTTAAGAATTAACAGGAGAGAACCTACGGCAATGGGAGAATGCAATTATATTTGACGGAAGTTACTATTTTGCGGTAGGTTAGTTTCTACAATGTGGCGATTTATTGACATCCCTTGTTGAAAAATAATTGCCGAATTTTGTGTTCTGAGCAGAAAATATTATAGGTTTCTGTCTAATTCAATATACCGCCCTCTCCCCGTGTTCCACCACAGAATTGTCGTTCTTCTTTTGTTCTTCTTCATATTCTTATTTTGAACAGCGATATGTGAAACAAAAAAAAGTTGTGTCCGGCATCACTGTTTTGATTCGCTCTGAGCATACAGATGAAAATAATTTTGTATTGTAGAACCCTAAAACTAAAAACAAAACCGTCTTGGAAATTTTTATCTATCTTTAGTAGTTATCGAGATATGCTCCGAGAACGCAATGTCGGGACAGCCTGTATACTCGAGGGTCATTTTGAGAGAACATTTGTGGAACGTGTTCGTATTATACAGGATGCCAATTTCAACTCGTGACCCCCGACGGTTTTAGAAAAGGCAACCCGCCAATCAAATCAGAAATAACTTCGTATTCTTATGAAATACTGAAAGCAAGGAAGTAGAATGGGTTGCCTATTTTGAATTTTTAAGGCGTCACACGATTTAAGATAGTCACCACATGTAATTATTTTGAAAATAAGTTTTCGAATACGAGAAATCAGTGTTGCCATCCTTACTCAAAGCGCCCCAAATAAATTTCACGCCCGGGGGCCCCGCAAGTATTACAAACCCTATAAATTTCACGCCCGGGGCCTCGCAACTATTAAAGGCGCCTCTGACTTCTGCAGTCTATGCCTGCTTTCAGACTAGCCGTCAAAACGCACGGCCGTACAATTCACGGCACAATGTGAAGAGACACACGCCTTCCAATGACCTGCTAAATAACATCCGTGCACGTCCGTCTTTTCGTACGGTACGGCCGTGTTTTCGCACGGCCGTGCGTTTTGACGGCTAGTCTGGAAGCAGGCTATTACATAAAACCACAGTATTAGAGGTAAAATTCTAGGTTGGTCCAGGATTAGATCCGCCTCAAATTTAGTAACGCAAAGTTTATTTAAAGCAAAGAAAAACGCAGAGAAGGAGAAATTAACGGTTTAACCTCCGGGTTCTTCGCTGCGTACTTCGAGATCCAGATTTGGATCTAGTTTACGCGTTTCGCCTACTACTGCGGCGGACGCTAGTTAACGGTAATCTACGGCTCGCGATTGGTGTTTGGAACGAAACACGAAACAAACGAAAATCGCGAGGAGTGGCGCAGCAGCGCGCGGTCTTCCGTGGGGCTCAGTTATTTGGCGAACGAGTTGCGGTGTGTGTGAAGGTGAAATTCAGTCGAATTCGGCGCGCGCGAAATTCACGAGTTCCAATTGCAACTTGACGTTTTTTCTTTTTTTTTTTAAATTCCTTTAATCGCAGTGTGCAATTAATTGTGCAGTGTTTGGATTAAACACAGTGAGTGATTGTGACAGCGGGGGAGTTTTTCTAGTTTTTTTTTTGCCAATACCTCTCGTTGATTGGCCGGGGAAGGTTATCGCAAGGTAAATTAGTTCCGGCTTTTGTCGGTCGTTTATTTTTGAACCGGAGAACCTCTTGCACGTGAATTCTTGCGTTTTGCGTGAAAGTGGCGCGCCTCTTGTAGATTTATGTAATTTATTGCAACACTGCAACGAAGCCAAGTTTCGGGTACACGCAGTGTCCCCAATTATTTTATTTTGCTCCTTCGAACTATTTGGGGTCAGCTCAAGTAGACAGGGCCCCCCATTAGGTCCGTAACTAGATAACCTATAGCATTCTATCTAACGCCCCATCTTCTTCTCAAAAAGGCACAAATTTGTCAAAACTCAAATTATATCTACATTCCACGAAAGCACACCTAAATATATACAGTGCGTTTAAAAGTATGTTTACATATTTTACCCAGTTATAAATATCATTGAAAATCAACGGTTTCCGAGTTACAGACGAATCTGTAAAAAATAAATTTTGCTTGTTAACCTCTTAGGCCCAGTTTTACAATCGTGGAATAAGGGTGGAATAACTGTTCGCCGAATATCCTTTAATGTTCTTCCATATCTACGTCACACCTACGTCACGTTACTCTAAGAATAATGCTTATCCGACGAGCCTTAGTGACTTTTCAAATTAAACTTGACCGACGTTGATACAAGGTGTTACTGAACTCGAGTCATTTATTGAAACTTCCAAGAAAAAAATTAAATAAAAGAATTTTTATTATCTATTTCTTAATCACTATGCATATTTGTCTCTACATATGGTAACTTATCTCGTTCAAGCAATTTGCACAAATGGATTTGTGCTAGCATTTGCGCATACAAATTTGCTTGCGCAAATGTATGCAGTTTGCCAACCTTTTTAGCTTGTGCAAGCAAAAAAATACGTTTTCATGCAACGACTTCCTTGTGCAAATTTGTGTGCACAAGCACATTTGCGCAAATTGCTTGAGCGTGAAAACGGACCAATATACAAGCCAGAGCAATTACCGCAGTTTTTTTGTACAGTAAAAAAAATTCAATGCATTGTCAATATGTTACATAAAGGTCCCTTTTCACGCTCAAACAATTTGCGCAAATGTGCTTGTGCACACAAATTTGCGCATGTAAATTTGGTTCAGTGAAAAATTGATAATCCATTTTCACGCTCAATTATGTTTGCACAAATTTATAGGTAATCCTGCACTTTAGACACTTGTAAACGCGCAGCTCGTTGCGCACATTACGAGGGCAACACTGAAAATGTCTAGAATGCCATGTCTCTAAAAACAAATAAAATTAATTTTTATTTGACAGCCACTTTTTAATGTTTTGCGAGTTGATTGTCGTTTAGTTTGTTCGATTTGCTCTAATAGTTTTTTAATTATCATAATATAAAGATTTTGTGTTCACCCAAAAAAGAATTTGACTACAGAACATTTCCGGGCTCTGATTATTTACGATTTTAAATCATCATAATTCTTTTTCTTTCTGCGACATTATTTACACAAAACACACAAAATAACTGATATAAGTATAGCGGTCACGTGAGTTTCGGAAAAATAATTTACCGTTTACTATTATCTACTCACTACGCACGCGTTAAGTTGGAGTGTTGTTTACACGTTCAAACATTTGCGGCAACCGCAAGCAAATTATCTGACCAGGCAGATTTTACACAAGCAAAAAAATTACGTTTTCATGCAACGACTTCCTTGGGCAAATTTGTGTGCACAAGCACCGTAATGGATACTTTGTTGCATGTGTGTTTCGTGTCGCTACGTAAACGACCAAGTTCCCAAATTGATTTAATTCATCGGTGATGTCTATACAAAGTGTTATTAAAGATGTGAACTTCACGAATCGGGAAAAATTAAAAAAAAAACCTTTTAAACAGTTTTATTAATCACCCTGTATAGTTGCCTCTATACAAGCTAGATTTCTTTTTTTTACATTAAAAAAATGTATTGGTTTGTAAGTAGAATTTCTATTGGGTAAAATCGGATACCCTTTCTCTTTTTAGGTAGTAGTACCCTCAATCACCGCTAGATCACAACCATTTGACAACTGCCAAAGTTGTAGGGTTAAGTTTAATAAATAATGAGTTGATTAATTAGGATTAGATAGCTGATAAATACAAGTAGAGAAGACATAATTTTTTTTTATATCCATTGGTAACAATGTTTGACATCGAGATGAGGGTTTTAGAATTTGACAACACTATTTAAAGTAACCGTCAAACTTTTACATATTTGTATAATTTCAGAGAGCTCGATTTGGAACATAAAATATTTCTCACTGAAAGTTACTTGTGAATCAAGGATACCTAATTGAGCTGAAGCACAAACCTAACCTCAAATATGCGACGTCGCCAACTCATTCCGTGTTACCCACTCTATAATAGAAATGATGGCTTAAAATAATCGATCTTTTTCTCTGCAACTTATGTATGCATTTGTTGGGTAACGTAGTTTCTACGATCGTCTAAAAGAATGTGCACACAGGGTTGCCAGCTTTGTAAATGCTAGTAGCGCCAAAGAAAATATTCCAAAGCGCCACTTGGCGCCAAAGTTTAAACATTTTTCTTTAAAGTTCCAATATTCATTTGAAGTACTTTTTGTAATTATCTAAAGACTTTTTTCGATTTTTTACTAAATTTTAAATAATAGAACAAGTACACTTGCGGACAGAAAATTTCGGATGTCACTGTCATTCCACTGACGTAAAAGTTGAACAATTCCTTTATGTATACGCCAGATGAATGACAGTGACGAAATTTTCTATCCGGAACTGTACGTAATATTTTTTTATCAACTCTTGCCGTGAGACCTGGACGGCATGTCTTAGCTTAAGTGAAAAGTACCTCATTGCACTTCTTTATGCTGTTTTACAGTAAAGCTACGACATGCCGTCCAAAATCCATGGCAAGAGTTGATAAAAAATTTAAAAAATCAAGCGGCATAATAACGTAACGTAAATTCTTACAAGAACAAACTACATATATATTTTTTACGTCAATAAAACCATACAAAACACTGACTGACGAAATAACATGGCATGACAAAACCTACAAGGCCGTTTCATGAAATTTTGAAAGAGGTAGCTATATAAAAGTTCTTTGACTTATCGATCGATCAGCTTATTTTATATTTCATATTCCTGGAATATTTGTATAATTTCGTTCAATTGTTCTTCTTCTTTAGATACGATAGTTTTTAAATACATATTGTTATTAAATTCTAGCAATATATTTTTAGACAAGTGAAATTATGTGTTATTTTGTCTATGAACTTTTTTGGCGCGAGCACCTTTATAAATAATTTTAAACAGAGCTATCAAACATCAAGTGTCATGTGTCATGCATATGCACGTCTACCAACTACTGAGGAAAAAGGAATGAAAAGTTATTGAATAATCTAAGTTACTAAATGGAACATCAAAAATTCTCCAACTACTGCATAAAATATGCATATTGTCTGGTCCAAAATTAAAAAACCACAACCTGTTGAATTATGTTGCCAAAAAACAAAATTCCCAGATATATTTTAGTTGGTACTTCACATTGTCGTTGTCTAGTCGTAGTTTATGCGCGTCAGTAATTTTGCGTCAAAATTTGAAATGTCATGTAAACGTAATTTGCCCTAAATCTTAGATGTCGCAAAAACACAGAAATTTTTTAAATTGCGCAGTTGAAATTTTCTTCCCCCTAAATTTGTCACTAGCAGGTACATGCATATCAACAGCGTTGCCGGTTGTATCCACGGGGTAAATTGCGAGGTTGGTGGTTTTTTGATTTTGAAACAGACAATATGTAGCTTCTTAAGAATTGCAAAGCGCCAAAATCACCACATTTAGCGCCAAGCGCCAAAGTGAAATTTTTAAGAGCAATTTGTTCACTCAAAGACGCCACTTTGGCGCTAAAGCGTCACACCTGGCAGCACTGTGTCCACGTTGTTTGAAACCGCGCCATCTGTTGACGTTTTCTTGAATTACATACGACGTTTTAACCGGTAAATTTAAAACGCTTGAAAATTCAATCGCCATCAACAAAATAATATGAAAATCACGGAACTTGAGCACTGCGTAATCAATCGCCGAAGTTACAATCGACAATTATTTCGTGATACAATTTTCATCGGACAAGAAACAACTTTAAAGGCAATTATTTCCAAAGCCGTCTCTATCTAACAAGCCGTGCTATTACGCTTGGCAACGTCGCATTGATACCCGAAAGTAGTCCTAATCGAACTTGGCATCTACAACATAAACCTAATTAATAATTCAGAAAGAATAGTTATTTATTTACCTACAACGAAAAGTCAAGTTTTAAAGTAATTAGGAGCAAGTTGTTTAGCCGAGGCTGTAATTACTTCCAAGTATATATATTTAAAGTCAATTTTCGTTCGAGGTAAATATGAAATTTTCTTTCAAACTAGACGTTTAACGAGTTTAAAATTAAGTACTAGGACTTTAAAGTTCCACTTTTTGTACCATTGAAAATCCGAAAAATGTCACATTGGTATGAAATAAAAGTAAATAACGGAAAACGAAAAAGTTTGGTTATCTAGCAGAATTAGGCTTTGTGGACTTACCTTGATTGTTAATATAACATTTAAAACGTTATTTTAGTCACCAATACTATAATAAACAATAAAATTTGATTGAGAATTACATTACAGCATTATCTCGTACAACTTACGTCAAACTGGTGAAACTCGTGGTCGGACTACTTGCTCTGTTGCCAAATTTACAAGTGTACGGCTTGAGATAGAGACGGCTTTGTTATTTCAGTATCATTTCTTTGTTAACGGTGAATGAGAAAAAAGTTATGATTCTTAAGTCTAATGATGCAACACCAGACGTATTTTATTTATTTATGACGCAGAGCTCTTCTCTTATGAAAACAACTATAAATAAGAATTACGTCATATAATAAAAACTACACCATCTACAGATGTTTCTTTGTACTGCAAATATCTATACCTACGTCTGATTTAGGGTGCAAAACATTACCATCTGGTGAATCTCATTTGTTTTCTGTAGTGAGCCCTGTGTTGAACTCTTGGTAACGTAAAGCTACGCCATCTCTTGATGTTTTATCGGAACCGTAAAATTTTGAGCGCCAAATTCAAATCTCTGTGATTTCTCGTTTGTTTTTTTTTTTTGAATTTTACAAACCCAACATAATTTTTACTAAATCAAGAAGACTTCGACTTACCTACTTATGTTAAATCCCGAGCCTTTGAATTTTTTAGAACATTGTGAAGCAGGTCTTGAATTAGATCGATGCCAAATACAACTTTACGTTAGGTCACGTTAGGTTATATGCAAAATACAATCGAGTGATTTTTAAATTTTTTTATCAACTCTTGCCATGAAATCTGGATGGCACCTCTTAGCTTAAGAGGACTATGGATCACGTGATCAACTACTCGAAAGCCACCAGTACTCCCCCCAAACCCCGCATGACTGAAAACACGCCTCTCTTATAATTGAAATAATTGTCGTTTAGTCCAATCAGGCTCAATAGTTGACGGACAAGGATAACAGCATCTACACTCGTCTTGTATAAGTTCACACACATTCATCGTATCTAACATAGTGGCAACGTCGCGTCGCAAAACTAGCACGTGGTAATATTCTTATATTCTGAAATAAAGGAAGAAAAGTTTGCTGGTTATATACGCGCGAAATTCAAAAGTAAGATTTGAATAAAAATCATTCTTATATCGAGAAATAAATTGCGAAATACGCCAGTAGTAAAATAATTCTTATTTAAATAATATTCGTAATTAAGACACTTTTTGTTCGTTGAAATTTGTCAAATAATAAATAACTTTTAAAATGAAATGACTTCCACATTTCGTTTTGTGAAAAGTAGCTTATACTTTAAGTCAATTTTCTTGATAAATAATTTTCTGATATTTGAAAACCAAACAGAATTTGGTCGATACTAATTTCAATTCGAAATTTAAATTGATATTAAATTTAACTAAAATGTAATACATAGATGTCTTATTAATTACACTACTTAGAAATTCTTTCAATATTTTTACTTTAGGAAAAAGTTTTCATTTCAAGACAACATCTTTACACTCATCTTTTAATATACAAATAGGAAATAAATTGTGCATAATTTTCTACATTTTATTAGTAATATTGTTGCAACTTTTGAAAAATCAAAAAATAACATTGTCTTGTAAAAATATTAAAAAAATTTTTTTTAACTTATTTCACAACGAAAGCATGTTACAGTTTACTCGCTCAATGAATGATTCTAAATAACAAAAATAAAATATTTTTACCGAAAACGAAAAAAGAATTGTAGACGAAAAATAAAAGTTATTTCAGTTTAAAATTTCTTAATATTCAAAAAAAAGTTGAGAGTGATGCACAAATAGGAATAAGGAATGCATTGGAACAAATAGTTAACCAATAGGATTGCTCAATTGCCGACATGTGATGTAAGCAACAGACCGTACAAAATGAAATTAAGAAAGGCGTACTATCGATATCTTAAAAAAAAAATCTTTAAAATCCAGCAGCTATGCGTTTCCATTATTTTATTATTTTAAATCTTACTTCATTGTCACGTCAGTAACCGTATTTTTGTTAACGCCGAAATTCTGAGGAATTCGTGTAACTATGATACTCTCTTCTATGCAAGCAATTATTACCTTATAGCTTTTAAAACAACATTTACTTTAAGTACATTTAAGTACAATTTCAAATTACGATTGGTAGTAGTTTTATCCAGATTAAAAAGTCTTGTGCTATTAGTTATTTATCATAGCAGTGGTAACAATTTAGAGATATTTTTCGTAATTAAATATTTATGTGTAGTCGCGACCAAGAAAAAAATTGGTCGTAAGTGTCTTACTTTGTCATATTGACCAGTGTTTTATTGTCAAGCGATCGTGGTGGTCATAAACTTTGTACAGCGAAATATTTCAGGTGTCAATTTTATTTGTCAAATTGATTAAAATCACACCTGACAAGCAGACAATTTATGACTATTCCATCATCCGTCACAACATGCGAATATGCGAACAGGGAATGAGTAATCCTTTAGGGTGAAATAGTGACGTTACTCCAACTCTCTCAGAGCAAATTTCGCCTTCTTAATTTTTCACACTTAATTTGTCACACTTTGAGTCATTTATATGATCGTAGAAAGGTTTTAACTAAAATTTTGATACGTGTTAAATTCGTGTTTTTAATAGATGTAGGTAGTGCATTGAAGACTTCTATTTTAATCTATCACTATCAATACAAATCGTTCGTAAAATATTATACTTTGCGATGCACTTTTGTTTTTTTTTTTTTTTTGCAATAACTCTAAAAGATAAAATACATAAAATCCTACAACCTTTGCATTTACAGTCTTTCGGTATCTCCTAAAATAAAATCTCTAGGTGGGGTGCAAAATATAAAAAAATAACCCTGCAGATCCGGCGTTTGCTCCTAAATTCAAATATATGTAGTTCAATTAAATGCTAACACCCTCAGAATTTTTGAACGGTTAAGGTAATAAGTTTAAAAGCTTAGCGACAAGTCTGAACGCACCCAGTTTTACGATAACAACGTTGCCAAATTTATTTGACATGAGTTCGTCTTCCTTGAACCTTAAGATGGCAGCACATTACATAGCAAATTTTTATATTACTTATTTTTCATTTTGCACTTTTAGGAATGATAATTTCGTATATTTTTTTAAGCAAATATGATCAGTTTTTTACGTAGAATGTGGGAAAGTCATTTTCCGTAGTGAGTTTTAAAATTTTATAATTTTACTTTGTTAATATAAAACATTTTCCATAATTATCGACTTTCCCACATTTATAGTATTATTACAGACTGATCTACTTTTACAATTTTTAAATCGAACGCGATTTAAAAGCAGCATTTGAAAAATAAATTTTTGCCAATATGGCGGACCTCCATAGGCCTCTTAAGTGAAAAGTACGTCATTGCACTCCTTGATGCTGTTTTACCAGAGTACACAATGAGTAGTGACAGCTTTTGAATCTCCCATAAGAAAAGCATTTAACGGTCGTGAACACCAAAAAATGACGGTTGGAGTGGGAAATGACTTTAAAGTGACCTTAAAGAATGTGTTGGTTAACCTGATATTTGGTGATACTTAACTAATTTATATGTCCACTTAAGTCCCTATAATGTAAAAATACAAGAATAGAATTGAATTATAGGTTATATTTATTTTAATAATTCAAGTCTTTGTTTATTTGTATTTAAACAATACGAACAATCCAAATGAGCACAAAGCATATTTTCTCAGCTTCGAAAAGGCCACATGAAGAGGCAGAAATTCTTGTTTCAGGTAAATAAAAATGGTAAACTGGTAAAAAATAAAATAAACAATTTATTAAGAACTTGAAGCTTTGTTTAAAAACATAAAACACACAACACAAGTTTTCTGTTTCGTTTTGGTACACTCAGTAATTGTTTATTTATAACTTTCAGGGACTAAAATATTCGCATGTGTGTAAATAATGACAACAAATAATCAAGAGGAAGATTGGTGCATGGATGATAAGAATGGAATTACAGCAATTTTCTTTTTTTTTGTTGGCTGCTCACATTGAGATTTAAGTTGCGTCCGACTCCTTGACAAACACAGTCGAAGTAGTCCGATTCATTGTCAGACTCCATGGGAGCCGTGGTCGCATTTTAGAACGTAACCACTCGACCGTCCGACAGAAGGTCCGCCATGGGTTGATTACTTTAACCATAAGTCGGACGCAGCCTTGATGGAATTTGTCTCAAATGACCCGCTACTAAAAATGTTTTCTTTGCCAGCAGTACAGAGATTTTATTGTATTAGTTATATTGTTTCCATGTGAATTTATTACTGTAAGTTTTTTGAAAAACTGTAGCATTGTATTTAAAAAAGAAATATGAATATCGTTGCTGTTACGAGGTATGCAGTTCTGAGGTATTAAATAAATCAAATAAGTTATTAATGTTTTCTACAAATGAAATGTTTATATCCAAAATGTTTCTGTTCTTAAGTGTAAATAAAGAGTTCTAAATAAAATAGAATCGATTTGTTTATTTTTTTCCTTAATCTAATTCTGCAAGAATTAGCGTATTAAGGCAGGTTTCATAATTGAATTAAAGGAGATTGTAATATTCAAAAGATGGTAGCAGAGCGTGGTTGACGATTTTAGATGTGCATTGATATTTCAAGTGCGAAAATTTAGACGGAATAATAAACATTTTCATTCGACGAACCCTCGGGGTTATGGACGTTTTGACGTAGAACTTTTAGAAGTGTTTAAAACGTGTAAAGGTGTGAAAAATCAAAATGAGTGATAAGCAGCAAATTGAAAAGTTAACTGGTGAGGACAATTGGGCTACATGGCGAATCATTATGCGAACAATTTTAGAATGTGACGGAACATTTAATGTTGTTGACGGGAAATTTATGAAACCAGTAGATAACAGTGCTGAGAATTTTCAAGTGCAGTTAGCTACATGGACGCAATTAAATGCAAAAGCAAAGAAGCGCATTATTTTATCTCTCGACACAAAACCGCTACTTCGTGTTGGTGGATGTGAGACGGCAAAAGATATTTGGAATAAGCTGGATCAAATTTATGAAGCACAATCGGAAGAAAACATCGACCTTTTACGACATAAATTTCATAATATTGAATGGGAACCATCTGGAGGAGTTCAAGGTCATTTAGCAAAATTTGACGAAGTGCAGACAAAATTGTCTTTATTGAATAAGCCTATCGATGAAGGTGACTTATGTGCTCGACTTTTACAAACGTTACCTAAAGATTTTGACTACATTTATGTGACATGGCATGACCTACCACAGGCCGAACGAACTTGGTCTAAATTGCAAAAGCGGTGTCTAAATTATGAATTACGATGGTGACTCGTGACGACACAGATACTGCAACTGCAATGTTATCAAAAATCAAGGTAAATGCTGCTCAAACTAAACAAAAGCCGAAGAAAAATTTATCGACGACCAACATGACGAAAACTTCTACTTCACGAAAGGATAACAATACGAGGTGTTTTTCTTGTGGAAAAATGGGTCATTTATCTAAAGAGTGTAAAACCGGTTTAGTTTGTTTCAAGTGCAAAAATAAAGGACACATATCTGCAAATTGTCCAAATCAAATGAAAACAAAAGACTTTGCTATGTTTTCGCAATCATCAAGAGAAATTCAACACGAGACTAAGGAAATTAAGAAATATACCCCATACAAGAAAAATTTTGTGTATTCTGCTTTTGACCTTGACATCAATAAAATGGATTGTGATGAATGGTTTATAGACAGTGGTGCCACACATCATATCACGAATCGACGAGACTGGTATAGTTCTTTCGAATTGTTTGAAAAACCAAAGAAACTGGATAGTGCCAAGAATGGAGTACAAATTGAAGCAATTGGTACTGGACGAATTAATGTCGAAGTTTTTGATGGGCAAAAATGGACTGAACGATATTTTGAAGATGTTTGGTTCTGTCCTGATGGGATGTGCAACTTGTTTTCTGTGAAACAGGCTGGACGAAAAGGTATCGATCAAGTTATTCAAAACGATGGCATGACGTGGATATTCTGTAGAGAAAACACACCAATAGCCATTGGTGTGTCCAATAAGACCAACGATCTCTTTCGTCTAGTAGTAAGGGTTATCTTCCCTGAGAAGTCCTGTGCTATTTTTGAGAGAAGAGATACTCTCCAAAACTGGCATGAAAAACTTGGACATCAAAATAAACAACATGTACAAAGATTTTTAACGGATCGTAGAATTAAGTTCAAGACGGATGACGAGTTTTGCGAAGGATGCGTTCTCGGAAAGTCACACAGACTTACTTTTGGTGAAAGAATTGAGAAATCCACCAAACCGGGAGAGTTAATTTTTGCCGATGTCTGTGGTCCGATGGAAGAAAATGATATACATGGATACAGATATTTCCTTGTATTCAAAGATGATTTTACCAGCTTTAGAGTGACTTATCTGTTACGAAGAAAAGACGAGGTTAAAGAAAAATTAGCAATCTTTTTGGAGATGGTGAAGACACAAGCACAAGTGACAGTGAAGGAATTACGCACTGATGGAGGAAAGGAATTCGATAACGAAGATGTGCGAAATTGTGCAGAGAAGACAGGATTAAAACACTCGATGACCGTACCTTACACTCCGCAACAAAATGGCGTTGCGGAGCGAGAAAATAGAATCCTTTGTGAGATGGCACGTTCTTGGCTTCATTCGGCTCCTCATTTACCAAAGTCATTATGGGGAGAAGCTATTCTTGCTGCAACTTACACTTTGAATCGAACTGCTCCAACAAAAATCAAAAGGGAATGTCCCACGGAATTATTCTTAAAAAAGGAAAGTCGCTTTGATCACTTACGAATTTTTGGAACAAAATGTTACGCATGGATTCCACCGCCAAAGCGAAAGAAATTCGATGCCAAATCGACTAGAGGATTTGTAGTTGGATATGCAGACTGCGGTTATCGGGTCTACTTTCCTGATAAGAAATTAGTGTATGTCTGCAGAGATCTCAAATTTAAGGATGAATTGCCACAACAATCAGTGAGGAAAGATGTAACAAAAATGATGGATATTTCACCTGAAGATGATGGATATCTAATAGAACCAAATGACGATGCTGTAAATGTTGAAGACAACAACAATGAAGATGACATTTATCAAGCAGATGCCAATGAAAACCATCAAGAAGATGTTGTCAACAATGAAAATTACCAGAATCCTGCTGATAATGAAGAAAGGCCTTACATCTTAAGAAATAGGCAAGCAATCCAGAGGCCAAGACGTTACAGAGATGGGTACGTTCAGCATCATCAACCAAGGATGATGTTACTTAGAGAAGTTCCAAAGGACTATGAGGAAGCTATTCAATCCGACGATGTTGTGAAATGGAAAACTGCGATGGACGACGAGATAGATTCATTGCACAAGAGTGATGCGTGGAAACTAGTTGACTTACCTTCCAAAGCCAAAGTTATTGATAACCGATGGGTTTTTACCATAAAGACAAATTCTGACGACGAAGTAATCCGGTATAAAGCGCGATTAGTGGCTACGGGTTTTAGTCAAAGACCAGGGATCGACTGCACTGACACTTTCAGTCCCGTTGCCAGATTTGAGACTATGAGAGCCCTTTTCGGTGTTGTTGTTCAACGCGATTGGAGTATGAAGCAATTTGACGTAAAAACCGCTTTTCTCAACGGAACGCTTGAAGAAGATATTTATATGAAGCAGCCCCAAGGTTATACTGATGGCACGGACCGTGTATGCAAGTTAGTTCGGAGCTTATATGGCCTGAAGCAAGCCTCGAAATGTTGGTACAAATGCCTAATTGAATATCTTGAACAATGCAATTTACAAGAAAGCAGTGCTGATCCTTGTATGTTCTACAATGAAAATTTGATTCTTTTATTTCATGTGGACGATGGCCTAATTATGGGTCCTAGTAAACTGATAGATGAATTTATCGATAAATTGGCAAATCGCTTCGAAATAACAACCGGCGAAGTTGATAACTATCTTGGCTTACAAATCAAAAAAATCGGAAGATTGTATGCAGATTAATCAAACTCCATATGCAAGGCGAGTATTAGAAAAATATGGGATGATCGATTCAAAACCACTATTGCTTCCAATTGAACAAGGATGGACGCCTGGTGAATCACCTTCAGCTGAAGATGTTAATGGTTATCGTGAGATCATCGGTAGCCTGATGTATTTGATGTTGGGAACACGACCGGACTTGGCATTTTCTGTAAACGTTGCTTCAAGAGTGCAAGACGCACCAACACAAGCGCATTTTAACTTAGTGAAACGAATACTTCGATATGTGAAAGCAACTATCAACGATGGAATTAGATTTAAGAAGACGACGAATTCAGCAATAGAGGCCTTCAGTGATGCCGACCATGCTGGAGATAAGACTACAAGACGCTCTACAAGTGGTGTATTGTTGAAGTTCTGTGGTGGACCTGTAATGTGAAAAAGTAAGCTGCAGAGGTGCGTTGCTCTGTCCTCTATGGAGGCGGAATATGTGGCCGCAAGTGAAGCTGCTAAATCACTAGTGTGGTTAGACAGACTGTTAAAAGAAATTTGTGTTACAAATGACTTGGTTCCTACGTTACACATTGACAATCAGAGTACCATTAAGTTCATCGGGAATCCTAGTTTTCATGAGAGGTCCAAGCACATTGAAACACGTTATCATTATGTTCGCCATTTAGTTAGTGAAAACAAGATTTGTGTGAAATATATATCAACAGATATGCAGACAGCTGACATTTTCACGAAGAGTTTGACTTCAATCAAATTGAAAATTATGAAAACCTTGATTGGAATGTTTATGACGGAACAAACCTCTTCAACCAAGTGACGTGATTAAAACAAATGAAAATATGAACATTGCGGGAGAGTGTTGAGAATATTCAATATTCATATTGAGTTTGTTTGCATTACTTGTAATTCCCTCCATTTGCTAACCAATTAGGTACATGTATGACTATGTTGTTGCGCGAATGTACAATTACAATAAGATATGTTTGCAGGAAGTTATGTTTTAACTCCTCCAACAAAATGTCAATGCAACGTGTATTTTATTGAATAAATCTGTTAAATGGTGTATTCGCGATTTATTCTGACACTTATGCCTGTTTTAGACGGTCATATTTTTGTAACAAATTTATTACGAAGTGAGAGAGATAAGCTACCACAGTGAATGTTGATTGGTTGAATTGGCACTTCTCACTCACTTCGTAATAAATTTGATACAAAAATATGACCGTGTAAAACAGGCATTAGAACACTAGAATGTAATTTAGAAGTCTCCTTTAGTCAGCTTTAGTTCAATTATGAAACTTGGCCGTATTCATACAGGTTCAAAATATCGCGCCAACAAATGACGGTTGGGGTGGGACACTACGTCACAGTGGTGTTCACAATTTTGGGGAGTTGTCGCTACTGGTTGTGTACTCTGGTTTTACAGTAAAGCTAAGACATGCCGTCCAAATTTCATGGCAACAGTTGATAAAAAATGTAAGAAATCACCCCGTATAACTGTTGGACAACTGTCATCCGTCAAACGTCAATTGCTTTAGGCGGTCATCCCTTTTTTGCTTTTTATTCTTTCATCAAAAAATCAAAACCAACTTGAAGGACTTTTCAATTGAACTGTCGTTAGTAGTGTTAAAATATGACATTTTATGTATTCTGGACTCGTCGTAAGTTAACATTGAACAGCAAACTTTTATAGAGTGGACCATAGATAATTATTTCTGGCGGTTTATTTAGAACCAGACCAACTTAAAAGACCACCTCCAAAAGTAAACAGTGGCGTTTAAGTCAACACGGCCCGCCATTTGTTCCGCGTTATAGGTTTACTCGAGATGGTGTTTACGAGCGCCGTTTTTATCGCCGTTTTTTCTCGCCGTGATTGGCCCGCGTCTCGGACGTCAAACACACCTTGTTTTTATCTCGAGGACTGCGCGCTCAAGAAATGACGAAAAAATGAACTCCTCGCAAAAACGAATGACGTTCAACGAACATCTCTCCGTTGCAAATAAGTTGATACTTTAGCATCCAAGCGCTTGAGTAATTCTATAAACGTCTACTGAATGCGTCATGAATTTTTTCGAAATGTTTTCGTCCTTTTTGGTTCTACCGAAACGTTTTATTCAATTATGCGGCTTTATTACAAACATCTGGAATATGTAAACAAAACCTTTGAAACCGTCGTAAGTGAAACACCCCGTATGTATTATTTATTACACTGACTAAACCCCAAATGCCTATCGATTCCAATTACTTAGTTATTAATACGCATACGTTCCACCTTGTTTTCGTTGAGTAACTGTTAAGTAATGGAATATATCTAAATTGATGTTTCCTAATAACACGTTTAATAACGGGGTGCAATGTTTACAATGTTCGTGCAGCGTTATCGCCAAAGCAAACAACAACAAACTTACACATTTGATGCGCTGTTTGCGATTAGTGATAACCTTGTGTTGACTCTGCGCGGGATTTTGCAACAAACTTGTACTGCAACGTGACGTTCGCCTGCGAGCGTTACTTAACACACCCGAATTCGCTACGCAAATACAAACCACATTCACAATCCGCAAATGTCAACGGCGATAATTTGATTCTTCTTTTTTAGTTTTATGAAAGGAAACAATCGTCATTGCTATCTTAAGTCTTATATTCCCATAATTTGAATTTACCGCCATACAAAATTATTGTTCATGATCATGTAAGTTTACGATTTTGTTTTCAAAACCGTGTGATCAAATGAAAAACGAATTAGAGTTGACGATGCAACCAAACGCGCGTTAAACAATATTTCCTATATGTTATTTATGTCATGATTGACAATCGAAATTAGTATGACGTTATCCGAGAGACACATTTAAATTCCAACGCCTGCTCTAATTCGCTTTTATAAACAATATGGTTTAGGAAATTAATTTTTAAAAATTCGCGCAAAAGCAAAGCAATTTCACTCGATTAACAATAAGATTTCACTTTTGTAAGTTTAGGTAGATATAATCGATTTAATCAAGAAAAATAAGGTGTACCAAATTGAAACGTCATAAATATCATATTCGAACCGTCATAAATATCATCTATCTAGTACGCAAGCAGGAAATGAATTCTTATCACATTTAAATTTAATAATTGTTAAGTTTGCAAACGAGCACAGGCCATATTATATCAAAGCAACTTGGCCAAGATACCAGGACAAGGTCGTCCGCATAATGTGGCTGATCAAGCTGAAAGTAACACAGCAGACACCACAGACGACTATGTACATACGTGAAATATGTAATGTAATGTAATAAAGACCGCTAATGAAATGCAACTCTTGCTCATGGTGAAAACTGCAAAATAACTATCATCTGACATCAAGCGTTGAACTTTCTATTTCTGGATGAGTAGATAAAAAGCACATTTTTCAAATAGTCCAAATCCTTTTCGCATCACGTGAAAGGAACGCATCCGACAATTATCGTGGAATTAAAAGAATGTTCAGCTCTTGGTAAGTTGACCGACCTTGATACCTTGAATTAGAATACATACAATGCGATCGAAAATGATTGAGCGTCCTTGAGAAAATAAATACCCAAAGGTGATCATAACTACTACATTCGGCCTAGAGAATTTTCACGTTTTTGAATGCTCAAGGTCAGGTGACAATCAATAGCGTTCGTATGTTGTGTATGGTTTGTTTATTAATTGAGTTTTCTACCAGTTTTTCATATCGAAATTAGTACATATTTTTGAAGGATGTTCAATCATTTTCGATCGCATTGTACTTGAAGACATCGGTTGAATTCAATACGTCATCGTCGAGCGACATTTTCAAATACCAAAATAATTGGGTTACCACAACGTAAGGCCAAGGGTTGCAATGACTATTACGCGCTATATTATAACATTGTAGAGGTTATTGCTAGTTCCGCAAGGGTCGTTCAGCCGTAAACAGAATAAGAAGGCCAGTAGGATAGTTCCTTTAGCGCCGGAAATAAAGTAACCAGGTAGCTTTAGTCTAGATGTATAGGGAGCGCATGCCTGATTGCAGTAATAAAACCTTTGCTGGGTGACCCTTTTGAAATTCTTAGCAATAAACTTCGGTTCGGTTTCGGTCCAGTTATTTTATTTGGCAATCAGTTTAAATTGATTTTGTTTGGACAGTTTTTATTGGTTATTTAGTTGTCCATAATAGTCAATAAACAAGGTGGCACGTCGGCGTGTTACACAATACTCGTTGTTGCAGGATAGTGCTGTCCTGCTAGAACTGACACACTGTTCCTTAAGTTCGCAGTCGCAGTTTGATATAAAATCAAACTTGATAATTGAGTTGATTATACGTCATTTTTATAAGAAGTCATCTAAAAATATTTAAATTTCATGGTTCCACAATAATAATAATTTCCAAATGATTCGGGACTTTCAACGGTCACGCTTATTTTTATTTATCTGTTCGCCTTGACTAATATGTTTTGCAAGTTTTCAAATCCTCGTAATTTCCAGATGACTCGTACTACTTATTCGTTTTTCTGTCGTTCAAATTGACTTATTCTTAGTTTAATTAATGAGTTACTGCATCAGCACCGAACCGTGTTAGTGTGTCTAGTTCGAAGCCTGTATTTACTACATGTGATTTATGCAATCACACGCGCCGTATCGGCGATTTGGCTAAAAATAGCCACGCTACGCTGCCTGTCATCCCGTAAATAAATACCGTGAGTAGCTGACCTAGCAATCCATTCATTACGGCGGGTCATTTGCGAACTGGATTGCTTCGTTTCGTGTGTGTGGGGGGGAAGGGAGCTCCTTGCCGACGTAATCACCATTAATGAGAATTAATTTGCATATTAAGAGCGAACGAATTGATACGCAGTTCGTGAATTCGTGTTTTCTGTTGCAAGAACGAATTTGAAGGATGTACAGTAACGATGACAAGAGTAAACAGGAAATTATACTTCAGTCTATTTCATTACAAGCAATTATGACTTTCTTGTAAACACGAACGTCATCACTTATAATTAATCAAAAAAAAAATCAAGTCATGGATGGATTAAGACGTGAATAGGCCTAACGCTATTTACGAGTTTAGCTACTCTATACAAGACAGCTGACTCGTTCACCATTTTGGAGCCCAATGTGAGGTTATATTCTAAATATGATGAAAAGAAATTACTTGCCTGAAAAATTTGATACAATTGAGATCCAAAATGGCCGACGAGCCAGCTATGATAATCGAGTAGCTGTAGTGTAGATTCTTTTACGGTGGCTAAGCCATTCGGTGACCCCGTTTGAAATTTCGTTTTGTAATAATTAACAGTGTTGCCATTCCACTCTAAGCCAATAACCCTTTTCAAATTTTAAAAACCCCGCTCTTAGCCACATTGAGTAATGAAATTGAATGAATGAATGAAATGGTACAAAATTTATTTTATTTAAATACCTAATATTATTGGACTTACCTTACACACATGGACGTTGCACGACAGATTTTTCAGGTTAAAATCATCTATACGTGGGACTGTGGGCGACAATCGGTAAAAGTCCTTCCAACCGATCAAGCGAAGCATTTCGGAAGATAGTTGTGAATAATTCCGGTAGACGTCTCTGAATTTCGGTTGAACTAATTTAAATCACTTGATTAAAGCCATGAGTTTATTCCAGCGATTTTTATTTTTGAGAATCATTTAAAAAAGAAATGAAATAAATTCTCATCAAATAAACAAAACTCGATCCAAATTTCTAAAATTAAGACATTTGACAGTTATTGTGCAATTTTCGACGCTATATAAAACAAAAGACGATCGAGAAATAAAGAAAATTTATAAAATTAAATTTTTTTTTGTAAATAAACAAAACTTTCTAAAATTAAGATTTGACATTTGTGCAATTTTTGACGTAAAATGAAACAAAAGACGATTGAGAAATAAAGAAAATTTATAAAATTGGTATAAAATTTAAAAAAATTTAAAAAAATCTCATTGAATAAAATTAGAAAAAAATAATAAAAAAAAGAAATTTCATTAAATAAAATTGCAAAAAAATAAAAATTAAAAAATTCTCATTAAATAAACAATACTGTCTACTTTCTATAAAATTACAAAAAATTATAAAAATGAAAAAATTCTCATTAAATAAACAAAACTTTCTAAAATTGAGATTTGACATTTGTGTAATTTTTGACGTAAAATAAAACAAAAGATGATCGACAAATTTATAAAAAAAAAATAAATATTAAAAAAATCTCATTGAATAAAATTAGAAAAGAATAACAAAAATAAAAAAGAATCATTAAATAAAATTACAAAAAACTAAAAGTTAATGAGAAAATTGTCATTAAATAAACAATACTTTCTACTTTCTATAAAATTACAAAAAATTATAAAAATTAAAAAAATCTCATTAAATAAGCAAAACTTTCTAAAATTAAGATTTGAACTTTGGGCAATGTTTAGCGTAAAATGAAACAAAAGACGATCGACAAATTTATAAAATTAAAATAATCTCGTTGAATAAAATTAGAAAAAAATTACAAAGATTAAAAAAAACTCATTAAATAAACAAAACTCTTTAAAATTAAGATTTGATATTTGTGCAATTTTTGACGAAAAAAAAAAACAAACGACAATCGACAAATTTATAAAATTCAAAAAATAAATAAATATAAAAAAAATCTCATTGAATAAAATTACAAAAACATAAAAATAAAAAATCTCATTAAATAAAATTACAAAAAAATAAAAATTGAAAAATTCTCATTCTCAAAACTTTCTAAAATCAAGATTTGACAATTGTGCATTTTTTGATGAAAAACAAAACAAGAGACGGTCGAGAAATAAAGAAAATTTATAAAATTACGAAAAATAACGAAAATTAAAAAATTCACATTAAATAAACAAAACTTTCTAAAATTAAGATTTGAAATTTGTGCAATTTTTGACGTAAAATAAACCAAAAGACGATCTAGAAATAAAGAAAATTGATAAAATTACAAAATAAAAATAAAATAAAAATTAAGTTCAAAATTCGTAGATCTACCGAATTATCGGGAGAGTTGGCAGCACTGATCGACAATGTGGATTTGGCTGTTTTCTTTATTGCCAATAGTAAAGCTGAAACATCACTAACTAGTCGTCAATAAAAAATTTAAAAATTAATCTGTTTTTTTCTTCCTTGAAAATACCCACGTATTTTTTTTTTACCCTGACAATTAATGACATCCAGTGTCGCCAACTCTAACGCCACATTCATAAATATATTTTTTTAATCGATCGCATGATATTATTATTTAACACACAACCGCTTCGAGCATCAATAAACATGCGACAAGTTATTGTTTCGTAACTGTTTACTCATGTAAATATACACGTGCATTATTCAAGCCGGTGTTAATTATTTTTAAACGTGATTACTTGCAACATAGTGATAATCTTTCCACTTATACTCGTTTAAAAATGTATGTAAAAACGCTTGTTGATTCGAACAGTTTTCCTCGTCCTCTTGAGCCGTCGCATGTTTACGATCGCGATCGTCGCAAACATTCCGTAAGCCTCTACGTTTCGCTTCGCGGCTTAATTTATGGCTTTGTTTTTGGGTGTCCAGTGGTTGTCGTTTAACGAGTCATGTTAATGTCGGTCGCGTCGTGACACCGTGGTGGAAATTTAATGATTGTCATTAGGATGTAAGCCAATTCTTACTTACTTTTATTTTTTAATTTGTTGTGTGTAATACATACAAATAAGCCCGTTCATTAGTATTTCGAATACGTCGTTTCTATCTGAATTATAGAACCCGAAACTGGGGCTTCTACGTGAGCCTTCGGTAATCACAAGTGAATAAGAATAAGTGATTTCCATTCAGTTCAGATCGGAAACGTACAGAACGTTTGAAGTGATTTGAACCTCATAAAACTGATTGTATTGTAAAGTTATTAAGATTATTAAGCCTAAAGCCGGACTCAGACGACTGGTGTACTTGGCTAATATACCAATATTGGTATACTTGGCAAATGTACCAGCTCATAAAGGCCATTTTACGCAAAGGCGTTCACACGACGTGTACAAAGACGATGGGAAATTGACCAGTACTCACCAGTGACAAATAATTGTACAAGTAAACCACTCACACGGCATGGCAAGTCTACGCCATTAACAAATATTGGCCAAGTACACCAGTCGTCTGAGTCCGACTTAAGGATCATGACCATCCGTGGTACGTTAAGTTTCAAATAATTTGATCGATTTTGAACTAATTTTTATCGCTTTTAACCGTACACGCACTTTTCGGCTGGAATTCTCGTGGGGTTGATTATGCGACGAAATTAATTTACGCGACCTTCAGAATGGACGTTGTTTGTCGGTCGCATTTGCACCGCACGCAAACGATGCACTTCCTGCTCTTGTTGTTCGCGCAATTTGCGTGAAATTGGCGAAGCAACCGGCTTCGTGTTTACTTTAAAAGATGAAAGGCGCCCGGAATGAACAACGAAACATCGAATTATGCAATCAATTCGTGGTAATTCAACTTGAACTATGTATGTATACGTTTTACGTTACAGTCTCCACTCACGGTTCAATCGGTTATACATACTGGTTGTCGAATCAAACTGAGATCATACAAAGTCCTGTGTTCTCTATCTGTTATATTGCCTATGTTCTCACTTTACAACAACGACCGGTATACGAAACGCGGTAACATCTCAGGATTTCAGAGGGGCGATGACTTTTTTTAATTTCAGCGCGGAATCTATTAAGAAATTTATGGCCCGAACGATTAGATAACATAGGCCAAGTAGAACTGCGCCAGTCCGATTTTATGGCCGCGATAACACAAAGGTTCGCGTGCTGCCGCTTTAATGGCTTCATATTTTACGACCCAAGTCACAGCAAAAAATATATACAAAGGCCACCCGTATAATCTGACATTAATTGATATGACCAGAATTCAACAATTCTCGATATCTTTTATGAATGACGGTTACGTCACAACCGCGAAGTATCTAATCATGTTTTTTACGTACTTCTGTTTTTTTGGTCAGATTTAACTTTTTTTTGGTGTATGAATTTGTTTTTGTTGTATTTGTATTTGCATGAACGAAAACAAATAACGAAAAGAAGGTGCTTCCTTCTAAAGCATAAATCACTATTTTGCAATTGTAGCGAATTACAAATTGCGATCGTTCATGGCAATAAAAAAATTGCGCAGCAGAGGATTACTTGTAAGTACTTGTAAGTAATTAAGTGCCTTTTTAATGTATAGTTTTATTATTGCTTAAGTACACGAAGGTCGCTTGCGCAAACAAATTTCACTTGACCGATTGCTACCACAAAACTCCTGAATTATTTACCTTGATCGGTAATAAGTGCGCGCTGTATCTTTTTCATCGGCTTTTCCTCGTCTGGCAACACCGAAGAATGGTAAGAATGGTGTGAGTAAATAAATAGATCTTAAGGTAGGCGCCAGGGTGAACAAAATACCCAGCCGATCCGAAATAGGCCTCTACGGTGTTCCCAATATGTCTTGGCTTTGCAGTTGAACGTTCGCACAATCACAGGAGATTTAATTGTGGTAGTGGCACAAGTTGGTCGCAGTGTCATACAAGCAGATTAATCGCAAGCGACAGAATGTCGATAACTAAAGCGACCTGAGTTTGACTCGATTCGATGCTTCGGATCCAATCCGCCTTATTCTTACTACAACAATTTACATCAAATAATTAAAGGCGCAAGATCTGTCGAAAATTCGCTCTTTAACAACGCAGAGCCACGAAGCATTTAATAAAAATATGCTGAACAAGCTCACGCAACCAAGAATGTGTCTCTGCGTGTATTCCCGAAGCGGTTACTTCCTCTTCAGCGGGGCACGTTCTTCGATTCGGTAGTACGAACCGCGGGACGAAAACCGCGAGTTTCGTTTGTCAATTAACTAACCGAGTACCAACAGAAAATCGAAAAGAAAGAGTATCCAAAACGAAAAGCCTGAGTTAAAAAAAAACGGTATAGTTAATAACAAGTTAGCCTAACATAACCTGGATTTTCTTACGGTTGAAAAATCCAATTAAGTATATTTTCCGAACGCCTGTATTAGCGACCAGGCTGGCGTACATGACTTTCGTCATATTTCTCAATGTTGCACCATTAGACTACACGCTGATATTTAGTCCTACAGTAAGTATATCTTCATTTTACTCTGTCGTCCGGTTAAAAACTGATTTCATCCCGTAACCCCCGCGTCGTAGTGATAGTTGGAGAGTACGCCGCCCTTGGTCTCGTGGTTATTGTTGCATCAGCGCTCGTTGCGTGCTGTCCCTTTGTTTGTGTTGGTGATTAAAAATCTTTATGTTTCTCTCACGTGGTTGAAACCTGAAACGGAATCTTCTCCGAAATCTGTTAAAGCACGCCGAGTGAATTTCAAGCTTGTTAAAAAGCTTTTCGAAAGCCTGCTTCTGAGATACTTCTTGTTGGCCATTTTGTGCGTATGTTCTGTTGGTAACGCGTATCACTCTCTTCTATTGGGCTTTTAGTGGTAGTTTTACCTTGGTCGAGAATATCGTGATCCCTTGGGTGGAATAAAAGGGCGGACTCGGGGTTTGAAACGTATAAAACCTCCGGCATCCCGGCCCATACTTCGTCCGTGAAATCACTTGGTGATGTAACACCTGCGTCGAAGTACGTCATTGACTGCTTTTACCTCCGTTGGAGGGCGCTCTCTCACTACTGACAGCTATCTGTCATTATGCTGGATTTTGGTTACCAGATCGGAAATATTTTAATTATGTATTTTTATTGACTTATTTGTGTCGACTCACCTTACCGCGGCGTTGTTATTTTTATTTTTCTTTCATTTGTTAATCAAGTGAATTTCTTTAATCACCTTAAGCGTTAATTGTAAACGAAGAGCAGATCTGCTGGTCGGATAAAATCTAACTTGTTAGTTTCCTTAATTACATTTCGTGCTCTTGTCATTGGGACCCCTTCTGAATCGCACTCGTGTTATTTGTAAATTATTTTCCTATTCGTTAACAAGTGGTCCATTTGCCTTTGTGAACTCCTCCCACCGAAAAGAAAATTTGGAGATCGCGCTTCGCGCGTTAAGGGTCGCTCGCGGGGGAGCTCGCGGCAGCTAGGGAATTGAATTTTCGCTCGGTTCCCTTCGACCTTGACCCCGAAGTCTTTCATTTAATTTTTTCAACATTTTCTTTTCGATCTCAAATTCTTGCTCGGGTTGATTACAGTTGGGTTCGCTCGGGTTTGGTTGACCTTGAACTTTCGTTCGACCTTGACCTTTAAGTTATCGAAATTTTTTTTCAATAGTAAATTTTTTCGATCTGATGTTAGTTAAATGTTTTTATTTGTAATAAAAATATAGATAATAAAATACAAAAACCAAATAATATAAACGCGAACAATATTAAGTAAGTAAGAAGCTGCGCAATGATAACGAGCACACATGCACGCCTCGCGTCGTGATTCATAATGCCTCTCCGCTTAACATCTCCACGCGCATGCCTCAGCCAACGATCAGGGACTTCCCGGGTGTGTCGAAGGCTGCCTCCGCTGGTACGCCGGGCATCCCCTAACACTTAATTCCTTGCTCGGTTTGAGTGCACTTGAGTTTGTTCGAGTTGGGTTGACTTTGAACTTTCACTTGACCTTGACCTTTGACCGTTTCCGACCGTTGATCTCGAAACTCTTAATTCCCTAATTTTTTACTTTGACCTTTGCGACGCCTCATTGTGGAAATTCAAAAATTCTTAAAAATTTTTCCAAATTTTTGTCCGTAACTTTGACCTTTGATCTGTACGACTACTCTTTGCCGAATTAAATTTTTTTCTTAATTTCCCCCGATTTTTACGAATTTTTTGTCGTGACCTTGACCTTTGGGACGCCTCGTCCAAATTCAAATTTTTTAAAAATTTTCCCGTATTTCCAAATTTTTGGTTGTGACCTTGATCTTAGACCTTTACGATGGCGCACTCTTGAAATTCAAGTTTTTTTTTAAAGTTTCCCCGATTTTTTCAATTTTTTTATCGTGACCTTTACCTTTGACCTTGGGGATGCCTCGTTGTCGAAATTCAAAAATTTTGAAAAGTTTTCCCCGAATTTTTGAGGTTGAACTTGACCTTTGACCTTTAAGACGACTCGTTCTCGAAATTTAAAATTTTTTAAAGAAAATTTTCAATATTTCTCCAAAAGTTTTGGTCGTGACCTTGATCTTTGACCTTTAAGATGATTCGCTCTCGAAATTCTATGACATTAAGAAAAATGTTGAAAAAGTATTCACTAAGAACGCGTTCTTAGTGACTTATATCTTAACCGAGAAACAGATCTGCCTTTCGTTTACAAAAATGCAAAAGATGACCTATTCAAAATTATTCACTTAAAATAGAATTAACGCAACGCAGTGTATAATGCGGCATTAGCAAATTTATTAAAGAGAAAATAAAACAGATCCGACCTTGTAATAAATCCACTTTGACACTCAGCTCCCTGTCAAAGTGAAATTGGAAATACCAATCGAGATACAATCCGGCGGAGGGAGACGGTGTTGCTAATTGCGTCACTACGCGAGATGACGTCAAGATGTCACGTCATGGTCTCTCCTTTTGACTTGTATCGTCTACGGCCGAGTCCATCTCCAACGGGAGAAAGGGGTGGACAGCGAAGTTTTGACCTTTAGCAGCTAAAGCTCCGCTTACAGCTTTTCCCTATAAGGGTCGGTCTCAAAAGGCGTTACGAAGAAAGAAGTAGTCGGGGGTAGAAGGGGTACGCATAAAGTTGTCAATAAAACCCTACCTATTCTTTTCTCGCTACAACAGGCTTAGAAGAAGCTTATAAGAAAGCTTGTATTGCTTAACGTGCACCTAAGGAGATTTCGGAGTAAGTAACTTCCGCGTTCATACGTTAATACAGTAACTTTTTCGTACGTAAGATTGAATGATTCTAGTGTGTGATATCGATGCTCTTGCTGGTTTTATTTTGTCGGGGTTTATTTAGAAGCACCCTGTGTATCCGTGCAAATTTTTTTTTTTCAATCCGTTCATTGCTATTCCACGCCGCAATTTAAAAAAATGATCGCACGGCACTTCTTGGCCCCAGATGAAAGAGGACTGCCAAGCCGCTTCAATTCTAATTTGAGGAACTTGAGCACCGGCGTCGTGACAATATTCACGCTAAATAGATAACTCACGGTCGGTTGGGTCCGGTTTTAAATGTGTGTGTGTGTGTATCCTGCAACAACAACAGCAACAGCCGAGCTATAGGCGCGTCGCAGGTTATTTGTGAATTATTACGTTTCCAAGCAAGGACAAAACGGGAACGATAAAATCGGCGGGCGTCAAACTTGCCCATGCATTGACGTCAAAAATACGGCAACAAGGTTTTTTTTATTGCGCATACAATGCTGTAGGTGTTATTGAAGCGTAAACACAGGGAGAAAGCTAATGGAGTTGAAACAATAAAATTTAATTATTGACAGATAATGCTATCAGAGGACGGAGTTACTTGAACTGGCGCACGGTACAACACCACCTCCGACGAGTGTCCAGGTTAACGTCAGCCGTCGCCCTCTACACATCGCCACGTCGAAGTTGGAGTACTCTGCCCTCTCAAGGTCTTTACATCTCACAGCCTCGTCTCATTCGAATAGCGCTTAAAAAAATGAAGGCCCAACGATATATTTATTTATTATGATGTCTCAAATGTCTTTTTGATTTAACTTTTTAATCTGCCAGATGAATTATGCATCGTGCGAACCGTCCTTGCCTGTACGTTTCGCGCTTTGTATTTGGGAAAGACTTTATTGTTTAAATGTGCTCGGAATGTAAGCGAGTACGAGTCACAAAGTGATTTTCAGCATTTCAATGCGGCGCGGTGCGGCGCTCCGAGTTACGAATGTATGTATGTATATGTATGAATGGGCCCCTCTCAAGCGGACACGTATTGCGTAACAAAATTATTATTAAAACAGAGTCTTTCTTTGTTCGTTTATAGATTTATTATAGTGCCGGTTGACCTTGCTCCGTGAAAGTTTTTTTCTTCGCATTAAATTTAAAAGATTAGTGTCACGCACGCACGTATTTTCGTATTCCGCCGCGAATAAATAGAACGCCTGCCAAGTGACATTTTTTCGGACGCTAAATTGCGCCTTGCTTTAAACGAGCGCAGGAGGAGAAATTTACCGTAGACGTTGTAGTATCGTTTAAAAGAATGATGCCTGTTTGTCTGTGTGTTTTAAGAAACTGTGGAGCAAAATCAATAAATAAGACTCAAAACATGCTGCTGAAGCATTAGGATAGAAACCGATCGACCATCAATCTTTTAATCAATTTGAAAAGTAAAGTAAATCAACAAGGGCAAGGTCGTTCGCGAACTTGTACGCACGTCTAGGTACCCCTTTAAAATTAATCTCGTTTTCAATGTATTCGAATTTTTTTCCTAAAATTATTTCTTTTGCTTATTCAAGCACGTCGGGAGTAACCTAGCAGGATAAAACAAAGGTTCTAAACAACGAATAGTTACTTTTTAACACCACGAGGATCACTGCAAGCACGCTCGCGAACCTGTACGCACGTCTGGATGATTAATCTGGCTGGACTCGTTGTCAATATCATCGTATTTTTTCTTCTAAATTTATTTCGTTTGCACATTCAAGCACGTCGGGGATGACCTAGCAGAAAGAAAAACGTTCAATACAACGCATGGTAATAATTTGTTTCAACAACTGTTGGTAAAAATCACGATTTTTTTTATTGATTTAAATAAAAAGCAAACAACTCGACCTGCTCTTCAAGAAATGCATTACCTTTGTGATCTGTCACTTTGACAGCTGTCAAGTAAGGTATTTGTGTTGATTTTAACACTTGAACCTAATATGCGTTGCACAAATGCCTGATTTTTACTTTAATAAGTAATTTTGTTCCGAAATTCAATTGTTCAATTTGTTTTGACAAGGTAGACCGCATCAATCACCACCTGTCGGTGTTAGCTGTCTCATAAAAATTAATAACTGCCGTATCAGCCATGACACGGTGTTAGTAATCTCGTAGTATCAAGCAAACAACTCAACCTGCCCCTCAAATGCAGCCTTTGTAAACTGTCACTTTGACAGCTGTCAAGTAAGATATTTGCGTTGATTTGAACACTTGAATCTAATGTGCTTTGCATAATTGCCTGATTTTTATTTTAATTATGTAACATTATTTCGAAATTCAAATTGTTTTTATAAGGCATCCGTCATCGCCTATCAGTGTTAGCCGTCTCATAACAATTAATTCGTGACGGCAGTGCCGTATCAGCCACATTGACACGGTGTCAGTAATTTCGTGTCAAGCCAAAGCCGTCTATATCTTACAAGCCGTGCACTTGTAAATTTGGCAGCAGAGCAATTAGTCCGATCACGAGTTTCACCAGTTTGACGTAAATTGTACGAGATAATGCTGTAATGTAATTCTGTACTTATCAATCAAATTTTATTGTTTATTATAGTATTGGTGACTAAAATAACGTTTTAAATGTTATATTAACAATCAAGGTAAGTCCACAAAGCCTAATTCTGCTAGATAACCAAACTTTTTCGTTTTCCTTTATTTGCTTTTATTTCATACCAATGTGACATTTTTCGGATTTTCAATGGTACAAAAAGTGGAACTTTAAAGTCCTAGTACTTAATTTTAAACTCGTTAAACGTCTAGTTTGAAAGAAAATTTCATATTTACCTCGAACGAAAATTGACTTTAAATGTATATACTTGGAAGTAATTACAGCCTCGGCTAAACAACTTGCTCCTAATTACTTTAAAACTTGACTTTTCGTTGTAGGTAAATAAATAACTATTCTTTCTGAATTATTAATTAGGTTTATGTCGTAGATGTCAAGTTCGATTAGGACTACTTTCGGGTATCAAAGAGACGTTGCCAAGCGTAACAGCACGGCTTGTAAGATATAGACGGCTTTGGTCAAGCAAACAACTTGACTTGGCCCACACTTGGCCTTTAAAAAATGGAATGTCTTTGTGAACTGTCACTTTGACAGCTGTCAAGTAAGATATTTGCGTTGATTTGAACACTTGAATCTCATATGCTTTGCACAATTGCCTGATTTTTATTTTAATATGTAACATTATTTCGAAATTGTTTAAATTGTTTTGACAGGGTAGATCGCATCCGTCATCGCCTTCAGTGTTAGCTGTCTCATAACATCTATCTAATTCGTGTCGGCAATGCTGTATCCATGCTGTATCAGCCATAAGTTCACATCACAGAACATACTTAAAAAAGAAGCGACATCCAATGTTATGAAAGTGCAAGTTAAAATCGTGCAAGTGAATTAATTGCGCCGTCTATGAATGGTTGCGTAAACTAATCGATTAAACGCGCCAGGTTTGAATTTATTTACAGTTTACCATGGTAATGTTGAATGAGCGAAAGATATAATATTAACGGACTTTACATTTCTCAGCTTATCAGCTTATTTGGTAGTTTTATGATAAAGTGAACGATAAAATAGCCAAACAAACTATAATTATGCATTCTTAATTAGAAATTTTTTTTATTGGGAATTATTTATAATTTCCAACCACAATGCACCCTTTTTTTATATTTCTTGGAAATAAGAAATACTGCACATTTGAATTGTTTGTATATTTGTTGGGGCAAGATAGTAATGCACATTTTTTTATATAAAACCGCCCTTGGTGAAAAGGTTTTATCCCGTAATTTATGAAGTCCTCAATTATTACAACTAATAACGCTGCATTTAAGCGATAATGTATTAAATGATAAAAAATTCCTTACCATTATTAAGATATCGAATTATTTAACTTATTCTCAAAACGTCAGAAATGCACGTCAATAAAATATAATTTATGATATTTTAGATATCTAGATTTACATAGATTGACATCAGAATAGCCTTTACAACATGATGAGGTCTTAAAGCTTAGTTCAGATGCATCTGGACACGCAAAATATTTATTACGGATCGTTTCCTGATTGATTCGTTATTTATTAGATATGTTCTCCATGATGTTTGCAGTAATAATTTAATTAATATGTGAAAAGAAAAGTCTTGTACTGAAATAAATATGTTTTAATCTTTTCTAGACCGGTTTCGCATTTTCCGAATACTCTACACATGCTTATTATACATTAGATTAGAGGATACTGTTGTTGTAATTCTACTGATGATGCTTTATGCGAAACCGGTCTAGAAAAGATTAAAACATATTTATTGCAGTACAAGACTTTTCTTATCACATATTAATTAATCTGGAAAATATTCGCAATAAATATTTTGCGTATACAGATACATTTCCCGCTTTACAGTTTGAACTGCGGACAACAGTGACATCTATGAATGGTTGCGGTATTTGCTAAAGACAATGCAAACCGCCCATAAGGTGTCATAGGACTGGTTCACATACAGATCAAATTTAGTTCGGATCAAAACCAATTCATCTTTTTCAGCACAGATAAAAACCAAATTAATGTCAGATCAGCTATCTGAATAAAAAATAAGAAAAAGTACCGGTTTCTTTTTGCACGTGACAGACATAAATAAATGAAATAAGTTTCGAAACGAAAACTCGAAAGCGCTTCGGTTTTATCTAAGTTCACAATCGAGTCAATTTTAGTTCGGATCAAAACCAAACCTATTTTAGTTCAGATCAAAACTAAATCCTTTTCTAGTTCAGATGAACGCCAAATTAATGACCGATCAGCTACCTGAATAAAAATACAAGATTTTTAATTTATTGCTCATGACATAGACAAAAAAAAAACAAAGACTCGTTATCACTTATCATCTTAACAATATCTTTGTATTTTTTCTTTTAAAATTATTTCGTTTGCTTATTTAGGCACGTCGGGAGTGACCTAGCAGGATAAAAAAAAACGTTCAAAACAACTTTTACATAACGCAAGATGTGCTCCTTTAATAGTAAATAAACCTGGAACCGGTTCTGAAATTATTCTTAATTAATTTGATATTTGTAAGCGGCCGATAAACAAGCGGTAATTTATAGTAATTAGAAAGAACGCCAGTTATGCTCCGCAGAAGTCCATAATTTTCCTAATTTAAATATTCAAACAAAAATAAAGGTGCGTGATTAGCACCTAAAATGTGTAAGCATTTTTGGGATTTGATTTGGGAAGCTGAAACAGATCGAACTGAAAGAACGATAGAAGCTGCGATGTGCCTTCATTACCGAGTTATTTAAGAAAAAAGAAAACTAACCGAACCTGTCAATAGTGTCAATTTCCGACATTAAGTAGATTAGTTGCTATTATCTTTAATTAATAAGCGAAGAAAATGTTTCATTTCGATTTGTTTCGGCTTCCTGTATCGAAACCCAAAAGCACGGGCGTTATTTTTGAAACACACGGTGTAAGTTACGTTGGGCCGTGACATCTCACGACTAAGAACTGTACGAATACTGCTGATACTTGCACGGTAACGTAACGTGCCTTTTTTCAAATTCCTCCTCGTAGTTGGCCGTGAATAGTTAGTTGCGAACCAGCTTCAATCTATCTGACGTACGAAATAACATAACCCCACTTTTAAATTAATAAAATCAATTAATAGGCGCTTCTCAGATTAGCGTAGAAGTAGCTCTGTGGTACTCTGGAGTAACTCCAGTACAGCTCAAAGCCACTCCGACGCTAACCTGGAAACCGCCTAATAAAAGAAAGAAAAGTGAGGTTATGATGTACGTCAATTTATTAAGTTCCAAGCAAGGCTGATTCACAACTAACAATTCACGACCACCTACGTGGAAAATTACACGGAAAATTAAAAAAGAAGGCACGCTAGTATCTGTATAATAAATAAATAAAAGTGCTTTTCGACGTTTTAGTAATGTTCTCGTCGGTATGCTCCTCGTACTGCAAATTGCCTAGGGTTTGTCAAGGTTTTTGTGCTGGATGTCAGGTCGTCGCGGAAACTTTCTCAGAGTGTCTTGCTTCCTTACTCTCCTCCTTTCAACGACGGTCTTCGACGATGTTGGTAAAGTCATGGGGGGAACTCTTCAGGTCGATTTTATTCCTGCGGTGGTCTTATTACTCCAATGCATGGAGTGCTTGTGAACTCTCCAGGACGACTGAATACTTGTAGTGTACCTCTACACTTGTGTGTGCTTTCGACAATAACTGCACAGAAGGCTTCGGATGTGCTTCCGATAATAGCTGCACTGAAGGCTTTGGATTGCTCCTGACAGTTGCTGCACGGGAGGCTTGTGAGTGCTTCCAACAATATCTGCTCAGGAGACACGCTTTTATGGGCTTTTTCGTAGCGAGGGTGAAGTAACTCTCTATCATTGGCTAAAATGCGTAATCGAATCATAGATGTGTTTATTCCGAGGGTTGTCTTAGCTACTAAATTTGAGAATGCGATCCCATTTGCGGGCTGGTCACAAACGAATGCGGTTTCGCTTTAATTCGTCAAGGGGCGGCCTAAATTTTGTTCAGAGATAAGTAAAGCTAGCTTTACACGATGCCTCATTTCGTGCGGCGGAGCATGCGCTAATTGCATGCATCTAGTATGCAATGACAGGCAAGAAACGCATGCCTGTTTAATTATGCCTCAAAGTATGAGAAAAAGGCGTGCTGCGATATAAATTAACGCATGCAGGGAAGCATGCGTTCCATTGCGCTACAAACGCATGCATCAAGATGCACGAAATGAGGCATCGTGTAAAGCTAGCTTTAAAGAGAGAGACGTATGAAGTAGCATGAACTAATCCGGTGGTGAGGCGGCATATTTAAATAATTTAGGTAGATTGTCCGACGTAGAATTTAAATGTCCTGCTGCACTAACGTTCATCATTCGTTAACAAGCAATCGAGTTATGATGATTTGATTGTCTGTTAAGGAATGATTAGTTTCGATGAACGCTGTGCCAACGAACATTAACCTTCGAATAGAAATAATCAAATTAAAACAAGTTTATTTATTAACACGATATTTATTATCTCCTCTTTCGTGACACATAGTTTTTAGCTGAAAGATAAATACTATCTTTTCCTTTATGTCTATTATCTCTGCTGCTTAAAATTTTATTTATGACGTTAGCGCAGTTGTGACTCGGTAGACATATGTAGATTTCAAGAATTTTGTCTCTGAGTCGACAGTCTATATTGTTAAAGTCCTCTTGTTTCTGTAAAGTCCCTAGTTTCATCTATTTTTATTGTTTTATTCAGTGGCCACATCTGACGAGTTTGTCTCCAACCATTAGCATTGTTTCAAACAGGATATGAAGCTTCTCATTTAAGTGAACGTCCCGTGATTTCGTTTCATTTGTGAAGATCGTCATCGTTGCTTTGTTACGCGGATGTCAACGTGACGCTTGGCCCGTATTTGTCTATCTGACATTGTTTGACGTTGTCAATTCAATGTGACGTACTAGACGCATGTCATTTTGACATTTGTTGTTAACTGTCAAGAATAAAGGCGATTTCGTTAATTCGATCGGAGCGCCATTTTTCTCACTCGAATTGTCGAAAACGTCTTAACTGTTTTTAACTTAACTGTTGCATTTTTTTATTCGACTGTTTGCAACATTGCAACCGGATATATGTTTTGTTGGTTTATTTGACGTAACTCGAACAGCGACAAGATTATAGGTGAATAAAAATTAGCGTTTTAATTTGAATTTGAAATGTCAAACGACGCTTGTAAAGTGACAGCTGTCAATATCAAGCCTTCAGCAACCGGAAGTTATTCCAGTTGTACCATTTAAAGATAAAATTCAGCACTGCCAACTCAAACAATGATTCTTGACCACTTTGTAGCATGTAGTTAAGTTTTGCGCATGAATTTAATTCATACTGTCCGTTTACTTGACATCTGTACTGTAAGTGTCAAAATTTGACAAAAGAAAATCAAAATACGGTCATGATCACCATGTGGAAATGAACGAGTCACCGCACACTTGTCCGTTTCGTCATAGTCGATGTTTGCAATGGTAGAGTCCGGTGACGGACGGCCGACGTCCGCGCCGTGATGGAACGGGACGGGTAAGTGTGCGGCAAGCTTAATTAAGAATTTTTAATTGAATACACGATAAGTATGCAGTTATACAGTGAAAGGTTGGGTTTTCGCCTTAAATCTTCCTCGGGCGACGCGCATTAATAATCAATTACCCGGATAATTAATTTCTCAAACATCGGCCGTCAATAAACAACACGTCTGAGTATTTCCGATAAAACCGGTATCCATCGAAATATTTCACCGATGACTGAACGCGCGCCGAGTTAATTCGAATTTCTCTCGGCGAGCGGCGCGATATTGTGCCGTTTGCCCGCGTCGATCAAGGTCTCCAAATCGTTCACCTAATTAATTAAACGTCGCCGCCGTCGTCGTGTACAATTACCAGTAAACGGTAAATTGCGGTGAATACCGTTTCTATTTACTAAACACGATCTTTATATGTAATGAAACGATCGTCCGCTATTTATTTAACGGCCGGCGTCGCAAGTGCATAAAGCTATTTTTTGTTTTCCGGAACGCAAAAAAAAACAACGCAGGAATTTTGTTTACTCGGTTACGCCACCGCCGGCGGCGTAAAAAAGTCAGATTTATCCAAACAGGATTCGCCAAAAGCCGGTGACGGTGACGGAACTGAAAGTGTCCTTATAAATACTTCCAACGAAATTAGATGGGATCAATTTTTATTGTACGTCATCGCATTACATTCTTAAAGGGGGGGGGGGCACATGTAGACGCCAGCATTCTGGCTCCTCTCTACCATTCTAATCTAATCACGTAATCACATTGCAGAGGGAAGCCTCCAGCATTCTGGCGACTAGATGTAATGTCTCCTTCCCTTAACTAAAAATACGAAGAAATAACTTTAATGTTAAGGGGACCCATCGTTTAAGATGCATCCACATATTGCGTTTCGGCCGCAAGTCGCAATGCGATCGTGGAAACTCGGGAGAAGAATGTAGGCGGAATTCATGAAGTTTATTTTTTATTTTTTTTTTTTTAATGTAAACACACTATTAAATACCTTGAAAACAGTACCATTTATACAAGTAAGTACGAGGAGTTATATTATTATGCTTGTTGTGTAAACACAAATCGCCAAAAGAAGCTTTCACTGTGTGTGTTCTTCACGGAAGAATAACGCCCGCATTTCTATTCGGTCTTAACCGAACGCATTGCGACTTTCGGCGAAAACGCATTGTCAGGATGCTCCTTTAAACGCCAGAATGCCGAACGCCAACGGCTGGAGTCTTCTTTGCCATTCTAAGTGATTCTAATCACAATGCAGAGAGAAGCCGAACCGCCGGAGTCCAGCATTCTGACGTCTATATCGTCTATATGTAGGATCAGTGTTGCCAACTGTTTGGAGTGAGGTGTCGCTACAATTAGAAACAAAAGTCGCTGATTCGATCAAAAAAGTAAACAATTCCGTGTTATTGGCAGAAAAACTTTGGATATATCCGGTTTTGCTCACAAATGTGACACATTCTTCCCAAAAATAAAGTCTTGCACGTGGTACCGACAAAAATACCTCTAACGAACCAAAGAATGCAATCGATTTCCACAGACTTGTGAATATGGATATATCACAATTCATTGAGATTCAAGTGACAGCAACGAAAAATTATCGCGTTGTTTTAATATAGATACCTCTAGCAGCACCATCTGTTGAAACAAATAAATAGTTGATTCTGACACTTTCACATTTGTTTTTAGTGAATTGTCATCTATTTTTAGTGATTTTTTCCACTGGATGTGAGTTTGCGTTGAAAATTCACACCACTTTCAGTGAGTTCAAAAAATATACTTAGTGCCAAATCTAGTGATTTTAATTGGAAGTACATAGTTAATTGTGTCACTTTCACTTTTGTTCATAGTGAAAGCCTAATTGTTCAGGCTTTTGTGAAAGACACCTGGCATTGTTCATAGTGAAAGCCTAATTGTTCAGGCTTTTGTGAAAGACACCTGGCAACACTGCTAGACACCTGTTGGCCAACATACATAACCTTGCCCCCAATCACATGTCAAACTATTCCGAATCTGTTGAAAACATGAGACATGAGAATTTTTCTATAACTTTCCCTACCGTCACTAAATAACTACAGAGTTACGTTCCTAAACTACACATATACATTCTGCGTCTCGCCTATCTGTTTCAAGACGACTTGTGTTTACATTATTTCCATGACAATGGACGTACTCTAAGCGCCCTATTTAAATGTGGGATGTGAAAAGTGCGTCCGTTGTCGTGGAAATAATGTAGGCAAGACACATTTTGAAACAGACGATCGAGATGCAAAATATATTAAAAATCGTGAGTGAGAAAGATGCAATCACACGCCCAAGACACTCTCAGTGCTGTAGTTTGTGAACGCGACCCTGTACCGCAATCAGCCGCCATTTTAGCGGCGAGAAATTTAAATGTCTAACGCTAACGACGACACACTCGGGCATTTTAAACTTTTATTTGACAGGCGTTAAAGTTGACGGAAAGAAAATCACCAGAGAAGTCGGTCGTTTAAATTTGCCGGAGAGAAAATTACTAGAGAAGTCGGCCTTTTTAGTGTCTTACACATTAAGAGTATGGATTGCGGTACTGTATTTATTTAGTGACTGTAAACGAAAATGGTCACTAAAGTTGACGAAAGTGGTCACTGAAGTTGACCAAAGTGGTCACTGAATTAACGAAAGTGGTCACTGAAATTGACGAAAGTGGAAAATCGGCCATTTTATGGCAAAAACGTGGTTTCTTATTTATCTTACACATTAAGCATATGAATTGCGGTACTGTATTTATTTAGTGACTGTAAAGTTTCCCCCTTGACTAACGCCATCTGTGTTTTGATATCTCAGTTTCTTTGACAGTTTCATAAAGTTCAAAAGTGTACGAACGCGTTGTTAGTAAGTTTTATTTTTATTTAAAGGAACACCGTCCTCGGTAAGACGCGTTGGTAAAGCCTGAAACACAATGAGCGCGAACTGTACGTTCTCTTGACGCCGCAGCTTGTCAAATTGCGTTACGTGTTAAAGTGTGGAGTACTATGAGCGCGAACTGCACGCTCTCCTCTGTCAAACTACCTGTGAAACGAATGCCAAACTCTGGTCTTTTTGATAATATTTTTATAACGTGTGTCCTTTTTGTTAAACAGAAAAGGATGCTTCGTTACTTCCTCCATAATTTTCTCACTTAAACTTATTTTTGTTATCTCTGTGCAATAAAAGTAAGGTTAGGTGCCGACCATCAGCGCGTAAAAGTTAAAAGTTCAGCAACTTTTCCGCTACAGCGCTCTCGACGCTGTTCATTGTGCGCAATGCCATATTCTCACTAAGATTTAACTACGAGTTGACAGATTGCGGCGTCAAGAGACCGTCCAGTTCGCGCTCATTGTGTTCCAGGCTTAAGGATGAAACCTCGTTCCGTTTGGAAAAAAATTATAACCAGACGTATCCAATCTTTTTTTTGTTTTATACACTGCGGTCAATAACGATTGAAGGTTTGCGTCTGGAATATTTTATTCCGCAACAGCTATTTACTTCCTACAAATATACCAATAGTAGTTTCTACACGTCCTGCGGATAATAAAAAAATACAATGGTTGTTGATCACAGTGTATGATTAACTAATGGTCTACTGCCACAGTATGAGAATCTACACAGTAGCGGCACTCGAGTATAACTGTCACATTTGCCATTTTGTTTGATACCTTCCGATTTGCAAATTACATTGCATTTCCATAAGGGCATCAAACAGTATGGCCACTTTTTTTGACACTGACGTTTAAATGACGCTTGCTGTATTCTTTATACTGTGCTGCTGGGTAATTACTTATACTGTGGACGTAACAATGCTACCAACACAGATTTCTTTGACACTAATCGAACGTCAAACCCAGAAGCTGTTAAAAAGTTTTACAGCATTACATTAAAATATAACGTCAGATTGGCAACACCTTTCTCAAAATGGCGACACATGATCTATGGCGACAGAAAAACCTGATGTATTATGATATTATGAAATTCGTCTAAGTTCACCCTTTATTGCTGACGTAACAAGCGTGTTGATAAGACGATAGAAAGTGAACTTTAATATAAACAAAAGTTGCTACGACGTGTCGTACATAGAAATATGAGCGCAAAGAAAATTTAGAGTTTGTATTTTTTGCGTTTCACCAAATTTATAAGGCGACTGTCAGAGGAGAAACAACAACGTATAAAGGATGTTTTACATTATAACATTTTTTGGTAAAAAGTGAGAGAGATAAGCTACCACAGTGAATTCTGATTGGTTGAATTGGCACTTCTCACTCACTTTGTATCAAATTTTAGATTAGAAATGTTATAAGTGTAAAACGGCCATAAGACGGGCGCAGTCGCAGTGGACGGCAAAATAATAATTAACTATTGTTGAGTTCGGAAATTTACGCGGTGCAAGCTTGAAGTGAAAAGTAGAGTGAGAACGCAGCTGTTTTGATATAGGTAAAAGTGAGACAAAAGTGCTCGAGGAGTGAATAGAGTGAGCTCGGAGTAATTACCGAACCCAGGGTATGTATCAGTTTCAGGTTTTACGGACAAGCTTATAGAGGTTAAAAAAAAGATTTGAAACGCGCGATATTATCAAGAAACTTAAGCTCTAAGTTATTTTTAGTTAGTGACAAATTTCAGGAAAATAAATCTTTTATTTCCGTCCGAATTATTTGATGAATTAGAAATTTTTCGCGCCGATAAGAGCGTAAAGGTACGCACACAAAGAAAGCGGATTGCCTGCTTTCCGGAAATCGGCGCCGATACGCATTTATAAACTTTTAAAATAAACACATATTTTTTTAAATAAGTTATAATACAATGAAAGTAGGTCATTTTCCTGATTTTTCTCAATAGATATCTGTTTTTATCGGCTTTCACTCTGTATCCGTATGTGCGAAAAACTTGAACCTATCGGCGCCGATTACCAGTAAGCAGGCAATCTGCTTTCTTTGTGTGGTTACCTTAACGTTCCCCGTTTATCGTCGGCCTTTGACGTTTCGTCGGTGGAACCTTGAAAATGTCCGCCCAGTACCGAGGGAATTTAAAAACAAATAAACAGCCGGCAAACGCGCACTTGCCGCCTTTTGCGTCGCGCGTTCGCAATTTTTTATCGCCGTTCGCCATCGAGACAATTGGAAGTGGGAGCGGGTTTCATTGAGGCCAATAAAAATTAATCGTCGTAAAAATCCTAATCGATCGTTCTGCACTTTAATTGCGCCTCCGAACGACGCACGTGTAATAACAAGCGAACGAAAAATTTGTGACGCGAGAAACCGCGGTGGAAATGACACGCGCTTATTAGATTTTCTTGTTTTCCACCACTGTATAAAATATAGGAATTAAGGCCCGCATGATTAAAGGGAAGCGGATGGAAAATTCTTTTCGTGCGCTGATCTTAAACGCAAGTAAACATGCTGCTTATGTTATGAGTTATGATGATCGCTGCAGTTATGGTGACGGAATATTCGTGCAAATACGGTGTCAAGGCTGCGGAAGTGCATATGCCGAGTTTATTTTTGCCGAAGGTCGTATGCGCACCATCGAAAACACCCGAGTGTATGCAAGTCGTCTTCTTGACGGAATAACATCTTGAACTTGAGCAAATATTTACGTGGAACTCGCATGTGGTTCATGCATGAGCAAATTGTGCTGCTAAAAATGTACAACGTACAGTGCTAGCAAATTTACATTTAAAATAAATAAACTAACTTAAAAAAAAATAGCGCGACGTGTTAATTACTGTATACATAAAATAATTCCCAGTTATATACAGGGTGTATCAAACCGGTAAGAAGTTAGCAACAAACCTCCAGCAACAAAATTTCAAAATTTAAATTGGCTGCCAAAGCCGCGTCCTAATTATCACAGAACAGCATTGTGAAGATCATTAACTATAGTTTGATCCTGGTGTATCACAATTGAGAAAAGGACGAAATCCAAATTATTGGCATGAATTAATGCCCAGTACCTAATTATATAAATAACTTTTTAAGGAAACTATTTACGACGACAACTTACACGTAATCGGATAGCAAATGATCAAATATATCGAAAGATGCCACCAGTAAGTTTTGGCCGATCGATTTTATTGATTACTGATCGATTGAAAATACTTAACGTCACGCATTCAAAAGACGTCAGATACAATAGCACATAACTTTTTGCACAAATGTTGCACAAACGAAATTCTTGCAAAATACGAAAGAGAACATTCAAGTCTATCGATTTATGCTATTTCTAAGTTTTGGCCGATCGATTTTATTGATTAATTATCGATTGAAAACGAGAATTCCCACGACTTCAGATATTCAAGACAGCGTCAACTATAAATGCATATAACTTTTTATGCAAATGTTGCACAAACGAATTTCTTGCAAAATATGAAAGAGAATATTTAAATCTATCGATTTATGCTATCTCCGAGTTTTGGCCCATCGATTTTATTAACTGATTGTTGATTGTATTTAGACATTCTCGGGGTATACGTATTTGGCATTTTCGGGGTATACGTATTACTGCAAAAAATTATTAGCAATGGGTCAAAACTTAGAAACATCATAAATCGATAAATTTGCATATGCTTTTTCATATTTTGCAAGAATTTCGTTTCTGCAACTTTTGTACAAAAAGTTATGCGCTTTTGTATTTGGCGTTTCTTAAGTGCGTGGAATTAACTATTTTCAATCGTTCAGTAATCAATAAAATGGATCAGAAATAGCATAAATCGATAGCTTTGAACGTTCTCTTTAATATTTTGCAAGAAATTCGTTCATCCAGCATTTGCATAAAAAGTTATGTACATTTATAGTCGACGCTGACTCGAATATCTGAAGTCGTGGGTGCGTCCGTTTTAAATCGATAATTAATCAATATAATCGATTGGCCAGAACTCAAAAATAGTATAAATTGATAGGTTTGAATGTTCTCTTTCATATTTTCCCAGAAATTCGTTTGTGCAAGATTTGCATAAAAAGTTATGTGCATTTATAGTTAACGCCGTCTTGAATATCTGAAGTCGTGGGAGCGCCCGTTTTCAATCGATAATTAATCAATAAAATCGATCGGCCAAAACTAAGAAGTGCCATAAATCGATAGATTTGAATATTCTCTTTCGTATTTTGCCAGAATTTCGTTTGCGCAACATTTGTACAAAAAGTTATGTGCTATTGTATTTGGCGTCTTTTAAGCGCATGACATTAACTGTTTTCAATCGATTAGTAATCAATTAAATCGATCGGCCAAAACTTACTGGCGCCATCTTTCGATATATTTGATCAATTGCGATACACCAGGGACAGAATATAGTTAATGATTTTCACAATGTTGTTAAAATTATAGTTCTGTGATAATTAGGACGGCTTTGGCAGCCAATTTAAATTTTGAAATTTTGTTGCTGGAGGTTTGTTGCTAACTTCTCATCGGTAGTGGTACCTATAGTCGTCCAAGTTTTGTATCGGTTTTATGATCTTGCTATAAAAAATTCTTCAAAGAGACCGGCACTGCGGTGTCTGTGTCTCCTCTCGGTCGCTTTCTTTATAGCAAGACCATAAAACCGCTACCAAACTGGGACGACTTTACCTACAATGTGAAAATTTTTATAGAATGAAAACTTAAACACAAAATAAGTGTACGCGAGTACGCTTAATTTGTTTGTGCTACGAGCGCGGCGTATTTATACTAACACACATCAATTTGCTTATGTTTTATGTTATTATTATCTTACATTAAAGTACCGGTTTTTGAGTTATTAAAAAAACGAGTTAAAAACATCGTAAACAACTTGTTTCTCACGAAATACTTTCCCGGCGAACTTTTAACTCCGCAGTAATTTCATGTTAGTCGTTTTTGGTTTCTAATTTGTTTTAATACTTTTTCATTTTCTTGTTAAGCGTCAAGTTTTATTTCTGTTTAAACAATGCCATCGTAAAATTTATAGTTTCGTGGTTACGTATGAATTCATTCACTTTTAGTAAATCAGGTTATTTTTTGGAATATTTAATTTTATCACCAATCATAGAGTGTTTAGCTTATATTGAATTTGAGTGAATGTGAGCGTCGCGTCGTGTATAAAAAAAACTATTTTAGGGTTGAATGCCTATCTTAAAAAAAAAAAAAAATTAAAATAAAGCAATTTTTCATTCCAGTCGCATGACGTTTTAATTTTTCCCGACTAATCTAAGCACGCAATTTTTGCTGCAGTGTTTGCTGCCGATTCTGAGCTGTTTTTGCGGCCTTGAATTTCGAGGACGAATCAATAATTGGTTGCTCCCCGTTACGTGCAAAATCCGTAGCAAGGCGGCGGCGGCGGTGGATTACGAAATTACGCAGATATTTATCCGACCCTGGTATCTGGGCATATAAAACGGAAATATCTCCCAATAATAGAGATGTGTCATTCGTGAATGATTCGATCTTCGGGATTGGATCACTTGAAAGTATTGAATGATAGAATCTTGTTTCAACGGAGTCAGTCGATCGCGACATCGATTGTCCGCTCTTGCTTCATTCGTCTCGGTCTTTCGATATCGGAGTCGGTGATAATATACAGTTCTAAATCAGTTCGGAACTGTACTGCTCATGCGCTCTTGCTACAGGTCATGTGCTCTTACTAAAGATGCTGTGTATTTAGCAAGAGCGCATGAGCAGTACAGTTCCGAACTGATTTAGAACTGTGTAGGAACAAAGCTAATATATGATTGTATTTTTTCTGAAGGATTAACCCGAGCAGTTTTAAATAATGCTCAGGAATAATAGTTATAATTATATCTAATAATTATATTATTATCATGTCATAGTCAGCAGAGTTTTTTTTTTACATTTTCCGCATCTTTCTTTTTGTTAGCCTGTTTTGAAGAAATATTGATAATACAATAAATAAATTTCAAATGAGGACCAATGAATGAAAAGCGTGTTAACTCTAAAACGCAGCCTTAAAATACAATGTTCGATCATAACCGCATTCCTAACTATCATTCAGATTCTGTATTTACCTATATTTTAGCTTCATTTGTCCTAATCACTACCAGAATTAAACACGCTTAAAAATACACTATTAAATATTGACCTCGATAAGTATACGTCGACAGATTCAAATTCAAATGATATATAATTTCAATCACAATACTATTCAATCGCAGATACTATTTCAATCATTCATCGTGGTGAATGCGTCGCATCTGCGTATTGAACGACAGGAATGATCGAATGATTGATAGAAAAGATTCGATCTTTTTGGATATCAATCACCGATCGATCGGATCTGTGTAAAATGAACGAATGACACATCTCTACCCAATAACAACTGACTTATCTAATCGGGGGACTATGAGAATTGCAAGCAATTCCAATCGAAGAGTGAGCAATTGCAATTTAAATATGTACTCTGATTTGATTCCTTCCACACTCATTAATTTGTGTCGTTTTATTCTCTCGGCTTAATAAAGTAGAAGCTTTCCATTAAATGTGAAAACTCCAGATGTGCATCGAATTTTTGGTGCTAAATCCGATGTGATTTACACATGCCCCCCCCCCCCCCCCATTTAATATTCGATGTTGACGGGCGAGAGCGATCCGATTAGCAATAAATCGGACGAAATTAATCGCGACCTGTCGCCATAAATAATGCTCGGCATCATATTAATAATAACTGAAAATTTATCGGAGTTACGCAGTCGTCAAATTGAGCAAACAGTGCCCTGCCAATTAAACGAACAATATGTCGTAGTATTTAGCGCGCCGGAGCATTATTAAGTGCGTGGTCCTAATCACACTCGCAGACAACGTAAACAACATTAACAACAACGCAAATAGTACGAAAGAATTCTGGGAAAAAAAAACTCATTTTGTTTTAAATTGGACGGTGTGTCGGTCGTCACGTGTTTGACATTCTTTAAACGGCTTTCTATATTTGGACATTTATTACAAACTCTGATTCATGCTTAGGTAGGATGGATTCAAACGCGTTCGTATTTTTCTGTCTAAACTTCAAAATTAATTATAAAATTGAAAAAAGAATGAAAAGTGAATTTGTACCGAGGTGCAGTGTTGCCAATTTATTAATTTCTGGTATTAGATCTGTTGAAATTTCAATTTTAATGAGTAATTTGTTTTTTATCGTCCTAAAAATACAAGAACTGTCCTAATTAGTTGCTTTTGGGCTCTTCTCTTAACTTCCAAATTAATATAAAAGTAAACTAGAAATATACTTAAAAAATCGTGAATTTGTTTCCAGTTACAGTGTTGCCAATTCACTGACTTTAATATCTAGTAACTTTCAGTTGGAATTTCAGACAACTTTTAGTGAATTCAGACATCCTAGTGATTTCATGTCATGATTTACAGTCCTTAAAAGAAGAGCAGGAAGCGATCTTCATTCACTTTCTTCTGCATTTTAACAATTGTGTTTGTGCAAAAATCTTTTAAGTTTGCGCATCTTGTTGGTAAAGAAGAACTCGATTTTAATTCTTGGCGAACAGTGTTGCCAACCCCCCCCTCCTAAATTTACGGGTAAATTTGTTTCCGAAAGGTTTTTTTTGCTTGGCGAACAGTATCGCCAACTTCTTTCCCCTTTCTTCATTTTCTACATTTTACCAAAAATATCTAAAAAAAAAAAAAACTAAGTTTGCACGTATTGTTGGTAAAGAACTGATTTTAATTCTTGGCGAACAGTGTTGCCAACTCCCCCCTCCCCCCAAATTTAGAGGTAAATTTGTTTCTGAAAGGTTTTTTTTAAAGAGGGAAATTGTTTTTAAAGGGTAAAAAGAAAATCGAAATTTAAAAAATAAATGCATATACTCTTGTATAACGAAACGAAACAAAACACAATCGATTTAAATGAAGAAACAAAAGACAGTCGATTGAAAAGGGTTAAAAATTGGAGTTAACCGACTAGAACAGAATATAAATGAAAAAGAAGCAAAGTTAATGAAAGTTAATCGAGAAATCGTGCACAACGTGAGTTTCGATCAAAGCAAAAACAAAACGCAGTCCATATAAATTGAAGAAACAAAAGACGATCGATTGAAGTGGGAGAAAAATCTGAGCTAACTGGAACAGAAAATAAAAAAGAATAAGAACGATAGAAAGTTGGATGCCATTTCTTTATTTTTTTTTTTAATTCTTGACATTTATTTTTTATCGAAAAATCGAAAAAAATGATGCGATTTTCGGTCAAGGTCACTGTCGCTTGTTTCCTGTTGATCCGTAAAAGTCAAGCAAAATAATTTAAGTAGGAGATACTCATCTCGTGGAGAGAAATTGGCGTTAGGATTGTATCAGCTGATTTGCAGGATATGGGAGGAGGAGGTGATACCAGTAGAATAAAGATGTGGAATAATATGCCCAATATTAAAAGATGGAGATCCAACAGACTGTAAAAATTGCCAAGGTGTTACGCTCTAAAATGTAGCTTCAGTGTCAAATTTGATTCAACAGTAAAAAATCATCACTTATCAATACGGTTTCAGAAGAGGGAAGTCTGCAATGGAAAAATGTTATGAGTATAACATTGAAGCCCATATATTATTCATAGACTTCAAGCAAGCATTTGACAGTGTTAGTCAAAAACATAAATGTTAAGAGACATGGCCCAAATGCAAATACCAGTTAAGTTAATACGCCTAAAGTGAGAAAAACAAAATACTTGAGGTGTAGTAGGACAGGAAAGATGGGAAAGGCCACAGAAATAGGAACCTACAAATTGTTTGAATTGGCTTCCGGTTGGAACCGCGTCACATTGACTTCTTCTATTGCCGACGTTTCGTTGCTGGTGGTGGTGGTGTTGTTGCTGTTTTTTGTTAATCGTTGAGACTGTCAGTCTTAACCGGAAGCCAATTCAAACATGGACGCGGAAGCCTTCAAGTTAATTTAGGAACCTACAAATTTGAAGAGGTCGCGAGCTTTAAGTATCTAGGAGTGGAGATATAAACTAAAGCAATGCCTTAATTATGTAAAGAAACGAAAGGGGAAAAGTAGATAGAAAAGCGGATGAAGAAAGTAAATGAACAAGAAAATCACACAGTGGAAGCAGAAGGTGGACTCTATAAAGATGTGTTAAGAGAGTTGGCTAGTTACGATTGTAGGTGTAGAAATTTACTGGTTCTTTTCTGAAGCAGATGCAATTTAGGCGGAAGATATCAATATTATTGCAAAAATGATTAGGAAATCATGTTAACGCATTGGTTCGAGACAGAGGCAAAAAAAAGACAGAGGGTTTCTATCGAATATGAAAATTAAATCTTTATAAGAGAGCAGCAGCATCAACTTTATTGTGGATCAACTTAAATAGGAAGAGCAGAGCCGAGGTACATCTCTTATGAGCAAACGGTAAACTATTAAATACCGTAAGTAGGGTTTCATGAGAAAACCCACTAGGAAGACAAACGTCATATTCTTTACACCAAAGGAACTTAAGAAACCTGCGTTGCCCTTGTTCTATGACATTTATATGACAGTTATGAATCGAATACCAGATTAGGAAAGCGTATTGGAGACGTGAAAGGATGAAATATCATTGACATGGTAAATGATCAAGAAGAACACCGAGACCTTTAATAATAGTAGAGTATTTCAAATATCGACAGTTTATTTTATAATGAAACAAAAATTATTTGCACTTTTACGCGAGAAAGAAATAAATTAATCAACATTTAAGGCAAGTCTATTAGAGGTAGGTATAACATTCGGAAACGGAACTCTAAGTCCTTTTGTAAGTTCATTGGCGTACATTAGGATATTGCTATGATTGGTGAAGGACAAAGACAGATCGTTTACGAAAAGTATAAAAAGAAGCGGTGCTAAGTTCGCACCTTGAGGAATACCAGAAGAAGCAGTGTAAATACGAGAAGAGAAACCGTGAGAATATAAAATAATTTCAAAAACTTTAGATAGACATCTAGACAAAACGAAAGTTAAACAGAGAAAAGGATAAAAGCTGGCCACAAAGCGTTTTACGCAAGCAAGAATATTTTAAAAGATCTAAGGTTCAGTAAAAAGAGAAGCATAGAGTTTATAGAACTACAATAAGGCCAGTAGTAACATACGTTGCAGAGACAATAGTTGTAACCCAGAATTTTTGGAAAAAGAACTTTGTACAGGTTCAGAAAGAAGTTCATGGAAGGCTTTTAAAGGTGTAAGGTGATTCGACAATTGTTATCAGCAACGTGCGTAGATGGGTAAACAAATTTAGGGCCGGTGTTGGAACAGATGAAACAAAGTTGAGCATCCATGCAATGATTCGTGAAGATCGACGTGTGACGGTTCGGAATATTGTTAATGCTTTGGGATGTGGACACTATGTTTTGGAGAAGATTATGCGTACTCTTGGATATTCTAAGATATGGGTTCCACGTCAGCTAACCAATAAACTCAAGGAAAAAAGAATGGAGATATGCGCCGATCTCATAAACTCCCTCGATGAACATGGACAATCTTTTCTCGAGAATGTAGTGACTATTAAACATGGGTGTCTATGATTCAGAAACCAAAAATCAATCAAGGGAATGGCATCACACATTATTATTCCGTCCAAGAAAATTTAAGTTATGGTAACTGCGTTCTGAGATCGTGAGGGCGTTATTCTTGTTGAAACTGGGCACCAGTATAAACAGTGAGTGGTACACACTGACGTTAAAAAGCTTAGGGAAACCATCAGAGGGAAAAGACCAAACAAATACTTGCATTGTTTTACACTATGATAATGCAACACAGTCACAGTCGCATGAAGAAGGAGGTTTATATTAAAAAGATGGAATCATTTAATAATTCCGGTTATTGTGGACAATCCAGAAACTTGAAAGGTAAGTTATGCCCCATCCAGCTTTTAGTCCCGATTTAGTTCCGTTGGATTTCCCCTTCTATGCCCCAATAAAAAAAAGTTTGAAACGAATCAGATTTCACTCATTGCAGGACTACAAACTGATTCTAAAATAGTGGGTGAAAAATACGGAAAGATCTTTTTCTAAACTGGGTCTGAGCGATGGTTTCAAAGATGGCACAGATGTTTACAAAGGGAAGGACATTAGTTTGAAGTGTTGTACTTTTAGAGACTTCTTCATTGAAGGGATTTTAGACCAACAGGCATTACTTACGCCACAAGCCGGAAATGAGTAGTTATGATGTGTAACAAAGAATTCCACCACTTGACAGTAATGAGTCTATTTATTTGCGAATTTAAGAAGAGAACAAACACATCGAGAGAAATTTAACTTCATTCATATCGAATATTAATCTGTTTTCAAATACTTACGTATTTTTGAAGGAGTTATTCGTGTAAGGATATTTCGAAAACATGCCTACTGGATTATTTATAAGATGACGCGTTGAATTTGTCTTCGTCGTGGTTCATCTTGCCGTGTTCAAATGAATTTGAAGCGAAAGGAAACCCATCCTCAAGCTCTAGCAAAAAAAATATATATAACTGGTCATCTACCAATAGGTGGCGTTGCGGAAGTCATTTAAAAACTTTTGTTTTACGTTCAAAAGCCAAGATTTTTCTGGCATAAAATTCAAAATCCTTCAATAGTTCATTTTCTTTTCGAAGAAAAATCCCGTCTCTTGAATCTTAGTTAAAAAGTTGAAATTATTACCAAAAGATGGCGCTGAAGGGTACATTTAGAAAAAATGTTGGTTTACATTCGATGGTCTGCTGAACTTTCGGGGGAAGACTGCACAACAGTTTTCGTTCGAAGCGAAAGAAAACCGATCCTCAATCTCTGGGGGGGGGGGGGGGGGACTGCACAGTAGTTTTCGTTTTTGAAGAGAAAGAAAACCGATCCTCAATCTCTGGTAAAAAAAAACTTGTGGTGTCTACCAATAGATGGCGTTTCGAAAGACAATCAAAATGCCTTTTGTTTTACATGCAACAGCCAAGATTTTCTGACGTAAAACTCTTCTTTCAAAAGTTCCGGTTTTTTTTTCGAAGAATTATCCCGTCTTTTGAATTTTAGTTGAAAAGTTAAAATGATTACTACCGAAAGATGGCGCTGAAGGGCACAATTAAAAAAAATGTTGCATTTTTGTAGAATTTTTTATCATTTTGAAATGCGCAGTTTGGCTTACCCGAATATTAACGACAAACTTTTTTTTTGTTTTTCTTTTTATCTTTAGAATCGTCCTTGAGTTTTGAGCTTGATTTGTAAAGTAATTTTCAGAAGAAGAACATATTAGGGATATTTAGTATGAGTTAACTTACGGGGATCTTCAACTAATGTCTAGGGAAAATTCACCCGAAGAGTTGGCAACTCTTAACGAACATAGCAAATGGACAGCATAAGTTACAGCTACTAGTTTATACTAGCTGGCTCGTCGGCCATTTTCGGTCTCAGTGTATATGTGTATGTGGTTAACATATTTGTTAAAATATGGCCGGATGTGCAGTTGCTAATTGTTCAAATCATTCACGAGATGGTTTCAAAAGTATCAGGCAAGTAATTTCTTCTCATCATAAAAATAATATATTTACATAACTTCACAATCGGGCTCGCTACATTCGTGGGATTACTGACAGGCTTGGCCTGACAGAAGTGACGGGACTGGACAGACAGTACTGGTTCATCACGTCAATCTCTTTGTCGGCCATAAGCAGCATGGAAAAGCCTGGCGTGCGCGTTACGCATTAACCAGTAGTATTATCAAGAGGCAAATCCCTTCGCAGTCATAGACTGGCAATGTATGGGCACCTATTTGGGTCCAAAAGGGACGACGAGCCAGCTGTATGCATAAGTGTCGACGTCACAACTTTTTCAAATAGCAACCGTTGCTAGGATAAACAATTAACATCGAAGCATACAACTACGAATTTTGACATTTGGGATTGGGGTTAGGTTTGTGTGTACTGGTGTAGTATATATCAGATGTAGTACACTTAAGTTAAGTTAAAAATCATACCTAATTCATACACAATAAGTCACACTTATGTAGTCCATTTTCGACATGTCTGAACTTACTAGAAATTGTCTGAAATTATATCGGAAAGTCACTAGAACTAGTCAAAATCACTAAATTGGCAACATTGATTGTTGTTTTTCGATAATAAAGAGTTGGTTGTGTTTCGTGGTTCGGTGAATCTATCAAAAGTTTTTATAAACAATATACGAAATCTTATTACCAATTTAATCCTAACAACGTCGACGAAACAGTTATGCACGCATACTATTGAAATAAAAAAAAAATATAGCGGATGCGATGGGGGTATTTTTGAGCAAGAAAATGACAGTTTAAGTTTAGCGCCACGTCCTACGTGGCTGGTGGCAACACTGTTTCTGCTCAATTTTGGGCGAAATCTTCGTTTCAAAAGAAAGTAGTTTTCTTGTCCGATTCAAAGAAAATTCGTTCGCGAAACGCAAATAAATTCATTACCTTCTCAATCCGAGAAGACTTGAAACACCTACCTGTTGCCCCCCATTCCATGGATCACTGCCAACTGTGGCCAAGCCGAGCTTGCGTACGCAGGCACGTACTAAGGGCTAAACAAATAAAAAACCTCGACGTTGAGAGACGCGGTCGTTTTTCCCCATCGAGCTCGCAGGTGTAGGAGTTATTCATTTTTTTTTATTATCTCACTTTGATTCATTACCTTCGCAACCTGGGAAGGCTTGAACTGCGCGTCACACCTACTTGTTATCGCGTGGATTGGTGCCAGGCTAAGTTTACGTGCACATTAAAAGTTTCTCAACATCCCAATCGAGACCCGTTTCATGTCTAGTAAAATGATTATTAATTTATTGTCATTTAATAACGTGGTCGGTGATTAACAAATTAAATGAAAACAAAAACGGGAATGGTTGAAATTATTAATTCAGAGTATAGAACCGTCGGAGTCTTCTAACCAAGGGTCTATACATAGATTTCATTGATAATACATATTGACATTTAACCTACCTGATACAGGATTTGGTTGGAAACACTTCTTAGTAATTACAGATTTTATATTGGCTGATATGATTTGACGTTTAGATTTTCATTTATTTGGGGGAATCCCGATTAATCTACTCCACGCTCTCTGTAGCCTGTACGTTAAAAGAAAGACGCAGTGAACATGATCGTCACTGACGTTTTGTTTGCGCATTTGCAAGATAATTGATATTGGAATTGCGTTGCGCCGGGTTATATTTAGCCAAGTTCACTTGCTGCACTCAAGAGGCGAGTTTCCTTGTTTACGTCTACCTGCTTATCTGCAGCCAATTCTTGTGGCGTCTTCGTAGAATATATGTAGATGATTGATGGACGTCGGCGATTTAAAAAATGGTAAAGTTCAGAAAAACAAAGGCCACGTTTACCGAACGTTTTATTATACTTTAATCCTGTGCGCAGTTTCAAAACTGTGTAAGTACATAGAATCCATTCCTTATCTATTTGTTATCGCACCATGTCGTGAAAGTCTAGTGAGAATGTGGTACCTATTCATGTATGTAACTAAATTTTGACAATGAAAATAACGTCGACTTAGATTTTAAGGTTACTCCGAATTGGGCAATGTTGGGCAATATTTTGTTTTCGTCACGAGGTGTACTCATGTCCAAATTCACATAATGCTGAGAACTGACAACACCGGTTAATCAATCTGATTTGAGTTGTCACAACTTACTGGCTTAAAATCACCAGTGTTGCCAATTCATTCTAAGCCGATTACCGTTTTCAAATTAAAAAAAAAAACCGATCTTACCCACATCTGCCTACTTTGAGTAATACTTTGAGTAATATTTTTTTTAATTTTAAATACCTACCTAATATTATTGGACTTACCTTACACACATGGACGTTGTACGACAGATTTTTCAGGTTAAAATCATGCTATGTGAGACTGTGGGCGGCAATCGACAACAGTGCTGCCAACCGACCAAGCGAAGTTTTTCGCTGAATTTCGGTTGAGCTAATTTAAATCACTTGATTAAAATCATATTTAAAATCACTGATTTTAATCGGGCGATTTTTTTGAAAATAATAAAAAAAAAATTTTTAATTGTCATGAAATAAACAAAACTGGGTCCATATTTTTAAAATCAAGACATTTGGCAATTTTTGACGCTAAATAAAACAAAAGACGATCGAGATATAAAGAAAAATTATAAAATTAAAAATTTTTTAGCAAATAAACAAAACTTTCTAAAATTAAGATTTGGCATTTGTGCAATTTTTGACGTAAACCAAAACAAAAGACGATCGAGAAATAAAGAAAATTTATAAAATTATTATTATAAAGTTTTAAAAAATTTAAATAAAAAAAATTTCATTGAATAAAATTGAAAAAAAAAATGATAAAAATAAAAGAAATCTCATTAAATAAAATGACAAAAAAATAAAAATTTAAAAAATTCTCATTAATAAACAATACTTTCTACTTTCTATAAAATTTTAAAAAATTATAAAGATTACAAAAAATCATAAAAATTAAAAAAAAACTAGTATAAAAATTGAATTTTTTTAATTATGTAAACAAACAAAACTTAAAATTAAGACTTGACATTTGTGCAATTTTTGACGTAAAATAAAACAAAGGACGATCGACAAATTTATAAAATAAAAATAAATAAATATAAAAAAAATCTCATTGAATAAAATTAGGAAAAAAATTTTTAAAAAATCTAAATAAAATTACAAAAAAATAAAAATTAAAAATTTCTCATTAAATAAACAATACTTTCTACTTTCTATAGAATTTTCAAAAAATTTAAAAAATTACAAAAAATAAAAATTACAAAAAATTATAAAACTTTAAATAAACAAAACTTTTTAAAGTTAAGATTTGATATTTGTGCAATTTTTGACGAAAAATAAAACGATCGACAAATTTATAAAATTTAAAAAAATATGTAAATATAAAAAAAATCTCATTGACTAAAATTAGAAACAAATAAGAAAAATAAAAAAATCATTAATAAAATTAAAAAAAATTAAAATTAAAAAATTCATTAAATAAACAAAACTTTCTAAAATTAAGATTTGACAATTCTGCATTTTTTGATGAAAAACAAAACAAGAGACGATCGAGAAATAAAGAAAATTTATAAAATTACGAAAAATAATGAAAATTTTAAAAAACCTCATTAAATAAACAAAACTTTCTAAAATTAAGATTTGACATTTGTACAATTTTTGACGTAAAATAAAACAAAAGACGATCTAGAAATAAAGAAAATTGATAAAATTACAAAGTAGATATAAATTTAAAAAAAAGTTAAGTTTAAAATCGGTAAATCTACCAAATTATCGGTAGAATTGGCAGCACTGATCGACAATGTGGATTTGGCTGTCAGTTACCCGTAATTCGGGTAATTGCCCGCACATTGGCAACCCTGAAAATCACGGCCTATAACTGCGATAACAAATAGATAAGGATTGGATAGTACAGTGCGTTCGTAAATGATTGAAAGGTTATTTCTAACCATCAAAATGCTTTACATCCGCTCTTCTTTTACGATTAGAGTCGTACAGTTGGCAATATTGTTTAGAGATTACGTTTGGATACGTTCAGAAACTGTATTTTGGATTACAAGTACTGTAACTTGCTCCTAATAAATTGTAATTTATTTACATTAATATACATAAGCGTATATCGCCGGTCGCCATCCATTTTGGGACACCAGGTATTTATGTGTAGACGTTGTAATCGACGTTTGTTGTTGTTGTTGTTTAAATGCCGAGCTATGAATAAGTTTTGCGCTCCGCCGAACGGTGAAAATAAGGAAATTAGGAGGCGTTAGTTAATTCTTGATTCGACAGGAGTCAAGGCCAAATCCGATACGTACATTAAAATATGAAAATGCCGCTTGTTCTTGTTCGGAAGTGAACGGCGAGGCGAGCTATACACACCCACCCTACCAACGCCAAAATTTGAATAGACGAGCAAAAAGAGGAAATATTCTAGCAGGTATTTTTCGTTTCAGGATGGAAACCGTCGCGTCCTCTTCGTTGACGTAAAGACGAACGACCCTCAGCAAATTTCGAACGCCCTCGTCATATTGGTAAGTGTGCTCCTTTTTTTAAAATAATTTAATGAATGGCGTTTTTATTATTACTCCGGAACACTCCTATCACGTTATCACAAAAAGAGAATACTCTGAGAGGAGCGATAAATACCTTAAAAACGCTACGTTTCGTTATTGAAGTGAATGAGGATCATTTACCTAAAGACTAGGGCGAGGGGGGGGGGGCTTCAAAATTTAATGTAATCGCTTTCTGATCGGCACACCGATAAAATCGAGCTCGGTTACGTTAAGAAGTTTCACGCAGTGATTGCTTAATACAGTACTTGAGTGTGCATTTTTATTTAAGTGATTTTATAGTTTTTAGGTTTTTTATTAGAATAGGACTGAAGATCTTTATCTTCATAGGAATGATTTAGTGAATGAAATTTAAACTTGAAACTGTGATAAAAAAAAATGCAAGCGGGTCGTTATGCAAGACGAGTACTTTTCGAAAGGCGGTTGCTTTTTCTGTGTAACTTCAAGGTATAAAAAAACGTCGTCCATTATGATGGCTTCAAACTGAACCGTGCACTGAAGCAAAATCCTAAAGCCTGACATCAGGGTTGCGTTCGTAAATTATACCTTCGTGTGCATTTTGGACGTGTAATCGCATCTTTCTCGCTCACGATTTTTAACCTATTTTGCATCTCACTCATCTACTTTAAGAAGTCTTATGCCCGGTTGCACCAACTTTTTAAGCAGAGCTTAAATTTAAGTTATGTTTAGAATGTGACATTTGGGTATGGCCAGTATAATGTCAAATACATTCTGATTGACATTTAGACTTCAACTTAAGTATCAATTAGAATGTGACTAACATTTTGTTAAATCTATAAATAATGTCATAGTCTAAACACCACTTAAATTTAAGCTCTGCTTAAAAAGTTGATGCAACCGGGCATTAAAGGCAAGCGTTCACAGGCTCGCATCGCACGCGTCGCACGCATCGCATAAATGATCTTTTCTATAGTTTTATATGACGCTGCGTTAACTAGGCCGCATAGCAGCGATCGCATTACTGAAAATGCGACTAGCATTCTCGAGAGAGCAACTTCTGCGATTCTTGCGATTCGTGCGGCTGACGTCATTTACAAATTCGGACTAGTGCAAGCTGTCAGTTGAATCGAATCATAGGTTTTATTAGGGTGATATTATAAATTTTAAGTAGGGAACCAATTATAATAATGTCTTCCTTGGTATCACTCATTGTTTATTAAATATTGTTCTTAGTTTTCTTTCACACTGCGTAACGTATGTACGCTGTCACGAAAAATGCTGGTAGTGCGAATGATGCGATGCTTGTATGTTAACGCGCACGCCAAATGCTATGCGATTCTTGCGATGCGTGCGACGCGTGCGATGCGAACCTGTGAACGCTTGCCTTAAAGAGACAAAACGGACGAACTTTTCACAAATCATTTTAAAGTAGGGCGTGAGAAGAATCAAGACTTAACGATTCCAGATTTCTTGTTTCCTTCCATCCAAACAGTTTTAAAATCCTCCCTTTTCGCGATTCTACATCACATCAGCTTAAATATAATCGGTGCACAAAAGAATGGCAAATCCTCGGCCTTATTCCGTCACTTCCTTATAAGATGTCCGATCAAGTTAATAAGTCCGCAGCTTCATTTCGCCCCCCCCCCCCCCCCCCTATATAATTTCATACTTCCTTCATTCCATTGCATTTGCGCGCAGCACAATTCATCAAACGTTCTCGGGTCACTGTTTGCGAAACGAGATTAGATAAACGGTACGTGTTGTGGACGAAAAAAAAAATAATTATTTTATCTCTTTCGGAATGTAATATTCGTGTGCGCTGGCATTTCATCGCAGGTGTAAATAGGTATTTCTTTGTTTGATTGACGTAAACGAATTTAATCAAAAGATATTAAGCAAGCACCGGGGATCGCCAGGTCACGGGAATAAATTATGTACTTAAATTCTGACGACCTGACGGGTGCCAATTTCGCAGACTGGTTCCCATTGTTACGATCACCTTTGACGATTAAATTTCATCACGTTCGTGTTGTCATGAACTCGGGGATCAAGGAAATCACTGTTTGTTAAATTAAAAATAATTCGCTTAAGCGCCAGAGAAAAGGGAAACAAGAACAAAAACGGACGGTCAATGTATGCCGCCCCATCTTACGACAGTCCTACAGAAATAACCTGGTTTTAATCTCTGCGTAAAAATACACGGCAGGTTCCTATACTAGCTATAAGTATACAAAGTGGTCAAGAACAATTTTTTAAGTTGGCAACACAATTAAGAGCATTTTTTATTCGACTATTTCCAACCGGATCTACATATTATGTTTCGTTTGTTGGTTATGTTAATCAAAATTAGAGTTTTAATTTAAATTTGAAATGTCAAATGACGCTTGTAAAGTGACGGCTGTCAGTGTCAAGCCGTCCAACAACCGGAAGTTGTACCATTTAAAAATAAAATTCAGCACTGCCAACGCAAACAGTGATTCTTGATCACTTTGACTTTTTTATTTGTAATTATTTTCCGTGGAAAGTAAATAAAAGACGAGTATTAAAATAATTTTTTTTCCGTAAACTATATGCAAGTCCCAATATGTAGTGTAATTGTTAATTTGATTCATCAAATGGAACTTGACAACATAAAAATGTTTTGCGTTTTCTTTAAAATACTTCTTCGAACTAAGTAGTGTTTCTCACATTCCTTCGATTTCTGAACAATCGCGTTTGTTACTAACACATATTTCGACCACGTTATGAGACTATGTAGTTTCAGCAATCTAAAGGCTGTTTTACATTTGTTAAATTTGATAACATACAAAGTGAGAGAGATCAGCTACCACAGTGAATTCTAATAGGTTGAATTGGCACTTCTCATTCACTTTGTATCAAATTTTTGATTAAAAATGTCATAGTATAAAACGGCCATTAAATTGCTGATTGATATTCCACAGACTTGTCTTCAGCACATTAACTAAACTTCATTTTTTATTACATGTCGCGCCACTCTGATCAATCTGAGTTAAGAATACGACGTGACCTCCGACTGCGAGAGGCAACGCTGTTTCACAAAAGCTAAAAGAAGATAGCTATATAAAAGTTTTTAAAGTTATCAATCGATCGATCGGCGTATATTGAAAAAATGACGTGCAGAACCAGTTTGTTTCTGATAAGTTTCTCATCGGAAAAATATTGCACTACTTGAAACTTCAAATTTCATTTTTGACGCGCAACCAGTGACATCTGACGACCAACCCTATAAGTCATATTTGATTAAACATGGCCGATTCTAAATTCTAAATTCTACTTGACACTCTGATACAACCTGCATTCTTGACGGCTCATTGAATGGACATGTTAGTTATAACTTTCGCTACAGAGGTCACTGTCACCGTACATATGAATCTGTCAACTAGTTAAGAATTAACAGGAGGGAACCTACGGCAGTGGGAGAATGCAAAAAATTACATTTGACGGAAGTTACCACTTTGCGCTAGGTGAGTTTCTGCAATATGGCGGCGGATTGTTGACATTCGTTTTTGGAAAATAATTGGCGACTTTTGTGCTTGTATCTGAGTATGTTTATTTAGCAACTGTAATTAGTAAAATTAAGCTACATTTACATTCAGTTTCGTGCCAGCACGAAAGTTTGACGTACGAATATGCCTTCGTGCAGGGGCCCAATTCTTGAAATCATTCGACATCATGTCGTATGCGACATGACGTCAAAATGACGCAATTCTCGAACGATTTGTATAGTTTTGTATCAGAGTCTACGTCACTTTGACGTCATGTCGCATACGACATTTGTCGAATGATTGAAATTTGTCGAATGATTGAAATCACTCGACAATAATCAGTGGCGCAGCAAGCGTAATGTAAGTAAGTTCCTTCCAAGTACTTTTATGATAGAATTCCAGTGTCTATAGAATACAATTGACATTTATGGAATTTTATTTGTTTCGTGTAGTAAGTGTATTATATGTAACAAAGGTGAACTGTGTGATATGTGGGCTTTAGAGAATTTTGTAAAACGCTTGTGTGCGCCTATGACATACATACTATCATAAAAAACTAGGACAAGACTTTTTAAACTGTGTAAAACTGCTTCCGACCATAAATTTAAAATTATTTGAAATGGTCACTCATTGTCAATCATACCTGCAATAAATATTGTTTTAAAAGCTAGGATAGCTGATTGCATAGAAAAGGGACATCACAGTTGGACAAATTGCTCAGAATTTCAGTGTTAACAAAAATGCAGGTTCTGACTTGACAACAAAGTAAAATTCAATATGTTAAAATAATGGAAACGCATGGCCACTGGATTTAACAGTTGTCCTAGTTTTTTTTTATGACGCCAATAGTGCAACGACCTTATTTAGTAACCACTTTGGACAGAAAATTACCGTTAGGATGACTCCCTCCTGTTTATTCTTTATTCGTTGGAATCTGTAAATTTCAACAATGAAAAAATGCCAATTGAAACGGCCTTTTAAGCACGGAGTCGGTCATGGATGTTGCCATCTGACGGCCTCTCGTCAGAAAGTAACTGTAATGTCTGGCCAACAGATGGCGCCACTACAACTAGGATTTTTACTTTTCACTTAACTGTTCAGACCCTGCTTAAGACATTAAATAGGCGCCAGTCGCCAAATAAGACTCTTAAGCGCCAGATGGTGAAGTTTCATCCAATCTGGCAACTGTGGTGTAAAATACATTATAAACTATGGCGCCAAATTTAGACTGTTCTCAGACATAGCGTCGTTTGTCACTTGTTTTGCTTTATTTATTGTTTGTCTTTTGTTTTCCTTTGACTTTGTCAATTTAACAGTTGTCCTAGTTTTTTTGTGATGTCGATAATACAGCGACCATATTTAGTTACCACTTTGGACACGAAACTACCGTTAGTATGACTCTCTCCTGTTTATTCTTTATTCGTTGGAATCTGTAAATTTCAACAATGGTCACGTTCAGACGACCACAGCAGTGGTTTGTGGTCACGTTTGTGATTGGCTCACATTAAAATAATAACCAATCACAATTGCTGAGTCAGCAACTCAGCTGGTGTAGTCGTCTGAACGCGACCAATGAAAAAATGCCAGTTGAAACGCCCTTTTAAGCATGAATGTCGTGTTTCTATGTTTTTTTCATCGAGAAAACTCAATTCGTTGATTGCAGCATATTTTTCGAAACTTGCCAACTGTTGAAATTAGCACTTTTAATACCGTGCGATTGAAAAAAAAAACGACTTAAAAAGTGGTAGCAGTTTACACTTTTTTAACACAATTTTACACAATTTTAAGGCAAAAAATTCCCACGAATTGGCATATGCCATAAATAGCAGGGAATTTTATTTTGCTTTCTATAAAGCACGCTGTGGTTGTGTTGTGTTTCATTAAACATACCCTTCATTTTCAATTTAGTTGAAGTGAACTAACAGTTTTGTATTGTTCAGCGAAAGTTTAGAAACGATCTATAAATAGCATTCGGTGGCCATTCTGCCTTTCAGTGAAAGTGTTCCACATTTTCGCCCACCGTGTTCAAATCACCTGGAAAGGTATTCATTTATTTTCGGGTATTCGTTTAATCATTCCGTTTTTCTTGCGAAATATTCGCGGACACGCACCGTAGACATTTATCTGAATGGGCGTGCGAAACGACTTTATAAATTTCTTTTTATTGGTTTCTAATGCGCGGACGTCGTTTATACTGTCAAAATTTGTAGTTCACATTTTCATTCGGCCTCACTATAAAAAACTTATGAATATGAAACGTGCCCGGAAGCGACCGACGTAATATCACACTGATTAAGTAAAAATGTAAATTAGACTGAATTCATACATAGATATGTCAATTTTCATGCAACAAACAAACAAGGATTTCTGACAAGTCAGACAATCGATTTGATTAACTTCAACAAAATAATATCCTAAGGTCTACACATTTCTGAATTGAGAAATGTCAACTGGATTTTTTGCTAAACTAAGGATGAGAAATAAACGTCTCATTCGATAAGGCCCCCACGAAACCTCCCGGCGATTTATTACGAGAGTGCTTTGGCCGTCGGCCAGGTTGTAAAATTGCTCGGCTCCTTACTATAGGATCATTGTAATGCTGGAAATATTTAGAGAAAACTGCGGGGCCGAAAAAACAACGCCGACTTAAATATAGTTCTTGTTGTTGCCGCCCCTCTTCCGAATACATCTGCCCAAACCGTCCTCGAATAAGAGCAGCTTTTTTTTAAATACATTTTCGACCGCATTGTTATTCTAAAATAAGTCATAGCCATAAAAAGCATCTGAAACAAAAATTAGGATAGATTAGGATAGAGAGGGTTGAAATATTTAAATCGTAACTTTTAATTAATGCCGTGTCAGTTGTAGCTGTATAAAAGCATACTTTAACATCGATCCAAAGGTGAACTGGTAACTGGTATACAGTTGGTGGTAACGAGGAATTTCTAATTAATTTTGATCCGGTCTGATTAAGTAGCAGGACGCGAATACTTTTGAATTAACACGGCTGCTTTGAATAAAAAAGAACGGTTTCGTTTTATAACTGTAAGCAAAACTCGGCTGGTTTTCTTTGTATACGCGAAATTTTGTGTGAAAGGTTTGCAAAATGGATGGCGTATCATTAGATGGTCCCAACAAGTTAAGAATAACAAGGAGGGAGCCATGCTAACAGTGGTTACATGTGCAAAGTGGTCACTAAATATGGCCGCTATATGTCATAGGTGCACACAAGTTCACCATTGTTTATAAAGAGCGATTTACACGAACAAGTTTTTCTTTTGAAGCGGTTTTAAAAGTGACGTTAAAAGTACACCTATATGTATAAGTTTTTCTTGTAAATTCTCTTGCAGACTCTTGCTTGTGCAAAACTGCCAACTTTAAAACGAATGTAAATCTAAACATGATAAGAACCAAATAAGAACATAACTTTTGAAAGTGGAAGGGACAGGACAGTCTTCCATTGCCGCATTTTATTTCATGAACAATAAAGATACAAACTTCTAATTGTCGGAATTAAAGGTTATAAGGAACCACACGTTGTAAAGTTAAGTTGGTATTTTGTGAAATCTGTAAATTGCGCTTGCGCAAACCGTAAACTTTTACAGAAACTGTAAAAGTCTTCTTGTACAAGTAAACTTTCATTAGTTGTTTCTTTCTAATGCATGCAAATATTAGAGAGAGAAAACTTTTAATGTCACTTGCAAAGAAAAACTTGTTCGTGTAAATCGCTCTTAATACACTTACTTCTCTAAATTTAACTAAATAAGATCCTAGAAATGTCAAGCATATTCTAGATGCTGTAGTTACATACATCATAATAATACTCGAAAGGAACTTACATTACTCTTGCTGCGCCACTGATCATCGAAAAATTCCAAAACTAACCTAAAAGCCCTTCAATTTTTAACCGAAGTCTGTAATAACCTATCAATGTATCGTTTGCATATACTACTAATCACAGTTGCTAAACACATAAGCTCGTTTTGCACAAAATCCGGCGGATTATTTTACGACAACAGATGTCAACCTACCACCATATTGGAGAAACTGACCTACCCCAAACTGGTAACTTCCGTCTGCCGCACCTTCCCTCCTATTATTCTTCCTCGACTTTTTAATTCGTGCGCAGCATCAAAGTACACTTGGATTGTGTCAACCCAGCTTAATAGGTAAAATACCTTCTTGCCAACGTTCTTAATCATCATTTTAATAAATCCAAACCAATCTAACCAATTGAGAGATGCAATCTTCCAATAATCCATCTCCCTTCCTAGTTAAACTACCCTTGATGATGTCTTATAAGACTGTAATTTACTATAACCTACCTTGGAATTGATTTTTTTAAAAATTTGTAACATGAACTTTCGTTCTTTAACTACAAACTATGTATAGATACTTTAATTATGTAAAATAAAAACTGCAGTATTTGTTTGTTGGTCTAAACGGCAATCATCAGTACAAAAAAGTAATTAAAAACAAATTAATTAGTAAATTGACTGTTTGGAATAATGTATCTATGGACCCTCCGGCAAATCGTCTTCAAAATTCTATTAATTTATTTAATATTATTGTTGCAGGAGACATACAGTAGCGGACGATAAAATCCAGGCTAGAGTTTGGCGCTCGTTTACAGAAATCGCAAAAGAAAAAACCATTTGCACTTTTCGTTTAATGTTCTTATTTTGCAAATTCATTTCTACTCTTATGTATAAAAGAAGAAGCGATTGTTTACTGTTTAAATTTTCTCAATTCGCAAACGTAATCACTACACGTTTCGATAGATGTCGCTGGCCGGTGGCAATTTCACAATAATATCACGACGATAAAAAATTATATTTTGATTTTATCACATCGCTTTCATTTTTCCTTTATGATATAATAAATTAAAATATAATATGAATTTAAATATAAATTATTAAAAAAAAAAACGATTCTTTAAGGAGAGATTATTCTTTTTTGTTTAAACTTTCAGTTCGCAAACGTAGTCACTGCATCTACGGATAGATGGCGCTGACCGGCGGCAGTTTCTACAGTCACTAAATAAAAGCAGTACCGGAATCCATAATATAGTTAATGCGTAAGATAAAGAAACCACGTTTTTGCATTAAAATGGGCGACTTTCCACTTTCATCAATTTCAGTGACTCGTCAACTTTAGTGACCACTTTGGTCAATTTTAGTGATCACTTTCGTCAACAGTTTTCGTTTACAGTCACTAAATAAATACAGTACCGGAAACCATATACTTACTGTGGAAGATAAATGACGCTAAAATGACCGTCTTTTCTAGTTATTTTCTTTCCGGCAAGCTTAAATAGTCGACAGTTCTAGTGATTTTCTTTCCGGCAAGTTTAAATTGCCCCAAGTTCTAGTGATTTTCATTCCAGCAAGTTTAATTAAGCTTAACACCTGTCAAATAAAAGGTTAGAATGATTTGTAGTAAAATAATACTTCCCAATTTTCTCTCGATATTTATTTTGACGACCGGTTTCGGTTATAGAACCATCATCAGGTCGACAACGTCAAATACGAATATTTAGTATAAACCGCATAAAGTTGCTGGCGAAGAGAAGAAAAAATTAACGTGTAACTTGCTTGGGATCTGCAGGATTCAGCAGATTTAATTAAAGAGAAACTGGTAAAAATGAAGTTCCTCAAATTTTAATATGAACGTGACGCCATCTAGTATCAACTAATCGAACTATATCCTCTGCGATTCAAAGAGATATTAAAAAGAAGACTGTCTTTTATGTTTTTTTTCCTCTCTCAAAAATGTGCACTTCAGATAACACTGTATCAAAATACAGAAAAACAAAAAATAAATGCGAATTGTTTACGATAAAATTTGAATTAAACGTCAGAATTACTAGTGATATTTTGTGTTATATGAACTAAACGTCAAAAGTATTAAAGTAAGGTTTACATTGCGCAAATGACGTGCCCGAATTTGATTGTCCGCTATTATACAAACGTCGATTTAAGCATATTTTTTTGATTTTTTATTGCATTTTATGTTATTTATAATCGAACCTAGGACCTCTACATTATCAGTTTAACGCTGGATTTCACAAACGTCACTTAACTTTAATCATCGATTAAGAATAATCATTCCTGTACCTGTGCCTATACCTTCGAAACATGTAACCATAGCAACGTTTACTTTTAACGGATGATTAAATTTTACGTTTGTGAAATCCGCCACGAGTACTCTAACCACTGACCTACTGAAAGAGCAAATTGATATAATCACAAATTCTTTGAAACGGACACTGAATATGCTTCGTCAGAAGTGAAAAAATATAAACAAGTTGTCAAAATCAAAATTATGGTTATTTTCTAACGAATGTTCATAGAATGATTTTTTTGGATACGATATTTATGTTGCTCTAGACTTTTTTTAAATTTTGACTTGTTACATACAACCTAATTTACAATTGGAAAATTTTCATTTCCCGTTTTTTTTTTATTTTAATTTCAGCTGCACCTTTATGTCAAATGACTAAAGCAGCTTTTTAGTCACAATAATCACAAGCTTTTGAGTTGTCACCTCCGACGACTAATCTAGGTAGACTGGGCAAGCGAGCTTTAAAATGTAGCTAACAAGTCCACAGGAGTGAAAGGGGATTTGTTTACTAAGACTAACTTAGTGATTGGTTACTTTCAAATTGCAGTCGATAATTTTCGGCGGATGTCGTGTAACGCAACAGAACTCATAGGCGTACATACTAGTTTTATTGCGTGTATTTGCATTTAATGAATTAATTCAATATAATTAACTGATTAATTAAATTAATAATTCTATTTCGTAATGAATAATCTATTATTATTTCAATTAACAAGTATATTTTTTGTAATATTCGATTTTTATCTCCATTTAATGAACGCCGCCTATGTGCACTAGGGACGAGTAAACAGTACCCCACCTTTCCCTCCCGCCGCAAGATCTGTTGATGTTGCTTTCAAACAAACCGTCCTATTTTGCAATGGCATTACCAGTCTACCTAGATTAGCCGTCGACGGTTGTCACCCCTTTATGATTCTGTCAACTAATTCATATTATTTTCTTTCCCATAATATCTTTGCTTCGTGATACTCAAATGTAATCCGCGAAAAACCTGAGCAAAAATTAAGAATAAAAAGTTTGCACCTGAAGGATGAGTCACTGGTATTTTCATTATCGAAGAGATATTTTTTTGTGTCAGTATAGATCCGCTGTTAGTGAAAGAAGAAGTATTTAGCTGAAGGAGAAACATAAACATAAAAATATTTTAAAATTTCAGGTTTTCTTGTTTCGACGATTTGCATTTCCAGTAATGCCATCTATGCTGTCCTAGCACGATCTGGAGTACGTTAGCACACACGAAAGATTTCTTCCGAATGGTTCTTCTTAGAACTATAAAAAATCAATTCGGGAGGCGCTACAGACATGTTTATTCTTAATTTTCTTGTTCAAATATTCGTTCTAAAGCAGCTGGTCAAACATGATCGTTGGGACGTTCGTAAAACGTCGATTACACGAAGCTAGTTTACTGGCTGCTAGTTAGATAGTTTACTAGCGGATAGTAAAAAAGCTACGTGTAATTGTAGTAGCTAGTAAACTATTTGAAAAATATACTTGCTAAAAACGGAGCGTGAAAAGTTGAACACCCGTCAACTTTACTGGCTACTAGTTGGCGAATTTACACGGTGGCTAGTGAACTCGCCACGTGTAAAGACAAAAGCTAGCCACAAGAAGCTAGTACGGTATAGGTTGCTCATGAAAAATGTCGGCTGAGGTAATTCGCGTATATGTCGCTTTTATTAGTGCATTGCTACAAGAAGAAATAAGAAACGTAGAAGCAGAAAATAAACGAAATTTATCAAAATCGCTTTGTTTTAAATTTTTGTTTAAATAATCTTTATGTTTACAATTCCAGAGTGTAACATAGCGCTTATATATTTCAAAAAATGTTATAATTTCTGCAGCGCCATGTTTGCTTTCATGAACATATGATTAAAAGATGGTAAACTCGCCACTAGCTGCGTGTAATTGGAAAATCAATGTTTACTAGCTACTCGCTCAGTATCGGGCTTTTTCATTGGCTAACTAGTAGCGAGTAAACTAGCTTCGTGTAATCGACGCTTAAGAAAATAGCTCTTAGACGGTCAAACATGATCGTTGGAATGGTCGTCACAAAGGAATCGATAGACGCACAAACATGATCGTTGGGATGCTCGTCAAGGGAGCTCATAGACGATCAGACATGATCATTGAAATGCTCGTCAGAAAAGAGCTCATAGACGGGCAAACAGTGTTGATAAAAATCACGATTTAAAAAAAAATCAAAAACCACTGATTTAAATTTAAAAAATCTTGATTTTTTTGATATTTTTAGCCAAAAACAAAAATTCATTTCATTAATAACTTTGAAAAAAATGTTAAAAAAATCATGATTTTTAAAAATAAAAATGTAAGCGAACCATTTTTATTTTTAAAAATCATGATTTTTTTAACATTTTTTTATCAGTAATTTTTTAAACAAATTTTAGAAAGTCGAAGCAGTTTTCTTTAATGAGATTTTTTTTATTTTTATGTTACTTTTTAGATTTATAAATTTTTTAAATTTTTTTATCGATCGTCTTTTGTTTTATTTTACATCAAAAATTGCTAATTTTGATAACATTATTGCAAAAATAGTTGAGGAAAGGGACGCGGATAGAGAGGAAAGGTACATGTAATCAAATTGTTTTTTGAGAAATGTTGAAATTAAAAATATTTAAAAAAATTGAAAATATAACTGAAAAACTATGTTTAGATTTATTAAATTTAAATGCATAAATTTGATTGGATTGTTTTCTTTTTTTTTTGAAAAAATGCTTAAAGGATAAAATTTTTGAATAAAATTTTTAAAAATATTAATTTGAAGATTTCCGCGTCCATTGTCCATTGCATCTTCATTAGCGTTTCCACTGCTAATAAACAGTCAAACATGATCGTTGGGATGCTCATCAAAGGAGCTCATAGACAATCAAACATGATCGTTGGGATGCTCGTCAGAGGGGAGTTCGTAGACTTTCAAACTTGATCGTTGAGAAGCTCATCAGAAAGGAGCTCATAGACAATTAAACATGATCGTTGGGATGCTCATCAAAGGAGTTCCTAGACGGTCAAACACGATCGTCGAAATGCTCGTCAGAAAGGAGCTCATAGACGGTCAAACATGATCTTTGGAAATCTCGTCAGAGAGGAGTTCATAGACTCTGTGTTGGAGTTGTTAATTGGGTTAACGCTATTTCTGGGAATATTACCATTTAGAAATTTATTATTAATTATTATTGTTGGAGCAGTTGCATTTCCGCATCTCTTTTTGATCTCTTTATTGCGTTTTATGTGAGGATCACATCATATCTTTTTCCGATAGCTCAAACTGCGTCGATAATTTCCCAAACGTAAATAACACGGTAAATATCGCAAGGTTAACATCGTTAAACTTGACCCAGACTTGCAATTGTGGAAGCAATTGTGTCGGCTCTTTATTGCGCCGCTTTCAATGAAATCGACCTCCGCCTCGCAGCTGGACCCTATTAACAATAAACAATAAGGAAAAAAAAACGAAAACGATTACGCGTTACGTCTACGCTGTTCGGGAAAATTAGCCCAATTTAATTCGAGGTTAAATTTGACTACCGAAATTAAGTCGTTTGTTAATTAGTTAATTTTCGAGACAGGGGTACTCTTTCTCATTGAGGTGCGTACAATTAAGAGGCGAACGGCGACGCCGCGGCGTCGTTCTTTTTGATGAATAGAAGCTCCTCGGATGCTGGTTCGTTTCTAGAATACATTAAAAAAAAGTCGCAACGCACTTTATATTCACGGTGAGCAGAGAAGATTTAAGTCAGAACTAAATTTAATTAAGTTTATTAGCCCAATCTCAGAATTCGATAAAATGTTATCGTAAATGCAAGTCGACGTCAATTTTTAATAAATCAGAATTTTTGAAAGCTGAATGCACTAAACGACCTAAAGCATTGATCTATCTGTACTGTTAAATATTCAAGCGTAGAAGCGTAGAAAAAAAAACAAAGGATCGATTTAAATTTTCGGTCAAATTTACATAATCGATTTAAATTTTCGATCAAATGTAAGTCGAATTTTCTAGTTACGTGTCGATAAACGCAAGTGATCTTCATTCGTCGAACATTAATTTCAGAATTTGCAGTCGATCGAAATTTTCTAGGTCTGCAAGTCTACGATCTTTAACGATTGAATCGGCGAATTGAAAAAAATCAAGAAATCGATTTAAACATTCGGCGTATTAAAAAAAAAAACGAAAAAATTTTCGATGGAATTTAAACGGTGTTTTAGTCGTAAGTCGATAGAAAAAAGAGCAGTTCCATTTTCGACCTTCAATCATCGCCCATTAAATATTAATCAATTCCAGAATTGGATAGTATAGTACATACAATGTGTTTCATTTCTCATCTACACACCCCTGTAGTTTTTATATTTATTAACGGATCGATTTTAAATTTTCGCCAGATGAACATCCTCTTAAAACACACATTTTTCAAATTTGAAACCTTTTGTATTGCAAGCCATGACCTACTGCGATTTAATAGAAAGTCGAAAAAATTAAGAAAACATAGTAGGCCTTGTTTGATCAAAAAAAGTTATTAGAAAAAGTTGTTTAGAATTACGAAATAACCCCAATTACCAAATTTGGTTGAAAAATTTTAATTTTTAATTATTAAAAAAATAGAATTTCAATTTAATCTACAGTTTTACAAAACGCTAAAACTTACCGACTAAAACACACAGAATGAAAAAAACACCTTAACCTAATATTTTACCAGGCCCCCATCGTGCTGTATGCATTTTTCGATACGTTTCCTATTATTCTTTACAACATTGTTTAGTTCCTGTGATGTTCAAGACAAGCTTGACGAACCCTGTTGCGTAAGTCTTCTGCATTATTATTTTGATTTTTGTACTCTTTCTGTTTAAAAATTTTCATTTAACCATTCGCGAACTATTCTAGCATTAAGAATAGTTAGAGAATGGTTAAATGAAAATTTTCCTTTACGATGGATAGGCAGAAACAGTCCTTTCATGTTTTGGTGTCCCAGATCTCCTGACTTAACACCTCTGGATTTTTATTTATGGGGAATACTTAAACAGAAAGTCTACAAAAATCAAAGTAATAATGCAGAAGACCTACGCAACAGGATTCGTCAAGCTTGTCTTGAAATAACACCCCAGGAACTAAACAAAGTTGTAAAGAATAATAGAAAACGTATTGAAAAATGCATACTGCGTGATGGGGGCCTGGTAGAACATTAGATTAAGTTGTTTTTTTTTCATTCTGTGTGTTTCAGTATGTTAGTTTTAGCGTTTTGTAAAACTTTAGTCAGTTAATTTTAGCGTTTCGTAAAACTATGGATTAAATTGAAATTCTATTTTTTTAATAATTAAAAATTAAAATTTTTCATTCAAATTTGGTAATTGGGGTTATTTCGTAATTCTAAACAACTTTTTCTAATAACTTTTTTTGATCAAACAAAGCCTACTATGTTTTCTTAATTTTTTCGACTTTCTATTAAATCGCAGTAGGTCATGGCTTGCAATACAAAAGTTTTCAAATTTGAAAAATGTGTGTTTTAAGAGGATGTTCATCTGGCGAAAATTTGAAATCGATCCGTTAATAAATATAAAAACTACAGGGGTGTGTAGTTGAGAAATGAAACACATTGTATAAATTAGGTAATTAGGAATTTAAAGTTGTCTGCAAGTCGCAACTAAGGATCGAACCTTACGATTATCTACTTTTAAAAATATACAATTAAAAGAAACAGAAACAATTCGATTAATTGAATAGAGTCGACGTAAATTTTCGATAACATTTAAACAAACGCTTTTGAAGCAATTTAAATCGATTTTTAATCGTGTCTCCATTTTCAATCATTGTAATCGAATGTGAATCAACTTCAAAGTTCGATCGTTTAATGCCAACGCAGTCGATTTGAATAATTAATCGAATTTCCTGCAGTATTACCACGTGTTAGTTTTGCGACGTTGCCACCATGTTAGATACGATGAATGTGTATGAACTTATACAAGACGAGTGTAGATGATTCATCACCATACTTCTAAGAGAGACTCTTCACTTTCCCCCCTATACTTTTAAGCATACTGTTGACTCTCAATGTACGTTTAGAAATCATTCTTGCTTTTAATTGTACTTTTAAGTATGATTTTTTATTCTCATTTTACTTCTCTAAGTGTCAGTCGACTCTCAATAAATTTTTAAGCACGATTCTACACTCTCATCACACTTTTAAGCGTACTTTTGACTGTCTTGTAACACATCGTCGTGTCACCTTGTTTGGTGACTTTTACGGAGAACTAAATAACCAGTAAAAACGATCCAAACTAATTAAACTTATTGAAACGGAACCGACAGTTTACCTGCGAAGAATTCCAAAGAAGGGTCACTCAAAATTGTATTACTGCAATTAGACGTGCACTATCCCTATCTGTCTACGGCTACAGGCTACCTGACTAACAAAGATTTATGGCCGCCGCTAAGGACTACCCATTGCCCTATTTACTTGTTTACGGTTGAACGACCCTTTCGGACCTCGCGATAAAACTTTACCGTTTGAATATGGCTCGTGATCGTCGCTGCAAATCTGGACTTACGTTGTTGTAACTCAGTTCTTTTGGTGCGGCGGCGAATAAACTTGAGAGATCAAAGGAACTAGTTACGTTTAAAGAAGAATGCGGAAGATAGATTTAATTATGTAATTATTTATTGCAAAAAAAAGGTAAAAACTACATTTCCACAACCAATGCTACCGGAATATTAAATGAACACATGATAGGTCGGTTTCACTTGAATCGACACGTGTGGAAACGGCCTTAATGGTGTTGTATATTCATAAGGCCGTTAATTATCAAAGAAAACAATGAGAGTAATTTGTATTTACTTTAAAAGTGCTTCTTTCCATTCCGCACGTGTTTATGCGTGGCAAAAAGCAAGTAATCCAACTCACGTCTATTTGCACGGTAATTACAATGTAAGAACAGCGCGTAATTATCGTGCAAATATTTACGAAGCCATCGTAACGATCCGCTGACGTTCCGTATGCAAAATAAGCGCGATAATGAATGCGCGTATTTGTTGCTTCGAGTTATTTGCATATTGCAAGATCGTAAACTTTGTAAAATGCTGGAAAAAAAAACATACTCGACCGCACGTTTGCCATTTCAATTTTGTAGGCAAACAACAAATCACAGCTTGACAATTAGAAGTTCACGGAAAATCATCGTTGCAATCGCTTTTTAATTTATGTATCATTAAATAAATAAATAACAAAACGAGATAGGTAACAGTAGATTTTTTTTGGTTATCTGAAAAACCGCCATGCGCTATCTTAGTTAATTATTATTCGACGATGCTCGGCACTGAAATTTAATTTCGCTCCACCTGAATGGCTTTTGCAAGCAGATGTTTACTTCTCAGTTATTCCGAGCACGTGAATGACCTAACTTATTAAAGTGCTCCACTTTGGCACTTAAATTAGACATCACTGTTACGCGTTTAATGCATTTAATAACGAGCTCATCCTTGAATCGCTGGGGGCCGCAGAAATTGAAATTTGCGTTGGCAGTTCAAAACGGTTTTTAAATAAAAAGGAAAAAAAAAGGGGAAACGACTTCGGCGATAACAGATTAAGAAAATTAAAAGAATTGGGGAAACTGGACCGTTTCCAAAAACCTAATTTGTAAACGCGTTCCCAGATTAGAAAATCCATTGTTTCCTCTGCTATTTTTACGCCTCAAAAAATTAAGTCTTTTCTCATTTCAGACTTTGTAAAATACGATGGGGTACATTTACTTACGAAAGCACTGCCTGGGAAAGTGGATCCTCACCGCGGTCCTGGTGCTGATGTGCCTTCTGTTCTGGTCGAGGGACGTCTCGGGGAAGTGTCTGCAAAGCAAAGGTACAATTACAGAAGCAGTTAAAAAACCGAGAGTGACGTTGACATTTTCAGAGGTCTTCCCCAAAAGATACCTCCACTTTCAGGACAAGCTGCTGAACATCACGATAGAAGCCAGCGACAGGGTGAGCCATCAACTGACGTCGCACGTGTTCAAAATCTACGCCGAAGAAGTCCTGGGGTACCAAAACATAACGATCAAAACCGAAAACCAGGAGTTCGTCGAAGACGTCTTGAGGAGGCTGAACGGACCAGCTGATGAAACAATGACGTAAGCAGCGGTGGCACAGTTTCATTCCCCGGTTTTTAATGTGCCCGTAAAGTCCCCCAGAAACCATGATCAACCTGGAGGTGTGGGTCCCGCCCGATTTCGACCTGTCCGTCATCAGTAAGTACATGGTGAAAGGTTGCGGTTTCCTCAGGGCACCCGGACGCTTCGGTTGGTACATACCGAAGGAGTTGACGAAGCCGATCGTCAATTTCGACAGCAGGTGGTCGGCTGAAAACGACGAAATTTACTGGACAATGTTCGAGGACCCGGAACTTTCCGCCGGTTTCAGCGTGAACGACAAGAAGCTGCGCGAAATGGTGGAGACTTTTTCCAAAATTGACAATGAAACGTAAGACCTTATAATCCATTCCTTATCTATTTGTTATCGCAGTATGCCGTGAAAGTCTAGTGTGAATGTTGTACTCATGTATGTAACTAAATTTTGACAATGAAAGTCATGGCGACTTAGATTTTAAGGTTACTCCGAAGTAGGCAATGTTCCAATATTTCCTTTTCGTCACGAGGTGTACTCTCAAAGAAGAATGGACAGTCAGTATTGCATTTCATTTTAATCATACTTTAATCAAGCCCAGGCGCGCCATCTTACGACAACCCTCCAGAAATAACCTGGTTTTAGTCTCTGCTTAAAAATACATAAGTAGCACGTTCCTCTATTAGGTATAAATATAATTTTTTTACAAATTGACATAAATTCTGTAAAAATTCTACTACGAACTAAGTGCTGTATCTCACGTGCCTTCGATTTCAGAAAAGTCGCAGTTCTTACGAACAATTCACTTCGACTATGCAATTACAACGGCCGCTCGCCGTTGGGGGGCTCGCGGCAGCTAGGAAATTGCATCTGTCGTGTTGTGCTCGTTGAGCGCTTACATATAAGTGGTTGCACGACGTACTTATCTCTTAAAGTAATATCACAGAATACACAGAAGAAAAACTCTCAAGTGGGGGTAAAGTTTGCGCTTCCAAATGGCGCAGATGGATCGGCCATGATTTCAGAGGAGATACAGTGTCGTAATCGACATTATTAGCGTTTGTTGCTATAATAATTACTTGCATTAGTATTTCAGTGGCCGTGTTTTGTTTGCGGTAGTTTGTGTTTTTTTATTTCTTTGATTAAACATTTATAGACATTAATATTACTACGAGTAAGCGTAAGAGTGGAATGGTTTGCGCGACAAAAAAATGTGAAAACAAAGCCTACAATGGTTATTTGATTTTCTTTACTTTTCCAAATGAAGGAGCAATGTAAGGAAGTATTAAATTATTATTAAATTATAACTTGTGGAAGTCCAGACTTCGGTCCTACATTTTATAAATACGGGCCTGATGTTCTGCTCCTCTCAAAACATGGCTGCCGCTGGCTGACAGAGATCAAAGGCGGCATCGACGAGTTTGCCTTCTGATTAATTCTTATTTTGTGGTAATATGTTTCGATCATGTGGGGCGGTCATCTTTGATTCCAAGATGGCGTCCAAGCGACGGACGACTTGGTCTCGTCCGGAGTTTCATTTGATATGCGACATGACGTGTTCATCTTTTAAACTAACATTTACATTCGTATAACGCGGCCACCTTTGATTCCGAGATGTCCTCGGTATGTCAGTCCGGTTCGTCTCGCCGTGACGTTTCATTTGATATGCGACACGACGTGTTTATCTTTTACCATTTCCGTCTTCGTGCGTTCGAAATGGTAAATCTTTTAAAGATTTTTTCCCCACTTGTACCGAATTCTTTGGTTCTGCCTTGACCTTGACTTACATTTTTTAATTTGTTTCATATTTTCTCCGTCGCTTGCCGGTAGCGACGAGCGATCGCTTCGCGTTCACCCCCGTAAGTCGTCCGAAGTTTCATAAACTGACGTTAGTGTTTTTCGCACTTCTCCTCTCTAAATGCTAATTTTTATTTTGATGAATATTGTCCCCAAATTTTACCGAATTCTTTGGCTTCACCTCTTGGGTTCACTCATGTCGAGTCGAGTCGGGTTCGCCTCGCTCGGGTCTGAACTAATTAATTTTTAAATCTTTTTTCGGCTTCGACTTTTTTTCAATTTTGAATATTTTTTCAATAAATAAATTAGATTAATCATTTAACCTCCGAAGCGCTCGACGTCTCCGTCCCGCGAACTAAAAAAATTGATAACCTCCGCGAGTCCATAATAATCCGTCGCTCCCCGAACGCCCGCGCCGCTCCCCGGCGAAACGTCGAACCACCACGGCGCGTCCGCTTTGAGGTTAGAGCTCCACGTGCACCCGGCCCAGCGGCGGAGCGGCGCACAGTGTGTCGAAATGAGAAAATAGTGGACAATTGGACATCGATATTTTTCTGAGGATATTGTATTTAATTTTTATATCCGTCGTTTTCCATACACCTTTTAAGCACATTTCTGTACAGTATACGGTTTAAAATTAAGAAATTTACAGGGCGTTAAACATATAATAACACATTTTACCATAATTAATTAAATAAATAAATAAATAAAGCACCGTATCCATCCGTCAAAATGTAACCGGTGTAATACGTTATAAGAAATTTTATTGTCATTTTAAATTTTAAATACGGTGCGTATTTCGATCGCGGCGTCCCCATCGTCGATTCAAATATATATATAATATATATATCGTAGCGACGCCATCTCGAAATCCTAGATGGCGGCGCCGCAATCGAAAATCGCCCCGTCAGAGATAAGTCTGTCGTGTCGCATATCAAATTAAACGTACCGGAGAGGCGAACTCGACTGTCATATCGGCGCTGTCTTGGAATCAAAGATGGCCGCCTTAAAATTTAATTTTAATATTTCAGTAAAAATTTCGTCGAGTTTCAAAATTTTTATTTTTGTCGAATGTCCACTATGTTACTATTTTAAACTGTGCGGCGTAGGGTCCACTGCTGTACAAATGAATTAATACTAATTCTTTCCCTGCAGGGGAAATTTTCGTTCTCTGTGGAGGCCGACACGAATTTAATTGGAAATAATTTATAATTTATTACCTAATGAAACACGTATAACACAGATTTATTTTTCAAATTCACAGGAAAGAGTTTAAATAAATTTTAAAAAATGGCGGGAGATGAAACAGAAATGAATTCCAATGAAATCATTCCCCTACTCTGTCATAGATGGCGCCGCTTTTTCTTACGGAGTAGTTATCGAGTACCGAGGCAGCTAAAACCACCAGACGATTGCGAACACTGCGCAGACGTTAAATATCGGCGTCGCGGTTATTTTAAATATCTATTATTTTTCTATTCAAAAAATGTCTTCGATTTGTGCATGTGCCATTTTCGCGGTTTAAGAATGAAACGAAAGAAAACAGAAACAAACAAAGCGAAGTTAAGAAGAATAAGGTGGACGAAAGAAACAAAAGAACTTCTTTTGTTTAAAACTTAGCTCGGCGTTACCAATTTAATAATTTTGGCACTAGATCTGGTGACTTTCTGTTGAAATTTCAGATGAGCTTTGGACATGTCGAAAATTTCGTAACTAACTTAGTGCCAAATCTAGAGTGACTTTAATTGGAAATAATTAATTCTGTTGCATTCGTGGCGAGATGAAATAATTAGCCAAGCTATAGAAGTCGAGTTCTTCTTTACCAACATAACGTACAGATTATCCGTTTAATAAACATAAGAGAAAAAAAAGGACAATTTAAATTTAAAAAATGGCGGGAAATGAAACGAACATGAATTGTGATGAAATCATTCCCTTTCTTCCGTTTTTGCAGAGAAAGAGAACTACATCAGGTCGTCACTCTTTGGTGGAAAACGTCTGACATTCGTCAGCGATTTTTTTACACACAAAGAGCAATGGAATGAATGCAAAGAAACAAATGGGGATCCTAAATTCCTGAATGATATTCAACGGGCATTATTTACATTGTCTACAGCACCTACACTAGAACCAGCTCGTTTCTGACGTAATTTCTTATAGGAAAAATATCGCACTAATTGAAGCTTGAAATTTCAAATTTAATTTTTGACGTGCAATCAGTTTCGCCAGCAACAACTGACGACGATTGATTAATACAGTCACTAAATAAATACAGTACCACAATCCGTATGATAAAGAAATCACGTTTTTGCACTAAAATGGCCGACAGTGACCACTTTCGTCAATTCAGTAACCACTTTGGTCAACTTCAGTGACCATTTTCGTCAACTCCAGTGACAGTCATTAAATAAATACACTACCGCAATCCGTATGCTCAATGTGTAAGATAAAGAAAACGTTTTTGCACTAGAATGACCGTCTTTTCTAGTTATTTTCTTTCCGGCAAACTTAAATGGTCGATATTTCTACTGATTTTCTTTCCGGCAAATTTAAATTGCCGACTTTTCTAGTGATTTTCATTCCGGCAAGTTTAATCAAACTTAACACCTGTCAAATAAAAGGTTAAAATGCCCGAGTGTGTAGTTGTTAGGGTTAGACATTTAAATTTCCACCCAATATTTTGCACTAAAATGGCGGCTGGTTGCGGTACTGTAATTATTTAGTGACGGTGTTAATCAAAACCACTGGAAAAGTCGGCCAATTTAATGCAAAAATATGGTTTCTTTGTCTTACACATTAAGCATAAGGATTGCGGTACTGTATTTATTTACTGCCATCTGACGGCCACTCGTCGAAAAATAAATGCAACTTCTTAGGGGTGGCCGTCAGATGGCGCCACTAGAATTAGAATTTTTACTTCCATTCAGCCGTCCAGGCCCTGCGACCAAACTCGATAAAGTTAATTAAATTAAGTTAGTTAAATTAAATTTCCCTAATTTTACATGATCGCCAACTTACTGGCTTAAAATCACGGCCTACTGCAATAACAAATAGATAAGGATTGGATAAAAAAAAATCTAACGCATTAACGACTCCTTGCTTTAAATACAAAAAGCACTTTGTTCTTCTGCTCAAATATTTTTGCTGCTTTTTATAATAAAAAAAAAAATTCTTATTTTTTATGTCGCAGATTCTACTGCAATCAGAGCGCATGCATAAACGGAACCTACCGGCCGAAAATTTGTGAATTAGCAAAAAAACCCTGTGCGTCGTTATTGGCCCCCTGGTACAACGAATCTGAATTCTTGATCTCGCACATAGAGCAGGTCAGGTTGCGCGTCGAAGTAATTTGGCTGGGCCCAAACCTGAAGAAAGTCGTCAACCAACTGAGGCAGTACTACCTGAAGCAGTCCATCAACAAGAGCGTGGTTTTCCTGGGGAGAAAGCCGAGCGACCTGGTCTTCCCCGAGCGCGATTTCATCCGCGTGGGATTCAAAGAATGCGAATCGCTGAATTACACCCACGGGAGTGGAAGTTGTCACTACGAAATGGTGAAGCTGGAGAAGTTCGCGTGGGGGAAGCTGGAGACCTACGCCAAGCACGTTTACCGTTCGCTGCGCAATTTTGAGTTTACCAACGAGGGATTCGAGGCCCTCCTCGATCTGTATTATAAAAACGCGAGTCAAAGTTACGAAGACATCGCGTGCAAGTGGCTGAGCACTAACATCGAATCGTGGAAGGGCATATGGCAAGTCGGAGCGCACGAAGAGAACTTGCTTTACATCGGTGGAATCTTCCCGTTGAGTGGATCGATGACTAACGGGTTCGGCATGGCAAAGGCAGCAATCAAGGCCAAAGATGCAATCAACAGAAACAAAACCCTGCTGCAAAATTACCAGCTCCGACTTATAATTAGTGACGGACAGTGCAGGGCTGATAAGGTCATGAAGACTTTCATAGACTTCGTCGTGAGCAACGAAAACTACGACAGCCTCATCGGTGTGGTGGGCCCCGGCTGCTCTGACACAGTCGAACCGTTAGCCGGCATCTCCAAGTTTTACAAGACCATGGTCATCTCGTACAGTGCCGAAGGGGCCAATTTTTCCGACAGGGAAAAGTATCCGTACTTCTTTCGCACCATCGCCGCCAATGCCGAATACATTTATGTTTATCTGGAACTAATGAGGCGTTTCGGATGGAAGAGGATAAGCGCCCTGGCGGAGGACGGCCAGAAATACACCGAGTACATTTCGCACATGAAAGTGCTGCTCGAAAACAGCCAAATGAGCCTCGTGGAGAACATCAAGTTCCCCAGGGAGAGGGACGATTCGATTATGACGCAAGTAAAAGCGCCATTAAAAGCTGCGTTCGTTTATTCAACTCCGTCCACTCTATTTACTATTTTCGCACTTTTGTCTCACTCTTGTTTTAAAAATTATTCGCGTCTCACTCTTACTTGTTTTAAAAATTATTCGCTCTCACTCTTTAGAGTGCGAAAAGTGTAAATAATAGAGTGAACGGAATTGAATAAACGAACGCAGCTAAATAAGTTGTGGGTTGTTTTTATAAAGGGAGCTCTTTTTTCAGTATCTGGGGGACCTTAAGAAAGTCCACGCAAAAATTATTATAGCCGATGTCGATGACAAAGTTGCCAGACACCTAATGTGTGAGGCACACAAGATGGGGATGTCCATGAAGCACGGGTACGTCTGGTTTCTACCGGTGTGGTTGCATCAAAACTGGTACAATACGTCTCAATTTCCTGACGATAGTGTTAACTGTTCCACGGATATTATGCTTGATGTAAGTCCTGCCCCAGTCAGTGTTGCCAACCGTAGCGATTTATCGCCAACGTTTTTAAGCCCGCAGCGGCGTCTGCCGCGAAGAGAACCAAAAGTGGCGACTTTTTACAAATAAGAAATAAATAAAAACCTAAAAGTCAATAAAAATACATGAAGTTAAAGAAAACAGAAACAAAAGATGGTATTTTACATTGCAGATCAGTAGATAATAAATTTAAAAAAAAAATTGGGAAAGAATAGTGGCAAAAACAGAACATGTAAAAATTCAAAAATAATCGTAATCGTCACTGCAACCTCTGGCCTTACGTTGTTGTAACTCAATTCGTAAATACGTTTAAATAAAATGCAGAAGTTAGCTTTAATTAATTATTTATTGAGAAAAAAAAAGGTAAAAACTCCTTGTACCAGCCACTGCGGGATCTGATATAATAAATTTAATTGTTTTTGTTTGGACAGTTTTATTGGCTATTTAGTTGTCCGTAAAAGTCAACAAACAAGGTGACACGTCGGCACGTGTTACAAAACGCTACCTCAAAACTGATAGTATAAATGAAAATCGATAGAAGAACAATTTTTAAATTTGTTTAATGATTAAAATAATAAAGGGGGGTTAACATTAATAAAACCGATCCTGTACATGGGCTCTTTTAAAGTGAGAGCGTATATTTGCAACAAGTTAAAAGTAAAAACTGAAAGTTTGAAGGTTTAAAAAAAAAATAAAGCAGCTTTTTTTTTCTAGGCTATAAACGGCTATCTTTCAGTAACGCACGAATTTTATGCACACGACAACGCCATCATGCAAGAAGGAAAAACCGTGGGGCAATGGCGAAAGGAATATCAAAACTTCACCCCGCGGGTTTCCGACTATGGCGGTTATGCCTACGACGCCATGTGGGTCTACGCAGAAGCCATGGGTAAACTCATAAGGAACTACCCCGAGGCCATGTCTAACCTACACTCGGAGAACACCACGAAGTATTACACGTTCATCCACCCCCTGAATCACTTCTCATCTCATTCGGTGTTTCAGCAAACTACTGGAGCTGGTCCAGGAGACGAGCTTCGACGGGGTGTCGGGGAAAATCGAGTTTAAACACGGGCCCTCGCGCTATTCCATAATCGAGCTGAGGCAGTGGTACGACAACAGCATGGAGACGGTCGGCTTCTTCTACCCGAACGTGTCCAATTACACATCCACATATGGTGGGGTGCTCTCGCATGATTTAAGGATAAAGTGGCCGACAGGCAGCTTACCCGATGATGGCACGCAGCTCCCCACGTGTGCCTTGGACAGCATTGCAAAGTTGCTCAAAGTGCCCTGCGACACCGCCATAATAATAGTGAATTTCATCGGAATTTCTCTGTTCATGGCGATCGTTGCATTCGCCTTTTACAAGATGAGAAAGTACTACGAGCAAGAGAAGAAGGACAACGATGAATACATGAGGTCCCTCGGCATTAACCTCAAGGAAAAGATGAGGCTGTTCGATGAGAAATGGGAAATGAACAGGAACAACGTGGTGGTCACCCGGAAGCTGGGGGACGGTGCTTTCGGAATTGTGTACGGGGGAGAAGCCCGGTTCACAGATGGTTGGATCAACGTTGCGGTTAAAACGTTGAAGGAAGGATCGAGCGTGGAGTATAAGGTCGACTTCTTGAGGGAGGCCGAGGCCATGAAGTGTTTCGAACATCCCAACATCGTCAGACTACTGGGGGTTTGCACCGAAGGCCAGCCGATCTTGACCGTGATGGAATTGATGGTCCACGGAGACCTAAAAACGTACTTGCTCTCGCGCAGGAATCTAGTGAAACATTCCTTGGAGAAAGATGAGGTGTCGAGTGAACGATTGACGTCCATGGCTTTGGATGTGGCGAAAGGCTTGAGCTATATACACGATCTTAAGTATACTCACAGGGACATAGCGTGTCGCAACTGCATGGTTAGCATATCGAAGGTGGTGAAGATTGGAGACTTTGGTATGACGAGGCCCGTAAATGAGAACGACATATACAAGTTTTGCAGGAAGGGCCTCCTGCCTGTGCGGTGGATGGCTCCTGAAAGCCTCGGCGAAGGTTTCTTTTCGTACAGCACGGACGTCTGGAGTTACGGAGTCCTGCTGTTTGAGATCATAACGTTCGGGGGGTTCCCCTTCTCAGGAATGCCAAACAAAGAAGTCCTGGCTTACGTTCAGTCGGGGAAAACCCTCGAAATTCCACCGGGTGTTAAACAAGAATTGTAAGTAAATTATTTGGTTATTATTTAAGATTTGTTTGATTTAATTTGAACTAACGACTTCAAACATATTTCAGAGACAAACTAGGATTGAAATAAATTTTCAGAGTTTCAAGTTTCATAAACATAACTTACCATGTTGTTGTTATCTTTCAGGGAAGCTCTGATGAAATCGTGTTGGAAATTCAAGAGTCATGACCGGCCGGCTGCCAAAGAAATCGTCCAGTTCCTGGCAGACCATCCACGCCTCATAACACCTTGCATATCAGAGCCGCAGTTCTCAGTCGAACATGACAACTCGGACATATCCCTACCGAGCAACTTCATCAGGCACCGGTCAGAGACGGTCGTGGCTCAGAACGATGTCTCCTTCGAGCATGCGCTGCTGCCAACTTCGCCTTCTGCGCTGACTCCGGAGGCAGGTCGCACTGAAGATTACTCGGTGAAAGAACCCTTGCTTGCGATAAAGAAACGCTCGGAGAAAATACTGAGTCGCTACATGAAGTTCGGCCGGAAGGCCTCTGATGCGAACATCATTCCACACGAGGAAGACGACTATGTCCTGAAAGAAATAAAAACTAATCACTACGCTGCCAAAGTGTTGTAATTTCACTCGCGGTCATTACAACTAAAAAACAGTCACGTTTCCTTTTTTCATTGTGAGGAAATTCTAGTCGGTTTCTTTCAAATTACTTTGCTGTTCGAGGTTATTTCGACAAAATCACATCGTATGTATACTTTTATATCCGTCCGGTCGTTCCTAATTGATGTGTTCAAAAGAACTCTTACCATTTTTGCTTTTTTTTGTGTAGCTCATAGCGGTCTTGACAATGTATAAAGTACACAACAACTTGTGCAAACGCATGTTAAACTAGTTTAGGTACACATATTTTAATTGTCATTTAAGGAGTTGGCACACACGTGCATACTTTCGTTTGTATATTTATGAAGCTGTGATATATTGTGTGCACCCCTCGGATCTGACTCTTCACTAGTGACTCGTTTCTATTTCGCCCCAACTTTTTTTTTGTATTCTTACTGTCTAGTGTCTAGTCCTTCCACCATTATTGCTAGAAGTATGTAATGATGAATACTATCGGAAAATGGTGAGGCTGTATACTTGTGTGCAATCCTCGGGTGCATCATTAAAATAATACTGTCGCATTACTTTAGCTTTCTTTTCTTTGTAATTTAATTAATCCATGACTATTGTTATTTAATAGGTATTTATTCAAGTCTGTTCCCTTGTCGAGTAAGCGTGTGCATGTACGATGCTCTTCTAACTGTGATCTCAAATGCAAGTTATAGAGTAATTTTAAAGTAAATTTATTCTTGCCCTCTGTGCGCACTTCACTCTAGTTAATGTACTAGTATTAAACCTTATTACCAATAGTATAGAATATAAAATTGTTTTGTTTAAGAGATAGATATAGTGGTTAATATTTAAGAGACGTAAAATAGGTACTTTGAAGTGACGAATTATCCTGTTGATGTCACGATTTATGTTGTTGCCTATCGTTCATCTTAAAGCGGTGTCTGTGAGGCGAAAGTTAGATGGCCGTGCTCTGGCAAGCAACTTGTATTACATAATTAGATAGACTAAGTGTGCTCGCATGAGTATGTACGATACGTTGTAAATACAGAAGGAAGGATGTGTTAAAAGCTCATATTTTTATGTACATGTGTTTTATATTGTATATAAAGAAATAAAGATTTCCTAAATAGAAGAGATGCATTTGAAATTGCGGTGAACTGGGTCTGAAAATATTGGCTGCAAGAGACGAAAGGGCCTTCCTTTCAGTTTTAACATATTGTCTAATGTTTCATCACAAACAGGACTCACTTGCCATTGGGAAAGCTGAACCACTGGGACTTGGAATTCAATAATTAAGAAAAATCTTGTAGGAAATAGAGAACAACTATCAACTTGTGTTGGATTAACAATTACCTGAAAACTATTTGAAGATCGAATTGAAGTTATACTGGTACTACAAATTATACAATCAAATCCATCATTTCATTCGGTATATTTACAATCATTCTTCTTCTCTCTCGTGCAATACAGAACGATTGTTCGCGTCTTGCATCTAAAATGAAAATGTTTATTACATAACCTGCAATTTTTTAATATATTTCCCGCCATTGCCCCGAGCGATGTTCTAACGTAATTGTCGGTAAAGAAGTATTCTGCTTCATTTCAATTTTATGCGTATCAGCGGAATTACGTTAAAAACTTCAAATTACGATTCGAATTTATTAAGTTTTATTAATGTAAATTATTTACCTTTAAGTTATCCAAAAATTTTACGATTTCATTAACGTTACGGATGAGTTTGTTGCCGTCCAAATTTTCATGTGTAACATCTTTGCTTTGCTTTCATAGTTTTTAATGCACCATGGAGGCTTTAAAAGTCAGCATTAAGCATTAACTATGCTGATTATGATTATAAACATAATTTCAATAATTAATAAATTTTGAACAATTTTCGTTGCACTTCGTAAACACGTCATTTCATATACGAGTTCTAAGACGCAAACATAGATGGTGCTGACTTTGTCACTCCTGTTAACATAAAATTAACTAAATTGATATTAACTTTATTAACAAAAATCTCGGCGAACACATTAAAAGGACGTGAAATAAAATTGCGATTAATATTCGCCGTCATTACTAACGTAAACGCAGTTGTAACCAAACAATACACGTGCGCATGTCAGGTTGCGTACTCGTAGGCGCACAATGTCCCCGTCATGTTAGTGTAATTGACGGGAGCGTCTTTTTGTGTGTGTATGTAGAAGTAGTAGTGTTTACATTCGTTTTTGTTTTAACGTTCAGTGTCTGCAGTGCCTTCGAATGTGGCGAGTCCGGGCGAACCTGCAGGTGAGTGAAACCAACGCCGTCTTTCCTTCGCAAGATCGCGTCTTTTGTTGCCGAGAGAATAGGTTGGCACCGCTTTTTTGCTATATTTTATTGATGAAAGTCGCTCTCTGATTATTTACGCGCAAGTGCATCTGTTTTGATTCTTGCTTGTTCCGAAAATTGTGTTCGTTCACGTCTTGAACAAACGTTACGCAGCCATACATAAAGTTTCAAGTATAGTAAGGCATAAAAAAGTCAATTTTATAGTTTTCTATGTCGATTAAAAAGGAAATGTTAGTTCAGAGCTCCGTCACAAGATGCCCTGTGCTGCGCCATCTATTTCTCGAGACGTAATGACATCTTTTTTATTAAAATTGAGTGCAATAATTTAATGGCCAAGAATTATGCATTATGTATAGTTTGAATTCCGGAGGCTGAATGATTTACGCAACTGGAATCTGCGTGAAATCGGAAATTTAATTTCCTGGTGTGTCGAACGTTGCCAACTTGACCGCTAATTTCCCCAACTGTTCTCATTCATTGCCACTGGGTTTAATTACACTAAAAAAAATTACATTTCTATTATCATCTGCTTTAAAAGTTTACAAATTGTTGGCGACTGCGGAACTTATTAAACGCCTAACTGCTCTGACCTAATTAAGCTCACACCTCGGGGCCATATGCGACGTAACTGCGAGTTTATTAAACATAATCCAGATCGGGGAATTACAAATTTGCAATTTGCCAGCTGCGAAACCAACGAGGGGGGGGGGACGTGCACGCTTGCAGCGCTAATCCTGTTCCGGCCGAAATTAATTTATGGGAAGCGCGGTTTAAATTTAAAATAGTTTGGCTGGTAATTCCCGCTTTGTTTCGGCGACGGAATTTCCGTTTAAAACCCACCTTGATTTCGGGGAGGGGGGGGAGGTGTGCGGTCACACTCCCACGGGCTCCTTTGTTTCCGAAAGATCAGACGCCGCCACGGTAATTACAGGTCGCCGGATTTTCGAGTTTCCGCTTTGATCTGTATTTAATTTGTAAGAACTTTTGCAATTCCGCAAGCCCCACACTGCAAGCTTTACAAAAAGACATGCCTCCGATAGTTCGCCGAAAACATTGTTGAATAAAGGTTCGATTTGACAGCTATCAAATTTCGATGCAAAAGTAGGTTTTAGTAGTGACTCTGGGACGACAAACTCCAAATCGTTCTTCGAATAGAAGGAAAGCGCTTAATCATTACAGAAAAAATCTGAAATGAATCGTCGATTTGACAGCTGTCAAAAATTGTTGCCAAAGCCGTCGTCTGTGAGCTGCTTCAAATCATTGTTTCAAATACGAGGAAAACGTCTAATTATTACCGTGGGATTGTTAAATAGATTGTCGGTTCGACAGCTGTCAAGAGCTAGTGCAGTAATGGTTCTTGAAAACCGTCGTGACCTTGGGCAGTTCTAGACTGATATTTCAAATATAAGGACGACACCTAATCATTGCCATAGCACGATTAAATAAATTGTCATTTTGATAGCTGTCAAATTTAGGTGCAGACATAGTTTGTAGAAGGCTGGCAGCACCAAATTGATCTTTCAATGTAAAGGTGAGTACGTGATCATTATCAAGAAAACGTTGAGGAAAGTCAGTTTGACAGCTGTCAAGAGTCGGCGGAAGAATAGATTTTAGAAGGCGTCGTTGCTCTAGGAAGCCCAAAACTGGTGTTACGAATACAACTAACGGGTGTAATCATTACTAAAGCACTACTAAATAAATTGTCACTTTGACAGCTGTCAAAGGCTGGTGCATAAATTGTTATTCGGAAGCGTCATGACACTGATCAGTTCCAAATCGATGTTTCAACTACTAGGTCTAATCATCACCAAAACACAAGTAAATAAATCGTCATTTTGACAGCTGTCAGGTGTTGGTATGAAAATAGTTTTAAAAGCGCTGGAGTGGGTTCAGAATCTTGGGCGTGTAATCGCGTCTTTCGATTTTCAACACATTTTGCGTCTCGCTCATCTGTTTTAAAACGACTTGCGTTTGCACTATTTCCATGACAACGGGCGCACTCTAAGCGCCCTACTTACAGGTGGGATGTGAAAAGTGTTGTTTACGAGATCTTCAACAACACAGACAGAGTACCCCGCTCATATGGTGACGTCGAAATATGCGATTGCGATCTCTAATTATAACAACAACATTTCAGAATAATTTTAAAGCGTCACGTTGTAAAATGTGCATCGTATTTAAAACTGGAACGATTTTGATCATCTGGTGGTTGTTGATGCGACAAATAAAAACAGCGAGGGTGTGCCGTTTACTACCGCCATACATTTCGAGGGAAATGAGTTATTGAACGCGACAAAATGGTAGGTGAACGTGGGGTCTGGGGGTGAAAAGCGCAATGCTCATTGAGATGTGCAAGTCATAGAAACAATGTGTCTAATTCGCTGTGAGGGATCTTATCGTCGAGGACGTTCATTGTTTCGCTGAAATTTCTGCCGAATTCTACGTGCTTTTCGACGGCAATTAAAAATATTAAATTAAGGGTGATTAAGAGGACTTGCTTTGCGTATTTAATTAAAATTAATAGAGATCCTGTGCCTAATTTGATATGGGGAGCCGGAATTACGTCGGAGTAATCGTATTATGACCAAAGGCCATCGCGCTCCCTTGCGTTGATGTATGTCGCTTGACTGTATTTTATTAGCTTACCGACCCTAATGCCGGGGCTGTTGTGTAAATTAATACGTGGCGAATGGGGGGTCCGCTGTTTTTCTTTGCGTGTTGATTTTCGCTTCGAGTTTGAACATCGAAAATTGCTCGTCGGTTCAAATTATATCTGGCAGATTAAGTTTCTGCTTACCAACAGATTCTAAAATATGAGGGGATGATTTTTCTAAGTAATCTACCAAGTCATAAATCACTTTTATCAGTTTCGGCAAAGCTAGGAATTAGTTGAAGTTATGCAGAAGATCAGTGGAATTGAGTTTTTACTGGATCATTGATTGCAAACGAATCAAAGTAGATATCAAGAAAAAATAATAATTTCTGCAAACTGTATTAAACCGTAAAAGCCATTCCATTCGCAACAACAACAACAGAGTTTATTTAAACGCATTAAACTAAATTATTCCAGTACACTTCAACGCGAACATTTAGGGAATTGTAGGTGGTTTAGAATTCGTCCGAAAATAGAACGGAGGCGGAAAGGATGTCTGCCAATTTTTTTTTTTTGCTCTCTTTGTCGGACAAACAACAGTTCAACAGGATGCGGCTCATTGTTTCTGAAATTAGCTTTCCTTCCCTGCACTCACGACGACGCAAGAACTCCTTGCTTTGCAAAACACTAACGCACGTTTACTTCTAGCAACAACATTAAACAGCAATTCACTTTGAAGATTTCGAGAAGCAACAAGAACTCGACTTGCAATGAGATTTAAAACCGGAGAGGAAGAAAGCCCTCCGAAACGTTTTAATATTGTCGTCGTCTTCTTGGGGGAGCGGGCGGCTCGAGTGTCTTTCATTTCGCGTTGCCCGTAGAATTTTTGAAGCCGCCGATTTTAATTAACCACCGAAAATTCCTTCCTTCGGCCCGATTGAAAGTTACAGCATTTTAGGCATTCCTGAACTGCGCGAAAAAGTACCGGAATTTTCCTACCCCGACCGATGTGGGAATGCATTAAATTTTGATTCGAAATAACTCGGTCGGTCTGTCTGTCGAATAATAAAGAAGGTGAAACAAGGGAAACTATTTCAAATATTTGCAAATCAAAAAATATTCGAAGGGGCGTAAGCAGACGGGAAATGTGGTAAGAAATGGCCAAGCGAGAATATTATTAGATATGGTATTGTATGATCGAATGGAGACAATTGAAGATCAACGGAAGTATAGCTGTGTGAAAAATGTTTGAACCAAAAGGGGTGTGAGGCAAGGAAGGATTTTGAGGCTTTATAATAGTGCATATTTTTTTGTGAATAAGACTGTTAATCTGTGGAAATGCTTCAGCCTAATGAGATAGGAATGTAATGGGAGAAACACTCCAGCTACCACTTTCGTGAACTTTAAGTGACCACTTGCGTCAACTTCGTCCGACATTCAACATTCAGCTGTGTGCACGTCAACTGTTTCCGGTTTCCAGGGTCGTCAGGATCTTCGAGACACGAATAGCAGGATGCGTGTCCGGTGTAACCACTTTCGTGATACCACTTTAAGTGACCACTTGCGTCAACTTCAGTGACCACTTTGGTTTCAACGAGCGCGCCCCTCTTGCGATGTGCGGCGTGATGAACCGTCGTATTACTACACACCAAGATGGACGGGCAAGGTCGATTTACAACGACGCCATCAGATTTTTCAGCAAGGAAAAAATCGCCAGACAACTCCTAGTTAGAGGAACTGCTACCTACCTGGTTGAAAATGTAGAAATGGGTAAATTAAAACCACCTCCCGACCGGTTAGACATGAGGATGACGCGAGATGATCGCAGATGCCGTCAGCTCCGGCCAATCAGAAACTATTGTCATCAAAAATGCCCATATTAGGACGGTACGGGACGAATGAGTTCTCAGGGTTGCCAAAACAAATCTAAAAATTTCCAAATATTGCCAACCTATTCCTTTTGTGATTTGAGACCGCAACGTTGTACATATATATAGAACATTTGTGTACTTATTAGATATGAACAAAACAAGCGTGTAATAAAGTGACCCTAGAGTAGCAAAAGGAGTTCATGTTCAATACTATTATATAGCGAATTAATAAATTTGTTGTTGTTTATTTGTTTTTGCAGATACGTCAGGTTTCATTCATTCCAACAGTAATTTATTGATTCTTCTAAAAATAATGATGGGAGACGAGCTTTAAGACAGTTATAGAAAACTTCAAGAAAGTCTCTTATGAGTATCTAAAGAATCATCATCCTACGAGTCTTCTAATAAACATCTTGACGTCAACGGCGAAATCCGACTCCACTTGAAAAGAACATCCCCCACGCATGCTACATCATAATGGGCTGTTTTTAAAAGGGAGTTGTTTGCTAAACCTCGACGGGTTAAAGCGAAACGCATCGTCGGATTAGCGAGACATGCATTGTCAATTAACGGGGCGCTAACTGTACAGCGACACGCAAACCTCAAATTATGTAACAGCTATTTTTGTAGCGGACTTTGACGTCGTGGTGTTTTCCTTTTATATCTTCTTCGCGCACGTAAACTCAATTCCTTCGGCGTGCTTTTAACGAGTCACCTTAAATGCAAATGCAACAGTTTCTAACACCCCGGATATTGTTAAATTTAAAAAGAAAGAGTCACTCGACGGTATCCTATCTCGTCAATTTTCGAGCGAAGGTGTTCTTGAAAAATTAAATTTACTTTACGTCTCGTACGCTTTCCGATCGAATTAAAGTGACACCCTTTCTTAAAATAACAACCCGCGCCGCCCGGGTATATTTTTAACCTCAAATAAAAAAATGCTGTTTTTTTTTTCGTTGGTGCAAATGGGAATTATTTAAAGCAGAACGAATTATCGCGGATGTACATACACTCCGAAACGTGTTTAATTAAATGCGGGGGTGGTCACGTTCGGGGCGCTCGATCAACAAACAAATGAACTATTTAATTAGGATCGTCGGGGTTCCCACGTTTTAAAGTTTAAAACATCATTTGGAATGTCACCGAAAGGTTTCAGGTCGTGCTATCAAGAGATGGGGGTTGTTCAAGTTTATGTCCAGAATATTATTTGAACCTCCAAATTTTTTTCAGTCATTACGGTACACAATGCTGTTGGTTAGGCAACAACTTTTACACTATTGTTACTTTATTGGAGGTAAATGAAGTTTGGATTTGTGTTGCACTTTTCTGGTAGTTCTTTTTTTTCATTCTTTGTTCATTTACGGCAAGAATTGTCTACAGGGGGTGGACAAAAAAGAACCCTTTCACAAATGAAAAATGGAAAAATACAAATGATCAAATGATTTTCGAACAAATTATCTAATACTTTGATTTACGAATGTTGTATGCAGATTTTTCCGTAATAAATCTCTTGCAACTTTAATAAAATCAGCGTTAACGTTGATAAATTACCCGCAACGAGAACTTTGAGGTTTATTTAAATAGCAATTTATGGCATCGGCAAGTGGTTTAAAAATTCACCCACACACACCGCTTGCGTAATAATGGCGATCGTACTCGAGCGTGGGCGCTGCGGGGACGTCGTCGCACATGACGTTGCGCCATGCCCCTGGTTAGGGACGGCGGCGCCGCGACGCCGCCGCCACGCTACGGTTTCTGCGTCGCACGTGAGTCGGACAGTCATTTGTGGACGCGTGCACGTTCGCGTTGTTTCGGCCTCGTTTCATCGGCGAGGTTTACCTTGAAGAGTTGGCCGACTCACTTTTTTTCAATAACAAAAATTTGTTGTTCACTAAAACTCGTGCGTGTTGTTTCGCGAACGATGCGGGAAATTTTTGGCAGGAGGTCAAAATGTGAGGATTAAATACATTCAGCGACATGGAAATTAAGGGTAATTAAAACATTTTGTTTAAGTTCAGAATTTATTTGATATGTGCAGTCGTGGACAGTAAAAAAAAAAACGATCTCTATTATGCTTTAGCAGATTTCCGAACGTTCTCTTTTAACTGTCCAGGGCTCTACGTAAAACGAGGCATCAACGAGTTATTCCAGACAATACAATTAATACAATTTAAATCAGCAAAACAATTCGTGGAAAAATTATTCAAGTGCACTAGACACTGACTAACATTTTTATTCTTGTCTCGGCGCCTAAACAAATAGGTACGTAGAAGGAGAAAACAACCGCGAAAAGTGACTAATCTAAAACAATAAATAATTCATACACTTTTGATAAATACAATTAAATCACAGCTATTTTTATTTCTCGTAATTACTAAACAAACAGTGAGGCGGGAAAACCTGCGCTTCAGAATTGTTGCGTCGAGCCAAAAGTTATTTATTTTGTACAAGGTGTGACCATTAAGTATGGGAAATGCCACACGACTTGCCAAAAAAAATCGACCTTGTGGAAAAATTCAGCTGAAGTATAATAGTATAAAGTAAATATTGTTGCCCTTCAAGACAATGTCTTTGTTCATGCATACAATCCTGAAAATTCTTCTGGAGCTGCTTCATACCCCGGAAAAGACAGAAATTACATTTATTATTTAACATTTCACAATTAACTGTGAACATCTAAAAGGAAAAGGTTATAAGAAACTCAAATTTCCCAACAAACTTTTTTCTCCCCAAATAATGCAGGCATTTCTTCGGTTGAATCATAACAGATGGCGCTGACACTTAATAGTCCAAATTATATTGAATTTCAATGTCACACTACATTATTATTACTTATTATTTAACAGTTAATAATAAGCATATATTTAAAAAGTAAGATAATTACAACAATAAGAAAAAAAATCCGTCAGAATTATAAACAAATCTAAGTCATAACAGATGACGCTGACACTATTTGTTATCGCATCATGCCGTGAAAGTCTCATTTACTTACGTCAAAACTTCGAATTGACATAAAAAGTAGGAGTACAAAATTCGAATTGAAACCAAATGTCAAATCTAACAATTGATGTGGTAACTATGGCAACGATTGGAGTTTAATGTAAAATTGTGCACACTAACGAAAACTGTCACGTAACCTTTGACTATATACATCTGGACTGCTAGCGGTTTTGAAAATGGTCTACAACATGAGCGACATGAAGTTGCCAAGTGGCGACTTTGGAAACTACATTAGAGATGCAAAACTACTGTAAATTCGGTTCTCTTGTGCTTTAAGTACCACTGGAACTGAGGAACGGTTTCGGTTACGTTTTACATGCCTGAACCACATAAAATGCAACTTGAAAGTTTGAAATTTTGACACTGGTTGTCAGAATAGGTTGGTAGCATCATCCGTCATAGTTGCTTAATTATAACCTGTGTAAACTTTTCGTCAGATTTGTTACTTTTTTCAAGTTGGAGTGTTGTGCAACACGGTAGCGTGGTTGATGTTGAGGACATAGTGCTACATTGTAAATCATATGCTGCTAGCAGTCCAGATGTTTGTAGTCAAAGCACGGAACACACTTTTTTCGAACGCGACCAGTCGGATAAAGCACTGTTTGTTCTATGTTAGCAGTGCCAAACAATTATTAGTTAGTTTGATCTGAACGCGGTAGATGGCGTTGAATTTTTTTTGTCAGACCTATTTAGTAGTCGCCTCATTAATACCCGGTTGCACGAAACTTTTTAAGCGGAGCTTAAATTTAAGTTGTGTTTAGAATATGACATTTACGTATGGTCAGTATAATGTCAAACAAATTCTGATTGACATTTATGCACCAACTTTTTAAGCAGAGCTTAAATTTAAGTGGTGGCATTATTTACAGATTTAACAAAACGTTAGTCACATTCTAATTGATACTTAAGTTGAAGTTTAAATGTCAATCAGAATGTTTGACTTTCATACGTAAATGTCACATTCTAAACGCAACTTAAATTTAAGTTCTGCTTAAAAAGTTGGTGCAACCGGGCATTAAACTTCAACTAAGTATCAGTTAGAATGTAATTTACATTTTCTTAAACCTGCAAATAATATCATAGTCTAAACACCACTTAAGTTTAAGTTCTGTTTAAAATATTGTTCTGGATTTATAATTCAAAAATGTTAATAATTTTATTAGTTAACAATTAATTGTGAGTATTCATTAACACATACATAGTTCAAATGTTCCGGTAGATGCCCATCTTAGATCGGGTAAATCACGATAGATGGCGTTGACACAGTGCACGTGTTTAACTGGCTTAATTATTGTAATCATTAAGTTGTTTTAGCTTCCTTTAGGTGAATAAGAGAATAATGTCATTATGTCACTTCTTCGTCCATTATTTTAAATGATGTAGTGTAACAGTGCCAAATTGCGTAAGGAATAGGTTGGCAACATTTGCAAATTTTCAGTCAATCTAGAATTTATTGTGACAACCCCGTTAACGGATAATTGACGTGTGACTCTCGTTCACGTGACATGTATGTATGGGCATTTCGACAATAATGCTTTCCGATTGGTTGAGGTTGACTGCATTTGAGATCATCTCACATCATCCGATTTAGTTTGTTTTAACGCTTCTCTTCTCGTTTTAACTTTGGTGATGGCTGTGTCATTGTGATTAAAACTATCGTATAGTTACCGCTAAGAAAGTTTAGGAAAATGCAAGTTCTCTTTATTGTTTTCCATAACAAAAAACACATTTTCTACACCCTACTTAAAAATGGGTTGCGAAAAGTGCGGCCGTTGTCATGGAAATAGTGTAAACACAAGATTGTTGGAAACAGATGAGTGAGACGCAAGATAAGTTAAAAATCGTGAGTAAGAAAGATGTGATTACACGCCCAAGATGCAAGATATTATGAACGCAACCCATGTTGATAAAAATCACGACTTTTTAAACAAAATCGTAAACAAGATATCGATAGTACGACTTTCTTAATTTCATTTTGTACGGTCCGTTGCTCATATCCCGTGTCGGCGATTGAGCAATCCTATAGGTTTTTTGTTTTGATTGACATGCAAATTGATCTTAATAAAATTTCTTCACAAAAACGACACTGTACATCGAAAACGAAGCGTTTTAGGCCACTTTTTACTTAGAATCAACGCAGAATCACCCCTTAAATTTTTTTACAATCATTAAATAATACCCTGTATATTTTTTATCAGACTTGAAAATATTTGGTTTTGATCCGAACTAAAATTGATTAGGTTGTGAACTAGGATAAAATTGAATAGCTTTAGTTTTTGGGTTGTTTTCGCCTAAAAATGGTTTCAATTTATTCTGGTTTTTCTTGGGTTACAATTGGACTAAAGAAAACAATATTTTAAGTTTTCTACTAAATCTGGTTGGGTTGTTTTTAAACCAAATTTGGGTTCTATTATAAGTTACAATTTTGTTTTTTTATTATTTGCTTAAAAATATTATACGAAATGTCAAGAAATATTTAAAATTAGATTTTTATGTAAAAAACAAAAAAAATCTTTAAATTTTTAATTTAAATATACAATATGTCCCAGATAACTTTTCCAGCATGGGGATCTCGCTTATTATAAAAGATACGAATTCGGTTAAATGGGACGAATTATTCCTAAGCATTAGGGCAGTAACAAACTATTTTGAAACTTCAAAAATTCCATGTGGTTCAGGAGTTATAGCCAAAAAATCAAAATTTTCAAATTTCATTTTTTTGTAATAACTTCTTTATGTTTTTGTAATTTGTACTTTCTTAAGGCACTTTTTCATGCAGAATTCAAATGTTTTAGATTTTTACTTTCATTTTCCGTTTTCGAGTTCTCACCCCCAACTTCAGTTTTTCTTATGGACCGTCAAGTAGGCTTTGAAAGAATTGAATGCCCTCTTTTTTCCTCTTTACAATGATATAACACATGTAATATTTATTTTGACAGATAACGAAGAAAATTTAAAAAAATACATTTTCTCGACAAACGTATGCTTTGTTTAATGCAAAAACTACAAAATAAACAAATTATCAAACAAATGAATAAAATAAAATAAGAAAGAGTCACATTAAACAAAAACTTAATTATTAGTTAACAACAAATAATACGTAGTTGAATTGGAAAGTACTAAACTATTTATAAAAGATGTTCGAACGATTCGAACGATTGACCATTGCGTTCTAAACATGTTTGTGACCTGCGAATTGTTGCTCTTAATGCATTATGTAAATTACGACATGAAATACTGCGAAATGCTGCAAGCACAGATTCACGAAGAGCTTCAATATTTGCAAAATACTTGAACATACACTTTATTTTTAACGTAACCCCAAACAAAAAAGTCCAAAGGCGTTACATCCGGAGACCGTGGAGGCCATAAAATAGGTCCACTATTACCAATCCACGAATTAGGGAACTGATTATTGAGATATTCCCTAATTATGTTAGAATTATCTTGTTGAAACCAAATATTGATAATTTCAATAAATGGTAAATTATCAGTTTTCAAAATCAATTTATAATAAATTAAAATATCTTTGATTTCTTAACGTTTCGTTAAAAAATAAGGGACCAATAACCCAATAAGATTATCGTTTAAAATTCCGCACCAGGCATTAAAACCAAACCGCACTTGATGCCGACTTTCCCTAATAACGTGGGGATTTTCAGTTTCCCAAAAATGAACGTTATGTCTATTAAACAAGCCGTTGTTTGTAAACCTACTTTCATCAGACCATAAGATTTTGGTAGGAAAATTATCATTATTTTGACATTGATTGAGATACCATTGACAAAATCGCAATTTTCTCTCTTGGTCTCCTTCTCTGAGTCCTTGCAAAATTGTATACTTATATGGATGGTTTTTATGATGCTTTAAAACTCTCTGTGCTGTCGATTTTGAAATGCCAGTGTCATATTCTATTTCCCTAACAGATGTTTTAGGATTTTCAATAACGCACTGTAAAACGTTTACTTCTTTCGAATTCCAAGTTGGCTAACCTATTTTTTGTAAGTACTTTTTAATAATTTTAATTAATATCTTTGAAATATTCATTTGTTTAAAAATTTGCATTAAACAAAGCATACGTTTGTCGAGAAAATGTATTTTTTAAATTTTCTTCGTTATCTGTCAAAATAAATAGCTGTTTTCGCGGAGTCGATCCCGAGCCCATTCGGAACATAAACTGAATAAGAAAGGATTTTACCAATGCGCAAGCGCGTCTTCGGAATCGTTCCTGAATTTTTAGCTCTGCGAACGCGTCGAGCAGATTTTGAGCAAGTTAGGTTAATGTCAAAGATAAATTATTGTCCCTGCTTAATTTCATTTGTGAAAAGAATTGGATTAAAGGAATGTGTGATCAGCAAGGTAAGTTTTTATTTATTTATATTATATTATTACATATTATATTATTTATTTTGTTAGATATGTTAGATATTATTATTTCTAATTGAGTATTTTTGTTACTGTTCTTTCTTACCTTCTTTCTTATACTTTTCCACTATACTTATTTACAAATTTTTAGGTTAGGATCCGTCCCGAACTAAATACACCTGCCTTGATTCTAGAATCTGTCGAATGCGTTATGAACACGTTCATAATGTAATAGGCGTCTTCCACGAACACGGAATTTTTAATCTCGAGGGAGTCCTTTTTCCACCGCGAACGGCAAATTTACAAGTGCGCATGCGCCATCACTCCGAACGTGTTCTGAATCGGCTCCGCGAAAATAGCTAATATTACATGTGTTCATGGCCTTCTAAACGAAAAGCAAGTTCTATCTGGCCTGCGCAAAAGTGCAGTTCAGGCGTGCTCCACCAAGTACTACTTGTGGGGCGCTTTTTTAACCTAAAATCTTGACAGTTCTGTCACGTGTGAATGGTGAATGAGTTCGTGTAAGAACAATTAATGTTATTATTGTAAAAATTTGAACATACTGAATATTATTTACGTTAGAATAAAGTGGAGTATTTATGTCCAATTTCGACAACTTAATTTAGCATTAAACTATTACGATTTTAGATTACTACCTGCAGATACTCAAAATTTCTGTGGTAAGTTACAACATGTATAATAAAGCTTCTTTTCTTACTGTGCGTAATTATCATCGCCCTTTTTAACACATTTTATTTATAACACGAAAGCTTTTTAAAATGACAGTTTTTCTTTATTGCGCAAGCATACTTCACTCCGACGTGATCAAATGATTTGTGCATGAATCTATAAAGTTTATACCATATAAATTATGTTGTATTACGGTAATTATAATATTAATTAATTTTGAGTGAACTCACTTTGATTGACAGTAATGACAGTGCATTTCACTCAGTGCCGTCAGTGCCCCATAACCAGCGCCAAAGTGGCGACTTTTGGCGTTTTCTCGAGCACAAAAATTCAATGTAAATTTTTCAAAACGCCCAGGCCAGTTAGAACTCGCTTTTCATTTAGAAGGCCATGCATGTGTTATATCATTGTAAAGAGAAAAAAAGAGCGCATTCAATTCTTCCAAAGCCTACTTGATGGTCCATAAGAAAAACTGAAGTTTGGGAGTGAAAACTCGAAAACTATAGCTCCTGAACCACATGGAATTTTTTAAATTTCAACAGTTTATGACTACCCTAATACTTAGGATTCGTCCCATTTAATCGAATTCGTATCTTTTATAATAAGCGAGATCCCCATGCTGGAAAAGTTATCTGGACATATTGTATGATTTTTGATTATTTTAAGACGAGAGCACTTGCTTTTAATACTTTTAAGATTGGAGTTTGTTGTGGTAGCTTTGTTTTTAATACTACTTACTTATCTTTGTTTTTATAATTGAGTATTATTTTTTGATGTTTTTTCTTTACCATAAGGGTGTGTGAAGAGGGGGCTTTACGTCTATCAGTCTCGGTATTATTAATAGGGACTTATGGAAATAATTATATGTTATATGTTATATATGAATTATATTATATTCCTTTTAATACCTCGAATTTTTTGATCACCTCGTACATCCCCATACGATTTTTGTATTTCCAGCGGTCCAATTAAAATTCAAGGTAATTACTTCCGCAATAGTTTCCACGAAGCAAAAGCGTTCGCTCCTTTTTCTGCGGGGGGTTTTTAAAAAAAAAGGCGAAATTGAATTACGCCCGAGTAATTCTAACTAAACAACTCTTGACTAAATCACTCGAAGACGAATAGTCGGCGCGCGACTCAAATTAATTACGTTTTCACTTCGGCCTCATTTCGCCGGCGGGAAAAAATAATTGGGAAGAACGGGCACCCGTTTTCCGTAGTCTGGTACGTGCGACTTTAGCTGCTTTCGTTCAAAGGAATCATAGAATCAGTGATTAGGTGAACAGAATCATATGATCACCCAATATTGATCAAAACACATGAAACCGGTATTGTTTCTAGGTTACGTTTTTGTGATCAAATCGTACAAAATCACACATAACTTGTGATTATCCAAATTGTAATCATGATCGTTTAATCAGAGGTGGGGGAGAAAGTAATCACAGAGAACAAACACGCAGAATTGTGATCACGATTACATGATTAGTAATCACGGGTATAAACGAAAGCAGCTATTGTCGATTCTTAAAAACGAACTTACAGCAGCCTCCAATAGGTGGTGCTGACTGAAACTGACCGTACCTCTCATTCAAATTTGCAACATAAATACATGTGGCAGTTAGATCTTTCGAACACCGCCTGTATAATGTACCGAATGATTTTAAAAAAATTTTATCAACTCTTACCATGAAATCTGAACGGCATGTCTTAGCTTTCTTGTTTCTTCACTGCTAAAAGTGACCCGTGTACTTAGACCCTTGAGACCTGAAGGCAACAAGCGACGTCCTCGTGTAAATTTTTTTTTTAATGTTACCCGCCGAGTGTCGTAAAATGTGTAATTTGCGACAAGATTTTTATATTTTAAATTAAATTAAAGGAGCGCGTGCGGCTAACAGCGTCCGTAAAGCAGCTTTACGACGAGATCTGGTTAAGTTCAGAGATCGACGTAAAACAAAGCGTCCCCGGAACGCATAAACGGCAATAAAGTTTATTTAAGTATTAACGCTTGCGTGTGTCTTATTTATGAAGCTTTCGGATGGCTTTGTCCTGATGGTTTGTGAATTCCTTTTTAAGTCTGCAAATTAATTATTTATCAAAGACGTTAAGTAATTAAACTTTTTTATAACGACCCTGGCGAGGGTGTCTCTGGAACAAGCGGGCTCAGGTATATACGCGGAACACAGTTGAGATCGCGTGGAAGAAATTGCAGGGTGGATTCTGGTGGCTTCTCAGGGTTGATAACCTGCCCCCTAGGTTAACTGTTAATATTGATGAGTAGCGTCTGAGTCACACGGCTTACCCCTAACATTTACAGCGAGGGCTAACGTGGGCAATACAAAGGACTGAGAGAATATTTTTTCAAGAGCGAGCAAAGAAAATCGAAAAAACAAAGCTTTTTTTTAAATAAAATGAAGAAGTTGGTTAATCGTAAGTGAAAGGTATCTTCTTTGTTACGCAAGCAAACTTTCTCTTTCTCACTATTATTTAAAATAAACACACAAACGAATTCGATTGAACATGAAACACAGAGCTTGTTCCGTGATGTTTCTTCTAAGTTTATCTGTGAAAGGTCGGTCTACACAATTTAAAACAAACAAGCATTCTAAAAGCATTCGATAGTATTAATATTTTCTTAATGATTTCAAATATTTTGGTTGTTACAATTTGTTCATTCATTACGCATTACTACTTTTGTGATTGTAATCAGAAAAGTAAAGGTGAATGATCATCACCGTTAGCTAGCCTATTACCATAGATAATAGATCTCTCCAGATAGTCAATGACATAGGAACGAACTGGGAATGAACGAATGCTCTAAAAAAAAAATGTGGTGACATCTATTGAGTATTCAATAAAATTCGAAAACTGAACATTTGTCACAAACCATTCCGCCAGATGTTGTGACCTACCTGGTTACAAGGTAGGTTACAAATACCGTCGGTTACAAATACTGAAATGTGCAAATTAAGTTCATCTCACGTCCGGCTAACTCGTGGAGATGGGGTGGATCAGACGTGATCCCAATACGAAGGCTTGAATTTAAATCCGAAAGAAATTAAAGCCACCAGTAATGCACACTTGTTTTTATTGAAGTTTAAAATTAAAAAAAAATGTAAACTGACAATCTTAAAAGTCTGTATAAGATATCAACCAATACATAATAATAGATCAAATCCCAACCTTTGGTTATCCAAAGAGCAAACGTCAAATTGTCGTCCGTCGAGGTTAGACGTAACAGGAGCGCCGCGTCATTTCAATTGACAGCATGGCCACAGATTAATTAGCAGATACGAAACTTGCCGATTTGGTTATCTCTAACAAGTCACCTTTGTAGAAAGGTGTGTCAGTTTGACGTTAACTTTTAATGTGATATTTTTTACATGATATGCAGTAATAAACGATGGGACAAATTGAAAAGAAGAAACCACTTCGTTTTTTACTTTTCCGAAGGGTAAAGGCTCATTCAGAAAATTAGTGCAAATAGGTACTGCAGATTGGCCGTGCAAATGTTTGACAGATGTATTTTGATGTGTTTATTCACACTCAACAGACGTTTTGCGCTAAGTTGATTGTGAATAGAGACATCAAAATACATTTGTCAAACATTTGCGCGGCCAATCTGCAGTACCTATTTGCACTAATTTTTTGCACTAAGTCAATTCTGAATGCTTTATAGTCCTATTATGACGATTTTTGCGCTTTTGCGCAAAGTGGGTAACGGAAAAGTGGCTAATACGCATTCCCAAACGAGATTTATTGAAAATAGGTCGTCGGCAAACTTTACCATGTGAGCTTATGCAAAATATTTCCAATCAAAAGGTAGCACACCCTTTTCAAAACGGCTGTAGGTCAAAAAATTCAGACTCACAACATCAAACAGTTTCGCATCTGTTATGGCACAACTTTAGCCCAACGAGATAGGAATATGATGGGAGAAATGCTCCAGTTACCACTTTCGTGAACTTTAAGTGACCACTTGCGTCAACTTCAGTTACCACTTTTGTCCGACTATCATTCAGCTGTGAATGCACGTCAACTGTTTCCAGGGTCGTCAGGGCCTTCGAGACACGAATAGCAAGGATGCATGGCCGGTGTAACCACTTTCGTGATACCACTTTAAGTGACCACTAGCGTCAACTTCAGTAACCACTTTCGTCCCAACGAGCGCGCCCTCTCGCGATGTACGACGTTATGAACCGTCGTGTTACCAAAAAACAGAATGAACGGCCAAGATCGATTTATGACGACGCCAACCAACCTTTCAACAAAGCCGCCACGAAGATCGCCAGGCAGCTCCCAGTTAACGCAACTCCGGTGGACGTCCGGAATTAGGGGGGGGGGGGGGGGGAAGAACCAAATAGTAATCTAAAAAAGGCCACAATAGTTAAATTAGAATTGTGTTTTCGTCAGCAGAAGAGTGTATTTTATTTAAATTTAAAAAAAAATTGTTTTTATCATTTTTGATCTGGTATCTCGTGGTAATTAAATAATTTGTATCTTGGTAAATATAAAGCGTTCAACCGGTTTCAAACAGATGGAAATTTAAAACTCACTTGTGTCAGTTAATTCGTGAAAAACAAATAGATGGCGCTGACTTTAAACGGGCGCCAAAATAACAAAATCAATGACAAATGAAGACGTTACGTTGAGGAAATTCGAGAGAATCTCGACGAAAGAAGAGAAAATCGTTAAATCCGAATGAAATGAGGTTTTAAGTTAAATTAGGGAAGTAATTGACGTAAGCACAGATAGATGGCGCTAGCAGACAAATCCGACGTTGTCGATGAATAATTAAAAACAGCAAATTCAAGGATTTGGAATCATTTAATAGGCTTACATTTTATCACTTTGAGTCCGTTTCTATTACCTTCTTTTTTCTCAAAGTTTTTTAAATTCTTTCATTAAAAATATCTAATTCATCTCAAAAAGGCGCAGCTACGTCGCGTCGCTACGGGCTTAAGAATATCGGTATTGTAGCGACAAATCGCTACGCTTGACAACACTGCATCGGGCGACCTTCAACTCGAACTGTCCGCGGGCAGGGGGAGTGAGTGGTCTATTGGCCAATGATAAGCCTTTAATATAGCTCCCCTTTCGACATGGGACAGTCTCATTATCAAAGAATAGGGTTGTCCAGGCTTGTTTAACGTTCTAAAGCGAACTTTTTGGAACAGGACTTCAGCCCAACGAGATAGGAGTATGATGGGAGAAATGCTCCAATTATCACTTTCGTGAAATTTAAATGACCACTTGCATCAACTTCAGTAACCACTTTCGTCAATTTCAGTGACCACTTTCGTCAACTTCAGTGAACACTTTCGTCAAGTTCAGTGAACACTTTCGTCTTACGTATTTACATTTCAAAAATTCTAAATAATTTATATATAAACATTTAATTTTAAATCGCCTATTTCTAAAAATATTTACATAAACTTAAAATATTCGAAAAACGTACTTGATTTCAACAATTTCACAAACAAATCCTGTAAAACACATTTAATACATTACTCTCAATTTACTTTATTATTTACAAAATTATTTCTTTATGAAATAAAAAAAAACATTACGTGCTGCTCATAAACACCGCAATATGCATTGAAAAGAGATCATGCTTGTTTTAACTGTCATTCTTTTCCTTTCGATATCTTTCTAGTTATTTCCAGTATAATTTCAGCGCCTTCTAGAGTGCACATTGAATCTTCTAGATTCATAGAGACGCTAGATGGCGTGAATTTATCAGCAGGTTGTAACAATGTTTTTTAGTAAGTAAATTTAGGTAGATTTGTAACTACTTACCCTAATAAACTTTCTTGCGATAAAAATATTTTTCGCCGATTGAGTTTACAAATTTTTTTTTTAATGAAAATGCTTTTAAGGAAGACATACTCTGAAGTTTTTAATTCATTAATTTGAAGTTACCGGCTATTTTCGTGCGCCCCAAATCGTTTTCTGTACAGTTAAGGGCATTACTTTACGTTCGCCTCCTCCAAGACACGAGCGAGCGTAACCGGGAAATTTGTTTACGTTCGTTACGATGCGCCCGAAATATCTTCACGGCGCCACACGTTGTATTTTCTAAAAAAAAAAAAAAAAAGGGCCCGCGACGTTTATAAATTGTCGCTGCAGCTGTCATCGCATATGAACTTCCATTTCACGCGACGCCCACGTTCGGTCGATCCGGAAACGCGAACCCACGCGAATTTATTCCGTCATCAATCACACAGCCCGTGGAGAAATAATAAGCGTGCCCGGAGTCCGGAACTGAACATTTCGCGTATTTTATGTTAATCCTGTAGAAATTATTTAGAAGAATTTATTTATTTAATGTAAACTGTCTCTCTAAATACCGGGCCTAATAATTATCAAAAACAACTTGCAGCAAACTTCAGTTCATCTCTATTTCTGAATGGTTACCACTCTAGGCAACGCCTACCGTGTCACGAAAATGATTATGAGTGTTACCAAGAAATGCGCTCTTGTTAAGCTAAGTTCACATGCATCGCGGATACGCAAAATTTTTATTGCGGATCGTTTCTAATTGGTTCATTATGTACATTTCAATCAAAATGAACCAATTAGAAACGATCCGCAATAAAAATTTTGCGTATCCGCAATGCATATGAACTTAGCTTTAAAGGTATGTTTCATATTTATTCGTAAAATGACAAAGGTTATGTTATGAACGTGTCAGTCCGCTCCCTATATTTTTCGACTGCACCTCGTATATAACTCTTGTTGCTTTTTGTTCGTTTTCTAACGAAGTAGAGCGGTACGTTCCCGAAGAGAATTATGCGAAACAGTTTTCGGTTTGTACCTCTTATCGGACGTCGTTAATCTTCATTTGGATATGCTTCCTTAAATATTCACGGCGCCGAATTCTTTTTTGTCGGCGTTAAGTCGACATTTGTATGCGCGCTATGAACGGCGCTGAGTAAGTTGAACGTCACCCAGTTTTTCCTGCCAAGGTTTCACCTCGCAACGCATTGAAATTTCTTTATTTTTTTGCACGTATAATTTTTGTACAGAATTCATACAGCATTTTTACAAGTAATTTATTTCGTATCTTGAATTTTTTTTATTTTATTTTATTTCACATTTATATGTTTACAATATTTTATTTTAAATCATGTCAGCAAAACACGTTTTATTAAAACAAACAATTAATTGTTGCGTATAGCTTATACGCATTCCCGTAACACACGTGTAAGATGGGTTGCCTACGTGCTAAGTTTTCAGGCGTAAGATCGTCTTCGTGATAGGACTTTAAATTTAAAGTCTTACTTTAATATTAAAAAAATATATATTTCCCAATGTGAAAACGGTCAATAATAATTATTAATAACTGCATCTGCCGACAAATTTCTAATTCATACCACAATCCGCACGTTCGCGTTCGGTTGAAACGATGCCGAACAATCGCCGACGGGATTAAAACGCTTCTGTTTGGTTTAATCCGCTCTAAGCGCCGTCACAATTGCGAATTTCGAGCGGCGCTGTTCCGGAGGTATGTAAATGTGCTTGCAAATGAGCTCACGAAGGCGGCATTAATTAATTAAGCGTAGTCGCCGAATTGCGGGCGTCACGACGCGCTTCGCCCACGCCGTTTCACACAACGACGTTCATTCATGACATCGATATTACTGACCTACATGTATACTGGCCGCAATTGAAGCTTTCAAAACCACAAATCGCGCTAATAAGAAAAAATGAAAGTAAACGAAAGCAAATCGTCGTTCCCTAAATAAAAGAAAACGTTCTGCATTCAATAAAACATAAAAAATTACTTACGAAATGTATATTTCTCCAGAATATGATAAATAAAGAAGTGTCAACAAATAACAATCGTTGCCTCTAAATGACGAGTCGTCATCTATGTACACCAATAAAAAGTTGGTAACCTTCGCCGTTCGTTTGTAAAGTATGGTGGATTTCACAAACGTTACTTAAATTTAATCAAGCGTTAAAAGGGACGGCCAAGGTCGATTCATAACAACGCCCTCAAACCCTTCAACAAGGACGCCACGAAGATAGCCAGGCAGCTCCCAGTTGAAAATAGGTCATCGGCGAACTTTATCATGTGAGCTTATGCAAAATATTTTCAATCAAAAGGTAGCACACTCTTTTAGAAACGCCTGAAGGTAATAAAACTCAGACACATAACATCAAACAGTTTCGCATCTGATATGATATTAATCTGTGGCATGGCTTCAGCCCAACGAGATAGGAATATGACGGGAGAAATGCTTCAATTACCACTTTTGTGAACCACTTGCGTCAACTTCAGTGACCACTTTTGTTCCAAGGAGCACGCCCTCTCGCGACGTGCGGCGCGGCGGCGTGATGAACCGTCGTGTTCCCAAACACCAAAATGGACGACCAAGGTCGATTTACAACGACGCCCTCAAACCTTTCAACAAGGACGCCACGAAGATAGTCAGGCAGCTCCCAGTTAACGGAACTCCGGTGAACGTCTGGAATTAATGAGAGAGAGGGAGAGTTGAACCAAATAATAATCCAAAAAACCCACATAAAAGAAAACACGAATTACGAACCGACCGCCATCCAAAGTGACTCTAAAACATACCTGCCGTTTAATACGACGGAAGCTTGGAGAAGCCTCGAAGAAGGCCTGGGCTCGCCGCAAACAAATTAACATCCGGGTAACATACCCGTTTACTTTTCACTTCAAAGCAAACACCGTTTAATGAAACATTTATACAAAGTGAGAATAAATCTCCGTGCGATCTAGTTAGAAGGCGAGTAGCCACAAAACTGCGGAATTTCGCATCAGGGCGACGTTCAGCGCGAACGGTTCGCGGGCGGAGGGAGGTGGATTGGCCAGTGACAAGTGAGTGTTTAGAAAAAGGAGTTGACATTAAATCATTTTTAAAAAATTCCAAAATTGAAGAAGACATGAAATTATATTGATACTGAAGTTTTCTCAACCGGAAGTAAATGATATGCAGAGGTTGAAGGTTGGCTAGGAGGCTGTTGAAATGTTGAACCATTGATGGTATTAGATTTTTGATTCTGAAACGTATGTAAAAAAGAAACTGTGAACAAAACGTCAAAGTAATATAATTTGCATTTGTCGATAAGCTTTTGTTTCCATGGCCGACCATACTAACAATTTCGAAAGAGAAAACCTGCCGTATCTCCGTCGTTTTTTTAAATAACCATATCGAATGTCACATCGTTGGAAAGGTAAAAAAAGGCCATTTTTTTCATTCATGGCCTACTAAGGTTTCCATTACAAAAACAGATGTTTATGTCATAACTGAAAAAGAAGAGTTTACATGGAGAATGTAGTTCGACTGTTTAATCGAGAACATAATCCTGTACAACTTTTCTCTAAAATCAAGAATAACCGAGCTATATGCATTTAATCAGTTTCTTCGAAATAGCCAGCCATGAACTTTAACGAAAAAAAAACAAAAGCAGCATTAAACTGGGCTCCTAAAACTACAAATATTTCCCCATTTAACCGTCTCTCTAGCTCTGCTACTTTCCGAGATCCCCATGCTAAACATTTAAAAAAACACCCTGTATGCGAATATTTCGGGTGATGCTTTTAATACAAATCAGTTTTAAATTTGGAGTTACACAGTTAACATTATGCGAAGTGCAAGCGAAGAGTTCGGCTTTTTTCCTTAGGTAGTAGCATTTCGTATACAAGGAGTGACGATTTTTTCTTGTACAATTTTAATACATCATGTACATCATTGTGGCCCCAAATAATACATACAAGGATGAAATTAAAAGTTGGATTTCTTTATTATTATTATTATTATTTTTGAGGAATTGAATGTGTCGTCTTGTTTCAGGTGATGAGGGTATCATTTTGGAGCATGAGGGGCGAGTACTGCAGCAGCAGTGGGTCACGCTGACTGCGAGTATGTGGCCGGAACCCACCGCGCCGCCGCGGGGATGGAGAATACCTTCTGACCGGCTTCCGTTGCTGGCCGCCGTTTTCTGCGGAGCTGCGCTCGTCGTCTGCGTGCTGTTCGCCTTCATAGTCTATCGCTACTGTATAATGCCGCGCAAAGAAAAACATTACTGTAAGCATTTTCCACCCACTCCTTAAACTAATAACATTTCACAGTTTTATTTGGCGATCATTCTTCTGAGTATAATTAAGTTTCACCAAACTTCAGGAAATCTCCATTAATTACAAAAAAAAAAAACTCCAGCCGAGCGAAGCATAATTATTGCTGCGTGCGTCAGCGCGTTCGCATTCATTTATCAATCTCCGGTTAAGACACTATCAAATCAATTATCTCCGCGGGGAAACGTTCGGTTAATACCCGACGCAGAGTTCAATCGCGTCGCAAGAAGTGATTTTCAGTTCTTGACCCCACCCCTTGCGCCCATTAGCAAAATGGGAAATGACTCGATTTCCGTCGTTTAAGCAGCTTCGAGACAAATTTTAATTTTATTATGATTCTGATGGTTCTGCTCGTGTATATCTGGAAAATTCCAGTTGACGTTTTAAAGATTTTTTTTTACAGGACCGGAAAGCTCTTTGCAGTGTTGCCAACCGCTTGGGGTGAAATATCGCTACAATTATTGGAAACGAAGGTCGCTAATTTCACTATCAAAACTTAAAAAAGTGAGCCATGAATCATGTGAGCTTATAATATGCAAAACATTTCCAAACAAAAGGTAGCACACCCTTCTCAAAACCACTGAAAGTTAAAAAATTCAGACTCACAACATCAAACAGTTTCATGTCAGCTTGTTGAAACGTTGCATGGCGTCGTCATAAATTGGCCTTGGCCGTCCATTTTGGTGTTTGGTAACACGACGGTTCATCTCGCCGTACATCGCGAGAGGACGCGCTCCTTGGGACGAAAGTGGTCAGTGAAGTTGACGCAAGTGGTCACTTAAAGTTCACGAAAGTGGTAATTAGAGCATTTCTCCCATCTTATTCCTACCTCGTTGGGCTGAAACCATGCATGGTCATGGCTGACTTTTTATTTTAGAATCGATCGTATTTTGTTTTTTTTTTTTTACAAGGGAACGATTTTGCGTTTAGGTTTTTTTTTTCGATCGTCTTTTGTTTCATCCTAATTTTTTTTCAGTTCAAATCTATCGTTCTTCATTTTTCGAGTTACCTGCGCACTTCGATAGTTTTTCTCTTTGTGCAATACCACTCTATTGGTTTTTTATTTTACTTTCGCCGACTGTTTGTTTCGGAATCGATCGTGTTTCGTTTCGTCTTGAAGTTTTCTTTTTGATTAACTATTAATTAAAAGTCAACGTGTCGCTATCACTTGACAGCTGTCAAATAAATTTAAAAGTCAATTCTCACACAGTTTTAGGTCAAAATCGGCAGCAAGATGTCGCGACCTTAACTGTTGATTAAAAGTAAACCTTTGGCTAGCCTTTGACAGCTGTCAAAATCGATTCAGTCATTTCTCATACAGTTTTAGGTCAAGAATCGGCCGCAAGATGTCGCTAATTTTAACTGTTGATTCAAAATCGACCTTTCGCTATCGTTTGACAGCTGTCAAATCGATTTCAAAGTCATTTCTCACACAATTTTAGGTCAAAAATCGACCCTAAGATGTCGCTGTCTTGACTGTTATTAAAAGTCAACCTTTTGCTATAGTTTGACAGCTGTCAAAATCAATTCAGTCATTTCTCACACAGTTTTAGGTCAAAAATCGGCCGCAACATGTCGCTATCTTAACTGTTGATTGAAAATCAACAATTCGCTACATTTGCAGCTGTCAAAGTAGAGTTAAAAATTATTTCTCACACAATTTTAGGCCAGAAATCCGCCGCATAATGTCGTGATCTTGACTGCTGATTAAAAGTCAACCTTTTGCTATCGTTTGACAGCCGTCAAATCAATTTAAGTTTTAGATCAAAAATCGGTAGCAAGATGTCGCGACCTTAACTGTTGATTAAAAGTCAACGTTTCGCTATCACTTGACAGCTGTCAAATAATTTTAAAAGTCATTTCTCACACAGTTTTAGGTAAAAATAGGCCGCAAGATGTCGCAGTCTTAACTGCTGATTAAGTCTACCTTTCGCTATCGTTTGACAGCTGTCAAAATCGATTTCAAAGTCATTTCTCACAACTTTAGGTCAAAAATCGGCCGCAAGATGTCGCTATCTTAACTGTTGATTAAAAGTCAACCTTTCGTTATCGTTTGACAGCTGTCAAAATCGATTTCAAAGTCACTTCTCACACAATTTTGGGTCAAAAATCGGCCGCAAGATGTCGCGACCTTAGCTAATCAGCCGCAAGATGTCGCGACCTTAACTGTTGATTAAAAGTCAACCTCTCGCTATCGTTTGACAGCTGTCAAAATCGATTTCAAAGTCATTTCTCACACAGTTTTAGGTTAAAAATCGGCCGTAAGATGTCGCGATCTTAACTGCTGATTAGAAGTCAACGTTTCGCAATCATTTGACATCCGTCAAATCTATTTAATATTTAACCTTTCGCTACCATTTGACAGCCGTCAATGTTTTGCTATCGTTCGATAGCTGCCAAAATCTATTTAAAAATCAACATTTCGCTATCGGTCGGGCAGGTTTGTCATTATCTTTTGACAGCCTTTAAACGTTACTGAAACATTGCTTTTTAATTGAATTTTACAACCTGTCCTAACTATAGCGAAATTTTGATATTTAATTTGACTTTGGCAACAACTATCGGACGATAACAAAACGTTAACTCCTAAATTGATTTTGACAGTTGTCAAACGATAGCGAAACATTGACTTTTAAATTGCTTTTCGCAGCTACTAAAAGAGACGTGACTTTTTAATTGGATTTTACGTCCCGTCCAACATCGATAGTTTTCAATCATCGATAAATGTCGAGTTTTCAATCATCGATAAATATCGATAGTTTTCACACATCGATAAATATCGATATACCCATAAATGTGGATATACAGGTGTCCCAAAAGTGTGTTCTCGGGCCAATCTCCATAACTACTGAAGATACAAAAAAAATTTCAACACAATTTCTTTTTTAATTTAAGAGATCTACAACACAAAATTATTTTCATCTATACAGAGTGTATCAAAACAGTGGTGCCGGACACAACTTTTTTATTTCAAATGGCATGCCCTATATGTATATGAAACCAAATTTGGATTGCCCATAAAATTTTACATTAAACATTTTCTGTATACCATTGCCTATACCTAAACCTAACCGTGGAAAACGGCAAACAAATGAAGCTGTTGACTTTAATAATTAATTTTCAAGTGACAATAATGTACAGACATTAGTTCGTTCAAGTACGTGACTCCTTTAAACATTTTTTTGTACTTACGTCATACACGCCCCAAGCTTGTCAGGGATGCGTTAAACTGTCTATTGTAATATTGCCCGCTGCGGCTGCGACCGACCTACTAGGTGTTTTCCATCGGCATTCGTCTTACAAACCGGGAAATCGCAGAAAACCTAGTTCGAAGGGGCTGAAATGAATCCTGAACACAATCCGACACATAAGTGTTCCATTTCTCACATAGGACCCATATGTACCAGTAGGGGATTCGAACACACACCTATAATTGCCCGACCAAGCGTCAAGCCCGTTGATGGCGTCGAGTGGAAATCCTTTCTCCCTCGTTGAAACCCTTCTAAATTATTTTAGGCCTTCGTAAAACCGACGCGGGTGTCTCCAACGTCCAGAGCACCCAGCCAGCTTACCCCAGTCAATCGGCCGTCTACGCCGAGCAAAAAGGATGCTCCTGGGGTTACACGAACCGATTAGTGGCGTCGAACGTGATCCAAGGCGGCCAATGGTTTCAAAACAATCGAATGATCGGAGGACCCCAGTGCACTCAGTGCCCGGGAATATGCCCCGTGCCACGCAGCAGCAGCCACCCGGGCACTTCGGCACAAGTACGTTTTAACTATCATTAGTCACTTAGGGCCGATCCTTCCACCTCTTGATAAACTAACTGACAGATAACTATTCACTTTCAATTAGCTTTATCTTCCGATTTATTACCACAGTAACAAGTTGTACAAATAAATGTTATTATAAGAATAAGCAAAAGGTTAAAAATTAATTGAAAGTGAATAAACCAGGCCCCATTCATAAAAATTAAGTTGTTCGCTGGATAACTTTAACTGGAAGATGGAAAGACCAGTCCTAAGTATTGAAGAGACCTTTTTGTGTTAGGCATCGCCAAACACGACGAATTCCGTGCGCAGACAGCGCCCCATCAGCCAGCCGATCGGTTTGGTGATACCGAACGGAGAGATGTGCCACACTAAGCAGATTCCCATGCCCGAGATATCAGAGTTCTCCCCGCAGAACGCACAGTATGCTTCTAGTAGTGGTAAGTGGTGCACGGAATGGTTGCAGGCAATGTGGGGTTTCCATACATTTCAGTTTTAGACGAGGTCGGCTCTAAGGAAGAAGATGAAACGAAAGGTACAACGACTTTAAAGACTCGAAGCCTGCCTGCATGGGTCAGATCGAAACCCAGGCCGTTGTCCACGGAAGATGATTTGAATGATCTTTACGCAAAGGTAATGATTAAATTCTTTTTTGGGGGTGAGAAACAAATTTTTTTGCTTGCAGGTGAACTTCAGCAAGAAAAGAAAAAACCGAATGCGTAACGATGAGGCAGCTATAATAGCGCTAAGTAAATCGAGAAGCCAATTCCTGCACAAAGACACCGATTCCTTGGTGGACAACGAGGCTGTCATAGTGTACGACGAACGCACAGCATTGTGAATGCTTATACCTTTGAAATACACATTATATTTTGGATATGTTTTTCACTAAACTAGAAGAACTGGGACATATCGAAAGACTTGATAACGATGACAAATAAATTCGAAATGCATGTACTTATGATGTTATTTTTGTAGGTTGTGAAATATGAGGTAACAAGTGTAATCACACGATCCGTACTTTGTGATACAAGTTCAGAATGAATTGTCTCGTAAGCTAATAGTACTATCATAGCATTATGTATATTATTATTTCTGCTGCATCTAGGCTTTCGTTTAGGCAACTCTGCAACAAGGAATTCAGTACAACGCTTGATCTTTCTCGTTCTCGTTTATTTCAAAAGCCACATTGTTTTTCCACATCGAGAGAAATTCGCTAGCTTCGCATTGTTCTGTGATAATTTATCACTGTACCTAGTTTCTATAAACCTAAGCAAAATTTGTATGGAAAGCAGCACGCTATTTCATGTGCTGCAGAAGACTGTTTTCTTACCAAATCGTTTAGTTTGTAGGTAAATATTGAACGATGTCGTTTTAGATTTCCAAAAAAAAATATGTATAAATAAAGGCGAAAAGTGATTCTGTACATAATCAGTGTAAAATTATTTATTACTGCGATTTTAAACGATGTAGCTCGCAAAATTTGAATGTTAGAAAATAAATGCACTTGCGAAAAGAAGTTTTTTTTATTAACAAATACTCCTTCACTTTCTATATTATCAAGATGATCCTTCCTCTCACTCACTATACCAGTCGTTGGTGTGGTCGGTCCACGCTTTCAAATTCAATTCACGTTTACCTTTTGGACGTGCTTTATATTTTTAAGCAGTGCCTCTTTATTGAGATCACCACCCCAGAATGGGGGAAATCTATCTCCTTCATAGCTCAAAGAATCAGTATACGAAGAAACACTTGCCTTGTACATAGTATCTTTCATTGCTCTGACGACATCGTGATGGTGTTGGAGTCTCTCGTTCAGCCATCCCTTAGCTTCCCCCAAAGCTTCCGATGCTGGCACTACACACTCGGCTAACCCTAACTGAACCAACTCATCAGCTTTTAACACTTTAGCTGTCAGCAGTAAATACAATGCTTTGTGATAACCAATTCTCCTAGCTAACCTAAAAATATGAAATGTGGTAAGCTTGATTCGCAGTTGAAATCAATTTGTTTCTATCAGCAGATCACCTAGTAGCAATCAGATTTATGCTGAGGATGCACAAAACGAAACCCAACTTATTATAAATCATTCAAAAATTTAACACACCTTGTTCCACCCCCGAAAGCACTGATAATACCCATTCTCCCATGAATGAAACCATATCTCAAATCATCCCCCGCAATTATGTAATCGGAGAAAACCGAAAGTTCAGCACCGCCCCCCAAACACGACCCGGTCAGGAGGCAAACGCTAACGAGCGGTAGCTTCTGCAATCGAGTCATAGCGTCCATCATCCACCTGCTCATGTAAGAAACCCCTTCCGCAGTGCCCGTCAATCTGACGAAATCCAAATCACCCCCGGCACAAAAATTTCCTTCCCCATACACGATGAGACCTTTCCCTGTGTTCCATCGTTCCAACTCTTCGACGTGGTCTCTAAACTGAACCATCATTTGCCCTGCATAAGGAAAGTATTAAATAAATTGAGCACGTTGAAGGTCTAGTGTTACCGCTCAAGGCATTCCTCTTTTCCGGCCGGTTCAAAAGCATCATCGCAACACCAGTGGTTTCGTCTTTGCTTAGAGTAACCACACCTCCGCTGAATTGCCACAGGTGCTTGCGAATCACTTCGAAATCGCTGTCACCGCCTTGATTGTCCTTAATTGCCGTCACGTTTGAGTTTCCTCTCCAAATATTTGCTGCTGGAAAAAATCTACTTTAAATCGTGACTGAAAATTTGTCTGAAATAAATTACTTATGAAAATAAACTGAAGTGTTCGCTTTCATCCCACTTGAAGAAAAGTAAAGCGTCGGAAGGATGAAAAGTGTCAGCGGAAGAATGATTGATGGTAAATAAACAGTCTCCATTTATAGACGTAGCAGATATTTGGATATCATATACTTTGGTTCCCTTGACTCTCATACTTACAACGTTTTCGATTGAGCTGCCCTGATAGCACTCACTGCGCACTGATTCCAGATTTTGTATTCAATTGGTAATTTCAGTTCAAACTTTCTTCGTGTTTTATGTTCGATTGAAATGTTGGTGCACACCAGTTTTGCACGCAAGAATTTTGGAACTGACTTCAAAGGGCAAGCGTTTCAGTGCAACTTTTCTGTCATTTCAGGAGAAACATATTACAGATGATTTAATGACAGATAACAAAAATAATTTATTGTATCAAGAAATTGTTAATAATTAAGTTATAAAAAAAAATTTATATTTGCTAAACACAGTTTGTCTAGTGCAAAAAATCTTCGTCCGGGGTGAATTCCTTAAGAAGCGAATATGAATAATTAGTGTAATTAGGATTTTTAATTTATTATAACAAATAAATATTGCATTTTTATATTTCTGGCAACAAATGATAATTTTGAGATTACGGTTCAGTATATTTCCCGCCCAATAATTATGCTCCCAGAGTGGTTATTCTCGAACTGAGGAGAAGCGATCGCTCCCGAAAATGACGTCAAAATGACGTAGGCTCTCGTATAAAACTATACAAATCTTTTGGAAATTGCGTCATTTTGACGTCATTTTCGGGAGCGATTGCTTCTCCCCAGTTCGAGAATAACCACCCAGATCACGTTTGTATTCGATTGAAACACGCACTAGTTTCGTTTTCTAGCAAAACATATTGAGTGCATGACGTAATATTAGTGTGACCCGAACTTTTCTGGTGCAAGTGAAACGAAAACGCTATTAGTAAATGAGCTGCCAAATAGCTCGATCAAAAACTGAAGAGGAAGCAGAATAATGAAAAGCATGTGAGCACTTGAAAAGGCTGTTAATTAAACACGAGTTATACCAATTAACACTATTAATTAAAAACGAGTTTTACCAATTAATGGGTGGAATCCAGGTTGTTGGAAAGTACACCATCTCAGGCATCGAACGTACCACATCTTACAAGTTTAAAATCCTTTCTATAGCTCCAAACTCTCTGCAATGCAAAATAAATTTCAATTCATAATTGAAAATTTGACGATATATGTAAATTAAAAACATTCACACTCAATCGAAGTGTTGCCTACTTAGTGTTTTCGGCGTTAAATCTGATAATTCTCTGCTGAAATTTGAGATAATTATCAATATGGTCACTAGATAATTAATACCGAGTGATTTTTAAAAATTTTTATCAACTCTTGCCATGAAATTTTGACGGCATACTGTAAAATAAGAAAACGAAAAAGAAGAAAACTTTTTCTTTTTTTCTTTCTTCCTCGAAATTAGAGATAAAAACACCTTATTCCAGCGTAAATAATATCCATTATGCTCAAATTATTACAACAATAATATTAATTGTTCTTAACTCATTGACCCTTCACATGTCTGATGGCATAACTGATGGACCAGAATAGAGATGGGCGATATATCGTTAGCGGCAGAGATAGCGGTGACTTTGTCGCTGTTACTGGCTGGTCGCTGGAACTACCGGCGACTTGTGTAACATAAAACCAACAACCGGTGACTAAAGGAAACTGTATTGGTGCTTCCTCTCCCGGTTACTTACTTGACGCTCGTATAGCGTTCATGGCGATCGCCGTTGCTACGTCGCCGTTAGGCCTGTGGAAGCTGATCACGTTTTTATTGAGAACAGATTATTATTTCCATAAGGGTATCTAATAAAATGGCGGCTTTTCTTGACACTGACGTTTAAGTCCCTTTCTAGAAACCTTGCGTTTAAGTGACGCTACTGGGTAATTACTTATACCATTCTTATACTGTGTCAGAGAGTTCAAAATAGGAAACGAAGCAACCAACGCTAAGCGACCATCGTATTGTCGCGCCATCTGTAGTCTCAGATGTTAACACTGACGCTGCCTATCGGTAATATAGAACACGTTGTAATTGACTAGATCAAAAGTCATTTTGATGCGATTCTGTAGCTTTGGTGATTTTCACAAACAGCAATTTTAATACGCATTTTAACAACTTTCTTGAATTGCATGTATACATTAACATGTTTTTCAAATTTATCGTGTACAATCTTTTAGCAAATTAGCTTTGATTTTGATTTTTCAGTGTGTGTTTAATTCCTTTTTGACTAGAGTGCCTTTAATAAGAGTGAAGACATAGGCGCCATTTTTGTGCTAAATGGGAAGGAATAGGAGGGAAGTTCAAAATTAGGTGGTGGTGGTTCAAATTAGCCAACCGGTTTATCGTTACTATTTTCTTTCTGTAACTACAAAGCCGTATTGAAATAAAAAGCAGACGGATTGTATATACATACAAACTGAATAATTAAGTTTAACTAATTTAATTAACTTACTTCAAGACAAAGAACAATTACTAACCTCAAAATATCCGTCGACGTCCATATTGCGCAACATATACGTAGGCCATTTCACAATTCACCGAATCTAATCGGTATATTAAACCGGAACCCTTACCAACGCATCATTAAATATACAACCGTCGACATTTCACCACTACACGTAGTCCATTTAAATTCACCGAATGTAACCGGTATATTAAACCGGGGCTCCTACCAACGCAACATTAAATATACAACCAGTGAAGTTTAGAATGCTCCGGTGGTTGAGAAATTAAACCGGTAGACCAAATTCTGAAACATGCCCATTTCTAGCACGAAAGTGGCTACCGACCTTGGTAAATAAGGTTGAAAATCGCTTGCGATCAATAGAAATTGACTTCACGTATGTCTTCACTCTTATTAAAGGCACCCTATTTTTGACGCGTTTTACCGCTATGTATTTCTTATGGCCGTTTCCTATCTTGAAATCTCTGTCTCTCTGATCTCTGTTACAATGGGCGTGTTCAGAGGCAGCTAGCGGCTACGTTGCTTACCTAACAACTGCTTCTGAACGGAACTTTGCTGCGAACGCTACAAGTTAGCTGCTGCTTGTTTGAGGAAGCGGAATAATTTTACGTTGCATAGGGTAGCACATGATGCTATCCTTTTCTATCACTCCTGTCTGTGCTCGTCACTGCAACAAGTGTCTAAGCCAAGGTGTAAATTGTAAATAAACCCGTGCCACATATTACTATTTTGTAATAATGAACAAAAAGGTTTTTGTTAACTGTTCCTTTAAAACCAACCAAAAATAATACAACTACTAGTAACCGCGAAATTGGTTATAATAAAGGTAGGTGATAAATTAAAGTTTAAATTAAACTCATCATCACTCAATATATCAAACAAAATAGCACGACGTACATTCTCCATATTATATACCTATGTTAAATTACTACAAGTCTCACGCTATGGTCATAAATACATACAACCAGCACAGTAGGTATAACAAAAGCAAGGTTATTATGAGTATGACCGTTATGACGCTAAAAAATGAATGTAACAACCCGTTCAGAAAATATGAACTTGCTAACTTTAATCACTACAAATCATGCTAAGTGCTAACTGGTAGCCGCTTCGCCGTCTGAACGCGCCCAATTTCTAGAGCCTAGACACAGAATAACAGAAAGGACAAAAGCCGTCGGCACCTTTGATCTTCTTGTACCCAGTTTCGATGACCTTGCGCCATTTTGTAAAGCTGTTCAGCGGTAAATTTTGAATGTTCAATCAATACACAAATAATGTAACTAATACTTTCTGACTAATCAAAATTTCTAAATTGTAAAAAAATTGTTAACTTTTGCATTATAATAAAAAAATATATTTTTTTTGTTTATCTTTCTTACTTGAGTTTCACAGAAGGAAAATGATAGAGTATATGTAAAACAATATCCGAAAGTACGTTAATGTTATTTTTGGTGATAATTTATCTACACACTAAGTTGTATGAAAAAATTAGAAATAAATGAAAATATTTAGAAAGAAAACACAGATTTAAGAAACAAATTTTATTTACTACACATAAATAAACAATAACTACAAAAACAAAACTTACTTGCTGATGTTTGTATATTTTCTTTATCACTTGAGGAACTTTTCTCTTGCTGACGTTTGCACATTTTCTTTATCACTTAAGGAACTTTTCTCTCCAATGCACTGAGAAGCTAAAATCGAAAATTATTGAAAGGTAGTTTCACTACAGAATCACTTGTTCAGATTGAAAGAGGAACGTCTTTATACAAATGTTTGTGAAGTCAAACTTACGATTTATTACTTGGCTTGAAAGTTTTAATGTGTTTCAGACGGAAAAAATCAAAGATACAAACTGATGCACATAATCAGTTTGTTGTCAGGGTTTCAATTCACATTGTTTATTTTCTAAATGGTCGCATTCAGGCAGAAAAGATGTTTGCAGCGTTACAGCACAGCATAAAGTTGTAGCTTGTAGTGTTCTAAATTACCTGTACTGGCTTTCTGTCATAGGGGTTATGAATTCATTACGCTGTAATGTAGCGCTACAATGTAACGTATACAGACCTTGCTTGATTATCGCGGCCGCTTGAACAAAGCGCTGCAGGCAATGACGTCACATGTACCTCGTTCAGGTTTACGCTTTACTAAAACACTGTAGCACTGCGGTTACCTGAACATAACTCTAAGTAAATATAAAATAAACAACGTGCGTCGAAACCCTGACAACAAACTGATGGCGTTCATGTATTCTTTCATTTGAACAGTACAAGTAATAACTAACATTATTAACACCTACATTTGTTTCTGTCTTTTAAGATTGAGTATAGTAACAAGTGATTACAGAATCCATGTTGTGCTTCATTTAATTCCATGTGTTGCTCTTACCTTCCATTTCAAGTGAATGTCCTGATTTCGATGCAGTTTCTTCAAATACTGTCGGAACAGCATGTGAGTGAATACGATTTTGCCAAATATGAATAAACATTTATGTTTTTCAAAGTGTTTTCCACGTATGTACATAAGTTGTATTGTAAGTTTTGACAAATCTCTATTTAAAAGATCTTCTCGTTTACAACTATAAATCCATTTCAAGGCACTGTATGTATAATAATACATTATTATATTAAATTAGTTTAAACATACAGCAGTTAATACTTACCGATCTTTATCTTTTGGAAAGGAAAAAAGCTGTAACCTTGGTTCAGCACAATAACGTGAAGCCGATGTTCTTTTCTTTTTTGTTTTTACGATGTTTACGAAAGAGACAATTTAATAACAAACAGCAATAATCTTAGAAACCCTTAACCAACGCTCATGACCTCAAATCAAAACATAAACAACAGCTTTAGAACATGGCTGATCCGAGTTTGCGCACTAAAACTAAGACAAGCTATTGTCCCTTCTGTTATTCTGTGGCCTAGACCCACACTAGAGCGCTCAAACGAAATGCACCCATAAATGGCCGTCAACGCTCAAAGACCACAAATTAGAATGAACACACGTTAGAACTCGTTAATTCATTTAGAAGGCCATTTAGCAAATAATAAAAGCCGATTGTTATGTTAAAATAAATCGTCTTGCCCCAATTCGTTCCAGTAACTTTAGAGGTTAGAATAAACATAGGGTTATACTTCGAGGTTACATGTACTTGCTAACAGATCGACGAGAAGCTAAGTATGCCAATTTGGTTGTTTCGTGAAAGCTTTTAAGAAAGTACCAAGTAGACGAAACATGTATTTACAAAGAAGACTAGACCGAAAGCTTCCGTGGCTATTGTCCAACTTCGATTGCAGTTGAACGGTGTCACAATTGGAATTATAAATTATTTCATTCTTAGGACGGAAAGTTTCATATCAGGAAATGTGCACCTTCCGAGAAAGCAGGAGTTGTGCACCGCAAAGACAAATTCTGGGTCCGATGTTGTTTATTCTCTATAGTGTGGATCGCTTACACAAATACGAACGAAAAGTAGACCTAGATGGAACGAACATTTTGTAAAAATAAAGGTGGAACACTTTCATTTGTTAACTGTGTGAAACTTTCTTAAATAGCTATGAAGAAAAATTCAAATGCAATATTTTTCCGAAGCTGAGTGATGCATCGAATTCCTACTGTGAAAAACATCATGTAGAACATGACTCTCAATTATGCACTGTTTTGTTGATACAGACATATGAGAAAGAAGTGAAACTTTGAAAGTTCCGAGTGAGATATCGGAGATCTCCAGGATAACGCAGTTTCTGCCTAAAGAAAATCTACACCTTCAAGAACAGCGTCGAAATTAAGAAAAAACAAAGTAAGAAGAATAGAGAATCCTGTTAATTCTAGTACTACCATGTAACAAATAACATTTACCCATAACAATGATTGCTTTACAAATAGATAAAAAAATATTGAAAGATATTAGCCAAATTTAAGCAACTTCCCCATGTTTCAAAGCAGGGGGTTTCCCCCTGATCCTCAGGTTTACATAGAAGTATGATGTAACTTTAGTTTCTAGTTTTATTTGAAATCTTCATAGTATACAGTTAACACAAGGCTTGTTCAGGTTCCCACGAGGACTGGGATTCAGAACCGTCTGGTGCATGCGCATAACAAAAAAAAAACGCACGATTTTTTTGCTGTGCGCATGCTCCTGATGGTTCTGGACTGTCCTGGGCTGCGTTCACAGTCTTTACCTCTGAGAGCGTCTTTCTCACTCATGATTTTTAACATATTTTGCGCCTCGCTCATCCGTTTCAAAACGTCCTTTGTTTACGTTATTTCCATGACAACGGACGCACTTTTCACATCCCACTTTTAACTAGGATGCTTACAGTGCGAACGTTGTCATGGAAATAACGTAAACACAAGTCGTTCTGAAACGGATGACTGAGACGCAAAATATGTTAAAAATTGTGAGTGAGAAAGACGCAATTATACACCCAAGACGCTCTCGGAGCCATGATTGTGGATGCAACCCTGGTGAGAACCCGAACAAATCTGCAAGTGAATGATTTAAGCAACGTAAAAAACGGCAGTTGCACATTTTTACTTCTGCACAAAATTTCTTGCGAAAGAAAGACTGTATCCATATGAAGGTTTGAATGTCCTCCATTATTACGAACACATTGGTTAATTTCAGTCTCTCCTTTGCTTTTAAATGTGCACTGAAACGTGCACTTTTAATTTATCGACTGTGTCAAACTGTTCCTGACAGATATCACAACGGCTTGCACTCAGTGCCGGCACCATCACATTTTCATCTTCGCTTCCATTTTCCATGCCACATTCAATAGTGCACCGGCTATGCACGGCGTAGATGTGCCTCATCAAAAACTTAGTATTGCTGAAAACTTCACCGCACGTCTTGCATGTCTTGTGAAACCTCACGATTTGTTTTTGGGACACACTGTAAGAGGAAGCCTGCGAATTTAAGGTTAAGCGGCGATAAGGCGCCCTCTTTCGTTGATTTAAAGCAGCACTCGCTGTAGACTTTGAAGAATTATTGTGGTAAAAGATCACATGTTGTCGCAGGCTTGCTTTTAACGCGAAAGTCTTTTTGCAATGGACGCATACGTAGTGTTCCTGTCCGTGCTCTCTTAATTCCCGCTTCGTATCGAACACGTCGTAGCAAATTTTGCAACTGTACAGCTTGGTCGAGTAGCGAAAGCCCTTCTTGTGGAACTTATCCATGTGCACGTTGTAGCAGGACTTGTCCGGGAACTCGGTCTGGCAGAGTTCGCAGTACGGTAGCTCGCTCTTCACCGACAAGTGCGTTTGCGAAAGCTTGCAGTCTTCTTTCTTGTTCTTGTAGTGTCGCTGTACGTGTTCTATTACATTTCTTACGTCGTTCAATCTTAGGTTACAAACGGTGCACTTGCTGTGAAATAATTTCATGTGTTTCAAGTATAGGTTCACGTTCATGTACACCTCTTGACAGGCGTAACAGTGAAGCCGGACGGGGGTCTCGACTAGATTTGATTTTTGATAATCGACCAGTTCGATGCTGGCCGTCTTCACGCAGTGATCTCTTAATAGGTGTTGAGTCAGCAACGAGGGGTCTTGAAACTTACCCGGACAAAGTTGGCACATATTCCAGTTTGTTTCGATGGAATCTGTGCCTGCACTTTGCTCACGGGAAAAACTCAATGCCCCGCAGTTGCCATTTAATACTTCCGGAATGTTCACATCCGATTCATGCTGCTTGATTGGGCCGTGTTCCTCCGAGAGGTGCTTCTCCAATTCGGATTTCAATGCGAAAGAGGCAGTGCATCGATCACACTCAAAATTACCTTTACGTTGGTGATGCCTCAAGTGTAACACGTAAGTCCTCCTCTTTTTAAACCGCGACTGGCAATATTTGCACTGAAACTTTTTTCGTTGTTGGTTCTTTTTAACGCCACGATCTTGTTCTTGATCTCCGTCGTGCGACTCGCAGCGATGGCCGAGCTTGAGTGTGTCGCTTGAGAACGTCTTCTTACATTTGCAGCAGCGAAGCTTATCCTCGCCCATGTGCTCGAGCATGTGAAGGAACAGCACATTGAAACTGTCGCAAGTCTTCTTGCAAATTCCGCAGGTCTTCCCGTGCTTTTGGTAAGCGTGTAACTGTAACAAACTGCCCGTTGAGAATTCCTCTCCGCAACACACGGTCACGTGAGTCCGCTTGTGTTCGACCAAATCACTTTTCGACTTGAATACGTTCCCACAGATATCGCACAGGTTTTTCAGGTGAGTTAAACTATGTGACTCTAACTCGCAGGTATCCGAAAAAGTCTTGTCGCATCGTCCGCAATCGTAAGTGCTCCGCACGTCGTGCGTTTTCATGTGCGCACTGATGTAATTCTCATCGTGCATTTCTTTACAAACTTTACACGATACTATCTTGTTCACTTTCATCCGTTCGTTCTTAGTCTCCCCTTGGGATTTCTTCATTTCATCCTCGCTGAATAAGTTCAACGAGTCCAGATCCAATTCGAAACTTGCTTCGCTTTCACCATCGCTGAATAACTGCGCGCTCGTCTCTCCTGCATCGCTTGCACGCGTAATTTCCCCCAAGTTTTTTAAATCCGCACACATTTCATTCAGAGAACTGATGAGTTCGTCTTCCGACTTAAACGTCTCGCGTAAATTTTGACCTAACACCTCGTCTTTACTCCTTCCTTCATCGAGGTTCGTCGCGCAAGCGGATTTGGGCGAATCGAAATCGTCGGTCAGGGTAATTTCTTCCTTAATCGTGACCGGGGGCACACAACTCTCATTGAAACAGTTGTTAAAAATGACCGAGACGTGAATTTGATTGTTCTCGATCGCATCGACATGTTCTGTAATGACCGTCTCGGGTTTCTCTGTCTCAGGGTTTCTCTTGGCCGTTTGAACCTCACACTTTCCCCTAATAGCGTTGACCTTTTTAGTTCTGAATTTCCTTTCGTTTTCGATGCATGTTTCACGAAGTGCATACGCCACTTCCACCATCGGCAAACACGTGCTGCAAATGCTGGGGTTGCAAACTACGTATACGTCCTGCAAAACGTTCCTTATTAATACGAAAGGGACTTTTAATGGAGAGTTACTATTTCTGGTACGCAGGAAGCCAATTTGTGTCCGTAAGAGTTGGTTCCACTTCCTAAGCTTTCTAAGTCGTCGCCCTCCTCGAAACAAACCCTGCAAATCTTTACCGTCATTTTCGGATGGGCGATGAAGGAACAGACGTTTTTTTAATTTTTACGAATGGGCTGACATATTGCACAAAACTCTTCTCCTGTCCTTTTAACCTTGAAACGAGTTTCAAAGGAGACGAGGGAGACGGCAGATGTCGCCGTCCACGCTAATGTATTACAATCAAATCTATGCATTCTACTAAGCACAGTTATTAATTTGAGAAATACGCTAATACTATTAAATCATCAATTAATAGTATGGATAAGCGGCTTTCCTTTAAACGTAAAAATTATCAATGTTTTTTTACGTACCTTTCTGACATCTGTTGGTAATAATTTTTACTATAAATTTTGTACATTTAAGTAGCGACATCTTTCGATCGCTTGTTGACCTGATATTGCAGGTCAACAAGCGATCGAAAGATGTCGCTACTTAAATGTCCATTACTTTCACATCGCATTGGCGAATAACCCTAGGACATATCGGTTTGGTTTGCAGTGGAGTTCTCGGGCTACGGTTCTGCTGACGAAGGCCCAAATTGGCCTGAAACAGCTGTACTGAGCCTGCTCGGGGAATCCGCTGCAATCAGAACGGATTTGCACAATTTTTTTTTATAAATTTTGTGTATCTCGAAGTAAAAAAATAGATGGGAGGAGGAGTGTAAGTCAAGATTTATAGCGTTTTCGATTCACGTGCCCCGGTTGCACTCAGTGTATTGGCATCTTCTTTTAACCTCATGTAAATAACACGAGATGAAGATACTCTGAGTGCGCACTAAAGCGGTCAATCAAAAACGCTACTAAGGTTACTGTATGTATTTAGAAGGTACCGCCATTCATTTCCGCGGCTATCGTCCCCCAAATTAAATGGCGTTTTCGATTGACCGCATTCAGAATATCTGTATCTCGTGTTATTACATGTGGTTAAAGGAAGATGCAAATACACTGAGTGCAAGAGGTGCAGGTGAATCGAAAACGCTAAAATAGGACGCGATGATGATGCCATGAAACGCTAAGATGAAAAAGTAACAAGTTACTAGGGAGCTAGCTAGGGAGTTTATGAATGAATTTGATTAACCCCAAATTAAAAGAGTTAGAAAGTTGGCGCTACCTTCTCAATATAGTAACCTTATCGAAACTAACCACAGACGGCCACAGACTAACCAACAGATCAGAATTGTGTTCATAAATTACACTCTAGGGTCACTCTCGGCTAATATTGTGGTTTCTCTCGCATAAATGAGTTTTATACATTTTGTTTCTCACATAAGAATCATAAAAAACTAAATTAGGCATGTGTTTCATAGTAACAAACACATTTTCTACACTCTACTTAAAAGTGGAGCGTGAAAAGTTCGCTCGTTGTCATGGAAAACATGTAAACACTAGACTTCTTAAAACTGATAAGCGAGACGCAAAATTAGTGAAAAATTGTGAGTGAGAAAGATGAGATTATACACCCAAGGTGCGCTCGAAGGTATAGTTTATGAACACAACCCTGACTGAAATTTACCAGTTACCAGGCAACCTACTGTTCCTGAACGCACTCCAGTTGTCGTTGGCAAAACTGGCTGCGCATCAGAAATTCAATTTGAAATTTCAAGTTTCAAGTAGTGCGATATTTTTTCTATAAAAAGTTGGTCAGAAACAAACTGATTCTAGTGAAGTTGTAGACAATGTAAGTAATGTCTGTTGAATATCAATCAGGAATTTACAATCTTTTTCTATTGCTTTTCCCCTTTTGTCAGATGTGTTTCCTAATTTGTCAAATGACTTTCCAATCCGTTCAAAGTATAGTAGGCCTGCGGATTGGAAAGTTATTTGACAAATTCGGAAACATAATTGACAAAAGGGGAAAACCAAAAGAAAAAGACTGTTAATAAGATTACTGAAAATAATATTGTTCGCAAGAAACCCAATTTTTTTGAAAACGAAAGGATGTAACACACAGCATTAAGTTCGTCGAAGTGTTTTACAGAAAACAAAAGACATTTTTATTGTGTGAAATTCCGTTTGGTAAATAACCTGTGAGCAAATAAAAATCAGATTAGGGTAGGCGGTGCAAAGAAAATGTATATCTGTGCTTAAATAAAACGTCAATAAATTTGACAGTCCATGAATGTACTACATTACTTAATTTAGTGAATCACAGACATACATTTTCTTTGCACCGCCTACCCTAATCTGATTTTTATTTGCTCACTTTTTATTTAACAATTTATTTATGTATGACTTGTGCAGAATTTATGATCTCAGATTACACAATATATCACATATCACACACATTGTGGCTGCTTTCTTTTCACGAGCGTCGCGCCCTTCGGGCTCGAAACGCGACGCAACTCAGAGCTGTTCTGAAAAGAACACGCCAAAAACAATAAATAGGAGCTTGACGACCAGATGGTGACGTTCATGGCTGACGCTACTCTATTTTACATGTACTTTGAGTTTCAGGATCAGTTATAGAGCTCGAGAACCATCGATAGCACTATCGGTAAACATTGATAGTTTACTACTATCGAATGTAATCGATAGTTTCCTAGAACAATCGATTGTTTTCGATAGTTTTCCTTTTCACCGTCAGATATCACCTACGAAGAAATGCCGTCTGCGTTTGGATCTTAATGTTGTCGGGTGCTCTCATTTCCGTGTAGGATAGGTATTTTTTTCTTATGCTAGAAGTTATTAACCAGTAGCAACACTTAAACGTCAGTGTCAAAAAAAACGCCTTAGCTTAACTTTAAACTGGCATTCTACAACTGGGCCTAAAAGTTAACTATTTGAAGATTTTTATTGTCTTAAAAATAAAGTTTTATAATTTTTGGTTGCCTTATTTATACATCGAAAAAATTTGCAACATTTGCTTATTTATTTTGTACTATCGAAAATTATCGATAATTATCGATAGTTTGATACTCAACTACTCGAGCTCTAATCTGTTAAATTTAATTGTATACAGTTAATAAAACTTTCAGCAGTAATATTGCACCTACCTTGTGAGTTCAAATTACTTTACCGGCGAGAAATCAAACTCACAAACAACGTAAACAATTTTTGACATGTCACATAACCTCAAACAATATTTTGAAGCTTCGAGCACCAACTCATTAGCAACGTTGTTCTTCGGCTAAAAATTATTGTAACAGAATTTTACAGATTACTGTAATAGATTTTGTTTTGACTTAATAGATAGTGCTTTATATTTATTTCTTAATTATTTTTCACTGACCATCTCTGGAACGATGGCACATTCTACTTTATACCATTGTTTATACTCGTGGACAACAAAAGCCGAATGAAAAGGTTTAAAACTATGCTAAATCAAACTTATCTTCATTATAGCACCAATGATTATAAGAGTATTAAGATACCTAACCCAATATAAAAATGCATGACTCTACCTATTCCGCACCCCTTCGCGTCTTGCCCTCACTTTGCCGGTAAGCTGATGGCTCCCTCTAACGATATAAAAAAACGACATGCTAGATAAGAACCGTACCTACTTTGTAAGGAAAATTATATGTAAATGAGACCACAAATATAACGAGCGGCTAAAATCGTAGATTGTACATGACTTCGTGTAATGGGAGGGCGTTGGCGCTTAATTTGAATTGTGCGCTAGAGGGATGGCTATGTAAAAATGTTCCTGAATTCATATTTAATGGTAATATTAATTAGAAATTAAGATATCGAAATATAAATCTGTGTTCATAAAAATAAAAAATTAAAAAGAACTAAAACAAACAAAATAAGGCTGATAGAATATTCCAACGTTTTAAAGAAAAAATGGAGTCTGAAAAAATGTCAAAAGTAAAAAAAAATGTGATGGGCTGGGTTTGATCTCACAACCCTACGGTTACAAAATTTGAACTTAAACACCTTGACCACGAGAATTATTAATTTTGGTTGCTAAAATATGCTATTAAGTACAATTCAAAATTTTAATTAGTTTTTCTTTAATTTATAAATAATTAACACTTAAAATGTCATAAGTTTAATACCAAAATGCTTTAATAATCAAAATCTTTCCGATTACGACCTACAAATTCATATGAATTTAGGCAGATAAAATAAAATAATTTCTGTTTTCTCATGTTAAATCTCTATGTATGTCCAGTGGCGTAGCTATCATATGGCAAAGTGGTGCAGTGCACCGGGGCCCTCAGGCTCAAGGGAGCCCTCGAGCAACCCTGAAGTTCCGAAGCGAAGTGTGTTTCTGTACAACCATTTTAAACTATAAAATTATGTAATAAATATATAATTATAAACAATTTAAGTAGCGACATCTTGCAATCGCGATGTTAGGTCAAAAAGCGATTGCAAGATGTCGCTACTTAAATTGTTTATTACTTTCACATCGCAAGGGCAAATAACCTGGACAGATCGGTTTGATTTGCAGTGGATTTCTCGAGCTACGGTTCTGCTGACGAAAGTCCAACTAGGCCTGAAACAACTGTACAGAGCATGATCGAGGAATCTGCTAAAATCAAAACCGATTTGCACAAAATTTTTCTATATAATTATACATTCTGTACAAACTTAAGTCCGTACTATTACTAACTTTGTTGTTACAAAAGCTACAAATTCGGTTAAATTAACAAACTAGCAGTAGTTTTCACACTGATTACACTGACGCAGTCAGAAAAACAATTGAAAGTCGCGTTTATGAGATAAAGTCAAAAAGACACTTTTTTAGATGGAATAGCGTTTATATTTCAGTGAAACTTGCTAATAACGAGCACTGGTTATAACGAGAACTCGGTTATAACGAGGAAATTAAAAACTCCTGTTTCTAGATATGGTAAATTACATATATAGCTAAATATTTGTTTAAAACGAGTACTTAAAGTTGGTTCTTCTCCGATGAAAATTATATCACAAAATCTTTAAACCGGACACTAAATAGCGCACAAAATACTTAACGTTTCGCCGTCGTTCGACAGCTTCGTCAGAAGTGAAAAATATAAACCTACGACATTTTTATTTTACACATTTCTATAAAACGTCTTTTGAAAATATTAGACTTTTAATATAAAATATTAGTATTTGCAAAATCAAAGTTTTGGTCATTTTCTACATTTTCTATACTTTTCACTTCTGACGAAGCTGTCGAACGACGGCGAAACGTTAAGTGTTTTATGCGCTATTTAGTGTCCGGTTTAAAGATTTTGTGATAAAACGAGTACGTTTATTACGAGAACTTGCTTATAACGGCCAATTTTGTAATTTTTTTTGTTTTACCTTGCATGTAGCGAGCTTAATTTCAAAAATTTTAAAATATTTTTGTTTGATGTAGAAGTACGTACTATGCCCAACAAAAAACCTAAATACGATGAATTAATTCTTAATTTTTTTTTTGTTTTTTGCGTATTTTTTACATCAAAATTATTTTTTACAGCAAAATAAATTGTTTAAAATTGTATTCGAACTTACTAGTTTATTAAATAAACACAAAAATGCAGGAGTACAGTTATCCCAGATTCGTTTGGTGTTCATAGAACATATCACATATGCATATATTTTTTTCATTTATAACGAGCACTTGCATATAACGAGCAATAAGAGTGGTCCCTTGAGCCCTCGTTATATCCAAGTTTTACTGTACTTTACCAATCGATAGAAATAAAATTCTTAATTAAAATTGTCCTTTGTTATTTTCTCGTAAACTAATAAATAAAGAAGCTATTTTGATTTTTACAAAATCATCATAAGTGTGCTTTGGAAACAAAACATTTGTAAATCGCCGTAATCTGTTAGCAGAGTATTGTTTTAGAAGTTTGTGGTTTATTTCTAGCTAAAAAATGGTTTTTACGCATCTAGAAAAAAATACAAAAATTGTTATAATTTGTGTTCATTTTTCTAGATGCGTGTAAAAACCACAAACAAATGTGCAAAAAGAGTCATAATTTTTGTTCATTTTTCTAGTTGCATGTAAAAATCACGAAAAATTGAGCAAAAGGTCAATTTTACTTATTTTTCTAGATAGTAGATCCTACGTGTAAAAACCTTAAAAAATTATTTTGGTTAGGAGCCCAGATTTCTTTTTGCACCGGGGCCCTTGGTCACCTAGCTACGCCACTGTGTATGTCTCATTGTCAAGTGGACAACCGGTATGTGCCTATGTATGTATGTAATTAATAGATTTAAAAATTTTAATTTTATACGTCTATTGTATTATTAGAATTAATTGTAATCTGATAAAAATAAAAAATTGGTTCACAATAAATAATAAAATAAGAAGTAATCAACATAGCTTCTTGCTCGAATTCAACTGTCTATTTCAACTTGATTTTGAAGAATACTGTGACGGAAATGAGTGCAAAGAGAGAGAAAGATAGACTGAGCATCCTCTAAGAGTGACAAAGATGGCACAATACCGATACCACATGGTTTGGTTCAAATTAGTTACATAACTTGATTTAATACTTCAGTTTAAAACACATTTTCTTTATCAAATATGCTTCTCACGGGATAATGGACTAAATTACATGTATAAATTAAAACCATCTTAAAAATTAGAAATGAAAAGTGCAAAATTAAAAAATATTGAAATGTAAAATGAAATTATTTAATAACATTCGCTATAAATTACCGACCATACCTAACATCTCTAAATTGGACTCGTCTGTCTCGAATTCGTCTACTGCACATAGCCACGCCTACGCTTATCTTATTATGGAAGTACTCTACGTCGGCATATTTAATAATTTAGCGACACGTACCACGTAAGCAATATAAGGCGCTATCGATGATTATAAGAGTTATAAGGTTTGTAATATATTTTGCTTCAAATAAAAGAGATTATTTATTTTGGTTAAATACGCGGTGTATCAAAATGTTAAACATCAAAATACAATCAAAATAGTGATTTTCTCGAATTGTTTGATCGCATTAGAAGGAAAATACACGATTCATAGCTTTCTAGATTGAAGGACAAAAAAGTTTATTTCTCGTTGTCATGGAAACCAAAATTACCAAATGATACCTATTCGGATTCGCAATGATCTGCAGATTTCAAATTTATAAAAATATATAGGGTGTTCCATTTAAAATAAGAAAGTTGACGTCACATACGACGGAACCGGAAGTCCTACGGTGCTCAATAGTGTGTCGGAAAATGCATTTTTTTACTTAATTTTTATTTTCCAAATTTCATTGCAATAGATTAAAAAATAAAAATTCTAAAGGGTGGGCATATGGCGTGGGACACCGGTATATATCTATTAAATCTAAACGAAATATTCCTTTTTAATCAGCGTGTTGGAGACTGTTGAATATCTGCTAATGTTTTCTGGCTGATTTTTGCAAGCGATTGTCTCATTTTTTTTTAAATATGTATTTAGTCATATTTGGTTGGATTTTATTATTTTATTTTATTAATTTCAGTTAATTGGGCAGTTTTTCTTTTACAGGCTAAGAGTTATAATTTCTTTTAATTACACTATGCAGTGAAATTTTTCTGTTAAATTATTTTTTCGAAATTCTAAGAATAAAACAAACATTTAAAAATTCGGAAACTTTTTCTAGTCATTTTCATAAAATACTTCATGAATTACCTAATGCAATCACTTTTGGACTACATGACATAATACGAAACACATTTAGGTATAGGTAATAGGTATCAGATATGTAACTATTGTGTAAAGTATAGTTTTTATTCGGTATTTTAAACGCGACGTTTTAAGTTTTCTAATCCAATTGATTGTAATAAACTAATAAATTTTTAAAAAATTGTCTGCGCAGGTCACACAATCCACAATCGTCTGGAGCTTTTGGCCGCTCACCTCTTGTAAAAGTCTCATTTTTCAAGAGAGATTACAGATCGCCACATTTTAGCTAAAGTTTCACGCCATCTATCCCTCAATTGTAAAATACCGGTAGTGCCATCTATATCTCTCTTGCATCGGCGGTCACGCTTAAAGGCGTAAGGCTGGGTATCTTAATATACTCTTATAATCAATGATAGCACATAAAAATTATTTCAATTTCTATATTTTTAACGATAGCTACATATAAATTTAATAATAAACATCAGACTTAAGTTATTTAGAACATTAATTTAAATTCGTAACACATTTTAAACGTTATAATACAGGATGAGTCATAATTAGGTGTAAAAAATTTTATCAACTCTTCGTTAGGCCGAGACAAAGAAATTAACCTAATATATCTTAGTACCAAAATGCTCCATTAAAAAGATACAGAGTATTAATGAAAACATGTTTATTTATAATTTGGAAAGTAAACATTTGAATTTTTAAAATCTAGTAGCCTTTGTGTTTATTATAATATATTTTCAAATTAATCGAATAATTACCTTCCAAGTTATACTCACAAATGAAAACGGAAATATTTTTTTTAATACTCTGTATTTTTTAAGAGAGCATTTTGGTATTAACATGTATTAAGTTAAATTGCTTTGTTTTGACTTATACAAGAAGCTTTGGTAAACATTTTTACGCCTAATTATGACTCATCTTGTATACATATTTCTAACATAAAAAATAAACTTTACAAATTCGACTTTGGAAGTTGCAGATAAAACGAAATGTAATAGATTTTATCGTCGAGTAATAGCGTAATAAACAACATAAAAAGTAATAAATCTATTACGCCCGTAATGACAAGAACAACGCTGATTAGCAAGAACACGAGGGGTGTGGGGAGTATCCGCTATTCGCGCTCCAGTGCACTCCAGTGCTCGAAGCCCAAATGAAAAGAACATAACGCGTTGATGCACTGTGTAGCTCGGAGCAGCTCCGCATTGTGAAAAGAAAGCGGCTTGTGTTGTCTGTGATTTATGATGTCAATTTGACATTTATTTCGTAAAAAAATAATTATATTATTATTATATTATATTATTATTATATTATATTATTATATATTATATATTATATTATATTATATTATATTATATATATTATATTATATTATATTATATTATTATATTATATTATATATTACATTTGTTTTATGTCTTTTATATACTTTCCATGTAACATAATTGAAAAAGAAGATGTATTTGTAGGTAGCTAGTAGAGGAACTAGAGGAACGTGCTATGTATATTTAAGCAGAGACTAAAACCAGGTTATTTCTGGATGGTTGTCGTAAGATGGCGCGCCTGCACTTGATTAGAATGAAATGCATTGATTGAGGGTGCGTTTCGTTTGCACGCTCACACGCTTTAAGCGCTCACGCTTATAAGCGCTGTTTTCTGTTGTTTCCTTTGGCGTTTAGTCGCTTAAGCCGTTATACGCAAAGGTGTTTCTTTTGATTTTTGTTCGCACAACGAATTCATAACCTTAAAAATATAATTTTAGTAGTGAAATTGATCCAATCATAGCTGCTGCAGCTGTTTCTGAAGTATAATGTTTGTTTATAATCTGACTATGATTAGCTGATCTTCTCATACACGTCTCATACGTTCCGTTAGGGGCATAAGCGCTTACGCTTTTGCTGCCCTACCTCCATGGAATAAGCAATTGTGAGCGAAAACTATGACGTTATCATTTCGTCATCTGGCGCTTTGTAAGCGTTTGCAAACCCAAACGGAATGGTTTAAGCAACGCTTATTAGCGCTCAAAGCATTTAAGCGCGCAAATGAAACGCACCCTGAAAATGCATTCTTGTTTTCCTTTTCTCTAAAAGGAAACGCTCTTTCATAAAAGTCGATTAAATTTATTCATTGATTAAGAATAATCCTTCCTATACTTTCTGCATTTGAAACCATAGCAACGTTTACTTTTAACGCTTGATTATAATAAATTTAAGTAACGTTTGTGAAATCCACTATTATTTGTATTGTGATTGTGTCACAGAACGACAGAACGGAAAAGAAACTATAAAAGCCAGATTGAAATGTACGACGGAAGTGCCATTTTGTACCTACACGTACGAATCATGACGTTGTTGACGTTTTGGATGGTGGTTGTGTTTATAATAATTTTTATATCGGCTTGTAGTTCTTACCCTTACCTTGCAATCTTCCAAATTTACGAACCGTTTGGATTACAATGCATTCAGATCCAGAGCGGGATACGAAAAATTGTTCGAATCACGATTCAAATTTTTCAGCGAAAGAAAGCAGTTATGTTCATTTCATATAGTTCTGGTTCTGATAGTTTTCTGTTTTGTGGTTGGTGCCAGAATACAGGAGCAGTTTACGAAAATTAACCCGGTGGATACACCGTACTCTATTTTTCTCACTCTTACATGCACTAATGTCTCTTAATGTTCTCTCTCACATTTCCAATCCGGTTATCAACCGGGTGAATTTTCGTAAACGCCAATGGTGACTTTGAGATTCCTCAGTTGGTGTGTGGTTGGTGGCGAGTCAGATTTTGACGTCTGACCTACCTAACCTCCGTTCACGTTACAAATGCGTCCCAAAATTTTATTTTGCATTGTTGTTTTATGGTCTAATTAAAGCCACAAACCACCCAGACCAATATATTTTCACGGAAATGAAGAAACGCCCGGTTTAAATCCCCATTTATTTTTGACATTGACGATGTTTACGACATCCCGTTGACGTGTAAACTGCTACGTAAGAGGTACGCTAGATTTTCTTGGTTACGTATTTAATCTGTAATTTTAGGCTTAAATTTAGGCTTAAATTTGTTAACGTTCAGTGAAATGTGACGGAGGTTAAGTTAGGACGGTGATAACATGGCGAGCGCGAGTGCGAAGGGGGCCAGCCTCGTCACCTCGATCTACCTTCGAATCCTGTCTCATTTTCCGCAGAACCTCCAGTTTTGTTTTGCGTACGGCTCCGGAGTCAAAAAGCAGCTGAGTTTGTCCCAGCAGAACATGATCGATTTGATTTATTGCGTGGACGATCCGTGCGAGTGGCACAGGCAGAATCTACAACTGAACTCCTCCCATTACAGCTCGCTGAAATACCTCGGGCACAATTTCGTGGCAAAGTTTCAAGAGAATTCCGGTGCGAGAGTTTATTTTAACACGCTCGTTCCTCTGGAGGGGGTGCTCATTAAATACGGGGTCGTCTCCACCAAGGATTTGATCACCGACTTGCTGGAGTGGTCCGATTTGTATCTGGCGGGGCGACTGCACAAGCCAGTGGAAATCGTGCAGCCCACGTCGAGCGCCAAGCTGCAAACCGCCTTGCAGTTGAATCTACAGTCGGCCGTGCACGCCGCCTTGCTTATATTACCGGGGACTTTCAGCGAGTACGAGTTTTACCACACGGTGGCAAATTTGAGTTACGGAGGTGACTTTCGCATGACTTTCGGCGAGAATAAAAACAAGGTCGGCAATATTGTGAAGCCGCAGTTGCCGGGGTTTAGGAAGCTGTACGGGCCGTTCCTTAAGACTGTGCATGATTTCGTCGATTTCTCTGCTGTTGTTGCCGATGATGGTGAGAGCGAAGCCGTTTGCCATCAGGATGTGAGGCCTTTGGCGAAGCTGCATCATTTGAATCAATTGCCTCGATGGCCGCAGGTGGCCCTGACGAGGTTTTGGAACCGGGGGAGTTTCCGACAAGATACTGAAGACGTCCTGCGAGCCATCGCCTACGACCCTGACAGTAACGTAATCGTAGAAAAATGCATAGGAGATATTGTGTGGAAATCATCCGTAAGGCAAAGTTTGAAAGGCATACTGACCGCGGGTGTTTTTAAAAGTGTGAAATACAGCGGCAAAAAAATCGCTAAAATGTTACATTAATTATAAACGTTCGAGTAGTTAGTTGATAGTGTAGTGTTATAATTTTTTACAGAGCCATGTCTCACCTGTAAATATTCCTGCTTCAGGTAAATGAGAATGTACCAGTTCTCGGACTGTGACTCGACCGATTCCGAAGATGGGATCCGCTTCAAAACCGATAGCACGCGTCACAAAGCTAAAAACAAACTTGACAGGCCGAGACACGACTCAAAACGTCACAGCTCGAGAGAGCGAAAGCATCGCAGGTCACACTCCCCGTATTACCGGAGGGACCGAAAGAAAGACGACAGAAATAGAGGGCGGAATCCATCGAAATCGAGGTCGAGGAGCCCTAAACACAGGTCGAAGAGACGCGAAGCATATGCCAGCAAACGCAAAGATCACTCTGATCAAGACAACAAACAAGAAACTAGTAACTCACACAGAAATGAAAACGAAGGGCAAATGAGCAAGTCCGTCTCGTTCGGTCCGGCGTTGCCTCCACACTTCGTAAATTCAAATTCCACCGACAAGACCGAAGAAAGTAAGACGGTGTCTTTAGATAACTCGAAATCCGACTTTAACTTAGATATATTACAGCAGAGTGACGTTTTAGGTCCGGAGTTACCTTCTAACAGCAGTAGTACCTTAGAAAATAACCTAAATTTAACCCGGGACGTTACAATGATGTCGAGCCGATGCATCGGACCTGCTTTGCCTCCGGAATTAAGAGAAAAATTGGCAGAAGAAGCGGAAGAAGACGACGATGAAGTGTACGGCCCCGTTCCAGTCGATACGATTAATAATTCGGAGGCGCAGCTTGCCTTGGAAGAGAGAGCTCTGCAGATGAAGATTGATCAGTTAAATCCAAGGGCCCCCGTCAGGATCGGCCGAGAAGAATGGATGACCGAGCTTCCTCGAGTGGGCGCTTCGAAATTGGGGTTAGGACCGAGACAGTTTAGAACAAATCCCCGCCCAGATTTATCTGACAGGTACACAACTTTATACTTTTGTGAGAGTCGAAATTAAATAATTTTTTTAAAACAGATCTTCTTGGACTGATACACCAGAAGATAAAGCTAAGAAGCTAACGGGAAGAACCGAAGCAAAAATCGACTTAAACAGAGAGCGTGAATTAGAAGAAGTACGAAGGAAAGACGAAGAGCAAGACGCTGTGATTAAAACGCATAAAAAACACAAGAAAAAAGAAAAAAGTCTAGTTGAGTTGCACCGAGATAAATTGAAAATGCAGGTAAAACTTGCGGATTGTTTCTTGCACTTTGTGATTTGAAACTGTTGCAGAAAGAAGAAGGTATGGAAGGAAGTGCTCGTCGGCCATTCAGTCGAGAAATCGATCTGAAAGTAAATAGGTTCGACGAAGCACAGAAGAAAGCCGTCTTGAAAAAGGCTCAATTACTTGATAGCAGGTTCTGCCAGGGACAGTCGAAATTTTTATGAAGCCCGTCGAGGTTCGCTGAAAACTTTTTTATTATTAAGGACTTGAATAGCCGCAGTTAATAAATAAATACATCAGTAAGAAAGTGCAGATTTTTCTTTAATAATCCATTTTTCTAAGTGCATGTACATGTATTGCAAGAAGTGAACTATAATAACTAAACAATCCGTAATCGTAAACCTTTTCATAGCAGCCTCACTTTCTACAGTCACCGCTGACGTTTTCGCTCTGCTTTCTTCCTCAAAACTTAAGTTACTCTGAATCCTTAAAATTATGTTAGTAATTCGGATGCTGAATGTGTGCTTCTTATAAAGACTTTCAGCAAGTTAGTGTTAGTACTTAAAGTAGTAAATATAAATAATTAACATTTTACAAAACTTAAATATCGTTATCGTTTAAATTATTTATTGCATAATACTAATTCTAATTAATACTTAATTGAATATACCTCGCTTTGTTCTCTTAAATTCTTAACTAAAAACATCATTACGCTACATTAAATGAGTATGTTCCAATAACATAAAAGATACAAATAATTAATAATATTATTAATAGCTAAGCATTTCGAGGAAGCAGCGGAGGGAAAGCCACAGCTATAACTGTAGATTGTAAGGTGAGTATTGGCGTTGGTTCTACTGCATGCTTTGAATTATGGAGTCGTCGGCTTGCATAAGACCACCTCCTCGTTGTGACAGCATATCGGTTCTTTCGCTGTTAAGCCTGTGTAGTACCACTGTCCAGTATTGCAAGTACGACTGAAAATAGATGGCTGTAACATAATAAAAAAATCTTATCTTCAGTGTTAGCAAAAGGTCTCAAAAATACTGCAATATAGGCAATCATATGTACACTGCAGTAATATCGGTCGTCTATCTAAAATATAAATTTATGAAAATACAGTCACTAAATAAAAATAGTACCGGAGTCCATATGCTTAATGTGCAACATAAAGAAACCAAGTTTTTGTACAAAAATGGTCGACTTTCCACGTTCATCAGTTTCAGTGACCACTTTCGTCAATTAAGTGACAACTTTGGTCACCTTCAGTGACCACTTTCGTCAACTTTAGTGACCATTTTAGTTTACAGTCACTAAATAAATACAATACCGCAATTCATATATTTAATATGGAAGATAAAGAAAACGTCTTGGTACTAAAATGACCGACTTTCCACTTTCGTCAATTTTAGTGACCACTTTCGTCAATTCAGTGACCACTTTGGTAATCTTCAGTGACCACTTTCGTCACCTTTAGTGACCATTTTAGTTTACAGTTACTAAATGAATACAGTACCGCAATCCATATGCTTAATGTGGAAGATAAAGAAAACGTCTTTGCACTAAAATGACCGACTTTCCACTTTCATCAATTTCAGTGACCACTTTCGTCAATTCAGCGACCCCTTTGGTATCTTCAGTGACCACTTTCGTCAACTTTAGTGACCATATTTACTGTTTTTATATTGGTTTTGCAACCGAAGAAATGTTCTCAAAAAGTAAAATTTAAATGATGGTGGCGCCATCTATCAATACCTTCCGAATTAAAAGAGTAATCGAGCCTCGAATTCAATTTATCATAGTTTGTCTTTTTATCGTTCGTATTCTGTAAATATCTGCTAGTTCTTAGTTGCAAAAAATCAAGCAAAATTTCACATCATTTCTTGAGAGAAACACGTATTTAACTTTTGCTTTTACATCAGAGAAAGTACTTATAGAGTCCCTAGATAGTATAAAGTACGGCAATAGGGAAGCCATTTTCTGGCTTATTATGCGCAGGAATTTTAAAATAAAAATTTTGGTTGATTTTCATGACAACGGAAAATAAACGTAAATGTCAATTTTTCTATCAGTAGCAAAAACTTCTATTTCTACCGGAATTTATCTTGTCTTTTTATTTTAGAAATGTCCGCCAGTTGTGTACGCGTGAGTTTGCAACAAATAAACTGTCAAATCGATTCTCTCAAAATTAAGAATGTCGGTGGCGCCATCTGTCGAGTTTCGCTCGAATTAAGAAAATGAGCGCCGCCAAAGCTATCTTCCCGACAATTTAAAAAGTTTCATTTCGACTGAAATTTATTATACTTTGTCTTTTGCACTTTGTAAATGTCTCTTAGTTACACAAGGTGTTTGGGATATACGATAACAAAACGAAATAAAACTTTTCTTCCAGTAATTTTTTTTTGTACTTACGTCTTAAATTTTTTTCATTTTGAAGAGCCACTGTTTGTGATCTATTGGAATTTCAAGACGTAGTGACAGCACTTTTATTTTCTAATCTTTAAAAAATCGTAGTGACTTTGACATTTAATGTCAAGAACGTTAGCTGGCATCAAAAATTAAAACTAAACGTGTGGAAAAAATTTTCTTCAAACAACATCAAAGGCATGGCTGACTTTAAATTTTGAAATGTCAGTAGATCACAAACAGTGGCTCTTAAAATTTAAAAAATTGTTACTGGAAAATGATAAGACACACGAAAAAAGTTTACTGGAAGAAAAGTTTTATTTAGTTTATTTCTGCATACACAAAAACTTTGTTACCTTATATCCCATAACTCTGTATGTGTACGTGTAGGTTTAGCGGAAAACAGATCAAATAAAATGTCTAATCAAATTTCTCCAGAGAAATTTTAAACAAATTCAGTCGCTTTTCCAAATCGGAAAATTAAGAATGTAGGTGGTGCCATCTATCGAACATCGAACCTCTTTCGAATTATAAAAACGAAGCGTCAAATTCAAGAGTATTTTCTGCTCAATTTAAAAACTTTTATATTTACTGGAATTTATCATACTTTGCTTTCGTGTCTTCTATTGTGTAAACGTCTGCTGGTTGCGTACGTGTAAGTTTCATGGAAAAACTCAAAGAAACTGACAAATTAACATTTTTCAGTCGCTTTTACAACCGTAAAGACATGGCCAACTGACATTAGCGGTCGATTTCATAAAGCTTCGTTAAATTTAATCAAGATTAAAATTGGTTTTGATCCGAACTAAAGTTGATTTGGTCGTGAAGTTTAATAATAGTTTAAAATGCTCGAGTGTGTCATTGCTAGGGTTAGACATTTAAATTTCCCGCCAATATTTCGCACTAAAATGGCGGCTGATTGCTGTACTGTAATTATTTAGTGACGGTAGTTAAGCGCGGCCTTTTTTCTCAGGAGCAAATTTGAAGCGAAATGGAACGGCCTTATACACTGTAAGTAAGTCTATGTAGTGAATGGCAAGGCAATGGTAAACGAATGCCTGTGGCGCCATCTGTCAAGTTTCCTTCAAATTAAAAAAAAATTGAAGCGCCAAATTCAAGAGTCTTTTCCGGACAATTGAAATGAAAAGCTTTCATTTAAACATTCTTCATAGATGTTTTCGGAACTGGTCGCGTAATCGGATACCCGGAAGAAGTATCAATTTAAATATCCATGGGCTCAAACATTGCGCAATTCTAATGCGAACGTTAAATTAACCCGTTAGAGGAGGTGACAAGTATTACATCGATTCGGTTCAAGGACGCGAATGCGGCGGATATAATTAGATGTTTTGAGAAGCGCTCTCTTCAAAAAAGAAATTGACGGCGATTATCAATTAATGCTCAGCATATAATTGCATTATCGCGGTTACTGTGTAACTTATTAGTACGGTCGACGCTAACGTCAACAAATAAATTACATGTTCAAACTAAGTAGGTACTCATAACAAGGAGCAAGGAAGTAACAATGGTTCTCTTACGAATCTGTTTCAGTGAAACTCGAACAAATTTGGCTATATTTGACATATGACATCTTTCTTGAAAGTAATCAATCTTGCAGCAAAAAAAAAGATTAATTTAAGAAAGTTGGTTGCTTCGTAGAATATTTACTAGATTAGTGAAAAATTGAATGTGCTTGCTGTATATGTACAGGCTCAGTGGAATCCCGCCTTAAGGCCAAGTGAGACGGAGAGAATTCCCAATCGCGCTCAGAAATCTCTGGAAGTTTTCCGGCTAATTAGATAAATATTTACGCTTGCAGCTTGGATTTAAAAACGCAGCTGCTGTACGTTGTACTTGCAACTTTAAACAAACAACTTATACACTAACTCATTTCCAAAGTCGAGCTTGCGGCTTGCTAATTAAAACGCGCACTGACGAAGTGCGCCTGCGATTCGAATATGAAAGAAAAAATACAGAGCGTCGCGTCGTCAAAACATTTCCAAATTCTTGGCATAGATTTCCAATTTTTTTTCTTTTGTTTGTAATCGATGCGTTCGCCTTTGTTTTTATTTACGCGCGCGAGTTACGATTTATTTGTTTTTGGGTGTTCAATTTAGGTTTATTTTTACCCAAAATAATCGCGCCCGCCTAGAACGCGGGCGTTTATTTTTATTTTGCTCTCGTAAGTAGAAAGTACGCCCCTCGTAATTCGATTGGAAATTCGAGCCCGACGTTCCATCAAGATTATCCGGGCCCACTCACGTTTTTTGACGGAGTCGCCGAGCTAGGGTCAAACCCGCCTTAAGCCTTTATACACCACCACCGTCTGTCTGAGAGGATTCGTTTTTTTTTTGCCACATTCGTCATCGCACAGAGACATATTGTGTTACATCGTTTTTATACTCGTAGATTTGAGATAGGGGTTGATGATTGATGATTGTCTGTAATTCATTTTTAATATTCCTCAGTGATATCAGTAAAAATGTCACTATTGTCTGTTCACAAATTAAAAGACCACAGTGTAGGGTTGCCATACGTCCGTTCCGTTTTCATAACGGACTGTAAGTTATTCAGAGGGCGTCCGTGTGTCCGGACTATTTTTAGTAAATATCCGTATTTTTCCTAATACGATTGAAATATTGAAAAACCGAATTTACTTAATAGGAAACAAATTATTTTCGTTAGTATCGAAGTGGTGCTACTTTCATCGGCGATAATTGGAACTAACTGACAAAATGGTATTCTCAGTTGCTGATGGTTGTTGTTTTTTGCTTTGAGACAACTACAACTACGTATCAACGCACGTGACAGACATAAATAAATAAAATAAAGCCGGTTTTACACCTACCAATTTTTCCGTCAATTTTAAAATCTTAACCAAGTTCTTGAGCAAGAACTTAAAATTGTTGTATTACACTTGTCAAATTTAACACCAATTTTAAGCGCTTAGTAAGCGGCTTAATAAGTTGAACTCAGAACATGTTCTATTTCTCCCAATTTCTTCGCCAATTTTCTAGTAATTTCTAGGGCATTTGATTATGTTAAGGTGCGTGTTTGTTGGTGCGATCAATCGCTGCGACTGACTACAGCGACTAACCGCGTGACACATCTTTAATGGGATTTACTGTTAACGTTTTCTTTGCTACGGCGAGCCGCTGCGACTAGGAATCGAAACGGCTGCGGCTGCGATTCGACTGCTTCAGTAGCAGTGCAATCGCAGTCGCGAGTGAATTGACGTCAAGTTTTAAATACGATATGCCTAAATTTGTAAAATTTATCGATGGAGAGGATGAAATTCTCACCTCCAATTTTTATCAAAATTGAAAGGCTTTGTTTATTTCTTTATTTCACACTGATTTCAACCACTATTTTATTTTCTTGTAAACAGTAGCTCTAAATTTTACGGCACGATCGGTTTATGTCTTATAATCTCTTCAATTTTTAGGTTGGTAATGTACTGTTTGATTGTCAGCTCTGGTCTTAAATTGGCGAGAAAATTGTTAAGTGTAAAATGTTGTCAAGCTTAAAAAGAAACCTTCCAATTTCAGCTCAATTTTAAGATCTTAAAATTGACGGAAAAATTGGTAGGTGTAAAACCGGCATAAGTTTTGAAACCAAAAGTCGAAAGCGATTCAGTTTCATCTAAGTACAGTAGCGGACAATAAAATCCTGGCAAGAATTTGACATGTCGTGCATATTTCGACAAATTTGGTAAATCAGGCTTTTATTGAGGTTATATTTCTGTCAAAATAAATAAATAAAATTTGAATTTAACGTCAGAATTATAGTGACATGCATTAAACGTCAAAAATATTAAAGTGAGGTTTACATTGACATTGCCCGGGTTTCATTGTCCGCTACTTACACAATCAAATCAATTTTAGTGCGGATCAAAACCAAATCTACTTTAGTTCAGATCAAAACTAAATCCTTTTTTAGTTCAGATGAACGCCAAATCAATGACCGACCAGCTACCTGAATAAAAAATAAGAAAAATACAGGATTTTTAATTCATTGCTCGTGACATACACAAAAAAAAAAACAAAGAAAAAGTCGTAAGAATCTTTTTATCCTTTGATTCATTTTTAACTCGAGAAAAATCAGAGAAAAGCAAAAGACGAGCCATTTTTTTTAGTTGAAAACGGTGAAGCTTTAAAGCAACTGAATGGGATTCAGTTTTATCTTAGTTCAAAACCAAATTAATTTTAGTTCGGATCAAAATCAAATCTATGTTAGTTCAGATCAAAACCAAATTTCTTTTAGTTCAAATAAAAGCCGAATTAATGACAGTTCAGCTATCTAAATAAAAAATAAGAATAGTAGTGAAGGTATTTTTGTAGAACATGACATACATAAATAAATTTAAGAAAAAACAGTTAATGTAATTGGGGGGATGACGCCAAACATTTTGTATTTAATTTATAAAACAATTAATATGTTATATATTTAATATTTGGATTGATTCGGCCTTTACTTGATGAAACTTCATTATCACACTTAATGAAAACACTAAAATAGCGAATTTCCACAATTTTTTTTTTTTTAATTGTGAAAATTCGCTATTTTAGTGTTTTCATTAAGTGTTATATATTTAAATTAAATAAAAAAATTTATTTTTTGTTTAAACAATGCAGTATTAGAAAACAATGAAATGAACATAAACTGACAGTTAACATTTAAAAAAAATTGTTTTCTAAATAAACAATTTGGCATCTCACCCTACTACATTGGGGGGAAGATGCCGATATATTGATAATCATTCAGTTAGGCATCTTAATTCGATTTTGATGCCATCTCACCGCGAATCGATGGTAGGATAGATGTCCACACAAAAAGTATTTGGCATTATCAAAAGAGGTGCAAGTCTCATTGCATACAATCCTCTTGCACGACTTTCTCACATAAGTCCGCATTGTTCCCTGTATAAATAAGTACGTAGACGTGAAATACGTAAGTTGCAGGCTAACATCTTACCCAACACAATTTAAGCAACTAACCCCAATGTGTTGGGAAAGATGTCCAAACTCCTTAAGAAAAACAAAATTTGCCGCCATTACTTCTGCGAAAGTAAGAATAACGAAGAAATCTACCTTCTTGCAAGTTAACAATCGCCGCAGCTGAAAACTCTGTCTGTTCTCTATTATCGAACGAAATACTACAAGGATGCAAAAACTTTCACACAACGTCAAAACATCACCGTGTTAAAACTTTTCTGTTTGTTGTCAAGCGAGTGACTTTACCGGCAATCTGTAAACTGCATTTTGCGGACATGAATTGAGCAAATTCTGAATTATAAGATGCTTTGGGCGTCTTCCCCCCAATTACATTATATAAAAAAAAAACTCAAGGTCAAGCCAAAAATCGGAAGCCGATTAGTTTTATCTAGGTTCAGAACCAAATCAATCTTAGTTCGGATCAAAACCAATTTTCTTTAGTTCGAATCAAAACCAAATTAATATCGTATCGTATGAGTTCTGAATTTTTAATAATAATGATAAATATTATCCGTTGCTTATCTATTTTTCATCGCAGTAGGCCGTGATTTTAAGCTAGTAAGTTAGCTATCCTGTTAAATGGGACAAATTTAATTTGATGTCATTATAACATACGTCAAATTGTGACAACTCAAATTAGACTGATTAAACCGTTGTCGTCAGTTCTCGGTATTGTGTAAGTTTGGTCGTGAATACACCTCGTGCAACTCGTGACGAAAAGAAAATGTAGCAACATTGCCTGATTCGCAGTAACCTTAAAATCTAAGTCGACATGACATTGGGTGCGTTTTTAAATCACACCTACTGTTCAAACCAAATACATATGTACGAACAATTTCCAAATTGTTCAAACACTTGCTCGTTCGCTAGAATATAAAAACGCTAATAGGTCATTTATGTGTATGTACATAACCTTAAATTTTTGTTTTTTGTTGCTTATGTAGTTATGTATCTACATAAATAGGTAACGAATTTAAATGTTCATTTCTACGACATGTAAACTTTCTTATAATGTTCTGACGATGAAGGCGAAGTATCCATCGTGTTGTGTGATCGACGTACTTCAGAATTTTTAGGTTATGTTTATTCAATTCCCGCCACCGTACTTCGTGCACTTCCTGCCGAGTAGGTGCAAGAGAATACAACTCGAACACTATGTTCGAACAACTCGGGAAATTTTAAAACGCTACCCGTACAAAACGGGTCCGGATCTGACATGGGTACCCATATAAATTCTAGTACCCGTATAAGTTCAAGTACCCGTGTAAGTTCGAGTACCCGTATAAGTTATATGAGTTAATTACGACCTTTCTCAATCCTAAACTAAACAAAAGTAAATCTGAACTGTAAAAAGTACTTCAAGGAATATTTTTGGATCAAAAATGATGGACATTTTTATACCAAAAATGGCAAACCAAAAACATGTAACTGCAACATATGTATTTCTTTCATAATTTAAGTCAAATCGAACCTGGATCGCGGAAAATAACTCAACGAACATTTTTCGATTAAAAATGGCGGATACAAACATGCACGTTTTCATTTAGGTCTAACATATTTCTTTCATAATTTAAGTCAAATCAAACCTGAATTGCGGAAAATAACTCAGCGAACATTTTTGGATTAAAAATTCATTTAACTCCAACATATTAAGTACATATTCTGAACCAAGACAATCCTAAATCGTAGGAAAATATCTCAACGAGCATTTTTGGATTAAAAATGGCGGACACAAACATGGACATTTAACCAAAAATGACGAACCAAGAAAAGTAGAAGGTGTCACTTAACTCTAACATTAAGGGCCACTTTATTAATGGGACGTAAAGGCAATTTTAAAATTAAAGTCACAATCTGATGGATATGTTTTCATATTTGTTTTGACATTTGAAAGTAACTTTAAATTTAAAGTCTCCTTTAAATTCCTTTATGAAACTGGCCCTTACGTTCATAATCTAAGGCCCGGTTTTTTCATCTCCGAGTAAGTGGCCAGTAAAATACTAGATGATTAAAGATAGGGAAATGCATTGGGCTAATCGTCAAGTAATAACTTGGCACTTACTCAGAGATGAAAAAACCGAGCCTTAGCCAAAGTAAATCTGAATCGCAGGTAATATCCCCAACGAACATTTTTGGATTAAAAATGGCGGATACAAACATGGACATTTTTTAACCAAAAATGACGAACCAAAAAAAGTATTTAGAAGGTTTCATTTAACTGTAACATATTACGTTCATAATCTGAGAAAAATTAAACCTGAATCGCAGAAAATATCTCAATTAAAAATTTTTGATAAAAAATAGTGGACATCTTTATACCAAAAATTGCTAACCAAAAATATATAGACGTTTTCATTTAACTCTAACATATTTCATTGATAATCTAAGCCAAGACAATCCTAAATCGCAGAAAAATATCACAATGAAAATTTTTGGATTAAAAATGACGGACACAAATATGGACATTTAACCAAAAAACCAGGATTTAGTAGGGGCGCGTTACAAGCTACATAAAAATTCTTTGACTTACTTATCGATTGGCATATATAGAAAAAATGAACTGTAGATATGTATATGTTTTTCTGAGATTCTGCGCTGACAAATTACATGGGTAATGACGGGTATGATACCCGGGTAACAATTATACGGGTATCTCTAGTAAATAATAACAATAACTGAATTCGACAGCCAACTTCACAGCAAGATGTATATTTGGTTGCCTACTACACAAATGTGCAATGTTAATTTTTTACGTTAGTTTTTTATTTTCTTGTTTTACTTTTATTTTCGGTTTGTTTAAAATTGATGTTTTTCAAATAACATTTTACAGTTTTCAGAATTTATAGAATATATATTTTTCAAACTTGACGCACGAAATAGGTTTTTTTTATAAATACGACAGAAAAAGTAGAAAACCGTAACTTTGACCACTGAAAAGTTCATTTTTTTCTGCCTAGGCCGTAATAGGGTACTTTATTTTTAGGCTGGAAAGTAGTACTTTTTCTGTTTAGGTTGTAAAATGCTGCTTTTCTGACTAGGCTGTAAAATGGGTAATTTTTCACCCAAGCTGTATCTATGCAGGTAAAGCAGAAAAAGTACCATTTTATAGCTTAAGCAGAAACGATTGTAGAAACTTCAAATGACACGAAAATGCTGTAACGTTTCTCTGCCTGTAATTGCATTTCCGCGACGATTTTTTTTCCTGAATTTCTCATTTGTCGTAGGCTCGCTCGTTAGTTTCGTCCATTGTGCATCGGGAAGTTTATCGTCGTTTGTTCCCAGCCGTAGTTTATGCCCCATAAATATTTTCAAGTGGTACAATTAATTTGTTCCGGCGCGTTTTTCTCGCCACGGGCCGGAACGCAGACAATTACATTTACGGTCGCTCGTCCCATAAAATTTTATATATGAACGAAGGCTCTCCCTCGTTGATTGTTTTCAATTTTTAAGCGGCGACCCCAACGGTCATCACGGGCCTCTCGGAAAGAACTCGAAAGGATTCACATCCGGAAAAGAAACTTTAAAATGTTAGTTAGCAACACTGCAACGGCAAAGCAATTCTAGTGCCTAGGCTAGGAAGTCAAATACTGCGTCAACTGATGGAAAAATATAGAAGTTTATTAACCGACGGTCGTAGAAACGATTTATTGTGAACTATTTTTTTTTAACTCGTTAAGACTAATCGATCTAATCAGAGGCGATAAAGTTTGCAGAGAAAACGCGAGTGGCTAAGCCTAAGCATGTGATTTTTATTTCTGTCGGTTTAATTTTTTCAAGTAGCCGCTGCGTCGCTCATTTATTTCACGACCGTCCAATTAATTGATCGCTATGACGCTCTTCACTTTTTTTTTAATCGTAATTCCCCGCGACTTATTTATTTATTTGTTCGAATCGCCCGTTAATTAATTGTCGGTCGTAAATCTGAAATTGCGGACGCCGTTCGTTCAACTTTAACGAACAATTGCCGCTCGTTTCGTTCTCACTTTGTTGCACTGATTACGAACGGACGATAAATTGACAAGCGAACGTCGATTTATCGCTCGCTGCGGAGTTGTTTTCATGGAACACCCCGTAGATTATTTGTGCTTTTTTAATTTTTAGTACGTCAAAGAGCGGGGGTTTTCCAGCCGCGGTTTACGAAAAATATAAAATTATAAAATCTGAAGCTTTTTTGGCGGGCATTGATAAAAATTAATTAAGATAAAAATTAGTTAAGATAAAAATGTACCTTGAGGTCGTCCCCATGTCCGATGGTGGCGCACAGGATGAAGGGGCCCTTCTCCTTGGACAACTTCCCTAGACTGGTGCACATCTCGTAGCACGTCTTGTTGCCCGCCTCATCGCAGGTGATCGCGATGGGCGTCTGCACCAAAAGCGGCGCGGACTCTTCTGTGAGTTCCACCGTTCTGAATACCCCACACTCGCACTTCGATTCTGTAAATAAGAGAACAGCGCAGCATGAACCTATAGTGCAAGCAAAGAGCGCATGTATGTACTTGCTTAATACACAATTAATGATTAAATAACGGTAATTCATTAAAACTCACGATATTCAATTTGACACCCTACCACAATGTTTGTCGTAAACTTCAAGAAATTCGCTCTGAATGATTTTGTTTATCGCAGATTAAACGAGGGGGCCTCCCACGAAGGAATCCGCTCTGAAATTAATAGGACGCGACACGTATATTTCCAAAATAAAAAGCAGGGTGACAACATTCACACGCTCCGCGGCGGGCGGCGAATGGGAATGCCGAGAAACTCGCAGAGATCGCATGACTGCGCTCGTTTCAATTGTTCCCTTTTTTTATTTGATTAAAATTTGTTCACTTTGCGCGGCTTAATGAGCTGCGATTAATTATGTCATGCAACTAACAGAGAAGAATAAATTAGACAAGAAGTTTTAAAGGCATGGCATTTAAAAAAAATCTTAATACAGGGCCTTCATAATTGATTGTACCCCATGTGATCAAATTGTGCCTACAATATTCATACAAACGGTTGGCAACTGATTCCGACCGCTCCGAACTAGTCCTGAAACAAACCTAATTTTTGACAGAGCGTTGAAGGTCTTTTTGTTTTTTAGAATCTTAAGGCCCGGTCTTTTCATCTCCAGTTAATTTTATCTGATGGTTTATTCTCATAGTAACAATTGTGATCACAATCGTTACTATGGGAGTTAATCGCCAGATAAAGTTAATTGGAGTTGAAAAGACCGGGCCTAAATATAATAGTGGCAAGCAGTGTTGCCAACAATAGCGACTTGTCGCTACAATAGCTACAAGCCCGTAGCGACGTAGACGCGCCTGCTGAAAGGAACCAAATGTAGCGACTTTTTACGAATCTCATGGTATACACACTGTATTAATAAGATTTTGATTATAAATTTTAAAAAAAATTTAAAAAAAAAAACGTAAAAATGTCATTAAAAATACATAAAGTTAAAGAAAATAGGAACAAAAAACATATCGCAGATAAAAAAATAACAATAAAAAATAGAAAAAAAAAACGAAAGTTTCTATTAAAATAAACGTAACACAAAAGTCGTCTAGTAATTTAAAATAATTAACAATTGATTTGAAAATAAAAATCCGGTTATCATTGCTTTTTTTCCCACAATTATTTATATAAAGTCGAGATATACCTATGAATGCCATCTTTTGGTAGACAATGAAATAAATGTGACGAGGAGCTTCCAAATGAAAGGTTGTCACTTAAGTAATTGAATGAATTAGGAAAATGATAATTTTGTTAAAAAAGCAAAACAAATCGCTCGTTGATTTTGAAGCGCCATCTTCTGAGCGTCGGAAAAAGCTTCCATAAATACAAAAGTGATCAAAAAAACGTCGACAAACAATAAACATTAAGAAAACTAAAAATTCGAATTTTCACAATAAAAACAATCAGATACGGTGAAAGACGTTGAAGCGTCATCTACCGAGCAATGACGAAAACGTCTATTAAAATAAACGTGACCCAAAATAATAATTTAAGACAGACTATAAAAAAATAGAACAATTTTTTTAGTCTGATTTCCATTATTTTCTCAAAAAATATTTATATGAAATTGAGCTGTATGAATCGCCACCTATTGACCAACAGTGAAATATATGTGACAAGGAACCTCCAAATAAGAGATTGTTACGGTAACAATTTAAAAAAAATTAGTTAGAATAAAAAAAACAATCTTCACGTTGATTTTGCAGCGCCATCTATCGAGCGATTGGGAAGGTTTTCATTGATACAAACATAACAAAAAAAAAAGAAAAAAAAACGAACAATTTATAAAAACGATAATTTTTAGAAAAAAAAAAAACAATGATTTTGAAGCGCCATCTATTGAGAGATGAGGAAAGTTTCCATTAATACAAATTTAACCAAAAAATAAAATAACACGAACAATTTATAAAAAGACGAAAATTTAAAAAAAAAAAACAATCCTCAGGTTGATTTTGAGGCGACATCTATTGAGCATTGGGGAAACAATCTATGAAAAAACGAGAATTAGAAAAGCAGTCCTCAGGTTGATTTTGAGGCGCCATTTGTTGAGCGATGGGGAAAGTTTCCATTAATACAAACTTAACCAAAAAAATAACAATAATTTATAAAAAAAAACGGGACTCGAAAAAAAAACAATCCTCAGGTTGATTTTAAAGCGCCACCTGTTGAGCGATGGAAAAGTCTGCATTAATACAAACTTATCCAAAAAAAAAAAAAAAACGAACAAAAAAACAAGAATTTTTAGGAAAAAAATAATCCTCAAGTTGATTTTGAAGCGCCATCTATTGAGCGATTACTAAAATTTCCATTGATACAAACTTAACAAAAAAAAACGAACAAAAATGAATACTTTATAAAAAACGAGAATTTTAGAAAAAAAAAGATTGATTTTAAAGCGCCATCTGTTTATTTCCCTGAAAGACTAGCGGCGATTGCTATTGATTATCTTGCAAATTGATCGCCGAGGGCGGCATTTTGTATCACACACTTCTCCGGAACGTCTGATTAATTAATTAATTACTTCCATTAATTAAGTACACTGTAGATCCATTGTGTCACACCACACTGTGCGTTGGTTGATTGAGCAGGACGAGTCTCACGCCCGTATTCATAAACAAAACTTACGCTATGCGTTTGATAATTCGCTAATTATTCATGAACTGTACGCATTTCAAGGTGTAGCGGACGCACAACTAACAAGAGTTTAAGTACAGTTTATAAATTACTTTCTGTAAAAGAAATCTTTGCAGTACATAAACACATATTCGCATTCTTTTAGGGAACGCATAGCGTAAGTTTTGTTTATGAATACGGACCTTAGAGTACGATCTGAAGTGGCAAACACTAGTACCAAGTTGAACTCAAATTAATTGTTAATTTAATTGAGTTGTGTGATAGAAGTCAGTCCGGTCGCTGCGATATTCGAAAGTGAAATCTGTTAAGCAAATTCTACTGTGCTTCCTGATAATCGTAATTTTGTTTCTTTGTATTGGTTTAACGCAAGGGTTTTTGCGCTCATTATATCAGATCCCGCAGTGGCTGGTACAAGGAGTCTTTACCTTTTTTCTCTTTCCAATAAATAATTAATTAAAGCTAACTTGCGCATTTTATTTAAACGTATTTAGTTCTTTTAATCTCTCAAGTTTATTCACCGGCGCACTAGAAGAATTGGGTTACAACAACGTAAGACCAGGGGTTGCAGTGACGAGCTAGATTATAACATTGTAAAGTCTATTGCGACTATTGCGAGGTACGCAAGGGTCGCGGTCGTTCAAACGTTAAGTTCATGAATTTCGTGATAAATTCCTTCGTGAATTTATTCATGAACGCATTTCGTATTAACATTGGTGAAGAAATGGATGAATTTCTATGATCCTATCGGCCGTTTATAGGTATTACCAACATAGTGAAAGAATTTACAGACACATACAAATAAATACCATAGCCTTAGTTTTCTATTGTTGGTGCCAATGAAATTCACGCAAATATTGACGAAAAATGGGTAGAACTTGTCGTAATTCATGAATAAGTTGACGAAGAAATTCATGAATTTATTTGACGTCAGATTTGGTGCATTACACTCGTCCAACTTTTTCTTGCAGTGACTTCATGAATAAATTGTCAACGTAAAACAGCATTTACGAAAAATTCTATACAATAAGTATGTCGAAATAAGTTTGAGAACCACCGGCAAGGATCATCACATCATAGAAATAAATTCCCCGAGTAAAAATCGTTTGACTGAACGAAATCCGTCCCGCTTAGAAAGAAACGCGTGGATTTTTTGAAGCCAAGCATTTTCGCCGCATAATTCCGTAATTTATTCATGGAGTTTCTTAGGCAACGCGAGATAACTGCGTCTAAATTGACCGCGCGTCTTCATAAATTACACGAATGCGGCAATTAACGGACGTATTTCTCGGTTTTTCGTAAAAATTTCGACGTAAATTAGTGCCCACCGCCCGGCATAAGTTTATCCGAACGGCTGCCATTAATATTCCGTTTTATTTTATTCTAGAGATGCGGGATAATCTCGTCGGATGCACCTACCTTACGCTTTTCTTATCTCATGACCCTTAACAATGGTCAATTCCGTGTCGTGTCACATCGGACCAAAGATAAAGAAAAACACGATTTGATGTACTCGTTAAAATGTTTTGAATTGAATACATTTACATTTAAGGGAGTCGTAGGTTTTTTTTTATTTATTTAATTGAAATACAGAGGCGTTTTAGGCAAACACTCCCAGACGAGTGGTCAAGCTTGACGTCATGCTCGAAGAACCATAATTCCAACTATCACTTTTTTTTTAGACGACGTTTATATTTGTCTCGAAAGTCTACACATTTCTGTCTTTTAACTTAATTAACTTGACAAACTATGTACATCCGCATATACAATTTTTATGGGCAGCCCATCCATAAATATAAAAAAATTTATATGCATGTATGTGTCGTAGTTTAAGGAACTTCCGGGAACAATTTCATCGGCGATTCTGCCGTTTTTAATCGCCTTAATAAATAATTTAGTAACCCCAACTTGAAGCATCGCCGGGATTAAATTTCTCCTTTTTTTAACACTTCGCGCTTTAAATCACATCATAATCCGACGTTGAGAGTCGATTAAATTTGATTTACGGCTCGCGAAAGCGTATGATTTTCGGATTTCTTTGTGAATTTAGGCGACGAACGCAATAAAAATTTAGTGGTCTTAATAACATCCATTTTTTTTTTAATGTAATCATCATGCAGAGAGTTTCTTCTATAAAAAAATTATGTAAAAATATTAGCTACGAAAAAATTGTAATAATTTCTTGCATATTGCTGGAGGAATTGGGGTAGACGTACTTTAGAATCGCCCTAATTTGCCTCTCAGTAAAATAATGTAATTTTTCTTAAAAAGTTAAAATTTAAAGCATACTTGTCCCCCAATTTAAATGTGATCCGAGTAAACGATTAAATTTACGTAATACATATAAGATTATTTCAGTGTTAAGCTAAGTTTCCACATGCAAGGATTACTGGCGCCAGTCGAGTGGTACCAGTTTAGTTGCATATGGAAACATCGAAAATCTGCTGGCGCCAGTAAATTGTCGTCAATAATCAATGCGTCAGTAAAGATCATCACAGTTTTACTTTTTGGCGCCAGTAGTAGTGTTTGTAAGCAGAAAGTATACGTGTTGATACAAAATTTGTGCCGTAAAATGCCAAAAGCATCAAAAAACGGACGACTGAAAAAATAACATAGTTCTTGGAGGCGTATGAGCAATATCCATGTCTGTGAAATCATAAAATTCCAGCATACAAAGACAGAAACCAAAAGGATGAAGCATTAAGTTTCCGTTTCTTTTTTGAATAATAATTTGTGAAGCTCCAAGGCACAAATTTGTATAAGCACGTTAATACCTGCACGCAGTACATCAGTTGACGCCATTTTTATTATTAACGCCAATTCATAATGTGTTCTTTATGTGGAAACAACTGCTGGTGCCAGTAATTATGGCACCACTAAACTGACACGTTGTTGGCGCCAATAATCCTTGCATGTGGAAACTTAGCTTTAGCTTTATAATAGGTTTGTTTATAGATTCCGCATGGAGAAGGAATTTTGTGCTTGTCATATTTATTACTCACAGTACCTACATAAATGCGCACTCGTAATAATAAACCATTTCACAGTTAAAAGGGAAGCATACACTTTATTTTTAATTTTAATTATTACCTCCCAGCTCGTCGCGCCTTGTTGAAATAATGTAGGAACACTTTGCCGAATTAATTAAAGAGACACTTTTTAAATTTTAAATTTAAGCAGAACATTTTTTATTGTGTATTTAATGTGCAAATCATAAAAGTATACTACTAATACAAATGATAATGTCTTTGAAAAAATAATAGACTACCAGATACACACCAAAAAGTAAAGCTGGTTGCCTGCCTATTAATGTTGTACTCATTTGGTTTCGTCGAAACGCCAGCGTCGTTTATAACGTATTACAAGGTAAATAAAATAGATTCCTCAAAAATTTATAAAGCTATAAATGTAAATATAAAAAATGTACCTATAAGTTCTGGACACTTCATGTGCTTTACTTTAGTAGAGATTTTTTACCGTAAGAAGTACACAATGCGCAGGTTGGAGTACAGTGGCCACGCGAAGTTCACCGAACAACTTTATCAATAATCTCACCACTTCTCACTGGGGCTTATTTGTTATCTGTCTTCCCTACATAACTGAGCATCAGATACTCGCAGTCCGCCTGTCATGAGTCATCATGTACTTCTTAGAGTGAAAAGTATCTAAAGTTAAAAATAAATTTAAAATAATATTAAATAATAAAAATTAACTTCTCATAATTAATTTTATTTCTTCCAAGTTTTAAATCATAGTACCTACGGGATATTATAATTAATTGGGTGGGTAATTCGATGTTAAAAAAAAGGCGCCAGGGTGAACAAGGAACCTAGCTGATCCGGGCAGCGTTCCCAAACCGCCTCGGTTTTGCAGGTGATCATTGTCGACAACCAACTCACTTCTACTGAAGGTATTCGCACAAAATACAATAGCTAATTAATTAAACATGGGCGACAATTCATTTCAGCAAGATTAATTAAACCTGTCAAATAAAAGGTCAAAATGCCCAAGTGTGTGGTTGATAGCATTGGACATTTAAATTTCCCGCCAATATTTTGCACTAAAATGGCGGCTGATTGCGGTAATGTAATTATTTAGTAACGGTGGTAGTTTAAACTTCAACTAAATGTCAATTAGAATGTATTAAACCTACAAAAAAAATGTCATAATCTAAACACACAGAACTCTAAACATCACTGAAATTTAAGTTCTTTTTAAAAAATACTGGCGCAACCGGTCATGAATGTCTTATTAATAAGCAATTTCAAAAATTACTTTACATCTGTCAAAGAATTGCAATTCTTCATCAGTTATCAGTAGTGACAGAGGCCAACTACCTACATATATAAAATGCGATGCGTAAATTTCGTCCAGGACATTAAGGCGATTTTTCGCGACATACCGGTACAACACTTCAACATACCGCTCCATTTTAGCGAATGATACCACTGGAGGAGAGCATAGTATGACGTACATTATGACGTAGTTAAAATACTTATTGCATGTACGGTATGTATGTTATGTTACGTTATACATCTATAACTATAAATTTGTAACAAAATATGTAATTATTATAAATGATCGGAGAATTGTGGAAATCAAAAGTCAACATTTCACTGTACGTTGATAGTTGCTTCAGATTTCGTATTCTCATATAGTAACCGGACCTTTTTAGCGAGAAACACGGTATCAAGTAGAATGTTTTAAAAACTAGAGTGGGATATAAAGCAACAAGGTAATAAAATGTAACCTAATTTAATCATACCGGCATGTTCTGGTATGTCGCGAAAAATCGCCTTTAATGAATAAATTGTAAATAAAATAATCTACATCAAAATATGATAGACTATCAAATTTACACCAAGCAGCTACGTGGGTTGCCTAATCATGAAATTTTCATTGCAATAATAAAACTTACAATATTTAAATTCCGGACAATTAAAAAACGATCTGTAACGTATTAGTTGTATGAAGAACCTAATATTCGTCTGCAAATAATAACAATAAATAATATAAAAATAAATACAATTTGCGTAAATAAAACCAAGAGACTACCAGATCTACACCGAAGAGTAACGTTGGTTGCCTATCTAATACATTTTCTACCGCAATAAAATTCTTTGAAATTTAAAACTGAAGTTGATAACAACTGATGATATTTAAAGCAAAATTAAATTGCGCAGATAGATAGATATTTATTACATCGTATTACAATGACATCACATAAGTACTGCAAATGATAACAATAAATAAAATAATTTGCTTAAAGAAAAACAACTATGTACTAGAGATATACACGAAGAAATGCCATTGGTTGCATATTTATTAAATTTTTTTAGAATAGAAATTCTCTGGAATTAAAAAGAAAAGTTCCTAATAATTAATTAATGATAACTGATTTAAGACAATATTTACAGTGCACACTGATTTTTTTTTTAATTTAAATGTGACGTTTTGCAAATAATAGCAATAACTAAAATAATTTGCATGAGAAACAATAGACTACCAATTTTTTGATACTCAAACTTCAATGAATTAATAATTTAACAGCAATTATGAAAAAGATTCTTACTCTGTGCAGCTGTAGATAAAATCGTGGGGCACAAAATTATCCTAAAGTGGTCCGTCAAGAAATGGATGGAACGAAAATGCGTGCGTTCTACATGTTAGTAAAATAATCAACATTTAAATACTCAAAGAAGCTGACGTCATTTCCTGCTATTGATTTCCTAATAAAAAATCTAACGCTCTCCTTGGGGTTCCACGAAATTTACTTGGTGAAACACTAACACATTTCGCCAGGCAAAATTTCGCACGTAATGAGCACCTAATACGTGAGCTTACGCACGCTTTTAATTTTATTATTATTTTACTTTACCTATAATTTTTTTTTTAAATAAAAATTCAACTATCTATTAAAGTTTATGGTTATGACCAAAACAAGTTTTACGATGCTTCATGAAGTCCGCTTATTTATTAACTAACCGCAGTGGTACAATTAAAAAAAACTTCTCAATAATACATATAAAATTAAAACCGACTTTGGTTTTTGTTTTGGCGCCCTAAATATTTCCCCCTTTTTTTTGGCTACGTAAATTCAAATTACATGTAACCAACCGATTCTATATGGTTAGAGCAGCCAAACGGTGGGCGTTACAAGTTTTACGAGCGCTCGTAAAGTCCAAACATCGTTTTTTTTTGTTGTTAACAGACGACCCTGGCGAAATAACAATTCAGGGGGGAAAAATGTGTTTCGAAATTTACAGAGCGCGTCCGTAATAGTGCCGTAAAACACGCGTTTTCGTTATCATTAGATTGAGTTAAGGGAAATTCACGAAAGTAAATTCACCGCGTTTGTTTTTGAACCTGACGGAAATGGGTCCCGAAATAACTCAATTAATAAAAGCGTTGTAGGTGGGGCCCGGGGGTGGAGGAGAGGCACGGGCACTCTTAATTATGTTAATTAAGTATTATCTGGAATAACGGATGAAAATAAGTTGTAGGCCTAACGTGTAATTCGTCTGGTTATCGGCGATTACTTCACATCCGATTATAAATGTAAATTAAAGTGACGAAATTGTCGACTTCTTTCAACTTTACCTACCAGTTTTTTTTATTGCTTTTCCTTATACGTATAGTAGAATGTAAAACGTATTTTTTTTTAATTTGCTTTGTTTATTTACTTGATATCGTTATCACTGATTGAAACTAAAAGTGCTGGAATAATTATTGTCCTTCACGTGTTTCTTTTTTAATTACCTAATTTAAAACAATTGGTAAAGTTTAACGTAAAAAGACACGGCATGAATATTCTCGTTGCTCTTGGTTGGCGCATTTTTGAAATTAGATGAAAATGTTTCACATAAAAGTTGTAGATTTTCGAGTGTAGTTTCACGTCGTGCTCGCGAAAACCTAATCGAATATCACATTTTCGAGATATGAAGCGAAGTTATGGTTTTCTAAGTGGAACACCCTATATATCGTTGCATTTTCGAATTCGCCATGTCGTTTTAGCCTGAATTCATGTGTCGCACTGTGGGTCTAACTTGATTGGTTCTGGAGTTGACTGCGCGTTACACAAGATACAAGCCGTAAACCCACGCGCTAGACCCACGACACATGACTTCAGGCTAGTTTCGACTCGCGAATTCAAAAATGCAATAAAATATGGGGGTCACCGTTCAAGAACTTCAACTTTGGCCTCTAACCTTCACAAGGGATGTCTGCCAGTGTTGACCACATGCTCCAAGCCTAATCTATTTTAATTGTGGCATGTAAAAACAAAACGAAAGGAAGTGCCTTCTTCAGACCGGAAATAACATTCGATGAACTGAAGAAGACCAAAAATCTGATGGATCAAAAAAAGAGTTGATTCCAGCTGGAAATGAATAAAGAATCGATTTGGAATATTCTGAGCGCCGTCTATAGGCTTGCGATAAAATTATTTACGCCGCCGTTTTATTGATAACCTTAAATCTCCGATTATTCCAATTTGCAGGGGCCATCTTCAGACCGAAGAAGGCATTAGACAAATCGTGTGCTGTTTAAAAAAAAGAAATTGGAAATGACGAGCGTCCTCTATCAGATTACTTCGGAAAATTTTCCATCACAATTTCGTTGATAAGTGCCAAAAAAACTTCATAAAGGAAAAATACTTTTTAAGTCTTCTGAGCTTTCGCCAATTACTTTGATATCCAAGAACGGTATCGTCCAAGAAGTCGCGGAAGAAAAAGCTCTACAATTTTAATTACAGCCAATGTGACAACACCATCTGTTGGTAACTAATATAAGTTATTTAAACAAAAGCTAAAAAGAGAAATCTACTGTGTGATGTGTAGGTATCTGAAATAACCGAAGTACAAAAAAAAATCCTAGAGCAAAGGAATCGCACAAGAAAGAAACTTGACACTTCCAGTTACAGTTAATGTAACAACACTATGTATTGGTAATTGACAGAAGTTCTTTAAACAAAAGTTAAAAACGTACCTGAAACGAATGAACTCGAAAAGAAATTAAGATCCATGAAAATTGCCAACCAAATTGTAAAAATTAAATAAAAAAAAGTAACTGCTACAGACATTGCCCGTAGACACCTGTACAAGCACAAAAAAAAATTAATTAACTCACCTTCATCGATGTCCCTTTCACGACTCTCTCGTTTACTGACGACCGTCTCCCCAAAAATTCTGCAAATAAGTAAACAGAAATAGAAAGAAATTTGGAAATAAAAACAAAAAAAAATACCTGGGTAACACCGCGCATCCCAAGAGGCAAACCAAAAGCACCACCACAGACTGGAACATGGTTTTTAAATCTCGGCGAACCACTGACTGGGAGTTTTCGCAAAACTTTCCGCCTTTTGTACCCGGGAGATACTGCGACGGAAAACACCGCGCGATAAACGAGTCCGGCTTTGTATTACAGAGAACACTCCAAACAAAATCACAGCAATTTCTTAAAGTAACATCATGTGTGATGTTGGGGAGTTCCCCCAACTATTTTCTTGGACAGTCACTTTTTAGATAGAAACCCTAGAAAAGCGATGCTTCCTTTCCCTAATTTAATGATGAAATTAAGCACAGACGAATCATAATATTTGGCACGGATTATACCCGTAGCATATTACAAACTCGAGACAAAACAATCTTATCAAGTTATAGGATTCTGTTACGCTTTACCGGGAAGGAATTAAATTAACTCGACACCATGGGTATATCACAAAAGAATGTGTAAATATTAACTTAATCGTTTTGTTTGCTGCAAGTGCAAGAAAAAAACCATTACGTAGGTGTAAACAAATCTTTTGATTTTAATACGAATTGATGTATTTCTGTGTCATCAATTACTCGTCACCGATTGAATGAAATTTAAATTTTTCAAAAGAGGAGTAATTTATTTACTCCCTTATCACATTACATTTTGCTATTCGGATGAAATAGAAAACTTTTGAAACTTTTGTCTTAAACATGGCGGCGTAAGCTGTACTTCACGAGATATTTTCAAACTGTCAAACTTTTATGCGGCGAAATCCACACTAAATACAAATTAAAACACTCTAATGCATTTGTCATCTATGTAAATTAAGAGAGAAATTGTTTTGATGTAAAAATTAGAACTGTTTTACGTTTTGTATTGTACATAAAAGTCTGGGGCGCGTTCGGGAACTGTATCGCGAGAGCACTTTGGGCGTTTGAAATGAAAAGCAAAATGCACAAAATCACTTACATGAGAGAGAAAGAATATTACTCAGAGACCGCTCTTTAGTCGGAGCGTTTTTCCTATAAGTAAATAAACAGCACAAAGTTAAAATTATAACAAATGTTCAAATCGGTGGTTCAAATGTTGCAGGTTGACGTCTATTACGAAATATAACTCTGCTTCACTCGCTGCTTGACGAGCGAAATTTAACATTTTTAAATAGATAAATAAACCATTGAAGTAGTAAACATTTAAAATTGAAATAAAATCACATTTTACAACCACAAGCGTCCACTTATCGCTTTTTCTCTGTGTTTTTTTTAAATTTATTTACGTTTATCGTTTATTATTCCTTTTACTTGGGGTATTGCCTGTTCAAAATTTTGTTCATTCAGCGTTCTTGTTTTATTTCTTATTTCAAACGATCCGATATTAATTTGGTTTTGATTCAAACTAAAGAAAATTGGTTTTGATCCGAACTAAAATTGATTTGATTGTGAACTTAGATAAAACTGAACCGCTTTCGATTTTTGGTTTCAAAACTTTTTTATTTTAATTATTTATGTCTGTCACATTCAAGAAGAAACCTTTTCTTATTTTTTATTCAGATAGTCGATCTGACATTAATTTGGTTTTTATCTGAGCCGAAAAGGATGATTTTGATGGTTTTGATCCGAACTAAAATATTGATCTTGTAGTGAACTAGGTTATAAGCTAAAGTTTAATTTTTATTAATGAAATACTTTTGTACGAAACCACGCTGTATGGCACTGTATTTTTGAATTTAATTCGATCAACATCTAGTGCGAACTCATGTGTCACATCGAAGCTTCTTCGTGTTGCAATTTTTCGTTTTTGAGAATTTCAATCTTCCCGCCGAATTTTAAATTGTCAACTAGATGATGTGCTTTTTTGTTTCGATTAATATACAAACTGATCTTAGTAAAATTTCTTCGCAAAAATCAGTAGTACTTACTGGAATCGATGAAAATAAGGACCCCCAGCTTTGTTTGTGATGGTTTTGATGATTTTACGAACGGTCTAATGAAGACGCAATTTCATCGAGTTGCCAACCGGTGAATTTACAAACTCGCTGATACAATATATTACTCTGGGTGCATTCGACATAACGCTCGGAGTGTTCCTTTAGCTGCTCTCTTTCGTTTGATTCAAACGCAACATTACGCGTTTAGATTCAAAGATGGACGTGAAATTTTAATCCGGATCGGTAATCCCCTTTCCCCTTTCGATCTTCCTATTTTCACGATTCGATTGAATTCAAATGCATTCAGATGTGGTGTGCTCTGTTGCGATAATCCAGATTCAGAGCGGACAACCAAAAAACTCTTAGAATCACGATTCAAACTATACGGATCACGATTCAATCTTTTCAGCGAAAGTAAGCACTCATACATGCCTTTTTAACCTGTGTCGTACGTTATCTAAATATTATTCCAAAATTATAAACCTTGTTAACTACTGCAACTACCCCATTATAATGACGGATATGTAAAATGGGTTGCATACCTTGTTTTACGCTTGCAAGCAAATTTAGAATATTATTCGGTCGTCACAGATTTTAAATTGGTTTTTTAAATACGGGATGGATTTCATTTTTCGCATTTTCAAAGAAATTTAAAGTCAATTCTCACGATCAAATACGAGACAGTTTCCGATATTACCGGCCGCTCGCGTCACGTCTGTTCGGAAGCTCGACGAATCAAATCGAAGTTTTCAAACTCCCTCCGCCAATCGCAGCCCGTCCCTGCGAAAAGTTTTTAACTGACAAAGTACGCTGTTGCAGTTCGGTGTCGTGAAAGGTTTTGAGAGTTGAAGACGATTTTCTAGGCAAAATGTCGAAGGACGAGGACAAGAACGAGATTCCGAACATCATGGTGGACACGAACACCAGGACCAGCTACAAGAAGGGGCGATTTTTCGGAAAGGCGAGCGATGTTTTGTGCCCGCCACACACACAAAAAACTCCTGGCTTATTTTCGTTTCTTACGCCTTCTTTCTTTTTCAGGGAGGTTTCGCCAAGTGCTACGAGATCAAGGACATGCAAAAAGGCTTGTCCTACGCGGGCAAAATCGTCTCGAAGAAACTCATGGTGAAGGAGAACCAGAGAGAGAAAATGACTCAGGAAATTAAGATTCATCAGAGCCTGAAGCACAAACACGTGGTGGGATTTTACAGCTTCTTCGAAGACGAATATAACATTTATATTGTGCTCGAGTTGTGCAGGCGGAGGGTAAGTGAGTGATTCTGTTGGGAAATGTTGAGCTTGAAGCGCTGGTTTCGTTCTAGAGTATGATGGAGCTTCATAAGAGGCGGAAAATCATTACCGAGCCCGAAGCACGGTTCTACATGCAGCACATACTAAGCGGTGTCCAGTACTTACACAACAATAACATAATTCACAGGGATTTAAAGCTGGGCAATTTGTTCCTCAACGATCAGCTGCTGGTGAAAATTGGGGACTTCGGCCTGGCCGCCAAAATCGAATTCGACGGGGAGAGAAAGAAGACGTTATGCGGGACGCCCAATTACATCGCGCCCGAAATCCTGAACAAGAAGGGGCACTCGTTCGAAGTCGATATTTGGTCCATCGGTTGTATCTTGTACACGTTGCTGATTGGGCATCCTCCGTTTGAAACCAGCACCTTGAAGGAGACATATTCGAAAATAAGGAAGTGCGATTATAGGTGAGTCAAAATATTATTAATACGCCATCGATTCTTTGACTGAATTCTTTGCAGATTAACTTCCAAGATTAGCATCGAAGCTCGCAAGATGATCGTGCTGATGCTTCAGTCGGAACCCCAGAGGCGTCCCAAAGTCCAGCAGTTAGCGCAAGACAATTTTATCGTCAACGGCTACACCCCCCAGTCTCTCCCCATAAGTTGCCTTACCATGGCCCCACGTTTCGACCAAGTAGACAAGAGTATTTTCCGAAAACCGCTCACTGAAGTCACTAACGGTAATGCAAACTCGATTAAACGGCTCGCATGGGCTAATCGTGATTTCGTTTAGGTGATCTTATGGTGTTGGATTCCCCGCAGAAGAACCCTGCGGAACCTTGCATTGTTAGTAAGCCGATAGCTTGCACTTTCGATTCCAAAGAAAATTTTCTCACTCTGAAAAGAATGCTTCACGAGGTAAATCAATTAGTATTATATTCATTAAACAGACACTGATAAGCTTCAATTTATTTAGTTTATTGTTTAATTTAATGCGCAACATTTATGATATTCAGGTTATTAAAGTGAAACCAGCCAGGAAATGTGTTTATGGAGACGAGATGTCCGATCCGGCGGCCCAGCCTTTAATATGGGTCTCAAAATGGGTGGACTACTCGGATAAGTATGGTTTCGGGTATCAATTTTGCGATGACAGCGTCGGAGTTATGTTCAACGATTCCACCAAGCTAATTATGCTCTCCAATGGCATGTGAGTATTCTTTAAATCTGAGCGGATCGTATTGAGGAGCAGCTTTCGTTTCCTTCCAGCAACGTGCACTACATCGATCGTAATTCCGAAGAGTCGTACATGACCATCGATAAGTACCCGAAGATACACGATAAAAAGATGAAGCTGCTCTCGTACTTTAGCCGTTACATGCGTGAGCACCTCGTGAAGGCAGGTGGCTCCGCCGTGAGAGAAAACGACACCCTGTCGAGAATTCCCCATTTAGCTCAGTGGTGTCGATCTACTTCTGGCGTGCTCTTGCAATTAAATAATGGAACTGTACAGGTAATTTCTTGTTCCCCAAGTGTAGAAGTGTTTTAATTTCTAACTTATTTTCCCAGATGAATTTCAGCGATCACACGAAAATAATAATGTGCCCCCTGATGGCTGCGGTCAGCTACATAGACGAAGACAAGTCGTTCCGCACATTCCGCTTCAGTTCAATCCAAGCCAACGGTTGCTCGATTGGCCTGTATGAGAAGATGCGCTACGCTTACGACAAAATATCTGTCATGCTTGACCAAGAGATGAACGATAAATGAGCGAGTTTAGATTAATTTGTAGCATATTGCGGACTTATTGTTTTTTTATACATGTTGTGCGAGTTAAGTAAGGCGGCCTTCACCAGTGTAAAAAAGATCAACACGGAGATCAATAATTTTAATATACAATTATATACAATTCTTTTTTAAGTATAGATGACGACTTTTCACGTTTGTCTTACACTGTTCTTCTTGTGTGTTTTTTTTTTCGTTCTACACGTCTATTTATTAAAAAGTATTACTGAAAAAATACCCGGTTTTGTTAAGAGTGATCGATCACTGCGGCCAGGACAAACTTCCAGGTTGCATTTAGAAGAAAAAGTTACTAGTTAATCAAATTTAAGTCTCCAGTTGAATGTGAGATGTGTACAGGAAGACGAATCAGATCGGCTCTTTTTTAATGGTGTAAATTGTAATTTTTTTTGTGGTTTAATTTTGTACTTGTCCGAGACCACATTATTCTTGTTGTTTGAAATTAATTCGTTGGAAAATAAATGTAAATTGTACTTTCGTATTTTTGTGTTCATGTTGAAATTAAATAAATTATTTGGCTTTTTTTTTCTAACGTTTCGACATAAACCTGCTGATTGCAGAGAGAAATAAATTTCTACAATAATAAAAAAAACTACAAAAAATACTAACGTTCTGAAATCTTCCTATGGAATATGTTTATCGAATATGTAAATGTTAAGGGGGGGGAAGATGTGGCATGGGAGAAAATGCAGTTACATTTCACGAAAGTTACCACTTTGCGGTAGGTCAGTTTCTCTAATATGGCTGTTTATTGACATCACTAATAAAAAATTATTGCCGAATTTTGTCTCCGTAACTGAGTATAGAACGAGCTTAGGTGTTTATTTAGCTTCAGCAACTGTGATTAGTGGTATATACGAACAATACATAGATAGGTAATTACAGACTTCAGTTTAAAACTTTTAGTTAGTTTTGATAATTTTCAACGATCTCAGTAGCACGGCAAGCGTAATGTAAGTAAGTTCCTTCCAAATACTTTTTTCTACTTTGCGTTCACAATGGATTCATTGTGACACCAAAAACAATTTCACAATAAAGCTCATTGTGACACTGTTTTTGAGGAAATTTTAGTCATTTTTAATTGAAAATATTTAATAGATTTTACAAAATAACTCAGTATTTATTTGTTACTTAACAATATACTCACAATGAAGCTGGATAAGAAAAATTAATAACTTGTTAATGTGACTTTTGATTAAAACGAAAGGTTTTCAGTGTTGCCACGCATTACAACTAAAATTCCCCATATACTAAGAAGATCCAATATTTTTCATATTTTTGTTCAATAAGTGACGCAAAGTAGAAAAAATAGTATATTATGATAGAATTCCAGTGTCTAGAATACAATTGACGTTTCTAGTACTTGTTATATTAAATTTAGGACCGGTCTTTCCACCGCTTGATAAACGAATTGACAGAATTCATAAAGCCAATCGACCATTCATAAAAATCAAGTTACTCGCCGCATAACTTTAACGGGAAGATGGAAAGGTCGGGCCAGTGTGGTAAGTATATTATAAACAATCGCGAACTGCGTGGTTTAAACAATCGTTTAAGATCGTTCCAGAATCTTGTAAAACGCTTGTGTATCCTATGACTTGAGGTGGCCATATTTAGTGAAAAGATTGGACGAGAAAGTAATGTTAGTATGACTCTCTCCTGATATTCTTAACTCGTTTGAAAAAGAAAATATACAGGATGTTGTCAATTAAGGTGGCAATAATTATACCACGTATAGAGGACATAAAAATATTGCGATTTAACCTAATTTATCTATATCCAAAAGTTTTTCGAAAATTTTTGTGCAAATCGGTTTTTCGTTTCTTAGATATAACCTCCCAAAGGGACAACTTGAAAATTACATTTTCTTAAATACCTCTGGAACAGTTTAAGATACGGGGTTGAAACTTAATATGTAGGACAACTGAAATACAAGGATGGATATGCCTTAGGCAAAATTGAACATTCTTCACCAGTGGCGTAGATCCAGGGTAGTAGGTTATCCTTTTAGTAAATAACTTTCTTATTGTCACTTTTTCGAAAAATCTGAAACAAAAACTGAAAAGTTCAAATAAAATTATACAAGAAATGAACTAAGTTCCATCTTCGTCAGATTAACTGTTTTCGAGATATGTTCCCTTGAAATTTTACTACGATTTTTGAATCTTCCTACCAGGATCACATAAACGCGAGGAAGTGTGGGATGAGATGTATCAGGCGCTTAAAAATTCCGTAGAAATTTTACTGCGATTTTTGAAACTTCCTACCAGAATCACATAAACGCGAGGAGGTGTCGGATGAGATGTATCAGGCACCCAAAGAAATTCGCTAGAAATTTTACTATGATTTTTGAATCTTCCTATCAGGACCACATAAGCGCGAGGAGGTGATGAAGTCCCATTCATCACCTCCTTAGGTACCAACAAAAATTTCACTGAAATTTTACTGCGATTTTTGAATCTTCCTACCAGGACCACATAAACGCGAGGAGGTGCTAAATGAGGTTTATTAGCACATCAAAAAAATTACCTTCAAATTTTACTGCGATTTTTCAATTTTCCTACCAGGACAGCATAAACGCGAGGGGGTATGCACCAAAAAATTTCCTCTGGAACTTTGCTGCGATCTTCTGCTGATCTTCCTATATCAGAATCACATAAATGTAAGGAAGTGTTGAATGAATTATCAGGCGCAGAGAAATTCCACACCAAAATTTTGGCGATTTTTTGAATTTTCGTGCAAATTAATATGTAGTTTAATTAATTTTCAATAAGTGTCGCCATCTATCGATGAAAATCAATACTATGGTGAATGCCAAATTACAGATCCCTAACCGTAAGCAAAAACTTACAGAAACCTGTAATGTAATAATGTGAGGATGAATTTTTCTCTCAAGTTAGCGAATACGTTCAGGAGTACGATTTTTGAAATCACACGTAAATGTGCGACCACGTAAAGTTGCGCTGACTAACTTGAGTGCACGTTTATAATTTCCAATTTTTGAAAACCATTCTTATCTTGGCTTGTGCACGTTCTTGCGATCGGTTAAATAAACGATTGCCACTTCTGGCAACAGCGCAATTCTAACCTAACTTCCGTGACATTTTGTTGTTTTGTAAACAAACTTCAGCTGAAGAGTGTTGTAAAGTGCAATGGAAAGTAAAAAAAGCAGAGGTGCTAACACATCTGATAAATTAGATCTGATAAATTAGAAAAATTAGATTCGATTAGTTCTTCGAAAGTACTGGGACACTTCACCCATTCATGAAAAATATCGGGATGGTTGAGGGCTTGGTACACCTCCCTTAAACAAGTGCTTACGGTTGATTGTGTCAAATCGAAATATTTGCTACTGCCAATGTCTGATTGATAGCTCCCAGAAGCAAAAAACTTTAGGGCTACCAGAACCTATAACCGAGTTACATATAGGTCACTTTTCAGAATTAACCGGTTACTCCACCGGTAGACATTTTAAAATTCTAAAATCCACTGTAAGGCTATAATATGTTACTTTAGCTATAATAAGTTATTAACTTATTATAACTATATTATTATTTTATACTTATTATAGCTATAATAACATATTATAGCTTTACAGTCGATTTTAGAATTTTAAAATGTCTACCGGTGGAGTAACCGGTTAATTCTGAAATGTGCCCATACCTAAGCAAATGTAAGCAGCCCAAATGGTGATTCATGCCACACTTACCTTAGTTTGAATATCTAAATCAGAAGCTCGAATTGGCGGATTCATGTAAGGTGTCAACCACATTATTAAATGCCGCATTAGGTCTTTAGTAAGCCTAAAGAATTTAACAATTTTTTTTTCACTTAATGTCGTGAAAGGATTAGTCGGGTTACGTTCATTATGAAACAATTGCCGATGTTCAGCATTCTTTAAATTTTCTATTATAATAGCCTGCAGAAGGTCTTCCATAATTTCAACCCTTGTAAAATCCAAACGAATAAAACAACTATCCCGATATAAAAATAAGTAGGTAACAAAGTCTTATACAGAATTTATTATTAACGCACAAACGACTGATTTAATCACTTACGATTACCAAATGGCCACTCGTTGCTAAACGTGCGGAATTTGCGTGCATTCGTTTTGTTGCGATTAGTGAAAAATTGGATATACACTTGCGTGCAGGAGATGCGATGACTTTTCTAATAAACGAACGCTCAAAAATCGTACTCCAGGAACAATTTCAAAAAGAAAATGAAATTGAGATAGAAGGGTCCCCAATCCACCATTAAATTAAAGCCGAATTAAATTTAGTGAAAAACGCTATTAAAAAGGACAGATTCAGTTTAAATGATAAAATTGAATTAGGGGGGAATTTTTTTATTAAAAAAAAATATACACACGTTTACCTTAATTATTTAAAACATTATAATATTTCAGTTATTTTTAGGAGAGAGCAAATGACTCTTCGCACACTCTTGGGTATTCAAAGCAAATGAAAGTTACTTTTGGTAAACGACAATTTGATTGAGTGGATTCGATAACATAAAGAAGTCTTGCAATTTTTAACATGAATACATAAATCTCTGTTTAACTTTGCTAAGTGATTCTGGGCAAATCAATTAAGTACGCCAACTGTAACTGAGTGGCCCAGTTCTTTTTTTTTAAATAAATACATTTTAATCTACTGGGTCGGTTCGGTGGACCCTAAAACAATATCACCGAGTCCATAAGACCGTCTCCCTGTAATTTTTACCTTGTGTATGTCTCTCTTGTGCCTCACCAGAGACGACTTTGCGGTAAACACGGTGTCACATAGGTCGCACTGGTGAGGTCGAGGCATGTGATAGCGTTTATGCCTGCGCAGCAGTTTCAGTTCTGTAAAGACCCTGTCGCACTCGGTGCAAATGTATCGCTGCGTGTGGCCCCGCATGTGTTCTTCCAGGTATTTGTTTCTTCGAAAACGCTGCCCGCATTTGTCACACTTGTAGGGCATGACGCAGTTGTGCACGAAGTGAGTGTGACGCAATAGGTTGCCCCTTTGGGCAAAGTACTTGCCGCAGTCCTTGCACTGGTGTGATTTCTGTTCATTGTGCACCCGAAAATGACCACCGAGGGCCTGCCTGTTCGGAAACTTAATGTTGCACAAGTAACAAACGTATCCGTGCACTCTAGTCGTGTGTAAGTGCAACAAATATAGATTGCTAAATTCTTCACTGCAGCAAGTATAGTTGGAAGTCTTTGAGCTGGATGTGCTCGCCTCAACTTGACCAGTCCCCTCAGGATTTGGAGATGAGAACGTCGTTTCATCCACATCTCCATTCAGGACAATCTCTTCCACGATATTGTGGAATTCCATGTGTGCTTTAGCCGAGCTCTGGTCGTAAGTCTCGCCACAAACCATACAGGTAATCATCTCCTGGCTTTGCTTATGCGTCTGGTAATGTGTTGTGAACAGTTTCTCATCGGCGAAGATATCGCCGCAGACTTTGCATATTAATTTAATTCGGCTCGCGCTGTCTGCGTTCACCTCAATTTTCTCCGCCTCGTGTACTTCCAGGTGGCGCTTAATAATTTTTTCGTCGAAAAACAAGTTGCAAATCTTGCACAGGACTTGCTTGCTCGCATTCTCTGTTAGAAACTCCCTATTGTGCATCGTGTTAATGTGGTCGTAAAGTGAAGTACTCTCCTTGAATATTTTATTGCAGTACCGGCACATAAACTTCCTCTCGGCGTTCACTTTAACCGATAGGTAACCTTCTTCCTGCGGTTTTACGCTTTTCACATTCTTGTGCACATCCATGTGAACGGATATGAGCTGCTCGTCGAAGAGTTCCTCGCAGACCTTGCAAGCAACTTTGCGCAAACAGTCCTCATCATTATTGGTCTTGTCTGAATCGGTTGCTTCGACGTCTACGTTTTCACTCATCTCGAAATTCGTACAGTAAGAGTGCTCCATTAAAATTTCAGAGACTTTTATGTCATTGATTTCTTCGTTCAATAAATCGACATTGTTGTTTTCTTTCGAGTCGATGTCGTACTCGGAATAGAAAAAGCCCTGTTCTTCCTTGATCGTGATGTTGTTCATTGGTAAATCCTCGAATTCCTTGCCGCTCTCGTCGAAATCATCGCTTTCTACTTCTTGTTTGATCTCGTTTAATTCGCTCGCTGAATCTTCACTGGATCGCCTGAGCCTCTTACGTTCGACATCCTCCTGCCTTACATCAACGTTTACCGCAGCCTCACTGAGCCGCCTCTTCCGTTCGCTCACGTACTCTTCACTTAAAGAGATGTTGTTTATTTGGAATTGGATGTTTGATTCGAAAGAGCTCTCCAAGTTGACCTTCAGCGTCAGGTTCTCGTTTATTTTCTTCTCGTTTTCGATGCACGTGCACCTGAACTTGTAGGCCTCGTTCAGCTTGATTGCGCACTCATCGCAGAGAACGGGGTTCTTCAGAATATCAACGTTCTGTAAAAGCATCGTGTTAGTACAGGCTTAGGGCATGCTAGGGAGGAACTTACTATTTCTGGGACGCAAGTCGTCAGCTTATGCCTGTACGAGTCTCTTCCGCTATCCAAGGGGACGTAATCGGAGCCCTGTTGGAGGCAGGCCCTACATATTTGTAGAGACATTTCTTCGACGTGCCTTAACGCATGCCTTTATGGCTCTCTTCTATTGAACCAGTAATTTGTACGACGATTCCTGCTCACAAATTTAAAACAATAATACTTTGAGGTTATTTCATACGAAAAGTCAACAAATCAAATCGTGGGAAATAGTTCGCGCTTGTGTTAACAGATGACGCCACTAAGTCACGCGAAGGTAACGCGTAATTACCGTCACTTACAGCGTTTTCCACTGACTGCATCAGTACACACTCATGTATCTTCATCTCCTATTACTTGTGAAGTTAAAATGAGATGAAAATATAACGAGTGTGCACTAGTGCAGCCAGTGGAAGACGCTATATATAATACAATAGGTCTGTTTGTTATCCTGCACTGGTGTACACTAGTGTATACTTTTTTACGAAATATACTTTAATGAAGCCTGAATTGTTTGATAATGTGTCAATACAAATCATACTCATTCATACTCACATAGTAACTCGTGTCTAAATAAAAACCTGGTCAAGTAGGCTAGATTTAGTAATTCTGATGTAAATGCAATGGATAAATTCTCGATCACAACCCACTTGACCAGGTTTTTATTTAGACACTTGTTACAATAGTATATTATTATACAAGTTTCACAAGAAGGCTTATTGTAACACGAGTGGGGTCCCAACGGAACGAGTGTTACAATGCCTCTTGTGAAACGTGTATAATATACTATTTTTTCTACTTTGCGTCACTTATTGAACAAAAATATGAAAAATATTGGATCTTCTTAGTATATGGGGAATTTTAGTTGTAATGCGTGGCAACACTGAAAACCTTTCGTTTTAATCAAAAGTCACATTAACAAGTTATTAATTTTTCTTATCCAGCTTCATTGTGAGTATATTGTTAAGTAACAAATAAATACTGAGTTATTTTGTAAAATCTATTAAATATTTTCAATTAAAAATGACTAAAATTTCCCCAAAAACAGTGTCACAATGAGCTTCATTGTGAAACTGTTTTTGGTGTCACAATGAGTTCATTGTGAACGCAAAGTAGAAAAAAACATTTAAGGTTGCATTAAAGCGTGTTTTGCGAAACAGTATGCATTGGTGTACACCAGTGCAGGATAACAAACAGACCTAATTACATTTAACGGAAGTTACCGTTTTGCGGTAGGTCAGTTTCTGCAATATTGGTAATGGGGTAACCATAACTTTCTTTAATTCGTAAGAGTCTACAAAACTATCTTTCGAGCTTAAACAATGAAACATTATTTTTACAATTTTTACTTGCGTTAAATTCTTTAAATTGATTTTACTTTGATCCAATCCATTTATTACATAAATCGTTTTGCTTCGAAAACGAAATGGGTTGAATATCTCGTCGCTTATACTATTTTTGTTGTTGTTATTGCACGAGGGCATAGTTGTGGGCAAAATAAAACAAGTAACATTGGGTTATTAATTTTTATTGATGACATAGGAGTAACAATGACTCATATTTTGATATCATAAGTGTATCATTAATAAATATAAAAACATAATATGTACAGAGACAATGAAAAGACGTTAGCGCAATAGCTATTAGACAACACATATATGAATACATTACAATGATCGACAAGAAGAAACGAGAAAAACGTTCGCTGGGGCGACCGCGAATCGAAAACGCGGAAAGAAAAAGCCACGCGAATAAAAAAGTTAACAATTCCTCAGGACTCGTCTTCTTCCGAGAGAATGCGGTCCTTGATTTTATTAAAGCTCGGTGCACCATTGTAAACAATTTGATAGTTTCAAGCAGTACCGTCAAGTGAACTAGCTTAGGCACTCGCAGTCTTGAGGGCCAAGGCCCCACTGCCAATGCTCAAAGGGAAAGAACAACCCGCAGAATTTCTTCTATAATCTATTTATTTATAAATATATTTTGGAATGACATTAAGAAAATTATTGTTTCGTATATGGACTTTCTTCTCATTTTATTTTAAATTTTTATTGTTTTTTTTCCTAATCAAATCACAACCGAAAGGAAACTGCAACTGATTAACGTTAAATCCACGTTAAATTAAAAACAAACAGAACGAAAGTTTGGCTGTGAAATTGAACATAAAAGCAAGTACTTACATTGTTAAAGCAGACTCGTGTATGATTTTGTATGTGAGAATTATTACATCGTTCGGAGCTTGGCACAATCAAAAGCCTGTGTTGTGTTAAAAAAAAACCACTACATTAAATTCGGTATTAAATTCGCACGTAAAGACAAATACCAGAGAAGGACGTTTTTTAAAAAAAGGCACATATTACAAAATAAACGGTACAAGTAAAAAAAAGAACTGATATAAATCCATTAAAAAAAAATGTCCTATCTAATATCTCAGACGTCGCGTCATTGGCATTTTTTTCCTCATTAAATATATAAATATTAATTCGTGTTACATATAATAGTAAAATGGATCTCATTCGTCCACGAAGGACCAGCTCACTGCACGCACATATAAAAAGAAAATCGAATCGATGATTCTCGAACTGGTCCTTCGCAAACTCACAATCAAACATTATATAATAATAAAAAGCGTTAACAAAAACAATTAATAATATATTAGATGACTAAGTAACAATAAGTTGTCGGCGGGTAAACACGATGTGAACTAGATGACCAGTGCCATGTCTTTTTTGTTCGGAAGATTCACTTTCTTGCCCTGCCACAGGGAATTGTGGATCGTGAACGCGTCTATCGTCACCGTTAGGTGTTTCGTGTGAACTTGCGAGAAACATTTACCACCTGAGTTATACCTTGAAGAAATCGAAACGTACATTAAACACTGTTCCTAAACTATTTTACATCAAAATCACACGAAAATCATTCAAATCACATCAGTTAATGAATCGATGAAAGGATTTCTCTTTAATATTAAAAAAGTGTTATTATTTTTATAGCTTGCTATTTTGATAATGATTTAAAGGGGACTTATGTTTTATACCAACATAATGCAGCAGGTGGTGGTTTTTTAATTTGTGAACAACGGATAGTAGATTATTGATGACGTCATTGTAATTAACACATAAAAAAAATATGGTTGTCAAGCTGACAATTATAATAGCTGTAAAAGTTTTAATAAGGTTTCCTATTAGACTTAATGACCCCATTTCAATAAACAATATTAATTTTAGAAAAACATAATATTTTAACTCGATAATTTTTTGATAATTTGACAGATGTCAAAGTTTTAAGTTTTCTAATAGAATGACGGCGACGTCCTAATTAATCATATTAATAAGAAACTTAAATGTGAATTGTCGAACTAAATGAATGACATCTGATTTTTTTTTCAATTCGACAGCTGTTAAAGTTTTAATAAAGTTTTCTAGAAAAGACTGTCGGCTACGTCACTCTAATTAATCACATTAATTAAACAAAATCTCATATTTTAATTGTCATGTCGATTGACAGCTGACTTTTTTCTATCAAAGTTTTCTAGAACATTATTGATGACGCCAGTTCTAACCGGAAGCCAATTCAAACGATGACGCCAGTCTATTTAATCGCAACAATATTTTTTTTTACATAATTGGCAAGCTGTTTGACAGCTCATTTCTGACAATTGTGACAACTGTCAAAGTTTTCTCCTAAATTGCCGATGACATATTAATTAATCATGTTAATAAAAAAACTTGATGTTGATTGTCAAACTGGCTAACATCTGATTTTTTCAATTCGATAGCTGTCGAAGTATTAGTAAAGTTTTCCAGAAGAAAGTTTTTCGGCGACGTTATTCTAATAAATCACATTAATTAAAAAAATCTTATATTTTAATTGACAAGTCAACTGACAGCTGATTTTTTTTGCAATTATGACAGCTGTCAAAGTTTTAATAAAGTTTTCTAGAAGATTATTGATGATGTCAGACTAGTTAATCGCAATAATAATTTTCTTGTATATGTATAATATGTATTCGCAAGCTGATTGACGCAGTGGCGTACGCAGTAAGGGGTTATAGGGGTTAACCCCCCCCCCCCCAAATCAACCGAATGTTACCAATTTATTCATATGAAGCAACATTTCCGTATTAAATCGCTCATTATGTATATTTTATACGGTAGATTAGATTATAGATTTTATACGGTAATTTTTAGTCGCTAAATTAAAAAATAAAAGTCGCCCACCAATGCATTTTATATGGACAAACAAAATTTTTTTTAAAATCGCCCAATTTGGCAATACTGACACGACCAGTCACTGCCTTCGGCTTCGACCATAAAAGTATAAAAGATATAGACGAAGAACACCGACATTTTGTTTGTAAGCATGATGTGTAGCTGAGGGGGGGTGCAGGATTCGGTGTGAAAGTGAACCTTATGAACCCCCTCGCCTGATTGGTTCCTTCCATCTAACAAGATCTAACCCACCACATGCAACACCGAGTCTATTATATTTCGACGTCGTTGGTCACTGCACACAATAGGCGTTTTCCCGTTAGCTCTGAATTTTGTGCAAACACAGTTGAGTTTTAAACCTATGAGCTTCGACTACAAACTTACGGAAACGTATTTGTAGAGGTGTGACGCGCAACAAATTTAAAATGAATTTCAAAAATTGTTTAATTAAGCTTTTTATTAAAATATTTGACATTAATTATTTTTAAATAACGCATATTTGTTTTGTAGTTATCTTGTAGAAACTAGAAACCGTATCAGGGCAGAATTCAAGGTGGGGGAACATGTGTTTCGAGCACAAAAATAATAGGTGGTGCTTGAGAAGGTAGGGGAAGGACAAATTGAGCGTAAAACGCGAACATCGAAACGTCAACTGGAAAGTGCGCTTCGCGAATTCTTGGGCTTATGGGCTCGTTTGCGTGCACAAAGTGGGTAACGGGAAAGCAGCTGATATTGGTACTTGAACATGCGCGAAATATGACCCAACCCAACCCCTCCCATTCACCAATCCTGCGTACGCCACTGGACTGACGTGCTCATTTTTGACAATTACGACAGTTTCTTAATGTTTTAATAAAGTTTTCTACTAAACTGCCGATGACGTTCTAATTACATATAATTACATTCATTAAAAAAAAATCATAAATTGTCAAGTCGACTAACGGCTCATTTTTTTGGTAATTATGGCAGCTGTCAAAGTTTTTATAAAATTCTCTGGTAATGGCGTCATTCTAATTAAGTGCATTAATCAAAATTGTTAAGCTGACTGACAGTCCATTTTTTTGTCAAAAATCATTTTAGACAATTATGACAGCTGTCAAAGCTTTAATAAAGTTTCTTTTTGTAGACTTGATGACGTCATTTCAATGAATAATATTAATTTTAAATAACTTATATTTTAACTGATTGATATGATTTTTTTGATACTTTGACAGCTGTCTTTATCTTCCACATTAAGGATTACGGTACTGTATTTATTTAGTGACTCTAAACGAAAATTGTTTACCAAAGTAGTCACTGAAGTTGACCAAAGTGGTCACTGAATTGACGAAAGTGGTCACTGAAATTGATGAAAGTGGAAAGTCGGCCATTTCAGTGCAAAAACGTGGTTTCTTTATCTTACACATTAACCATATGGATTGCGGTACTGTAGTTGTTTAGTGACTGTATAATCTACGAGATTAAACATTTTTTTAAGGATTTAAACACAGTTTTGCGAATGGTAAACGCATTTTCCTCACGGAGAGTGAACTACCTCACTGAAATAGGAACAATCGACCTAGATATGAGAACAGAGTAGAGCGCCATCTCTCGGCGATCTAAAGAAGTGCTACATAATTGATCAAAAATTACATATTTAAATTAACTGACAGATCAATTAGTTCACTGTCGAGAAAAAAGGGTAAATTAATTGGTTAATAAAAACGTTTGATTCAGCCAACAGGACATTGATTGTCAACTGTCAAATGGCAGCAACCTTACTGACAGTCAAAGGCGCCAGTGCAAAAAGATGATAGCTCCAAATTTTGAATATTCTTATTTTTTTTTTTTTAATTTATGGTGAATACAACAAAAACTGCATAAAAATAATATCATTCATTTTAAAATTTAAAGAAAAGTTTAGATCACGACATCCTGTGATCACTTTCTGATCTGAAACAGCATTGTATAGAGGCTGTTCAAGGAATCTTCTGCGATTTGCGACAAAATTCTTTAAAATTTAAAGTCGCTTTCTTTATGCTTTCAATTAAGCCACTTTATTAGCAACTGAAATGTAATTGTGACTTACTTGAAGAATTTATCGAACATTCTATCGTTGACTTGCTTGGGGCCCGTCCCGTATAACTTGGCGACTTCCTCCCTGTCCGGACAGTACGAATACAGAGCCCTAAACTGAAACCCGGCGTCCCTAAACAAGATGAGGAAGTGCTTGCTCTCGGATCTTGCGATCTCTTCCAGCACCCGCTGTTTGGCCTCCTTATTTACGACCCCCGGAAACACACAGTACTCAACCGCGTTCAACATTATGCCTCGATTCGATTTCGTAGTCGGTTGTTTATATAATCGGGGCCCTTAAATAAAAAAAAGCAGAATATTTTTTTGAATGCGCTTGAGTTACTCAAGGGTGAGCAGCCAGTGTTAGTACATGCGACATGTACACACGCACACAACTGACCTGTGTAGTCCATCATGCTGCTGGGTGTGGAGCTGATGTCGCTGGCTCCGTCGTCAAACACCCTTCGTTTCGTCATGAAACCTGGTAAGCTACCGGGGCCTGACGGTGAGGGTAAGTGTCGCATGGGCCCCATGCCGGGTGATGGAGCCCTGCGAGGTGGTGTTGCCCTGCCCAGGCCCGAATCCGTATCTCCGTATCTGTATGCCATGCTGTCTTGATCGGTGCTCGACCCTGTGAGAAAGTTAGTCAGAGGTTATGTTAGTGGGACGCCGCCGCTCCGTAGAGAAACTGAGGTATTAATGACGGTTAATTGCTGTTATCACAGAGAGGGGGGTTTTCCTCAGTTGCTGGCAACCGCAACAAAATCTGGGCTCTTTATGTACACGGTCTTCATCAGTGTCTTTTGAACGTATAAAAAGCCAAAAGAAGTATTTAGGATTTTCAATAAACAATTATTAAAGACGTTTTGCTTTGAGTATAATAGATGGCGCCAGTTACAATCCATTTTTGCTTTTTTTTGGTCACAAGGTTCAAGGCGATCCAACGGATTATGTCAGCATATTTTTATTATCGTGGATGTTTTAAATAAATAAACTTTTGCGTCGTGCATTCTGTACAAACAGTAAGGCTTGTGCTTTACAATGACGAACATAAAATAAGAAAGAAAGAGCGTGAAACACGGAAAGTTGCAGCAACTGAGTGCGTGTGATTCGATTAATCGTCTGATTCTTAGTAACTTAAATTACCTATCACCAATTGAGCACTGAAAATGTAGGGGGGGGGTGATGGTGGTGGTAGTAGATTAACGTATCTCCGGACACACAAAAATTTGGCTTGCAATTACATTTTTGTACACGACTACCTGTAGGAGGAGGGGGTTAACAATAACTAGGCCACAAACACGAACGCAAGAGCTCAACGAAACGAAATGGCACACTTAAAAAAAAAAGTAACATACCTGCACGTTCTTCAGGCGCTATTAAATACAATCTATGGTAAAAGCAAGCCAAAACCAAATCAAAACCTATCGCCAGCTACTTCACGAAACAACAATGGGAGGAACTAATGTACTTTACATAACGTAACGTAAGCAGCTTCGGAAGAAGTAAATAAATTCGTAGACCCAACACCAGTTTGAGCAGCGAAACAAAACCAAATAATAATGAAGGGTTGATAAAACACAGAGAGAAATTAAGACCAACACCATTTAGTTGTATACTATCTATCTATTCGGGGGGAGGTGAATTAATTCTTAAACATGCCGGAAAATTATGGAAAGAATGGTTGGGGGGGGGGGTGTTAACTTCAAAACAACGAACAACACAGGACAGAAACGATGAGACAAAGAGAAAGAGATAGTACATAGGCTTACCGTACAGATTCATCATAGAGTTGGACTTGCGCCCTTTAAAGTTTTGATAAGTTGAATACTTAGGCCTGCCTCGGGTTTGTGCAGGCGACGGGTCTGTAAACACATACAACACTACTCTCCATTTCACTTAAATATTGCAAAATTTAAAAAAAAGGAAAACAACACAAAACCACGAATACAGAGAAAAATTAAAAACACAGTCAGTTTTTGTTTTCACGTTGAGTAAATGCAAGCCCCTCTTCTTCTTTTCCGTCTTTGACTGTCACCTGTCAAGGTTGAGCGCAAATTTTAAATGAAATGGACAAAAAACAAAACGGTACTGTGGCGTGCCACAAAATGCACTACGGTTTGAAAAGCGAGTACGAGAGATACGACAAAACAAACTCAGCAAACACATCGCTTCTAACATGGTATCACATTAAGCGGAGTGCCATACGAACCTCTGGACATCTTGTAAGAGGGGCGACGACCCAGGGTTTGATTGGCACTATGACACGGTGACATTCCCCTACTATCATCTGGAGAATCTGAAACGCACACACCACACTAGACAAGACACGCACATTAAACAAAGAACAAACAGAAACACAAAAAGAAAACTTACATTAAAAAAAAATGTCAAATAAATAAAACACACCTTTATTATACAGTATACCACTAGCAAGGCTGTCTTGGGATCCTCTATAATAATCGCGTTTCATAGTGGACGGATTATACACTAAATAAATAAAAAGCATAAAAAACTAAATTAACAAAAAAGAAAAAGGAAACTTGAAGGTATAAAGTTACCTGTGAGATTAGAATTGGATCCTTTCTTGCCTCGACTGGGTTGCAACATCCCCTCGGCCATCTCCACTGAACCACTATCGATGTGTATGGTTTTCGGCCTAGGCCTGGCGGGGCCTTTCGGTCTCATTTTCGGTGTGGGCTTAAGCGTCCCCAGGAGACCCTTATCGATGTCTTTACCCTACAAAGTCATTTAATACCACCCGGAAAAAATGCAGATAAGAACACAAACCTCCCTCTCGGCTTCCTCGATCGCCTTCTTCAACTTATACTGCTCTAAAATGGCGGCGCGACGCTGTACCTGCTCCTCTTTTTTCCTGGCCTTCTCCTCCTCCTTCGCCTTCTCTTTCTCTCTCCTTGCTTGCGCCTCCTGCTCTTTCCTTCGTTTTGTTTCTTCTTGCTGTTGCCTTCGTTGTAACGATAATAACATGATTCGCTCTTTTTTCTTTTCTTTTTCATCCATTAAATCCTTGAACAGGGATTTATTATTGTTTGTTATTGTCAACAACGAAATGAACTTACAGGGTCGGGATTGCTAAGTTCATTTCCTATTACGATTGCCGAAGCTGACGCTGCAGCTGCGGTCTTCTCTCTTTCCTGGCTCGCCTCCCTTCGTTTCCTTTCGTACTCCTGATTCCTCCTCTCTTCGATTTCCCTCTTCAATCTATCTTGCTCTAACTCCCTCTCCAATTGTTTCGCTCGCTCTTGCTTCACCTGTTTGCATCGATTTTGAATTCGCTCGAAATAAAAGTCTTAAGATCTTACCAACATATCCTGAATTTGTTCGTAGTTTGGTTCGTCGCTGGTCTCGACGTAACTCCTCTCCTTCTTCGGAGACATCTTTTTCATTCTCAACGGGGGCTTGGGGCGTTTCGGTTGCTCATCGTCGAAGCTTATGTAGAAGCCTTTCTGGCTGGTCGGGTCATTGTCTAGGCTGCTGATTTCGGGCACGGAACTGTCTCTGTCATGCGGTGGCGACGGTTGGAATGCGTTTCGACTGATTAAGGGCCTCGTCGGTGATGGTATCCTGTACGTTCGGGTTCCAGACGTAATATTCAGTCTACTGATTCCTGCAAGGCACACAGAATTTGTTTGTTCACAAAATTAAATCTTGGCCTCTTACCTTCACTGATCTCCTCGTTAGGATTTCCAATAAACGAGATGTTTTGCGGAGCCATATCATCAACAGGCGGGGCAGGAATTGGTGCATGAGTAACACTGCTCTTTCGCACAGGCTCAATTTGTTGCAAACTGATCGGCGACCTTTTACTATCATCCATGAGCTGAGATATCTGTCTGTGCACGTTTCTGTGTTGAGGTGAAGCCGATGGCGTACTGTGAGAACCGCTGTATAACTGCTGCTGCTGATGTTGCTGGCTTAAGGTGAACCCCGGATGGCTACTGCTGTGGTTAAGGCTGTAATCACCACCATTTTGATACCGCTGGATATTATCCGGATAACGGTCTTGAACCCTGCGAGTTGAATTCAACAAAATATTAATAGATGTAGCATTTACTTGATGCAATCCAACAGTAGTTGTGTGTTTTGTGGTTAATTGTTAATTTCATCAAACTAAAGACAAAAAGGTATGCATAAACAAATACCTATCAGTAGATTCGTGCAGAATAAATCCACCGGTGGTTTGAGACTTGCCCCAAGTCCGCATTTCCGGTTGTTGATACGAGTCGTTCGCAATCTGGGGGATTTGAGCTTGCTGGGCCCATGTGCGTCTCTGCGGTTGTTGCTGTTGGGGTTGTATAAGCATCGGCTGCGGTTGTTGATTGTGCAAGAAGAACTGCGATTGAGTGCCCACGCTCTGCGGTTGGTACAGTGCTTGGGGAATATGCGGGGCACTCGCTGACGTTTGAAGAGGTGCGTATATGCTTCCTGCGAATTAAAGACGACAATTTCGTTTCGTAACAACAAAACGCAAATAAATACCCTGCTGGTGGTACTGTGGGCCGGATGTAAAAGACTGTTGCGTCATGAACTGTGGATGTTGGTAGTGCTGGTAGAGCTGTTTCTGCTGTGCTATTTGTATCTGCTTCTGCTGGTTCGCGAGTCGTTGTATGTCAGCTTGGATATCTTGAAGACTAGAATTCATTCTAAATTATAGAAGAAATCGTTAAAAAAAAATTTTTATTAAAAAGCGATTTTTCTGGGGCTTTTCACTGAAAATAACTTGTATTTAAAGTTGGTTCTCGTCCGATGAAATTTGTATCACAAAATCTTTTAACCGGACACTAAATCGCGCACTATACACTTAACGTTTAACAGTTTCGACAGCTTGGTCGATCGACGGTGAAACATTAAGTGTATAGTGTGCGATTTAGGGTCCGGTTAAAAGATTTTGTGATGAAAATAATTTGCTTAGTGCTTTGTATAATATTCTACCTAACGTTTAGAAGGCATTTCATGGTAGCAAATACTTGTAAAAATTAAAGCGCTGGTTAAAGCAACACATTTAACTTCCGTGCTATATTGGTTGCCTAACTATAATTAAGCGCTAAAATAAACATTTTAGAAAGCACACACTTGTATTTATGAATTTTCCTCAAATTCTATTTTTTTTTCAATTTAATTAAGATTTCTTGGCAGCACACGTAAATAATAAAAAGAAAGTTAAATGTGACACTTTTGAAGCAACTTGTTAAACTACCGGGCTGCTGTGATTGTCTATCCAGTTAGGCGTAAAAAAATTTTTTTTCTACAATTGCTCAAAAAAATGGGTTTTTACACATTAATTTCAGTGCGCAAAACACGCGTTTTTTCACCGTTAAAAAAAATTTTGGCGCACTGTGAAAAAAAATTTCTGACATTTCTAAAATTGACATTTCTAAACTTCTAAATACTGCGGTCTTGACTTCTTCGGCAAAATACTCGCAATCGCTTCGTTAGCTACTACTTCTACATCATACTCGAATTTTTTTTAAATTTGAATTTCGAGAACGAGGCGTCGTAAAAGTCAAAGCTCAAGGTCAACGTGAAAAAAATTGGTAAAACTGTGGTAAATGTAAAAATTTTGAATTTCGAGGAGTCGTAAAGGTCAAGATCATGGCCGAAAATTTGGAAAAAATTTTTGAATTTCGAGAACAGCTTCGTATACGTCAGAGATCAAGGTCAAGACAAAAAAATCGGACAATTAAAAAAAAATTGAGCTTCGAGATCAACGGTCGGAAGAGGTCAAAGGTCAACCCAACTCTGCTCACCCTCGCAAGAAATTGCGATCGGAAAAAATTTAAACTTAAAAAAAAATCGAAGAGTTAAAACTCAAACTAAAGTTCAAGGTCAACCCCTACCCAAGCGGACACAACTGTCCTCAACCCGAGCATCTAAAAAAAAATTTCGAGTTCGCCTCGCCGGCACGTTATGTGCTACACGAATGGTTCGTCTCTTACGCGGCGACTTTCGTTCACAGTGCCGCCATCTTTGATTCCAAGATGGCGTCGGTATAACAATCGAGTACGACATCCATTTCTGAATCATACCGTCGACAACTAACCGCCTTAGTTGGAAGATTTATTTGGAAATTCAACCTGGAAATGCCCACGATCACGACACCGTTTAAAAATTACTATTGCATCACATCTTGACACCTGTCAAATTGGCGGTGCTATCATAGGCTTGTCCAAATTTATCTGAAATAATGTTCACTTTCTGTTATTGACTGAGAGCGCCATCTATCAATCAGACAGTGTCTTAGACGACATTGATGATTTCTTTTTAATTGTAAAATATTGCTGTACCACCGTCACTAAATAATTACAGTACAGCAATCAGCCGCCATTTTAGTGCAAAATATTGGCGGGAAACTTAAACATCTAACCCTAACAACTACACACTCGGGCATTTTAAACTTTATTTTGACAGGCGTGAAATCTTATTAAACTTACCAGAAAGAAGATCACTAGAAAAGTCGGCAATTTAAACTTGCCGGAAAGAAAATCACTAGACATGTCAACCATTTAAGCTTGCCGGAAAGAAAATAACTACAAAAGACGGTGATTTTAGTGCAAAAACGTCTTTTTTTATCTCACATTAAGCGTACGGATTGCGGTAGTGTATTTATTTAATGACTAAACGAAAATGGTCACTAAAGTTGACGAAAGTGGTCACCGGAGTTGACGAAAGTAGTCACTTGAATTGACGAAAGTGGAAAGTTGGACATTTTAGTGCAAAAACGAGGTTTCCTTATCTTACACATTAAGCATACGGATTGCGCTACTGTATTTATTTAGTGACTTTAAACGAAAATGGTCACTAAAGTTTACGAAAGTGGTCACTGAAGTTGACCAAAGTGGTGACTGAAATTGACGAAAGTGGAAAGTCGGCTATTTTAGTGCGAGAACGTGGTTTCTTTATCTTACACATCAAGCATATGGATAGCGGTACTGTATTTAGTCGTACGCTTATTGAGCGCCATCTTTCGGCTAAATTTGTTTAAATCTTATCGACTGTGAGCAGCATGTATCGGATGATTTATCTATAACAACCCGTTTAACTGCAATGCAATTTTGGTTGCCTAACTAATCAAGCGGCAAAATAATTTTAAAATGCTTAAAAGAGAATAAGAACACTTACTGTGCCATAGATTGTTGATACTGTTCCAAGTCCATATTTTCCATGTCAGGAGTCCTGCGTGTCTCCGTGAAAGGTTGGCACTCCTGATCCAACCATTTCCTTTCGACGTTCGACGCGTCGTCGGATATTTCCTTCAAAATAATACTCAAATATTCCACCTGCCACGGTTTACTTAACTTCAAAAGAAAGAAACGTTCGAAACTTTCGTTTCAAGTTGCATTATTAGGTAAAACTTTCTAATTCGAGACAACAGTGATAAACGAGTACCTGTAGGGTGAACGGCCTCTGCGGTTTAGAAGTAGTAGGTTCGGGTGCACTCGAAGGTTCAGAGTCCCCAGCCACCAAACTGTCAGTCATTGCCTCATTCGGGGATTTAATTAAGTTAGCCTTACCCTGCAAGTTAGTGACAACATGAGGTCTCCACCACCGAATAAAAAAACGAACAGACAAAAACGCGACATGCAACGTTCCGATTTGCCTTGCAATTCGACCGCATAAGTCACTCGAAAGGAAACATCTTATCTATGAGTTTATAAGTAAATAAAACTTTAATTTTCAGAAGTCAAAGACGTGATGCATGTTTTGATTTTCAAAGAATATATGACTGCAATTTTTTATTTGTAGCAAATATTTTGGAGAACGTTCAAATTGATTATTAGTTCAAAAATGAGAGATAAAGTAAGTATGTGATTATTTCATATCAGGTACTACTGATCACACCACAACAGCTACTTACATCTAATCTATGAAAATCAGATTGCATGAAATTTCAGATCGTAATTTATCCACGATTTCCGTACAATTTAAAAGTTTTATCTGCCACCTTCATTTATATTAGATATTACTGATTAATTGTTCATAACAATGTTGGAAATTTTAGGTTGCTATATTGTGCAATTTACTTTTAACAAACAACATCCAGAAGTGTGAAATATGTGTGTTTCTAGAAACGGATTAAAAAGTTTTGATATCTTTCTCTGAGACTCAAATTTTGAATACTTTTTAATCCAACAATAGTCTAGTTTCTATGGCTAGTGATAACAAAATGTGTACAAATCTGAACTACTGATAAAAATATGCAAGAACAGTGTTGCAATTAATTAATAGAGCAGACCACCACCTCTGTAAGCTACAGTGATTTCAGAATATCACACAATTAGAGGAACACAGTAAGGTCAGAAAGTGCATAAATTACCTTAACAACAGCCTGCAAGAAAGCGGCCTTCCCCACTTTCTGCCTCTGCTTATTCATAGCGGCTTCCATTTTTCGTTTGTCGGTCTCGATGTGTCTTCGTTTCTCCTCCAGTTTTAATCTAACGTCGTTCAACTGCGAAGCCGTCAACTGACCACTGATTCCGGATTCTTCGCTCGCACCGGTGTTGTTCTCAACGTTTTGCATGTTATTGCTGCTTTGTTGCTGCCAAGTGGTCGTGTTTGGCAACATGGCAAATGAAGTGGTCTTCTTCTCGCTGCCCACCTTACTCAAGAAACTAGACTTCGGTGGTAAATCCTCCTTATCCTGGTGCATGTAAATCAAGTTAATGCCCTTGCTCTCCCCCAGAGACTTCTGCTTGCCCAGCTCGGCGAAGCTCATTCGATTCGTTACTTCCCCATCGACAATGTCGATGATGTTCTCCTTATTCTGCGAGTTAATTATGCTACGCAAGGATATATCGTCGCTACTCAACTGTTTCTTTAGCTTGTGGTTCTCGCGCTCGACGTCCATCTTTTCACAGCCATTATCGTAACCTAATTGTATTGAGCCTCGTGCGTCCTGTATGGAAGATCTAACGGCAGGGTTTTCTATTGGACCGCACGGAGCAGATATTTTCCTACCTATATGTACAGCAACCTAGAAAGAAATCACTCAGTCTTACTTACGGACGTACAAAAAAAAACTCACTTCTTTATCGGGATTCTTTCCGATGAAATTCAAGTTGTCCTGACTGCCTCCGAAATTCTCGATCGTCAACTGAGAGTCGTCGCTCGTCGAGTTCCTCCTGGACCTGCGACCCGCGAACGTGGGCCTCTTTTGCTCGTCCCAGTTGCTGGGCTTCCCCGCCGCTTTCGAATCGCCCCGTTCATCCGCTTTTGTGTCGTTGTTTTGCTTCTCCTTGCTGGTACGAAGTCTGGCGGGCATCAGGGGCTCATCCTGAATGACCGAGCTGAGGGTGGGGATGTTCTTACCCCGGTGTACCACGAAAGAGTCGTCGGAATCTCTTCGCAAGCTGTCCTCGCTCATCTCGGACATGCTCTGCTGGAAAGAGTTCGCCTTACGCAACGGTACATGAGTGGGAGTAGAACGAGTGACTGAAATAAGAAAATAGCCTCTATAGCATTATTTAGTGACTATACATTACATGGCAAATTTCACGTTAGCAGGAAAGAACTATATTGAATACGTCGCCTAATGAGTATGCAACACAACTGGCAGAGGTGTCAATTGGGCTGCCTAACCAATTCACACCACATTAAATATTTCGAAGTAATTTAGGCTCGGTCTTTTCAACTCCAATTAATTTTACCTAGCAATTAATTATTTTATTTAGGGTCGGTGTTTCCATCTTCCCGTTGAAGTTATCCGACGAATAACTTGATTTCTATGAATTGTTTCCATGGTAGTTATCCGTCAGTTGATTTATCAAGAAACCGGCCCTTAATATTCCGAAGTAATTTTATGTAATTAAAATGACGAATGCGTCGCCTAATCAGTATGCAACACAACCGGCACAGGTGTCAATTGGATTGCCTAACCAATTTACTTACATATTTACTTTTATTTATTTTAAAAAAATCTGAACTAACTTCCCAACTTAATTACTATTTAATTACTGATCACTTAGAGAATAGATTTTAAACCAATAATAGAAGGTTAATGTTGATTACATTACACTCAAGCCTTAATATTAGTAAAAAAACGTAGTATACACATGCAATTAAACCCATATTATTATTATCATAACTAATGATGTTAAATAAATTATAAAAAGCCAGAAAAGAACAGGAAACTCATCATGCATTAACTTCTGCACGTTTGAATAGTAGCTTCTCCCTTCTCAAAACTTTTAAATAATTCGAACTAAACGACAAAAGGTGCAACAAAAATAACTGTACAGATGTATGCGAACTGAACAAACGGGCGAACAAAAAAAAAGGGGGGGGGGGCAACGATCACAACATGACGTGAACAAAATAAACGATGGCATCTACGGTGATCCGTCGAATGGAATAATGTGTTTGTTACCTTGCAGTGTCGTGGGGGTTGCAGGGTCGTCCAGACCTCTGCGCAGGTCCGGGATGGGGGCCACCACGGACTGCGGCAGGTTACGTTTGTGCACGACCCCATGCGCATTGCACGGGGGAAATACCTCTGTGGCCACACCAAAATCAAGTGTTCAGTTTACGAAAGTACAACACTACTACTCTACTAATTTTATATTGCACAAATTTACGCAAAAGTATTGTGTACACCAACACCGAAAGCAAAACTTTAAATGAATTTCAAATCCCGCCGAAATTTTTCTTTCGCGCGACACCTACCGGAAAGTTTTCGCAAAACATTTTTATTTACTGCGCGCCCTCTCTGACTGCGTATGCGAATTAAATTATTTTTGGCAAAAGCTTTTGCTTTTACCATAAAAAAATGATACCGGGTCTATTTAGGTTACTATTAATTTTTGATTTAATAGTTTTTTTCCCTTTATTCAAGTGTCACTTTGTTAAATACTTATAACCCGCCGAGTAGACACAAACGCCACCGACAATTTTCCAATTATTTTTAAGCCTTTCAAAAATACGATAAATTGCTTCCGCGAGTAAATTTTTTTACTTACAGTAGTACTTGAGAATAAGGTATGACAATACCTCGTTGAGGTCAAAGCAGTAAACTCCCAACATGATTTTGAAACTACGAATTTTGACACATTTCAAAAACCATCGGTTCACAAGTGACTAGCGTTAAGGCGCAAAGTGATTAATACCTATCACCACCACCACCACCACCGCCATCACCACATTTTTCTCGAAAGAAAAAAAAAACGACTAGGCTCGATTGAAAGTAAAAAAAAAGCACAGAGGTGGAAGGAACTGTCACGCGCGACAGAAAAAGCATCTATACCTTTACACTTATTATTTGTTTATATACGACACTCAACGAAATTAATTAATGGAAATGTATTCACGTTTTGACCTAGGCCAGAAATAAACGCGCGCCTGTCGTAATAAAATTGGGTCGCAAATGCCGGCCGGCTCTGCATTCGCATTTATTTGCGTCTGCCCGGTTCGCTGGAGAAGTTTGAAAAAAAAGCGAAAACAGGAAGAAAAGAACGAAAATTAAAGCCGCTCGATTGGAAACGAAAAATGGGGGGGAAAAAAACTCACCGGTTGCGCTCCTGTCCATTCCGGGATACCGGACGCATTTCGCCGGGTGTATTTCTAGGACGTTGAAGAGATCGGCGAGGAACACGACCAAATTTTGTTTCATTGACCTAAAAGTATAAAAGGTAAGAAAACGTTAACGTTGAATTTATTAGATACATCTTTAGTCTGAAACGCTTTACGAAAAGAAAGACTAGGTTTGAAATGTTGAAATTCCAAATTTGATGATAAGTTGTTAGATTTGGCAACAGTGTATTTGCATATACAGTGAACCTCTAAAGTATGGAATAAAATTCGTAATTTCTTTATTTTTGACATTTCGAAAAAACGCTCGGATAGGTAAATTTTGTTTTTAAAAAGCACACATTTTCAAGTAATCAATTTTTGACAGTCATCTGTTTTCGAGTAATGATGACATCGATATTTTTTTTAATAGCAACCCCCTTGATTCTGATAGCTCATTGAATTCTCTATCCAACCACATCAAAACTTTATTATGTATTATGGGAAAAATTTTGAGAAAAAAACTATTGAAAATGAATGAGTCATCTACCACCTACAAGTGACATTTTCAACAAAACCAAACTGGTACCTACAGTAAAAGAAAACTTCATTCTTGTCTTTTAAAGAAAGTATTTTCAAGTCGAGTAATTATAGTTCGTCATTTAACCGAAAATTAAATTAATATTTAAAGTTGGTTCTTGTCCGATGAAATTTGTATCACAAAATCTTTTAACCGGACACTAAATCTCGCACTATACACTTAACGTTTCACCGTCGTTCGACGGCTTTGTCAGAAGTGAAAAATATAAATTAAATTATTATTATTATTTCATTTCATTTTCAATAATTGTTTTCTCAAAATTTTTCCCATAAAACATAATAAATTTTGTGATGTCTACTTAAGTTATTATTTTAAGAAGTGCAGAATTTTTCTTTTACGAAAAAGGCGGAATCATTAAATGTCATGCGATAAAAGTTTGGGATGCGATATTCAAACTCAATTTTCTTAACCACTGACAGTAACTTTGACAAACGTCACTTCAAATAATATTTCCAACTGTTTCTTTATCTCTAGATGAGAAAAATGTGCGACAAGGATAGATATAAAAAAATCACTAAATGCGTTACCTCTATACGAAGTATGTTGATTTAGTACCTTAAGTATGTAGTGACATTAGCGCCATCTCTACTTACACGTTGGAACTACTGCATTTCCACCGTATAATATGTAACACGTGATCAATATCTTTTCTAATCAAGTGACCTATGGAAAAAAATTATATCTTTGTTTGGTTCATTATTTCAAATGCCACTTGAATTATTTTTATTGCATTCCTATTGTTTTGTATAGGAATGCAATATAAATATGTAATACAAGTGGCATTTGAAGTAATAAACTAATTAAAGACACATGATTTTATTTCCATAGGTCACTTGATTAGAAAAGATATTGATCACCTGTTATAAGAGTAATTGGGATTATTTATTTAATTATTTCGTTTTTAAATACGAATGGGGCGTATTTATTTGAGAGAATATCGTTTAAGAATTTCGTTTACGCCTGCTCTTTCGTTCCTTCTTATTTACTTCTGTCTAATGTTTTCCTTTCGTAATTAATTTGAAATTGGAAAAAGCGAACTGACGCCTGCGTCATCTGTACTCTCTCAATGGAACTAACAAAGTATATAATTAGATATAATTATAATTTATTAATCACGCACTTAAAAAGAGCGAGTTTTAATTAATCAAAAAAATAAAATGCGGGCATTAAATTTTTCCAATAATACATTATTACTTTGTAAAATCATCAATAATATTCTTTTTGCTTTCAGTAACAGATTGTCTACAACAGTTTCACTAGAACCAGTTTCTTTCTGACCAATTTCTTATCGGAGAAATATCGCACTATTGGTAACTTGAAATTTCAAATTTAATTTTTGACGCGCAACCAGTTTCGCCGTACAGTCACTAAACAAATACAGTGCCGCAATCCATATGCTTAATAAATAAATAAAAATAAGATAAAGAAACCACGTTTTTGCACTAAAATGGCCGACTTTCCATTTTCGTCAACTTTAGTGACCACTTTGGTCAACTTCAGTGACCACTTTGGTCAACTTCAGTGACCACTTTGGTCAACTTCAGTGACCACTTTGGTCAACTTCAGTGACCACTTTCATCAACTCCAGTGACCACTTTCGTCAACTTTAGTGACCATTTTCGCTCATGTGCTTAATGTGTAAGGGCCAGTAGTTTCATAATCGAATTTAAAGGAGACTTTAAATTTAAAGTCACTTTCAGATGTCAAAACAAATATGAAAACACATTTGTTTACACATCTGAATGTGACTTTAATTTTAAAGTCTCCTTTAAATTTGATTATGAAACTGGCCCTAAGACAAACAAAACGCTTTTGCACTAAAATCACCGTCTTTTCTAGTTATTTTCTTTCCGACATGCTTAAAAGGTCGACATTTTTAGTGATTTTCTTTCCGACAAGTTCAAATTGCCGACTTTTTAGTGATTTTCTTTCTGGTAAGTTTGATCAAATTTAACGCCTGCCAAATAAAAGTTTAAAATGCCCAAGTGTGTCGTTGTTAGGGTTAGATGTTTAAATTTCCCGTCAACATTTTGCACTAAAATGGCGGCTGATTGCGGTACTGTAATTATTTAGTGACAGTAGTTTCGCCGGCGACAAGTGCGACAGCTGACGACCAATCCTATAAGTCATATTTAATTGAATTTTAATGCTGCCATCTGACGGCATCTGACTCTTGTCCAAAAGTAACTGTAGTTGGGTGGCCGTCAGATGGCGCTACTATAATTCGGACTTTTACTTCCCATTTAAATGTCCAGGCCCTGATTCTACTCATTCAGTCAAACTGCCACTTTGTTTTAATTGATATCATTGAACAATCAATATTATTGTTTAATTTTGATTGAAGACGTCATTGTTGTATAATGCAGAAAAAGTAAACGATTAATAGCCGTACCTCTTTAAGAAATTTCAAATGAAATTCCCTAACCTAACTCTTCTATGCGAAAAAATTGACATCTCGTGGCGACATATAAAACCAATGAAATACGTAGGGAAAATAGAAACTCCTTTAAGTGGCAACGTTTCCTTTCAGCACATCGGTATTAATTTATAAGAAATTTTTGCCTTAATTTCTAATGGATTCCCCCAGTTACTTCCTTAAGAATAATTTCAACAAATTTCCTTTCTTTTTTAATGCTAAAAGTTACTCAGGAAACATACTCACCCCCTCATATACGTAACATCCTCAGGCATCATGTGAAATACAGTACTAGGCAGACACTTATTACAAAAATCCTGTACAAGACCTAAGTTATGGAGACTTTCGGAAACGCTGGGCAAGTGCGAAATCTTTATGTCCGTCCAGAGCAACTCATCGGGACAATAATGGGAAATCAGGGCCGCCAAAGCTATACCATCACATAAATCCTTCAGTTCTTTCACCACTCTAAAATTGGGCGGCTTCAATCTATCTCCCTATTAACAAAAAGAAAATTTTGAAAAAAGTCATTTTGGGTGTGGTTGCCTCCAACCACCTCTCCGCCGTTCGGCACGGTCACGTCGAGCTCCCGTTCGATCTTCTTCTGGAGGGCTTCGCACATGTGGTTCACCCACATGAGCAGACCTTGCTCGTGGTTTTCCGGGGCGGAGGCGGAGGGCACTTTGCTATGGCTGAATCTCTGAATGGCGGCCAGGACTCGATCCGAGGTCACCACTTCCTTGGCGTACAGCGTCATGATTGATTCTATGACCGCCAAGTGCGCGCTCTAGAACACACATCTAAGTCAGTCGGGCGTACGTCGCAATCAGACAGAGACATTCAATTTACCATTCGCAGGGGATTCGTTTGAATGAGGGTGGTTTCGGTCAACTGAGAATTCGACGGCTCCGACACGTAGACTCCTTTCCGCGCGAGAGTTTGAAGAATTGACCAGTGGTTGAGGTTGTTGTAATTCGGATCGGAGTAGATGTTGGCCAAAGCTGAGCAGTACATTTCGGCGTTTGCCAGAGCGCCGACGATGTGCGGCTTCAAGTGTTCTTGATTCTGAAAAAAAAATATATATATATATGCCAAATTCGCCAAGTCCCTATTAGGACGAAAAAAATTCCTCAATATTCAATAAAGTACGGTATTTAAGTAAAAAGTAAATTTAGTCCAATACTTTTTTCTTCCTTTTAAAAAAATGTAAAGACATTTTTAATTATAAATTAATAGAGATTCTATGTATTTTTTTATACAAGCTGTACACATATAGACTCACTTCATAATCTCTGTAGAACGGCTCGCTCAAATTTTCCGGAACTTTATTGTTGAACGCCTTCGACAACAACCATTTTATGGCCGCCCTTTGCTTCGCCTGAAATGAAGGGGAAGTCTGTTTAGAAAAAAGAACGTTATCGTATGAAAACGTCAAAATAAAAATTACACCCTCACTCTTCCTTTGTTTAAAATTATTGCTTAATTAAGACGCAAATAAATGTTGGCCGTGCTAAAAAACGAAAACATTCTAATAGGGTAAGTTAACGGTTCTTAACCGCAAATGAAACGTACTTTAATTGGCTCATTAAGACTAAACAAATCGGCGTGAAACGGAAAAAACGTAATCAACACCGGGTGATACAAACGATTCGTTCATTTTGCATCGTCAATTTGTTCGAGATGTGGACGTTGGACGGCGAATTATTATTGTTGCAATCGATGAGAGAAATCCTATCGCGGTGTTTATTTTTAGAATTAAATTTCTTGGGTAATTAGGCACGGTGAACTTCGACCTTGCCCAACGCAAACATCCGAGGAGATGCAGCGGCTAGTGAACCGAAAAATTGCCCGTCCAAATTGAATTACCTCATCGTCGTCGTTGACTTGATAAGTCGAGGATTTTAGCGAGTGATTTATCTAATGGAATAACTGTGACTTAACGAGCGTGAAATATTTCAACTGTTTTCGTTTATTAATAGGATAAAAATAATTTTGCACGTCAATATCACGAGGGCCAAAAATTTTCCAAAATATTCAAAATAACTCAGAATGCTTTTACGTTTAAGTAACTCTCTATGGAACTATCTCTGATTGTGATTACAACGTTTTTTTTTCCAATTCTGCAACAGTGGAATTGAAAAAATTGGACAACGTTGGTATCTTTTGAAAATAAAAAAGGATTCTGTGCTACACTGCGCTGTTACAACAAGAAATACTTTCAACAATCCGCCACGTGCAAAACCGGAATCAGAAATTAAACTTACGCATCACAGTCCTTTAAAAAAATATTCCTCGGTTAATCGACGGAGGTAATGAGAGGCGACGCTTTTTTCGCAACGGAGTTTTCAAGGTTGTCAGGTTGCGAAGTGACTCGAGCGTGCAATAAGAATCTTGGAACTATGCATGTAGGGTACGTTGTTGCTAAGCGTGAAAAATCTAAATTATTCCAGACAATTATTCCAGAATATGTGTAGTGACCACCATCAATGACCTCGACAGCTAAAATAAAGTATGACATCATCGTTTCAAACTGATTCTTATATTTAAGTCAACGGTTCTAGCATGATCTTAACAATTTTATTAAAAAATGGAATTGGGCAGTCCCATCTCGCAACCGTTCTTTGATATTACACGATGTTTCATTCATATCGCTCATTAAAAAAAAGCTGCAATTATAAAATCCCTGCATGTGAGGAAAAAAGCACGAATTGGCAACGTCGCATTCATAATTTCCCATAAATATTCAAGTGACGGCCAATAGGTGGCGCTTTACTATTGGCCGATAGTAAGTCTGCAGTCTGCGCGGGGTCTTACTCGCCGTTGACAAATACTGAAATATTTGTCGGTTGTAGTAAACTTCGGCAATTGATGACGTAGAGCTCAAGTTCCGTGAATTTGAAATTATATTTCAGTTTGGCTTCAAATAATAGGTTTGTTCGTTTGTATTGCTCTGAGTTACTCTAAAAGCTTTCATGTCTAGTTTTCAGTCAAATTTGAAGTTTATTCTGTTTATTCAACACGAGATTTACGAATTTGACTGCAAACTAGACATTATAGCTTTTAGAGTAACTCCGAGCAATACAAACGAACAGACCTAATATCTAACGGTTCGTGTCTGATCAAAAACTGGCGTGAGCAAGAGGCTTTATTTCGAATAGGAATTTTCAGCGTCAATTTTTTTAAGCAGGTCTAAAATCGTGCGCCTAATCATTACGTTATTTATTTGGTGCTCCGAAGCGAACGCAATGGGATCAACGTGAAATATAATCGCGCACCTCTATTTAGGTTAATTAAGACCGCCCTACATACTCACCTGCAAAACGTTTTCGCTCTTTCGCGTATGCACGCCGAACGTGTGCGGCGCGCGTTTAAAAAAAACGCAAAAAAGAAAACACGAGGTATAGACACAAATCATTCCGTACACACTGCTTTTTTTTTATATTATTGAAACTCGAAATTAATTAAACGCGCGTCACACTTTGCGCAGCGTCTCGCGCTACGCGGTGATTAAAAGAAAAGTGTAGTAGGTCATGACTTTTAACGGGCTGTTGCAAAAAATGAATAACGATTGAACTGTCAAATTTAAAAATTATAAACCACCGCCTCCTATAAATAATGAAATGAAATTAATTCAGCAATGACTTCGGAATTAATTCCGGTTCCTGTTCCTTTGGGCGTGTAATGTCGGGAGTCGGGACGCCCGTTACGTCAGATTTTGACGCAATTAAACGGCATCCAGCCAAACAAACCGTATGACATGCAGCTTTCGCTTTTACTTTAATTATGCGCGTAGGCGCTCGACACATGGCGTTTTAAGAGGGCCACAGACACACGTCGTCGGCTACCGAAATCGTTATCTATTTACAAAACATGTCGTTACGTTTTATTCTTTATGGACTGTTTACGAGTGCCGCTGGAATTATGCCCCATTTGTTCTATGTTCTGTAATACGGTGTGATCACAAAAAACTTTTTGTTCTCTCTGTACAAAACCACAGCGCTCGTTACCTATACGATAAATACAATAAATTTCCTTCTTTCTTTCTCTTGCTCAGTAAACAAACGGCAATGTCGCATAAAACGGTTTACACTTTGTATTACGAATGCGTCAATAATAACATTTTAAAAATACTGTTTTTAAAACAGTGTTTTCTAGTTTGGACACGAATCGCAGTTGACTAGGATCCATATACCGTGGATAAATAAAATGACGGTGTTGCCAGATTAGGAAAAAAATCGTGTTTTCGTATTTTGTGGGAGAATATTCACAGAACTTGTTCTCAGTAAATTTGGTCCATCGCATTCTGTACGATGGTGAATGTGAAAGTGTTAAATATTAAGCCTTCACAAATACTTTTCCACCGGCGCGTATAGAAACGGAATTACCAATACAGAAGACGTGAAAGCTTCTCATGCTAACACTTGGCATGAAATTATTATTATTTTTATTTAATGCTTGGGCCGCTCAAGTATGTGGCTTTTAATTATTCGGCGTCCAGAAAATGACGTGGAACTTCTGTCAACCGAGTCACTCGATTGTAATTAGTTAATACAAAATTTATTGATTGATATTAGAGATTACGGGTGGGTTTACAGAAAGCAAATGAAATATTTAATTTCGAATTAAACTAATCACGATTAAGTTGCCATAAGAATTAGATTGCGAACTATCAAATTAACAACGTCATTAAAATTTGATCGCAATTAAATTTTCTGCAAACTGGCCCTACATTTGCCAAAGTTTGTAAAGAGGCTAACAATTTTAATTTTTTAAAAACTTTTTGACACTTTCCAAAAGCGTAACTTTTTCCCGAACATTTCATTTATGGACGAGTAACGATTAACAGCAACGAGAGAAGATTTTGAAGTTTATGGTTAAGTTATTCGTCGGAAACGTTCATTTTTTTTCCTTTTCACTCACTTTTACTCCAAGCTCAGAGCTTGTCGGGCAGGTGCGGTGGCTGCGAGCGACTTAGATGTTTATTTCTCCTTCGGCATTCGCCTTAAAAACTGGGGAAACGCAGAGAACCCAATTCGAAGGAGCAGGTACGAATCCGAAACACAATCCGACATCTAAGTACTTTATCTCTCACATAGAGCCCAAATGCACCAGGATGGAATTCGAACCCACACCTAATAGTTGCCCGGCCGAGCGTTGCGCCCGTTGCCAGCGGACTCAACCCCTCGGCCAACAACTATTTAAAGTAAGTAATGTCCATGGAATGAATCTTTAACCATAATGTCCATGGAATGGATCTTTAATGATAATGTCCATGGGACGAAACTTTAATGATAATGTCCATGAGTCAATCTTTCTTGATTTTAACGTTTTTAAATTTTTTGACACTTTCCAAAAGCGTACCTAACTTCTTCCCGTATACTTCATATATGAACGAATACGGTTGACAGCAATGAATTGAAGGTTTTGTCGTTTGTGGTTATAACTATTATTTGTCAGAAGCAAAACTTCTCGCATTATTTCATTTAACTGTAGGTATTTATAAAACGTGCCTGTCTTATCTCAATCATCATATAGTAGAATTTAAAAAACAAAAGGGATTTGTTTGAGTAAATAAAAAAAAAATTAATGATTCTTCAATTCTTTAAAAGCGACATTAATCTTTTTTAAAATTTTATGCGATCTCTTGATTTTATATGTATACTTATTAAAAAAAAATTGACGTTTTCAAAACGCGTAACTTTTTCCCGAATGTTTTATTTATGGGCGAGTACTGTTGGCAGCAATGACAAAAGAGTTTCGCATTTGTGGTTATGTTATTTGTCAAAAACGTTAATTTTTAGAGAGATCTATATGATAATGTCCATGGAGTGAATCTTTATTAATTTTACTATTTGTCATTTACCAAACGCGTAACCTAAATATTTCATTTATGAACGAATCGGTTGGCAGCAATGAAGGCGAGTTAAATAAAAGACATTTGTTTATTTGTTTGATCAAATGAAGAAAAAAATGATGATTTTTCCTTTCTTTAAAAGCGTCATTAAGTTTTTATGCCACCTTTTGATTTTACTATAATTTTTTTTGACGTTTTCCAAATGCGTATTTTTTTTGTTTCATTTATGGACGAGTACGGTTGGAATGAAAAAATGCTTTTTTCTACTTTGCGTTCACAATGGATTCATTGTGACACCAAAAACAGTTTCACAATGAAGCTCATTGTGACACTGTTTTTGGGGAAATTTTAGTCATTTTTAATTGAAAATATTTAATAGATTTTATAAAATGCTCAGTATTTATTTGTTACTTAACAATATACTCACAATGAAGCTGGATAAGAAAAATTAATAACTTGTTAATGTGACTTTTGATTAAAACGAAAGGTTTTCAGTGTTGCCACGCATTACAACTAAAATTCCCCATATACTAAGAAGATCCAATATTTTTCATATTTTTGTTCAATAAGTGACGCAAAGTAGAAAAAATAGTATATTATACACGTTTCACAAGAGGCATTGTAACATTCGTTCCGTTGGGCCGCTCCTAGCTCGCTACGCTTCGCCAGTCGTGCCACAACCCCACTCGTATTACAATAAGCCTTCTTGTGAAACTTGTATAATAATATACTATTGCATTTGTGGTTCATTTTTAAAGATATCTATAATGATAATGTCATTTACCAAACGCGTAACCTTTTCTTGAATATTTCGTATATAAACGAATCGGTTGGCAGCAATGAGGGAGATTATATTAATAGTTATGTGTTATGTTATTTGTCAGACGTCAGACACGAAACTTGTCATATTTCCAAGGATTGCCTGGCTTACCTTAATTTTCATTTTATAAAATTTTTGACGTTTAAGGTTATGTACCTGTCGGACATTCATCTATTCCAATAAAACATTTTCTTTAAAACAGAAGAAAAAGTAGATGAAAACAAAAGCAAATGAAGTGGAAGAAATGAAGGAAAGAAAGTGATTGATTAACAAGATGCGGACAACTGTTTTTTTGTCTCTGAAGGTTATAATTTTTTCAAAGAAGTTTTAGTTTCAATTTACAGAAACTAAAGCTCTGCGAAAACTTACGTTGTAAATTATATTATACAACATTCTTTTTTTAAATTTTTTGAAAGTTCATTTTGAAAGAGATCTATAACGATCATGTCTATGAATGGAGCTGCAATGTCCTTGGAATAGATCTTTAATGAGAATGTCCTTGGAACGGATCTTTAATGATAATGTCCTTAGGTGACGGACCACGTGAGTTTTAGTCTTTCTTGCCCGCTCTGTATATAATATACAGATAGATTCAATTCAATGATATTTATCTATGAAAATAACGCAAAATTAAACCAGCACCAACAGCGCCCCTTGCGAATGTTTTGATCGTTGTGGTGCCGTTGCGTTGTGACGTCATTTGTTGTCGGTACTTTATCCAGTTTATCCATCTACTGGCTTTGCGGATATTTAGGAAAATATGCAACATAATTTTAGAAAATATCCTTGATGAAAAAACAATAATAATTTATTGCTGGCTCAAAGTTTTATTCCTTTCGCGTTTCATATTTTAATACCTACAAGCAATTGCCCGGTTGTTATTTCCACTTCGCAGAGTTTTAAATCTCGTGGAAACGTATTTTACGAGCGTTGGCATCGTAAATCGCGTCCTAAATTTTTGCCTCAGACCAAACCGAACATTCTCGTTCTTAATTTGGGTCGAGCGTGATTCTTCGGTACTTGGCCGTGGCAAATGACTATTTTAATTAGTGCTTTATTAGAGAAATACAAATCAATATTCACATCATTTCGTTTTCTATGATTCGGGGGATTCACGCGCAATTCCTTGAGGACACAGTGAATGCGAGATGGCGCTGTAATATAAGCAGTAACAACGTCGAAGTTGAAGATTAATTTGTGATAATCATTTGCAGAAGCAAGTTTTTCAAATCGTGTTTCAATGGCAGAAGCAAGTTTTTCAAATCGTGTTTCAATGGAACAATTTGCCCCTCTCCGCACAATAAAGTTACCCCCAATTATTACACCATAAAAATAAAATAACCGAGACTTTTTTTTTAAAGATTATGTTGCCTAAATGTAATTTGCTTTCTCGTAACATCGGGGGATTCTTCCGCCATGTAATAAATTAATTACTCAATTACACTGTAATTATGAACTAGCAGCCCACATATTATAGTTCTAAGTATAGTATACAGTGAATTTTTTTAAGTGTGGCCATAGGGATTTACATGTTAAAAATTTGACCTCATGTTAATGTATGTTATGGCACAAATTTGAATTTTTATTTTTATTAATAATTTAAACATTTTTCTACGAAATGCACATTGCTAGAATAACAATAACATGTTCTATTTAATTATTTTCCGGTTAGAAGTTGAAATTAATAAGCATAGAATTAACCGAAGTCAAAAATCAAGGCAGCTGAAATGTCATTAAGAGAAAAGTTCCGTTAATGTCTGTCTATTGCAAATTTATAAAGAATATGTCCGTTATTATTAAGCCAAAATTATCAATTATGTATGTTATAACAAGTTCCACTAATTTTTCTATGGTATGAAGAAGTAGTTTTTACAAGTGATAATAAATTAATGTTGCAATAATTGGTTTATCAGTAATCACAGTGACAAATTATTAATAACGTCAGCCCTTGACGTCAGCCTACATGGATTACATTCGTTCAATAATTTGTGCCTATTTTCTTCAACTTTTCGCAGTAAAAAAAAAATTAAGGAAAACGTGTTAGGTTATTCTAGCAAATTTCATCTTGTAGTTTAAATTACGACTAAATACGAAAATTTTCTTCAAATTTGTGCCATAACATACATTAACATGAGGTCAAATTTTTAGCATGTAAATCCCTATGGCCACACTTTAAAAAAAATGCACTGTATAAAAATTGGAGACGTTTTCGCGCAGTTTGGGTCGCCGCTTACGACGAAAAGATAATCAAGCGTCGCGATTTCGAAATGTGAGCCAAAGTTGTGGAATTTTTTAATGGAACACCCTGTATATTATTACGTATTTCGATTCCAAATCAAACTCTACCCCGAAGTGACGGGTCGCAAGATGGGTCTAGGGTGAACGGTTTCCGAGTTACTAGCAAATGATGACGTGGCGATTTCCGTTCGTCTGCTTGCCTTCCGCTTGGAGTTACAACAAAAAGTTTAATATAAAAAGTGCAGACGCTTTCGCGCAGTTTGGGTCGCCGCTTACGAAAAGACAATCAGGCGTCGCCTTTTCGAGATGTGAGCCAAAGTTGCGGATTTTTTAATGGAACACCCTGTATATTATTACGTATTTCGATTCCAAATCGAATTCTACCCCGAAGTCGTGTTTTCGAGGTGTGGGCCAAGGTTGCGGATTTTTTAATGGAACACCCCGTATATTGTTACGTATTTCGATTCCAAATCAAATGTGAAATGGTTCGCAACATGGGTCCTAGGCGCAACATGGGTCCTAGGGTGAACGGTTTCCGAGTTACTAGCAAATGGCGACGTGGCGGTTTCCGTTCGTCTGCTTGCCTTCCGCTTGGAGTTACAAAAAAAAGTTTAATATAAAAAGTGCAGATGTTTTAGCGCAGTTTGGGTCGCCGCTTACGAAAAGACAATCAGGCGTCTCGTTTTCGAGGTGTGAGCCAAAGTTGCGGATTTTTTAATGGAACACCCTGTATATTATTACGTATTTCGATTCCAAATCGAATTCTACTCCGAAGTGATGGGTCGCAACATGGGTCTAGGGTGAACGGTTTTCGAGTTACTAGCAAATGATGACGTGGCGGTTTCCGTTCGTCGCTCGGAGTTACAAAAAAGAAGTTGTCCAACCTTTTCTTCACAGTAAACTTACCGCTTTAAGTGACCTCGTCTCATCTCAACAATATTTTTTGAAAACCGTAAAGCATTTAAGTTTTATGTTGATCAAATTAGCGCAGATGGTGATCCGCAAATACTCCTTATTTGGTGGTCACAGTCTAGACAAAGAAGTAAGTAAGCAAAAAGGTAAGGACAACGGCAGTCGGAAATTCCTTACGTTGTTCTTACTGCTTTATCATCGTCTTCATTATCATCGAGGTCAAAACTGCGCTAAGAAGGAAAGCAAGTGACAAATTTTGGAACGAAGCGAAAATCGATTAAATTTAATTCCTTAAATAAATAGTTGCCTAATGAATCATTGCTTTCGTATCACCTGTGTTTGCTCGTGAGCCAATTTCGGAGTCTACGTAACACGTATAGAAATGGAAATGGGAATGTGTAAAAGCGACAATAATTAAATACAGAAATCCGCGCGGTAGGTGTTCCTACGAATCGATGACGTTTGCCTAGCCTGTGTATTCAAATTTAAAAGACCACGCTTCTCAGATAATTTAACTTCACGAAACTAGGTGCTTTCTGCTTCCACTTGGAGGAACGAAATAGGATTTAATAATTTCCATAATATTTCGGTAAACGTCTCAAAACGAGAAGAATATAATTAAGCCGTGCGATGTTATTCACACGCGCGTGTTTTATTAATAGCAGCAGTTCGTCTGACAGACGAATTATTGAAAGCCTTCCAACGAGCCTTTACTTCCGCTTTCCGTTGTGCATGCATACATGAGGTGTTGAATAATGCAAGCAGCGAAGTAAGATCTCGGACGTTTTTTTTTTTTCATCCTTGAAGTATTATTACTAGACCTCCGAAGATATTTATGTTTATGAAATTCGCTCGACTTTGAAAGTCCTAGAAATTCCCGATAATGAGGACGATATTTAAATCTGCAATTTACTTGTTTAATCGTTCACAAAACGCATAACAATGGACTCTTTCCCGCTCTATTTCGGCATTTCGCTCGCATTAGTGGAAGAAAGTGCTGTTCTGGCAACGCTGTTATCTACTAATTAAGACCGTACCCTATAGATGGCGGGCTACGAAATGGAACTGAACATAAACTCTATTTTGTAACTTTGGATTTTTCTCATTCCATTTCGGTGTTTCGCTCGCATTAGACATGGAATTGTAGATCTGGCAATGCTGTAATCTACTAATTAAAACTGTAAAGGTCCCTTTTCACGCTCAAACAATTTGCGCAAATGTGCTTGTGCACACAAGGAAGTCGTTGCATGAAAACGTATTTTTTTGCTTGCACAAGCTAAAAAGGTTGGCAAACTGCATGCATTTGCGCAAGCAAATTTGTATGCGCAAATGCTTGCACAAATCCATTTGCGTAAATTGCTTGAGCGTGAAAACGGACCATAACGGCGGGTTACGAAATGGAACACGTTTTAAGTTTGGATCATTCCCATTCGATTTCGGTATTTCGCTCGTATTCGAAAAAAAAGTGCAGACTTGGCAATGATGTAACCTAGTAATTCAGACCGTTCCCAATAGATGGCAGGCCACATAATGAAAGTGAACATCTGAACGTAAATGTTAACTTTGGATTCTTCCCATTACATTTCGGTATTTCACTCGATTACAGGAGAAAATGTGCATCCGGCAACGCTGTAACCTAGTAATTAAGACCGTACCCAATAGATGGCGGGTCACAAAATAGAATCGAACATACACTTTGTCGCTTCGGTTCAATGAAATAGTACCATTAGAAATGCATTTAGATGGGCAATGTTTGGCTTCAGAATAACTTCTGTGTTGTTTACCGCGGACACAATCTCTGATTAGTCCATTTCTACATGCGCTGCCGAAGGTGTTGTAATTCTTATTATAAACAAGCCATGGGCGTCACATATTCGTTTAAAGGTTTGTAAAAGAGCGTGGAATTTATAAAAACTTTGCGATACATAATTCTCATTACGAAACTGAAAATTCGTATGTGAGTTTGGTCTAAAGTCTAAATAATATGAAATTTCACAGCAACTTCAACCTTTACCTTGCAAAGTCATTTATGCCCGGTTGCACCAATTTTTTAAGCAGAGCTTAAATTTAAGTTATGTTTAGAATGTGACATTTACGTATAGTCAGTATAAGGTCAAATACATTCTAATTGACATTTAAACTTCAACTTATGTACCAATTAGAATGTGACTAACATTTTGTTAAACCTATAAATAATATCATAGTCTAAGCACCATTTAAATTTAAGCTCTGCTTAAAAAGTTGGTGCAATCGGGCATTACTTTTATGTTTTGGGCGAAACTTAAATGACGCATTTAGTCAAAGTACAGAATAAACAAACGGCCACTAGCGCCATCTAGTGGACTGTCGCTGCAGTTCACTCTGAAATTTTATGATTACCACGGTGTTATACTGCAGGCACCATCTAGTGACTTAGAACAACCCTAGACATCCTGTCGCGTACTCGAATGTTCGAGAAAAACAACCCCGGCTATAAAAGCAAGCGGCCGGTGAATGGAAGGAATTCAGCGTTAGAGAGTTCTGATTTAAAGTCGCGTAGATTTTTTCGCTCGGCTGTTAAAATAAACTAGATTAATGTTGGATTTCACAAACGTCACTTAACTTTAATCATCGATTAAGAATAATCATTCCTATACCTTCAACACATGTAACCAGAGCAACGTTTACTTTTAACGGATGATTAAATTTAAGTAACGTTTGTGAAATCCGCCATTAAGCTTGTAAATAAATGTTAGTGTTAATTAGTTTGCTTTTAAATAAATTCGTTTATTAACTATTTCGTGTTTTGATTTTAAAATAAAAATTAACAGAACCCGTAAAATCGTTACAGTATTATTCAATACGATAATGACTTTAGTATCGTATATCGATGTGAATTATCGTGCCAATACGATAATTATCGTATGGTTGGCAACGCTGCATTGCTTCGAATCCTTCCCATTCCGTTTTGGTATTTCGAATTAAGAGAAAAAAGTGCAGTCCTGGCAAAGTGGCACTGTGACCTACCAATTAAGATCATACCCAATAGATGGCACATCACGTGATAGAATCGAATATAAACGATGTGACTTTTGTTCCTTCAGTGTTGCCAAGTCTGATTAATTAATTTATCAGTATCAGTATCAGTAACTGTGATTTCATTGACCATACTTCTGGACTATAAATATAAAACTTTTTTTGAACTTTCTTCCTGTAAATTTGATAATTTTAATTCTTTCTGCCTGGCAACACTGGATCCTTCCTATTCCATTTCGGTTCCTCGAGAGAAAAAACTATACAGCACGTGCATAGTTCAAGTTGCGACATCTCTACTTCGCTCGTATTAGAAAAGATCTGGCAATGCTTTAATTTACTGATTAGGACGATGCACAATAGATGGCGCGTTACGAAAAGAAATCGAAATTTTACTCAACCGCTTCTGACAAACATAACAAACTTGAAACTGGCAAGCATTTGATTTGAATCATAAAAAGCACAGCGCTACCGTTTTTCCGTTTTGCCACAAACTTCTTTCTCTAAATCGAGGATAATCGAAACGAGGTTTGGCAACCCCGTTACTGATATCTGACGAAATTAAACAGGATGCAGGCAAATTTAATAAAGTAAATACTTGCATACATCGTGGGACTATCAAATGCAATCTTGCTTGCGATAAGAACTACAAAGTTTCTCAAGGTTGGAACGCTGGCTGGTATGCACGCGATGATAAGCTGAAAATAACGCGAGAAATGTCGACAATTTTGATTTGCATAGGTACGAAAGTGTGTGGGGTATATATCTACATATTTAACACGAAAGGACCGACCGAGATTCGCTTTGGTCTTTCGTGTTACTTGGCCAACGATCTGGAATGCATCAAGTCTTTTTCTGCTAATTAATTAATTAATTAACGACCAATGAAAGTTGTTCACGACGTTCCATTGTTTTTTAATGATTAAAATAATAAGAAGTCATCAGCATTTCCGCTTAATTCAATTCTAAACGAATAGGGTTCGTTTATCTTTACTTACTACCAGTACATTAGTTTTGTCAGCGAAAAATAAATAACTTACGAATTTGCTGCATGAAGACTCACCGTGTACGTAATAAGAGAAACACCAACACCTTGTTGTTCGCGCTTTTGATATTCATCCAAGCAGCAGCCGGTGAAAGATCCGACAATTCCGACGTTCAGAACCATTCTTGCCCTACTCGAAAATCTTCAAAATTACACTAGCGAAACGTGCGATGCAAATAAACGAAGGAAAAGCAAAACCATCGCGTTCTTTGGATGTGGAGGAGCTGCACGTGCGTCTTTCTTGCCACGAAACGAACTGCCTACTCGGAACTCTTGTGATTTGTGCACGAATAACTAGATCATTCGGATGAACACGCTCGAAAGACTGCATGGAAAAGGTAGAAGGAGCTCGCTGATGATGGCGAAAGATCGGCCGCGCAGGGGGGAAAACCGACCGACCAGCGGTCAAACAGCCGCGGAATTCGCAGCAGCCCATTTGTCGTCTATTATTGCTTAACGAGCCGGCTCTTAAGACTTGACAATCATGCGTGCGTGAGCGATCCTTTGATGTGTCTCCTTTCAAAATTTGAAGCCGAGGCACGTGTCACATTCAATTAACAAGAAAAGGAACTATTTATATTACATACCTACACCCAAGACAGAAATCAACTTAACTTTTCGACCAAATATCGTCAAACTCGTCAGTTATCACAAACACGTTTGGAATATACGAGACCTCCAGTATTTGGTCGACCTCGACCTCACACGGGCATTTTCCAATCAATTTAATGGTCTTTACTTTTAAAACTAAGCGTGCGATGATAACTGATAACGCAGGCATAAAGTACGAGTTCCGCTTTAACAGCAGGAAGCAAACACGAGAGAAAAACAACACTCATTATAGGTGCTTTCAATGAGATCCCGAAACTCGGCTTTTATTTAGCAGCCAATTTTTTTCTTCTGACTCTGCATTTATATGAGTTATCCATTATCACATGCAAATGTTGATGCTACTGGATCAATAAAATCAATCAATCCATAATCCTAGAACAGCACAGCTTGAAATTGCTGGACAGTTTCCTAACCTCTCTTCTAAGATAGACTATAGGGGCATTCAACGGACACAATCGATTTATGATTGCACACGGTTTAGCGTTCAATCGATTCAACATCGATCGCGGAATTGTCCATCGTGATTCAACTGCGATTAAATATGGCGTTGAGAAATAACTTAACCGCACTGCTAATATTCTTTTTATTTAGACAGCTGATCTGTAATTAATTTGGCTTTTATAAGAACTAAAAGAAATTTGGTTTTGATCTGAACTGAAATAGATTCGATTTTGATCTCAACTAACATTGATTTGGTTTTGAACTAAGATAAAACTGAACCCCATTCAATTGCTTTAAAACTTCACCATTTTCATCTCAAAAAATGGCTCGCCTTTTACTTTTCTCTGATCTTCCTGGAGTTAAAAATGAATCAAACGATAAAAAGATTCTTACGATTTTTTCTTTGCCTTTTTTTGTGTATGTCACGAGCAAAAAAATTAAAAATCGTATATATTTCTTATTTTTTAATTCAGGTAGCTGATAGGTCATTAATTTGGCGTTCATCTGAATTAAAAAAGGATTTAGTTTATATCTGAACTAAAATAGATTTGGTTTTGATCCGAACTAAAATTGATTTGGTTGTGAACAAAGATAAAATTGAACAGCTTTCGATTTTTGGCTGTTTTCATCTAAAAATGATTTTAATTTATTCTGGTTTTTCTCGAGTTACAAACGGACTAAAGAATACAAAATTTTAAATTTTCTACTAGATCTGGTTGGGTGGCTTTGATTAACGCATGAGTTTTTAAACCAAATTTGGGATCTATTACGAATTACATTTTTATTACTTGCTTAAAAATTTTTATGTAGTGATTTAAATAAAAAACAATGATTTTTGATTATTTAAAAAAATCGTGATTTTATCAACACTACTGCTAATAATATTGAACGCGTCTATTTACCGTTTACCACTTAAGATTTGTTTGATATTGACGTATAACGACAAAAGTGACAAAACTCACGATGACAATTACTTAGGTTAGGTTCACATTACTAAAATAAAGTTACAATTTCCCTGCCTGCAAGTGATATTCAACGTTTTGGTTCGCTAAGTTTTGCTGATATCATTGAACGCACCCTATTACCGTTTAAGATCTGTTCGATTTGCAAACGAGCACGTTGAACTTCGATCAATCGGATTTATTTAATGCCGGCTTTGAAATTTAAAAAGGTAATGATTTATTGTTCGAATATTTAATAAAGGGGGCTACCGAACGTGAATATAAATAAGATGTATGTTGTACGTGAGTGAAATTTGACAGCGCGATTTGTGTTTATAAATTCCACGTGAACGAATGAAGAAGTGACGAAAAAATCGTTATTGAATTAGTACAGAAAATTAAATTAAAAATTTATGGATAAAAGATCGGAGCCTATACTGAAGTGCCCTCTGACGAGAAATACTCAAACCAAATTCACTTTTGTCAATGCTGCCAGATATAAAAAAAGATTCCCATATCTTAGCTGAATTATAACGATTCCGTAGGACAGTACTGGTGTCCCCTTTACAAAACTTTTAATATATTTATTTATAACGCAGATTGTCTGAAAAGACCCGTTTTCTCAAAACCTGTGCTCGAAACCATTAAGACTCTTTTTAAGCGATTTCAAGCGCTGACACTTAAAAGTGTAAGATAAGTAATTTAGCAGAGAGTGCACCACACTACGACCAGTTTCTCAACATCATTATGTCCGCTGGCACTTCTTTTAAGTGTCACTTAGAAAAAGTGTCAGCGGACACGGAACGACAAGAAGTTGAGAAACTAGTTGTAGTGTGGCACCATCTATTGTGCAATTTCTAAATTACTTACCTTACATTTGTTAATCGGGTCTCTCTTTTCACATCCTAACAGAATGATATCAATTTAGGGTTAAGAGATTCTTAGGCCCAGTCTCTTCATTTTCAATAAACTTTATCTGGCGAGTAATTCCCAGAGTTGTGATCAGAATTGTTACTATGGGAATGAACCGTCAGATAAAGTTAACTGGAGATGAAAAGACCTGGCCTTAGTTTATAAGTATATTTTAGTTTTAAAATTAGTGACCTTGCAGTATTTTCGTTTCAGGAAAAAAAGAAACAAGTATAAAAAAATCGGTGTGACTAATTTGCTACAAATAAGGTAACGAGTTTTAAGTTTAAGTAGCGCCATCTATTGAAAATTTACTAAAGCATCCGCTGTTGCCTATCGTTGTAGGTCTCAAAATTCCTCTCAAATTGCTCGAAACTGACGGAATTAGTGAAATTAAAAAAATAGACTATTTCATATTGAAAAGATGAGCCCAACTGCTCTTTAAGGGGAGCCATCTATTGAACGTTTTCTAAAGCACTCGTTTTTAATCGCTGTTGCCAGATCTCACAATTTCTCTAAAATAAAAAAAAATGACGCTAGTTATAAAATCTTTTACTGAACAGGTGAATTTATCTGTTCATACGAAAATACGTCTGATTTTGTAGTTTTTTTAAAAAAGATTTACAAAAAAATACGATTTTATTTTTCAAATTTTATGTTTAAGAGAGCGCCATCTATTATGGCCGTTTTACACTATAACATTTTCTAACTAAAATCTGTTACTAAGTGAGTGAGAAGTACCAATTCAACCAATCAGAATTCATTTTGTACCAAAAAATGTTATAATGTAAAACAGCCTTTAAGCATTTTTTACAGCTTTCATTTTCAACCGCTATAGGTCTCTGATTAAAAAAGGAATGCAGTAAGTAATAAAATTATGAGGATTTTTCAGATATAATACAAAGACATAAAAATAGAAACCCATCAATTACCAGCTTTGGCAAATTATTTTGCGTCCCCCAAATTGGTAATTGGGAAACAGGGACGAACATTATTTAACGTCTTTGTCGCAAAAGAATAAAAAACTAAATATTTTGGTCACCTCCAATCAAAAACGGATAACATCACCGGTTAAATACAAACGCACAGGAAGCGAATTTATTAATAAATATTACGTCACGTGCAAATCGATGGTACGAAGGGTCGCTAAGGCAAAACTTATATAATATAGTTCTCCGAGTTTTCTTAACTTAAGCAAATTACTTCGACAGCACCTACAGGTGAATAACTGTCTGTTCCTACGCCTTTACGGCTTGTACTTTGCGAGAGTGCTGCAGAATTTGAAACGCATAACCTATAAAATATGTGTTTACTCCCCCCACATATTTTAAAATAAAAAAAAACATATATTTATTAAAAACAAGGGCCCAAGTTTAGAAACTCGAATCAATTTAACGGGCTTGATTTAATCATCAGTTTATTATGTTTGATTTGTGATTAATGAATGGCGTCCTTCACGATATGTAAATGTAGATGTGCAGGCACAACCGGTTAGTGCTACCCGTGCCCCGTAGTGATGCCAAAAAAAAAAAATTCTGAATTTAACCGAATGAAGTTGCAGTCGAAAATCAAAACGGAAATATTTTGCGCGAATCAAAAATTTAAGACGTTTCTTTACCCCGGTCAGCTGACTCGACTTTTCGGACGCCGCATCTGTTTGGTGACACTTGTAAAACACGGATTTCTCAAACAAATATCCAGGGGCGTTATTTTAGAGAGTAGAAATCGCAAGAGGATCTTCCTACCTGGGTCGTATCGTAACTATCCTGCACATCGACTTCGGACCGTCTGCTCTCACCGCGGTCCATCTTCGCCGCCTGCTCCTCGCCACTTTGCGCACTATTGTCGCCCTGTTTCGTGAAAATCTTCGCGATCGCACTCCACATTCACTGGAAAATCGCGAACGAATCTTCCCACAGGCTCCAATGTCATAGCCCAGCCTACGCAAGACCTACCAGCACGAAACTACTTGCCTTCAATCTCCTCTAAAAAATACACCGTCCCCGACGATTCACGCACGTCACATAGGCTAAAACCAGTATTTACAACACGATATCACTCATCGTTTAGTTAAAACCTAGCTTATTTCACGAAATCTTGTTATTTTTGACAACTATATTCGCATGTCCTGTCATTGTGAAAAAATCTGAACGCGCCTAGCGGCGATCGCGTGAACTATCTAATCGAAAAATTTCGTAGGACGATTCTGGTTACTCCCTAGTGCCAAGTTGGCGGACTGTAAGAGGGGGGAAATTTAAATACAAACAACCAAGACGATCAAAAAATTATTTACTTAAACCTACGTACATAATTAATTAACACGTATATACAATAAAATACAACACTGAACGTTAACGCTTATAAAACAGTCGGATGAATGAGTGCGAAAGAAAGGGTCAGTGACAGCCGCAGCTTTTCACGACCATCTTCCTGTATTTTTTCAGGGTGACGTTCGTCGTGTCCGAGAAAAACAGGACCGATATCTGCGACAGTTTCGTCGGCGCGCAGCAGGGCTTGGGAAATTTCGTCGGATTCATCAGGTGGACCAATGTTTGCACGATGGCGTGGTTCGTTGCGTTCATGTGGGCGTTGAGTGGGAAATTGCATTCTCCGGCGCAGTAAAAAGCTGCATAACCGTCAGGTGCAATAATCCAATCCTAAAAAGATTATAAAATGATCGCCATCAGTTATTATTTGACTACCACAACAAAATGTATACGTAGCTGTAAGCTGAGTTGCCTATATATTAAAACCCAATTTATTTGAAAAAAATCCGGCATTGTAGGTTTTCAATTAAAAAACTTCTCGCAGTGTGCCATGAAATGACAAATACCGAAAACGAAAAAGGTATGCCTTAGGCCTTAGCTTATAACACGTTTACGTTGTCAACTGACACTGACAGATACATTTTGGCGTTAATTTAATTTCCGTCGTACTTTCCTGTGATATGGTTTTCATGTTAAAGTAGAAATCGTTTATGTTTAAATTCTATTTTCGTAATGAACATATTCATATCTTTTATAAAAAATACAACGTATGAAATGTCTGAAGAGTCTTCTTTCTTCAAAAGTAAGGTTATATTTCCCTATTACTTGTGGCACATGCGCAGACATACGTTTTCGACATCATATTTTTCCATGGCATGTCAGAGAACTTTTTTATTTGAAAGCCCTTTAGTTAGCTTAGTTTCAAAAGTCATGTACAGCTGAATTCAAAAAAAAAAACGGGAAAAAATGAAATCTTTCCAATTGTAAATTTGGTTGCATTTGTCAATTATCAATTGTCTACTTGACAACAGGTACTTGATAATACATACCTTTTAAAAAAATCTAACCTATTTATTTATAAACTGACGTGGCGTCAAATAATTGCAACTTATTTCTAATAAAGTCATATTCAGACTATGAAAATATTGAAAAAATGTGCCAATTTAATTTTGACATGTCCCGTTTTTATTGATTTCAGCTATACTTGACCTAATTTTGACATTTGTTATCTAGGAAATGACACCAATGCCATATAGTGGCCCATAAATTCATACGACACAAATTGTATTTTAAATTATTACCTGCCATTGTAAATCCTTAAAACTAATGTACAAAGTGTGAAGTTTGCAGCTCCTCCAATCGGTGGCCGGCGTTTCTGTAACAAAAAAAAAAACATACGAAGTTTCAAAAATTTTAAGGTTTCAAATTTAACATTTGAAAGTTGACTTCCTTTCATTCAGAATTAAAATTAAAAGAAATAATTTAACAAAAACAAGGTGAACTTGTAAACCAATTTTCGTTATTATTGACGTTAAACCAGTACCAACTGAACTCAAGATGTAACGTACGATGTATTCGTTGAAATTTAGTAACATTTTGGGTGCGTTTCGTTTGCGCGCTCACACGCTTTAAGCGCTCACGCTTACAAGCGCTGTTTTCTGTTGTTTCCTTTGGGGTTTAGTCGCTTAAACAGTTATACGCAAAGGTGTTTTTTTTTTACTTTTGTTTGCACAACGAATTCATAACCTCAAAAATATAACTTCAATAGTGAAATTGATTCAATCATAGCTGCTGTAGCTATTTCTAAAGTGTAATGTTTGTTTATAACCTGATTATGATTAGCTGATCTCCTTATACGCATCTCACACGTTCCATTTGGAACATAAGCGCTTACGCTTTTGCTGCTCTATCTCGATGGAATAAGCGATTGTGAGCGAAGACTATGACGTCATAATGACGTTACTATTTCGTCAGCCGGCGCTTTGTGAGCGTTTACAAAGCCAAAGGGAACGATTTAAGCAATGCTTATGAGCGCTTAAAGCATGTGAGCGCGCAAAGGAAACGCACCCATAGTTACTGCAAATTTTTGAAAATGACAATGTGCCACCGCTTCAATTATCACTAACGTCAGATGTGTTTACTGTGAATATACAACACGTACATAACCTATAGGCCCCTAGCAAGCTACCTGGTGGAGGTTGCGACATAAATTGTAGGAGGCGACTTGAAACCGTTATATCCATTTATATCATTTCGAAGAAGATTTGAATATGTTTACTAGTATTTTCTCGATTTGTTTTAAAGTATGGAAGGTAAAGATCGTCCTCGTAACTCCAGTGATAGTACTGACAGTCAGCTGACAGCTGTCAGGGCTGTTGCCAACCCTGATACGACCGTTTTCCTTACCTTTTCCTACATAAACTTACAGCTAGTGGCGCTCGTGACGCTGTTTGCTACCCGCCTATACACCGTCAACCACTGATCATATGTAAACACTTCAATACTTGGCAACATTGTTATAGCATTACGAATGACGAAAGTTGGCTGGAAGTTTACATGAACTGTAGAATTAAAATGAAAGAAAAGCCATATACAATATGTGTTTTCACGAAATAGCTGAAAACTACGGCCTAAAAGGTTATGAAGTTCTTTTTTCTTTTCTTCAAAACTATTTGGCAATAGGCGCGACTTATTTTACTACTATTAGGATATTAAACTTTTGTCGCTTACAGTTCTGTAACTAATTCAGATAGAACTTATTCATATAAGATTTCTTACTTAAAATGACCTCCCCGATAAGCCAGTGAATTTTTGCACAAACATTATAAATCATCCTGTATATTAAATTAAAGCGCAAGAAAATTAAAATTCGAAATACCTTGATTTTGTATGGCATTCTTCATAAGATTCACGGGAGTATAGTCGGATTTTTTCACCCTTTTATTTATTGCCCTGGTGGTCCTCACTTTCACGTAGTTCGTCGTCTTTAAAAAGGCCACCATGAACGGTTGGATTTCGTCGTTTCCTTTATTTATTATTAAGCCGATGTCTTCCGGACGAACTTCATGGCCTAAAACATACAGTAAAAATACCTTTACAAGAATAATAAGTACTTAATTAGTTTGTTCATAATTGTTAAAAAAAAACGGAGATGATGGAGGAACCGGGAAAAGTATTTTTAAATCATTCAGCACTCTTGACCACTTAAAAACTTTATAAAAAGAACAACACTGGTTTGCTTGAATTGTTTATTAATTACACTTTTTAAGCAACTGCAGTCGAAAGCAAAAAGCAGAAGACAGTAGGTAACTACATACACAGTTCAAAACCATCAAAAGCATGCAGTCATCAAAATTGTACATTTGACGACGTCGCGTCGTTAAAATCGGTCATTACTTCGATGGGCAATTGTTTTTAATGGTTCCGAACTAGTCTGAAAATTCTGCTGGAACAAAGCTATTAACAGTTTCCTGTAATTGTTCTTTCTCATTTTTTCATTCAGAAAAGGCATTTACAAAACGTTTCCAGCTTGTCAAATTTGAAAACATTTTAAACGTCATGTGTGAAATAGTATTTGAACAATTCCATTTTCAAGAAACTATTTTTGACTACTATGACTGCGTAGGAAGGTCCTTATCTAACGAATTTTGCTGATGAATGTCGATGATTGCATGCACAAGTGCGAACCCGGCCTTAAAACTATTTTTCCCATTGCTTTAATAAACAACAATATTTTTCTGCGCTGTTCTTGAACACCTGCATCAATGAAAACCTGAAAGTAATTAATTTAATTTCCTGCAAATATGTATACGAGTGTACAATGAAGCTCATCTGTTGCCGTGTGCGCGTTTTGACGCTACTTTTTCTTTCTCTATTAATAAAATCATCTTGGACTTTGCAATAACCGGATTTACGCGGATAAAAATGCGCAGTGTTAAGTTTTGTAATTTAAAAGGAAATCTCGCTTGAAACTGCGTACTTAATCAAGAAGGTGGGCGTACTCGTTTGCCAAAATTGATGACAATGAACGTCACTACTTAAGAGAGGTTTCTGCGAAACTACATATTAATGAATGAATGAGGAATCTTACCTGGTTTATCAGCAGGATGCACCGAGAGATAAAGGCCTTTGTTGGAATCCGGGAAGGCGACCCACGAAGACAAGGAATCCGTTATGTTCAGTTCGAGCCAACCCGAGAAATCGGCCGTCGTGTTTACAGAGGCGACGTACTCCAGCTCACGTTCTCTGAAATTTTTTTTTTATAGTTAGGTACCTATACAAGTATTTCTGGAGTTAATAAGGGCCGCTCTTTCCATCTTCCCATTAAAGTTATCTGGCAAATAACTTGATTTTTATGAATGGTTGATTGATTTTTATGGATTGTTTCCATGGTAGTTATCCACGAGTTAGTTTCTCAAGAGATGGAAAGACCGGCCCTAATAAAGCTATTAGGTTGTTACCCCTTGAGTGATTTAACGAGCTGGTAAGCCGTCACGGTGTACTTGGAGCCTGGCTTTGTGCTGCCGTTGTTAAATCCGAAATTCTGATAAATTCTCAATTCTGCGCCTACTATTGCATTTTCGACCGCCATAGTGGAGACATTGAACCACAGCCTTTTGCCTCTTTCGTGACGGACTCCGCTGACGTGATGATCTGTAGAAAAAACACACTGATGTATACTTTAACTAATCCAAGACATTTTTGGTAAAATCCAAACATGCTTTCAATTATACCTAGCCTAGAGTGTGCCTAGAGTACATATACAGAAAATAGTTTCAATCAATTAACTTAACGACAATTTTTTTATCCAAGCCTTCCGCAATAATTCTAATTCAATAAATTCAAAAAAAGTTACAGAATAAGGCTCAACCTGATCATGTATTTTTATGTATGTATGTATACAAGTGATCCTATCGTATGCTAACGACCGACACAGATTTTTAAATTTTAACGTATTGACTTTATCATCAACAGCTGCACTTGAAGTTATCAACTATAACATAATAATAATATTACCGAGAACTCAACTCCGTGATCTTGTTTACCGCGATAGTGCGTTAATTGATTTCAATGCGATCTTAAAATAGTTCGACTGGTAAACGTTTTGCTAAAATATCGGAAAGCACATGGTAATTATTCATCCGTGTGTGGAAAGTTACTTGCTGTTATGTTAAACAAAACAGACTTTGGCACTGTGCTTGTGGTGAATGTTCCTAGACTCTGCGGCAGCTTTGTTATTTTGGTTGTTACAACATTAGTAATTCACCAGACCTGATAAGTATAATAATAAATTTAGAAGGTTAAATATTTTTACTACCGTTAATCGCTACAAGGAAAGAAAATAAGCTGCGAAAAGTAAATAAATAAATGAACCGCTGAGGAGCACGATCCAGGTCCGTAGGTAGCCTATCAGCACCATCCAAGAGTACTTTTTAAATAAATCATTATTAAATCTAATGTAAAATAGCCCCCTGAACATTAAGACGGTCAGAAGGGGTCTAAACCCATAAACTTCAAAATAGATGTCTCTTTAATTCCGTATTGTAGCAATAGATGTCGTCGTCGTCTTCGTCATCGTCTTCGTCATAATTGTGGTTGTCGCATCAAAATAAGTATACTTCTCTTAACCGAGAATATTTTGCAAAAAGTACTTTCAAACATTAACTGCAACACTGAATAATAGATGGCGCTGTATCAACTAAATCTGTCAAAGTACTGTCGAAAATCATCAGGTTTTTGATAGGTAATAGCGTCTGCATTCTAAAAAAAGCGTTTCCAAAAACTTGACATTGAGTGCAAGCGCCAAGCGGTGTCAACGTGACATTGTAAACTTTGGGTTCTCTTTTGAATAATAGATGGCGCTTTATTAGCCGAATCTGTCAATGTAATGTCAAAAACCGTCAAGTTTTTGGTAGTTAATGAATATTTTGAAAAGAAACCCGAAATAGGAAAACTTTTAAATCGCTTTTAAAAAATCTAAAATGCAAAATTAACAAGTTTCTTTCGTTAGGTGGCGCGGGTGGCGCTAAATAAAGTTGATAAAATTCGCACAGAATGTCAAAAAATAGAATATTAATATGATTTTCCGTCGCTAGATGGCACCAAATTAAGTTATGTAGTACAATTTCAAAGGAACATCAAAGCGAAAAATCTGCTAAAATCTAATTTACAAAATCTAAAAAGAAAATTAACATAAACTTCCTTCGTTCGATGGCGCTAAATAAAATGAGATTCGCACAGAATGTCAAAAAGAGAAAAGAGTATAAATATGATTTTCCGTCGCTAGGTGACGCCAAATTAAATTAGTACAATTTCAAGAGAATCAATCCCCTCAAAGAGAGAAATTTGAATTTTCATCGTCAAACGGCGCCGAATAAAATTAGTGAAGCTACAAAAGAGAATCAGAAAAAAGTCACTTTCAATTAATTAACTTGCGGAATCTGAAGGGAAAAATTAATGTGGCCATCTATCGTAAGGTAGCGCTAAATAAAATGAAGAAAATTTCAAAAGGAAACAAAAAGAAGAGAACTGTGCCGGCTTGACCTACGTACAACAGCAACTAAACGCGCCATCTAGAATTAAAAAAAAATTGTATACAGGGTGATATTGTACTACTTTTTTAAATAATGTAATAATTATTATTAGAGACAGTACATTTTTAACGAAAGTGCATCACATGTTAAAGAGTAGAATCCTGTGTTGCCAGAAAAAAAAACATAAATTTCATAATAAATGTCTCTTTAGTTCCGTATTGTAGCAATAGATGTCGTCGTCGTAGTCTTCGTCATAATTGTGGTTACCACATCAAAATATACTATTCTCAACAGAGAAGATCTTGCAAAAAGCACGTTGGAACGTTATAACCGCAACACTGAATAATAGATGGCGCAGTATTAAGTATCAACTAAACCTGTCAATGTTTCGTCAAAAATCATCAAGGTTTTTGTAGGTAATAGCGCCTGCTATGCGTTCTCCAAAAAGTATTTCCAAAAATTTAACACTGACTGCAACGGTATCAATGTGACATTTTAGATTTTGTGTGCCTTTTCGAATAATAGATGGCGCTGTGTTAGCCGAATCTGTCAACGTACTGTCAAAAAATGATCAGGTTTTTAGTAGGTTAAGCTGCGTTTTACATTTTAGAATTTGTGAACCGTTTTGAACAATATATGGCGCTTAATTAGTCGAATCTGTCAATGAACTGTTAAAAATTATCAGGTTTTTACTAGTTAACAGCGGCTGCATCCTACAAAAATTATTTCCAAAAATTTAACGTTGACTGCAACAGTGTCAACGTGACATTGTAGATTTTGAATAATAGATGATGCTATATAAGCCGAATCTGTCAACGTACTGTCAAAAATCATCAAGTTTTTTTGTAGGTAATAGCAACTACATTCTACAAAAACTGTTTCCAAAAATTTAACATCGACTGCAACGGTATCAATGTGACATTTTAGATCTTGTGTGCCGTTTCGAATAATAGAAGGCGCTGTGTTAGCCGAATCTCTCAACGTACTGTCAAAAAATCATCAGGTTTTTGATAGGTTAGGCTGCGTTTTACAAAAATTATTTCCAAGAAGTGACGTTTTAGAATTTGTGAACCGTCTTGAACAATAGATGGCGCTTAATTAGTCGAATCTGTCAATGTACTGTCAAAAATTATCAGCTGCATTCTATGAAAACTATTTCCAAAAATTTAACGTTGACTGCAGCAGTGTCAACGTGACATTTTAGATTTTGATAGATGGTAGATAGATGGGTACTATTCGCGACTTAATTGTCAATGTGAGAGGTCTCTGTTAATCGTAAAATAGCTGATAAAAAGGTGAAAAACATTGCAGTTGCGAAGTTTGATTGGTGCAAGTTTTCTTATGTTTTATATGTTAAACTAATCCGTGAAATGTTGTTCAACCTTTCGATGGTACCAGCAGAGGTCGCCTACTTTGATTTCGCGAATACAAGCCGAATCTGTCAATGTACTGTCAAAAATCATCAGTTTCTTACGAGGTTAAACCTAAGTTCACATGCATTGCGGATACGCAAAATTTTTATTGCGGTCGTTTCTAAAGAGTTCATTTTGATTGAAATTTACATAATGAACTAATCAGAAACGTATCCGCAATGCATGTGAACTTAGCTTAAAGCAACTGCATTCTACAATTTTTTTTCCAAATATTTAACATTATTAACATATTTTGCGTTTCGCTCATCCGTTTCAAAATGTCTTTTCTTTACGTTATTTCCATGACAACGGATGCACACTTCACTATTAAATAAGATGCTTAGAGTGCGCCCGTTGTCATGGAAATAATGTAAACACAAATCGTTTTGAAACGGATGAGTGAGACGCAAAATATGTTAAAAATCGTGAGTGAGAAAGATGCGAACACACGCCCAAGACGTTCTCGGAGCTGTAGACTGTGAACGCAACCCGACTTGATATTTTTCAATTTGTGGGACAGTTTTGAATAATAGATGACGCTAAAGTAGCCGAATCTGTCAAGTAATGTCAAAAAGCGTCAGGTTTCAAGTGCAACGTTTCTGATTTTCAGAAATAGAGGTCCAAAATTAAAGTTCTACTAAAAAAATCACGGTCAAATGAAAATTAATGAGATAAAAATACTTTACTTTCTAATATCTTTTTATGATTGTTTCCAAAAATCCGATAAATTTGTGTTTATGTAAATAAGTACATTTCTGTCCGCAACTCTACACCCTTTGCTTCTAACCGCCTCGATTATAATGTTTAATTAACAATATTGCAAGTGTTGTAATAAAACAATACAAAATCTTCCTCGATAAATTATTAAACTAAAAGGATGAGCAACGATACCAGCGCCATCTCCGTTTAGTTAGACGCAGTAGCTCTTTTTAATTTAATAGAAATTTAGAAATTCTTTTGCTTTGTGTTTTAAAGTGTGAAGTTGCACATTTTATTATCATGACAAAAAAATATTTAATTATTTCGGATGATCAAGGAATCGAGAGAAAAAAATTTAACTGAGTGAAGGTGCAGTTGATTCTGAAGTCCGGCCCTGCAGTACCAACATTTTGGGAGGGGGGGGACTGAATACGCGCAGCATTTCCTCTCTCATCCTTCGAATTGTGTTTGTACTTTTATTTTTAAGCGATTTTAAAAAAAAGTTGCTTACTTATACTTTCAAACGTCATGATAATATCGCTTTCATCGATGGCCTTCTCCTCTTCGCCGCTGAGATTTAAGTCGACGCTCCTCTTGTCCCTTCCGTAATTCTCTTTCTCGATCAAACTTTGATAAACATCGAGCAAGAACTTGGGGGCGGACTTTTTAAGCGGCGTTGCGCCGTTTCTCTGCGGCCGGTTCGGCAGCCCCAGCAAGTGCAGAATCTCCAGCTCAAGCTCGCGTTTCTCCTGCTTCGACATGACCCTTTCGATCACGGTCTGATCGAAGCCGTTGTCGGTGTAGATGCCTGCGGGCGAGTACGAAACGGCGAGGTTCACGTAGACCAGAAGGCAAAGCACCGTCAAGGAGCGCATTTTTTCTAATTAAGTCGCGCACGCACGCACACACAAACGCCAACGCACGGCGACACTCTCGTCTCGCTGCACGGGGATTCGACTTTATTTATTTGATTTGAAAGTGTAGGTAGATCGCTTGCTCTTTAGGAGCCTGCCGGGGACGGGTTTTGGCGCCTCGAGCGACCAATCACAAGAAAATCCTTGGCGCGGTGCGGGTGCCTTTATTTACGACTGGAGTTTATGCTTCCATGCTTACGTTTCGCTTTGTTATAGATGGGCATGGCGCATCTAAAATCTCCGCCACTTATTTCCGAGGAAAGTCGATTTTATGACAACGTTGAACGATTGATATAAACAAATGTATTTTAGGAATTCTTTGAATTGAACACGCTACCTACGTCACAGAATGGCTTCTTTAAATCCAGTGTCAGTTGATACTTAAATGAAGTTTAAAAGACCAATTCTATAATATTTATGTAGAAAAAAATGGGGCGAACCCATTTTATATCAGCTTTGTTTCTTTCAAAATTATATATTCAGAACTAAAAGCATTATTTTATAAAAGAAAATAGTCTTTTGTGATTATACCTACGTATAGGCAACCACAGTAACAACAATTGACAGTTGTGCTGCCTACTTACCCAAGGAAATAATATTTTTATTTATTTTTTATTTTATTAATTAATAAGTAATAAAATAATTCTCTATGTACATAAAGTTGAGGTCTTTAAAATTAATTAGATTTTGAACAATAGCAACAGGCGACCTAACTAGGCTTCCAAAGTACTTACAGATAAAGACCTTCTGTGAAAAATTCTCTCTGAAAGTCGCGCAGGAATAGGAAAGTGTTAATAAAGAGTCGATCGTTACACTAAAGCCAATGAGATAATAATAAGGTCTTTATTCTCATAATGAAGTATCCAGAACGTGTGAGATCACCTTAAAAAAAATAATAATAATAATAAAGATTGGGCCAAGATTCTGAACAATGTTCAGAGTTGTCATAGAAGCTTCAATGTTCTTAACGGCAACATTTGGTAGTTAAGTTCATTGACGTTAATTCATTATCGTTTTTAAATATTTTCCAAGAAATGAATGGGACAAGATTATGAGCAATGTTCCAAGTCTGAATAAAGAGACAAACTGAGAACCACTCAACCGAATAATGAATATTGTTGAGCAGAGATATATATTAATTCATTAACGTTTTTAAAGATTTTCCAAAATATCATCAAGTCATAATGCGAATGCCGAAAGAGAAAACCATCAAGTAAGGCGGTCACAGCTGCGGTCGTCAGCTGTATTGAATTTTAATTTGGCAATTTACTAAAGAAAAACAAAATAATTACTTAGAAAGTGACCTTTATACATCGAATTTCGCCGACTGTAACAGTTGTAAAGAAACTTTCATCGCTGAACAAGAGATGGCGCTTCAAATGCTTCATTCGTTACTACGCCAGTTTACTCGAGGGTGAATCTAAATATTTTAAATGAATTTGACAAAAATTGGGTTTTAAAAATGTTTGGTTTTTTTTTGGCAGCTGTTAAAACAGTTGTAAAGAAGCTTTTGTTGTTGGTCAAGAGACGGCGCTTCGAATTATTCATTCGTTACTAATTCTAAGTCAGTTTACTAATAGCTTAATAGTCTACTGAGGAAATCAATTTTCGAATGATTAGGGCCCAGTTTCATAAAACGTAGTTAACCACTCGTTCAAGTTAATCATGTGATTAAGCAATATCATTGGAGAAAAGTTTACATTTCCTCCTATGATATTGCTTAATCACACGATTAACTTGATCGAGTGGTTAACTACGTTTTATGAAACTGGGCATTAGTTTTGTAAATGAACAAAAATATATGGCGGATTTCACAAACGTTACTTAAATTTAATCATCCGTTAAAAGTAAACGTTGCCATGGTTACGTGTGTTGAAGGTATAGGAATGATTATTCTTAATCGATGATTAAAGTTAAGTGACGTTTGTGAAATCCAGCCATAGTCTCATAGTGATCTAAGAAAAAACTTACAATGTTAATTAAGAGATGGCGCTGCATATCATTACATTTAATTTTCTAAGAGCGCGCTGGATGCTTTTACAGTTTATTTTGTAAAAATGTGTTCCCTTGCGGTTCGTTAAATATTACGAAGCAATTTATGGTTATCACTCAAGAGATGGCGCTGCTTGTTATTAGCTTCCATTTTCTGTGTAACGTACTAAAAACTCTCGCAATTTATTTAACACAAAATATAATTCTTATGCCTGGTTGCATCAACTTTTTAAGCGGAGCTTAAATTTAAGTGGTGTTTAGACTGTGACATTATTTATAGATTTAACAAAAGTTGAATTGATGTTTCATTGATGCTTGATGTTTAATTGATGCTTAAGTTGACGTTTAAATGTCAATCAGAATGTATTTGACATTATACTGACCATACGCAAATGAAACATTCTAAACATAACTTAAATTTAAGTTCTGCTTAAAAAAGTTGGTGCAACCGGGCATTAGTGTTGGAAATAACAGTGCAAGAAAGCTTTGTTCGCCGGACAAGAGATGGCGCAAACTGTAAAAATTTATTAAATGCATGCGTACCTCCTCAAATTGAAACCGTTCTAAGAATTTTTTAATCGAAGAAATTCGTCGAGTTGCAACCATTAAAACAGTTGCAAAAAAGTTTTAGTTTTTGACCAAGAGATGGCGCTCCAAATTATTCATTCGTTACTAACTATGTATAAATCAGTTTGCTTGTTATCAATTGATGGAATGAATTTGAGAATAAGAACCGTATTACAGTATGATATTTTTTGTATAAAATTTGTTACGAAGTGAGTGAGAGGTGCCAATTCAACCAATCAGAATTCACTGTGGTAGTTTATCTCTCTCACTTTGTAACAAAATTGTTATCAAATTTAACAAGTGTAATACCGCTCTTATTAGATTTTGTAAGCAAACAGATATATAATCTCGTGGCGGTCATAAAGTGCTGAGAAATAACTTACAATGCTAATTAAGAGATGGCGCTGCATATTATTACATTTAAGGTCCTGAGAACGCGCACAATTTTCTTTGTTTGAATTACAATGAACCAGAGCTGTGCGAGTATTTACTGTTACAAATACAAGTCAATTACAAGCACAAGCACTTTTGGACTCGTACTTGTGCTTAAGCACAATTAATTACAATTGTGCTTAGTACTTGTACTTGTAATTATACTTGTGCTTATTACCGCAAGTACACTTCACAGCTGTGCGTATACTTATCGTTATACGTACAGTCGTAGAAGTATTAAAATGTTAATGTTAACATTTACAAAATAACGCAAGATAAATAAAAATGAGATTGTCCAAAGTTGCAATTAGTTTTAGAATATAATGAGATTGTTTTTCCATAGTTAGGTACTTGCAATTAGTTTTAGAATCAACAAATGCACATAATATATCTATCGCTGAGTTATTTTTATTTTCCGCATATTCCTTGATGATGCGATACATATATGTACATATCTAGAGAGACGCGGCCTATCTGCGCGACAAAATATTGATGCTTCATAGTCGGCCGGCTGCGAGTCGTTCCCCCACTAATAAGTATTTATAAGCACGAGTCCAAATACAATTACTTTTGGATTTGTGCTTGTATTTAAGTGCAATTAAGCACTATTGTACTTGTGCTTGTGCTTGTTGTATTTATAAGTAGTACTTGGCACAGCTCTGCAATGAACATCAATAGTCGATGAATGAAAATGATGAAAAACTTCGATTATCGGGCAAAAGATGGCGCTTTTAACACGAAAAGTAAACATTTAAAAGGTGATTGCGTTTGTGGTCGTTCATTTTCCGTAAAAAATATTTCTTGATCCTGCTAGTCTCTTCTAAATTTCTTTAAATTATATTTTTATGAAATTCGTCCAGTTGCATCCCTCCAAAATAATTGCATGAAAGCTTTTGTTGTTGGTGAGTAGACGGCGCCTGAATCGTTCATTCGTTGCTAGCTCAGTTTAATTACGACGTCAGTCAAGAGATGGCGCGCTGTATATTTAGCTTCACAATTTTACTGAAAATTCTTTCAAGTTATTTTATGTAAGTTACATGACGTTTTTTGATGAAAGCTGCACCAATAAAATAGAAGTAGATCAAGAGGCCTTGGATCTCGGACAAGAGATGCCGCTGTATACTTAGCTTTAATTTTATTGTAAATTCTTGCAGATTATTCTGTGTAAATTACATTCTATAATTTGATGAAAGCTACACCAATAAAATAAAAGTAGGACGCAAGGTTTTGATTCTCGCTTATAACTCAAATTTAAAAAATTCATAGAAAATTCTTAAATCGTAGTAAGAAAAAAGACCTCGTGCGGAATTGTGCGATTTAATTTAAATCTTTAATAATAGTTTATTTCCTTTTATTAATATAGTGAATACAAATAACCGTTAATTGCAGATCTTACAAGTGAGTAATATTTAATTTTGTTCGCTTTGTTGCTTATTAGAATTGCTTGGTGCATTACCTTTCCTTTAACCTAGCAGCCTAATATTAACACTTTTCTACAGTATGAGTGATGATACCCCTGGAGGGAGTCCCTCCAGGTGTATGTCTCCAGAATATATTACCCCTATTGTAGTTTCTCCTAACACACATTCTAAAATTCAAAATGCAATTGATAAAGCTACCCGAGAAAATTTTAATATGGAAACGGTACCTATTGTTTCTCTTTCTGTAAAGAAACTTAACACTTTCAATAATAAGTCCTTAGGGCCATTTACAGTATACCTTCAATATAAAGAAACAATTCCTGGTAAAGGAATTGGAGCCATTCACCCTATGACTATCGGCAAAATTCTTATGGAAGGTCAAGTGTCTGGAATTAAGAATATAGTCAGTAAAGGCAAAAATCGATTAGCTATTACTTTCAGTTGTGGTAAAAGTGCCAATAATTTCTTAGAAAATAAAATTTTAGACAAGCATAATCTACATGCTTTTATGCCGACTCATTTAATTTCTTGTCAAGGGGTCATTCGCGGTGTTCATCCTTCCATACCAGAGGACTTAATCTTGAAAAATTTGCACTCTCCTTGTAAAGTCGTAAAAGTGAGAAGACTCAACAGAAAAGCGGTCAAAAATAACAATTCAACTGATTTATCTGACGAGGAAAACTCTAGATCAATTGAATATGTTCCCACACAATCTGTAGCTATTACTTTTGAAGGCACTGTGTTGCCTAAGAAAGTTTACTTATATTTCACTCCGGTGGATGTTGAGGTATTTCAGTATCCTGTGACTCAATGTTATCAGTGTTTAAGTTATGGTCACACTATAAAGCAATGCAAAGGTAAAGAAAAATGCAGAAATTGTGGTGAGCAACATAGTAGTGTCTCCTGTACCAACACTAGAACAATTTGTGCAAATTGTAAGGGTAACCATTGTGCTACAGATCACGATTCTCCTGTATTCATTAAACAAAAACAAATCAAAGAGATTATGGCATTTCAAAACTTAACCTTCTTTGATGCTGCGAAATTGGTTAATGACACGAAATCCCAAAATACATTGTCTAAGCCCCAAGATTTTCCACGTTTAAATGTCGATGATGATGACAATTTTGTGCCTTCTCAGGTTAATTCTCGTACTAGAAGAACATTTTCGCAGGTTGCTTCTTCCCCCGTTAAAAGGAAGAAAGTAACCTTAGTTAACACTTTTGACAAACATTCACATAACGAATGTCTTTCGTATGCCAACGGGAACCCCGTGGCTGGCCCTTCTCGTCCAATATATAATTTCAGATCCAATGGTAATCCAGCTTCTTCTTCTTCCTCGTCTTCTCTACCCAGCTTTCAAAACGGAAAAGGTTTTTTGACCCAGCTAGATGAATTAAAATCTAAACTTCAGCTTTCCCTAAAAGGGAGCCCTTTTATGGAACCTCTGATTAATCTTTTACAGTCAGCTATAACTATTCTTACTTCTGCCATACAAGTTAATCTTGGAAACACATCTAGTGATAATGGAGCTTAACGTACTTCAATGGAATATTCGTTCTGTGACCAGTAATAAAGAAGACCTTCTTGCACTTCTAAGCGATACAAATATACATGTGGCATGTTTACAGGAAACTTGGTTCAAGCAAAATCAGAAATGTCATATCAGCAGATATAAGATAGTAAGAAGTGATAGAATTGATGGCAAAGGTGGATGCGCCATTTTGGTACGTCAAGATATTCCTTTTGATACGGTTAATTGTTCCATTAACAATGAATTACTTCAGGTTGTTATAATTAAACTAAAAAACATCTATGTTGGTTGTGTTTACATATCTCCAAGCTGTTCTCCCACATATCAAGAGTTGTCTCATATAATAGAGTGTTGCAAAGGTCCTTTTATCCTATGTGGTGACTTTAATGGGTTGCACCCTTCTTGGGGCTGTCCTATTTCAAATAACAAAGGTGAGATTTTGGCTTCTCTATTAGAGAATTATGGACTTAACCTGCTTAATGATTTTTCTCCCACTCGTGTAGAGTTTCCAGGTAGACGTAGCAACATTATAGATCTGACAATATGTTCTCCTCATATTCACCCAAACTGTTTTTGGCGATTATTAGAGGATTGCCATGGTAGTGACCATCTTCCTATCATCATTAAATTTGTACTGCATGACAGTCCTATGAATGTTGTCAATCGTAGTCATATGAGTTTCTGTCCTGAAAATTTATTAAAATTTAACGAACTTGTTAAGACATATATAAATAACATACCTGACAACTCTGATACATCGGGTAAGGTGCTTCAGGAATTGATTATGGCTGCTGCTGAAAAGTGTTTAGTTAAAGGTAAAGTCAGTTCTCAAAACAGACCTTCGCCTCCTTGGTGGGATAATCAATGTTCTTCTGCTATAAACGAAAGAAAAGCTGCCATTAGGGAGTACAAATCTAATCCTGGTATAGAAAATTTTATTGTTCTGAAGAGAAAATGTGCCGAAGTCAAGAGATTTTTAAAATGTAAAAAAAGGTCCAGCTTTATTGATGACTGCAATTCCCTCAATCCAGATACTCCAGTATCTCTTATTTGGAAAAAGATCAGACAGTTTTGGGGTATTTTCAATGATCCTGGAAATCATAAAACTGCTTCATCTGAATGGGTGGAGAATTTTATGGCCTCACTTACCCCAGATTTTGTGGAACTGCCACTAAATTTTGGTGAGGTTAATTTCAACCGAAATGTTTTTTTATCCTCTCCCTTTACTTTGGACGAACTCGCTGGAGTTGTTAATTCTTCTAAAACTTCGGCTCCCGGACCGGATAATATTCATTGGAAGATGATTTCGAACCTTCCCTGGAATGCCAAAGGCTTTTTGACAGTTATCTTTAACAACTTCTTAGAAGGTATAAAGATTCCTCCTAGTTGGAAAGAATGTAAAATTGTACCTCTTTTAAAACCGGGGAAAACTATTGGTGTTGCTTCCTCCTATAGGCCCATTTGTCTATCCTCTTGTTTACTGAAAACACTTGAACATATCGTGAAAAATAGACTTGAATGGTGGCTGGAAAATAAAAAAATTTTACCTGCTAGTCAGTTCGGCTTTAGAAAGGGTTTAAGTTGCAGAGATTGCCTTCTGTACTTGCTTTCGGATATATATAAAGCTTTTAGTGAGAAAAAATTCCTGGTTGCATGTTTTCTGGATATCAAATCAGCATACGATAATGTTAACTGGAACATACTATTGGAACGTATGAGGGAGATTGGAATTCCTCTTGAATTGTGTAGATTAATTATGGATATAATTACTCACCGCTCCTTCATCTCTTTTCACAATGATAAGGCTGTAGGCCCCAGAACTTCGAGTAAAGGTCTCCCTCAAGGTTCGGTTTTGAGTCCTCTGTTATATATCATATATACTACTACTTTAGAGAATGTAATTCCTCAACATTCTACAATATTGCAATATGCGGACGATGTCGTTATATATAGTTCGGGCAAGATATTGATTGATACGATTGACCTTCTCAAGGTTTCTGTCATGTCGGTTATGGATTGGATGGACGAAAGCAATTTAGAATTATCTCCAAGTAAATCACAAGCGATTATTTTCTCAAGAAGAAGGATTCCCAATCTCCTGCAAGATATTTTAATTAATCAAGAAGTCATTCCATTAGTTGGAGTAGTCAAATTCTTGGGAGTAGTGTTGGACAGAAAACTTACATTCAACCCGGAAGTCAACAGTCTAATTAGTAAGTGCTGTAGTAGTATGAGGATTCTTCAGTTTTTGAGAAGAACCTGGTGGGGCGCTCATCCAAGTACTCTTCTCTGTCTATATAAATCTGTAATTAGATCGTATATTGATTACTCAGGTTTCTTGATTTACCCTCTACATAAAACCTCGGATATTAGACTTAGCAGAATTCAATATCAGGCTATTCGTCTGTGTATTGGAGCAATGAAGTCAACTCCCTCTCAGGCCTTATTAGTTGAAGCTGCTGTTCCCCCTATTGAAGTGCGATGTAAATGGCTTGCTAACAAGTACATATTAAATTTAATGAAAATTGATGGTAATCCTTTATTGAACAAGGTGGAATTATTAAGTGAAATAGTTAGGCGTCCTTCATCTAATCTTTGGAGACGTTTTCCTGCTCCTTTTATGGTGCAGTCCTTCAATGAATTATCTCAGTTGCAAGTGAAGATTCATTCTACTCAACTATTACCTTGTTTTATTTTTGGTTATCACTGCCAAGTCAGGTCGATCCAGACGGATTCAACATTTGGGAGTAAAAATAACCTACATATACTTCCTCCACAATTAACCGAACAGACATTTCAAGCGATTATTAAAGTCAAATGGTCAAACTATGTTTGTATATTTACGGATGCATCTGTTAATTCTGATCCCAACAGCGTTGGAATCGGCATATATATAAAAAACTTCATTTGCGTAAAAAAGAAATTATTTCCTGATACGAACATTTACCGAGCTGAAACTTATGCCATCCTAGAAGCACTTAGACTTGTACTAGAATACAACATTAAAGCTGTCATTATATGCTCTGACTCGCAAAGTGCCTTGTCTGCTATAGGTACATCTAGAATATCTCCTAAAACTGATCCGATCCTATTAGAATTGAAGGAATTATATTTTCAATTGTGGGATTCAGGTGTATCCATTGTTTTCTTGTGGGTTCCAGGTCACCGAGGTATTTTGGGGAATGAGACTGCTGACAAGTTAGCCAAATCAGCATGTTCTTCTAATCTTCAGACTACAAATAGCTCAACTATTTCAAGTGATTTTTTGACAGTTAGTAAAAAAGAATTATTGAGATCTTGGCAGATATTATGGGAAGATTTTACTCTAACTAAGGCAAAATTTTACTTTGGTTTTAATTCCCATGTTGTTAGACAATCTTGGTTTCATAATATGAATCTTCCACGAAGACTTATTACCACTACATGCAGATTACGGTTTAACCATTGTCTTGCTTATACTCATTTGTTTAAGATCAGAATAGTGAATAATCCTAACTGTTCGTGTGGTGCTTTGGGTGATGTTAATCATATCTTATTCGAATGCCCTCTTTATAAGGATAAATCAAATACTCTCTATATAAATCTTACGAAAGTTGGTATTAAAGCCCCCATCAATATTACAAATATTATCTCTTGTCCGGAAAAGAAATCAATAGAAGTATTGGGAAAATTTTTGTCAGAATGTAATATAAAACTCTAGTACTCTGCATGTTATTTTTTATTTTAGTTGCTTAATGCTTTTGTAGTGTAGCTTATTTTGCTGTATTTACAAACTTTTGAATTAACTATTACTTCTCTACTCTTTTATAGCCTTGTGTTCACCTTCCGTGGCCCATTTCTGTGTCGCTGCAAAGGGCCCTGCAGCTAGAAGAGTCCATCCTAATATCTCCATAATATATCCTAAAACTTTTTTCTAAATACTTTTTAAGCAACACAAGATAAGCGAACCAGTGGCGTAAAATTGACAATTAAAAAAAAAAAAAAAATGTATAGTATTCTGATAGTATCTAGTGTTTATTGTACTGTCTTTCGTGTATGTGAGACTGGCTGATATGGGATAACCAAAAGCCAAACAAAATGATTTAGAAGAAGAAGAAGAAGAAAAAATTCATAAAATTGATTGCATACTAATAACATGTGACTGACACATTTCTTAAACTTGCTACTTTTAAGACATATTTAAATCTAAATATGGAAAGGTAAAAAGTATGACAAAATTTTGTGCCGAAACGTCAAACGCATTCAATAAGACCTTTTTTAAATTGACTTATTCAAAATATATCGAAAATTCTTTTTTTTGGTGAAATTCATCTTGCGACAGCTGATAAATTAATTGCCAAGCAACTTTTGTTTTTGGTTACGAGATGGCGCTCCAAATTATTCAAAAAAACAAAAAGGTAATGCATTTAATTCACTATAAAAAAAAAAAACATTCCGGATTTTATTCTTAGTGTCGTCGATTGTAAAATGTTTAAAATCGATTGATATTGTCACGATTACGAGAAATTTAGAAATTATTAATTGATTTTAAAATGTTTTCGTAATCCTGAGTTATTTACGGAATCTGCACACTCCGCGAACCGGACGTGCAACGCTCTGTCGTTGAACTCACAGGTTCATCGGAGTTGCCGACGTAGTAAAATAACAGGAGCAATGTGTAATTGGTTTAACGAAAAACAATTAGCTTGCGTTCCAAATAAATTGGTAACCGCATAAAGAAATCCTGACACCACCCTTTCCGGATTAGCAACTACGCGTATTCACCGAATTTAATGGACTTTTGGTCATGACGTCATGTACATCTTTAGTATATAAGACACACAGTTGTTATAATCAAAAAATCAGTTATCTGATCGTCTTCGGAGGAGGACAGCGATCTGTGTCTCTAACTTCTAAAACAATAAAGGTAATCTTTGTTGCTTTTAATGGGTTAGTTTATAGTTACCCCTGTTGCTCCCTTCCATCCCTGAGCTACGCAACCCCCGAGCGCCGCAAGCGCGTGACAATATGAAATGGTCTCGGAAAACAGTTTGTCTTAGATTAAAAATATTTCTCAACCTAACTTTTTCGAACTTCACTTTTCCGAGAAATAAAAAATAAGGTGTTCGCATTAACGTTTCTTCACGTCATCATGTCTTAAAGTCGATGCACTTTACTTTGCGTACTTTTACGTTCATTCACGTCGATACGATGCCTTCACTTGAGAACTGTCAAACTGACAGTTCATTTAATAATTTGCGTGAACTAATCAACCGCATAAACAAGGAAGTGTTAATTGGCTTGCCTATAGTCACGGATATCATTATCGTTAATTCCCAAAAACAATCTAGTTTTCTTTGATACATATTTACCTCACACCAAGGTCTTCTAAAGTTATTGTTTTATATGTAATAACAATTTTGTCGAGTCAATATACTTATGAAACTAGTGTATTTTTGATAGACCGATGGTGAAGAAGACCAACAAATACACAGAACTTCATTTATTTATTTTTATACATCACAAGAAATATAGTAACAAACCTTTGTATACAATCAATATTAAAAATATATGTATTCGACTTCGACAGTAAGACGACGTTCGCCGTTTTTCGAAGCAAAGCGTACAATCGATTTAAAAAAAAAATCGTGACATACGATTCACCAACTCTAATGTGAGCTGCTACCTTTCACAACTACTCTCGAAAACTTTCTCCGTAGTAATAAGCTGCTTGGATGTAAGACGATTATTTCTGAGCATTTCCCAGTGAGTGTCATCTTTGGCACAATTAACAACATTAATCAATCACAACAGAAAACAATAAGTTTTAACCGTGTCATTAAATTCATATCACATAAAAGAGCTCGTGCTCAACGAATGGTGTATACAAGACGTAATCACGTGAAGTGCAACATAAGCATAAAATGTATTACACAATTGTATTGTGCAAATGAGTAATAACACATTTTATTTTATAACTTTGAATAATCCTCAGTGACTAGAAATGCCTACCGGCTCGATTTAACTCGAACAAACAACTCATTTCCCATTTTAATTCCCAACTTTAAAGTAAAATGTTAATAAAAGTTACGACTAAATGCACTAATACAACTTGACTTAGAGGCAGACCTAAAACCAGATCGTTTCAATACGTTAATAAACTGGGGGGATCTCATTTGTTATAAGATATGCGTAGTCGATTAAATTACTAAAGTAAAAGTTTTTAAAAATTCGATCTATCTCAACTTGAATGAAAGTTACTTTTTACATTTCAATCAAATGAGACGTCAATTTCTTTTTGCTTCTCATAAACATTACTTCTTATAATAAACGAGGTATTACTATAACTAAGACAGTCACAATAACTTTTAGCATATTACATGGGCAAGAAACTGCAACGAAATACTACTTGCTGTGATAATCAAAAATTCGTTTGGCTTACGGATATAATACGGTGACGAAAGCCTACACACTATTTTTTGCAACGTGCTGTACACTGAAAGCGTTATCCTTAAAGTTAATAATAATGACGCTGATATTATCTAAGGAACCGCGATAATAGGACTGTAAGGTAATACTTTTCGCACCGTAATCCGGCTCGTTGAGTCTTTCCTTGACGAAAGAGATCGCCTCCTCATTGGAGAAAGTGTCCCATAATCCGTCGGACGCAAGTATGACAAACATCGGCTTGTGATAGCCCAGATCGAACGTCAATATATCGGGGTCGGCAATCACGAGCTTCTTGTCTTTCAAAGGGTAATCCCCCAAAGCTCGAGACGTAGCTAAAATACCGGCCACTCGCCACACCCCATTGAACGTGACAAAGCCCCCAGCTTCTTTAATGCGCTTGCGCTCGCGCATTTGTTGGGGCTTGTGATCAAATGAAAGCGGTATGGCTTTACCTTTGCTATCGCACATGACCCCCCTTGAATCACCTACGTTGGCCACCACCAATTTAGAGCCTTCCAGCACGGCGATTAGGGCCGTCGTACCGGCGACGTCCATTGATTTTTTCGCAGCCTGCACCAACAATTGATCGGCCGCCAGGATTTCGTTCGTTATCAACTTTTCATAATCGATCGTTCCGAATTTATCAAAGTAACTCGTGCTCGGGACTTCCTTTAATGCGGCGGACTTCATGGGTTTCACCTCGCGAGTTATCGGCCTTAAACTCTCGAGTTTATTCAACAATTCGACGTCGGTGATTTCTTTTGCGCCCTTAATACACTCGTCCGTCGTCGATGCCGTCTTCCTGAAACTCTTCCTGCGTTCCTGTAGCGTAGGAGTTCGAGGCGGCACCTCCTGTTTCTCCTCTTCACCACACGTTTCCGTTTTCTCTTTCTTGATGGGTTTACCCTCGATGAGGCTTTTGATCTCGATGATTTTATTATAGAGATTCTGGGTGAGTTTTTCTTTGGCGTAGTTGGCAGCGAATTCACCGCCGTGGCCGTCGAAAATGGCAAAAATCGACACGCCTGTTTTGTTTATGTTGTCGTTAATGACGAAGCGGTCTTCCATCTTGGGCCTTCGGCCTTGCACCGCGTACGCTGCGGCCGAACCGACCTTCAACTCCCAGCTCGACTTTTCCACATCGCCCGCGGTGAAGTAGCTCAGCTTTTGCGCCTTGCTTTGGTCACTACGGTTTAGCGTATATTGGAGTCTCCCTAGCAAATTATTACTCCATAGGTGAACTGTTTGTACGTACATGACCATTAGGAACACGATCATTCCGAAAACGAACACTTCCGGCTTTAGCACGTAAAACTTTAGGAACCTCCACAGGTACGTTGACAGTGCTAGCGGGGACACGTTAAGAGGGACACCCCATGCTATGCGGGACATGATTTTTACGTGCGACACGTACGTTTGGTAAATGATCTTATCGTCCAGTTCGTCTTCCATTGCGATTCGTTTCTTTATCGAGGCGATTACGATTGCGGATCAATGTCTGCCCTTAACGCAGCATTGTTGCGGATAATCCAGTAGGTTTAAATTTAGATTTGTTGTGTCACAAATTACAATTACAACACTAACCTAAATATCTAAAATATAGTTACCTTCACCATCGTGAGATGGTGTCACTGAAATTTCTGGTTCTTCTTCAATAATTTAATTTTGATGCATTTTTTTTACGAATGTAAAATGTTTAAATAAATAACATAAAAATAAAATAAATGTAACAACTTAATACTGCCAGCAAGTCATTTTTACAGTTATTTGTCCGCCATGTTTGAGACGGACACAATCCGGAGCTATCCAAAAAGCAGCAATTATTGCAAATTTCACAAACGATTTCCAACGGTATTAACAAAAATTCTGTTGAAATACGGTTTTAGAAAATATGTTGATTTCGCCTGTTAAATACATTCTATAATATATTTACGTCTGTCGAACGGTAAGGTCAAATAAGACGAATCAAAATGGTTAATTTGTGGACGACTTTAGTGTCTTGGATATTTGTTAGGCGATAGGTATGTTCGTAAATAAATGAATATTTATTAAAAACACAATGCAAACATAATGACACAATGACAAATACGTGGATGCTACTTGCGTACCACATACATTTAAAGCTGATACAAGCCATTCTTGATAATTTCATAGCTGACTTATTTCCATTTACTGCATAATTACTACTACAAAGTCTTATAAGGTGCTTATTTCTGATGAGTTATTTGAAGAGCTTAGTTTCTACTATACTTTATGTAACACTCCATCGAGTTTATTTTATAGCGTTTTTGATTGACTGCTCCTCAGAATATCTCCATCCCTTATTATTACATCAGGTTAAAATAAGATGAGAATACCCCGGGAGTGCTCCGAAGCAGTCAATCGAAAATGTTTTAGTTATCAGCGTTATCATTTCAGTGCTGAACTGTGTTATCAAAAGCAGTTCCGAATCTGCAGCTTAAAATTAAAAGAAATTCTTTAGGTAAAAGTTTCAATGGAAGAATTTGAAATACTTGCGTGTGCTTGCGTGCTGACGTTTAAGGCCGACTTCACATGGGGCGGCATCGCGGAAAGACGGATCGGTATCACAGTATGGGTGCGTTTCGTTTGCGCACTCACACGCTTCGAGCGCTCATAAGCCTCGTTTAAACCATTCCCTTTGCCTTTCAAATGCCAACAAAGCGCTAGCACCACAAAAATTGGCGCTGCACCTATTTGCCGAATGGTTATGAATTTTTTTAGAAGAGGTCTGCAAAATAGGGTGTTTCAAATTTCCTTACGAACTTATGGACTACTGCATATAGGTAAATTGTTGAACGTGGCGTCCGTGTTGTTCGCCATAAAGAGCTCTGTCACTCTAATGACATAAGCACGACATATAATCAATTCCTTATCTATTTATTATCGCACCATGCCGTGAAAGTCTAGTGAGAATGTGGTACTCATGTATGTAACTAAATTTTGACAAGAGGCTTGCTCGGGTTCTCGCCAGGACAGTCCTAGAGACGTCCTAAAACGTCCAGGAGCATGCGCATAACAAAAAAGTGCTGTTTTGTTTGTTATGCGCATGCTCCTATTCTGGACCTGTGGAACCCGAACAAGCCTAATTAATGTCATGTCGACTATGATTTTTGCCGAATTAGGCAATGTTTTCTTTTCGTCAGGAAGCGTACTCACGGCCAAATTTACATAAAGTTGAGAACTGACAACACCGCATCAATCTGATTTTAGTTGTCACAATTTGACGTAGCTATGGTAAAATGACATCGAATTAAATTTTTCTAATTTAACATGATAGCCAACTTACTGGCTTAAAGTCACGGTCTACCGCGATAACAAATAGATAAGGAATGGATAATACACACCGATCGTGCAAATCTGAGTTAAGAAAATATACGAGGAAATTACGTGACATGACAAAATACGAAAGTTAGAAGGAGATAGCTTCATAAAAGTTCTTTGACTTATCGATCGGCGTTTAGTAAAAAGTAAACTGTATAGTATATTGTATAGTTTGTTTTTAAACTTGGAGGATTAACAGTTGTCGGCCTGTTGTAGGTAGATTGACACGATCATACTAAATAATAATAATAATAATAATAATAAACGTCTTTATTTCCCAGAACAATACAGTACAACGTAGAATAAAATGAACATTTTACTTATACAGGAGGTTTACAAACTCTTCAAGTAGCCAGTTTTAGCAAGAGATTTGCTTATATGTAAGTTTAAAACTGATCGAAATTGTCACATGAATTATGATTGATGTTAATTTTTAGGTTCAAATTGAAGGCTAGCGTAAAACTAACTGTCAAGCAGTCAATAACTTTGCGAGTTTTTGGCGAAAAAAATTCAAATTACTCCTCTTAGTTACAGTATAAGAAGCAAACTGTTACCTATGCTGTGTCCTAGTTTAAAAGCAAAGTGACGAGATTTTCTGATCACATGGGGCGTATTCGAAAATACAGGGAATAAGTAGCAGCTGCCCGGATTCCGTATTTTTAGACAGGTCTTTTGTCGGATATTTATTTGAGCGCGCAGATTTTGCCGAAAAATTCGTCGCTCGCCTTCTGCCTCCACGTCCACGTGTGCGACTACGAACACGTAAGAGTTATACCAACAGAGTGAATAAAGTGAAAAGCAAAATATACAAAATTATTTATATGAGAGAGAAAGAATATTACCCAACAGCAACGCTCTGAGTTTTCGAACACGCCCCTGTTAAAGAAATATCAAAATATGTATGTATTATTGACACTTTTTACTTACAGAAAATATTAATCTTTTTATTAAAGACAATAAAATAAATAGTTAAATCAAAATGTTATCATAACTTTTTGTTAACAAACGCTATACAAATTTAATTAATTTAAATGACGAGAATGTTGACTGGATTATGCATACGTCAATAATGCCATGTATAATGGGTTGCCTAGTTTGTAATAGAAAAATCTGTTGGGGGATTTTAAAAACAATTTAATATTATCAAAACATGATCATAACTCTACAGATTTATGGGTCAATTCTGCGCATATATGTAAGGACCGTAAGATCTGTAAGCCTCTAACTTAATTATTAAAATATAGAATTTTGAAGTTCTCTGGAAGGTATTATTTCTCCTAGGTCTCTAGGATTACTAGAGACTACGACATTATCTTAGAGACTTACATGAAAACCGTATCATACTAAGAACTTCAGAATTCCATTTTTTAATAACTGACTTACAGGCTAACAGATCTTACGGTCCTTACAGATATGCGCAGAATTGACCCATTAGTTTTTTAAATGATTTTTGTGAAATATAGTGTAATTGGTTGTCCTGTACCTATTGATTATTGACTTTTCTTGAAGGTTATTATTACTGTAGTTTAACAAATGATTTCACTTGAGTAACACCACAGAGTGACACTCTGTATGTTTGCATTTTGTTTGCGTAATATCTCTTGAAAGGAAGCCCTTACTTTAAAAGAATATTCATATATAATTGTTAAATAATAGACGAGAACTCAATTTTAATACAAATTTAATTTCATATTCAAGCAAATTGAGAAAAAAATTAAATAAAAAATGAGAGTGGTACTTATGTTCTATATTTATATATGATTTTTATAATAAATACATCACATACAAACATTAAATATCTAAATAACTGTTAATTAACATTATAATTTGGAATTTTTTTTTCTTCATATTATACCTATAGCATATACACAAATAATTTATTACTTAAAAAATAATAATAATAATAAAAATTGCTTTTTATTCACAGTTATTACAGATGGATCATAAAGAAACAATTGACTTACCACGCTAAAATAATATCATGAAGTTGCTTACGTACGAAACAAACAAACATAAAATACACTATTATGTTAGCATCGCTAATTCGATACAGTTTTCACATCATTTCGTATTTCTCACACAGCGCTCGATGACGACGTTTCCCTAGGTGCAAGTTCCATTTAAAAACACACTCCATATAAAATCTAAGCCAAACCGAACCGGGTGTTATTTAAAAACAATAAAATCCTAGCCTTAGTTTTTAATGCTGGTATATTTAAAGTACTCGAATAATTCTAAAATGTAAGCTACAGAACTTTTGCAGGTGGTGAAGATTTAAAAAAAAAGAGGTGATTTATAAAGGAAGTCTAAAAATGTGGATAATTTAATTTTTTTCTTTTATGTATGAAGCAAAATGGCTTTTCGTTTTGATTTAATACGGGGTAGAAATTAGGAAAGAATAAAGTAAAAAAAATGCTGGTTTGGTTTTCCAAAAAAAAAAAAAAAAAACCCTCCATCACTGATTTAGGTTGTAAAGTGTCTCAATTCTGAAATATCACTTAGGCACTACATGACACGAACTAAAAACTAAAAGTGTGCTGCCATTCAAATAAAAAGTAAGTAGTGGAAAAACAAACCCCTCGAATCATCCTCAAGAAACGAAAAACAAAGAAACACCGGTAATATTAAACTAGCATGCGCAGTTATCTTTGTTTTGTTGTTGGTCATTGGAAAGGTTATTCCTACCCGGCTGAGATGGTTTGTGTTGAACCCCGGATTCGGCGGCGTTTAAATCGAGGCGACCGTCTTGAATACTTTGATATATTTTCTTAGCCGTTTCTAAAAATGCTTCTTCTACATTGTGACCCCTGAAATCAAAGCGGTGAAACCGAGTTCTCAATCTAATTCAATCGATTTTTACGTTTTAGCACTGGCTTCGACGAACATAAGACCGTTCTCATCGGCAAACTGCTTCGCTTCTTCATATGTCACATCCCTTTGCCCTTCAAGATCGCACTTGTTGCCAATTAGGAAAATTACCGTGCTGGGATTAGTAAGATTCCTAGTATCTGTTAGCCAACTGCTTAAGTGATTGTAAGTCGAGCGACGGGTGATATCGTACACCATAAGTGCACCCGCCGCTCCACGGTAATAAGACCTAGTGACCGCCCTGAATCGTTCTTGGCCGGCAGTGTCCCATATCTGCAGTTTGATTTTTTGCCCTGACACTTCGATTATACGAGTACCAAACTCGACTCCTATTGTGTGCGGGCAGTCGGCCATAACTACAACAACAACAATACAAGTTCCCACATTAGGCATGCGTAAATCACGCTACTCACACTTCTTTTCCGTGAACTGGTGAAGTAAACACGATTTTCCCACACCCATATCGCCGATGATGATGTACTTAAATATGTACGAATAATTATATGGCCCGGCCGACATTTTTGTATGCTGCGGGGAGAAAATTAGCAATTAGTGATAATCTACACCACAAAAAAAAAACGTCAGATAGGATCAAACGATAACAAACATGACTAATAACAATAAATTTCGCAGGCAAGGTAAACAAAGTTAAGTCCGTAAGGCAAAGGGACGTTAAGTGGTAGGAGGTTTACCCTAAATCCACGGAACTTACCTCCAGTTACCAATATATCACAAACGAATAAGCTTCCTAACAAAGCACAATAATAGCTAGCTTCCAGATCTATTGATGATGTCAAATTCACACCAACACGTCGGCCATTTTCGACATTACAGAACTACTGCGTTAGTCAACTCTCAAACGTGAAACTCTAATTTTGCTCTGCGCCCAAATACAACGACGAAAACTGTAAAGCAGGAGGTCAATTTAAATTGCATCGAAAACACGTGAATTTCTCAAGTGCAAGTCTTTCAATCACGAGAAATTTATATTGATCACAACTTTTGGAGGCTGTCAGAGAGCGAATAAAATTCAAATAACGCCGGTAATGCAGGAAGCTTAATATGTAAATTTACTCCTGCTAATTTTTCCGTGTTCAAATTTCCTAGCTTAACAAGTAGCTATTTAAATATTTAAATTCAATTCACATGTGTAACTAAATAAATAAGTAGCAATGACTTCAAAATTGTCACGGTCGCCTAGATTAATGAGGCACCGGTCACGTTTGGAAAAAGCCTGTCTTGCGAAAACCTAGGGGCGGGACCACCGGCGGGACGTACGACATGGGTGAATGCAATTACATTTAACGGAAGTTACCATTTTGCGGTAGGTCAGTTTCTGCAATATGGCGGTTTATTGACATCCGCACTGACAAACTAATTGCTGGATTTTGTGTTTGTATCCGAGTGTAGTACGAATCTATGTGTTTATTTAGCAACTGTGATTAGTAGTATATGCGAACGATATATTGATACGTTATTAGAGACTTAAGTTAAAAAGTGAATGATTTTTAGGTTAGTTTCGGAATTTTTCGAGGTTCAGTGGCGCATCAAGCGTAATGTAAGTAAGCTTCTTTGAAGTACTTTCAGTCATAGAACTCTAGTGTATAGAACACAATTGGAATTGACAGTTCTCGAATCTTATTTAGTTAAATTGAATGTAGTAAGTGTGTTATAAACAACTGACGAACTGTTGGTTTGTGGACGTTCCAGAATTTTGTAAAACGTTTGTGTGCACCTGTGACTTACGCGGCCATATTTGCTGACCAGGTTAGACGAAAAGCTAATGTCAGTATAATTCTCTCCACTTACCTCCACGACGAAAACTTGTTTTACATTGACAATTTATTTATGAATTTATTCATGAACGCATGTCGTATTACATTGGTGAAGAAATTGATTAATATCTTTGATTCTAATGGGCGTTTATAGGTATTACCAACATAGCGAAAGAATTTACAAACTATTTACACTGTCACACAAAAATAAATACCATAACCTTCGTTTTTTATTGTTGATACCCCTGAAATTCACGCAAAGACGAAGAATAGAACTTGTAAATTCGTAAATAAGTTGACGAAGAAATTCATTTATTTGACGTCAAATGTAGTGCATTGTCCAACACTTGTCCAACTTCTTCATGAAGCGACTTCATGAATTAATTCATGAATAAATTGTTAATGTAAAACAGCCTTTAGTGTGGCTCTCTCTGGATAATTTTGAATTTAACATTTACATTTACATTTACATTTACATTATCATGACAATTTGAATAATAAATCATAAATAGGTAAATTGCATTCTTATTACCTCAAAATGTTGCACTTTAACAAATTATGCACTAGATTGCTTACAATCACTTCTCTGAAGTTAGCACAAGATCCTGTAGTGTGGCTCCCTCTTCGACACAGAAAATTGGCTCTGAATTAAGAACGCGATCAGACGGATAAAGAACTTTGTTAGGAAGCTGTGATAATTGCTATTGTAATGCATCATACTTCATAGATGGCGCCACTAAACAATTGCTTTTAAGGTTACTGTATTGAGAAGGTAGCGCCAACTTTCTATCTCTTTTAATTTGGGGTTAATCAAATTCATTCATAAACTCCCTAGCAACAGTAACTTGTTATGTATTTATCCTTTTTCTTTTTAGCGTTTCATCGCGTCCTGAATGGCGGTACCTTTTAAATACAGTAACCTTGATTAATTTGAAGGCTTCCGCGGCCGTCGTCCATGTTTGAATTGGCTTCCGGTTGGAACCGCGTCACGTTGACTTCTACTGCCGACGTTTCGTTCTTCATTGCAGAAGAACTTCTTCAGGGCTGCTGCTGCTGATGGTGTTGCTGCTGCTTCTGGTTAGTCGTTGAGACTACCTTGATTGTTTTCATAAACGAGGAAAGAATAAACGGAAGGAGTCGTACTTTCAGTAGTTTCTTGTTTTTGCTAGAAATTTGTTTGTGCAACATTTGCACAAAAAGTTATGTACATTTATAGTTGACGCTGCGCTCGGTTTCAATCGATAATTAATCAAGCAAAATCGACCGGCAAAAAACTCGGAGGTATCATAGATCGATAGATTTTCCGGTCCTCGTTGATTAAGTGCACCAAAATTAAGGGGACATCCCGCGGCAAATGGATTATTTCATCGGTGAAAGACGGTAAAGCAAAAGTGACGTTTGGGCCAATCAAGAGATGCGGGCCGATTTCCACTAGATTTACAATTCAATTAATAAATAAACTGTTATTAATTTTTTAAAACAAATTTGTGCTGCCATCTTCAGGCACACGGTGTGACCTAACCGTTGTTACAATTACAAATTCCACTCACCAATGTGCTCATCGATGAATCGTTCACCGATGAACTCATCGATGCGTTCTCCGCTAAACTCATCGATGCGTTCACCGATGAACTGCAGCGTAATGTTAGACGTTCGCGTACAGATGGACGCGGTGGAGAACTTTGAGGCGCTCGTCTTAAAATGTTTATTTAATCAAACGGAAAGTTATTTAGAAACTTAGTCATTTAGTTTTATATTTCTACATAAATGTTCGTATACAGGTTGAATTTTAAAACTAAGTGGTTATAAGTTAATTTCGGACGAAGTCGTGTAGGAGTGGAGGGGGTTCTACTTACTTACTTCAATCAAGCTGTATATTTCTCGAAAATGGTTCGAGATAGAGACCTGTGACTTGCACCGTTGGATTCGTCTCGTCTCACTCTACAAGAGTGATTTTTTTCGCGGCAATCGATTACCGATTACACCTCAAATTTTCATGGACTATAGCCTTGCTGTTTTTCGCTCGAAAAAATTCACCGACGATTTCGTCGATGTAATTACCGATGAGTTAATCGATGTGCTCATTGATTACCTCATCAATGTGCTCACCGATGAGTTCATCAATGCTCTCACCGAGGAATTCATCGATGTGATCACCGATGATTTCATCGATGCACTCACCGATGAGTTTGTCGATATGCTCAGCGGTGAGTTCATCGATGTGATCAGCAATGATTTCTTCATCGATTACTTCATCAATGTGCTTACCGATAAGTTCATGGATGTGATCACCGATCCTGATACAAGTTTTTCTAACATCGCATCACACTCATGTGATCTTGATACAATTTCATTCCTTTGAACGAAAATTTTAGACACAGCTTGTTTCGTTTTGGCGCGAAACTGACACCTTTTAACATCTCATCGCACTCATGTGATCCTGATTCAAGTTTATTCTTTTGAACGAAAATTGTAGTCAACATTTTATTTTTTGATTACGATTAAGTTTTAAGTTTTTTATACGGACATACAGTGAATACCTACAGCACATCATATAAAAAAAGTTTATTTCGCCAACTTATAATACATTGAAGCCTCGACGCACGAGATTCAAATTGCGGCAATAGAACAACATAAAATAGGTACAGGGAAGTTTCCGTTGCCGAAATTCAAACGATGTGGTGTCCTTTAAAATTAGGAATTAAATAAGTACGGATTAAATTAATACTATCATAACGTTAAAATATTGTGCGTACATTTACAGCATATTATCGAATTCAAAGCCGTTGTCTGCGCCGTACAAGAATTCGTATAAAATCGCTTCCAACTCGTAGACATCGCCGTCGTGTTTCATGGACCTTCCGTTCCTTCTGAACTCTCCGTCTCCATCCAGGTCTTCCTCGGAAATGTCGGAAAATTTCTCTCGGACGTCTTTCATAATGCATGCCTCCAATTTCTTGTACTTGTAGCACTTGAAGAACAACATGGGTTTAGTTAATTCCCTTGCTAAGGGCGAGGTTTCTTTTTTAGGTTCCGGTACGCATTGCTAAAAGCACGACAAATGAACAAGTTGAAAAATGAAAAACCCAAAAACTTACAGAAAACTGCTGACAATAAGAAACACCATCTTGAATATCCCTTCGTAATTCTTGTGCAACGGGAAGGTTCGAAACACGCTCGTTAATTTTTTCGTAATTAGGTTGGAGATTTTCATCCAAGTATCCGAGCTCTTGCATGATACACGAAATGTTCTTCAGCCTGCTATTGAGCCTTGTGGGTAACATATCGAATTGACCCTTCAAGTCCATGTCTCTCTACAACGTAAATTTTATTTCGCCCCTCAAACTCAGGTGGAAGTACTCACCGACATTCTTGCTCCTCCTGGATATCCTGGCTGGGCGAAAAACGGTAAGGCATAAGGAGAAGACACCAAGGGGCTAGCAGGATAACCGGGACCGTAGTAAAAGGGCCCCGGATTACCGAAGGCCTGATAAAACTGAGCCGGCGATCCAGCATACGGCCTGAAAGCCGCCGAAGGAAACGGATTCTGAAAATGCGTGCGTTCGTTTAACATTTAAAAAGTCTCGTGTTTGGCAGTATTTACTGGTCTATAGGCCAAAATGGCTTGGTGCAGATTCTCGGGGGCGAAAGCCTGTTGATTGACGTACACGGAATTTTCCGGATCCACGATGCCGTCGAGTTTGTGTTGAGTATTTGGCTTAGGAGTAGATTGGGACGGCGGAAGCGCTTGAGTTTCCATCGCCGCGCATTTAGCGCATGCAGCTTTTAGTTCTTTACGAATTTCCTTGACCACTTCTTGGCCGAAACAACTCTCAAATATCTAAATTGCGAATTAAAGGAAACGGAGAAATTTAAACGGACAAATAAAAAATAGCTCACCTTAATCAGGGCGTACTTCTTCAGGAATCGTTCGTCGCTGGAGAAACCGCTGACCGCAAAGAGCGTGACAGACAGGAGCAGGAACCGCAGCCACATTTCGCCTGTGAATTTTTCATACGTGACTTTCTCGGTCCACTATAATCGGGGGGCGAATATATAGGAGCCGAAGTTTGTTGTCGATTATACAAGCGTAAACATGCACCAGTTTCATTCATAACTGCGGTGGTTGTTTATTTTTCGCATCCGGTGCGCGTGTTTTTAATTGTGCAATGTAAACGATTGGGTTTGAATTTGCCACAAATGTTTTCGATTATCATCGGATTGAAACCAATTAACTCTGCGATTAAAATCTTAATTATATCAATAGTCACGTGGTGAAACGTAGCAAAATATACTGGGTGTCCTTCTGACAATGAGACATAAGTAATTTTACAATTCCTGAAAAGAGCTCTATTTTTTTTATTTTATTTTTTTCATTGACAGCGTCCATAAAACTTTGCAGATGTTAGGATTAAGTTGCGATATTCCTTGTTTTAAACACGTGCTAATTTGCAAACAAATACCATAATATACGATTTATGTTTCGTGGCGAACAAGTCCGTACGTGGTTCCGTTAGTTCGTGACTTGCGAGTTGGCGATTCGATTGGAATTTGAATTGTACGTGCGATTGCTTGTGGGTTACCTGGTCATGAAAAAAAGGAAAAGAGAAAAAAAACGAACGATACGAGTTCGGACAAGTCCACAAAGACTCTTTAGTTCGAAATGAGAGAATTACACTAAACGATCAGTAAAATATAATAATACTCTTAATAATAAAACACAACTTTTCGGAAAGACGAATTCGATTCTTTCCGGATCGGAATTCCGAACGTAGTTGCTGGCTTTCGAAACGAGTGATAAGAAAATTTTCCGTTCGGTTAAAAAGATGAGTGTGTGTGCCGTGTAGAGTATTTTATATGGGTTTCGTGCATTCGGATGATCAGATTCGGAAATCGAATTCGAAGAACGAATGTTGTATGTCACCAGCTTTAAACAAATTGATCCATTTAGTAAGTCAGGAATGGAATGTAGTGGTAGGTATTTCCAAAATTAAATAATATTGTGCAACGACCGTTAGATGACGGACGTCCAATTTCATGGACATTCATGTGTTCAAAGAGAAACTTTTTCTATGCAACAGCAACAAGTTCGTAATCACTTCGTAACTATTATAGTTCGAAGTCGTCAAAAGCCTGCAGTCATCAAAATTGTATATTTGACGTCGATGTTAAAATCGGTTAAATTCGGTGGGCAACTGTTTTTAATGTACTGTTTAACTGATCAGAAACTGCTGCTGGAATAAACCTATGAAGAAGCAAGAGAACAAAAAATGAGCCGTGAATGACGGCGTAGGTCATTAGAGGTCGTAACGGTGAGGACACGTCGAAGTGCCCAACAAAGATGAAAAAGATTTCACGGAAGTACATACAAGAACTTACGTAGTCTTCCGCAGAGAAGAAGTTATTTGCTTATAACTGTTTCTCGTTGATTTGCAGATCGATGGTAATTAAGACACGTGCAACTCATGCCTGGCACTGTGAATCACTTATCATGGTTTAATTATTCCTTCCACTTGCTTGACAGCAACGCGAAATTATTAAATTGACATATACATAAGTAATAACTTTCTTTTTTCAACGAAAATAATTCATCAATTGAATTGAAGATAAATGATTAAAGAAGGAAGATTAAAAAAAACTTTTAAAAATTTATGGACTCCTCAAGACGCTTTTCTCCTCTAGATAACTAATACGAAGTGAGAAAGAGATTCAAATATCAAAGTACAATAAAAAAAACGCACAATACAGTCAAAATTAATTCGGGGAAAGAAGAAACGGTACTCTGTACATTTAAAGCTTTCGTTAGTTCCTGTTGTTTCTTTAGCCTTCGGCTTATCGAACGTTGAATCTGAATTCATTCAATAATCCAAAATTTGGGGCACTTCAATTTTAATTTCGAGGACGTTTCGTTTACGTTTTACGTCACTCGCAGAAAAAAAATTATGTTTCCTACCGAATATAACAAGTGTCTAAATAAAAACCTGGTCAAGCAGACTACATTTAGTAATTCTGTTATGTAAGTGCAATGGATAAATTTTTATTTAGACGCTCGTCAGATGAAACTATGAAGAAAATGTATTTAACAAGGCACCGAATTGTAGAAAAAACACGACGAAATTTACACACACATCACATTATTTATATAATCTACCTGGCGTCTCTAAGAGGGGTAAAATGACATCATCCGTAACAGTCAAATTTAAAATATTTTTTCTTAGTACGCCCACACCTGTGCCCATTTGCGGATACCATCAGGTTACTCAAGGTTTGTAGCTGGAAGTATATTCGAATTGTTTGTCTAAGCACAGGGAGTGTTACAGTTTCAACCCATTGCGTAAAATTACTATTATTAATTTCCGATGATTCCGACAACGACCGCCAATTTTTTCGCTCGTGACTGTACACATAATAATAGGTGATTCTTCTGATTCTTTTTAATTTGGCGTCGAAGTTGGCAGTGACGCACCACAATTTTGATTGTTTGTTGTAATTCTAATTTTCTTATTGACTTTTTTCGTTTGTTACAACAGATCTCATTCTTATCGTCTTTTTTTCGTTTATTACAATAGATCACATTCTAATGTTATCCTATCGTATTGTTGAAATCGAAACCTCGAGAGCAAGGTTAGGTGTGGCAAGTTCAAATGTCAAATTAACTTGATGGTGATTGTTAGGCTTCGGACATTTCGGAGCGTTGCCATGGCTACGCAATGGCGACTTTTCGTTGGTCCTCGTATTGCGCAACCATGGCAACGCTCCAAATGTTCGAAGTCTGGTGATGGTTCACAACATAGTATAAGGAATCAAGGAATCAGACAGTATGGAAACTCTCCGTCGGCGCCTTTGATGTTAGACTAACCAATATATTTGACCTCTGGCCATCTTGTTGGCGGAAATAGCGGTAGTTTCAAATGTGCACAAGGTAAGAAATCTTGGGTGAAAATAAAATGTTCGAGTAGGTATTATCAACATTTTAGCGAACAAAAACGTATTATCTACATAATATACTTTGATAATAAAACAATACCTATACTAATTACATATTATTAAATGTGATATATGAGGTTATGTTTACCGGTGGTTTACCAATTCTTATGTTTTGGGAATCTAAACAACGTTATTTTGTATTTTGATTTATAGGCAGAGTTATATTTTCTGCTGTACTTCTTGATAACAGCCGTTATTTTAATTTATTGTGTTTAAAAAAACATCAAACCCAACAAACGGCAACAAATACAAACAGGCTGTCATCCGCCAAGAACATGGCGTCAGGCGTCACCAATCACAGTACGAGAATCAGGCATGCGCATAGAAAAACTAGTCACTAAAAGCGAACGGAGTTCCTTATTGCCTGATTCCTTATACTGTGGTCCACAATTAACTGTTCAAAGCCAATTTCGACGCCATATTAAAAAAAAACACTCTTTATAAAGGGAATCGATACAATTTCTTGGGCAAATTGATCGAATTCTTACTTACAGATTATTATTAGGCCTTACACTTTTATAACGACTTCGTTTTAAATAGTTTCGTTCGATTATAACATTTTCTTAATGTCCATGTTTTTTTTTTTTTTTTTTTTTTTTTTTTTTAAATTTTTAGTGGCGCCATCTATGAATTTTCTAACGAACTCCATATATAGAAGCGCCAAATTTGAACTACACAGCGCAAATACATAATAAAATTTCCAAAAAGAGGGAGTTACCTATTTTGGACCTACAACTTCAAAACAATATATATATTTTTAAATAATTTCGTTCGACGTAAAGTTTTCTTAACGTTTCAGTTTTTCGTTACTTCATCGTAAACTTTAAAATATTTTATTTTATTATTAATGTCGCCATCTATAAGTTTTCTAACGAACTCCAGCTTTAAGAGCGTCAAATTTCAAACTTTACCTTGCAAACAATAAATTTTGTAAAAATGGAAAATTACGATTTCAAAACAATAGTCTTTTAAATAATTTTCTTTGTACGTAAAGCCGTCTTCGTTTTTCAGATTTCATTGCTTCATTGCTAACTTAAAAACATTTAGACTTTTTAAAAAATTTTAGTGGCGCCATCTATGAGTTTTCTAACGAAGTGCAACTTTAAGAGTGTCGAATTTAAACTACACGTTGCAAATAGTAAATTTTCTAGAAAACAGGAAATTACTCTTGGACATGCTACTTCAACACAATATTTTTTTTAAAATAATTTCGTTCGTACGTAGTTTTCACAATTTCTCAGTTTTTTGTTGCTTCACCGCTAACTTATAGCGTTTTCGATTGACTGCACTAGTGTAAACTCGGAGAGTATTTTCATCTCGTGTTATTACATGGGGTTAAAATAAGATGCAATTACTTTCAGTGAATCGAAATCGCTATTAAAAATATTTAGAGAATTTTTTCTTAAATGATTAGTGGCGCCATGTATGAGTTCTCTAACGAACTGCATCTTTAAAGGCATCATATTTAAACTACGCACGTTGCAAATTCGTACATAATCAATTTTCTAAAAAGATGAGTTTACTTTTGGACATACGACGCTAACTTAAAAAGATTTTTTAAAACTTTTAGTGGCACCATCTAACGAAATGCATCTTGAGAAGTGCCAAATTTAAACCAGACTAAAGTTTTGTTTTAACTTGATCGCTCATATGACTTCAACATTTATTTTCTGTTTTTGAAACAATAAATTTTTGTACAGAATTCCGGTTTCTATACCATTACACTGTCCTTAAAAAAATGGCCCCATAATTTTTACTGCACCCGGGCCCCAACATTTAGAAGGCCGGCCCTGCACTATACGATATTATTATTTAATACTTCTACAATTATTTTAAGTTGGTTGTGTACATAATTATAGTTACAATGAAATGAAAATGACATAGGGGTAAGTTGCATTTTAAAATAATTGCACTGTACGTACAACATCAAATACCTATCACATCAGGCTACAAGAACATTCCAACGATGCGGTTAAATTACGCACGGTCATTCAACGACGAGATCTAATGAGTTTAATAACATTCAGGTAGGTACGTATGTACCTACTTCTACAATGTCAGTCACATATGAATTCTAAGAAGTGATGAAAATTATTGCATATTTTCTGTTAGTTTAAATACGCTATTATTAATAAAGCAAAGGCATTTCCGCGGCATAATATAAGAAAAATACAAAAAGAAAATTTCATCGTTTTTTAATTTGCAAAAAAAATTGTATTAGCGCAAAAATAGTAAAATGACAAAATTAAAGAAGCAAATATAACTTACGAGTTGCAGTCAACACGAGCTCGCCGCAGGAAGCTACCGAAGAACTCTTCGGCAAGGCGTCCTCCGCAAGGTCTTTATACGCCTTCTCCTACTGCGAGCTCATCTGCCGGAGAAGACCACGGTCAAGATCAAGAACGCTGTTCATCCGGGGACGTCACGGATCGCAGGTGCATGAACCGAACCATTTTAAGTTAATTGTTGACATAACAGTGATCCTGCCGAAATTATTAGCTATGTATACATCGTAGAATGTACGAAGTCAAGACAATTAACACCAGGAGGTAAAAGTAATTAGTCCGAGATGAGGTGATACTTAAAACAAAGGTACAAGGTATGAACAAAGAGAGCGATTTTTGTATTGTTGATTTATTTATTCGAAAACGTGTTCCGACGAAAGATTACGACGATATAATTAATCACCTATTAAATGTTTTATTTATTATTTGAAGAAGAAATGCTTGATTAGAAAACTTCAGGCGTTTTGACTTTTCTGAATTTGAATTTCGATCAGGGTTGCCAGATGTTAGAAGTTAGATGTCGCAGTAGAACTGAGCAGAAATCGCCCAAAATCGCAAATAACCCCAGAATTGTTCAAAATCCGAAAATTCAAGTTTTTAAAATTCGATTTTATTCAAGGCTTCTACCACTAAAATCAGTGCTCCCAACTAATTCATTCATTTTTGCTCTAACTACATATTTAGTTACCTCTTTGGACAAGAAACTACAGATTTAGTTACCACTTTACGTGACCACTTTGGCAATAAAAATAAATTTTAAAAATTATTTCCAAGCTTACCACAAATGTTATACATTTTTTTTTATTTTCGATTATTTTAAATCTTTTGTTTTTCCTTGTGGTTCTCAGTTTTTCGTCTTTTTTTATTTACTTCATTTGTTATTGAAATAGTTGACCCTGGAAACAGATAACCCTGCGATCTTTGTCACTTTAAAAATTTTTAACCATTTCAATTTCCTTCACCAAATAATCATAGTCTTTTATTTTTCCGTTTGCTTGACAGTTCTTTGATTTTTTTTTATTTAAATTTTCTAAGAGAAAGTTGATTACGTTTCTGACTGCCCGGCAAAATTAATCATCGCCTTATGTTTTTCTATGAGACCGTAGAAACAGAGAAGCTTTCTTATTGTTCGCGGAAAAATCAACAATCTTTTGTTTTTCCTTTTGTTCTTGGTTTTCGGTTTTATTCAGTTTTTACCACTAAAATTAGTGTTCCCAACTATTTCATTCATTTTGGGTCTAACTATATATTTAGTTATCACTTTGAACAAGAAACTATAGATCAAGTTACCACTTTGGACAAAAAACTACACTCAGTTACCACTTTGGACAAGAAAGTACAGACTCAGTTACCACTTTGGACAAGATACTACAGACTCAGTTACCACTTTGGACAAGAAACTACATAATTAGTTACCACTTTGGACAACAAGCACTGTTAGTATGACTCCCTTCTGTTTATTCCTTACTACAAGATAAAAACGGTGAAGATTATTAAACAATTCTTGGGGAATTCTTCCCTTGAGATGTTGGTGGCGTTCTTTTCAAATGGCCCCGAAAATTCAAAAATTCGCAAGAACTGTCAAAAAGAAAAAAGCAATTGCATATCACGAAAATGTATTAGTGTTAGGTTAAGTTGGTTATTTATCGAAATTTGTTGAAGTAGCCCAAAGTTGTCACCCATCGCAAATTAAGAATATGAGCAGCCCAATTTGCGATAAATCGCGGCATCTGGCAACCCTGATTGCGATTGTACGCTTCAGGATGTGTTACGGAATGAGTTGTGTTTGTGATGTGATGACGTGATGAGTCTATTGATTACTTAATGAATTAATGACATAACTATGTGCAGGTAGAGCTACTTTCACAGTTAAATTATTTGCTCGTTTTATTAAATATTTGGACATGTAACGGAGATCTTCTGAAGCTCGTCTTATGATTTGAATATGACATCCGAATGAATAATTTATGCAAATACTAGAAGAATAGGGAGTCTTAATTTTGTAATTGAAATAGTATTCGAATTTAAACTGTTAATAAATATTTAATAATAAATTTCTCCCAGTTTGAAAGACGAAATAGAAAAAGAACTTAACACGTCTCTCCAACAAGCTTCGGAGGCTTAAGGTTTGTACACAGAATATTAATCTTAAGCCCGCAATTTGACGTACACTCGTACGCAGCTTAAGTGCTCCAATTTGACAGTTCTGTGAGCCTTGCATCACAAAGTTTTAAGGGTGAGGTTCGCGTGCGGGAGGTGCATTTAAGGTGCGTATGAGTGTACCTTAATTTACGTGTATTTAAACGTGTACTTTTATGATATAGTTGTTTTCATAAGAGAAGAGCTCTGCGTCATATTACTAAGTTTAACACAAAATTATTTTGACACATACAAAGTATTCCGTAAAATAATGGCAATACACAGGAGGATTAAAAAAAAAATAGTTTCATGTTGCTCTTCAATTCTATTATAGAGTTTCTGTATCTAAGCCTTACAGTTTTTTTTTTAGTTATTATAAAGTGTTTACGTTCTTACGCAAGAAATTAAAATACGGCAAATTAAATAACTTTTTAATATTGATTTTAAACACGTTCATTTTGCGGCAATTGAAATCGCATCCTTGGGCGAGCGAAAATTTTTAAAATATTCCAACTGAAAACGCACAGATCAATGCGTAGATGTCTCCGGCCGTAAATCAAGGAAGTAAGCCTTTGTTATGCAACAAAGGGTTTCGTACAGAAGATTTACAACTGCACGAGACGTTGAACTCGATATGCAGATTTTGAAAACTAATTGCAAGAGGATTGCTATGCAAAATCATAACAAACAAAAATTAAAGTAAATTCATAAGTACTACATAAAATTCTTGTCCGATGAAAATTGTATATTATAAATAAAAACGTTTCGATCATAGGAATACCTAATAATCTGCTAATAAGCAGAACTGTGAGCACAGGAAAAGACTTTTTTTTTATTTCGCGGAAACAATTTCGATTTTGCTAACGAGCGCACGACTAAAAAGCAAATATTTGAACATTTACAGTTATGGCGTTTGAGACAAAATGTTTTAAGAATCGGCGATGTCAAGGAACCTGCGCTTTCCAGAACTTGAAGATTTTGAACTGTCCTTGACGAGATAAATAATTGCTGATACAGTGAAAGCACGTACGCTCTCGATAATAAATGTAATGTAAATAATGTAATAAATAATAAAATAGAAATATACAAGTAATAACCAGTGAAAGATTTATTAAATTATCATTATTGTAAAATATTTTCAAGGTTTTTTTTTCTAATTGGCAAACCAATACCTAAACAATAATATTTGGGGTGGGGGGAGGGCAACTTATTATACCCAAGTGTATTGCGTTTGCCTAAATCACGGGGAGATTTTGATAATAAAATTTTATTTAATCCACAAACAGTGGATTCTTAAATCTAGAAAGAGATGCAAATTCAACAAAATACATCGAGGGTTTTTGATCGACATTTTATGTATTTGGATTAATTTTAAAATGATTTAGTTAATCTGGAATTTGGCTCATAACTGAAGCATCGAGCCAGTCCATGTCCACGCAATTTAGAAACAACTTGTACATGAACTTATGTTTTAATTAAAATTCAGATATTTCCTTTTAAGTATGTATTTACTTTCTGTTTTACTGATCTGACAAAATAACAGATTAAAGAGTGGTGAATTAGATACAAACTTGTATGATTGGGTGCATAACCAACTGTGCCTAATTTCTGTAGTTATATGTACAGGCTGTCCCGTGACGTAATGTCACCACTTCACCTACGTGATAGTCAATTCAAAGTAAGTAAAAACTCTAATAAAGTTTTGTTCTAAAGTAAACCGTTTAAAAAGTACTGGGTGTTTAATGTTTAATGTTTTATTTTTTTTAATTTTAAAGTTCACCTAATCATTTATCCGTTCATCTAATAATCAATTCAAACTAAAAAAAAAACTCTAATAAAGCAAACCATTATTTTTCAACAATACGACGTGTTTTGTAATTTTCAGAATTTTTAAGCTTTATCTCAAAAGGTCTTCAAAGGCAACTACATCTCTTTTGAAGCATGCCAGAATGTCTTTAGCAAACAACGGGGGCTATTTTGAACACCTTTTGAGAGTTTAAAAATTCTGAAAATTACAAAACACGTCGTACTCTTGAAAAATAATGGTTTGCTTCATTAGAGCTTTTTTTTTAGTTTGAATTGATTATTAGATGAATGGATAAATGATTAGATGAACTTTAAAATTTTAGAAAATAAAAAATGAAACATTAAACATCCAGTATTTTTTAAACGGTTTACTTTAGAACAAAACTTTATTAGAGTTTTTTACTTAGTTTGAATTGATTATCACGTAGGTGACATTACGTCATGGGACACCCTGTATATCTAATGATTCCGAATTGTCTGATTAGAATTAATTAATCAATCGCCTGCCAATAATAACAGCAAGTAATGCAGTCTCTTCAGCAAAATGTATAAATAAACATGTGTCCGATAATGTTTTTTAACGGAAGTGTAGCCCTTCAAAGTTTATTACATGTTGAATGTTTACAACTTTAAGACGACGTTAGGGTACTAATTTTTGTTTTCATAGGCAACAAATGAAGTAGGAAATAAGCCTATCGCTATTGCTTTGATTTATTGACGTTACATTTAATAAACTTTGAAGGGCTACACTTGCGTTAGAAAGCATTATCGGACACATGTTTATTTGGAGTTTTTATTTAAATTACTCGTGAAGTTTTTCTCCGACGTCATAAATCACACTGTATATTATTTCCCAAATATATTACACCCGCTGCTCCCCGTGCCTTGCCTCTTTACCTCATACTTACCTTTTGCGTCCCACACGCATCGCTGTCACTCGTCCTTTGCTCGTCAAAATTTCTATAGATGTGGAAGATACTTTAAATTAAAATATTTTTCGAAAAGAAAAATTTGTTTCTGATTTAGAATGCGCGGGTATAGTATTCCAGTAAGTTATTCTTTTGAAATAAAAGATTAAAACCTTCGAAACTAAAGTATGTAATTGTAAATAAAAAATATAAGTAAATTCAGTTATACCCTAGCAATATCATAGCAATATATCTAATATACATAAATGTGCATCTATAGCGGAATCTTATCAATAAATAATAGGTACATAATAACAAATAAATTTATAAAATTATTTATTTATTGTAACCATTGTCCTTTCATTTACAAAAGAAATCCGAATTATTAATTGAATTGGAGAAAGTGGGGAATAATTTGGTTTTTCGTAATATTGCAGATGTAAGTAATTTAGTGCGTTGGTTCCACGGAACATACAGTTTACAGTTTCCGCTTAAAAATGCGGACCGTACGACTACACTTCTCGAAACCAAGTGACATTTTTACCCCTTGCAAATCAAGCCCGAGTTTTACTGGCCCTGTCCGCTTCTTTCCCCGCCAAAAAATGTAGTAATTTGCATGCGGCGAAAATCCTAAACAAGGTGGGCGATTCTCCTCCGCCATAAACATTTCAGATTTGGATTTAACCAACCCTTTCGGTCCTTCCAGGTCTGACAGGCCGCGGGTAGAAAGCGGCGCTTTTTACTGTTTCAACCCTTTTTATTCAAGGACGATTTCCCTCTGGCTTTTACTGACTTTTTTGCAAAGTACGGTAAAACCATAAATTTTGTTTATTCACTGACTAACGTCAGTGAGCCCTGCGATTTATTATTTTAATGCTGCCTTTTCTACACAACTTTTACAATTCTCTTTGTGAAAGGATTCGGACAGCTATGCAAATGTTCGAAGACTTATTATTAGTAGGGCACGGACTGTAGTTCGTTTTAACGAAGTAATTAAAACGAAGTGGACCATAATGTATTTGTTAAAATTTAACCAAGCAATAAATGGCTTTAATTGAATCGAGACGGGGCAATCACGTTGGTTATATGCGAGCCCACTATAAAGGCTGGTCTACACGCAACGACTTATCGAACGACTTGTCGAATCAGACAAATCGTATCAAGTAATACGGAGCGTGGGGACCACAAAAGTAAAGCTAGACGTACGTTTTGCGGTCCATACGCTCCGTCTTACTTGATACGATTTGTCTGATTCGACAAGTCGTTCGATAAATCGTTGCGTGTAGACCAGCCTTTACACAGCGCACGTCTATTGAATATGTGATCGTCTCAAGGTCGGACCTATTTCTCCACCTAATTTCCTTGCTCTGCTTATTAGGCAAAAAGGAGCGATAATAAATGTTTGATGTATTTATTGATAATTAAATTCGATTCTTTCTGTCGTGACTGGTAAACGTGCGGTAAATGAATCCGAATGTCTTACATCTTGCATGTACATACATAAATTTGAAACGAACTTGTGGTGCGTGTGGGGAGTTAATTTCGCGTTTTAACTTCGTAAGCGACGGAAAGGTGAAGCCCGTCAGGCGTTTTCTGATATGACGCGACCTTTTCCTGCGAGGAAATGCGAAGGGCGAGTCAGAAAATGCGTAAGGAGTCATATTTAATTAACGATATCATAAACGTAGCCGCTTTCGTAAAATAACAGGTCTAATGAGAGTAATGAGACAAAAAAAGCAAGGACGCGCGAAACACATTCTTTAATTATGTATTTCTTTGTAGAAACAAATTTTGCGTAGGCATATACATAATTAATTTAGTCAAAAGGATTTCGTTTCAAATTCAGAATTATAATATGAATTATTATAAATTAATGGCAAACAAGAGTATCTTTTTTAAATTGAGTTATTGAAAATTAACAGCCTTCTCAATATTAAATAACAGCGTAGTTTTGTCAATTGACTAATAGCGTTTTCGATTGACTGAACTAATGTGCACTCAGAGTATCTTCATCTCATTTTATTACATGAGGTTAAAAGAAGATACAAATACACTGAGTGCAACCGGTGCAGGTGAATCGAAAACTGGCTTCACACGGCTTGCGATAATACAGGGTGTTCCTTTAATCTACGCAAATATTTAAACCTGTCTTACATCACCATAAATGGCAACGATTGAACTCATGTGTCCTTAACATTTCGAGAAAGTCGCAGTTGAAAATCGGGCAAGAATTAATCGCACGTCTATGTCTTTGAGGTAGGTCAAGGAAATGAAATTTTATTGCGACCGCAGCAAGCATCTGTTGGAACAAAAAACAGAACTGCAATCGAGCAGTAACCCAGTGACCTTTGCCGAAGTCGGGCGGCTAATAAAAGCAATTTTTCGTAGCCAAGGAATTTGCTTCATTTTATTTCATTTATGATCATGACACACAATTTATTGCTCCGTATCCTTTGGTATCAACAGTTTAATTTGTGAAAAGTGGTTGAAGCTAAATACGAATACTATTTCTTGTGCTTAGTATTACTTATTAAAAGTATTCCTATGAATTAAAAAGACATAGCCACCGGTCTTTTCGTGTAAAATAAAAATTCCGCTTTGCGAAAATAGGAAAAGTTGTTACGTTACATAACCACAAAAAACACTGTGCATTGATTGCACTCGGGAATGGAACATTGGCCATTCTCCGTTGACTAAACGTTCACTTCGGAAATAGCTGTCGCTTACATTTTTGTCGCTTACTAATTTCAATTAATAAATCTATCTAACGTCGCCAATTGATTGATAGCTGACAGACTATTGACATTGATAGAACTAGCTAGTTCAAGAAAGAGTAGTGCGGCGCAAAGAAAATTAAAAATCAATAATAATATGTATTTGCCCAACAGTTACAAAGAACCAATAACAGAGCAAAAGAAACAACAGTGGATTATTTCAAAAAATCTAAACCTAAGCTAAATCTAAAACTAAAATTAGGTAGAGAAATGAAAAGAAGAAAAAATAAATGGAAGAAGAAAGAAGAAAATAAATAAGTAAGTGAAGTGCACGGTGAACGCAGAAGTAGAAGCTATTAAGAGTTAGGAGGAGAGTTGGTATAGAAATTCACCAAACATTTTCTAAAGTGACGCTATTTACACGGAAGACATCAATGTTCTTGCAAAGATGGTTGTAAAGAGCAGAGGCAATGTACATAGTTGTAATATCATTGACATGGTAATTAAACAGAAGACGGTCGTCGAAAATAACGCCGAGGTCCTTAAAAATAGTGAAACACGTGGAATATGTCAAGTATTGATCATTTAGTTAATAGTGAAACAAAAACTTACGCGAGAAAGAAATGGTTTTGCATTTATCAACATTTACAGCGAGTCTATTAGATGTACACCGGTCAGAAATGGAGCTTAAATCCATTTGAAGAAGAAGGGCATCTTCATGGGCTGTTAACAACACGAAATAATTTGGCATCATCGGTGTACATTAAGATCTCGCTATGTTTGGTGAGGGACAAGGGAAGAAGAGGTCCTAAGTTGGCACCTTGGGGAATACCAGGAAAAGCAGTGTAAGTGCGAGAAGAAAAACCGTTGTAATAAACTCGCCGGTGCCTTTTCAAAAGATACCTACGAATGCAGCAGAGGTGAATGGTTAAGAATGGAATTTCTTTATCAACTCTTGCCCTGAAATGTGGACGGCATGTCTTAGCTTAATTAATTTATCTACCCTTGTCATGAAATCTGGACGGCATGTCTTAGCTTAAGTGAAAATTACGTCCCTCCTTAGGTGTATTCTTTTGATCTGAACGAAGTGAATGGATTCAACTGAACAAACTGAAAGTGAATAAATATTCAGTTCACTTTCACTTTCGAACTGATCGGCAAAATTATTTGTTCAGAAAAAATTGAATGTAATCACTTATTTCAAAAGAGTGGGGAACTGAACACAAACGAGAAAATACGATCAAATTGAATATTTTCACTTTTGCTGATCGCATTCACTTCGTTCACATCGAAAGAATACACCTCTTGTTGCTGTTCCATAAGATTTTATTGAATTGAAGAAGAATTATCAGCAGCCATCCATGACATTTTCTTCGAACTAAACGTTTTGAGCGCTATATTCGGATACCCTAGAGTCGTTTGAATTTCGGCAGAAAAAGATTCATCAAATTTCTTGTTACATTTTTGCCACTTTTGGCGTTAATAATAATGATAAATTGTATAAACATTTATGAATTGCAACTGTACGTTGAGCGTGATTATTGTAATAAAGTTATTTATTATCAAATTCACGGAACTTGAGCTATGCGTCATCAATCACCGAAGCTACAACCGACAAGTATATCAGTATTATTTCTTTGTCAACGGTGAATAAGAAAAGAGGATGGAGTTATGCTTTTTATGTGTGATGACGCAACGCCAGAGGCGTTTTATTTATGACGCGGAGCTCTTCTCTTATGAAAACAATAATACAAGGAATTGTCACACATTTTAAATTATACGTTTTTTAATAACCAAGCAAGTTTTCATTAATTAATGTTCTGAAGATTTCTTTTGTCAAGTATGTTTCCCGGCCTACTTTTGCGCAGTTGCGCCATCTATACGATAATGTTTGAACTAAACTGTTAAAGCGCCAAATTTAAATTGATTAAATACTTAGTTGTAGCGTTCTGGATTGACCGCACTAGCGCGCACTCATAGTATCTTCACCTCGTGTAATTACGTGAAGTTAAAAGAAGACGCAAATACACTGAAATGCTACTCGTGTAGGTGAATCGAAACGCTATTAATTTTTCACCGATGCGATGATTTAATCAAGTTTTCGTCAGATTCTTGAGCGCGAAAATTAAATTCTTTTTTCCGTGTAATATGATTCTCAGCCTAATTTTTTTAATGTCGCCATCGATGAGACGATTTTGAACTGAAATATTTAAGCGTCAAAATTGAATTTGGATAATATTTACAGTTTTTGGGCCTAATTTTTTTTTAATGGCGTCATCTACGCGATGATCTTGAACTAAAATATTTAAGCGCCAAATTTAAGCTGACAAAATACTCCCAGTTTTTCGCCGACGATTTAATCAAATTTCTTGTCAGATTTTTTTGCGCGTAAAGTAATTAATATTCCGAAAAATGCTTTTGTGCAATGTTCTGCGCCTAATTTTTTAAAAGCCGCCATCTATCTTTGAACCAAGATATTTAAGCAAAGAATGGAAAGCAATGAATGGCTAAGACCGTGGGCACTTAATTAAATTAAATTAAAAGTTTATGATCTATGTGATCATAAGTTTTGGCAAGATCTGTATAAACGACATCAACTTGAGGGCCACAATCAAAAGATTCACGTGGATATTGAGAGAAGCATGCAGAAAAATTCCGGGAAAATAATTTTGAAACACAGCATGATTTATACACGAAGACAACTTTGGTTTAGTTCAAATACCTTCCAGTTATTAATAATTCTAATAATTAATAGAATAGCAATCGTATTCAATACACTTTACTACTAATCGGTAAGAAAGACTTTTGACAGTCATTTAAAACTGCCCGAGTTTAAATATTTAAATATAAATCGAGTAATATTGTTTTTTATATGCCGATCAATATCCAAGGACAATTAATACCGTCGAGCGTCGTCGGCAGAAACGTCGAAATTTTATGTTAAAAGCTCGAACACAGAAAAACAACCGATAAAAAGCCACCAATCATAACGTCCGGCCGGCTCCATCTAAAACAGCGCCGCGATAAATCAGGACCGGACAAAAACGGAACGGAAAAATGTCGCGAAAAACTCGCCCATAAAAATATGATTTATTTGTTGTTGTTCCCGTCCGCCGTCCGCAAAAGGAAAAAAAACAAAGGGAAACGCACCGGCATAACTCAGGCCCTGTATCGTGTGACAGTCGCCGATATGTTTTAGTATCGAACGGTAATAAAATCTAAAATGGCCGCGAGATGCGAGGGTTGTTCATCTCGCCACCCCGATGTGATGCCCCCGCGCTCCGTGATCCCCGCACCGTGACTCATTGCGGGGGTGGTGTCCCTTAGATTTACTGCGCGACAGATGTATATATTGCCAACATTAAATTGCTTTTCGTACAGGTACACATAAACAGAACGCATAATAATAAAAGCTGGGGAACGCACCGCAAGTTATCCATCCCAGTTGCTTATTCTTACTACAAACGTTAATGCAATGTCACTAGAGAAACTGAAAAGCTTTTACCGCGAGCAAGAAGCTCTAATTTTGATTACTTCTCAACGATAAAAACACGTTTTTTTTTTCAAGTTGCTTGTGTGCTCAGTGATAAGAGAGAGCGGAAATGTTATGAATGACGAGCTTGATCAACAACAATTTCGTTATGTTAGGTCGTGTCGTTTCTTGGAAGCGAAAAAAAAATAGATAACGTACGCCTGGGTACATATTTGAGTTTGATAAAATAACCTAGTGGCCAACTAAAGTCGAAGCATTTTATATAAAGTTTTATTTATAATGCTGCACGAAATTAATCGAAACACAAACGTGAGAGCAACACGAGCAAAGTAATTTGTATCGCACGATCTGTGAGATGCGAACGTAGCCGTCCGTTCATCCAGCAGCAAAGTAGCAACACCATCGGGGGGCACATGTGCTTAAAATAATACATCTGCCAGTTTTCAATCATGTTGACAGTTCCGAAAATAACAGAAACCAAAAAAAGTCAGTCAACAAATTTGTTTACCTTCGTAGAATCCGCTTCTGTTTTCCAGGCGATTACGATAATGACCCGGCGATGACTCAAAATTTTCGGGTCCCAAATTAAAAATGAACTGTTTGTTTTGCTTGGTTTATCTTCCGTTTTTCGAGTCTGTTTGCCGATTAGTCATCTAGCCTGGCTTTGGTCAAACATATAAATAAATAAATAATCCGACGATAAGTTGTTGTCTTGTTGTATTTTTGATAATATTTTTATTGTTTTGTCTTAATTTCGATTCCGAGTAAAAGTTATTATTAGAATTATTAGGAAGATAATGTAATTTACATTTTCGAAAAAGATTACGAGGATTTTGTGATTTGTTTTCTAATTAGAAGAAGAAGAAGCCCTAAGTTGGTTTTTAATTGCACATTTACATGGACGTAATCTTGTTTGAATTCGTTTTCCTGGAAGGACTCGGAGCTTTCTATTAAAATTGCAATCGCATTTAGTTTCTTTGCATGTCGTTAACAACACATTGTTTTCCTATTTACTATACTACCTACTAAGAAATTGAAGGAACAGAAGTATGATACATTCACCTCGTTTTATGTCATTGAAAATTACAAAGAAAAAAAAAAACAGTCACAGTTGCGATTATAGCTAGTGACCTTGAACTTTTTTTTTTTTTTTTAACAAAAAGCAAAGAGTATTTTTTTTAGTACAGAAGAACAAATATTTTTGAATACATTCAGACTCAACCGCAGGTGTTTCCAGCTTAAATACCTAACCTAACCTCACCTAACCTAATGTGATCGGTCGAGCTTTTTTTTTGTATGAAACACCCGGTATATTATCGAAGTTTTGAATTCCCCGGCAAATTCTAGCCCGAATTCATGTGTCGCACGAGGGGTCTAATGTTATCGGTTCTCGAGTTAAGACAAAAACGAGATCACAGTCTAATGTCTTCGGAGTTCTGGATGTTACAGAGTTCGTCGCTTAGACTGTGATCGATTTATCATAATTCTCTTGGGCTCGGTACAAATTGCTTTTTCGTGGAAAATGATTGCGTTTTGCTTGGCTCAGAAGATAATCCAACGCAAGCAAAACGTGGAAAAGTTAAAAAAAAAGCAATTCCTGCCGAAACAGTTAAAAATTTCGAATTGGAAGAAGTTCCGGACGGTTTAAGTCTTGACGAGTATTATACCTAAGAAACACCCTGTATATTATCGAAGTTTTGAATTCCCCGGCAAATTCTAGCCTGAATTGATGTGTCGCACGAGGGGTCTAACGTGATCGGTTCTCGAGTTAAGACAAAAACCATGTCACAAAGGTCTTCGTAGCGGGTCTACGACATTTGGGTGAATGACAAATGGGTGAACGACAAATGGGTGAAGTCATCTGGGTGAACGACATTTGGGTGCAAGCGACAAATAGGTGAATGCGACATTTGGGTGAACGACAATTGGGTGAATGCGACATTTGGGTGACCGACATTTCGGTGAACGACATTTAGGTAAACGACATTTGTGTGAACGACATTTGGGTGAACGACAGTTGGGTGAACGACAATTGGATGAATGCGACATTTGGGTGAACGACAATTGGGTGAACGACATTTAGGAGAACGACATTTGGGTGAACGACGTTTGGGTGAACGACAATTGGATGAACGATAATTGGATGAACGATGTTTGGGTGAACGTCATTTAGGAGAGAGTAACATTTTTCAGTCTTATAAAAGCCGCCGACGAAACATCGAAATCCCCATTTTTATTACGAATTTTAAAAGGCGATATTTTTCACATGTAAAATAAGTAAAAAGTGAGCAAATAAAAATCAGATTAGAGTAGGCGGTGCAAAGAAAATGTATGTCTGTGATTAACTGAATTAATTAATGTAATACATTCATGGACTGTCAAATTTATTGACTTTTTATTTAATCACAGACATACATTTTCTTTGCACCGCCTCCTCTAATCTGATTTTTATTTGCTCACAGGTTATATAAATCTACATAGAAATTTTAAATGTCACATGAGAAATTTTTTGAACCAAACAAGTTTGGAAAATTAAAAAAAAAGATAAAAATGTTTACCCTAACTATACGTCACTTGACAAATAAATGCCTGCTCGAGCATGTCATTTCGTATCAAAAATATGCCATATTTTAAAGCAATTCATTCATTCTTACAGTGGCGTACCCTTGGAGTACATTTTTTATCCCTTTTAATTTTCAAACTACGTTTAGTTAATAAAGCAAAGTTTAAAGTTAAGCTCTAACAGGAAAATTGTCGGTCGGGCGACCGCCTAGCCCATTTCGCTAGTTCATTACTTTTAAAGTTGGCTGTACCTAATAACGTTATTTATTTGGCAAATAACTCGAATTTTATGAATAGTATCCATGGTGATTGGTAAAGTTATTCATCAAATAAATTTATTAGCAGATTGATACCTCGGCGCCTAGTATAATAAATAACTATGTAGGTATTACTTTGTTGAAAGTATGCAATTATAATTAAATGAAATAACAGATCTTTCATATTTCATATAAACAGACTTATTGTTTATTCAAAATTGTCGTTCTCCCAGATGTCGTTCACCCAATTGTCGTTCGCCCAACTGTCGTTCACCTAAATATCATTCACCTAATTGTCGTTCACCTAAATGTCATTCACCCAATTGTCGTTCACCCAAATGTCGCATTCACCTATTTGTCGCTTGCACCCAAATGTCGTTCACCCAAATGACTTCACCCATTTATCGTTCACCCATTTGTCATTCACCCAAATGTCGTGCTCCCCTTCGTAGCTTTGGATGTTGCAGACTTGGTCTGCTTAGACTGTGATGGATTTATTAGAATGAGATCAATCAGATGATTGTTTTTTTGCAGATGGTTTCTTAAGAGAATCATATAGTATAAAGGTGTGTGTCCTTTTGTGACATAATAATGATTTCAGGTTCTTGTACATTTAAGAGCCCTTTGAGTCTTAAGACAGCTGTTGGAGATTCACAGTCTCAAGACTAGGACAAGCCCGTGTCGACTTGAGACTGCAAGTCTCAAGTCTTGGAGTATTTAAGAGACTTTTGTACAGTTTGCTGATTCCGTAAGTTATGAATCTTCCGCCGTATCTCCTGACAGCCACAATTAAAAACTGTCCCAAATTCTTCAAACTTACACATTATTTTTTCGCGATTTCTGTACTGTTGATGTTTTGTGTACATTCCACAGAAACTCATTTTCCTCATAAAGAGTGATTAATTTAAAAACTTCGTCATCTGTCCACTCTCGGCTCATTTTGTCAATTAATTAATAAGTTTGTGAAAACAAATAAAAGGTTTAATGTAGAAAAATGAATAGATTTTGAGATCGCTCTCAGCTCTTCCAACTCTGCTAGAAAAGTTGAGACTAAGACACAAGAGCAGGAATGAACATGTCCATCTGATATCGTGCACTCTCGGAGCTCTGTCACCGAGAGTGCTCTCAAGTCTTTTTCCATTGGTGATTGAGTCTCAAGACTGACTCTCGAGAGTATTTTGTCACAAGTGGACACACAGGCTTAGCTTTGTGTTTATCTCCATGACATGAAATTTTATTCACGTAGGAAAAAAGTAAATATTTTCCGAAGCTTATCTTAATTCTTAATAATTGAGATTGGTGGTGGTAAATCCTTTTCCATACCATCAATACCAATTAATATTTTTTTAAGTTTTAATACAAACTTTGTATTCTAACCTTAAGTACCAAGTTTAATTAAATTCAATTAAATAATATTCATGAAAAAATAATGTAAATAGTAAAGTAATAAGAAGGACGCGAACTAATAGTTAGGGATGAGAAAGACGTAATGAAACAAAAAAAAAACAGAAAAGCTGCAAGAATTATTACCAAAAGAATCTCAAGTGAAACAAGATTTTAAAGACGCCTAATTATCTTCGTGTAGCATTTATGTTTCCGATTAGCAAAGGAATTTATGTGCACACTAAAAATTCATACAGGAAATGTATGACTTGCAATTATTTAAAAATTACCGGCGCACTTCCTACGTTAATCACCGACTTGTGCAACTCTCTCTTGGATTCACCTGGCATAAATATCAGTGAAAACGCAACATATTTACAATATTCGTCGCGTCTTTCTGGCGCTTACACATTTCTAATTTTTTTTTTTACCATCTAGCACAGTCGCGCTAAAATAAAGAATTTTTCGGCTCACTTCTGAAAGGCAAAGTAAATCACCGCCTTAATTTCGCGCTAAGACATTCCTCCTTTCAGCCCTTTTTAATGGCCTAAACACATGTGACGTCGAAAAAAATTCGAGAGGAATAATGAATGAATTTTAGATTATCATCGCGGTCTGTACAAATGTCGTAGAGTTGCGAGTCCAGAAACGAGCTGCTAAGTGAAGAAGGCACGGTGTGAAAACTATGTACAAATTAACGATAGTGGTAACATGGGTGGCAAAAAAACTCACCCCGAATTCGGGGGTCACGGCCCACATGTGCGCAGGGATAGGAAGAGGATGTGGCCGGTGGCGGACATTGCTTTTTATTGCGACAACGAAATTCGATCTTATACCTTTAAACGATACTCTCTCTCTGCATGTTGGGATCGATATCACTCAAATTCAAAACAAAAAAAAAAACGTGAGTTAAAAGTATCATACGAAAGACTAAGGGCGCAAAGATTTTGTTTACTTTTCCCAACAAAAATAACGATTTTTTCTACTTTCGGTATTCATAGTTAGTTCCCTTTTTCTTTACTAAAAAATTGTAATTCAACAGCCGTCGATGTTAGATTCCTTTTCAACTTCGAACACACATACATCACGCGCAACAATAACGAAGGGACTTTTTTAAGACACCCTCGGTCGTCCCGGTGTCATTTAAGAGATTAAGTGACCAGCCAGCTTACAGAAAAAATCTTTGCGCTTACAAATGTCTCGGTCGCCAAATCCATTGTCCCCTTGCGGACTGACCGACATGTGCTAGTTAGTTGCCCCTTTTATTAAAACGAAGAATGTTAAAACGTGCGAGCGAACCGATGGCCAATTCCAACAGATTCACAACTTTATTTCTGCGTTTTACTTTTATGTGTCTCGAGCATCTGCTACAAAATAGAGATAAGACGAATTCAAATAGATTAAAAAATTATATACGTACAATGAAATGCAAATGTAAAGCAAAGAAATGAGAACAAGAACAAGAAAAGAGAGAATTTGCAACTTTCAGCAAGAAGAGACCAATCAATTGATTTAAAAATCTGTTTTTAAAAATAAGTCAAAATACATATCAGGATTAAGTTTCGCAAAAAGAAAACTTGCGAACGATTAAGAAATCCAACTTTCTCTTTCCGAAAATAACAACAAAGAAAAAAAAAGAAAGCTTGTTGAGTTTTCTCCCTGCATGCCCTAGTTTTGCGCAACAAGACCGGCGATAACGAGGGCCATAAAAACTTTTTCGCCACGGCAAAGGCAGAAAAAAGTGAAACTGTCGACGGCACAAAAGCTTTAAAAATATCTTTCTTGCACAGTACAAAGCTACTGAAATGATCGTCCTGCAGCCGAGACAATGCGTTCGTATTTTTGGGTCATCGCTGGCAAAAACTGTAAAATTTGTTCCGAGAATTTCAGTTACGCAACCCTCAACAAATTGCCCGGATAGAATCAGAGAACTATAAAAATGTGCTGCTTTAAAAAAAGTAATAATAAATTTCACGACAGAACAATTAATCTTACTCAAACCTTTTTCTCTGAAGACGAAATCAACATTCTGGCCTTTCTTTTTCCCCAAAAAGTCAAATCAACTTCAAAAATCTAAAAGATCTTGTCATGAATTGTGAAAATATAATTACCTCTCAAGAACCCGCCTTCAGAAATAAAATACGTCTTCATTTATTTAATATTATTAATCAAAACATCTCCAACCAACAATCACATTACAACAATTTTCCTTATAAAACTCTTAAAAAACTTAATCTCAACTATTAACAACAATAATTTAATTTGCACAAAAGCCGATGAAGGACAATCGTTAGTTATTTTAACAAAAGATGATTAAATAATTAACACGTTCCGCCGTTACTTTGTGATATTCCATTATAACAAAAAGAAAACACACAGTTAATTACTTTGTTAATATCACATTTATTTGTCACACAGTGACTGCAGTTTCAACATTACAATGTCATTTTCAAACTGATAATTTAAACTGAAAACCTAGTCTATATATACACCGAGAAAACTAAATTCTAAACTATTGACAATAACTGCGTAACATCTGGAGGGATTTTTTAATTACAAGCTTCGAAGAAGGTTGAATACATTAGGTCAGTTTGGTCGTTCAATAAAATTTCTTCGGAATTACTCGCCGCTTTACGAATTTCTAGTGACTCCAGTAGGCTTAATTTAAGGCTTTTTTCTGCGTAATGTAACATTTGTGTATTATCTGAAGTGAAAGAATGTTTTTCTGCGATTAAATGGTTGGCAAAATTTGAATCGGTTTTTTGTAGATTGAAAGACCGAATGTGTTCTTGAATGCGTGTGGCAAAATTTCTCCCAGTCTGACCTATGTAAACGCCTTTACAATCATTACATTTAAGTTTATATACACCAGATTTTTTAAATTTGTCTATTTTATCTTTAGTGTTAAAAACCAAATTTGAGATTTTGTTATAGGGTTTATATGCAAGTAATATATTTTGATTTTTGCTAATTATTCTGCCGATTTTTTCGGATATTTTACCAAAATATGTAAGTGAAATGTACTGTTTGTTGTTACTCGAATTTACCTTGGGATATATAGTATTTAGTGTTTGTTTTTCTAGTTTATTTTTTAGAATTTTGTCAATAATGTTGCTGTTGTATCCATTATTAATAGCTATTTGTTTTATGGTTGTTATTTCTTTTTTAAGATTATCTTCTGAAAGTGGAAGATGAATGGCTCTGTGGATCATAGAATTAAATGCTGAAAGTTTTTGTTTGTGTGGGTGCGAAGAATCTGCAGGAATTACTGAATCTGTGTATGTGGGTTTTCGGAAAATATCAAATGCTAAATTATTGCTGTTTTTGGTTATAGTTACGTCCAAAAAGTTTAAATTATTATCCTCCTCTGTTTCGACTGTAAATTTAATATTAGGGTGTACTGAGTTAATATAATTTAAAAAGGTTTGTAACTGCCTAGTTGTACCACTAAAACATGCTATTATATCGTCCACATATCGATACCAGAAATGTATATGCTTTTTACTTAAATCGGATGACAGGATTGTTTGTGTAATATAATTCATAAAAATTTCAGCCAGTAACGGGCTTAACGGTGAACCCATTGCTAAACCTTCTTTTTGTATATAAAATTTATTTGAAAACATGAAATAATTTTGATTAATAACTAAATTTGTTAATTCTAAAATTTCACTTGAGATTAACGGATTTATTCTTTTTTCTACCATGATATTTTTCATTAAATCTAAGCAGTCTTTAGCGGGTATGTTGGGGAACATGTTGGACACATCGAATGATACTATTTTTGCATTATTTGGTATTTTTTCTTTCTCCAGTTTCTTAACTAGTTGAATAGAATTTTGAATAGATGTGGGGTCCGAGAAATTCGTTTGATGTTTAAAAATATTATTTACTTTTTCGGCTAATTTTTTAACTGGACAATTTAAAAATGATACTACGGGTCTGATAGGGGCCTCTTTTTTGTGAATTTTGATTAAACCATATAATCGCGGGGGTTGAGGATTCATTTGTGTTAGCCAACGTTTTTCTTTATCCGATAAAATACTATTGCAATCTTTGAGTGTTTGTTTAACTTGTGTTTGGTATTTGTTCGTGGGGTCTGTTTTTAATTCTTCTATGTTATCATTGTTAATAAATTCTAAGTAGATCTAAAAAATCCCTCCAGATGTTACGCAGTTATTGTCAATAGTTTAGAATTTAGTTTTCTCGGTGTATATATAGACTAGGTTTTCAGTTTAAATTATCAGTTTGAAAATGACATTGTAATGTTGAAACTGCAGTCACTGTGTGACAAATAAATGTGATATTAACAAAGTAATTAACTGTGTGTTTTCTTTTTGTTAAAAGATGATTACATTGATAAGGTAGAAATTCTTTTACATAACAATGGTTTTTCTCCTGCACCTTCCGATATTATCAACACCTATTTAAATTCTCTTAACCAATTTTTTTAAAAATCACAAAAACAATCCTCTATTACCGAGCTACAAATTAAAAAATATGAACCCTCTCATGCCCAGACTTTGCGGGTTACCAAAGATTCATAAATCGGGCATCCCCATCCGTCCTGTCGTTTCTTTTTCAGGCTCCCCTGCAGATAAACTTTCTAACTTTTTGAACCACACACTTAAACAATTTATCGATCATAAAACCACTTACTCCGTTAGAAACACTTCTGAACTTATTCAAAAATTATCACTTATTAAAATTCAATCAATCAAATTTGGTCTCTTTTGACGTGTCCAATTTGTTCACTCCTGTTCCCGTTTCTGAATCTTTAGAGATCGTCAATGAACTACTTTTAGATTCTGACCTTTCTAATACTGATGTTTCTTGCCTTAGCACCCTCCTAAACATCACTCTTCAATCGAATTTTTTCTCCTTTAACAACAACATTTATAAACAAACTGATGGATTGGCTATGGGCTGTGGCTTATCCCCTCTCTTAGCCAACCTATTTATGAATAAACTAGAGAATAAATGTTTCAATTCTAACAATCATTTATTACAATACATCACCTTTTATTGTCGTTATGTTGATGGCATTTTTTTCATCTTCAATGGCCCCAACGATATCATTGATTCTCTCCTCAATAACCTCAATGTTGCAAACATCAAATTCACTTGTGAAAAAGAAATCGATGACTTCATTAACTTTTTAGATCTTTCCATTACCAAGAAAGATGACGAATTAACTTCCAAAATCTATAGAAAACCGACACATAGTGATATTTGCATCCCCTTCAATTCAAATCACCCTCTACAACATAAATTAGCCGTTCTCCACTCTTTATTCCGTAGATTTTTTTTGGGTTCCAATGTCACCTTCAGATTTCAGAAGTGAACTAAACATTATTTTACAATTTGCTTATAATAATAAATTCCCTCTTGACAACATCAGACACCTTCTTTTGCAAAATCAGAGATAACCTCTTTAATAAAAAACAATTTATAATCCCAATCTTTCTATTGGTTCCACTCAAAAACCATAATTCTTTAGTATTCTATGTCTGGGTCAAACTTCATACAAAATTAAACAATGTCTCTCCAAAAATAACAACTTAAAAATATCGTTTTTCAATAAAAATAATCTCAAAACTCTAATTTCACGTACAAAAGATAAAATCGATTATTTGGATCAGAGTGGTGCTTATTCCCTTTCCTGCAATTCTTGTATTTCCGTCTTTTTTTTTGAGGTTCAGGGGAATCTTCTAAAGGCGCCCTCGTTTAGCTCTATACCGAGGGTATGCTGGATTCACCTGGGAAGATAGCCCAGACGCCTACCAGAGCTAAACCCCCTTTCCTCATTTAGCTCTGCATTCCACTGAGGAACCACAAATTGCATAAATCCTCTCAGTGGAGCCATGTCTCTTAATTTTTGTTTTTTGACTTGCGTATTATCTTTACTTTTATGTAGGTAGTCTTCACTTCTGTTTTGAGGTCTTCCACTCGTGTCCTCTCTTTGCCCTTAAACGTAGCCTTCACTTCTCATTTGAGGACATTTCTCTCGTGTTCTCGATTTGTCCTTCATCATAGTCTTCACTTCTCTTTTAAGGATTTTCCACTCGTGACCTCGATTTGACCTTCAACGTAGCCTTTACTTCTTTTTTGAGGACTCTTCACCCGTGACCTCAATATAACTTTCGACGTGGTCTTCACTTCTTTTTCAAAGACTTTTTATTCATGACCTCAAATTGACTTTCATTGTTTATGTCTACCTTTCCGATTTCTCCTTCTCTTCTCTATCCCCTCTAGGCCTCCATTGGACATTCGTTGTTTAGGCCGCCTTAGTTTTCCAGTTTCCTCTTGTCTTCTTTCTTCTTGCAGTGGATATCCTCTGGCTTCGCATGATGACCTCAACATGACCTTCGATGTTTCTCTTTATCTACTCTCTTCTATCCCTTAAGGCCTCAGTTAACCTTCATTGTTTTAATACTACCTTGTTCTTCTCAATTCCTCTTGTCATCTCTCTTCTATCAGTGGAAAACCTCCAACTTCTTCATCTTCTTATCCTTCACTTCTCTGCAGGACTACTTTCTTCTCTTCTTCATATTCAAGGCCGACCTCGATGTTCCAAGGATTTAGTTATATTATATTTAATTTATTTTCTCTTCGTACTTCCCCAATCTTAATCGCAGTTTTCCTTCTCCAAGTTAAATGTTTCTTTTAGGTTCTAGCCTCCTCTTCTCTTTCGTCTTTTTCTTTAATGGTTAGGATTCCCTTCCCTTTTTTTTGTAATTTTGTCTATGTTGGCCAAACATGCCGGAGTCTGAGAACACGTGTTAAGGAACACATCAGATCCTTTAATAAACTTAAAACTGATTCTAACTTCGCTAATCATCTTATTGACTCTTCACACAATTTTTACACATAGAATGATGTTACTTTAATACATAAATTAAACAAAGGTAATTTATTAAATATTGCTGAGAACTTACAAATTTAACATACTGAATGATCAGTTGAAGGGACAACAGGATGAATTTTTTAGGATTATAAATTGGCATAACTTATAATTCTTAGGGATTCTCTTCCTTTTATTTTGTCAACTAACATTTCAAATTTACCGCTCTTCTGTTATCAATCGCTACCAGTATTTTGACATTTATAGTGTGTTCAAACATTTTCCTTCTTGTTACTTAATTAATATTTTTCATCCGTGCGTTTTGGCCACTTAACAAGTTTCTAACATGTTTGTTTTGTCCCCGTATACTTTCATTTTACTTATTTTAATTTAAACAAAAATTTCTGACTCATGTAACATTTTCAGTAACTATGTTTTAATTAAGGTAGGTTGTTGCTGTGTTCCTCTTTTACAATATTTGCGACTTTCCCCATTTATTTTGTAGTCGCCTCGCCCTTTTTGAAGATGATCGTGCCCTTCGAACATTAAAAAAAGTAACCTCTGACATATCCTAAATTATTTATTATCAAACGCAAGAAGTTCCAAACGCAATGCCACAGATAAAACCTTTTTTCTCTTTGAACTTCCTTCGACCACATGTGACAAGTTCGCAAAGAAGAAGGAAAGGGGACGATAATGGGCTGATTCTGATGCACGGAAATAAATTTGAGAATTGTGCTATACGAGTAGCGTCCGGCCGCCGGACAATGCAGATATTGCATTGTCCGGCGGGGGTGGGCCCCACGGTCATTATTTCAGATTAGTGCTGAAGAGATGGGGTGTTTCATTTTATTTACTGTGCAGAAGGGACTCCACGTCAAACGTACGTCAGACACTTACATGGGAAAATTCGGCGGGACACATTATTACTTTAAACATCAACAAAATAACTGTTATTATATATCTACATTTTCACTTACATACATAGTACTCAACGTAGATAAAACGCTGTTGCTTTCTAATGTATGAAGCTAACAAGAGTAACAAGAAACAACAGATTCATATTCCAAGGGTTTTTATTCCTCTCATGGGATTTACTGACATTATTTAGAAATACATATAATTATGAATAACCTGCGATAGATGGCCACCGCGATTTCATAAATTTCGTTTAGAAAGCGTCCGGGCTTTAATTTTTTGAACAAAAGCTCCATAATGGGGCTCATATGGGCGGTATGGGTATCATCGCAGATCTTATCTGACCGATTGTTTTCGTCGCAATAACCGTGGCCATTTTTGCTCAGATTCGAGGACGGCAGGGGTGAAACGAGGCGTCGTCCACCCCTATCTCGAGCGTTGGGGTTCCACAATTATTTTATTTATTTTAACCGTCAGCCTACTCCTGCGACAGTGTTGTCTTATTCCCATGCTAACGATACTAAGAGCTAGAATTCTGTTTGTTTTTAGAGGGTCGCTGGGCCGTATTTATGAGTGCACATTTACCCCCCCCCCCCCTTGCACTCATAAATACAAAGGTTCTTTTTTTACGAGAATTTTTCAATATGCATATACTTCGATATTTTCTTGTCTGACATGTACGTATAGCTTTGAAAAGAAATCTGGTATGAATGAGAATTTTAAGCGTTATACGGACCATCCATTGTCATTGAAATCATTGATTTTGCTTCGGAAACTAATGAAAAATTACCGATATGTTTATCCACGCTACAATTACTAGGGTCAAAATTTTTAACCCCCGAGGGTCGCGGTGACAAAAGCCCGCCGGCGCGATTACAAAGGCAAGGGCGCGCATTAAATTCTGCACGACAAAGTTTGCGCGTAAACTTTTGTCCGCGCTGACCATGGGTCAGTTTTTCGATAATGAAACGGGTCAAATAAATCAAGCATCGGCTTTTGTGCTGCGGTTGACTTTTGGCCCGCATCTGTTCTTGCCTCCGGTAATAATAAATCGGTTACGTGTCTCCGCAGGGTTAACTTAATCCACTTTCGAATTGTTGTTTGTGCCTTTGTCGAGCGTGAAGTGTGAAAACTGTACCGATGAGAACGAAAGCGGAAGATTTGTCGTCCGGAAATTTTTCCAGACCGTGATTCTCACGTTTCTATCCTGCAAAGACACGTTAAATCATTGTCAACTTTATTAACACATTTATTTATTAATTTAACTTGAAGGCTTCCGCGGCCGTCGTTCATGTTTGAATTGGCTTCTTTTACTGCCGACGTTTCGTTCTTCTGCAATGGAGAACGAAACGTCGGCAGTAGAAGAAGTCAACGTGACGCGGTTCCAACCGGAAGCCAATTCAAACACATTTATTTATTTGTAATTATTACAAAGTATTTAACAATAAAGTGCGTGGTAATTTTGGTGGATGCGCCAAATTCATTTTAAAAGACATCCAATGAGCGATAGTTTAAGCAATATCTTTTTCTTTAAACGTGATAGTAGGTCAAGTTCGGTAGCGCTTAACGAGACACACATTTCTTCAGGCTGCCGACGACAATTGCCCTTGGAGCTTCCCGACGTATGTACGGCAGCTAGGAAACTATAAAACACTTAGACAGGCGCGCACTCAAACTGAGATCTTTCACTAGCACGTGCTTCGTCACCGCCACGTCATGAGATGGAGGAAGGAGGAACACGTGGAGGTTAATTATGTTCGTCAGGGAACGGTTTCTGAATTGTAATTGGTATATAACGGATAATTAGGACTTGGATGTAATCAAAAGAGAAATTAAAGAGGAAATCAAAGTATAACGTTTTCGTAAATCTTGGAAAAATAGTAAATAATAGCAACGTTAACTTCAAAAAAGATTTGATTTTACGTTAATGTTTTATTTTCATACAATAAAAACATATATCAAATCAAATCGTCACATTACCAAGCAGATTTTCCTGATGTATTTAAATTACTAAATAACTTAATTTTTTAAACTGTTTTTACCTTTAAGCAACCAAAATAGAAAAAAATGGCATAAAGTACACGTTTGATAAGATATTTTAGCGCACTTGTTCATTAGAAAACTCGCGTTGTTAGCGTTAACTACTTGTTAACTAAGTTTAGTCCTTGACGCATGCAAACTGTTTAGATCCACACAGATCATTGAATTACATATAAAACATTGTACAGAAAAGTATCTTTTGCAAAATGTTGACAGTCCAGAAGTGTAGATTACATAAAAGTAAATTAAAGTTTCTGTTTTCTCCACACACAATAGAAAAGTTGATACTCGTAACTTTGTTGTCCCTTGAGAATTAAAGAGGTAATTCTAATTCAACGAATTAATTTAGTCGAATTGAATTGAAACTGTTCTCATCCACTAACACATAACAAAAATCCACAGATCAATCTGCACAGTTGATCTGTCACATGCAAAACCGTGCATTAGTGTGCATGAAACTGCAGATATATCCGCGGATTGAACCGGAACTGTGGAATTTCGACTTGGCGAAAGTTCTGTACCGCAAGTAAACAGTTTCCAAGTGTTTAGCGGGCTCTATTAAAAGAGCTAAGAGAGAATGATCCGGATGATTTTAAGAATTATTTGAGAATGGATATAAAGACATATATATGTCTTTTTATTAAGTTTAGTAAGAGGGGCCTCCACAAAACAAAATATTTTTGTTACTATATTCCTTGCGTTTAATTTTCCACAGAGCAGGATGTTCTTTGTAAATTTCTATAAATTTTGTAAGAAATTTTTTTGAGCAAGAAACACCTTCTGAAGACATATTTAACAGACTGTCACGGTTAAAACTCTAATAAAAACTGTGCACTCAAGTCGTCTATTAGTTACCGGCAGCAGTTTTCACTGGCGGTATAAATGACAGAAAAGTCTGTACCGGTTAAATCTGGCGCGTGCATTTACCCACTAACCAAAAGATAAATCGGTGGATTTATGGCAAAAGGTTCTATGTGAGCTTTTTTGCCGAAATACGTTTTTGTGTAAATTTTTTCTTTAAAACATCACCGCTGTATTTGCAACAATGTGATTGTAATCTTACAATGTCAATATAATATTACGAGTTCAAAATGTTTTACATATTAAAACTTTCTTTGGTCTCTCCTGTGAAATTTCATATTTTGTATATAACACCTTTTCTCATGAAACCACCGAAATACGCACGTTAGAACAGCGGCGTTCAAAACCGGCGTATCAACCTCTCTGTGTATGGCCGGCTATTGAATTCCACACTAGGACAGGGCTCGCATGATCTCTACCCCCCAGTGCATCTTTTTTCGCAACTACCGGTGGCTAGCTAGATCATTAAAACATTTCCACATACCAGGAATACCGACGGACCAAGAATTCGGCCAGCTTCCGACACCTCCATATCACTAACAAGACGCGTCCTCCGAGTAACCAGCCGATCCTATGGGACCTTTACTTCCTGTTACCTAATATCCGAACACTCCCAATAAAAAACTCCTACACCAATAACGCATTAGGCCCGACAAGACTTGTGTCCGTGTGAACTGAATTTGTTTAGACTTTTTAAGGACATCTATTTTACTCGATCCTATTTCTTCTGTATAAATTTCGGTTCAAATTCTGTCATAGGTATTGTTTAGAACAAGCAATTTTTTGGGCTGCAGATGCGGTTTGGACACGTCCTATTTTTTCAGATAATTTTTGATTCAATTTAAATTTTGCTACACTTCACTGCATAATTTAAATTGTTCAAGAAATTGAATCAAATTTTTTACGACAAATAGAATAGTCTATAAGCTCAACGCAACGTTACATCCATATATGTGAGGTAATTTTGTTATAATTTTTTTTTTACGTTCCCTTCGCATACACCTGACTTTTGCACCCTAAAAAGCTCCCTTTAACAGGTATCCCGGAGGATAAAAAAGTTCGACTTTTTTGCGCCGGGCCATTCCACAAAAAAGTTTCCCTCGCCTAAACGGTTTACCGAAGAAACGACACCGGAGGGTTGCTGTAAATAAAAAACGGTAAAGCGGTACGGCCGTAGGGCGAAGCTCCGATAAAAAATGGCTTTTCAGAGGATCATTCACGTCAATAAGTAGCATACTAAACGTTTTACACGCCGCAAAAAAGAGAGGCGCTCGTAAAAAAGCAGGTCGAAATCGGGATCCCCGATTTTAAGGGGATTTTTTAAGGGTTTTACAGGTGCTCGGTCCTTTACTACCCACAACTTAAGGCCGGTGAGATAGACGGAAATGACAGATAATAGTAAATTCTTTTGCAAATTGGAGATAATGCGCACAATTGTGCAGCTTGAATGATGAGATTGTAAAAAAATGATGGATGTGGTGGCTTCTTTTCGGGAACGAATTCTTGGAAAAATCAGAGGCGATTCTTTTGACTAAAAGGAAACTAATGTCGCAAAAAGTAACATTAGCCAATGAATTGACGAATCAAATTTAAAAAAAAATAAATAAAATTAACATAATAATAGAGTAGTTTCAGGTAGGTCGCAATCTATCGTAACTTTGTAACAATTATTTAGCGGGCAGCTTCTAAATATGCTTTAAGTAGTACTTTGCGAAACTGTATTATTTATAATTAATTAAAAAGGCATCCACGGCTGTCTGGTAAACATGTTTGATTGAAACTTGTTTAGATTTTATTAAAATTCTTAACTGGAAAATATCAGCAATAGAAGTGTTTATTTGTCGATGTTTCTGTGTGTGAAGCAAACAAAATTATAAGTCGAATTATTAAACCAACGAAATTTACAAAACACACAAACAAGCGCAGCGTGTAAATACACGGCTTATCTAAAAATAACAATTTTGTTTTTTCTTTATATTGCCCTTTGGTTTTGCCGGGTAAATAGCACACAAGATAGTGCAATCTAAGGGATGCGGATGTGCGATAAAACTGTTTAAACAAAAAATTACCTTTAAACGCGCCGTTCTGGATCGCTCATTTGGCTCGAAAAAGCCGAGTGTACGCTTGCAGGGTACGGGCGAGAAGAGAGGAAAAAATTCTGACCTGGCCTCCTCATTGTCCGACTTGAAATTCCATAACCGAAAAAGTACTCCGAGACGCGTTATGAGTGGACAAAAAAGGATTGTGTTTGGAACAAAAACTGTAACCGTAGCCAGGAAAAAATATGGTTCCTTTTTAGCGGTGGGGTCAGTCACCCTTTTAGGGTTAGCACCGAAGGTAACCCTATACTTTCAACAGCTGCCCTCATGCAAAAATTGAAAACATCTATATTGATGGCGCGCGTGGGCGGGGAGACAAAGGGATGTTTTGTTCTGTTTTTGCGGAAAACTTTTTCTCACTACCACACGAACATTGTATATGTATACCACCTTCGTACCAGCGAAGCGAATTCATTAAGCAACAAATAAGAAATTTTATTCAAATTTACCCATTAAGGGCGGAGATATCAACCTTTTAATAAATTGTCTAATAGTTATTAGACAAATAACTACTATGGAAATTATTCATAAAAAATCAATCAACAATTCAGAAAAATCAAGTTATTCGTCGAATAACTTTAATAGGCGATGGATATCTCGACCCTTAGTCACACAAAAAAAAAAATATTCAATTCTTCCACAAATAATTAAAAGTCATGAATTTAAAATTCTAGGATTAAAAACTATACCGGGTGTCCCACGCTATGTGCTCTTCCTTCTAGAATTTTTATTTTTTAATCTATTTACGTGAAATTTGAAAAGCATAACAAACAAAAACTAACTGACATACTATCGAGCACGGTTGAATTTCCGGTTGCGGTGGAAGTGATGTCAACTTCCTTATTTTAATTTCGGTAAGTTGCTCTATATTGATATTAGTAACCAAATAATTAATAATAAATAATTTAGGGTATGTCAGAGGTTACTAAGAAGAACGGTGTAATGTTCATAACATATTTATTTCGATCACATGGGTGACGATCTTCAAAAGGGCGAGGCGACTACAAAGTAAAGGGGGAAAGTCGCAAATATTGTGTAATAGGAATATAGTAATAATCTACCTTAATTAAAACATAGTTAATGAAAATGTAAACGTAACGAGGTTACACGGGTCAGTGAATTTTTGTTGAAATGTATAAAGTAGGTAAAATGAAAGTACAGTGGAGACTCGATTAACCGGACTAAGTGTTGTCGTAAGGCATTCGGAGAATCGAAAATCTGGATAATTGAATGTATGAAGAAAAGCGATCTTTGTGCATCTTATTAGAATTAGAAAGATAACTTACCTCGCCGGCGTACACATAATGCTAGGTGTTTATTCAAAACAACAAAAACAAATAAAACTTATCAATCAAAAATCAATGTTTATTAAAAGATTAGACATAGATTTTCGTACGTAGGTATCGCGGTTGGCAATCCGGATAATCGCGAAGCCGTATAACTGAGGTCCGGATAATCGAGTCTCGACAGTATACGGAGACAAAACAAACATGTTAAAAACTTGCTAAGTGGCCAAAACGCATGGATGAAAAATAATAATTAAGTAGCAACACAATATAAATGTCAAAATACTGATAACGACTGATAATAGAACGGCGGTAAATTTGAAATGTTAAGTTGACAAAATAAAGGAAAGAAAATCCATAAAAATTATAAGTTATGCCAATTTATAATCCTAAAAAATACATCCTGTTGTCCCATCAACTTATCATTCAATATGTTAAATTTGTTATTGGTTTTATGAAAACATATTTCTAAGTTCTCAGCAATATTCAATAAATTACCTTTGTTTAGTTTATGTATCAGAGTAACATTATCCTGAGTGTAAAAATTGTGTGAAGAGTCAATAAGAAGATTAGCGAAGTTAGAATCAGTTTTAAGTTTATTAAAGGATCTGATGTGTGATGTGTTCCTTAACACGCGTTCTCAAGCTCCGGCCTGCTTGGCCAACATAGATGGAATTACAAGAATTGCAGGAAAGGGAATAAACACCACTCTGATCCAAATAATTGATTTTATCTTTTGCACGTGAAATTAGAGTTTTGAGATAATTTTTATCGGAAAACGATATTTTTAAGTTGTGATTTTTGGAGAGATCTGAGAAGTTTGACCCAGATATGGAATACTAAAGAATTGTGGTTTTTGAGTGGAATCAATAGAAAGATTGGGATTATAAATCGTTTTTTATTAAAGAGGTTATCTCTGATTTTGCAAAAAAGGTGTTTGATGTTATTATTATAAGCAATTTGTTCATTTCTGGAATCTGGAGGTGACATGGGAACCGAAAAAATTCTATGAAATAAAGAGCTAAAAATGGCTAATTTATGTTGTAGATGGTGATTTGAATTGAAGGGGATGCAAATATCACTACGTGTGGGTTTTCTATAGATTTTGAAAGTTAATTTGTCATCTTTCTTGGTAACGGAAAGATCTAAAAAGTTAATAGAGTTATCGTTTTCTTTTTCACAAGTGAATTTGATGTTTGCATGTAAATCATTGAAGTTATTGAGGAGAGAATCGTTGAGGGCCATTGAAGATGAAAAAAGTGTGATCCACATAATAATAATAATATTTATTCAACTTAATTTGAATTAGCGTTACACTCTCCGATAGACTTGCATAATTATTATATTTCACACGCTTAGAAGAAAGTTTCGCAGGCGTCTCTTGAAAATTGGGGCCGGACATGATTTAAATTCGGATGGTAAGGTTATTAAAGACTTTGCATATGTTATATGAAAAGGATCTCGCAAATATGGCAGTTTTATGATACGGAGGCGTTATTAACCCTTTAAAACGAAGATTAATATTATGAACGTCCGTCCGATAAGTTATTTTATTGTACAGATATGGTGGTGTGTTAGTCTGAATCACTTTATGAAAGAAGCGTGCAGAATGTAAGAGCCTTCTCGCTTTCATATTCAACCAATTCAGTTCTTTTAATTTATATGATACATGATTTCTTCTTCGTAAACCGAATATCAGCCTGATGCATGAATTTTGGACCTTCTGAATTCTCATTGAATCCGCATAATTTAAGCATTGACCATAGACTACATCTGAAAAATTAAAGTGTGAAAGTACTAGAGCCTCCACAAGAATACATTTCATACGTTTGTTTCAAAATTCCCGATTAGAATAAATTGATTTCAAATTCGCAAATGCTTTTTGAATGCAAACGGATACGTGTTTAGAGAAGCGTCAATCTGAATCAACATATAAACCTAAATTCTTAGCTACATCAACAGGGGACAATTTTGTGCCATCAATATTTATAGTAAAGATTTTTCCAATACGTTCTCGTGCTTTAACTCCGCCAAATAAAATTAGACACGATTTAGTTGGATTAATGATTAAAGAATGTTTTCTAGAATAATCAGATAAAGAAGCAAGATCATCATTAACTTTATTAACAGCATTTGCAACGTCTTCAGGATGGAATGAATAGAGCAATTGAACATCATCCGCATAACGGTGTACTTGGCAGTAAGCACCAAAGCAGTAAGGTTGCCTTCATCAATATTTCTGAAAATTTCATCAGTAGTGTCGCACAGGGCCGACGCACAACTGAACCCCGCCCGGAAACCAGATTGTTTACATGGTAAAATATTATACTGCTCCAAATGAGATCTGATTTGTTTGGATAAAATTTTTTCAAGAATTTTTGACAAGGTAGGAAGAATACTAATGGCGCGAAGGTCCTGCAATTATTATTAATTGGATTACTAATTTTGGGTAAAGGATGAACAGAAGCAATGCTGGGAATACAGAGTTACGTATACACTGATTCATAATGAAGGTAATATAAGGGACCAAAAAAGGACAGCAAATATCAACCATCTTAATATTAATACCATCAATGCCAGTGTTTGTAGATTTAATAGTTGATAAAATTTTAGAAACTTCAAGTTCCGAAATACATTCAAATGTAAGCAGAGAACTGAAGTCAGTTTGGTATTGATTTAAATAAAAATTTAAAAGTTCATCATTAGCATTGTTAAGAGTAGTAGAACTAACAAAGTACTGGTTAATAGCATCAACATCAGACAAGTGATCAGGAATAGTTTTGTGTTTACGAGCATAGATATTTAGTTCATTTAACTTATTCCACAGAGATTTTGTATTAGCATGAGTAAGAGAGAAATTTTCTCGTGCCTAATAGAATTGGTAGTCAAATTTCTAAGTGTTTTGTAGTATTCCCAATGCTGAGACAGATTGATTTTCATAAACCGTGCTTGAGCCTTGTCTCTCAGAGACATAAGTAGCTTGATCGTATCGGTAATCCAGGGAAGTTTCCGCTTAATTATTTTGGATGTAACAAGTGGAGCATGTATATCAAACAAAAATATTAAGTTTTGATTAAGAAAATCGACTATATCGTTCACACTATTTAAGTGATACATAATATGCCAGGGTAATGATTCCAGATTATTTTTTAAATTATCATATACAAAATATCTATAAGTACGAACAGATGGTTCAGAAACATGATCTTCACATTTGACTTCACAGTATGTTAAGAGATGATCGGATACATTAGGTAAATTAAGTGTACCAAAATTATGAATAATATTAACGTCAGATGTAACAATATAATCAATTAATGTATGTAGCACTAGACTGTGTGATATGCGTCGGCTTAGTTATTATTTGGTGCAGACCATACATATTTAGAGAAGAGAGCATGTTAACGGTATGGCTTGATTCTATATCGAGTAAATTAATATTAAAATCACCAACACGCAAGTTGTTGCGGCGAGTATATTGTTCGATTGAATCAATTTTTAGTTCGGCGTTTTTATTACACTCAAATAGTGAAGATTCCAGTCGGGCAATTTTTTCTTCGAGTGGCTGTAAGATCGCACAAAATTTTTCCCTGATCGACTCAAAAAGTTTGTTGCACAGTTCAGTTACGAATTTATCAGAAGTAAGTGCTTTTTCAACTACACGTTGAATTTAGTGTTTCGTCGTTATATAACTTACTGTCGGTGGCAGCACTTTTTTCACGTAGATTATAACTCATTTTAACAATGAACGAGATGGAAACCGAATTGAAATCAAGTTTTTTCACAAATATTGAAGAGCGGCAATACACACGTCTGTTAGTGACAACTACACATCTTCGACACATAACACATAACGACAATAAAAGGTGATGTATTGTGATAAATGTTTGTTAGAATTGTAAAATTTATTCTCTAGTTTATTCATAAATAGGTGGGCTAAGAGAAGGGATAAGCCACAGCCCCTAGCCAAACCATCAGTTTGTTTATAAATTTTGTTGTTAAAAGAGAAAAAATTCTGTTGAAGAGTGATGTTTAGGAGGTTGTTAAGGCAAGAAACATCAGTATTAGAAAGGTCAGAATCTAAAAGTAGTTCATTGACGATCTCTAAAGATTCAGAAACGGGAACGGGAGTGAACAAATTGGACAAGTCAAAAGAGACCAAAGCGCTGTTAGGCTGAATTTTAATAAGTGATAATTTTTGAATAAGTTCAGAAGAGTTTCTAACGGAGTAAGTGGTTTTATGATCGATAAATTGTTTAAGTGTGTGGTTCAAAAAGTTAGAAAGTTTATCTGCAGGGGAGCCTGAAAAGGAAACGACAGGACGGATGGGGATGCCCGATTTATGAATCTTTGGTAACCCGTAAAGTCTGAGCATGGGAGGGTTGATATTTTTTAATTTGTAAGTTGGTAATAGAGGATTGTCTTTGTGATTTTTAAAAAATTGGTTAAGAGAATTAAATAGGTGTTGATAATATTGGAAGGTGCAGGAGAAAAACCATTGTTATGTAAAAGAGTTTCTACTTTATCAATGTAATCATCTTTTGTTAAAATAACTAACGATTGTCCTTCATCGGCTTTTGTGCAAATTAAATTATTGTTGTTAATAGTTGAGATTAAGTTTTTAAGAGTTCTATAAGGAAAATTGTTGTAATTATAATGTGATTGTTGGTTGGAGATGTTTTGATTAATAATATTAAATAAATGAAGACGTATTTTATTTCTGGAGGCGGGTCCTTGAGAGGTAATTATATTTTCACAATTCATGACAAGATCTTTTAGATTTTTGAAGTTGATTTGACTTTTTGGGGAAAAAGAAAGGCCAGAATGTAGTATACTGAGGTCACCTTCAGAGAAAGAGGTTTGAGTAAGCCTATTAAAAGGGAGGAAGGATCTGACAAGTGCGTTGTATATGTTCAGTTAGGTGTCTTATACTTGAGTTTCAAATATTAGTTTGATAACTTAAAGGCTTCAGAAGATGTTGCCAAAAGAAAAATATGTACGTTTCATCCCTCTTTCAGGGAATTATAACTCCCTTATTTATTGACTTTTGGAAAAAATCTATATGAAAAGGTTACCTTATTTTTTGATGTTCTTTTCGCCCTTTCAATCACCTCCGTACGTTATGAGACACCCAGTATTTTTACATATTTCGAATATGCAGATCTTTGTAAGTCCATGGTTTCCATGACAACGAAAAAAGAAATTTGTTGTTTTTCGATATAGAAAACTATGAATCGTGTATTTTCATTGTTTAACATTTTACAGCATTTCAAATTTTCAGTGAGTCGTAACTCATTTTTTTTAAATGGAACCTCATCTGCTTCTTAGCCTAGTTCAACAGAATTTTCTTTTTCTGAGTACGCTGATACCAAATAATTCATACTTTCTTTGAAAGTTATTTAAAATAGATCCGGCGTATAACCTCAATGAATCATGCAGTTTTAAATGACTTTGAAAGAAATTACGAAGCATTTGGTATCAGCGTACTCAGAAAAAAAAATCTGTTGAAATGAAACTACTGAAAATAAACGAAATCAAGCGGTAAGAAAATAACAGAATTTCCACAAAATCATACATAATCTTTAGGTTATCTTAAGCGAATTTCCGAAGCAAGCCCGAAATATTCTAAAAACGACCGACGAAGGCCCGGCCTAGCAAATATTTAGAAAGGATGACGTAGCGTTTTTTCTGCGAAAACAAGGAAAATAGCAAAGGGTAGTAGCGTCGGAGGGTGGCTTTAGTGTCCGGCAAGGGTGGCCAATCGCGGCTCGGCGAGGGTGAACATCCGTCGAGTCGACGAGGGACGAACGGAGACACCGCATCAGCTCCCCAAAAATATAGATTTCGCCTAATAAACCGGACGGCCGACATTCGGAAGTTCGCGTCCAGTTGTTAAACCGATACGCCGCCGATTAATTTCATCGATACCGGGGAGGCTTGCAACCTTTTTAGACACACGAAATCCGCCAATACCAAAAGACTCGCTCGAGATCTTTTTCAAAGGTAAGTTTCGACAAGCGAAGGATTTATAATTACGTTACGTACTCGTTCTTTGCATGTGTCTGGCTGGCATTAATGAAACCGTTCCGAGAAAAGCTTTCTCAAGCGAATTAGAGATAAGACGACAGGTATAAATTTTATGGCTTTTATGACCTTAGGCAAGTAGTTTTTACTTCGAAAGGGTTGCAGTGACCGTTTATTCTTGACTAGGTATGCAAATTCATGAAAGCAACGAGACCGTTCAAGTCTAGAAAATTACATGAAAATGTTTACTGTCGTTTAAGATTTAAAAGATGCAAAAAATTTTTATTCTGTCCCAACAAGAAAATAGCAATTAAACGAAAACAACTGAAATACATTTAATACTCGTGTACAACACTGAAATTTCTCGTTGTCAAAGTTTTAAGTGCAATGTAAAAATACAATTATGTTAATAACACATCTTAATAACATATTTTTTATTTTTAATTTTTAATAAGAACACAAATAGAAGAGATCGTCCGAATAAGTACGAAAATGGCATTTTATGTATTCACACTTGCAAACATAATTCATGACGCTTACAGGAGTTTACAGAACGTCGTATGTACCTACCTCATTCAAAACTATGAACGTGGAATTCATCCAAATCTTACTACTTCACTAAAAGTGAATTCGGGATGTCGTAAATTATTTCTCGCCTAGAAATCACAAATAAAATTTCCACGATGAGTTTCCCTGTACGGGTTATGTCATGAATTAAAATTACGACTGTACACTTTACCAGAAAACTTTATCAACAAATGGACAGATTCGAATTCTGCACCATTTAATTTATTTTCAACTATAAAGAACGTTTTTCGTGTAGTTGACAGAAAAGTGACACAATGTTTAATCATAAATCGTGAAGAAAAGTGGGACTTGTCTTATTAGCAACACTTTTCTTCACGTTTCCGTTAGCAACACTTTTTTTCATTCATTTTGACGTATCAGAGGTCGAAGATTGATTGACTGATGTCACAGATTGATGTTCTGTTACTATGTCAACAAATGCTCGACATACCTTATTATTCGTCGACACTCTCATAATTTTAGCGAAAAAATAGCAAGATCTACACGTTAGAAAAGTGACAGTTTTCCAGTGAGTGTAAATGTTTGAACTCACGAGTGAGCGTTAGCTCACGAGTGAATCAAATTTACACGAACATGGAAATTCACTTTTCTAACGTGTAGATCATGCTATTCTTTATTAAGTTTCACATCAAACATTTTTTGTTTTGTTTTATGGAACATTACATATTTTACTGCATACTTACAATTAGTCAATACTTGAAGAGTTAGTGAAAATTGAAAATGTTATGACATATTTTCAGTGTTTTCGAATTATTTCGTATTTTCTGCGAAAAACGACCCAAATCCAAACGTCTGCCACTGCCAGGAGATTCTTTTAAACGATACCCTGGATGAAATTTGGAAGAAATACTTTTAAGCATTTGTAGTTTCGAAATGTTTACGAATTTTTAAGAAAGTAAAATTACTCGGTTATTTTAAATGGAACACCCATCGCGATGGGCATACCCAAAAAAGGTGCATCGAACTCAATGGTTTAGAAACAAATCGAAAATTAATGTTCATAAGCAAAAAATATTCACAATCAATTAAACCGTTAACAATTTTAAACAATAGTAGAAACAGGCGTTTTTCCTGCGAGTCTCTAAACTTTTGTAAGCCGATCAACTGCAAGCGAGTAACATGAGGAATATTGACTAAAGTAAAATACAGGGTTTTTAAAGTTTTGATACTACTGAATTGGCTACAATTTCTTATAATAAAACCAGCCATTTTAGAGTACTATTAAATACTATTAACATGAGAACAAAAAGTTAACTTGAAATCAAAGATTATGCCTAAATCATTAACATTTGACACCGTTTCATTTAATTTTAAATAATTCCTCTCGCAGAAAGCATTTAAACGATTCAAATTTAATTGAGTCTTGGCACAGTCGTCAGAAGAGCGAATAACATTGAAGAGTTTTAAATCATCAGCATACAGTAGAAAATTACACTACGACAATATCACTGATACATCATTAATAAAAAGTAAAAACAAGACTGGCCCAAGGTGGGATCCCTGCGGCACTCCTGAGGTAACTCTAATATTTCTTGAAAAATTCTCACCAATCTTGACGCACTGAATTCTATCAATTAAATAAGAGCGTATCCAGGATAGGTAGACACCCGATATAGCCAGAGATTCGAGTTTCCATAATAAAAGTTCATGACAAACACTGTCGAACGCTTTATTTAAATCGGTATAAATCACATCAACTTGAGATCCTTGTTCAAGGTTGTTTATCACAAAGTCTTTAAAAACAGCTAAGTTAGTACAAGTTGAACGGCCCTTGAAAAAACCATGCTGCTCGGGAATAATAATATTCTTGAAGTTAAAGAAGAGTTCGTCAGTTATAATAGCTTCAAAAATTTTTGGAATCGCAGAAAGTAAAGATATTCCACGATAATTCGAAATATTGGACCTATTCCCGGATTTAAAAATGGGAAACAAAGTTGAAATTTTCCAGATCTCCGGAAAGATACCGCTGTCAAAACTTTTCTGAAAAATAAGTAAAATTGGAACGGCTAAAGAAGTACAACAACGTTTTAAAAAAAGATTAGGAATCCCATCAGGACCGCCTTTTTTACGTGTATCCAAGGACATAATCTTGTCTTCAATTTGTTTCAGTGAGAATTTGTGGTAAAGTAAATTACCAGTAGCGTTGGAATAAGCAGGATTCGAAGCTACAAAATTATCGTGAACTGAATAACACGATTCAAAATGATTGGCAAAAGCATTTGCAATTTCTTCATCCGACAGCAGAATATTATCGTTGTAACACATTTCCTTTGGTAAACCGTTGGTATTTCTAAGGGAATTAACAAAGGACCAAAAAAATTTTATGTTAGTTGGAATTAAATGTTCCATATTGGATGTAAACTCCAGATAACATAGCTCGATGTGAAATTTCCGTACTTTAGAAAACGCATCATAATCCTGTTGAGATCCAGTACGTTTATACTTCGAATATAGCCTATTCTTTAAACTGATTAATTTCCTGAGATGAGCACTAAACCAGCTGGGATATTTATCAGCTCGAAAGAGTTTCTTGCGTACAAATCTATGAAAAATGGAATAGAATGAGGTAAGAGCGGAATCAACGGTAAGGCTATAGCCATTGAATTATAACGTAAAGTTTTATTTTTTAAATGGAAATCATAGTAAGTAATGTCATCATGAAATAGAGAATCTTTCGTTTTCAAAAATGGTTTATTTCTTATAATTAATAGGATAAACCGTTTTTTTTTAATTATTCTTGACTGTATTATGTTCTTAGTAGGCTAGCTTCATTACCATACCGATCTAAGTATATCTTTTTGTTTTTATTAAATATTTTATTAAAGATTTGATAATTAGGTAGACATGTACAAGAGTGAGAGGTATAACGACGATCGTAAGAAAGAGAAAGCTAGCGCCGATCAGCTGGTCGGGTCAAAACATTTGCGAGTTTAGCGCTTAAATTGTAGTATTATTTTCTCGGTCTTAAGTTACTTGTTATGATTTATCAAGAGTTGAGTTTATTATCTACTTATATTTCAGTATTCTTTAGTTTTATACTTTTCATTTCTACAATAAATTATTTTATTATTTGTTTATTTTTAGGATGGTTTTAGTTTATGCATATAATTTAGTCCATTGTCCCTTAAAATGCACATTTAATTGTAAAAAAAATGCGTTTCAAAATTAAATATTAAATGAAGTCATATAAAGAATTTGATGTTTTACTCAAACCACGTGGTATCGGTATTGTGTCATTCTTAAAAGCCCGTCCACAATGACTTAACGTAACAAAATTAAATTAAGGAAATTAGAGTGTTAATTTATGTGTTCACAATGAAGGAAATTTTTGTTCTTTGCTTGCGCCAGTATTTGCAAATTGTTAATGGTTGTCTAGGTTAATAAAGGATAAAATTCTTTTGCTCAACTCCAAGACTCAAAGACTACACTCACTATATTGTTTTAGAACGCTGTTGATTGAATGTACTTAACAGAGTTAACCTAAAAATGGAGGTTGTCAACTTAAGAAAAGTAAATTAATATAATTAGCTAATTAGTACGCTTACATTTCTAAGAGTGTTTCCAACTTTTATTAAGTGATTAATTTTGTTACGTTAAGTCATTGTGAACGGGCTTTTAGAGTGTGACAAGAAACGAGGCGTGCGCGACATACGAAAAGTCGAAAATGGCAGTTTTTGCTTATAACAGCGTAGGACATGGAAATTTAAAAGAAAGAAACATTGAAACACCGGGAATCAAATACAAATGCAAGCACGAAAATTAATAAATAAATTCAAAATATCCATTAAAAAAAACCAAAGAAACTTGGAATTAGTCTCTGCGAATTTTGTATTAAACATTTTCTCTTTCCTTTAAAAAAAAAATGAGAAAGTTAGAGTGGTCGGTGAAATTTTAGCATTGATGTGTGGTAAGTATACAGAGTGAAAAAGAAGTAAGGAACATCAGTGATAGAATCGTTATTATAAATTTTAAAAATAAAGTTTGAAGTAAAAGTGAAATAGCTAATAATTACACCCTCGTATTTAAATCATTTCTGGCAAAATTGATAATGTATTTTTTTTTCTCTTTATGGCAATGCAAAAATAATACCTACAGGCTGTTATAAATTCGAAGCTCACCATTTTGATCTCGAAAACGGTAAGAATACGAAGACGGTTAAATCAGGGCAAAGTTGCGTACATTGGTGCCGGACAATAATCGTTTAATAATAGTTTTTTTTCGCATTTCATACAGTAACGTGTCATATTAATATCCTCAAAATCGTAGGTTATTTTACAACATATCGACCATTACTTTACAGCAACGTACTAACCTGGTTTGAATCCTACCTAACAGCACAGTGTTTTTGTATAAAAGTGCAGAACACCGTTTCTCACTAATATGAAACAAATTACGGCGTTCCTTAGGGTTTAGTGCTAGGACCTTTGATTTTCCTTTCGTTCGTAAACGACATGCTCAATTATGTCAATGCTGAGAAAGTTATCATGTTTGCTAATGACACGTCAAAGGCGGTCGTGGCACGGACTTCTGAGGAACTCAAACAGAAAGTCCAAACTGTAGCAAACAACATGCAAAAAACGGTTGTAATAAGTTTTTGTAACAAGAAAAACCCAGGAAGCGAAATCTTTCAATTAAATAATTGCTGTGTTGAATCTTCTCAATCCACTAAATTTCTTGGATTAATTATTATCGGTGCTCAGCTTGCCTGGTACAATCAAATGCGGTTTGTAAGCAGTTAAGTAAAGCCTATTTTGCAATTATTCTGCAATTAAGAGAGGTTCTTACCCCGGACAGACTTCTTGACTTACTATGGGTCAGTTGTACAAAGGAAGTTTAAACTGACGCTCAACTGAACCAGGTTCAAAATGAACAAAATCGCATCAAATTTTATTTATGATTGCATTAATTGCCATATGTCATTAAGATCCTATGCGAATTTGTTTACTTTGAACCTGGTTCTGTTGAGCGTCAGTTTAAAGCTATTTTGTACAACTGGCCCTCTGCCATGGCGTACTGTCACCTTGCCTATAATATCATACCATGAGGAAATGCGAATAATAATAGAAGAGTAATTTCCTGGCACAGAAACGCATTATTCGGTTAAATTTTAATGTAGGTTCCAGACATTCGTGTAAGGAAATTTTTGCCAAAAATTGTATAGATATTAAGGTTTCCAGCATTATATGTATACTTACAAATGTTTAATTTATGTTGTTGATTAATTTTGATGTAGATCAATAAATTAAATTATTATTATTATTATTATTAAATCTAACTTTAATCACTACCAAACAAATTCCTGTTACCACAAATATGACATTGGTTCCAACAATTTGTTTGTTATCCCAGCTCATAACACAAAAAAATTCGAACTTGCGCCATCTTATGCTGGCATTAAATTTTATAGTAAATTACCAGACTGTCTTAGAACACTCAACTTAAGTCTTTTCAAAATTAGAGTCAAATCTATGCTAATTCGCAAATATCACTACTTAGTAACTGATTTCTTAAATTACAGTTTGTTTTTAATTTATCTTTAAGTGTGTTTCTCATACTGACATGTGGGTACATCCATTCATTTATAATGGCACAAGTATGCAAATAAAATTTGAATTTGAATAACTACTATTATTTTTCGTCCATTAATTGTGACAGTGATTAATGTCACTTATTTTAAACATTAATAAAATCAATTTTCGCCTGCAAAATGCGGAAATAGTTATTTTTATATTAAGTGCGCAAAGCAAAGGTTTTTTGAGCTTGAGAACGTTAGTTTTTCATTCGAAAGCTCAAAAAACTGGCTTTGCGTACGTAACATAAACAACTTTTTTTCCTACAATTGTACAGCTTCAAACAGCAAGTTTATTATTTAAAAAAATGTTGAATCCATAGTTTCCATAGTTACTAATGTAAATAAAAATTGAAAATAAATTCTGTGGTCTGGTGTCGCTTTCCAAATGTTTTCTATAAATTCTCTGAGAATGGACGCCAGCAGACTCATGGAAGATTCCGGTGATTCTGAATATGTATAAGTAGTAGCTAATGATGCGATTGCGAGTATTTTGCCGAAGAAGTCAAGACCGCAGTATTTAGAATTTTAGAAATGTCAATTTTAGAAATGTCAGAAATTCTTTTTTTCACAGTGCGCCAAATTTTTTTTTTAACGGTGAAATTAACGCACTGAAATTAATGCGTAAACACCCATTTTTTTACCAATTGTAGAAAAAATATACGCAACTCGTTAAAAAAATGTTCTCTAAGCTCGTAAGTCTTTTAAAGTTATGTCTCGTTCTGCCCAATGTCAACTTCATTTTTTTCTTTTATCCACACCTGGATTTCTTTAAAAAATAAACTAAAAGAATTGAGGAAACTAATAAAAACTGCAAAGCTGCAAACTATTAATGAATCAATGTAAAATAAAATAATTTTGTTACTCGGATTACTAAATTTTCTGTTAGAGTGAAACCAACGTGTCAGTGAAACATTTTAAAATCTTTTCGTTGCAAAATTAAAAAAGAAATACAGTGCTGCTGTTTAATATTTAAGGTATTTTTAAGAAATTGAAATTAAATATACTTATTTTCGCATCGAGGACAAGCGGAATTTCCAGTAAAAAGAGCTGTAACGAAATAATCCTGTTTAAACAGAAATCGCAATTATAAAAGCAATAAATCTAAAGACATAAGCTTCCTAAAAGCTGCAGCTTCGACGACGACGAAACGTAGTGGAAGGGATGAAACTCTCCCCTGGTGGGGGCGAAATCCTAATGAAAGAGGGTGGGAGCTCGACTGGACATGGCTATTCGTGATTTGGCGTGGTCAACTAAACAGCACGACAAATCTACGTTATTTAAAATCGAGCTTTCACGGTGCAAGCAGGGGACTGAAAATTTTATCGTGTCGCGAGGTGTATGTTAGTGTTTTTTCGGAAAGGTATTTTTTCAAGCGCGATGATTTTTCCGCGGTTCACGTTTATTGATTGGTTGGTTTTTGCAGACTGCTAAAAACTTGCCCGTCACTCTGAAATGCGAGGTGGTGTTAGTTGGGACATGAGTTCTACGGTGATACAAAGCGGACTCCCCCGTCCTCTGGGGGGATATCAACCAATAGTGGAGCCCCATTCTCCAGCTCCAGCTTGGCACATGCATCATCAAATTTTACCGGTAAGTTATCAAAATTTAAGGGAAAAATCGCATCTTCCTCCTTTATTATTTTACCTTGGTTTACTTTCCAAGAAATGATGATTAATACTTGCTGAACGCAAAGAAAGCGGTAATTACGTATATGAATGTATTCGATCGAGACTTTGCCCTTTTACACTTGGGCATGCGAAACACAGTTTTATTATTATTTTTTTTAATAGTAAACTTCGTTCGGAAATATATTTTAAAAAACGTTGGCATTTTTTAAAACGTTTTTACTAATTCGGCGTTTCTTTCGTTCCAAATTGTCCTAAGATAAAAATCTCATCAAACACAAATCATTAACGGAGACTTTAACGGCGGAAAAGAACTAATTAAAATTGTTTTATTTTTGTGTAAATTAAAAAAAATAGGCCTTTATTTTTCAAATGGAACTGTTGAGTCAGAAAACGCGTGCCGCATTTTTCCAATGTTTAACGCCTAATTTAATGACTTTAACAAATAAATCGACGAATTTGAGATACATTTTTCCTTTCAAATAATACAAATTCATTAAAAAACATGTTTAGGAAGATAAGATATGAAATTAAAATTTCTTGTTACTGTTCTTGTAGCGCCTTCTTATTAAAGTCTCTTTTACTCCTATTATAAAAACGTCCTTTAATCTTTTGGGCCTTTTTTTTCTCACGCGTATTTTAGCGTAGGTAAATTTTTCGTTCATTCCCCTTCTTTAATTACATGCAAAATTTATTTATTTATTTATTTAAGAACACATGGCCGGTCAACAGACACACGCCCAGTTACAGATCGACACTAATATAATATAAACAATATAAAACGTAAATATGACACTGTGCAAAAAAGAAGAAAAAAATGAATAGATTAAAAAAAGAGATTAAATGAGAATGAAATTAAAAAGAAATGGAATTAAATTATACAAATTGAAATTGAAACTATATCAACAAGAAAAAGAAATTTTACATTAACTCGAACGTTTATCTGTATTCAATTATTTTATTTTCAATTAAACAAACATATTTTGCTATTTTTGTAAACGAATTTTTTTAATTTGTTTAATTTTTTACAGAAACAAGAACCTGTAGAAGAGCGCAACGATTCCGGTATAAACTCCTGCAGCGACAGCCACTCATCCCCAGGCAGCGACCACAGTCAAGACTACAACGCCCCAACTTACCCTTTCGGGAACTTACAAAATCACTACTCACCCTCAACAACACCCAGAATCCACCCAAATCCCGGAATCTACCAGCAATCGGGTTTCAATCGAGAAAACCCCACGATTCCTCCAACTCAAGAAGATGCCAATCCAAAGACTCCTATCAAAAATGAAACGCGTACCTCGCCAATTCCTCAAAACGCGGAGGCCGAAGATCACTTGCACCGTTTGCAAATGTCCCTGGAAAAGAACGGGCTTTTGTCGCAGCCCCTTTCCCCCAAACTAAGCGAGCATTCAATGGACGATGACAACAAGTCCGACTTGGAGATTGACGAGTACGACGAGCAAGGTCTTAGAATTCCCAAGGTGAACTCGCACGGGAAAGTGAAGACTTTCAAATGCAAGCAGTGTGATTTCATCGCCATCACCAAGCTGGACTTTTGGGAGCATTCCAAGGGACACATTAAGGCCGATAAGCTTTTGACTTGCCCCAAGTGCCCCTTCGTCACCGAGTACAAACACCATCTAGAATATCACCTCCGCAATCATTTCGGTTCCAAACCGTTCAAATGCAACAAGTGCAGCTACTCTTGCGTGAATAAATCGATGTTAAACTCGCACATGAAATCCCATTCCAATATTTACCAGTATCGCTGCGCCGATTGCAGTTACGCCACCAAGTACTGCCACTCGTTGAAGCTGCACTTGCGCAAGTACGGCCACAAACCGGCCATGGTGCTTAACCCGGACGGAACCCCCAACCCGCTTCCCATAATCGACGTGTACGGAACACGTCGAGGTCCAAAGCAGAAAATTCACGCGAAACAGGATGACATGGAAGGTACGCCTCAGGCGATTCACAATTCTCTGGCCCAGTTCATGCTGAACGCGTCCCCGCAAATGCAGCTGCCTTTTCCCTATCCGTTCCTGGGGGGATTCCCTGGCGCCCTGGGTAGTTCCTTGCTTTTCCAACAGAATCTCGTCCAGTTGGCCGCACAACGTTCGGCATCACCCGAACCAATCGAAGAAGAAGAAGACGTCGCGCCACCCTCCACGAAAAATGAGGAAGCCGAAGCTTTGGACCTTAGCAAACCAGATGCTATTAGTCACGACCAGCAGCCGGCGACCAAAAGCAGACGTAAAGGCAAGGCTTTTAAAATCGACCGTCTCGCAATTGACCGCCAGGATTCTTCCAACGACGAGGAGGAAGAAGAAGAATCGGCAGACAAAACCAACACGAGCGGCGATGAAGAAGAGAATAACACCAAAGGAGAAGACGAAACGAAAAACAACAATAACAACCCGGGAAATTACAGCTGCCATTTTTGCTGCATTTCTTTCGGCGATGTTGTCCTGTACACGATGCACATGGGTTATCATGGCTATAAGGATCCTTTCACCTGCAACATGTGCGGTGAAGAATGCAACGATAAAGTGTCCTTTTTCTTGCACATTGCACGCACCTCACATTCTTAGTACCTTCAGTTGATTAACTCGATTTATTTAATTTCTTGTCTCAGATCCTCAAGAAACTGCTCGACTTTGACTATCAAATCTAGTCAGAAAATGCTACCTGGTTTTCGTTTCACATACGCTTGCAATGTGCAATTTTAACAGTTCCGTTCGTGTCAACATCACTTTAGTTTTTTTGTTCGGAATTTTTGCGGGTTACCTTAATTTCTTAATTAAAGCTGGTGCTTGTCCGATGAAAATTGTAAAACAAACTCTTTTAAACGAACACGTTTCGCAGTCGTTCGAAGCTGTCGAACGACTGCGAAACGTTAAGTGTTTGTGCGCCATTTAGTGTCCGTTTAAAAGAGTTTGTGTTACAATATACTTAATTTCTTAAGTATGGCAATAAATAACTGATTGATTCTTAATATGTGTGTACAATTTTAGTGAGTTATTTGTGTCTGTCTATGTATATGTCGTCCGATAATAAGCGCGGCTATTTCCAGATTGACGTAATCTTAATTTTATAGATACGCGCGAGTAATAATTGTGTTTTTAACGAACGCAAGAAAAAAACATTTTAATGCGTTTTTAATTTAGGTAATGCTGTATTTTTATTTGAGGCCGTTTGCTCTCTGCCGTTTCTTTTCATTCTCGCGCGCCCTGGCGCGTCCGCGAGAATTTCTGGGGCCACAACCTAAGACTGATGTAAATAATCACCGATTGATGTCTAGTTTTAAGAGGGCTTTCGAGCGGAATAATCAAAAATAACCTGTAAAATAAGGACGATTAAAAAGTGGTGTTTAGTCATGTATTTTTAAGATTATATTGATACCAAACGTGTAATTACAATAAATATTTTCAATTGCATTTTAACGTTTTTTTTTTTTGGAAATTTCCTTCGACCAAAATAAAATTAAAAGAAAAATTCCATTCTATCCGTAATCATTTCAATACAATTCACATTATGAATTAATTCAAAAAGCGACGAGAACAAAACAGAAGTACATGATTTTTTTAAATTTAATTATTTCGCAAAGTTTGTTTTTACAAGGTTCTTAAAAATTCCCCAATCTATTAAACTACGGCTGTCTAAAATCTACCAATCCGGTTGAAGCTGTTCAAACACCGAACAGTACTTTTTTTCTAATGTGGTAGGACCAATATTTTAATAACATAATTATTTGAGGAATTAAATGATGCATCATATAATATAATTTTACTTAAGCAGCATCCTAACAATACGTCCGGGACGTCATTGCGTCCAGGACGTCAAGCGTTCGTATAAACTCGCCAGAAGGTAGGCGGAGTTTTTAAAAAATTTATAATTTCGCATGCGTTTAGTACGATTTGGTTAAATTCTCTCTGCGAAAAGTCTCCTGTTGGACCCGATGAGTTGATAGAGCGGTGAGAATCAAAGGTTTTTTTATGTATTTATTACTTCATCCACAAAGTCGAACAAGAAGGCCAAGTTGGAGAATTGCGTTTTTTTATACTGTCGGCATTTTTTAATGAATTTTATTTAATTTCAATTGCACTTTATCTTGCAGGATTGTTTTTTGTAAATATACATTGCGTTTACCACATACCTTTTTGGTCGCATTGAAGGCTGAAGAATGCCTGCGCAAGAGAGCACTGTATTTACGGACATTTTTGAACTACTGATTTTTTCCGTATGCATGCCGTACACGGAAAAAAATTATCAACGCTCGAAATTTATCGACAAATTTAAAATATTTTTTCTACTTTGCGTTCACAATGGATTCATTGTGACACGAAAAACAGTTTCACAATGAAGCTCATTGTGACACTGTTTTTGGGGAAATTTTAGTCATTTTTAATTGAAAATATTTAATAGATTTTACAATAGCTCAGTATTTATTTGTTACTTAACAATATACTCACAACGAAGCTGGATAAGAAAAATTAATAACTTGTTAATGTGACTTTTGATTAAAACGAAAGGTTTTCAGTGTTGCCACGCATTACAACTAAAATTCCCCATATACTAAGAAGATCCAATATTTTTCATATTTTTGTTCAATAAGTGACGCAAAGTAGAAAAAATAGTATATTATACACGTTTCACAAGAGGCATTGTAACACTCGTTCCGTTGGGGCACTCCTAGCTCGCTACGCTTCGCTAGTCGTACCCCAACCCCACTCGTGTTACAATAAGCCTTCTTGTGAAACTTGTATAATAATATACTATTGTGAATCTTGTTTTATTTATTTTACCGTAAATAAATGAAAGATACTTTTTTTGCTGTGTCAAGTAAACTTATAAATGGCTGAGAATCGTACAAAACATAGTAAACACTTTATTATTAAATACCTTGAAAACAATATCATTTTATACATGTAAGTGCGACTTATTTTATTATGCCTGACGCGTATACAGAAATCCCATAAAAGCTTTTCCTGCGTTACAAATTTGAAAAATTAATAAAAGAGGTTTCCGACGGCAGAATAAATTCGACTCTAGGCGTAGCTATGTTTTTTATTGCAACGCTTGCAACGCCCACATTTTTATTCGATTTTACAGTCTTTTTCTTTTGGTTTTCCCCTTTTGTCAATTATGTTTCCGAATTTGTCAAATGACTTTCCAATCCGCATGCCTACTATACTTTGAACGAATTGCAAAGTCATTTGACAAATTAGGAAACACATTTGACAAAAGGGGAAAAGCAATAGAAAAAGACGTCCCGGACGTATCGTCAGGATAGTCCTTTAGATCTTTGAGCACTTGTCCAAACAATGCAGTCAGTTAACATTTGACCATCTCAACACGTGCGCAGAAATACATAGGGTACAAGACCCTAAAAAAGCCTCTTCGCTTTTTATTTCATTAATTTTATATGAACCACATTTGCCAAGTTCGATATAAAACTAATAAGAGCCACCGTATTGGAGGGCAGTACCATGCCTCACCTACTGCCATAAGTCGTGATTGATAGGTGCAAAGATCTCGAGCACGTGGCCTTTGTTAGGCCGCAAAGGAGCACCCGACTCCCGACTTATAATTATCGATTCACCGGATCTCACATCTGACATTGTTTTCATTTCATTTTATTTTTCTACTAAAAAAAAATCACCCACGATAAATTGATTGACTCGGCAACAACTGAGCAGTGACGCAGTGACTATACAGGGTGTCCCATTTTCGATGGTATTCGAAACATTAGTTGTGGTTATATCTCGGTTATTATGAACTTTTGATGCGATTTGATTAAAGAATCATGATCTACGTTAAAAGTCGAATAAAAAATACCTGTGTCATTTTTCGATACTTTTAAAAATAAAAAAAATATGCGTTTGAAAATTTGATGAATTTTTCGTTTTTCAACTGTACCGGGAAAATGGCAAGGAACAGCAAATTTTTAAGTTGGCCATTCAAATTAGCATAAAAAATTGACCCAATATTGCGTGCTCAGTTTCTTTCTATTTCCATTATTAACGAAGATACCTGGAATACCATCAAAAATGGGACACCCTGTACAGTATGAATCATCTTCCTGTCTGACACCTTTGTGCAATTGCAAGCTGGGATGAAAAAAATTAAGAAGTTAAATTTAAGAAGCAGGAGCTACATACTTACATAATTTAAGTATGGCGCTTAAAGACCAAAATCTTGAAATTGTTCGTAGTTGGCGCCACTTAATGTCACCACAACTGGCGAGTTTGAAAAAAACAGTATAAAAATTAGATTAAGATTTAAATTTGGCGCTTAAAGTATAGTTCCGTGAAATTTTCATAGATCTTCATTAATGGCGCCACCACAAGCAATTGAGACTACAGCGCGACCAACTCGAGCTGACCGTGCGGCGGTATATGCCTAAACAGTCAATTTCTTTGTCCCTCTTCTCCGCTGGCCTACAATTTATACAAATTATTTTGACAGTTAAAATTTTGCCTCGGAGTGTACATGTCAAGCGCGACGGTGCTGCACGACCGATCACGTTAACTTGATGCCACAATAGAGTGAAGAAAATCCCATTAGAAAAAATTTTAGTGCATTTTAGTGCAAAATATTAGCGGGAAATTTAAACATCCAACCCTAACAACGAAACATTCGGGTATTTTAAAGTTTTAAAGGCGTTAAATTTAATTGAACTTACCAGAAAGAAAATCACCAGAAAAGTCGCCAATTTAAACTTGCCGGAAAAAAATCACTAGAAATGTTGACCATTTAAGCTTGCCGGAAAGAAAATAACTAGAAAAGACGATCATTTTAGTGCAAGAACGTTTTCTTTATCTTATAGCATTTTCGATTCACCGGTACCGGTTGCACTCAGTGTATTTGCATCTTCTTTTAACTTTATGTAATAACACGATAGGAAGATACTCTTAGTGCGCACTAACACGATCAATGGAAAACACTATTAGACATTAAGGATATGAACGAAAATGGTCACTAAAGTTGACCAATGTGGTCACTGGAGTTGATCAAAGTGGTCACTGAAATTGACCAAAGTGGTTACTGACGTTGGCCAAAGTGGGCACTGAATTGACGAAAGTGGTCACTAAAGTTGACAAAAGTGGAAAGTCAGCCATTTTAGTGCAAGAACGTGATTTCTTTATCTTACACATTAAGCATAATGGATTGCGGTACTGTACTTATTTAGTGACTGTACAATTACAATTCCGGTGAAAAAATGCCTAATAATTAGTTTAAAGCTATTTACCTAAAAAAGAAAGTCTGGTGCTTGAGATCCGAAGTTCTAATTTTTTATAGATTGCGCCACTTGGGATTTAAATGTATCAGGTTCACAAAATAAGGAGCGGAATGAACATCATGTTTTCGTTCAATGTAGGTATATAGGTACCTACTAATAAAAAATATTTGACATGTCGCTGTCGGCTTGAATGCGAATTAAAAAAGAATCCGCAAGGTTCTTTTTCAAGCGACTGTACACTGAGATAAATCATTCTTTGAAGTTAATAAATGAGCTTTAATTTAAAGAAACTGTTTCTTTCAATAGCAGCAAAGATATAGGTATAGTCTTCCAAGTTTTGTATCGGTTTTATGATCTTGCTATAAAAAAACAGCTTCAAAGAGGCTGGCCTGCGATCGCCTTTCTGTCGCTTTTTTTGGCAAGACCATAAAACCGCTACCAAACTGGGACGACTATATGTCTTTCCGGATAAAATATTATTTTTATAGGAAGAAGTAGCCTTTTTAACACTATAAAGATTCCTTTTTCTCGGGGTATCTATAATAGGTAAGCCAGCCGCCCCCTTCGCGCAATTGAATTAATTTATCGTGTGAAAACCCGTGAAGAATTGACCAACGTCCAATAGCATTTCATTGTTCATCCGATTCCTCCGACGTTAATTTCGTCGTCCATTGTTCGGGTCCTTCGAATAATACACCCGGCAGAAATTATACCTTACGCACCAACGCATTTGATTATGTGAAAACTATAGCGATTACATAATCGTCTCCGCACTTTATTCCGATGCGAGAGACCGAACTCGCGCCTCCATTTTATAAATTTCGAAGGCGTGGCTAAAAAATATAAAAAAGCTCGCTCGCCGAGAACCCCTTATGGGCTTCGTTTTTTGTCGTTCCCTCTGCCACTCGGGTTGAATGAGCGAACGGGAATTAAAGCGTGCCTCTAATAGGGGAGCCGTATAAATATTTTAATTGGCCCTCGTTTTGGGAAGGTCAAACAAAAATTGGATTTTTTTTATGTTAAAAAGGGAGCTTGTTAGCAAGTTTTTCTAATCAGGTAGGTAAAAAAATCGTATGCAGCTGCTCCCGTGATGTTTACTCTATTAAATGAACATTTTGATAGTAGGTATATAAAAAGGATGTTATGTTAAGGACGATTAATAAACTTAGGTAGCTATGTATCGGGAAAGTCGCGACTCTTAATTAAGCACAAACATTAGAAAGTAAAGCTTAACCCCCTTATTCTTTCTATGGTATAGCTATAATAACTCAAAACGACATCGTTAAGTGACATAATATTTTGTTCAATCGGAACATAGACATGCGTTGCCGTTATTTAACGATGTTGAATGTTGATGTTAGGTAAGTAGTGGGAACAAAAAAGTCTCAACGTTAACAAAAAAAAACTTTAATATAGGCTTTAATATAATCTCTGCGGTTGTTCAAATATTTATGTATTTTATCGAGATCAAAAAGTTATGTTTTCTGTATGAGCAGATTTCCTTGGTTGAGAAACTGGCTGTATCAATTTTCGTAAGTTTGGGTCTTTCTGATTTTTGCCTCTTTGTCCAGTTTCGACAATTGCTACAAAGGGGGAACTCTGTAAAGTGGATTTCCTCTTTGTCCCGCTCAACAACAAAAATGTCTGCCGGACACATGCGTTTCCCGTAATTAAACTGACCAACGCACGCTCTAAATCTGCGCCAACTGCCGTTATTTATTATTGACGGCCATCCCACGCAGCCAGCAACAATGCCAAAATATTGCATATGTCGATTTCGCCATGAAATAAGTCCCTTGTAGGGGCCGCGCGTAATTGCGGCCGTAATCCCCGGCTTACGCATTTCTTTAAACGCCGAAACGGTCAAAAGGTCACTCACAATTGCCGGTGATAAATGAGTTACATCGGAAATAATCGCGTCCACCCCACACGCCATTGTCCTGCTTTCAAATTCGAATTCGGGTCCTCATCCTTTCCTGTAATCTTCCGACGAGTGCTGCAGGCTCTTTTCTTTCGCGTTTTTCGATCTATTTGTTCGCTTCCCCCCTTAATTCAAATGCATCCGTATTACAACAGTTCAGCAAGTTGAGTAGCAATTTTAGCAAAACATGTTTGAGTCGAGGCGTTGAGGTTTTAAAATCCCAAAAAGATGTATTTAATTTGAATAGAATAACACATCAATTAAAGTTAATCTCGAATTAAAGTCCTATGTTTACTATATGTTGTTAACAACAACGTTGGTGCACATTGTTCCCGTGTATACAGCGAGTCGCTAAATTCCGTGGACGTGGCTTAATCACAGATTCCTGGACTCAATATTAGATGATTTAACCCAAGTTATCTATACCTACACAAAAGTACTTCGTTAAGTCAATATTCTGCTTTAAAGTCGTTGTAGAAAAAAAAGTCAATTTTTAAGATTTTTTACTGTGTGCAACTCAGCCTAAACCTATCTTATTTGAAATGTTGCGGATGTGATGCAGGATGATTATTATACATTTGTAGAAATTATAAAAATTCAACGTCGCATTGTTGTATCAATATAAGACGTTTGTCAATCTCGAAATTTATTCATTCGGTACATCTCGTTTACAGCAGCACCGGAGGGGTGCGCGCCGCCTAAAACTCACGGCTTTCTTAGATATTTTAACGGTCCCGAAGTCGACGCAGCTGCCGTCGAAAAAAATCGACGTCTGCGGTCAATAAAACTAAATCTCCCACAGCCCTCCATATTTCAGGAGTTGTTTCCCTGTTTTCGCTATTTCGGTGCGCGGGACGAACACCATTAGGTCTGCTGGGGAGACAAATGAAAGAATAACGACGAGCCGCACTGACAGAGGAGACTGCGCGCTTTAATGAGCCGAGGTGTTAATTCAAAATATTTACGGCCTCTTTTTTATGAATGGCTCCCTCGGATCCTTGAACTCTCCAGCACGAGCAGACTAATAAGTCTATAAAAAGGTCGACTTTTTTCTGCGCAGGGGATGGCCCGCTCGGGGTGTTTTTTAGAACTCGAACACAATGGACAGGTGTATAATAATATTATGTGAAGTTTACGTAACACGTGCCGCAATTTGATATTATTATTATTAGGGGGTCGTCAGAAAAAAAACGAACACCATCATAACTTCCCTCAGACTATATTTTTTTTATGCATCCTTTAAAATGTGCCGCCCTTATTTAAAGCCTTTAACGGGGACTTTTATTGTATTTTCCTAACGGAACTTGCGTAATATTATGGTCAAACGAACGGTTACTTCGTAAAAAAAATAAAAAGGTACACTAAAAATAATAAATTTTGAAAAACAGTTATTTCCCAAGGAAAGGAGGAAGCCAGGTTTGAGTTTGAACACATCATCTTAAAATGTTTACGCGTAATGACTTTAGAGAAATTATTTCGCTAGCGTCAACGGTGAAAATTTTCGTAAAAAAAGTACCTATCTCGTAACTAAATCGATTGATAATAATTTTAAGAACTATGTATAGCCTATGTATCTCCTTTCAGCTTTCGTGAAAAAGCTTTGCCGCTTACAGGAGGTCACGTTGTATTCTTAATTCAGATTGATCAGATCGGGTTATAATGTTATAATAAAAAATGACGTAGGCATATACAGGGTTAGTTAAAAGTATGGAAACGGCCATTTATTGCCGTTAATATCCATTTTAAGAAATATGTGCTTTATGAAAGTTTTTTAGGAAATTTTTATCTACAATTGAGAATACTTGAATTTTTTTCTTCTTCAATTGTTTTTGAGTTAGCCCTATCTGCGTAATTTTTTTAAATGGAAACATTCTAATTTTAATATACCGTTCGGTAGAGTATTTTTTTCTCTTTACAATAGTATTCTTATTTTTTTTTAGAATTGAGGGATTTCTGAAAAAAAAAAACATTTTTCACTTTTTTGTGAAATTGAAAACACTGGTTCAAATATTTATTTTAGGGCCAATTTCATAATGGAATTTAAAGGAGGCTATAAGCTAAGGTCACTTTTAGATGTCAAAACAAATATGAAAACACATTTGTTTATACATCAGATTGTGACTTTATTTTAAAGGTTCCTTTAAATTCTATTATGAAACTGACCCTTAGTTAGGTAGATCTAAGACAAAAGTGAAGTTATGGGTCACAAACAAAACAACAACAAAAACAAAAAAAAAACTAATAACTAAGTAAATTAAATTAAGTGTTCAAATTGTCCTCCATTTGTAATTTGACAATGACTCAATCGATTTACAAAACCCCGAAGAGAATTCTCTAAAAATTCACGGGGAATTTTTTGTATCGTCCTGGTAATTCGAATTTTTAAATCTTCGATGTCATCGGGCTTATCTTTATAAACTTTGTTATTTACATATCCCCAGAGGAAAAAATCTAAAGGGCTTAAATCAGGGGAACGGGCTGGCCACTCAATTTCACCTCGTCTCCCAATCCATCTATTTGGAAAAACGTTATCAAGATACTGACGAATATTTAAACCATAATGTGGTGGGGCGCCATCTTGCTGAAACCAGATATTGTTATTGGGAAGGTTTTCGTTGTTTTCATGAGGATAGAGCGTAGCACAAGCAGGTATAATTTGATTTTGCAATAACTGCAAATACAGAGCCGAATTTAAATTGCCATCGATGAAAAAGGGACCTATAATATGACCACCTAGAATGCCAACCCAAACATTAACTTTTTGGGGATACTGCGTATGGTGCTCCAAAAACCAAAATGGATTGACAGGTGACCAATATCTGCAGTTATGTCTGTTTACTTCACCGGTAAGGCAAAAAGTAGCTTCGTCAGAGAAAAGAATGTTATTAACAAAATTTTCGTTATTATTGCAAATATTTAACATTTCTTCACAAAATTGAAGTCTCCTATCAAAATCATCTTCCGTCAATTCCTGTACAAGTTGTACCTTATAAGGTTTATACTTTTCACTTTTTAACATTTTAACGACTGATGACTGTGAAATATTGAGATTTACCGCTAATTGGTTGATTGATAAATGGGGATCTTCAGATACAGCCAATAAAATATCCAGCTTTTTATCATCACTGGTCGATGTTCTCGGTCTACCACTCTTTGGCAAATTTTTAACGTTGCCGGTTTGTTCGAAACGTTTCAAAGTTTTACTAACAACGGATTTAGAAATTGGATTTCTATCAGGATGCGCATCATTAAATAAATAACAAACGTCTTGTAAACTTCTACGTCTATCTCCATAACCCAGCATCATAAGTATTTCAATTCTTTCATGTTCATTTAAATTCGCCATTGTTAATATTAACAGCAGTAAATTACAAGCAATTGAATTCGACGTAAACAATAACCACTGATAAAGTTACTCGCTCGAGTTTGTTTATCGCTTACTTAGATGTACCTGACCTGGCGCTAATAAGCGCGCACGACGGGAAATGAATACTTGAAATATTGTTTTTTTTACAGAAACCACTCAATTCTAAAAAAAAATAAGAATACTATTGTAAAGAGAAAAAAATACTCTACCGAACGGTAGATTAAAATTAGAATGTTTCCATTTAAAAAAATTACGCAGATAGGCGTAACTCAAAAACAATTGAAGAAGAAAAATATTCAAGTATTCTCAATTGTAGATAAAAATTTCCTAAAAAACTTTCATAAAGTACATATTTCTTAAAATGAATATTAACGGCAATAAATGGCCGTTTCCATACTTTTAACTAACCCTGTATGCTTTTTCGCACATCGGCTGCAAAAGTAACACAATTCACAATTACTGAAAAATGTCAGTTCTCAACACCATAATAAAGTGTCATATTAATCTGAGGAAGTTGAAGATATGATTATTAAAACAATTTTGCTTAAAATTTCGAATTTTGATGGAAAAAAACTAAGAGATATCTTAAAAAAATCTCTAAAACCTCAAGAACTAAACAAAGATATTTTACCTAAAATTCGGCCTCTAATTATGACACTCTTGCAGCCGATGTACGATTTTGTATTATTGTACTATGATTCAAAATGAAGTGATTCCGTTGTTAACAATTAAAATTAATTACTGTGCAATTCGACGAGAGCCTCAAAACCCAGACGTTCCCGCAACATATGTTACGATTGTCAAGCGAATCATTAATTATGTTAATTGGTTGTGATGCTTACAAAAATAGCTCACGGTAAAAATTCTATTCCACAGTCAAATTACAACAAAACAAATAAAAAAAATCACATCAGATGAAAAGTGAGTGACAAGAATTATACAAATGTGTAGAAATTATTTTTATTTGCACGACAGATAAGATCTCAACATTTCAATAGGATTAACAACCAATAGTTCTATAATAATAATAACAAATAGCATATTACGCACGCGTGGAAAAGTGGCGCACGAGCCGCGCAGCGACGAATGCATGTAATTCCACAACTGCGTAGTTGCTTTGCAGCTCGAGTCTTGCACTACACTTCGTCTACTACCACAACAATTACCTTATTATTCAAGTTCAAAATAATCAGCAATGACGGTTGCAATTTCGACAACTGTCAATCTAATGTGTATAGGTCTAACTATAAACGTGCGTAAATTAGGGCAAATGTCCTTGTTGTGCGATTATATTTTTTTGCACGACGTTTGTAAACAATCGCTTACCTACTTAATTTATTCATTGTACATAATTCACCATTTACAGTAGTGGTCGTAGATGAAAATAATTACGATAAGTAATGCCCTTTCTCTTGTTATACAGGGTGTTCTTCAGGTTCGTGCAAAAAAATTAATAGGTATTTGGTAACAGATATTCTCACGAATGCACCAAAATTAAAACGAAAAAAAATTCTACATCCGGCAATTCCTTGTGAAATGTTTAGAACCGCTAGATGGTGACCATCACCCACAATAAGTGTTCGAAGTTACCCCCCCACCCTGCGCGAGGCGTACACATAGAACTTTCAAGTTTTAATGAGAATTTTAATGTTTATTGTAGATTCAAGTAGGCTATGGTGACGATAACTAAATACTTTTTTAAAGATTCAAGGACCTATGAAGAAATAATGCTTTATGATTAATAAATATAACGTAATTATCACGAGTAAAGGCTAATTTAATCGAAATTGCACAAAAATCACATAAAGTGTTCAAATTGTCGGCCATTTTGTTCTAAACCTAAACGCCACCGTTTTCTTATGGTCTGAGCTGAGTTCACCAATTCAAAGGCAGATAGTGGTGGTTTAAAAATCATCTTGCAAAAGTTCTTGCTAAGCCAGTCTTTCTTTAACTCTTCTAAAAACAGGTGTTTCCTATTAAAAATGTCAAATTTGGCCCACCCTGAACGTACGTACACCCTGTAAGTACTGTTCCATGAAACCTTGAAACGTCTTATGAACTGATTTTTAACAAAATTTCCCAGCAATTTTTTAACGCTAACTTTTAAGATTTAAGACAGCGATTCTTGATGGCAAAAGAATGACCCCACAGCACCGCCCAAACTCAGACATTAAGGACCAAATTTAACACAGCTGTCGCAAAACACCGTTCCGTTTGATGTGCACGTCTCACGTATGATAAACGATCGCCTTTCATAAAAATGCCGTACACAATCTTAAAGTTTCTTTAAAAAGGCATTTCCAACGAGCAGTGCTCGACGCATGACTCGCATAAAATTCGTTTCTAAATGATATCATTGCATAAAACGGAATATTTTCTCAAAATCACATTTTAAGCCCAAAACGTTTAAATGATTGTCGGTGTTCTTCGTACCTACTGCTTTTAACTGACCGTTTTAATTGTTTATAAGAAACAATACATAAGTAACTCGTGTCTAAATAAAAACCTGGTCAAGTGGGTTGTGATCGAGACTTTTTCCATTGCATTTACATAGCAGAATTACTAAATGTAGCCTACTTGACCAGGTTTTTATTTAGACACGAGTTACATAACTACAACTATATCAACTTAAATAATGTGAATTTAGTTAAATGTATTTTTGCTAATCTCACTCCAGTCTTAAACTCGTAACAGGGTGAGCGTTTTTTTTTGTATTATTTGTAAATCAAGTGATGTTAAAAACTTCGATTTGGAAAGTGACCGGGCCAAAATTGGGCGCACCTGGCCGCAGCCGCTGCCTTAGCTCAGTTTTACACATGTGCTTCGCACAAAGGTCGGACATAATAAGGACGGACTTTGAATTGTCACTGATATTTTATTTATTGGGTGCACGGACACGAGCGGATACTTTTGTGTTTTTAAAGGGCCCACCGGGCCCAAAAAAGCAACCTCTAATAGACGTTGCCTTTTCAATAATATAAGATCCGGGCTCGCAATAAACAGCACACAGATTGTTTTTGATAAATTAGCCTTGGCTCTGCTTGTATGTTGAAAACGATTAACTTTTTTGATTAGTCTACTCTTCTAATAGTCCCCTGAGAGGAATTCTTTTTTAATAACGACGTTTTAGTTATTCTAAAATTCAAAATCTGGTTGTCCTGCGAAATTCTATTATTTGATTAATTATTTAATCAATTTAGTATGTATGTATAGAACGTTTTAAATAACTATAAAGTTATTAAGATTATTAAACGTTCGAATCGCAATCTGTTTATGACCGTCATAACACGTTCCACATCAGATCTATTATGGTTTGTAAAAATATTTTTGCAATTTATCACAATTAAAATTATTTTAAGAAAAAAAAATGTGCCACCTGTAACGACCTAAATAAAAAAAAATCCACCTGATATCGCTTGGAAAAAAAAAACGACCCGCAAAAAACCTCCTTCGTTAACCCGTAGGTTAAAAGCTTTTTAGGTCGAACTAAATCCCTCTGAAAAAAACGTGTGTACGGCACGCGATTGCATAAAAACGTCGCAAAAAAGGAGCGCTCCCGATACATCCCCCTGTTGATACTCGCTTCCGCACCTTTCCACCCTTATGTAAATCCGACGCGACGCGCCTTTATAATAAAAACCCTCCCGTTTTTTTTTATGCATGCGAACGCAGTTTCGCGTCCCCTTCTTCTCGGAACGTGGTGAACACGCGTTCGGCACGTCCCACCGGCCTTCCCTTTTTTGTGTTATTTTTAGTCGGCTGCTTCCCCTCAGTTTTTTTTTTTTGCACAGTGAAAAGTGCCTAGAAAATGGGCGCATTGTATGATTAGGGAATTGTTTAGGTACGTGGATACGTTTCAACTTGCTTTTCAGGTTTAAGTAAATTGCAGGCTTGAAATATCATAAAGTAAGGCCGTTGTTTATGAAGGTATTTTGTACACTTCATGTTTATATTGAAAAAAAAATTTTTTCAAGAGATCACGATTATATATTTGTAAAATTGTGTAATTGTGTACAACTTAGGAGAGTATATCAAGAAGTGAAACGATTAAACCTGCATCTTTAAACACTAAGGCCCGGTTTTACAATCATGGAATAAGGACGGAATAATTGTTCGCCGAATATTCTTTAATGTTCCTCCATATCTTCGTCACAACTACGTCACGTTATTCTAAGAATAATGCTTATCCGACGATTGTAAAATCGAGCCTAAATTGGAATTATTTTTCTTTTTTATGTTACGTTTATTTTCTATTTACTTATTTATTTATATTTTAGTCGAATATAAGGTGAAACAAAATTTCAACATCTTGCAGATAAAATCTGAATAAAGAAGTAAATTTAATTCTACCCCAAAAATGCGTCAGTAACTCGTCAAAATATTACAGCCGAAGAACGTCACTCACACTTTCACATGTTGTCACAGCCTCATTCTTCTGGTCCGCGTCTTTTCTCCCCGTCATTCACGACACTGTCCTTCCGTTTAGCATGAATGACCTTTCTCAAACTGAATTTTCAGCGTCTCGCTCGTAATTCGCAAGGGAATCACTGAAACTCATACTGTCAGGATATCGTGGTAAGAGGCGACCTCCTATCGATCAAAGAACTGTCCGCCTCCGTTTCCACTCAGAACGTGACCATTTAAAACGTGCAAGGCAGACGGAAATTAAATTCTAAAGACGGTGGTTTTTTCGCTATTATTTGGTGTTTTGAACGAGGCGACCACGTCGAAGTTTCAGTGGGGCCGCTGCGAGTCCGAATTTCCGGCTACGGGGCGGCGAACATATGGTGCTGGAATTATATTTGGGTAGGACCCGCTTCCTTTCGCTTTTTTGCGTTTTGGCCTGTGCGGTTGGCCAAGTATTTTTCTAAAGTAAATAATATAGACATTTCACGGTACTTACTTACTCAAGATTAAGACCTAGATTTCGGTAGCTTTTATTATAGGTGATTATAGAGAATTAAGCTGCACGGATGTTATTATATGTGTATCAGTTTTCTGCTTCTTAGACAACACAATACGACCCGAAATGTTTTTACGACAACTAATAAGTTCAAAAAATAGAAAGATCCTAGTCGTTGCGAACTTCTTCGTATTTGTAAATAATTAAAACATTATTTGAAATTTGAAAATTACAATGCCTCGAAAGCAAATGTTATCTATCATAATTATTAAAAGTTCGGAACTTATAATTATAACTTTGCCCTTTATTTCAGACGTTATTAATTTTTGTTACCAAATTTCTAACTAAGACGCTGTTGTGAGTTGTATTTTTCACAAGGCAACACTAGCTGTGGTCTTTTAATTTGTGAACAGATAATAATTACATATTTTGTGCAATTTTACTGCCTATAAATTAGGAGTATTATGATTACTGTTGTTTGGTGGTTAGTCCAACAAGATTTGTTTAATTTCTGTAAAGATAAGACTATGTATTTCTTGCTAATAAGTTCTTGTTCTTAAAAAAGATTCTGTTAACTAAAAAAAAATCGAATAGCAGAAATCGACCTGAAAACATAACTTTATTCTGCAAACATTCTGTGAAAAAAGTTCTTTCACACGAGGAAAAATGTAAACACCTATTGTCCAAGTGCACGTTAAACTCGCCGGTTAAATTTTTACTCGCCATTGTTCCCTAATCCCTTAGCATGCAAGAGGTACTTACCGGTCATGAATGAATGAAATGCCAGGTCACTGAAGTGGGCGATGCACATTTTTGTTGTCCGCACAAAAAAATGAGGGCAGTTTCAGACTTACTGGGGATTTCGAATTTTCACGAACTATTGTTGACCAAAAAAAGGAAAGAAATAACTAATTTGCTAACTAGACGCTTTAACTTGACGAAAAAAATTAATAAGGCGAGATTTAAAAAACAATATTTACAACTGTGATAAAAGATTTTGCTTTGATCGCTTAGTAAATTATTCATAAAATATTTAAATTAGATTTTCTGTTATCTTCTTGTTTCAAATCGACAGTGAAAAATTATATTTTAATCAAATTTTTGGAAGGAAAGAAATCATTGCAATCAACGAGTAAAGAATAAACAGGAGATAATCATACTAACAGCAGTTTCTTGCCCAAATTGGTAATTAAATTGGCCGCTGTACGTCACAAACCATACAGTTCACCGTTGTTTTTAAAACACATCATTAAATTTAACCAAATAAGATCCAGAAATGTCAATTGTCGAAATCCTATCATAGAGGTTGTTGAGTTGAAATTTGTATAAAAGGCGCAGATTCCTCTTGATGATGTGGGTTCAATTTAATTTTCTTTACGAACTTAGAAGAATATTTTAAGAAAACGCCGTACAAGTCCTCTTGTTTATTTTTTAAATTTTCATAAACTGTTTTTTCTCAAGACACACTCAACTTCATAAAACATTAAATTTCAAATATGTGAACGTGAACAGAAGTACTTGGAAGGAACTTACTTACATTATGCTTGCTGCGCTACTAATTATCGAAAAATTACAAAACTAACCTAAAGCTCATTCACTTTTTAATTGAAGTCTAAAGACGTTTTCGAAAATTCGCTCCGAGTAGAAATGTGAGAGACTTAGTGCGCGTAAGAGTGAGAAAAATGGCGCTCCGATCGAATTAACGAAATCGCCTTAAAATAATCTATCAATGCACCGTTCATATACTACATTACTAAATATTACAATTGCTTAATAAGCGTTTTAAACGTAGATACAAACACAAAATCCGGCAATAATTATTTTACGACAACGGATTTCAAAAACCCGCCATATTCCAAAAACTGACCTACCACAGTGTCACAGAACCAGGAGTGCGTTCAGGATAAACGCCCGCCAAAGTGTGTTTACCCTGGCAGGACGATTGCCCGGACAACAGGCTATTATGAACGCTTTGAAACGAGCTGACAAAACGGTCAAATAGTGAAGATTAAAATGCTGAAAGCGTCCTGAAACCAGAACAATGGATTACATTGTTAGTATTATATGTATAGTATTAGTATTATAGGTAAAAAGTTGTTTACCGGACGAAATAGTGCGTTTATTATGAACGGAACAACTTTTTACCTTGAGGTTATTATGAACGCGAGGAGTAAAAAGTTGCACGCCCGACGTTTATTCTGAACGCACCCCAGAAGTGACAGTTCGGTTTTCCCGCGAAAACGGAGTTAAGCGCACGAGAACAGAAGATCCCACGGAATTCGATCATATGATCTTGACATTTAGTCTCGACTATATTTCGTGTTTTGTAAATGTAAATGTAAACTTTACCTTGTGGTTAAATATACATAGTTTAAACGTGATTAGGTGATTACAAGTGTGGCTTCAATTTTTGTATTTTTTTATGTGAAAGTTTGCAGTTTTTGCCCTAGTTATTTTAAATATTCCCGCTCATGGGTCCCATCGAAAACATGGCGAAGGTCACCAGTTAACGTTTAAAAAGATCAAAGTACCGACAACAAGTGCCACTTCTGGTTATTCTGTGACAAAGTGGTTAAAAAGTAATTGCATACTCCCACTGCCGTACCTTCCCTCCTCTTAATTCTTAAATCGTTGATTGCAATTACAGACAGTGGCGCCATCCATTAAGATATTCGCTAACTATTGAATGATGCACTTAAATGTGTAAAAAAAAAACGGTAAAAATGCATGTATGTAGTATCCTATGGAATAGTAACTTAGAGTTAGCCATGAGATTGTAAATAGAGGTCAGACAGGAAAATATAGATATTTTTCAAAGGTCCTTTATTTAATTATAAAGCGATATTATATATTTGTTATTGTATTCTTGTTGTACAGTACACCTTATTCTCTTTTTCGTTGAATTTTTTGTTTACTAAATATACAACTGAAATATCTAACACTGTATATACAGATTACACTTACCTCGCCTCTTACGTGTTAGGGTGTTCGCGCATACGGTTAAAATTAATTCTCTTGTTAGTCACATCACGATAATTAACAACTATTGTTGATGTGACTAACAAGAGAATTAATTTTAACAACAATAGTTGTTAATTAATTATTTTATTTTTAATTAACAATATTATTTTTCAACGATTAAATAATATCACAAACACAAACAGACTGTTTCGGGTAGCGTCCATTCCGAATAAAAAATGACGATCGACTACTTTTGAATCTCATAGCACTCTACACATACAACTGAGGTGAGTAAAACTACGAAGTATTTATTTATTTTTAATGGATTGGTTTTTCGTCCCAGCTTTATCTACTTTATCTAAAGCACTGTATTTAATAGAGTTTTTAAAAGTTCCTACTTTTATGATGGGCTCAAATTTCAAGGAGGAATTACAAGAAAAAAGTCGGTGTTGGCAATACCAGCAACTTATTAATCTAAAAGCAGACTCAAAAAGAAAATGTGAAGAACTGTGTAATTGAAAATTGTAGCCAAGATCGGAATTTAAAATTGTACATATTTTTTTATGTCTCATAACTTTGGAACTAGATTACTCAGTGTTACCAATTTCATTTAAATTTACTGAGATTATAAAATAATGCTGACAAGGACGAGATAATTAGCAGTCATTTATATGAAGTGAAAATAAAAATCAATTTACTTTTTCAATGATTTCATAAAATATGTATACATCATAATGGTAATTTCTTGGTAAATATAAATAAAAGAAACTGTATTAAGACTTACATGGTCACTATACCTTAATCCACACAATTGAAAATATTTTTTAAAAAATTCTCTACTCATCATCGGAATATTCTTCATCTTTCTTAGTTTCAACGACCGCTTGTTCTTTATAATGCCTATATTCGGGCTTCAATTCCCACATATTCTTGTGCGGATTCTTCAAATTGTAATTGCAAACATCTTTTAAAATTTCTTTAAGATAAGTGATAGGCTGTTTAGTTATTTTAACCAGATCCTTTATGTTGTAGTATTGGTGCTTCTCGAATGCCGCAAACAACATTTCCAAGACCGCATCCTTATCATCGCGTGCCTTCTTACCTTCGGCCTTCTTACGCTCAATATACTCAATCTAGAACAACACGACAGAGTCATTCCAAGAGTCAACATCAACTGAAAGCAACGTACATTATGTTTGTGATCTGACACAGGTTTATATGATTGGACAACTTTATCAAGTTGTTTGACTTGTCTTGCTGGCTGTGAAGCCTTCCGTATCGACTCTAATTTAAGCTTCATGTAACAATTATCAGCATACGGACGGCATTCTAATTTCTGAGCTATCCTACCTTCCATGAATAACTTCTCCATTTCAGGTACAACAGCGTCAGTTTTTGCAGCTAAATTTCATTTGAACAATAAAACCGTAATGACATCGAAAGGCTTGAACCACTTACGTATCATATGTGAAAATACACCGAGGGTTTGTTGAGTTACCGTTGTTACATCTAACCTGTGATCTTTGGGTATGCTTTCTTCTCCGGGCTCCGTCAAGCTTAGGATCGCCGGTGATAAGGTCAAGGACACCTGATGTCTTTGTCCTGGTGGTCTAAAATTAGCAAAACTCAATTCGTGCAGGAGTGGCTAACCCTGAAATTGATTACTTGATTATCTTAAGCTTGCCGACTTCGATGTCTCCCGGTGCTTTCTCCCATCTGTTTGCAATATATTTGGGAACTTTGACGAGCCAAACACCTCTGGATTTGTTTGATAAGTCCAAATCTCTGTCGATGTGTGAATTTCCAGACATTGTGTACACTAGGAAAACCAAGTCGCTTGTAAGGGTCACAATAATTCTTAATAAAACGGCTAGTTCAAGGCAGGAACTGTATATGTAAAATTATAAAAGATATTATAAAAAATGTTGTAATGAATATTTGCTTACACACATCTCACGTCGACTTGTAGTTGTCAATCACTTCTTGTCACTTTGTCACAGTGTTGCCAGCTTTGTCAAACGAGTAGTCGCCAACATTTCAGAATGAAATCGCCCATTACATGTGTCTTATATGAAGAATGAAAAATTTTAGTCGCCAAATACAAAATTAAAAATCGCCCACTAATGGAGTTTATATGGACAAACCAAAAATTTCGATCGCCAAGTTTTTCTTAAAAATCGCCCATACTGGCAACACTGCTTTGTCAAGTTGTCGGTTGTCAATGGTCAACTTGTAGTGTTTTCGATTGATCCGATTGAATCCTGCACTTTAGTGCACCGTGAGTACACTCAAAGTGCGCAGGCGTTAAATGTGCGTTGCGATACGCTGAAAATTGAACGCCAATTCGATTTTCTTTCCATTGTTATCAAATTGTTTCATTAATGCAAAATTACAACCTGTGGCTTCTTGCAGATGTAAAAGACGGCGTTATAATATTATTCCATAAGAACTAGTGTTTAGTTTTAAAAGTATGTAATATTGCAACGCTAGTAAGTAACAGGTTGTAATTTTGAACTTGTCATTAATGATACAACTTGCCAACAATGGAAATAAATTTGAATTGGCGGTCAGTTTTCAGCGAATCTCAACGCACATTTAGCGTATGCGCACTTCGGGTGCACTAAAGTGCAGTAGGTGCAGTGTTGTCAGGTGTAGCAATAAGTCGCTATTTATAACGACTTTTTTTTTAATAGCGACGTAGCGGCGATAACATTAGCCAATTATCGCAACCATCACGTTAACTTACGGTAAACGTTAAGATCATGTGATCCAATGGAAAATGAATGGGGCCTCGTAATTTTAACGTTTACCGTAAGTTAACGTGATGGTTGCGAAAACTCGCTATTAATACGAAGAATTTGTAGCGAAATTATTTCATCTATACGTTTTGAATATTTAAAAATTGTAATTTTTTTTGTTTTTCTCTATTTTCTTTGTATTTATCGAGTTGGTAGGATACAGTTTTTAAAAGGCGTTTTCGAAAATTGGAGCGGTACTTGGAGGAAGATAGAAAAGTGAGATAGAGAAAATAGACTAACCGGTATATACCGCTCCAATTTCTGCGTTTTGCCAGATTGTAAGGTGAAAGGCGAATGCCGAAGGAGAAATTAACATCTAAGTCGGTCGCAGCCGCCACCCTTCCTCAATAAGCTTTGAGCTTGGGATAAAAAGTGGGTAAAAAGGAAAGAAAAATATATAATATATACATATTAACCAATATAACTTTTAGAATAAAATAGAAGTGTACTCGTAGTTTCATTTTCTAAAAATGTGAATTAGTTTATTACACTAGATCTGTGCCATTTAACAATAAATGGATGTACTCTCTTCTTTATGTAGATAGTTTTTTATACATATTTTGAGTTATTAAAACAGTCTTAGGGTGCGTTTCATTTGGGCGCTTACATGCTTTGAGCGCTCATAAGCAGTGCTTAAATCATTCCCTTTGGCTTTCCAAACGCTCACAAAGCGCCAGTTGACGAAGTGGTAACGTCATTATGACGTCATAGTCTTCGCTCACAATCGCTTATTCAATCGAGGTAGGGCAGCAAAAGCGTAAGCGCTTATATGTTCCAAACGGAATGTATCAGGTGCGTACGAGGAGCTCAGCTGATCATAGTCAGGTTATAAACAAACATAACACTAAAAACAGCTGCAGCAGCTATGCTTGAATTAATGTCACTACTGAAGTTACATTTTTAAGGTTATGAATTCGTTGTGTAAACAATAGTCAAAAGAAACACCTGTGCGTATAACGGCTTAAGCGACTGAACGCCAAATGAAACAACAGAAAATAGCGCTTGTAAGCGTGAGTGCTCAAAGCCTGTGAGCGCGCAAACGAAACGCACCCTTAACGTATTAAATTAAAAAAAATAATAATTGTGGCGACATCTACGACCACATAGCGACATTTTTAAAGAACTGGGGCGAATTCGACGCGGAATGATGAGTGCAACCGTCCAAGTAAATCGAAAACGCCATTAATATTTAAATCGAAGATTAGTAATTTTCTAATCTTTGATTGAAATATCCGTAGGTTGTCATTTTGAAATTAGCCCTCCAAATTCAAAATTAATTCTCCTTAATTATATTTCAGCGATTTTATTTCATATTTCAAAAGAGATTTGACAATTTTCGTCATTTTCCACCTCACTCCCTGCACAAAGATTCCCTGCAAACGTCGTATCGGAGAATTTATGTTTGGTATATTGGTATACAAGTATAATGTTGGCAACAAAGATGTTTTTGTAACGGTCAGATTTAATTCAATTTGTCATTTTGAGTTTTTAACTTCACTTGAATGGAAATGGGCAATCCAGCTAGCAAAGCTGAAAATGAAATTCATACTCAAGAAGAGAAAACTCCAGAGGGGAGTCTACCTTCCACCCCTATTTTAACCCCAAGAACACGAGTGATGGACTTAGATCCTCGTTCCCCCAGTGCAAACATAGTGAGGACTCCGATTGAGGTATTTAACGTTGTTTACAATGTAGATTTATTTATAAACTATTCTGATTCACATTAGGTCTTACTAACACCTAATAGAAAACCATTCTCCGAAACTGAAAATTTATCGTCGGGTATTTTGAATGACCCACGTTCCCCAACGACAGATTTCACTCGCACTCCCATAGTAATATATAACAAAGCAGATCCATCGCTTCCCATCAAGCTGTACAACAAGAATTTGGATAACGTGCGTAAGACAATCACACCATACTCACCTACAAGCATGCGAACTAAGAATACGCCAAAGCTCCTAGAGAGCAGTCCAATCGTTCCGAAACCGACAAGCATCAAACGAAGATCCTTTGCTGGATTACTCGAAACAAACTTAGATTTTGTGGAAACAGACCTGGATTCGGTGATAAGACAGAAATTGCCAGAAGAGAAACCTGATGAGGAGCAGGTATTAAATAAGATTGAAGAGATTAATTTTAGCGAGTCTGTAGAAGATAACAGTGATATCAAGCAAGATGAAGCAGATAAGGCAACAGCAAGCAAATCACTTAAAACCGAAGCAGAAGGAGAAGAAAATGTACTTTCAAGCGTGAATGTAAAAGATTTTAACAAGAAGCTAGCAAATTTAATTTATGAAGACGATGAAGTCGTTAATACTACAATAAAAAATATTGTCTTATCAGAGGGAAATCGTACACCTTTGGGTGAGCGAAATTCAAATACTGATAACAATCAGAAAAAGTCCCTGCCCAGACTAAAAGTCAGCGATAAACCGAAAAAATTCGACAAGGAAATGAGCAAGATTCCTGTTTTCAAAGATAAGCGAATGAGAGGGAAGCTTCGCCAGTCCCAATGCGAAAACGTGCCTCCTAGTAACATGAACGACTTTACACTTAGCAAGCCAAAAACCCAGCAGTGGGACCAAAACAACACCATAATAATATAATTCAATTAGTTATTGCATATTTATTTAGTTTTAAGTTTTTTTGTGTGAGAAATAAAGTACAAGATTGCAGTTGTAGGTAAATCTTTATTAGGCCCTTTGACAACATTTACTTGGTGGTAATAACCAATTGTATAAATAATACGGCCTGTTAATCACCTCTTCTGCGCCACAGAGATTCCCCGTTTCTAAAATATTTTTATACAAGCGCTTGATATCGTTCAACTTCAAGCCATGAGATATTAAAAAGTAATTCTGACAACCCCGTGACTTCCACTCTGTATCAAATCGTTTATCATGTATTCGAAGGACATTATTTACAGATCCTAACCATGCACCTACGCTGACGTCTTCAGATTTATAAAACCTAAAACGGCCGGTTTTATAACAAAATTTATTCACTGTTAACCCTTTGCACTGCATTGACTTCACTTATATTTCAGAACTCTGTCAATTAGTGCAAAAGATTAAACTTGATTTACCTTAAATTATTTGCGTTTACTGCAAGGTATACAATTAAATTCTTTGACAGAACGTAGCCCCCGCCTAATGCGTAGGGCAAGTAATGATCGCACAAAATCCAGTCGTTTTCCTTCCACTTGCCCTGCGTTTTTATGTTGGCACTTCCCGAGAAATACCCCCAGTACAACTCACGGTTCGCATTTGGCAAATTCTCATTGCTCTGGAAATTCACACGTAAATAAGGAGACGAATTATCGTTGATCATTTTGGCATCTTTAATGTTGGACTTGAGGTAAATAATTTCCAAGTGAACGAGTTCCCGTGCTAAATCGTCGATTCGTACAAAGCTGTCGTCGTCACATTTCAACAAGTATTTAAAATCCAGACCGACTTCGAGTTGATCGTTTAGCCACACAAACATGTTAAGTATTTTCTGGGTGAGGTTCGCATACTCATCATGGATTGGCAAGATCAAAATGTCGTTGTACCGCACCTGCTCTGAGTCGAGTTTGAGCATGTCGTCTGATGCATGACCAAAACCCCCGATTATAAAATAGTGCTTAATCTTGAATTTCATGCTTTGTTCATCTCCTTCCATCCGGCCCTTCAACTTCAACCAAGTCTCTCTTATAGCGTTTCGCTTGTCCATATTCTTTAAGGCCGACACGATAAACACCATCAAATCCGGACTTTTCAGTTTTGAATTCTGCATTATATTGTACTCCTTATCGCTACCTTCCAATTTGCATGTCCTGTCAATTGGTACTAGGTTTATGGTTATCATACAGCCTAGTATGAACGAAAATAGGGACACCAATACCAGTCTGCAGCTCCTGAAATTCAGTTTGTGCCCCTTGTGCATTTTTTAAGGTTACGTTCCAGCTTCTTAATCGACGATTTACATTTGAGATTTGAGCTTGAGCCAGCTCGATCTTGATATAAATTGAAAAGTTACATTATTTATTTACTCTATACTTTTTTAATCATAACTACTTTAAAGCAGATCAAATTTTATGTAATTTCATCAGTCATTTTTAGATTGTAGCTGAGTTCGGCAATACGATATTTTTCATCAATCACCTCTGAATCGTTCGGTAAGTCGAGCTTACTTTGACAGATCTGGAGCGTTCGACAAATAAAGATCAGATGAAAAAGATCGCGCTCGCCCAGCTCGGAATATTTTGGAGGAGCTCTTATAGCGTTTTCGATTGAACTGCTCCAACTCTGTTTCAGATTGCTCGAAAATAATGCGTTGACGTCATTGATCGCACTAAAATTGCTCTGGAGGCGATACGTAATTAACAACCGAACACGTTTGGATTCGAGTCGATGCATTGGCGGTAGTTTATAGGTTATGGTTAAAAATTTGAAATTTGTTGGAGTATAACCAAGCAAAGGTGAATAATTTCGTCCGTTCGTATTATCGTATTCGGCTTATTTGACCCGCGGACGAATTCATGATTCTATGCATTGTGTCTATTCGAGAGTATTTGTACTCTAGGAAAGAATTAATTATTGCACTAAACATAAAACCTACCTGTTCATCAGAAAAAGCGTCTATTTTTTTTTACAAAAAATTCAATCTTAAAAACCAATTTTTTTTTTCTTATATGTTGTATAATTTAATCATCTGATGAGTCTGATGACGAAAGAATTTCAGACGTTGCTAATGCCAGTTCCATTTTCACAACTGAAGTTTATAGGTTGTTTTCCAGATCGCTCGTTCTTGATCTGTCTCGCGAGTCAGATCAAAGCAGAGCGCTCCCGATATGCTACTTTACAAAGCATTTGGCGCAACCGAACATGCAAATCGCACTTCGAGCAACAAAGACAATCATTCGAACACTCTCAGAGCGCTCTAGAGCAGTCAATCGAAAACGCTATTAGATTTAGAACTTGTCAAGTAGGTTATGTTCATATATTTTCATGAATTAAGAATAATCGTCGTCTAATTTTAACGATTTAGTGTTGTACTGTGTAAAATAACGAAAGTAAGACGAACCTCAACATTATAATGAGCATAATTAATTTCAAGAAATAGTGTTTGATGATGAGGAATATATCATGCGATAAAAGTTTGGGATGCGATATTTAAGCTCAATTTTCTTAACCACATCCCAGGGATGTGTTCATAAATTACACTCTAGGGTCACTCTCGGGTAATATTGTGATCTCTCTCGCATAAACGTATTTATACATTTTGCTTCTCACATAAGAATCATAAAGTACTAAATCAGGCGTGTGTTTCCATAGCAACAAACACATTTTCTATACCCTACTTAAAAGTGGGACGTGAAAAGTTATCTCGTTGTCATGGAAATCATGTAAACACTAGACTTCTTAAAACTGATGAGCGAGACGCAAAATAACTAAAAACTTGTGAGTGAGAAAGATGCGATTACACACCCAGGGTGCACTCGAAGGTGTAGTTTATGAACACAACCTTGATGTGATAGTAACTTTGACAAACTTCATTTCATATTTGTCACTTCAAATAATATTTCCAACTGTTTTTTATCCCTAGATGAGAGGAAATAGAGGAATGTGCGACAAGGATAGATATAAAAAAAATCACTAAATACGTTACCTCTATACGAAGTATGTTGATTTAGTAGTACCTTATTTCAAAGTACCACCAAAGTACTTCCAAAGGGCGTGTTTTTAAATGCACCAATTCCTCGAGGCAAATGTGTTCGAATAAGCTGTCAAGTTCGAGAACTTGCTCGATTCTACAATTAAAAAACGCTAAAAAAAACGATCAGTTAGTGCTCGTTGTGAATAACATGCATACATGAGGTTGTTAGGTTATGTTTACTGTTCTACTTTGCTGCACTACCTCGGCGCTTGGTGCATGCTAGCGGAGCTCGAACGCTTAGCTCGAACTGTTCGTGGATTTTTCGAACGCTACTTTCGTTGCTCGAATATAATTAAAAAACGCTTTTTCGTCTACTCGAACGCTCAAACAGCTGTTCAAGTAATTAAAAAACACACCCAATTATATTTCAAAATTATTGTATTGTAATGCCTGTTGCAGACGATGCATAGTAACTGGCGCGAGTACTAACGATTAGTACTTGCGCCAGCGTTCATACGTTGGTACCCACTTGCACCTTGCTTTGCACATGCACAGTATTAGTTCTGCTGGTCTGCAGACAAAAATGAACTTGTGCCAGTAACGACAACGTCATGTTGGTCGTGTTCGAACGATGCGAAGTAAGAGAAAATGTGGTTAGCATGGGATGAAAGCAGCGGAGTGGGGTTAACTGGCGCAAGGACCAAAGCGAGTACAACTAAGCAACTTGCACTCGCACATTCACTAAGTACAAACTGTTCACACGCTCAAATTTGATGCACAGTAGTAGTACTCGCGCCAGTTACTGTGCATCGTCTGCAACAGGCTTAAGTGTTCTGTGTTTCTACCATTCACTGCGACTACATATTGACTATTTGGTTTGTTACAGCAATGCGCGATTGCGAATAAAAATATTCAAATAATTCGATTGTTGGGATTATTCGATATAACTATCGGTTTTTTTCGAATTTTATAAGCGTATACGGGCCAACCGCGGATACGCATTACAACAACGAATAACTATCGGTTTATTTCGATTGTTATTCGCCCACCACTTGGCGTGGTAATAAAACTGGCGCCGTATTGCTGTTAACCGTATTGCATATGCATTACCACAGCGTACTATTTCGCACGATATCGTGACTTATATCTTTAGCTTTTCGGATTATGTAGTTGAAAAAGAACTACATAATTGCATATGCGTATGCATCGCGGTCGACACAGCAACGAGCATTACGAAGCGGTGGGCGAATAACAATCGAAGTAAACCGATGTTGTTGCGATGAACACGCTAGGCCGAATCAGGCCGAATGAATTGCCAGCGCACGATGAATTGGAAAGCGAATGAAATTATTCGATTGTTTTTTTCAGACTACAAATGAATCGACATTTGAATAAATAATTTAACGATTGTCGATTTATTCGATTATTCCTTTCATTCGTAATCGCGCATCCCTAGTTTGTTATAATTACTATTGTAGTCATTTATACATAAATAAATATAAAGTAATAAATAAATGAATAAAATTAAAAACACAAGACACAGCAATAAACATTTATTTAATTCATGATGCTTACGAGTTTTAATTCCTTAAAGACTTCAATATATTAGCTAATGTTTCTATCGATTCTAAATGTAAGGGATTATCCTTATCCAGTTGTTGTGCCAGATTTGTGACACATATACTGAACATCTGCAACTGTGGAGTATCACTTTGCAACCAGATCCTGGGCAAGACGAAGCTGACCAATGAAGTTTTTGCAACTGCATCCGTCAACTGGCACACCTTGATGGCACTGAGCAGATATCGATTCAACAGCAAATTCAGAGCCACGTCTTTCAGCGTGTTATCATTCAAGATTCCTTGCCAGCTGGTGATGTTGCGCAACAGTTTCAAGCCGCTTGCAAATTGCCTTTGAAAGAACGGCGATTTACTCTCGGCCAGTTTAGGCATAATAGGTATGAAGACATCATTTTCTAGAGCACCTTTTAATTTATGGAGGATAGCATTGAATAAGTTGGCGAGAATTTTACTGCCGGGGCCTAGGGTGGGAAAGCGCCTGATAAATCTGCTCACGATTCCCACTAACCTTAAAGTTTGTGAACTTGATAGAGGGTCCCAACAACGGTCTACTGATTGAGTTAATTTCGGAATGATTACTTTTTGTATGATGTTTGGGAGTAGATTAACGTCTGGGTCTTGTGACAGACTCGTTTCGGTTTCGTCATCGTGTAAACCATAGAGGGCAAGCGTTCTGTACCATTCCAATTTTTCCAAGTCGGCAGTGTCAGTCAGGGGGTCCCAGAATATCAAGTTAAGCCTAACCAATGGGCTTACGACTTTTGGTAGACAAAGAGTGGCATAGGCATCATTGTAAGCAGGCATGTCGTGTTCTCGCCACTGCTCGAATTTGATTAATATGTTTGCCACCGACGAATATTCATCGACCACACCCTCAAATACCATCTGTATTTCCCGTTCAATCTGCTCTCGTTCTTTATCGAAGGTTAGCATATCTTGCTGTGGAATTTCGTCGTCGCTGGACATACCTTCAACATGTTTTGGTTCACTAGCGGCCTCACGGGCTCTTCGTCTTCGGGTTCTTCGACCCTCTCTCTCGACAGCCCTACGCATTTTTTCTTCGTCCTCAGTTTTTCTGATTAGGCCGCACTTACTCATGTTGGTTATTTCCTCGGCTTGATCCCTAACGTCTTGCCGCCTACGTTCAATAAGCCAAGTCGCTCTTTTTGCCATTAAATCCATGGCTTGCTCTTCCAATTTTGCTATAATTCCCACCTTTTCGTCCAGACATTCCACCAAGTCAGTAATATATCCTCGTAATTCCTGGTAGAACCTGAATCTCTCTGCGGCCTTCGGAGCTTTCACCTTCAACACTTCCAGTTCTTTAGTGACGTCTACCACGTCGTCTTGAATTTGCAGCAGTTTCTTAACATTTGTTTGCTTAGATGCGCACATATTTTCATAATGCTCACGCAACTTTTCCACAATCGCTTCCGGAGTCCTCGGCATTTCCGGGTCAATCTTCGGAACAGTTTGCTGCGTCACCACCGGATTAATCACTTGGTACTCGCTATAAATTAATTCCTGGTTCAAAGACGCTCCTGTCACGCCTTTCCGGATTTGCTGATCCTCCCACTCATCTATTTCATGGTCAGAATCTTGTGCTTCGTAAAATTGCTCCCGCCTACGTTCTTGGTCCCTGATGATTGGGTTTGCCCCCATGTCAATACGTTCCTCATCGCTTCCTTCATTGTCATCTTCCCGCAACAAACGGCCTTTATCTTCTATTTCTTCTTCTTCCACCGGAATGTAGTCACCCCCAAACTCTCTAGCACGCTGTCTACGCTTCCTCGCAGCATGTATCATTGCGGCATCCGGAATCGCACCTGATTCCAACACGCGCTTAAAATTGTCCGGTTTTGAAAATCGATGGCTTGTTGATGATTCGTCTTCATCTGAGGACATGTCGTCTCTGCCAGCGCAGAGAGCATCTCGACCGCTTAGAATTGGAGGCGGAGGAGATGGTGGCGCTTGCATTGGCGTCACGTGACTTGAATTGACGACCAAAACCAGATCGTCAGTTACAATTTCGGTCAACTTTTCTTTGGCTTTTGCCTCTTCTTTCTCGTTTCTCGCCTCCTTCTTTCTGCGCTCCTTCTCGTACATGCGCATGACTTTCTTGCTGTGAGTGGACTTTTTAATTTGGAACACTTCACCTTCTTCCTCAGTTTCGAAACTGAGCAAGGATTTCACCTGCGGTTTCGCTTTTCCGTCCTTGCTTTTCTTCGTTGATTCCTTTTCTTTGGAGCTGCTGCTATTAACCTGCATGGGCTCTTCTTCGTCGCCGTCGTTTTCGGAAAAGACACGCCTCTGTATATTCCTTTTTGGCTTACGAAACAGCGACATTTTAAAACTCACTTAATAATATTTGTTCTTCTTGTTGAAGTGGGTGGTGAGTGCATTCACATTTACATTAATTAAAACTCTTAACCTCATGAAACGAAATTCGTAAAGCAAACGTAAACACTGTTTGCATAAATCGAAGAAGTTTTATAAGATCTTGTTAAAAAATTAAAATTCAATTTATTTCTTGATTATTTATATAAATTTAATTTTAAGCGTCACATTTGACATATGACATGTACTATACGCAGGGGCGTGTTCGAAAATACAGGAGTGCGTTCAGATACCCTACCCAACAGGTAAGAGTTACCTACTTGTGTAATTACGTCATGGTAGAAAATTTAAGCGAAGTTTCTGAACGATAACGGTGAACGTATTAGTACTAACGTCAAAGAAAATATTGATAATTTATACTGAATTTATGTTATGTGAACCTGCTGCCAAAATTGAATGTGAATTTAATTTTCAACTTGTCTACTTAGATTTGCTTGAATTTACTTACTGGTTAAATTTGTAAATCATAATTCTCCCTTCTTCTTATGAATGAAATGGCCGTTATTATCAATTACACATTCATATTCTGCCATTTTTCTTCAATTAGGTCTTCTGCAAAATAAGCAATCAGCAAATAACACGTACAGAAACGTATAGTTATACTCGAAAAATGAATTAATACGCGTTGTGCATGCTCGCAATATCTTGGGTAACTTTTAACCACCTCATGAGTTGGGGAAGTTAGGAGCACCCGTGGGTGAATCAGCGGGACTTTCTGAACGATTAAGGTGAAATACTGCGGATAACATTTTGTAGTTTATGAACGACCGTGGATAACTTTTCTCACCCAGGTACTGTTCCTGAACGCACTCCAGGGGGTAAGTATCAACAGAGTGAATAAAATGAAAAGCAAAATATACAAAATGGTTTCTATGAGAAAGAAAGAATATTACCCAAGAGTAACGCTCTGAGTTTTCGAACACACTCCGTGCTATCAACATTCCGCAGTGTTGCCAATGAATTCCCTACAATTGATGACAAAAATACGCTTTTCCCCGATCTATGATATAAAATGAAATTTTTTTATTTAAATGTATAAAAGAAAAACAAATATTCCGTATATAAAACAGAAACAAATACTCTGGACATAAAACAACTTTTAACAGTTAAATTGTATTTGTATTCAATTGTATTTGAAGGGTTTGTATGTTCTAATAAATTTAAAAAATTTTAATGTTTTAGTTCGATAATAAAAAGGAGAATTCTTTAATGATGAATATCGATCAACATTTTGTATTTATTATAGTTAACATCGCTTTAAATAAAGATAATAAATATAGTTTTGAGTTACACATTTAACAGGCTTGTAGATGCACCCTGGAAATGCTTGTATCACAAAAACCTACACTACACTAAAAAATAATAATTTTATTAAATTGTTAACTGCTTCCCAATTTACTTTTGACTTTACTTTGATGATCGTTGCCTTCTGGTCTAATTGTGACGATGCTGACATGGTTTTTAGGTGGGCTTAAGAGGTTTCTGCTTTCCTTGATGTCTACCAACATTATTTTTGAAGCACTGGAAAAGCAGCTAGTCAGCAAAAGTCAGTTAAGCATGAAACAACATTTAATGAAATTTACCTCTGCATATCAGCACCAACTGATATTTCACGCGGTTGACGGAAATCGCATTCCAAATTAAAAGCAGCATCCCCCGGCATTATTAAATCCTTGTCATGTTGTACGACGAGCACATTAGAGTAAACATTGCCTTTCTAAAACAACAGCTGCTTAAAAATTACTAATAACTGATTTTAGTAAAGACCTGTAGTGTTTGGCAATCGTCCAGTGGAAATTTCATTGTAAAAGATCTCTTACCGCGTTTATTTTCCATATCTAAATAACACGGTACCTTCTTATCATGGAAGCTACCTTTCGTGTAGATTACCCCGGAAAAATCCTCCTTCATTTCTAGGTCGACGCGCATTGAATTTGAACCACATTTTAAGTTGACACTTTTATATTCTTGCCCAAAAAATTTTTATCAAACAAAGCTGAGAATATACGATCAATATTTATATTATATTTATGGATACCTTCAACTGATGTAAAACCTACAACACAAAAGCACAGTATACATAAAACTACGATGCAGGAATTATCAGGCATTTTTTAAATTAATTATTAATGGTGTGATGATTAATAAATTTAATGAAAGGTTAATGAACTACCTTGACTTTCTCTTCCGGGACTTCTTTTTTTCCTGTCGTTTTACCTTGGTTTTACCGTTTTCATTTCAGAATTCACCGGTTAATCCACCGGTCCAATGGACAGCAATACTCAGCACCTTTGACTATATACATCAGTGGTGGGATTCTGTAACCAACGCTACGATACGCTACGCTACCAACACTCTACCCCTCGTCCATAAGTCAGAGCACATCCTGTAAATAGATCGCTTCCGCTACTGCACGCTAAGTTTATCGTAGCGTCAAAATTAGATTCCCGCTAAAGATATAAAAAATTTATCTACACCTATTTCTTTAGCTTTAAAAATTTCTTAGTTGACAAATATAAAATGTTCAGCAGGCCCGCTGGGAGCGGGCGTGCACCGCACACGGGCGGCACTTTCAAAGGGGCGGCAAAATGTGTTTTTATTATTAAGTTTAATACCCTTATTGTAGCATGAGATCTTTTGGGGCGGGTGGAGTAGCACATTAATTGCACAATGGCTCAAGTGTTACTTATTTATTTGGAAATAACGCAAAACAGAGCTGACTATTAGAATAGCGTCGGTTGTGGTGGTGGATACTGTCCGCGTGTGTTTTCTTGCGTCCCCGGATATCGCCCATGTCATAACTCTTAATATGCGGGTATTGGACACGCGATGGCGCCACCAGTTTTGGTTCATTCCATGTGTTTACGTTTATTTATTCTAAAGCACTGTAGAAATAGTTTGTAAGCGTAATTTTTGGTCACTTTGAAAATGGCATCGTATTCCTCGCATAATCTTTTGTACCGAACAGGATAGAGGAGGGGGAGGCATTATTAAGTTTGCACGCGGGCGCTAAAGCGGTCAGCGGCGGACCTATGTTCAGTGATTAATTTTTAATATTTACTTAAAACCGAAACATTACATAAAATTTAACAAGTCTTGTCAAGCAAAAAGACGACCTACGAGTATGTAAAATAGAGTTTTCGGGTAAATAAAAGATAGTTTTATATTTTATATTGTTCAATTGGGTGCGCTTTTACTTCAAAATGTGCAGCACAGGCAAGTCACAGTTTATGGTTTCGTTTTCGGTGATTTAAATAATTTCTGTACATTTACATCGTTAATTTATTAAAATGACATCGTTAATTTATTAAAATGTTTATTATAATTTTCACATTTCACATTAAGAAGACAAATAATTAACAACTAGTACGGCCTTTGTCGGTGATTATTATATCCCTTACGCGAATTACGAATTACGTGTTACGAATGTGTTACGAATTCGTGCTGGCACGAAATTGAATGTAAATGTAGCCTTATTCTCGAACGCACTCCAAGGCTATTCAAATGAGTCTCAACTATTGCAGCGGGAACTGTTACTGATTATCAGTTGTCTTGTATTTGCAGCTTTGGTCAGTTCACTTTGAGTTAAAGTGAACTGATCTAACTGATCCGCTTTAGTTACAAATAAAACATTCCAAAGTCTAGTCGTCAAAATTATATTTTCATTCAAACGAAGAAGTCATTTTTAACAAGTATTTCATAAAAAGAATTAAGTAAGTGTATAATGACAGTTTTATTAAGAATTTGCATGTGGGATTGTTTAACGTTAGGTGCAATATCGTATCCCCTCCTAAACTGAACCAACTGATCTTTATATCCGGTAGGTGCAGCATCGGTAAGGGGGGAAGTGAACTGGGTCACTTTGGATTAGATCACTTCGACAAATAAAATAGACAAACCTAATGAAAATGTGATCCTGGGTAAAAGTGAACTGATCTCCGTTGCAAATAAAAGACAACTATCAATAGGTCTGTTCCATTCGTCAGGATTTCGAGTTCTGAACCGTTCAAAATCGTACTGAGCATGAGCAGTGCACAAAATTGGATATAAATTTCATACTGCGCATGATTCGAATGGTTCAGAATTTGAAATTCTGTCAAATGGAACAGACCTTATGGTTACTGCTTATCAGTGTGCTGGCAGCATTGTGTGAACGTATAGACAATAATGTATCAAGTAGTTAGATTCCCTGAAGACAAGGAGGAAGTGATATTACCTTAAGAGTGAGATGGTATATATACCCGTTTCAAAAGCCTTCTTCATCTTAAATCACGTGATCTAGGCTTTGAGTGACATCCTTGTTGCATGCATGAGCTAAAATTACTCACAAATATTCGCTATTTCACTCACATGCTGATATCAATCGAGAATGCAGGAAACATAAGGCACGGTGGATCTAAGGCTTATCAGATCATTGGATACAGGATACAGAACATATGCGCCAAGATATGCGCACATATGCGTCTGAAGTCTGAACTGTGAGCTGTCAAATGTTGACGCTGGACGAGTTTAAAATCCAGGCGATTTCGAAGGAATTTATTATTTAAAGCACGTGTTTTGTAACAGTGTTAGTTAAGCAAACCAAAAAATGACATCCGCTTTATATTTAGAACAATATTTGGACAGTGAGTATAGCAAAACGTCAAACCTAACCTGTTATTCAATATCAATTTTGCGCTCAGGTTTGGAGCATTTACCCATAGAATTACAGCGTAATTTCACTTTGATGAGAGAGCTCGACTCGAGAGCACAGGTACTCATGAGGACCATAGATTCTCAGGCCGACGAATATCTACGAAACCAGAAGAATTTGTCGGCCGAGCAGAAGAAGGAACAATTGGACAAAATTCAAAGCCTCTTCAATAAAGCTAAGGTATCAAATTTGCTTTTTATAACTGAGTAAACTTCACAGTTTAATCGTAGGAGTACGGTGATGATAAGGTGCAACTTGCCATTCAGACCTACGAACTAGTCGATAAACATATACGAAGGTTGGACTCCGACTTGGCTAGGTTCGAGTCTGAGATACAGGATAAAGCAGCGAGCTCGCGTAGCCAAGAGGAGCCTCAAGTTGGTAAAAGTACGATTGGTAACTGTTTTTCTGATTTACGTTTGATTTTGTTAAAATTTTTTGAAGAAGGCCGAAAGAAGACGAAGGACGGTAAAGGCGAGAAGAAGAAACGACCCGGCAATTCCAGCGAGGAAGATTCCGGTGGTACTATCAGGGGGAGCAAAAAGAAAAAACAGAAAGGTGGGGGTACCGGCGGAGGAGGAGGAGGTACGGCAACTAGCGGTGCTAAAGTACCATCAGGTGAGGGTTCGTATCAGTTTCAATGAATTTTAGTCAACGCTGAGGTATCCGCCTTTTTGCTATAAAATCATTCTGTATAATATAACAATAATAATCGCATTTCAGTTGCAGATGTCGCTTCAGTACTTCCTGGCCTAGCGCACACAAGCGACGTCTTAGACATGCCCGTTGATCCAAACGAGCCGACTTACTGTCTCTGTCACCAAGTGTCCTATGGTGAAATGATCGGTTGTGATAACCCTGACGTAAGTCTTTTGTTTTTCTGCATCTGCGAACGGACCGGTTGCATTTTAATTTTAGTGTCCTATCGAATGGTTCCATTTCGCCTGCGTCGGGCTCACGATAAAACCAAAGGGAAAGTGGTACTGCCCCAAGTGCACCCAAGACAGAAAGAAGAAGTAAACGAGCCGAAGATTTGGTTGGTTTCATTCCGTCGAGTTATTTTGATTTCAAATGCGATATTTGATATCATGCACGTCTCATTTATGTGATCGAGATACTTAAACCCGTCGGGGTCAATCTGGAATGTACATAGTCAACGTTTTCAAACTGTCTACTTACATCACGGTTTAACTTGTACGTTTTAAGGGGAAAAGATGAGGTTCGCATCACTCAATGGTTGTGCGTTAAAATTAGTTATGGAAAATTTAATTCCTTGAGAGGAAAAGTTTTTCAACCAAACACATTGACTACTCTTTTAAACTTTCAACTGTTCCAAGTTAAAAAAAACAAATCTGAAGTTGCTTTTACATATAGAACAGCAATAAGTCAACAAATGAGCACAATTACATAGTTTATATGGGTATATCCGTAGATATGTTCACATCTGCAGCACACACACACAACACACCCACTCACAAATTATAAAAGCACTTTGGTTGATGTAAACCAGAGGATATTTTCCTCACCAAATTTCCAGTTGGTACTGATGCTGTCGAAATCCTACTTATCTACGGATATAAACTAATTCTGTCTCTTTTTCTATTCTTAGTACATAACATACAATAAAACAGTGTATAAATAGTTTTCATTTTATTATGTAAAAACGTTAAGTGTACATAATTATGTAAATAAGATAAATTATATTTAAATTGTAATTTAGCAGATCACATGATGTAATTATTAATAGTTTTGAAGTAAATGAACTGTATACTTCTACTAAAAAAGATTATTTTAGCCGCAAGAAACTTACTTAGATTTTAATAGATATTTACTTTCTCCTTGTTCTAAATCATTTTTTATGGCTTTTGGTTATCACATATCAGCCAGTCACACATACACGAAAGACAGTACAATAAACACTGGACACCTTATTTCACTATTTTTAATTTAAGTCACTGGTTTGCTTGTCTTGTTCCATTGAAGTATATTAAGCTCCGTTAACAGTAAGATTGACTGAAGCTTAGATTTTAAGTCATCCAAGAAATTTTTCTCACATTACGTCTGATATTTATTTTAACTAAATAATTTTTGTTAATGTTAATGTGGATCCAGGAAAATAAAATTATGAAGTTCCACACATCCTAACAGGCAAGTTTAAAAGTTTAAAAACTGGCCCATGAGAAAGATTATTTCTTCCAGAAATTCAAATATATTATTAAAACATAAATATTAAACATGTGATTATTGTCAAACATTATGTACCTAATTATAATACAACTTGTCAAGTAACCAGATTATTTTCCTTCCAATTTGGGAAAGTATAGAAACTTTGAGAACGTTGTCTCGACGAGGGGCACCATGACTTTCTGATGCCATCTTTTGTCGGTTACTTCGCTCTGAACGAAGACACAAATGTCTTGAAAATGGTAACTGAAATCCCACCGTTTTAAAACCAATCTTTTCAGCGACTGCTCGTGAACTTACTCTGGTTTTTCGTTCATCACCTTGCACAGTGCTTGAATAAACCAAGTGCCGGATTTCTTATGCCGTATGGCACCAAATCCTGGGACGGTAGCCCAAAACACCAGCAAATCGGCAGTCTTGGGAACTGACAAGATGCTTGACGATGGGCCGTCTGTCGTTAAATCATCATTTTTACTCACTAGAAAAGAAATTGGTTACCCTGATATTAAAGTAGCGGTTTTAATTGTGTTACAGTCTTGTACTTCCGTGCCTTGACAACTTTGCAGGATCAAAACCTTGGGTTTACCGGCCAAAACTGGACAACACATAACGTTTTGAATTTGTGGAACTCTAACAGGTATACTGTTTGAACCGTAAACAACACCTACAAATCACATTCAGTACTATTTCATTCGCATAAATAAAATAATAATACCTTCAGTACCATGAGATAAGACAGCGACAAAGATTGACGATTCAACTGTGATCTTCTGAACAATTTTTTTAATTTCAGACAACATAGTTTCATGGGTTAAATCGTCAAAGCAAACAACTTTAAACCCAAACCTTTCGAAGGTATCTTTCAGATTTTTTTTGTCCTCCTTTGTTCCTTCGCGCTGTTCTAATTGCTGCGGTGATGGCAGGAGATTCTATAAAATTTTATTTTAACAACGATGAAACGAGTGATACTTCTAAAAAAACCTTACGCTCAAATTTGTTCTGTAGTCTGTGTAAAAGTGCTCGTTATTAATGATTATTAAAATGCCGGGATTTTTTGCATCCATATAATATTTTTCACTTCCCGTCTTAGGAAATGTGACATTCTTTACGTTGGGCTGCGATTTTTTAATTTCTATTTCTTTTTTCTTTTTTTTCTTGAAAGACAAGCTGCTCGGTGTTTTGTCAAACTCCTCCAAATCAAACTGTTCGTCACTCGAAGCGGTCAGCGAACTGTGCAAGAAAATGTCTGGATTAATCTTCTCCTCAGTTATTTCTTCTGATGTCTTCGGTGAAAATATTTCCAACTCGCTTCTCAAATTATCGCGCTCCATGTATTTACAGATTTTAATAATGCTGTTGAGATCAGCGTCGTTTCTGTTTTTGCAGTTTATGTATTTCTCTGTCTCGAAATACAACAAATACCTTTCCAAGAAAATCTCCTTAGCATTACAGTCGGGCAAATCTTTAAGATCTTGCTTTGCAAACGTCAAGAACTTCAACGTATCACTTCTGGTGAAATCCTCGCACATGCGATACAAGCATTTCCTAACGGGGTTCACGTTTAGGGCAGTCTTTTTCATAAGAGGTAAAAACCGGTCGTACATGTCTTTTTTGGTAAATCCTGTCGACAGACAAAATTGAGAAAAGAAAAAAACTGGCGCAACTAATCTTACCGAGTTCCATCAAAACTTCATAGTTCTGTATTATCGTCAATGCTTCTATGAGCTTTTCCTGCCAACGGTTACCCAAACCCTGCTCATATTTCACCCACTCAATTAAATTGTCGAAGTGTTCGTCTACCAAAAGCATTTGCACATGCTGAAGTGCAATGTGTGGTTCTTCATATAACAGATATGTCAGTGATATCTACACAACAGAATTTTCTTATGTAAAGAAATATAAAACACTATGATGGTGTCATTACTTTTTCATATGTTTCCAATTGCCTCTGAATTTTCGTAACCTCAGCGACAGTGATTTGAAGCAGAGAGGGAAATCGGCTTTGGGCCTTGGTTAGCGGGGTTGTGGTTTTGGCAGCATCCGTAGCCGTATCTTCCGTCCTGCTGTCCATTTCGACTGAAATTTAATGATTCAACAGAAGCAGAACGATGTGATACTTGCACGTACGGGAATCAGAGTCGTATTCCTCTTCCGAGGAGAAGTCGGAACTTTCTTCTTCAGGTTGCTTGGTAAAATATAAACCCATTGCGCATTACTCATAAGCAGGGGAAGTCCACGTACACAAATGTCTCCTCTTCCTTGTCGAAACTGTTAACCACCACTAATACAAAAGCATCGCCAACGTAGAAGTAGAAACTAGCCGAGATAATTGGAATCGACAATTATAACCTCCTAACAACAAAACAGTAATCGAAGTTTACTTTTTACTGGTTTGCATAGGTTTGTTGCCTTTATTACCAACTACAATGAACTACAACCACTACAACGACAGTACAGTATAAGGGTGTGTACCGAACAGTGTTGCCAACAGTCGAGAAAAGTTTTCACTAAAACGAATGTCGGAAACCACTAAATCCAAAATAAGTATGCTGCCACAAGTTTTCATTCTAGTGGAAGTTTTGTGAAGGGCCCTATAATTAGGAAATCATTGGAATGACATTTGGTTAACCTATGAAAAACATTAAATTGAAATGTAATTTGTGTATGACGCTTCCACACGAATAAATATGCTAGCATGCTTATGCCTATGCAAAGACTTCATCCAACATAGTAATAATAATGAATGGGAGCAAGAACAAGCTTTAATGACAGGCGACAGCTCTTTGTTTTCCTTATTAAAACCGCCATCTGTTGGTTGCTGATTTTCGCGAATCGACACAAACTACAGAAATAATACCGACACAAACTACAGAAGTAATACAAACACAAAGTTTCACAACAATAAAAAACTTAAGCAGCTTGGCTTCAGTGTCAGCATTTTGAACAACGTTTTCGAAAAATTTACTTCTACAATAAATCACAAGATTCCATGGTTTTATTTTAAGAAATCACCAAAAAAAGCACTAAACACTAAATTAAGAAAAAAATCACAAACTTGAATTAAAAACCACTAAATCTAGTGTAAAAATCACTAAGTTGGTAACACTGGTACCGAAATTACCAAATTGTAACCAGGTTGGTTGTGGTTGCTAAATATTGCGTTCCGTAAATACCAGATTCCATTTACGGAACGCAAAATTTAGCAACCATAACCAACCTGCTTACAATTTGGTAATTTCGGTACACGCCCTAAGAATCACACAGTGTTTTCAAAGTATTCCGAGCTGAGCGAGCGCGATCTTTTTCATCTGATCTGTATTTGCCGAACGTTCCAGATCTGTCAAAGTAAGCTCGACTTTTCATTACCGAACGATTCTGATAACAGAATTCCCTAAAACTGTTGTCTTCCTTATTGCACTTGCGACAATTATATTTATCTTAGTTTCTCAATCTTCTCACGAGAGGAATGGGATTGCGTTACCTGTACGGAGTGTTGATTTAGTACCTTAGTTATAAGAGGTCTGTTCTATTCGTCAGGATTTCTAGTTCTGAACCGTTCGAAATCGTACTGAGCATGAGCAGTGCACAAAATTGGATATAAATTTCATACTGCGCACGAATCGAACGGTTCAGAATTTGAAATTCTGTCAAATGGAACAGACCAAATATGTTGATATTTTTTTATAATGATTTGAAAATATTTACATTAACAATTAATTCTGTATATTTATAACTTTTTTTAATGAGAAATATGAAAATTATTAAATACGTTTCCGATTTTGGGCATTTTAGTTTTGGTCCAGTCCTGCGTTCTAGCCCAAGAAAATGGCCGCCAATTCTAAAAACGGATTTTACACATCAAAGGTACCGACACTGAGAGTCACTTCTGGAGTGCGTTCAAAAATGGCGTACCCCGGGGTAAGAGCAGGGTTGCCACTTTAATTTTCACAAATGTACTAGAACTGTTACCAAAATTGTACTAGACAGAATGAAACAGTACTAGATTTATTTTAAGGTGGGAATATGAAAAAAATAAAACTTATTTATATTGCCATATGTATTTCTACACAAATTAAATTACATTTCTAACAAAAAAAAATGTTTAAACACAACAACATTGCAACAAACTTTGAAGTTTTAACAAAAATATACAGGATTACAACTAATTAAAGGTCCACTATATGTATCTCGTACCCTATAAGAAAAACAAAGACGGTTAAATTATAAAAAAAAAGGTGTGCTATTTTGAGGTCTAAAATAACGTACAAAAAAATCTCTTCTATCTACACTCATATCTGAAATATCTTAGAGTAAACTGAAAATTCTATATTTCAAAAACGTGAAACTTTGTTTATTAAAATAGAATCATAAAATTCGGTATTAAATTTTGTACTAGAATTAGTCTGAAATGTACCAGCGTATTTTCTGTTCTCAAATGTACTAGAAAAATACAATTGTACTAGAAATGGCAACACTGGGCAAGAGTGATACCTAGGCGAACCTCAAGCGTTCAAAAATGAATTAAAGGAAACTCCCTATAAGCGTTCAAATACAGATTCGGGCGCACACTTTGAGTGCACTCCTCGTTCCACGGTCGCGACAGGGGAAAAATTTACCGTCATGCGCAATGTGAAGCAAGCGTGCGAAAATCAGTTTCGATTATTTAATTTCTTATTATTAAATCCGCTGTAAATTCTGTTTAGTAATCAAAATATTTTATTAACCGTTAAATACTAAAAAGTACTAAAATTACTGACAGTGATGACTGATAATATGTCCATTTAACTTTAAATTATCCTCACATGACACACCACATGCACCCCAAGCGTTCATATACGGTGTGCATTCCACTATGAAACGTCACAACACTTCGCCGGGTCACACCTCACACCTGGGTTGTTCATTTTTGAACGCAACCTTGCTGTGGTATGTTTATATTCGGGTAGGTAGTAGTTTAAAAAAAAAACGACTCGATTTTGTTTGACAAAATCACTGTTTATCAATGTAATTAGAGATCGGAATTTTATATTTTGTTTCATTCATTGTGAACAAGACCAATCTAAACGCTACAGCAAGGAATTATACACAGATGGTTTGAGACATTATTCGAAATTAATCTTCAATATTATTTCGAATTTACTTCTTTATTATTTATTTATTATAATACAAACAAAAAAACTAGCAAGTTTAACTTTATTATCTAATTAGATTAATACATTATTAAAACGAAATTACCAAATCAATCGCACACAATATTTTGATACTAGTGTAACGTACAACCTGGAATTGATAAGATACACACCTTTTTACATACAGAACGCTACGACTGTACTACATAGTGTCCATATTAAAAATAAAAAAAAGTAAACACGAGAAATTCTTCTGTTCTGAAATAAAAAAAAAGAAGGAAACTAGTAATTACAGACGCTAATAGAAAAACAACATCTAGAAAGTTACGTGTTTTCTCTAGGCAAGCAAAACAAAATCTTACTTATTTCTTTCACTCCTTGCTTTTCAAGAAATCCTTGTTTCTCTCTAACATTTCTTCCTTTTTGTCTTTTTTCACTTTATTTAAAAATTTATCCATCTCTTCGATGTTGGTTTCAGAAGGAATTTCCTTTCCAGAATTTTGATTGTCTCCACCCCCACCGGCGTCATTTTTCTCCGCCCACTTTCCGTCGTATGCTTCTCGGTCTACATACTTTTCGGTGGTGTAATCATCTCTGTCTTCACCCTCTGATAGAGGTCCTTCGTGCCTTATCGGTTCACCATCATTGTCAATGTATTTGTTAACCTTTTCTTTATCATCATGGTTTTTCTTGGGTGGATCAACGGATCTAGATCTACTCGGGCTGTATGATCTGCTGCGATCTCGTGATCTACTTCTGTCGTACCTACGATCTCTGTAATCCCTATAACCACCTCTTTGGAACCTACCTCTAGGCCTGCGTCCTCCTCCTCTATTAAAATAGGGTCTTCCACGCCCTCTATAATCCCTATAGTCTCGGTTGTCCCTATAATTTCCTCTTCCCCTGTTGTAATTGGGTCGCGGATTTTGGAATCTCGGCTTATAATATGTACCTCGATCGTTATACCTGCCGCGGAAACCGCCCCGCCTGTACCGTCGCCTGTCTCCCGAGTAGCTGCGTGAACGAGAGCGACTTCGAGAATAATAAGATCCCGACCTGGACCTAGATCGACTATAGTACGACCGAGAACGGCTGCGGTAACTCCTCGACCTTGATCTAGAACGAGACAAACTTGACGATCTAGAACGACTGTATTTTCCTCGAGATCGACTGCGAGATCTGCTGCCACCGGATCTGGGTCTTCCGGGGGGTTCCGGAGGCTTACTTCTTCCTATTATATAAAAAAAGAGAACAAAAACTAGTAACTCGGTATATCCAATACATGAAACTGACAAATTCTTAAAAATTTTCTTGAAAAAATAAAGTTGGTTGAAAATTAACGAAAAAGCACTGAACATATCACATATACATATTTACATACATGTTTTATTTACAGATAAAAATAATTACAGGGATACGAAATTAAAATACTTCTGAATTATTTTAATTGAGTATTTAAGAGTATCGCATGTGATTAAAAAAATATCAATTAACAATTCAAAATTTGTAACAGGTCGTCTTTCTCTCTCAAAAAGAAAATGCAACAATAAATAATTTCAAGCTTATGCATACAGGTTGTAAAAAATAGATGAATTACTTTACCGTAATCAGTGTAATTAATTAATTTATAACTCATTTTGCTTTTAAATCAGATGACGACTATATTCTTGCCAATTTTAATCAAAACTTTAATTTCGCATCTCTCATAATAAACAAGGCCCCACACCGCTCCACGAATTTTTTACAAACTGCATACAGGCACCACCTAAGATCAATTTCCTGCAGGTATGATGACTGATGACAGTGTTGTTCAAGTATTGTGCAATATCCAGGGTTTTGTAAGTTGTGTGAATCAAAAAGAATTCAAACCAAACCTTACGACGAATGATTAATGCTTTTAATTCACACTTAAGCGATTCTCCACCATTAATTTAAGAATCACCAAAAAATTCACTTATTGATTTCAATACCCTGAATATTTTGTATAACATTAATTTGAACAGCTTAAAGAAATAAATTGAAAACCTTGACAACTGAAAAGTAGTTCGTATTTCTGTGGAAGATCTCTGACAAACAGATAATACCTGCATATGACCCTTTCGGTGGTGCACCGGGAGGAAGTGGAGGTAAATCATCATCCGAACCTCTATTTGTGTCCTTAGGTGGGGTCATCAGCCTGAAATTGCCAAACTTATCGAGGACAACCTGTCCAGGTGGTATCATCGGCTTAACAGGAACAGGCGGCACGGGCTTCAACTTTTTAAACAAGTCCGACTCTTGCTGCTTCTTCGGAGTTGGCTCCTTCATTGCCATCGCTTTCCTCACACTCACGTTCTTTTCAATGGGCAACGGAGGAGGAACGGGCTTCCTCGTAGACTCTTCCAATTCCCCGTTTTTATTCGCACGCTTTTCAGCTTCCTCGAGCCATTCTTCTCGCTCAGGCTTCTTCTTGAATCTAGAGCTGCCCGCAGTCGCAGTTCCGATTTGCATTTTCCACTTTGGGGCTCCACTAGCCGCCGCGGCTTCGGCTACTGCTTGACGTGCTTTCTGTTCTCTCGTCGGCGACGGTGAATCGAGGATCGATCTTTTTGGACTTTCACTTAGTTCACTTCTGAAATGACATTTACAATTTAAATTTTTCCCTTTTTTGCAAACACGACAATCGCACTTGCCTTTTAGTTTCTTTTTCTAAAGCGTAATAAGCATTCAACTTTGATTCCAGTTCTTCCAAATCGGGCAAACTATCCAAAAATCTAAAAAGAAAAATTTAATTAATCGAAATTTGCCTTAAAATTTATTCAATCTTTTCAATCTGACAGAACAAGTTATAAGTACGTGATACAAGATCAAACTTACCTTTTACTGTATCCAACTTTCTGCAAGAGATAATCTTCATCGTCAGAAGTAAGTCCACGTTTCTTGCTTCTCTTTTCTTTATCTTTAATGCCGAGCTCTTTCTTTAGCACATCCCTCAGCTCATACTCGCTCAAATCAAACTGCTTTCGCCTCTTCTTTTCCTTTCGCTTTTTTTTGCTGTCTTTCTTGGACTTCTTCTCCTTGCGTTTCTTTTTCTTTTTCTCCTCGCTGCGCTTCTCCTTTTTCCACTTGGTACTTTCCTCTAAAAACTTTCTTACCTTATCCTCATAATCGGAGTCTCCCTTCGTTTGTTCCAGGAAAGCCCGGACCTTTTGCTCGTAATCATCTTGTTCTGCTTTCGCGGGGGCTTCGACCAGCTGTTCGAAGGAAAACTCGAACGAGTTAGGCGCAGCTGGTTTGTTAAACTGGTAATTAATGGGCGTGTCATGAGACGGGTCCATCATGGCCATGCGTTTGCTTAAGGGTGAAAGAGAGCCCTGCTTTTCTCTTCTATGCGAACGGGATCTGTTTTTCTTTTTCTTTTTAAAATCAGAATCCGCAGACGTCGAACTTGAATCGCTGGTGGTCGAGGACGAACTCGAGGAGCTGTCATTGCTTCCAGACGAACTTGAACTTGAGCTGGAACTCGATCTGTGTCTGCTCTTTCGCTTCTTGCTCTTCTTCTTTTTCTTCTTGTCTTTCTTGTCCTCTTCCTCGTTCTTTAGGAGCTGCTTGAGCGTATCGTTAACATCACCGGTCGATTGCTTTCCGGTGACGGCCCCTAAATTGGGTAAGAGTAGCTCGTTGGGTTCGATCAAGGTCTTGGGGCCTTGAGTTTTTGTTTTCAAGAATTCCAGGGAATTCTGTGCCTCTTCGTGAAAGGGAATTATCGTCAGGCAACTTTGGTAAGCCTTACGAGCTTCGTCAATCTTATTTTCTTCCTCGTAGCTCCGTCCGAGGGCCACCAAAGTTTCTCCCATATATTTGCGGGCGTTTGCGTGATTCGGATTAAGTTTCAGAGCTGTTTCGAAGTCCTCGATTGCCTTCTGGAAATTTCCACTGTTTGCGAATAGTGCACCACGAGCTACCAGACCCTCCACGTTCTTCGGATCAATATTTAACGCTTTGTTCAGGCATTGAAATGCTTCGGTGTGGCGGCCTGCTTTGAAGTGATCGATTCCATCTGCTACGTTGCTGTACGCCCATTTGCTCGCTTGTAGTTGACGTAATTCGCTTGCGTATTCTTGTTCCGGGTATCTTCCTCTGCGTTCAGACAAAAGTTAGAAATACTAAGAAAGGGTCGTATTTAATTGATCAGCTTACCGTAAACCGTCCATCAAAGTGCAGTGCGAGTCAATACCCATTTGTGAAGCCAAGTATGAAATATTGTTGGGATTGTTGAAACCAACACATTTTTCCAGTACAGTTTCGTAACTTTCATTCTTGTGATCCAATGCTTTCCTGTAAGGGTACAGATCTCGTTTAAGCGTTGGGTCTTTATTGGTCATTAAAGTAAAAAGAAAAAACTGAGCTAAAAGAATTCTCTCCACTGTATACCTGTCCTGTAAAGGAAATGTTTGTGAATCTGGAAATTTTGAATCCGAAATGGAATTTTCTGCAAACGCACAGATACTTTCCATGTACAGTTGAGTTAGAGTTCTCATCTTTGGGGCAACATTGTCATAAAAACGTCCATGTCTTCACGTCCAGGTTCAGGAATTCATTCAGTTTACATTTTTAGGTTTTTTCCTCTTAAAAAATTGCCACGTACCAGACTCACAAACAGAGAGCTTAAAAATTTTACATTGTGCTTTTTAACTAAGTATACATACCAATAAGAAAGAACTAAACATTTTAGTACAAATTCCATGTGTGTGCGGGTCCCGCGCATAATTTTTTAAAGAAATCTGCGGCGGTCTCAGTTTGTTGTCTATTTTTTGAAAAAAATCTCCTCACACAAAATTACATAATGTCGATCCAAGACCTCAATTTATTTATTATTATTTCGGCTATTCTTTGTGAATACTGTGAAAAACATATAACACACGTGAATAACTCTAGAATGCAGAAGATCTCTGATTTTTACAAAAAGAATAGAGAATTTGACTTTTAAACAAGGCAACTAACTGAAAACTGTCTCACCTGCATCGCTTCTGGACAAAATAACATATGCACAAGCATGATCAGTGCAAATGCGGTTGTTTAAAATTGAGAGCCCAAACCGTGTGCTAAACTTGTGCAAACACAAAGACAGTATTTCGTATTTTTACGTGAAGTACGGGATTGAGTTTTTTTATTCGTTTTAATTTATTAATGCGATCGCTAGATAAACTTATAAGTGCTACTACATTTCGTTTGTTTAACCTACGGATAAAAACATTTTTGTAACTCATACATTTCCACGAACACAAATACAATTAAATAAACCCTCTCGTCGATGATTCAATATTTTCCTTCCTTTATACAAGCTTCCAAGTCTATCGACAACTTGATAATTTTAACTAAACATGAACATTTTTGTGCACAAAACTTATTTTTAATAAGTCTAAAATTAAATTCCTCTTATATTGTAGCGTTGATAAGATAAATTTTGCAATTTCAAGAGCAAATAAGTAGAAAAAATCAAACACAAAACAAACAGATTACAAATTAAGTGCACAACATCATCTTCAAAAACAATATAGAGATAAGAGTGCATTTCCATATTTACCGTTTTGCATAAGGCCTTGCAGACATAATAACAACAAAATCAACAAAAATGCGGTGTGGATTCGCGCATGATTTTGTGTTTTCGAACAAACACACTTCGATAACCTCCGGTCATCACTGCATGTGTAAGAGATAAATCGGAAATACATTCAGAGAATTTATTTTTTAGAGAATTTCAAAGTTCGAACAATTTCCTGAAAAAATACAAAGAACTTTAAATCTGCTTACTTGTACACCAGCGGGAAGTCATCTGCACTGACAAGTCCCAATGGAGGGCGATGAATTGGATCAGAAGGTTCTCGTGTGGTGCCCTTCATGCCACATACCATTTTGTCTGTGTCCGGTATAACTTCAAGTACTTCACAGCACACAGAGTCATTCATCATGTAGCTTCGACTTACACCTTTACGGTCTACTGCGGGTATGATATTTGCAACTGGGCAAAAAGCCTACACAAAAAAAAATTAAGCATTTAATACCACATCACAGCTTGCAAAAACACTGTGACATCTGTCACTAACTGTCATAATCAATTGGACAAAAAATAAAAATTACAATTTCTTTTGTTAAATAAATTTGGCTTTATAAATTATTTCAAGTCTCAGATTATACATGTGACAAATAAATGGTACCTAACAAAAATTTAATTGAATCAAAAATTATCTGAAAAAATAGAACGTGTTCTATTTTCAAACAGCCAAAAAGCTCTTATATCAAATATTATTGTAAGTACAAATTAAAACATCTTGCACAAAAAATAGTGTAGTCTAAAATTAAACATCTGTAAAATATTCGAATATGCTGCAGACATAAGGATATTGTTCCCACAATAAATTGTAATGTCACCAAATGATTATGCCTATATATCTAGCTGATTTTTTCTTTTGGCAGGTCATACTCTACAATCGACTTCAAGCAAACAGTATTTTTGCAACAACAAAACATACATGATTAATCATTTCTAAGAGCTCGTCGAAAAAAATATGATTATCGACGGCCCATTTGAGTTTGTCGTTTTCTAAATTTAATTTGGGCAGAAGCCGTGTAAACAAATTAAAATCCTTAAAAATGCATTAGGTCAATAGCAAAGCTGTTGCCGTACAAGATTATCAAGGTCAGTAAAATACACCGACTCAATGACCAAAATAAAATGAGTATGCAAAAAGTGATAAAGGCATAAAGGTTAAAGGAACACTTCACAATTTTTGTTTTAACTCGCGCATAAAGGCCGTTATACACTTGTTAAATTTGAAAACAATTTTGTTACAAAGTGAGAGAGATAAACTATCACATTGAATTCTGATTGGTTGAATTGGCACTTCTCACTCACTTCGTAACAAATCTTACATAAAAAAATATCGTGTACGGCTCCAAAAAATATGTGTGCATTAATATTTAAGTAAAATTAATTTTAACAAACATCTGCTTAAGATAATTTTTGGTATTATGCTTTTGTGGAGGCTCCATTCATCACTCATACAATATTTTACAGTCATTTACGTTTAAATTCTTCTTCTCTAAAATTTTAGAAGTTAAAAGAATTCAGAGGTAATATTTAAGGACAGAAATTGTTTGTTCATTCTGTTTACATGTGACTGGTACGACTGCATAACATGTAAGTATAAAAATTTTGTTGTCAGGAAAACATGCAACACACTGCAAAATAATGACCCTGAAGATGACCTGTTTGTAAAAGAAGTTACAGATTATTTAAATATGAGATTGTTGCTTATTAAGTGTTTTTGATGACTTCATTGTCAAGATCAATATTCTGGTGCCAATTTTCTTTTTAGTTACAGCGAAATGTTAATAATTATTGATGTTTACCTATATCTAGAATAGTAAATGTTAGTACTTTTTGGAAATTTGAAAAAATTACTATATTTTATGAAGGCTATTTTACATTACCCTATCTCTTGTATATGGTAAAGGTGGCAACAATGGATCACTTAGTAACAAGAATAATTAGAGTAGTCTAAGGCTCGTATTCATAAACAAAACTTAGGCTATGCGCTCGATAATAATTCGCTAGTAATTCATGATCTGTACGCATTTCAACGTGTTGCGGACGCACAACCAATACGGGTTTAAGTACAGTTTATCAATTACTTTCCATAAAAGAAATCTTTGCAGTACATAAATAGATAGTCGCTATGTTTTAGTGAACGCATAGCGCAAGTTTTGTTTATGAATACGGACCTAAAACAGGCTTTATTGAACATAGAAAGTTATGCAAAAGCATAGCACTTAGGTCCTCAGACAAATAATTTTAGTTACGCTATGAGTGTCACGAGCATTTGAAAGAATGTTAACAAAAATTCTTCACAAAGTCTCAAACTAAGAAAGGCATTTGATTAGATGCCAACTGTTAAGTAATGAATATTCTGCCCATTTACGGGGAATATAAAAAACCTTTTAATAATACTTACTCAAAACAAACCAATTCAAGCATATTCTGAGCACAAAATCAATCCCTAAATGTGACATTCAGTGTTATTCTGTAGCATGGTGGTTTACATTGGCTACTGACGTCAGTGGTTAAATTTGTATTGAGTGAATACGAATTTAACCACTGACGTCAGTAGCCAATGTAAACCACCATGCTGCAGAATAGCACTGTATATTTTTCCTTAATAGAATTTTAAAACTTACCTTAACATTGATATCAGCAACGTAATAAACAGATTTTCCAATCCCAGTTGTGCAAAGTACCTTAAGCATCATTCCTGACTGTGTCTTGCTGACTATTGTACCCAGAATTAGATCTCCAATTTTCACATTCTGCACAAAAACGATGAATTCATGAAATTTAAAAGAGAGAAATAGATATCTTAACCCACCTCAAAGAAATACTTCAGCCTGGCTTGTTTGTCAACATTCAAATATGTCTCTAAAGGTGGCATGACCGCGAACATGTCCTCCGTCACGACAGTCTCTTCGGATGGCGCTCGCGGCAAGGTATCGGCAGAAAAAATCACGCCTGCCTTCTTTACGATAAACTGATGTAGTTTCAGACGCTTGCCCCGATCTTGAAACGACAGATGCTTATTGCGTTTACTGTACACATCGAAATTTAAGTCTCTGATATTTTGCTTGGGGAGATCTTGTTCGCCCCGTTCGCCCTCCCAAATCTTCTGCAACTGTTGGCCATGAAAATTCAATGATTGCGTCACTAGCTCGGAATTCAGCGACTCCATCGCGCTGAGTCCCCCGCGCCACGAATCTAGAATCTACTTCAAAGTCCTGTAACTATGTAAGTACTCGAATAAATGACCGATCGAAATCAGGAATTTTTGCAAAATCATGCGATCACAAAATTCAAATTCGCTTCCGCTCGGGTTTCAATCATAATACAATGAGGCCCGCACCTAAAAATAACGCATAAAATATGCAAAAATGAGTCGAATCATAACGCCGCCAAGATGGCGCTGGAAAAAATCGATGGACGCATCACATCATGAAATGAAAGCTACAAAATTAACCTGAAACGAATCCTCTAGTTAGTGCGATTTACTCTTAAAGCGCAAACCCTCTACATAAACGATAAAGCTAAATGGAGCTGCTGGAAAAAATATACGATTACGGAACAAATTTGTTAAAATTTTACTCACCCAAACTTATCTCGTGACAGTAACATGTACAACAAAAGAACGAACGCGCATGACGGAACTGTGAATGACGTCACTTGCGCGGGTGACATCTATGGGCCAATGATGCAAAACAAAGTGTTGCCAAATATGCAGGAAATTACAGCTTTAGTGCAAATTGCACGCGGAAAATTATTTCCAAATTAAGGGGGAGCGTAAAAACGTTCTTGCAGGTATTTGAATGAGTGGTATGGGAAATTGGGAGCAAAAACGGAAAATTTGAAAAAGATTTTTTCGTAATGACCTGGCAACACTGGTTGATGATTATGACCTGAGATTTGAAATTACGGGGAGTGTAAACTTGTTTTGGATAAACGAGAGATAAAACGAAATAATACAAATAAAGAAGCGGAAAAGGTTATCGGAGAAGATATTTCCAATAAGAGAACAAGCGTATTTTCAACGGCTTGACGACCGCCTGTTGTTATGAGTCCGATATATTTTTCGGTAGGTTATAAAAAGGGCAGGAGCGCAAGACGAGGAACAGATATTGCAGCACCAGCATGGGGAGCTTTAGGGCGTTTTTATTTTTTGGTAAGTTATTTTATAAGTTAATAGTTTTAATTTTTCCTTAATTACATATTATTATTATTATAATACTTCTTAGATCCAATAACGAGATTTTTTTAAAGAATCGGTGGCATTTATTTATTTTTACATATTTTATAGTGTTTTATTAATTTATTTTGACTTAGGTATTTAAAAATTCATTACATCTTTAGTTCATGTTTACTAACAAATATCTAAATATAAAAATTTTCACATTTCTTGTATAATATGTATAGGTACGCAATCTGGAAACCTGAATGCTTTTAATTTCTTCGAATAGTTTTAACTTAATTAAAAATATTGCTGTTGGAACAGACCTTATAATGAATTTGTGAGGTATGTCATAAAAAACTAGGACAACTTTTAAATCCAGTAGCCATGCATTTCCATTATTTTATTATATTCACCTCTCAGTAAGTGGCCAGTAAGGTACTGAATAGATTAATGGTGGATTTCACAAACGTTACTTAAGTTTAATCAAGCGTTAAAAGTAAACGTTACTATGGTTACATGTGCTGAAGGTATAGGAATGATTATTCTTAATCAATGATTAAATTTAATCGACTTTTATGAAACCCAGCATAAGTATAGGCAAACGCATTGCGCTAATCTGTCAAGTAATAGCGAGTTATCGCAACCATCACGTTAACTTACCGTAAACGTTAAAATTACGTGGCCCCATTAATTTTCCATTGGATCACATGATCTTAACGTTTACGGTAAGTTAACGTGATGGTTGCGATAACTCGCTAACTTGGCACTTTACTATGCAAAATAACTTCATTATGAGGCAAAGACCATTATTGTCATCACTGTCTATATAGTCACTGTAGCGGAAATTTGTTCGTGGCGCCATCTATGGAATTTTTCCTACAACTTTGAAGTTTTTGTAATAAATCAATTAATTAATAGGTTTGTTCCATTCGGCAGAATTTCAAGTTCTGGACCGTTCAAAATCGTACTGAGCATGAGCAGTGCACTTAATTGGATATAAATTTCATACTGTGCATGATTTGAACGGTTCAGAACTTGAAATTCTGTCAAACAAATGGAACAGACCTAATACTGAACTTGATGAATATTAATTTATCATTCAAACTTTAATTTACGAACGAATTTGACGAACAAATTACAAAATATGTATGTATATTTCGTCGGAAGGTACCTATTTGTTGTGTTATTCACGAAAATTGTCCGCATTTTTTGCAAATTATTTATAATCAAGTAGAGCCATTTTGTGAATTTCTTGCTACTTTGTTATCCAAGTAAACATCTCAAGCTTATTTTGTATTTTCTATTATGGTATATATACCATAAAAAATAGACCTATAATCATAAAACAAAACCACCTTGGTTGGGAAGGAAACCAACTTTACGCTGTCTGGGGTGTGTCATGTGTTGCATACCTATCAACTATACAGTGTGTCCCCAGATGGACCTAACTATACTTAAAAACTTCTTTATTTCGCATTTTAGGAAGAATAGTCATACTTCATAGAAAGTTTTGCTTCTTCTAGCAAGTTCTCAGCCACTACCACAATTTCGATATAACATACAGGGTGGTTAGAAAACGAGAGAACGTGAAATTTGGTTAAGAGTAAAGTACCTTTTATTTGAAAGGAAAGAAAGTATTACTGGAAAAAGATGTTTGTAATGTTAATAGAAGCTCAAATATCTAACCTGCACGTTGTATCTTAAAGTTGATTTTTTGTCTTCAAGTTATTATTTCAAGATTAAATCAAAATTTTGTAAATAGAAAATAATTTATAATTTTTTTTTATTAACACGAGACCAAATTTATTTTAAAACAAGAACAGAAGTCGGATATTACTTTTCAATTTTGATGTTTGTTCTTTTTACTCATAGAACACTGATTTTTTCTTACAGGACCCCTGCACACTAAAGTCGTTGATAATAATTTTGTTTAAATTTTCTTTCTAAAGATTCTTTGTACTATTTCCTACATGTAATTGTACAGACAAATGTTTATACCTATTTACCTCAGAAATACTTGAGCATAAAAGTTATTGTGTTTCATAGTCTGTAGAGTCTATGAATGACCGTAACTATTTTGAATTAATTTTCAGTTCTGTCTGCTTTGACGTATTCGAGTGCCTCCCAGCTCTGGCACGAACTAATTCCCACCGACAAAGAAGTAATTTACAAGTACCATGCGCTCGTCAAAGCTGGAACTGACAAGCCCCATCCGTTTGCTTCGACTTTCCTCCTCGAAGGCAAATTACACGTTCAAATGGATTCATCCGATGTGATGCTGTTACGACTGAGCGACATGAAATACACCATGGACAATGGAAAGGAAGGGGAACATCGTGAAATGAACATGCTACCTCTCCCTGATCACATGAAACCTCTGCAGGCTACTTTTAAATTGAATCTACTGGAAAGTGGAAAAGCTAGAGAGCTGGGAGTCGAAGAAAAAGAACCGGAGTTTATTGCCAACATGAAGAAGGCCATCGGGTCTATAATGCAGCTCGATCTGGAAAACATTAAATTAGACTCCGTTAAGCCTCACGCGTTTTTCTCCAAAGAAAAGTCCATATTCGGCACTGACGACATGATGTATAACGTCTTGCCGCATGCCGACGAGCTTGTGATTCAAAAAATGCACGAAATGACGACGAGCCATCACTTATACCAGGACATGATGACAAATTTTAAGCCCGTATATTGCGGTGGATTCTATGAAGATTCACTCTCGCACGACAGCCAAAAGCTTTACGTGATAAAGAGAACGTCGGGGCATAAAATCTTGAAAACGATCGAATCCAACGGGGGGGTTTATTTACACCCATATCACGCGCACGCCATTGCGATGTACGTCTATGTAAATCAGACTCTGACTTTCCAAGAAGTACTCGACACAAAGAGCGCGATGGAAATGAAATCCGTACATAAGTTCGATGACTTCGAAACTGATTTTTCGGACGAACCGTTCGAGGTAATCCCCGACAAGCAGACTTTAGTGCCGGCCGTGAAGCAAATGCTGGGCGAAATCGTCGAATACATGCAGCAGAATCACATGCACACGAAACGGCCCGATTTCAAACAGGGCCAGCTCATAAATCGCATTCACCGAGTCATGGTTCACTTAGACACGACTATGCTGAACGACTTACTTACGACAATGAAGACGAAAACCGAAGGTAAAGACGGGCAAATGCTCAAGGTATTCTACGACTTGCTTCCGCTGATTGGCACGAGAGACTCGATGAAGTTCATCGTTAACATGGTGAAGGAAAAGCAAGTTAAAGAGACGGTCGCCAAGAACATGCTGAAACTGATGTCGCTGTACGTAAGGAAACCAACCGAGCAAATGGTGTTGGACATGGATGTTTTATTGCACCTCAAGGACTTGAGCTGGCCCCTGCAGAAAACCGCCATTTTAAGCTTCTCAAATATTCTAAACAAATTGCACGTTCACGAACACCAACACTTCCTGGATAACTTCATAACTAAATCTGATCAGCACGACATGACGACGACTCATCACCACAATATTAAAGTAGGAGAAACTGATGTTATTGGAAAGTACATAACTGAATTCATCAACAAAATAAAGACGTCGCAGAAACACGACGAACAACTGTTGTACATGGAAGCCCTCCACAACATAAAAACCGCGCAAATCTTGAAAGAACTCGAACCTGCAGTTAAGGGCGAGTGGTTTAATGATAATGACTTGAGACTAATGGCGATGTGGGCTGTAACACCCGTCGTAATGAAGCACCCCGAGCAAGCTTACGTCTTATTCTGGCCCATATTCACCGATCGAACCTTACCAATGGAAATGCGATCTACTGCTTTGTTTATTTTAATGAAGGCTCAGCCCACTCTCTCTCGCCTCATCAACATCTACTGGATCATGCAGGGCGAGACAAGCTACGAATTCTACGGATATTACTATTCATTACTCAAAGCCCTATCACAAACGACTGACCCTTGCACTGAACAAATGAGACTTTTCGCACGGCAACTATTAATTTACACCCCGATGCCTTACCTTCACGGACTGTCTGGTTTCTTCACAACGAATTACCACGACACAAAGTACAACTTTGGCAATAGATTAGACATGCAGTTCTTAAACGCCCCCAGGACGATTATACTAAGCTTATCACTGAAATCGTTCGGTTCGAATATATACCGCAACCTCGAAACCATCTACATTAAAGTGACCGGATTGGGCATGCCCCTGCTGGAGAATTTCAAGTTGAACGTGATCAACAACCTGAAACTGTTCAACCACGACGAACTGAAGAAAACGATCGACGACATCCCTAACACGAGCAACATTCAAATCGAAGTGACCATGCTACGGGACGACCAGGTGATCGAATTCATGTACTTCGACAGCTCGAATATAAAGTCGATGGTGCACGAGCTGAGCCTGTACTACGAAGAGCACATGTCCGAGAAGAAGAATTTCCTGGACATCATCTACGAGACCTACGTTCAAGCGTACATTCCGAGTGAGATAGGTTTCCCGGTGGTCTTCAGCTCGATGTATCCGACCGTTTCGTTTGGATCGCTCGACATGTCCAAGGAAGCCAAGGACAAGATAACGAAGGTGCATTTCGATTCGAAATGGCAAACGTGGAAGCACGGCTCCTTCGGCTTGGCCTTCCATAATTCCTTTACGCAGGTGTGGCAGGGAGTCAACAGGTACCTTTCGTATGATTTCGTTATGCCTATTGCTTTCGACGTCGCCTTGAACTTGGAGCAGCAAACGCTGACAATCTCCTCGAAGAGGAAGTACGGCGGCTACGCTGGAAGAAGTCACGTGGCTATTATGGTTTTCGTTAAGGATTATGTGCACAATGACATTCTGAAGAAGACCAGCCCCAACGCACACCACTGGGTTGTTGTTACACATCCCAGTGTATACAAGTCTGAGGTAAGTTTTATTCGACTCAATTTAACAATTTATAATAATATGTAATTGCAGCTAATTTCGAGAGGTGATTACAAAATTTACGACGTGGATTACGCCATCGCTGACTGGGCATTCGATTTAGATTCGGTAGAGTACGAGTCGGTAACACCGCTTGATTTTTACATCATGAAAATGTTACACAAGGATAGATACTTGGCCTTACAGCCAGACGTAATCGTAAGGGGCGTGTTCAGAGATGATTTGGAAGCTGATTCTGATGACTTAGTGGACGAATTAATGATCCGGTTGAACATGGAGTTGAACAACGAAGTTTCCTTACACTCGCCGGCGATGAAGGTCAACACGAGGATCACTCTCACGTCTAAGAAAGACAACAATCCGCAAAACACGCTAAATATTAACGCCCTCTTGGACATCAACGGGGGCCACACTCACAACAGCATAAAAATGCAAATCACATACACGGCAGGTGACACGAACAGTATGAAAATGTGCATAGAAGGCAGCGAGCAATACACAGATGAAACTATCACTGGGTACTTGGACGTTGGCATGAGCTCATCCGTGGAAGGCAAATGCACCAAAGACGACAGGCTCTTGCACCTCAATTTCACTGGAAGCGAAGTAAATAAGGCCGAGCAATTCTCTGCGAATTACGACGTCTGCCACAAGAGTATGTGGTCTCCCGTTCGAGGCATGAAACCTTACAGTTGCTACGCCGCTCTATCTACAATACGAAACTACGAAATCAAAGTGAAAGCGAAACAGATGCCCGAGAACATCAAGACGACGATAATGTCGACCTTGGAGGACGCACTGGGTGAAATGGACATGGATGAAACGCACAAAATGAGCATACTAGGCGACAAGAAACTTGAAGATCAAGAATTTGAAGTGCACGTCAAATACCCGATGAACGAAGACAGCTTCGACATCGATATCCGCGGCTCAGATATCCGTTACAAATTTAATAACATCAAGAGGACAATGATGAATTGGTACGGCACTTATCCCGACAACACTCAGTACACAAACCTGCACAAAATCATGCACGTCCTCGGACTGAACGAGGTTTGCATGGTTGACGGTAAACACATCACGAACGTGAGGCGCGAAACGAAGGAGGCACCTATGACCGACTGGGTCCTAATCTTGGGCGACTCAGTGCAAAATAATAAACACGGAATTTGGATGAAAGCCATGGACGGCAAGCTGGTAATTATTTAGATCGAACGCGACTTGACGGTTTAAAACGCTTCGTCTGTTTCAGGCCATGAAAATCGTTCATAAAGAACACATTCTTCTCGTCCTACCTCACAAAGACCAGTTCACGATAACTTACGATGGAAAGACGATGGAAGGTCACGCCTTTAGTCAACCTTGGTTCCACTACGACGTTATGGTAGACCCGGAGGTGTTCGTTTATCTCTCGAAATACTTCGGCACTCACGCTGTCTTTAACGGAGATCAACTGCAGATTGAAATACCGAAATCAAACATAGGCATCGTCGGGCTTTGTTATGACAAGTAAATAACCGGAGCCTTTTGATCACATTACGTTGTAATGAAATACGTTTGTGCAACATTGCATCTGGCAGTTTTATTGCGATAAATTAAACAAATAAATAATTTTAATTTCAGCCCATTGATTTACCTGTTATTTTTTTTTTTTTGTAATAAGTATAAAAATATATGGCTCTAACGAATAGAACTAAAAACTGAACGGCTTTTCTCTTTTTGAAGACGTGCTTATGTAAGCTGCATATGATGTGATCAAGTCGTCCAACTTGTAGCCCTGCGACGTTTCGCACAGGAATTTCGTTTTCCTCATGATGTTGCCGACGGTGAAGTGGAAGTAGGTGTTTCCGGACGACCAGTTGTTCAATTCTGAGAAGTCGTGTGTCGCCAGAATATCCTAAAAATTAATTTTACATGCAACAAAAAAGATATACAGCAAAGTTGTGTAATTATGAGGCATCATGAAGCTTTATAATTTCAAAGTGCAAAATACGATTAGAAGAACTTGATTCTTCAATGGCAATTTCGTCAGTCATTTAAATACCTACTTATTGTTTGACAATGCCAAACAAAATGTTAAGATATTCAATTAGCTCAAATAACAGTTTTATAAAAGAAAAAGAGAATAATCTTCTAGAATGAGAAAAGAAAATTATTTCGTACCTTTGTTTGAGGATGTATAATATTGACACCATTTTTGTTAATAGCGATGGTCACAATTTCAGGATACGTAGGCTCTGAAGACTGCTTGACTTCGAAGAACGTCGATCCGAACGTCGGCCACTGATGAATAATCTCCAAGAATCTATATTTCGCTTCCTCAACAGTTATGTTTCCATCACTGCTGTAAGATGCTGTTATATTCTTCTTCCACTCGGACGTGCTCTGAACCTTAATCAAATCACCGGGCACAATCTCTTTCAAGCTGTGCGTTATGGCCGACGTAGCTTCAGTCATATTTGCATTGTGCCTCACACGCAGGATCAATCCGGCCAGTTTAATCGCATCCTGTTTACTGCACTTATGATAACCACGCAGATACTTGGGAAGCTCCTGCGAATAGTGGAAGATTTGATCGGCTATGGGATCACGTCCTGGCACCGTACCAATCCAGAGTTTCTTCATGAAGAATACCTGGTACTGCGCTTGAATTGGTGCGGCATCTAAAAAATAAATCCACCATAAAATAAATTACAAAAAGAAACTTGTGCACTTACTATTCCAGCTGGGTTTATTTCCTTTCACCCATGCGATCAGCTCGTGCAGGAAATCATAGAAGAAATATTGCTCGGGCACCGAAAACACCTTGTCGGTGATCATTACGAAAAGACTGAAACCCTCGTACGACTTCAATCCCAAGCGATCTGAGATGGCCTTGCACAAGTCGCTGGCTTTCGTCAGCGAGTCAACTTCGAACGCCTCGTCTGTATCGTCGGGGAAGTAAATCTTGTGATGGATGAGTAAGCTGCTGTGTTGAATGGCGTCGACTTCGACGATGTACGGTGGATACTTCCTGGGACCGATCTTAGAAGAGCGTTGCAGACGTTGCAAGCAAGGCTGAACGAGCGAGTGATTCCTCGACTTCAAAAACTTGTTCAGCTCGGACATAAGCAAGGGGCTACACCCGAAAAGCCCGGTGGCCAGATACAATAATTCCCAACCCTTGTTCTCACTGAGTAACAACCGGTTGAACGTGAGCTGCTTCAAAATCTGGCAATAGATTTCATCCTTCAGCAAGTCGTTTTCTAGCGGGCCGGAAAAAATCACATCGGTGAATTCATTGCAAACCTTCGTTTTGGGGGCGGGAATGTCGCCCATGTACTTGAGAATGGCGGTGAAAGCGTCGACGGCTTTCTTCGACAAGTTCTCGTCGACCAATAACTTCTGCAGGAGAGGTTGATGGATCATTTGGTTCGTGTATTTCCACAGTTCTTCTTTAGAGTCCCTTCTAATCGGGGAAATGACGGAGGTTCTTGTTACAGTAAGCCGACGGCTCGCTCTGAAATGCTCGCTGGCAAACTGGGCCAAAGTGTAAAGTTTCATTCTTTGCAGCGTCGAGGTTACAGGCGCGCTCAGTTGTCTTATTCCGAACCCACCCTCTTTCTTGAAGGCATTCAAGACGGTTGCCGGAGGTTTATACAACGTAGGCAAAATATAAACGTGTTCGGTAAGGAAATCGCCGACTTTTCCGTTGCATTCTCCGTAGCCCCAAGTTGCCGACAATAACTGTTCACCCGTCAGGCCATTCTTCAGAGTAACCAAATCACCTTTCTTGTAGTTTATAAACGAGCTGCTTTCGGTGTGGTGTTTATAATCATGGGTGGCCACTACGTAAACCGACCGTTTCTTCAGTCCGTCTAGTAAATAAAGTATTAAATTACACAGGCTCTCCCCGTCGGGACTTTGGAAAACAAATTCTTCATTGTGAACCGTATTCATTGTTATGCTCTGCAATTGGGGCCCGCACGGTTGATAGCTCACTTGTACTATCTCGGGGAAGGACAACTCCAGCAAAATCTGCTCTTGATCGTCGATCATGTAAACCCCTGTCCAGTTTACCGCGATGATCATGTTGTCCTTGGGTAATTGGGGCCCCGAGACCTTGACCGCCTCATAAAACTTGGAGAACAAGATGGGCCACATGAGTTTCGTGTACTTGGTAATGTCCTCCTTGACCTTCAAGGGGGGGTCATTGCGCTTCACGCAGATTAATTTGTGGAATGAGTCGACGATTTTCTTTTCCCACTCGTTGATGACCTCGCCCTTTTGCACGATGTAAGACGGGATGTACTCGCCGATTCTAGTGTGCAGAATTTGCTGGTTCATGTTGAATCCGTTTTCTATGTAGTACTGCTGAGCGATCAGCGATGCAAGGTCACCGTCTTTAGGACAGCGATATTCCCCGTACCTCAACCCCCGAATCACCTGCTCGTATATTAAATTGGTTGCCACGGGATCTTTCGAAGGGTCGTGCCACGGCGTGAAGATTTCTTTTCGATAGAACAACTTCCAAGGTGCCGCCCTCTCTTGCTTGCCTTGTTCTTTGGCGTACTGCTCGCATTGTGAGATGGCATCCATGATGTGGTCAGACTCACTACCGAGGGACATGACCTTATCGTACAGGGTGATGAATAGGGAGAAGCCGAACGTATCTTGCAAGCGCAGGGTGGTGGCTACGTGTCCGCAAACTTCCTCTGCGGTCGTCGCCGAGTCCACTTCGATACTCATCGACGTCTTATCCATGAAAGTTATCTGCAAGTTGATGGGGTTTTTGTTTTTGGTGGCGTGCAGTTCCAACCAGCTCGGTGGTTGGGTGCGCGTGCCATTTTTGAAAGTGCGGTTGAGCCTGCCCTCGCAGTAGGGGGCGTATCCGGGGGGTCCTTGACGTATGAAGGCGCGCAAGTAGTTGACCAATTTGTCTGTTGGGTGGAAACAACCAACGCAGAGCGATAACAGTATCCAGCCTCTTGCGTGCGATGCTTTGGACGGATTGTTCGTGAGGACTTTACATATTTGGCAGAATATTTCATCCCTAACAATAATAATAATTCATGAGACTACGACAATTAAATACCTACCTGGTACGAAAAATAAATACATTTAAAACATTGTTTGCATTGCATCTCTGTGACTGTAAAACTGTATTAATTACATAATGTTTTTTTTTGCACCACTTTTCTGCTCAATTATCTGGCCTTACAGCATAACGCAGAACTTGACAAATTTTGGTGTATCGTAAGTCCAAAAAAACCTTCAGAAGACATTTTTGTAAGGCTTCGATAATAAATTAAAATCTAACCACTTCTTGATTTTCATTAAAGTATCAGATGTTACTTTGGCTACTGATTCCCATGTATCAGATGTAAAAGCTATGGAGGTATCATCAGCAAATGCTGTAAAACAACCTCGAAAATTTAGCGAAAATAAATCATTTACATGCAGTAAGAAAAGTGTGCCCTGTGGAACACCAGTTTTAACAATTTTTTTTCATTAGTTACTACAGTACCTATTCTTGTACACTGTGTTCTATTGACAAGATAACATTTTAATAATTCTAGAACTTTACCCATAAAGCCATAACTTTGTATGTAGTTTCTTTACATGGGCGTTGCATGACAGATTTTTCAGGTTAAAATCATCTGTATTATGTATGTGGGGCTATAATCCATTCACGGTCTTTTTAGACTAGTTAGGGTGACATTTTTGTTGGTACCTCCAAGTGAATATGTTCCATTTTAATAAGATGGTTATATTTTTGAAAACTGACGCCGAAAAACATTGATGATTTTGAGCATTTTGACTTAGTATTACAAAGTCACAAGTAATTATTTGTTTTAATGCTATTATTTTACTTTCTTCATGCCATCGTAGAGTATAAGAAGCAATATAGTCGATGGGACTGACATTAAAGTGTCAGAAGTTTACATTTGTCACATTTTGAGTTCTATCAAAAATCATGTACATAACTTAACGAAAAAAAAGCATGGCCCTCTAGAGTCTAGAGTCTAAAAAGACCGTGAATAGATAATAATATGGGCGGCAATCGGCAACAGTGCTGCCAACCGACCAAGCGAAGCATTTCGGAAGATAGTTGTGAAAAATTCCGATGTCTCTTAATTTCGGTTGGGCTAATTTAAATTGATTAAAATCAGGTTTAAAATCACTGATATGCAGACGATTTTATTTATGAAAATCATTTTTAAAAAAATTTAAAAAATTCTCATGAACTAAACAAAACTGGGTGCAAATTTTTAAAATTAAGACATTTGACAGTTATTGTGCAATTTTTGACGTTAAATAAAAAAAAAGACGATCGAAAAATAAAATTTATAAAATTACAAAAAAAAATTAAAATAAAAAATTCTTACTTAACAAACAAAACTTTCTAAAATTAAGATTTGATATTTGTGCAATTTTTGACGTAAAATAAAACAAAATACGATCGAGAAATAAAGAAAATTTATAAGATAATTATTATAAAATTTAAAAAATCTCATTGAATAAAATTAGAGAAAAATATAAATAAAAAAAAAATTTCATTAAATATGTAAAATTACAAAAAAATAAAAATTAAAAAAATTATTAAATAAACAATACTTTCTGCTTTCTATAAAATTACGAAAAATTATAAAAATTACAAAATTTTCGTTAAATAAACAAAACTTTCTAAAATAAGATTTGACATTTGTGGAATTTTTGAAGTGAAATAAAACAAGAGACGATCGACAAATTTATAAAATTAAAAAAAAATAAAAATAAAAATCTCATTGAATAAAATTTGAAAAAAATAAAAATTAAAAAAATCTCATCAAATAAAATTACAAAAAAATTAAAATTAAAAAATTCTCATTAAGTATGTAATACTTTCTATTTTCTATAAAATTACAAAAAATTATAAAAATTAAAAATTCTCATTAAATAAACAAAACTTTCTAAAATTAAGATTTGAACTTTAGGCAATTTTTGGCGTAAAATAAAACCAAAGACGATCGACAAATTTATAAAATTCAAAAAATCTCTGAATAAAATTAGAAAAAAATTACAAAAATAAAAAAAATCATTAAATAAAATTACAAAAAATTAGAAGAATTAAAAAATTCTCATTAAATAAACAAAACTTTCTAAAATTAAGATTTGAAATTTGTGCAATTTTTGACGTAAAATAAAACAAAAGACGATCTAGAAATAAAGAAAATTGATAAAATTACAAAAAAATAAGAGTTAAAGAAAGTTAGTTACATTTTCTTTGCACCGCCTGCTCTAATCTGATTTTTATTTGTTCACAGGTTACTTTTTTCGTCTAGAAACTTTGACAAGTTCAATACTAGAATTAACTTGAATAATATAAATCAGAAAAAAGTCATCCAAGTTTTCATAATAGAAACGTTTAGAAACTTATTTCCAAACTAGTTCTCAACCTATTTTTCATCAAAGTTTACAAACTAAACCCTCGCATAAGTATTATACACGTCGCAGTATTACCTGCACCCTAAAAGATGAACATAACTGTGATTGAAAATATAATCATGGGGCACAGTATCAAAAGCTTTTTTTGAATCAAGAAATGCACCTTCACTTTTTTCCATCATCTAAGGATTGATAAATATTCTGTGTTAAATTGATGATAGCATCATTACAACTAAGATTTTCACGAAATCCGAACTGGGAATAGGACAAAATATTTTTATCTTTGATGACACTTAGCATCCTATTCATTAAACATTTCTCTAATAATTTAGAAAAAACTGATATTAGAGAAACGGGTCTGTAATTATTAAGTAGAGTTTTGTCACCCGATTTGTAGCAATTTATAGGAATAGTAATCGAACGTTTGAGTTCATTAGAGAAAATGCCTTCTGTAAATTACATATGAAAAATTCACCTTTTGAAAATTCTTACAGTTACTGAGACTGAATGTGATTCAAACAAATAAATACTGACCTTAATTCAGGCCTCAAAATTCCGTGGCCTACAATAAAATGTAATTTCTCTAAATTAGTCGATCGTCGACTCTGTATCCAATCCCGATAAACATTGCTCGTGAACATATCCTCAACTAAACCTTGACGAACATCATCCAACAATTTGCTCTTACGCTTCAGGGTCATGCTGATGTATTTAGTGCGTTGCGCTTTAGTAATCGAAGCATACTGTTGTTCCTGTTTGAGTATTTCCTGCATACAAAAAAAGAAACTTTGTTTTACTTCATACTAGGGCCCAGTTTTACAAAGTCAGCTTAAATTTGAGCCGAAGCTTAAACCTATAACGACGATTATTTCAAGAATTGTTGTTAACGGTTTAAGCTTTGGCTTAAATTGTAAAACTGAGCCTTAGCAATATATTTGACTTACTTTGAATTCTTTCCTGTTTGCGAAGCCCCTGCTCAGTGTCTCCGTTACCTCCGTCATTATACTCTCTTTTTCGTTCTTTATGATTTCCAATCTCGGTTCGGGTAGGTCACCGGTGAAACGCAAGATCGTCACCCACAGTGCCTGAGCCGCGATGACGTCGTCCGGGGTGGGTAGTTCCAGAAGCGATTCCTTGAGGAACTTCTTGGAGTAGAAGTGGTTGACGTTCTTGCGAAAGTACATCGCAGCGAACTTGTTGAAGCTGTACGAGGCGAGGTCATCTTCTTCTTTTTCTTTCTCGATTATTTCCCGTTGTTTCAGAAGGTTCTACAAAATTACAAGCGATTTAATACAGTCGGTGGTATCCTTATCAAAAATGTTGAAAAAGTTGGCTTTCCAAAATACACACTGTGTGTTTTTTTTAATTAATGTCACTTATCTGCTTCTATCATTTCTAGAAATTAAGCTTTTTATCAACGTGTGATTTATACAATATTAAATAATCTGATAAAATTTTTTATACACACGACAGGATTATTTTAGGCAGTCACGAGTAGACCTTCTATGCCACACGATGCCATTTGTACAGAATTTTGCTTCAGGTGATTTTTCAGATCAAAATTTCTTTTACTGTAAACCTTTCATTCATTAGGATTGACAGCAAAATTAAATAAAGATATTTACAAAACGGAAATGATTTATTAAAACTGATACAAATACATGACAGCAAGATACGTAAATTAAAAATTATTAATTAACAGAATACTGACAGTAAAATAAATAAATACTAGAGAAAAATCACCGTCTACGAATTTGAGCCACCGAATACTAATTTGTTTAAATACATCGACTACACGATACACATCGAAAAAATAAATAAATAAAAAAATTCAGCCTAGAGTTTAAACAAGTGGTAACACTGCTTTTATTTACTTAATCTGACGCTATTTACACAGTATAAGTAATTACCCAGAAACGTCAGTGTCAAAAAAAAGCGGCCATACTGTTTGATACCCTTGTAATTTGCAAATCGGTAGGTATCAAACAAAATGGAAAATGCGACAGTTATACTCGAGTGACGGTACTGTGTAGATTCTTATACTGTGCTATTTATTAAATTTGATGTTTCCTAACACACAATACTGCAATTCACAGATCCTTTGCAATTTTTTAAGGTGGCTAGCTAACTTTAAAAGTACATAGAAAACATTTTATTTTCGATTCTTACCATAAAGGCTTCGCTCTCTTTAATATCTGTGGGTGAGGAAGGCGTGTCCGAATCCTTCAAGAACTCAAATACATCGTCGACCAACGCAGTCGCCTGTTTGTCTTCGTTCCTCGTCTTCTCCTCCTTCAAGGTGTACTCTCTGTTAAGCTCGGCCAATCGTTTCATCATGTTCACCTCGGCTACTTGCTTAACGTTTTTATTTCCAGCTTTCTTTAATTCCTTTTCTTCGATTTGCCTATATGTGACAATGCTATAGATTTTGCCCATAGGCTTGAACTTGCGGCCCAAATATCCTTTGCAAACGGCTTGTAATTTACCAATAACTGTGCGATTTCGAATATAGGTGGATGCAAGTTGCCTCGACATGATACGAGCCTGCAATCGCTGGTATCCATTTTTAATCTTCAAGTACCTCGATTTGTAGCCGCGAGCGCGCCAGTTCTTTTGAACGACGAGCGCCGCTTTCTTTAGATTTTGATAGCGGCGTCTGCAGACGAAGCCACGAATGTGCTTCTGAAGCAAAATGATGTACTTGCTTAGGATCTTGCTGCGCTCCTCTTCCAAGTGCTCGTTGTCCTGATGCTTCAGGAACACCTTCGTTCGTCCAAGTTGGTAATCCTGGCCCTCGGTGAAAACTGCGGCACAAATCTTCTTAGCCGCCTCTCTCGTGTCGGTTTTGTGCGACGGTGGTATATTTGTGGTTAAATATCGGAACCTGTTTACAAACTCGAAGTAATCGTGACGGATTGGGTAACCGGCTTGACGAATTCGGGCCGTTTCCATCATGCCTGAATAGCGCAGCTGGCGGCAGCACAGGGCTCTATCAAAATCCTAAAGGGCAAATAAAAATTTTTGTTTATAGCATCACTGTTATCACTGAAGGTTTTTAATAAAAATACACTTTAATAAAACGACAATTACCTGAGGACTTTTCATTTCGTTTGGCTTTAAGCACCTAATGAAAAACGGCTCGCAAGAATTAAGGGCCCTCATTAAAATGTCGAGGGACGCTCTAAACTGTGAAGAAAGAGTCTTCCTTGATTTGACGTCTTCCTTAAAATCAACATCGAAAACTTTCTTTAATAGTTCATTGTGACTGTCCTGTATGATTTTTTTCAGGTCTTGACTGAATGAGTCACGGTTTTTCTCGAGGAAACCTGTAAGACAAATTGATTTCTAATTTACAAGATGTATCAGGATAAAAGAAGAGACTAGTAAATAAAAATTAAGTAATTTTTTCCTCACTTACTCGGAACATGATAGTTGACGGCTCCTGCGAAATGCTTTATGCCGAAAACAGGTTCCAAATCCGACTTTGATTTCAAATAAATCGGTTTCGGCGAATGAGTCGTGTTGAGCTTCGCAAGCAAAGTGAAATCGGTCCCTTTCGGGAATTTAGATTCCTCATCGATCAATGACATCATGTTCATGGGTTTCAAGCCGATCATATCCAGAATTTCTTGATTATCAATGAACGTGATGTTCTGCCAATTAATGCCTTCCTTCGTGTAGTACTCTTGTTCCAACTTAAAAATGTGCTGGACGAAAAACTGCTGGAGATTTTCATTGGCGTAGTTGATGCAGAGCTGCTCGAAGCTGTTGATGTTGAAGTTTTCAAAGCCGAAAATATCCAACACCCCGATCGATGTCTTCCTTGCGATTTTCGGCTGGTAAATGACAGAATTGATTTTATCAACGATTGCGATGAACATTTTTCCGTAAATTCCTTTGACGAAGGCGTCCCTCGATTCAGACGCTTGCTCCTTAGACAGAGTTGTAACGACCACCTCACCGTGCACAAACATAGATTTCTTCGTCAGGGCTTCGCTCAAATCGAACTTGTTTATTCCCAAAAACAACCCTATTCTATTGACGGCGTTAACGTCGGGGATCTCCGAAGTTTCCATGTTATTCACTACGACGCCCTTAAATTTCAAATTGCCCAGGTGTAGTACGGTCGCTAGCAATTGAAATATATCCCAGCTCTCTTTCTCGGTGAAATTTAATACTTTCAACGCGGCCCTAATGTCGGAAAATTCCGACACCTCATTGCGGCCAGCACATGTTAGTGTTTTCCCCCCGTTTAAATACACGTAATGCGACGCATCGCCCAGCTCGAGTTTTTTCTTTTCCTCTTTGGTCAACCCGGCCAGCATGCTGTAGAATATGTGATAGTTTCGTTCGCCCTCGCTCTGCGAGACGATGCGGCTCTTTTCCAGCAGGTACTGCTCGATCTTTGCCCCCTCGATCGCCCCGCTCTTGTTGAAGTTAATGTCGATGTACTTGCCGAACCTCGAGGAGTTATCATTGCGTATGGTCTTGGCGTTTCCGAAAGCCTCTAATATCGGATTCGCTTCTAAAATTTGTTGCTCGATCCAGGAGTGCTTACCACTGATGGACGCCAGGTATTGCAGGATTAATTTCGTGCTTTCCGTCTTTCCAGCACCACTTTCACCACTGCAAGAGATGAAAAAATTTAGGGAAACCTACAAATATTCAAACTAAACGTTAGTTCGAAGTACCAAGAGCAAAGTATAGATGGTACTAGCACACTATAACATTTATAGCGTTTTCGATTGAGCTGCATTGATAGCACTCAGTGCGCACTGATTCCAGATTGTATTCGATTGGTAATTTCAGTTCAAACTTTCTTCGTGTTTTATGTTCGATTGAAATGTTAGTGCGCACCAATTTTGCACTCAGTGCAAGAATTTTGGAACTGACTTCGAAGGTAGTGCAAGCGTTTCAGTGCAACTTTTCTGTCATTTCAGGAGAAGCATATTACAGATGATTTATTGGCAGATAACAAAAACAATTTATTGTTAATAATTAATTGTTAAATAAATTGTTAATAATTAAGTTATTTGCTAAACACAGTTTGTCTAGTGCATAAAATCTTCGTCCGGGGTGAATTCCTTAAGAAGCGAATATGAATAATTAGTGTATTTAGGATTTTTAATTTATTATAACAAATAAATATTGCACTTTTATATTTCTGGCAACAAATGATAATTTTGAAACACGCACTGGTTTCGTTGTTGACATCTATAGTGAAAAAAATATTGCCGAATTTTGTGTTTGTATCTGCGTGTACAGATCTATGTATTTATTTAGCAACTGTGACTAGTACATAGTATACGAAAACGATACACTGATATGTTATTATAGCACATTATAGGCTTCAGTTAAAAAGCGAATGATTTTAGGTTAAGTTACCTTCAAATTGTCACATTTTGTCACTGCGGCAAGAAAGATCAGAAGAATGCAAGCTAAATATTTACAGGTTAACCTCATCGGGTAACTATTTACAATCCGATTATAGTTTCCGAAAAGGCCTAATGATGAACTGCTAGTTTGTGGACGTTTAAGAATTTTGTAGAACGCAACGGACGCCAATGACATGCAGCGACCATATTTAGTGGCCAGTTTAGACGAGAAACTACTGTTTCTCCTGTCCTTTGTTAACTCGTTGATATATTTATGAAATTTTAATCGCATAGGAAAAGTTAAAAAAAGAAGGCGTAATATAAATAGGCAAACGAAATTTATAAAGTGGAAGTTAAGGAAAAGAATATTCTCTTCTAAATATGGCATAACCATATTTAGTGACCAGATTGGACGGGAAACTAATGTTAGTATGACTCTCTCCTGTCGTTCTTAACTCGTTGGTTTTATGAGTCGGGCAATTATTAATTAATTAGTATGTCTCTCCTGTTATTCTTAACTCGTTGGCACAGAGTTTGCAGCGTAGGTTAGACAGGGAATTTTAATTTTAGCCAACAACAAGATATTCCGTTTATAGGCTGGGGTGTACACAAAAATTAGAAAATGGGTAGCAGATGGCGGTATACCTAAAAATGGGTGCCAAATTGCTTTGAAGTGGAGAGTAACAGGATTCAAATCACAAATGAACAATTAAAAGTACCAAATCTGGGTACCAAAAAGAACAACACTGTTCTTGAATATAAACATTAAGTAGAGATGGCGCTAGCAGTAACATTTTTTCGAAAACGAAAACTATGTATTAAAAGTTTTCAAAGTAAAACGTTTGCGAAATAAATGAAAATGGTTCTGATTTTCTATTGAAAATGAAAAGAATTACAACAGGGTAAGTGGAAGTTGCGTGATAACTTAAAAAAAGACGTTTACCTTATGACTATACATTGGTCTTTTCCTCTGGCAGTCATATTATGGTAACTGCTGTCACCGATGGCGAATATATGCGGCGGAAGTTCCCCCAGTTTCCGGTCTTTGTACTCTTTAATCAGAGCATTTGTGTAAATGGGTAGTATTTCATATGGATTTATTGCAATTAACATGGTGCCAGTGTAAGTCTGAAAATACCAATTTAGAGCGATTTTAACATAAAAGTCGTTCCCCTTACGTATATCAGTTTGTTCATGTAACGCATGTGCAAGTTGCGCAGGATCGAGTACTCCTGGAGATCTCCTAAATTTATCATGTCTTCCACCGACTTTATACATGATATATGAATGGGCCTGTAAACTTGTTCGCTTGAAATGTATAGTTCGGTGCCTGTGTCGGTTTTGATCTTGAATCTCTTAGGTTCGATGCTTAGTATTTTGCCCCCGGAAGGCACATCGAATTCTCCTTTGGTGATGGGATGGATCCATATGTAGTCACCCTTAAGAATAATACATGTATTAATAATGTAGCAATTATAAAGCAAATACGATTCAAGTGTTAAGAAATTATTAGCATCAGTATCAACAGAGATACTACTACCTTTGGATAATGAAATTTACTAGAAAACACTGATAAAGATTTAAATGGCTCTTTTTAAGAATAATTCGGAATGCGTCTGATCAGTATCACTGAAATACAGTGGTCAAATGTAATCGTTGCTTGAATTTTGGTGATCGTATTTCTATGAATCACTACTAGACTATGTCATACAAATGTTTGAACGATTGCTCCAATTAATCAGATAAGAAAAAAAAATGATATTGAAGCTGTGTTTACATTGTTCTGTAAGTTATTTATTACTTATGAACACATATGCACGTCACATGTCTTTCCCCTACATACAATAAGAGATTAATAACAGAAAAAAAAAAACTAACAAAACAGATTCATGTCTCTTATGTTAATACGAGAATGAATCTGTTAATAATATTTATTAGAATCTGAGCATGAAATTTCGAAAAGATGAGTTACAATTAAAGCAAAAAAATTGTGCTCACCACTGTTAATTTCCCAGTGCTATAGGAGATTCTGTTTAACTGCACCATATTAACATTCTTTTTTTTTTCTTAAAAAAAAAACCCACTCAACAACTGACAAACAATTACCGCTATCTAAAAAAATATTTAGCACCTATCAGTAGGCCCGCTTTATCTTCTGTTATCTCCCAGATTCGTTATAATACATAATGTACAATCGGCGTAGTGTTATCTTAATTGTCGGGTTTGAATTTTACAACAATTTCAGAGAATTTTTGACCGGAACGCATTTATTGTCCGCTAAATTTGAATAATTGTAACATTTTTTACTGAATTCTAAATCAGCAAATGAATATTTTGGTGAAAAATTGTATCCTACTTATTTTCTTTTTTATTTATGCACTTACAGTAATATTTACTTTGTTCAATAGAATAGTAAAAAACAAATAATTGTTATTGTTACTTATTTAACATTCGCTTTTTTCACAATAACAATGATATGACTAATAGCTTTTCTCAGAAATCGACTAACGTATTTTACATATACATACAGACACTCACAATAGAACTTGCTCTATGTAGTTACAATGAGTCTTTTGCAAAGAGTTTTATGGAATTTATAATTGCACTCACCACTATAGATTTATGATCATCGACGGCATCTTTGTTGCTCATTTTTACAATTCATGACACGACTACACAGAGGAATTTACATAACACCCACTGCACTGAATTAAAACCTATATCAGGGATTATCTACTTACTAATCAGCTGGCTATCTTTGATTAATTAAATTTATTACACTCTATAAAGCCATAAGTGTAGCATTATCACTAAACTTTCTTTTATTTTTTTAGAAAACTTTATCAACACCAACTACTGATTAGGTTGTTTGAGAGTTGCATTTGTATTTGCGCCGTTGAGTACCAGGGCTATTGAAATAAGCTAGCACAATCACAAAACGAAATTTACTTTATTTAGTTTCGAGCTTACTCCTACTGAAAATATTCCTGTAACATCTTTAAGGCTTTATACCTATGTGAAATTCGATTTTTTTCCTGTTTAGGTAACTCGGCGTAGGTCTTATCGTATCCGTTCGGCTGAAAGCAGGGGTCCCAACCGAAATCACGCGGGCCCCTCGGATTCACGATCTCTCCCTCAGTTCGCCCTTGGAACAACATCACCTGATCCTCAGCTCCACCTGGATGATACGCAAAAGTACAAACCGCTTCGGCAGATTTGTCCTCATATCCGATCAACATCTTGTAGAGTCCTTCGGGGCCCACCCGACCGAGGAACCATTTTATGTACGGCCCGGGCAGACCGCCGAGTGCGTTGAAACAAAGTGAGGTGTCCTCTACGATGACGGGTCCGTTCACGCGCTTCGCAGCCTCCTTGCATTTCTTTATGCAGATTTCGTTGATTTCTCCTTGCAGTTCCGGCAAGTCCAAGTCTGCACTGACGACGCTGTGAGAGAACGACGTGCCCAAAATTGCCACCACTTCCTCCAACTTCTTGGCGTTGCCCGTTACGAATGTTATCGGTTTCGACATTTTACTTAACAACCTATACATGCAGAAACATTTATTTAACAAAATAAACTTGACAACTAAATTTCAGGTTACCATGACATTTGTGGACAATGTTGCCAATCGTAAATTAAAAAGCATTTTGATTTTAATAAAATTAATCTATTAATTCGTATCTTTGGGAGGCGTTTGCTTGTAAAAATTGTGGGCAATTTATTAAACTCTTTATTTACATAAGCGTTCTTAAATCATCAACAGAAAAATCGCCGGTATTGTTACAATTACCTACAACATAATTACAGTTTGTAAAAAACAAAGTCCCCAAACTTTTGACAATCAGCTGATAAATGTTATCGCCGGAATGGGAATGAAACGGAAGAAGGAAAGCGAGGGAAGAAGGTAGTGCTAAAGTTCGGGGCGAAAATTGGGGCGTGACGCACACAAAACCCCAGCAATTGTTCAATGACATGTCTAACATATCCTTGTGGAATTTAACCGACAGAGTTGACGTAGTGAGTGAGATGAGCGAAGGCGTCTCGAAGATCAGCAACATAGCCAACCACTTGTACGTCTTAACGCGAAAGAATAAATTATACCACGGTGTGACGGAGTCAGTAGATGGAGTCGAGCGGGTATGTTTGGTGGAACACGAAGACTTAAGATTAAAAGACATCCACTGCTCTGATAAGTTCCTGTACGCGGTAGATGTTAGCGGTAAGGTTTTTAAATACGCTGAGAACTTGGAGATGATCAAGGAGATTATGTTGGTTGATGACTCGAAAATGTGCTGTCACGGGTACACAGGAACGAAATTCAAGATGAAAGTCGATAAGATATCAGTGGGGGTTTATGGATTTCTGTTCATCACAGAGAGCGGGCAGCTTTGGGGGATGGGCAACATGCATCAGATAGGTTTAAACAGTGACACCCCAAAGAAAATAACATTTTTTGACGGTCGGTTCGTCTACAGTGCCAGTGTGGGTAACGACTTCGCGATAGCCATCGTCAGTAAACAACTTTCAAGTGAAGACACCGACAGTGACATGTGTGAAGATGAAGTTCTAGTTTCGACCTGCCCCTTGTGCATGTCTGCCTCGCAGTTAACCTCCCCTATTTCGCAGAATTCGCTTTCGGATATTTGCCCGCTGGGAATTCCAATTCCTGCGAGTTACGACATCGAAACGACATCGACCAGTAGTAAGAACGATAGCCTAAGTCCAGGTGATATGAAGAAGACTGCCGTTAATCAGGACAATAACGAAGCGAGCGACACTAATGAAAGCAGTGAGAAAACAGAGCGTAACATCATCTTCAGGAACACAGAGGCGGCGAAAGAGTTTTTAACTAGGCAGTTGTCGTGGATGTCTTCGGCTGGGGAAGAATACCTCGTGGAATGCACGGAGAAACCCACGCGTATCATAAGGGAAAATGTAAGTAACATGGCGAGCTTGGTGTACGAAGGGGTGAAGACGGTCGGGGATAAAGTTGCTACCCTCTCGAGGCATGTAAGTGGAAGCTCGGATACGAACGATGTGCTCGAGTGTATAGAAGACATTCATTTGCCTAGAGTGACATCTAAAGACGAGTTTATGTGGTCTTTGAGCCAGTGCACTTCGGAGAAAGATTTATCGGAGCATGGGGTAGAAGAACGGACTAACGTTTTGCTGAAAAACGGTTCGAATTTGTTGAATAGCGAAGTCTGGACCTGGGGTAATATCGTACATGGGCAGTTAGGTAATTAATAAGTACTTCAAGAAAACTAAATTGCGCATAGCATTATTATTACTAGTATTAATTATTTGTGTGACTTTTAGTATGAATGTATTAAAAAGAATTATTTGTTTTAGGTATAGGAGATATAATTAAGAGAGAGAGGCCTATGATAATAACGAAATTATCCAATATCGGTGCTCACAAGATATCAGTTCAAAGCTATCATGCTGCAGTATTAACTTTAGACGGAAGGGCTTTCCTATGGGGTCGTAATGATTGCCATCAAGTAACCGTCGAGAGTGATGTGGATCAAAGCTCACCGAAATTATTTAACGCTAGTCCAAACGAGAGAATTAAGGACCTCGGATGTGGCATGTACCACACCTCGTTGTTATCGCATGAAAACGATTTGTACTACATCGGAAAGCAGGCCGAGAACATTATTAAATTGAATGGATTATGCAATAAGTCTGAACCAACAGGGGAGGAAACGTGCGGTGGTGCTCTGTTATCGACGTCGAATTTTACTTTAATGAATAAGTCTAGTGTTAGTCAGAGTTTCATAACGGAAATCCTAGTCAGCGAACAAAGTTTTGTAGAATTTATGTTGGTAGTTCACACAAGTTTCGTAAAGCAATTACAGAAGAAAACAACGGCGGGCGGTGATATGTTGCTCTATGAAAATCTGTGCAAAAATTTTATAGAGTTGTTGCAACTAACGACCGCCAACGTTCAAAGTTTAATAGAACTAAGCAATAAGATAATTTTAGAATGTGATATCGTCTTGATAAAATACGTCGACGAGCATTTACACGTTTACAAAAAGTATTTAGACACGCTGCATAGCATCGTCAGCACGGGGGGTTTCAGGTACATATCAAAACTTGTAGACATTCCAGTCAATTTATACAGGCTCGTCGATATGGGCACTTTAAAGAAAGACAGGAAGAATGATGAGGTTATCATCGATGCAATCTTAATGAAACCATTTAAGCGATTGTTATGGTACCAACAGATGATCCACAACGCTTTGAAAAGCACAAATTCGAGCAAGACCCAAAAAATCAAAGACATCCTTAACAAGTGGAGTGCATTCATCGAAGACCAAGAACAAAAACATAAAGAGGCGGAAATGACCAAGCATTTTTGGACGAATTCAGGTCGGATAATCGATCATTTAAAATCACCGTCTCGAAGGCTGCTCCGTGACAGCTATCAATTCCCAATTTTCCTTCAGAATGCTAGTATTTTCTCCTCTCATGCTTTCATACTTTTAAACGATGTCTTTGTTCATATGATCGGGGGTACCTCGAACATTCACAGTTTAAACACGATCTGGGTTGAGCCGCAGCAGGACAATGCAAACAATCAGTATCAGATTTGCTTGAAAATGCCCGAAGAGACCATCGAGTTGTACACCTCGGAAGCCGAGGATAAAGTCCAATGGTTTCACGCCTTGCAAAGCGCAATCAAGAACGCCCTGGGTAAACTATCCGCCCACCAACCCCCATCTGTTAGAAATGCTGTGTACACGTACGTTAAGAACGGTCATTTGAAAGATGCCAAGTACGGAGGACGATGGTTGAATGCGAAGATGCACGGCTCGGGCAAACTGGAATGGCCCGATGGTCGAGTGTACACGGGGCAGTTCAGTAACAATCAAATCCACGGTTTCGGTCGAATGAATACACCTAACATCAGTGAGTAATTCTTTGTTTGTCTTCTCGCTTTGCATTTCTCATTTTTGTAGGTGTATACGAAGGCCAATGGAAAGACAATCAACAGAACGGCTTCGGAATACTGAAGCATGCCAACGGCGACGTCTACAGGGGCTATTTCAAAGATGGCCTGCCCCACGGGCACGGTTCGTTGAAGCAAGGGAATTTCACTGCATCTGCGGCCTCGATTTACATAGGCGATTGGGTTTTCGGGGCCAAATGTGGATACGGAGTCATGCACGATATTGTCAGCGGATACAAGTACTTGGGCACTTGGAGCGACAATAAAAAACATGGGAAAGGCTTGATTGTGACTTCGGATGGAATTTATTATGAGGGGGTGTTTAATCAAGAAGCGCTGACTGTAAGGTTGTAAACGATTTTCTGATCAAAATTAAGCAAGTAAGTTCTAGGGGAATGGACTAATGATCCTGGAAGACGGTACCTACTACGAGGGTGACTTCAAGGGCATTGGAATACTCGGGGGGAAAGGGATGTTAACTTTGAAATCCGGGCACACGTTAGAGGGAAACTTGACGGGCTCGTGGAACGAAGGCATCAAAGTTTCGAATGGGGTTTTAAGTTTATCACAGCCGGCCCAAACGGACAATTCATTACCAAAATCGTTCGACACGTTTTGCACAGCCGTGCATCAGAAATGGAAGGCGTTGTTTCGATATTGCTATCAAATACTCGGAGTACCTGAATACAGTGCAAAAAATAACGTTAAAGTACCTGATACGAGAAAAATTTGGCAAAATGTAGCCGTTGTGATATCCAACTCCCATCAAGGAGGAACATTGGACCGCAATAAAGTTGACAGAGGTATTGAAAATTCGATGAATCATTTAGATACCATCCCCCAATTTGGAAGGGACACTATTGACAGCGAGTGTTTCAGAGAAATAAAACATTATGTTGTAAAGGTAAGTAACTTCAATTCACAGTACTTCTTGGAATTATGAATGAGGTTCTCAGGCTTTTGATTGCCCGTACCATCCGCTGGGATCGTTATTGGGCGACCTAACCGTGGCATATACCACAACATACGGTGGTTTGAAACCCCATCCTCTGTTACTATCACACGCTGTGAACGAGTTGCATTCCATTACGAAACGCTTGTACGAGATCGTCCGGTTATTGTTTCCAGCTTTGCCCGAGTACGAAAAACAAATTCCTTTGGAACAGTACGAGGAAAGGTATGCCAAAAACAAAATTGGATTTCACACACAAAACTCATTTGCTTCTGCTTGCAGTGACATAATAAGCTGTCATTCGTTATTATACCCCATCATTTTACCCAAAGTCCACCAACCCCTCTTCATACTGTACACGTTAAAGAACAAACAAGAGGACATCCAATACTGGAAGAGATTAACCGAGTTAAATAAACAACCGGATTACACTTTGATGGCGTTCCTTTCCGTCGATGAGTACGTCTTTCTTTTCTCTCGTTTGCCAAACTTAATTGTGTCTGTTTAGAAAAATTCTTCAAACCGTCGCCGTGGATCAGCCGCTCTCACCCGTTTCAAAAGTGAAAGAGCAGCACTTCACCGAAGCCATCGAAACGCTTCAGTTGTTAAAAACCACTTTCTCTCCCCTGGAAAAATTGTCGGTGCTTCGGCAGACCTTCCAAAAAATCACCGTGCAGGATCAAGACGGATTGAGCCGTCAGAATCGATGGAACATGGACGAGCTTTTCCCAGTGTTCCTGTACGTCGTGGTGAGGTCTAGACTTTTGCAATTAGGGGCGGAAATCGATTTCATGGAGGAGTTCATGGGGCTCAGCTTGGATATAGGGGTGTACGGGATTATGTTTACAACGCTCAAGGCTTGCTACCAACATATCTTGAAGGAGAAAGTTTATGTCACGTAGGGGGCAAGTTTGTGATGTTAGTATTAACTTTTTAAATAAGCAAATAAGTACATATCATTATGTACCAAGTAATAAGACTCAATCGTTTTCTTTTTTTTTAAATTGATTATAATGGCAGGGATACGTTGGGTAGTATTTAAGTGAATCAGACATAAGGCTGTCCTTCATAGACTTTAGTTAATTATAGAAGATATCTTCAGTGGCAATACTGACTTTTATCATAGTTTTGATATGATTTAAACAATCCTCGATAATAGTATAATAGGATTAACCGTACATCACAAATATGCAATTGTCCAATGTATTTATGCGATTCACATTTTTTTCTTGCCTTTATTTATTATTTATTTTTTGTTGAGTAAATGGTATCCTATTTCAATGTACAATTAAAGAATAAACTCTCTCAAAATAAGAAAAACAAACTCAAAGAACGTCCAAATCGATTTATTTTCTTGTTTAGAAATGCGTCCACATCTACCTACTCATAACTTACTCTATGATTTCTAATGTTATTGTTATTTTATACGAAACAGATATTTTAATTGTGTTATAATAAATATTTTGAAGAAAGCAAGCGCTTTATATCACCCAATAATGTTACAGCGTCGTCGTAGTTTAGTTTCGATAAATTCCTCACATCTTCTACTTGCAAGAACAAACCCAAAACCTGTTCGATGCGTTTCAAATCAAACAGGGCGTGATTCACCCCCAAAATTCCCGCACTGGCCAGCCTGATGACCTGGTTTTCATCAATGAAATTCATCCGTTTTACGGTGATGTATTTGATGAAATGATAAAACTGAGGGAAATTTAATCCGTGCGATGCTTCCAACATGACTTGACAGTGCTCCACATAGTCGTCCATATCTTTGCAATCCTCGATTTCCTTCTTCACCGCATCTAAATTGGCTTGAAGCGACTGCCACATCTTGTGTACGTTACACCCGTTAACCCAGTTGTGATTCACCGATATTGTGTCGACTAAATTCCAAACTTGATGGTACCAGCCTGAAGGCACAAAGATTGCTTCACCTGCATTTTGTGTCAGCTCGTAATGCAATGTGTCACTCGTCATCGCTGTGACATCGTAAGGTAAGTTTCCGAGCGAATCTTTTAAATGGACTTCTTCGCCCGGTGGGAATAAAATCCATCGTTTCTGACCGCACACGTTTACTGACCAACTGTACGAAGAAAAAACATCCTGGTGAAATGGGGTCCTATTAAATCGTAAATTCACTGAGTGATTTTTTATTTAAATTAAGAAAAATCGTTACCAGGTCTTCTCAGGACCCATATACACGAATCTGTAGTCATCTTTATGGTTTTCGCATAGGTATTCATTTAACCAATCGGAGGCAAAATAAGGAGCCACATCATAGAAGTTGTCACAAGGAAAACAGTTTCTCATATGCCAATCTTTAAGATAATACAAACATCCTGTTCCATTTTTCTTTAAATCGATCCAATAATCTACATAAGCCGTAAACTTGCTTGCTTTAGTCTTCTGAGAATTATAATGCCTTTCCTCACAGTCGTAAACAGTGACGTCGCATTCGCCGTATCTCTCCCTGAGGTACTGAAAATTTGGTTGGCCGTTCTCGACCCAGTGCTTCGTCGCATTCCAATTATCTGCAATGCCTGCGATAATGCACGGCTTATTACGTAACAAAAAGTTTTCAAAAAAACTATTGTAATTATACGTGGCGTGAATTACTGGTATGTTAGCTTCGGGTGCGCAGTCTCCTGGTACAGAATCTATTAAACATTTCTCAACCTCGAGTTCCATTCTCAAAATTTACAACTCACATTATTCTGAAATCTCCTAAAATTCTTTTTAATATTTGTCCTCATACTTGTCCTTTGATTTATCGTTGTTGTACTTGTTCTTTTGTATTGCTACCTTTTAAAGAAATAAATAAACAGTGAAAAATGAAACAATTTCAAAAATCTTTTATGTTAGGTTATGTCGATCATCGACAGTGTTGCCAACTGCTTGGAGTGAAATGTCGGCATACTACTTTATTAAAATCTTAATTATGATCTTAATACCTTTCTTTGCTTTGCGCAGCAATGCTGCAATTATTGTCTTTCGGCCGTAAGCCATTCCAGATAGTTACGAAGATTATACAGCTGGGTCTAAGTCATTAGACACATAAACATCCATGGCCAATGGTGAGATTCGAACCCACGCCAACCGAGCGGCACGACTACCAAGCCGGCTAGGCTAAACCGCTGAGCCACACGGCGACCCATCTTAATACCTAATAATTATAATTTATTGTAATAGCTTACAACACTGGTCGAAAAACTGAAGAGTCGAAAATCAAAAGCATCGGGCAGATTCCGTTCCCCAATTCGAGTCGAATTAGCTATTCTTGCCACTGTCTAATTCGACTCGAATTGGGGAACGGAATTCCCAGGCAGATCTCATTAATTTACGCTCTGCCTTATTTCCTAATCGGTCATGAAAATCGTGTCAACTAACGAACTCATACATGAGTTCTGATGATGAATTCGTCGCTATTTGTTGAGTTGACGGCATGAATTCATGGATGAAGTCAACGGTGAACTCATCCATTAATTCAAGGATGAGTTAATCGAAGAATTTACCGATGTGTTTACCGATACATTCACCGATGAGTTCAGCGTCAGAGGTATGGTCAGAGGTCAGCTTTGTGCTCACCGGTGAGTTAATCGATGCGCTCACCAATGAGTTCATCGATATGCTCAGCGGTGAGTTCAACTTTGTACTCACCAGTGAGTTTATCGATGCGAAGGGTTGCCATTTCTTAGAAAGCTCAATTCCGTAATTTACGCGGCAAATTTCGGTATTTTAAAAATTAATTCCGTACGTAATATTCTTACCAGTAAAAGTAATACCTAGAAAGAGGTACCTATCGTACTCTGATAACTACACTTGAATTGCACAATAAATAACTAAACAAAACATAACCAAATACACACATGTAAACTACACTCACAAACCGCGAACCGATATTTCACAGTACCGCCATTCCACTACTTTACTTCTACCGTTCTACCTTAATAAAATAAAATAATTTATTACTGCCGAACAGTCAAAATTAACTAAATGATATATTAGAAACACAAAAAAAATATGACTTTTTCATTAAAATGTAAATATAATAAAAATCCGTACGGAATGATTTTTGACTCCGTATCCGTACAGTCTGCATGAAATCCGTACATATACGAAAATTTCCGTACGATTGGCAATCCTGAGCTGAATAAAAAAAACGGGAAATGAAATTTTTCCAATTGTAAATTTGGTTGCATTTGTCAATTAATTGTCTAATTGACAATAGGGACTTGATAATACATACCTTTTAAAAAAATCTAACCTATTTATTTATAAACTGACGTAGCGTCAAATAATTCTAACCTATTTCTAATAAAGTCATTTTCACACTATGAAAATATTGAAAAAATGTGCCAATTCTTTTTGACATTTCCCGTTTTTATTGATTTCAGCTGTATAACACAATCGAAATTCGTTGAAATTGATATCACAAATCAAGTTAAGTGAAAACATCATAATAAATAAATAGATTTCAATGTGATAAATCAAATGATTCTTGTTTAAAATTCTAGTGTTACACACAGTGTAATTAAAAGTAGAGTTAAAATATACTGGGTGTCTCATAACCAGGGAGTCTAAATTTAAATCAGTTTGATTTATCATGAGCGTACGCTTCGAAAGAGTGGGGTCGTAACCAGTATACGATGCATAGATAACGAGTTCGACGACGCTGCGAGTGCATGGAGCCGAACAATGCGCTACTGCATCGAAGCTCGCGGAAAAGATATGCCGTCTCCGCTTGGTCGACTAACGCGCATAAGAAAACTAATTTAAACTTAGACTCCCTGCTCAGAACGTACGGAGGAGATTGAAAGGGTGAATAAGATAAAAAAATAATTTTAATGAATTTTAAAATTTTTTCTTCTTTTTTCCTGAATTTAGTAACAAATTGAGGGATTTTCTATGGTTGAAAAGGGATTTTTTTAACAACTCTCGACACTTCGACAGTATCAGGTATCGAGCGGTCTCGAGGGATTTCTGCGTTTTGCGTGTTGGTGACGCTGGTTCAGAATTTATTGCTAATATTGCTAACTTCATAGGTGTCATTGTGATTTGCGGCAGACTTCATTTTTAGATGTTTATTTACATGTAAAATTTTCCAAATTTAAAGAGCCATGGCAACAGTAAGAATTCCGGAACAGAAGGTAATCCTATGCGGCGAATACGGGGTTGGAAAAAGCTCAATTTTCCGTCGATTCACCAACAATACATTCGTAACGGCCACCGATAGGCAGTCAACTTTAGGATTGGACCATTTTGATAAAGTGTACAAGGTGGCAGAAAGGGATATACGAGTGAGTAGACCGAATTTTATATCTGAAGCGCACGAAACAGTTCAACATGGATTTTAGTTGCAATTGTGGGACACGGGGGGTATGGAACGAGTCGCCTCCATCACATCGAGTTATTACAAATTTGCCGAAGCCGCAGTTCTCGTTTTCGCCCTCGATAACGCCGCTTCTTTTCACGTCCTGTCTCAGCACTTGCTGGATATCGTAACTTACGCAGAGAATGCCAAAATTTTCTTGTGCGGCAACAAATGCGATTTAGTGGAGTCTGTACCTCAAGTATCTGATTCTGACATTGATAATTTTTGGTACAGTCGCAATGTTGCAGAGTTAGTTCCAATGTACTTATGTTATTCTTCTAGTGAACAGTGTCACAACTTGATCAGTCGGACGTACAAAACGTCATGCAAGACTGGTGAAGGCTTGGAAGAAATGTTTGCCGATATCGCGATACAGTTAGTGCAGTCGAATCGATCAAAATTAGAACTACAGTCAATGGAAACGCACGGCTTTAAGATATCAGGTGGAGAAGAACCAGTTGAGGATTCTTGTTTGTGTTAACATACTTGAGAAAATTACTATAAGTACAGTTATCACTATTAATATTAACTTAGATACCTGTCAGTTAGGAGTAATTACTTACAGGTGAAAGAGTATCTCACAACAATATTAATAACAGGCTTTATTATTATTTTTTTTTTGTATTGTGCCTACTCGTTTTAGATAAAATATTTCAAATTCAAAAATTCTGCTTGTTCTACTGCATAGCCGATTATTTTTGCCTATGTAATCAGACTGATTAATATTTGTTGCACAGCATCATTATTGTTTTAAAGTTAATATTAAAAATATTCATTGTGTTCTGGTTTTTTTTTTTTTTTTTAGATAGGTACTAGTTTCGAAAATTAACTCCGAGTAAAGATGTGAGAGAGAACTTTTAAAGACTAAAGTGCATGTCATAGTGAGAAAAATAGAGTAACCAAAGTGCTTCCAGCGAATTAACGAAATGTGTGAATTGCAGTCATATTTTATGATCTAGAGAACTGAAGCAGCGCCATCTATCGACCAAACTTCTTTATAATCTTTCACTAGCAAATACAGAAATTCCCATCGAAAAGTTAGAGAAAAGTTCGATTTGTTAAGATCATCTTATTCTTAAGTTTTCGTTTACACTGCTTTTAAAATTAATGGCCAAACGTAAATCGATTAAAGTTTTACAATTTGATTTTGCGTAATGAACAGAAGGAATTATGTTGAGATTTTGCGTTGCGCTTTCGAACATCGTTTACTGTTGGATTTACAGGCGGTGGCGACGTTCCCCAGGCGGTAGACGAACCTCCCCTCGTCCTGCTGAAATCTGTGAGAGCCAACGTTTCCGTTTTCAGGCGATGTCGCCACCATCGACCGACTCTATCTCCCCTCGTCAATTGTTTTCCTCGTATTCACCGTGGAAGAGCGTTCGATGGCGTAAACGAGAACCGCAAGCGGCTCGTTCGGACAATCGCTGAAAAAAAAATTGCGCCGAGTCGATTCCGTCCTGAAAAAAAAAAAGCAATGCAACACCCGCGATTCGCGACCCGTAAAAATAGTGAAACCGAGCGTGATTTCTTGTAGTGTTAAATTTAGTGAGCGTTTTATTGGATTATCGCACTTACTTATTCCGGGTAAGTCGGGATCAGTGTGCCTCAGATTTTTTTCTTTTCTCATTGATGCTGCGTGCGGATGAGTTTTCTTTTCTTTAATGAAGGGCCTATTAATACTTACTCCGCTTGTATTATTTAAAAAGTCTGCCTGTCACCTTTAAATTAACCAACCGAAGGCGAGGGTCCAGTTCAATTTTTTTGAATCGACTAGGGCCGATCTCGTTTTCATTGATCGATTTTGATCATATGTTTCGCACATGCTGTTTTTGTATTTATTTACCTGCGTGTGTCCAGTAGCAGGAGGAGGAGGGGCATTGCCTTTTATGGCGTGTAGATTCGCGTGTAGGACTTCTAATTGTTGGTTTGGGCACGTTACGCTCTTGCATCGTATTAATAAACGTAAACGCAAATCATAGAATACCTATTAAGGATGCTGAAAAAATACGCCTTCCTGCTGAAAAAGATTCGTTCGAGACGCCCACGATGTGTTTTTCGGTGTAGAAATATTTGCTTATACTTTCTTGTGGGCTTTCTACTGATTCTGGTGTGGTTTCAGGAGGCAGACGTGAACGCAATGTTAATTCCGGAAGACGTCAGTCACGTCGATTTTGAAACGCACGGCGCTGAAAAAGTTGCAGGCTCGCGGGCATAAAATAAATAATTGGCAGCTGGTGGCCGGATCAGGATGAGATTGCGCAATTTTGTTTATGTTTTCCTACTTGCGAGAATAACTGCGAGAACGCTGAAACTGAATGGTAAATCTCTTTCATCTTTTTCATTTCCAGAAAGATTTAATAACTGTATTGTTTTTCGTATTTGTCTTTGTATACACAGGGACATAAAAAGAATTCACGCTAAATCCCACATTCACATTACAATTCAACGAATCAATGACTTTCACATACTTATCACTTTATTCACTAAATATATTTTAGCAGAAGGCTGCTCTTAAATTTCTAAAAAGTTTTACGGTTTTGAGACGGTGTAAAGATATAAAAATAGGTCATATCTGAATAATGTTTTGATATAAGTCAAAGCTAGTTGAAGGGGATCAATTTCATAGTCTTCTGGAATAATTTTAGTGAATACAAAACAGAAAATTTAATTTGATTATTGCATCGACTATTAGCGACTATTTTATTAGGAGTATTATTATTATTTTTTCTAATTGTTGACATTTCTTCTAAGGCAGAAGAGTTAATATCAGGTATTCAATTGAAAAGTTCATCAAGCAGTCTTTGAATTTTGTGAGGTTCATCTTGAATGAGATCAACGCGAAATGTCACTTGACGTTTAGCATTTTCATTTGCTGCACTAGGGTCTAGGGTGCACTCAGAGTATTCGCAATACTCGCATTTTCTTTTCACCTCATACGATACATACTCCGAGTATGCATGAATGCAACAAAAGAAACCGCTAATAGGTCAGGCTTATAGGAAAACAAAATAACTGATAACTGTAATCTGTTAAACGTCAATCGGCAATCGATCTAGAAAGTAATGTCTTTTCTACTTGAACTTTTCAATTGAACACTCATTCTTTTAAATTGTACCGTGAATTTATTTTAACATAAAACATCGCTGTTACGTACGAATCTGAAAATCCATAGTAACATTTACAATTTGTAAATTAAACTGTCCTTTTTAAAATAGAACATGAGGTGACAGCTGTCATATACTTTCATAATTGTTGCCATTGGTAACAAACTGAAAGATAAATTTAACCTACTTAGGCCCAGTTTTACAATCGTGCAATAAGAACGGAATAACTGTTCGCCAAATATCCTTTAATGTTCCTCCATATCTACGTCACCAATAATAATGCTTATCCGACGATTGTAAAATCGGGCCTTAGCATGGATAAACTTAAAAGGCAGAATTTTTAGTGTCAATTTTACCGTTAAGAAAAGTAACGAAAATTAAAGAAATAGTGACAAAGTAATTTTGTGTTACAAAAGTAACAACTTTAACGTTAATTTTTAAAGTAAGTAATGTCGATGGAATGGATCTTTAATGATAATGTCCACGGGACGAAACTTCAATGATAATGTCCATGGAGTGAATCTTTCTGGTTTTTAATTTTTTTAAACTTTTTGACACTTTCCAAAAGCGTAACTTTTTCCCGAATATTTCATATATGAACGAATACGGTTGACGGCAATGAACTGAAGGTTTTGACGTTTGTGGTTATATTATTTGTCAGAAGCAGAACTTCTCGTATTATTTCATTTAACTTTATGTATTTATAAAACGTGTGCCCGACTTATTTTAATCATCATATAATACATAACATTAAAAAAATAAAGGACATTTGTTTAAAAAAAATTGATAATTCTTCCCTTCTTTAAAAGCGAAACTCATTTTTTTTTAATTTTTATGCCGTCTTGATTTTACATTATAAAAAAACTTTGATGTTTTCCAAATGCGTAATTTTTCCCCGTTTTATTTATGGACGAGTAATGTTGGCAGCAAAAAGATTTTTGCGTTTCCATTTGTGGTTATGTTATTTGTCAAAAACGTTCATTTTTAAAGGAATCTATAATGATAATGTCCATGGAGTTGATTTTTTTTTTATTTTTCATTTTTTTTACTGTTTGTCATTTACCGTGTAACGTGTAACTTTTTCCTGAATATTCCATTTTTGAACGAATCGGTTGGCAGCAGTGAAGGAGAGTTAAGTAAAAGACATTTGTTTATTTGTTTGATCAAATGAAAAAAATGATTTTTCTTTTCTTTCAAAGCGACATTAAATTTTTATGCCATCTCTTGATTTTACATGAAAAAAAAATTGACGTTTTCCAAATGCGTATTTTTTGCCCGAATATTTCATTTATGGACGAGTACGGTTGGCAGCAAAGAAAAAACGTTGTTGCATTTGTGGTTATGTTATTTGTCAAAAACGTCAATTTTTAAAGAGGTCTATAATGATAATGTCCATGGAGTGGATCTTTTTTGATTCTACATTTTTTTTTACTGTTTGTCATTTACCAAACGCGTATCTTTTTCCTGAATATTTCATTTATGTTTATGAACGAATCGGTTGGCAGCAATGAGGGAGAGTATATTAGTAGTTATGTTATTTGTCAGACGTCAGACACAAAACTTCCCATATTTTATTGAACTGTATTTCCAAGACGTACCTGGCTTACCTTAATTTTCATTTTATGGAATTTTTATCTTTTGAGGTTATGTACCTGTCGAACATTATTCTAATAAAACATTTTCTTTAAAACAGAAGAAAATGTAGATGAAAACAGAAGCAAATTAAACGGAAGATGGGAAGGAAAGAAAGTGATTGAATTAACAAAATGCGGACAACTGATATCTTTTCTGTCTTTGAAGGTTATAATTTTTGCATAGAATTTTTAGTTTGAATTTACAGAAACTAAAGCTCTGCGAAAATTTACGTTGTAAATTATGTTGTGCAACATTCTTTTTTTAAATTTTTTGTAAAGTTCATTTTTAAAGAGATCTATAACGATTATGTCTATGAATGGAGCTGCAGTGGTCTATGAATGGAGCTGCAATGTCCTTGGAATAGATCTATAATGCATAATGCTGATAGACAGCACACGAACGAATGACGGACCACGTGACTTTTAGTCGTTCTTGCCCGCTCTGTGCACCGTTCTGTGTACATACATAACAGTCATGTTATCATAAAGTCCCGTGGCCCCAGTAGGCTTTGGAAATGTAAACGCATGTCTTTTCTTAAAGTAATTAATTAATCAGGATGACATTTCTATTTAATCAATCGACACATATCAAAACACTACAGGCTAAAGAAACGTATATATTAACGAAAAATTCCAATGTTAAAGCATATTCATAAAAGTTGTTGAAAATGGTGCCCATTTTGCTGACAGCAAAGATTTGCACGTCGCTTCATTTTGTCGAATTCTAATGTGATACATCGAAATTATAAACGTCATTCAATTTTCTAAGAAAAGACTTGCCCTTACACATTCAAGGCCTACTGAGGTCACGGGACTTTATGATAACATGTTATTATGTATGAGATGAAAATATTCTGCACCAATGCAACAAACGAAAGCACTAATAAGTCACTTTATATAATAAGCAAAACACTACAACTGTTTGACAACTGTCATCTATTAAACGTCAATCGGTTTAGGAAGTCATCCCTTTTTCGCTCTGTCTTCTTTCATTAAAGAAATCAAAATCAACATGATGAACTTTCCAGTTGAACACTCGTTATCTTTGCTTGGTATTTAAAATATCTTTATTCCTAGCTCTATTTTAGAGTAACGAAACGCTTATTCATTTTAAAGTACAGTTGTGCATAAAATATTTTGGACAGATCTTATGGCAATGGAATGAGCTGTACATACATTCTTGGAAAACAATAAAATTCATCCATGTTTTCGCGCAAGAACTTACTTCATTACTGTCCTTCAACTTGTTTCCTTCGATCTACGTAAAACCTACGTGGTTTACTTAAACGTTTTGTAGCAAAACTAGATTTTATTCTCGCAGTTAAATTTAATGCGGCTTACACATACAGGTTGCGCAACTTAAATAATATAAACATGTCTTTGCACGCTGATGCTGGCAGGTATTTTTAGGCTTTGCGAAAACGACTTGGAAAAAAAAAAACGTGAATGCAAAAGTTTTGCTCCAGACCCACTTTATTTCGCCACGATGATCATACTATTATTTACTCGCGCTGTATTGTTTGCGGAATAAATTTAGTGAGGATTCGGTAAATGAAAGTCATGGGGTTTCTAGATAAGGTGATTTTTTTAAAACTGAAATTGAAACTCATTTAAATAAATGTTTACTAATTATGTAACATCAAACTTGTCCGGTTCGGAATTATGTTCAGTTTTAGTTGGTGTAATTTTAGGTGAAACGTTTCATGTCATGTCATTAAACGCGGTGACCCCGGTCATTAGCCATCAGACATCGCATTACGTAGATGTGTCTAGTGAATAATGGAGCACAATCCATATATTCATTTTGCAGATTAAATTTTGAGACTTTTTAAAAACGTCCACTTCAAATTGATCGCAGTTGATTTTAGTTGAGTTCATTTGAATAATATTAATATTAATAATAATATTGTTTCTTGCTCGATATTTTAGAGCTATGTGTGGAACATCAATTGGTTATTAAGACAATAGTTGCTTTTGTTCGTGCCAATGATTACTAATCATAAAAACTGGATTCATTTCGTGCACATTTATTCGTAACTCTCTTTCGTTCATTTTATGAAATATAAGTGATATGAGTTTCATTTCTTCGTTTTTTATAGAATCAATACATAAAAGTTACAAATAAATGAACACAAAGCTATTCCAGTTTTAATGATTAGTAATCATTGGCACGAACTAAAGCAACTTGTATGTACAGCTGAATTAAAAAAAAACGGGAAATGAAATTTTTCCAATAATTGTAAATTTGGTTGCATTTGTCAATTAATTGTCTACTTGACAACAGGGACTTGACAATACATACCTTTTCAAAAAATCTAACCTATTTATTTATAAACTGACGTAGCGTCAAATAATTCTAACCTATTTCTAATAAAGTCATTTTCACACTATGAAAATATTGAAAAAATGTGCCAATTTTTTTTTGACATTTCCCGTTTTTATTGATTTCAGCTGTATGATGTGCTGATGTGACCGATGAGATTATTTTATTTATCAATAGTCAAACCACCCAATGCAAAGTATTCATGTGATTCAAGCAGAAAAGTAATAGACCATCCTCTAATATAAATACGGGGTGTATTTCGAGACCGTTTTGAATTTCGTCACGGGAGTTGATTGATGCGCTCGTACACGCTCTGTCACTTACCAATGAAATATTGTTCCCTTTGGCAAATCAGGTCGAACCGTCTATTAGCGCCGGCCGGTGCACAAAAAAAAATTCGCAAGGTACGCATGGGGTTTTCTGTGCGTAAAAATAGCGCGCGTTTTTTCTAAGGTAATTAATAGTCTGAAGGTCGGCACGCACGTATTTATAGAGCAAATAATTGGTGTTGCAACAAGTAAATGGGGGGGGGGGGGGCTTTTTATAGCGCCGAGCGAATAAACGTTTCTTATTTATTCAGCTGACATCCCGTGCGTTTTGTTTCGTTCGTGGGATAAAAGGCGAAATTTTGAAAATAACTACCAGATATTTTGATTAGTGGATTCGTGATTTGGTATTACGTGCATGAAACGCGCACGATACGAGTTGGTATATTATTTATAAATATCACTGATGCATCACTGTAATCAGTACCGGGCCAAGGGGAGACGCCTACGTAAAAAAAAATTGTAGGTCGAACGAAAAGTAAGAACGCTCGTATGTAGGTACAAGTTTAATTTTAGCACATGTCTTCAAGATCGCCAGGAAAAAAGGATTCGAGTTTTGCTAATCATCTACTAAACACATCCCACACATTTGATTATTCTTCAAATATCAAATTATTACATGATCTTCCAAAATGAATCAAACTTAATATAGCCGAGAATGTAGAAATATTTCCACATTGTAATTTTTTTTTTCTTAATACTGTTCTCAATGAACAAACATTTTTTTATATTAATATAATTTCTTTAATTCTATAAATTAAAAAGTATTGTGTATCTGAATTCTTAACATTCATTCAATTTGCAGTACAGTATATTACCAGTTATAAAACTGAACTCAATTTTTTCTGCTAACAAATTGTTTATTTATTTATTTACATTTTCAGTCATTTACAGAAATATTTTACACACATTTGCAAATATAATTACCAGAATTTAGAAGATAACGTAAGTTTTTACTATTTTTAAGTACATATTACGAGCCCTGCGCCAAAAGTATTCGCCTACCTGTCTTGGGTAAAGAAAGAGACAGTTAATTAGTTACTCAGTGGTAGATTATTTTTCGAGAATAATAATAATAAATAAATATAAATTTGTATAATTTTAAATAAAATTTTGATATTTAAATTCTAATAATGATTTTAGGTCTGTTCGATAGCTCTGCACTTTTTACACTTTTTAACACCTTTACTCTATTTTTCTCACTCCTACTTACATTATATTATATACATCTCACCCTCTCAGGAGCGGTTGGTGCAAAAAGTGTAGAAAAGTGCAGAGCTATCGAATAGGCCTTTTATTTTCAAAACAGCTACACTAGCTAGGCGAATACTTTTGGCGCATTGCTCGTATAATGTATTTTCTTCAATTTTTGCTTGAAGGTTAAATATTTATAAAATGTTCTAGTGAGGATGCCGACTAGGCGAAACCGGTTTAGAAAGAAATAATTAAAGATTTTGTAGTTAAAAGACTTCTCATTTCTCAAATTTAAAACTTGAAATATTTCACTTCTAAATTCAGCAGAAAGAACTGCCAGACACTAACAATGTGCGTAGTTTTCAGGTTTGTTGTCAACATATCTGTAATATAAAGTTAATTGTTACAATAGTAAACTATAGTTTAAAATTACTACAACAGAACGGCGGATTAAGCATTTTATTTGATAAAGTCCGCCGTTCGGCGGTCTTATTACTTTTCCGCCGTACGTGCGCAAATCAGTTGAAATTTCGGCGGAATTGTGGGCTAAAATTATTGAAATCCGGCGGACGGCGGATTTTCGAAATATAGGGCATGGTTCCGCCGGTGGAGTTTAGCCACTGCCAAAGTTAAAATCGTTAAAATCAAACGAAGAATCCCAAACTTCCGTGGCTGCGCCCAGGCGGTGGTGCACTTAGTCATACGTGGTTACTTAAAACATATTTTTAATCTAATTGGCCTAAATTAAGTCAATTAGGCAAATTAAAGGCTTGCAATTCAACGTTCACCAAAGTGAAACTAGGAAGAAAACGTACTTCAGCGTCATTTGATGTAATATGTACAGACGATTTCAAAAAATTCGAGTAATTTTCTCTGGTTTAATTCTTTCGCATCAGTGTCGTCGTTTTTGCTGATAGACAAACTGACAGACAAAGTGTCACGGTTTACTAAAAGTGACAAAGTTCTAATTCTTTCTAAATTGGAGGAAGGTTGTTCAATAAGGACATTATTGTCTGAAAGCAAATGTTTGAAGAAAAAGAATTTACATTTTTTTAAATGCTACGATAAAGACCGATTTACATTGTCAAAAAATTGTAATGTTTCGCACTCTTGATTTTTTCGATGTACTCGATTTTTTTGCAATTCGAAAGCGTTGAATACGAGGGTTTTGAAAGTATCGTCTGAATAAGGTCAATATTACACTATAAAGCCCATGTCCCACTGCAAAAATTTTATAAAATGTTTTTATAAAACTGTTTTTATAGTGAGACAGCTCACATTTTTATACAAATGACGTCATATGAAAATATTTTAACGTTTAATACTGGAGCTTAGACGAGGATCGAGGATTATGTAGATTCGTTTTCTTTGCCTTCAGCCATTTTATTTACAACTGCGTGACTGGACGCCTAAAATGTGGAGACCTTTGAATCAATTCTATCCGGTTCGAAGAACCAAATTCATAGATTCCGTTGTAGGGACTTTTGAAACAATTCTATCCGATTCGAAGGACCAAATTCAAAGATTTAATTTGACTTTTTTTTGCCTACACTGAAGAGTCGCCTCGAATACTTTTTTTTCGGTAAGTATCTGCATCTGATTCATACACATGAAGTTTTGATTTTGGAAGGACCAAATTTATAAATTCTGCTCGACGTTTCTTTTTGTTCCGTTTTATATTACATATACTTTTACATATTTTGAAGATCGAGACAATTGTGTGTACGGATTTTATCTGGTTAGAAGGACCAAATTTTCAAATTATCGCCAACTAAATAAACAAAAAAAAGGCGACTCAAATAGGAGGCACTTATTTAAAGACGACGCTCTTATCTAGATCGAGGGACCAGTTTTAAATTTGTCGATTTTTGGCTTTTATTTAAGGACGGCATTCGTGTCCGGATCGAAGGACCAGTTCAAATGTCGACACTGCTTTCCTTTATTCTTAAAACAAATTTTATGTCACGCGTAATACAACAACATATTGCTAAGAATAGTGAAACTAAATTTTCTTATAATTTCAAATACCAAGTTGTATTCGTCCGAGGACTAGCAGACGCAATGTGAATTTTTGTCGTGTTTTCTCTCGGGAGCACAAAAATCAGCAGTGTTTGAAAGGTGCTAGAGCACCACTAATTTAATTTTACCCGCCCTAAAAACAGTTGAATTCTCCACGAATTTATTTTCACGGTTGCCAACGGGAACCTGTGGTCCTACCGAATTTCTAATTAACCTAAGAGCGAGAAGGGCACTTAAAATTATTGGCGTAAAATGAAAATTAATGGCCGCGAGATTAGCCGCGAATTGATTTCGGCGTGCCAACCGGATCAAAAGGGCGAATTCGTTTATTATCGTACCGCCGCGCCGCGCCGCCGCCCGTATTAAAATTCTTTTGTTTAAGGGCTTCCAGTAATAAATTTACAGGTGGTTCGCGAGATGTTTATCCTACTCCTCCAGACATGTCTGCGTGCGTACGCGTGAATGTTACTCATCTCTGCGCACCTAAAACAAGAATGTTGAGAAGCACGTGTTCGAATGCGAAATGTTAACAAGCAACGTTACGTGTTGAATAACAATCAGGTGGTTGAGGGTGATTGTGTGTTCAGTTCGGAATTTTCAGGGTAAACAAGGCGCGTTTGAATTTGTTTGAACTGCTTGAAATATATATTTGTTTAGTTTTCATCTGTGGTCGGTTCGTTTCGAGCAGCAACAGCGACGAAGAACATCACTGGCGGTAGCCCTTGCAAAAAGACGAAACGTTGCGTCGTCGGCAGAAAGAAGAGATTGTGACACGGTATTTCGGAAGCCAAAAAGAAAACCTATGAAACTTTGAAGACTTAAGAATTTTTGCCTTAATTTTCGATGTGAATAGGACTAGGAATACATGGTTAAGGACTGACAGTTCTGCCCTCCTTTCATATATTTCACTTTTTCCCCCCTCAAGGAATTGCTTTTGATCCATCGATTTCATCCCGCGGTCTTTAAATTTTCTAACTTACTGGCCACCACCAGAAGTAATTTTAAACCGACGGCGCTATTTTCGGCTCCTAATGTTTATCTCCGATATAAATTTCGGGCAAACGCAGCCGCTCCGATGCGTTTCATCTTCCGAAGGAGAAGAGGAAAATTATTAAAAGCCACGCGGCACGAACGCCTACTCGCTCGCTTGATCGATGTAAGCGGGTCATCTACGGGGCAACTTCTTGCACACCCGGCGCAGGTCCGGCGTAAATTATTCTCGAGATCAAGATAAGAACAACGTGAAGACGTCCGTCTAAATGTAGTTTTGTATAGCGGAAGTCTGCCGCTGGAACTGAGACGTATTGCACAGAAATAGAAATGATTTTTGGCAAATGCTCAATTTTTTTTTGTGCGTACGACGAGAAACAACTTTATATTATGACGTATCGGATTGAACGATCGCTTGTTTTTACTTGCCATTGGAGACGAAACAGATAAATGTTTTTCTTCGGTCCGAACGGAAAGTGTTATCAATAGCTGGCCACAGACGGACGTTCTTTCCTGGCCGATTAGCATAGAGAATAATCTCGCAGGATTAGGACGCCTAATTTTTAGCGCGAGTTAGTCCACAAGTGACACGAATTTTTATGTACCTACGCCTATCGCATTCATGCCAAGCTGTTAGGAAATGATAACCCCATCGTCTTTTCTCAAAACTTACTAACATAGAAATTAACCAACACTCTTTGCTTCGAGTTTGGAACGTCCCATTTCAAACGCGACGGAAAGAACGTACTTCTACGGCCACCTAATAGGAAAATGCGAACCGATCGAAAGTGCCGAGCTTCAAAAAAAAATTTTTTTTAAATTGTACTTTCCGTTGCTTGCGCAAAACTAATTAAAATAGCGGCGAATTAAATGTGAAAGTGAACGCTCCCGCTGAGTGAAGAAGATTTCTACCGTGCCAGTTGGTCGGACGTTGATTCCGTATGCAAGGAACGCGTTCCTTACTTCGCTGACCTAATTACCAATTACCGTTTCGATTTGAGCTGACGGCAATGTGTCGAGTGATCCTCTCCCGTGTCAGATTATTTTGACCTCATTAATTATAATTGAGCGCGGACGGTAATGAGGTGAATCACTTGTAACTCATTTGATGGAAGGCCCCATCAAGAGGTCTTGACCGCTAGCTGTTTACCAACATCCCGCCAATGTCGTACATCGTACTGCTGGTGCACCATCCTCGACGAGTGTCCAGGTTAACGCCAGCCGAGCCCTCTACACTATGCCGGGTCATGGTCGAAGAATTGCAAAACTATGTCGGTCAAATTATCGCCATCTGAAAGCTGATTACCACAGTGACACAGTAAATCATTGATAAACATCCATAACATATTATTAAGAACAGTCGCGACCAACGAACTATGTTAGTAAACCATAGAGTGAATACGTTCGGAAACAGCGCCCTCAACTGTGACTTAGGATATTAGCATTCGTCATGATAATTGAGATCAGAGTTGGGAAAACTACGTGTAAAAAATATTTTCTACATTACATTACGTCTAAACGTAATTTTTATGTAGTTAACGGCCATTTGCACCGCCTGTAGTTAAGTTCTAGTTAAAATTTAACCATAATTAAAGTTGAAATTTCTTTGCACAGGTCAAATAATTAAAGATTAATCGTTTAATTATTAGTTACTGTTCGTTAATGTCTGCGTACGCATATCTGTAGTCAAAAACAGCAAAAACGACAGAAAATAACGTGAATTGTCTATTACACGCCGAGGAAATACAAAAACTTGACGAAAATGATTTAATTGTATTTAACTCATGTTCAACTTTATTTAGTTTGGAATTCCTAGGCACGTATATGAAAGAGTTAATTATTTTGAAATAATAACGATGTTACCTTTAGAAGACTTCGTTTATCAAAACAAGTTGTCCTGAATATTTTAGGTGGAAATTGAGCGGTTCTTAAAATTTCACAAATGTTCGTATGTTAAAACATGTAAGTTCATACTTCCAGATTTTTTTATTATCAGCAGAAAATTTTTAAATTTGCATTTTAATTAATTTATAATTCAAAACAGGTCAGGCTAAAGATGCAATTATTATTTGTTCGTGATTTTAGATTAGGATCACACGCATTTTTACTTTAATTGACACAGTGTGCCCAATATAATTGTCAGTTGCAATGAAAATATCTATTTTTTCAGTACTAACCTTACATATATTTGACAATTTCCTTAGTTAACTAATTAATAATTAATATTATTCGGTGCAATGATGCACTTATTTAATTACTAATTAAACATAACTCAGGATTAGTTAATCCAAAAGTTAATTTTAAGCGGTGCAAACCAGTGTTTATGTAATTTTTACACGACGTAGTTTTTGTGAAATGTCACATTTCTAACCTCAAAATTGAATGTTCATTTGACGTATTTCTAGTTTTTCAAGTTTTTTTAATACTTATATACAACAATCTTATCCATTTTACATCAAAATAGATTATATTGTGTATAAATAATTAATAATAAAACGGCTTCTGATTGCGACTGCGAACTTGAAAAGTTGAGAGATCTAGCAGGATAGCAGTCAAAAGGGGGCAATTAAAAGTTTACTCTTGTTTGATTGCCAAGCTTTCGGAAAGTATTTATTTCCTTCATCAGGGCGGCTATAATATTAATATGAAAATGTTACACAATTGAAAAATATGAGTTTTAAATTTTACTTACATCTAAGTGAGGTTGTAAAAGCTAAAGTTGCACATTTTGAACAAGTAGGATTAATTTCTTACGTAGAAACTCTATGTACTCTTACAGCGTTCAGAAAAAGTTTAATCGCACTCTAGATAATCATCTTTATGAGTTCAGAAATAGATAGAGTAAATGCTTGGAGCGCGTCCTTCTATACTCGGTCTAAACTTGGTACAAGTGGACAAAACCGTAATTGAGGTTATGTTTAGGTAATCATCCCGACAGAATCAAGTTTAAAATGAATGCAAACAATGTGAGTACAAAGTTTGTTTACTTTTCTTTAAACCACTTATTATTATTACGTCTTCTGTATCTGTATCTATATCTGATTCATCATTTTCTAACAACGTTATACTATTTACACTTTCAACAATACAATTTGCAATTGCAATTACAGCTGCAAATCTTTGGTCACGGTCCATTTTTCAGTTTTGATAGGTGTAGGTTATTGTTTTAGTCACCAATGACACAACTAACTTCAGTTAACTTTTTACCGTTCAAAAATACTTGAAGAGGCAGTGTAATTCTTGACGATAAGGGTAAGCACTCTGGGAGCAAGCGCACAAAGTACTCTCACTGTACCTGAACGCACCCCTAGCAGTCTACACCTTTTCCAATTGTATTTCAGAAAATTTGTTGTATTTCAAATTAGTAAATTATATTTAAGAAATCGTCAATTGTAGTTCAGATCAGTAAATTATATTTCAGAAAGTAGTAATTGTAATTCAGATCAGTAAATTGTATTTCAGAAAACGTCACATGATATTCAGAAAATATAATTTGTAAATCAGAAAGCATCATTTGTAAATCTGAAAGCATTACTTGTAAATCAGGAATTATTTGTAATGAAGTTTTTTTTTGTAAGTTTGTAAGTGCCTGCATGTTAATAGCGAAAAACTGCATTTCTTAGTATGGACACCATGCAAATTCCACAATTAACGGGTCTTTCATTAAGAGCGATAGGATTTTAATTTTAAATAAAACAACAACGGTTTGACATATCAGTTTAGTTTTAGCTTTATTTTGAAGCTTGAACAGTGCAGTTATGTTCGAAACAAGATATCGTTCAAATGTCCACCACGGCTTTGTTTACACTGACGCACCCGATCGCTCCAATTTTTGATCACCTTGTCCAACATTTGCGGCTCTATGTCGGCGATAGCTTGACGAATGTTGGCTTCCAAATGATCCAAAGTCTGTGGATTGTCGGCATAGACTTGTGCTTTGACGTAGCCCCAAAGAAAATAATCTAGGGGTATCAAATCACATGACCGCGGCGGCCAATTCACAAAACCTCGTCGTGAAATGATCCAATCACCAAACTTATCCTTCAGCAAATCGAGCCATACAGCTAATGTATGGCACGTATCGCCGTCTTGTTGGAACCACATCTTTTCAATATCGACATTCTCAAGTTCTGGCCACAGATATTCGAGTAACATGGCTCTATAGCGGTCGCCATTGACGGTTACAGTTCTTCCCACAACTAACCTCGAACTTTGCTAATATTTTTTAATAATCTCTAGACGATCGGGAAGCGTCAAACGCTGCATGATGAAATTGCAAACTGATATAATAATAATATATTATTATTATTATATAAAATATTTTGACACTCGGAAGTAAAACAAAATATATCAGGGAACCGAGTGATTTCTATTGAAAAATCTATCACCCCTATTGAAAGACGTTTTATTTAAATTCATTCTTCAGTTTATTTCAATGCAATCGTAACAGTAACTATTCAACGAAAATCTGTTGATGGTTCCTAAGATATAGTAAGACTTATTTACTGGTATGCTGAAAAAATATATGTATAATTATTATTTTCTGAAATACAATTCACCTTTTCTGAAATTGACCCTTTCTAAAATTCATTTTTTGCATCTGAAAAACATTTGACACTGTCTGAAATTAATCTGTTACTTTCTGAACTACACTTGGAAAAAATGTAGATGTATATTAGGCGTTTTCGATAATTGGAGCGGTACATGGATTGCGGTAGAAAAGTGAGATAGGTCGAATGCGTTTAATGCACGTAAGAGTGAGAAAATAGACTTATAGGTATATACCGCTCCAATTATCGAAAATGCCTATTAACACTAGGGTTGCGTTCAGAAACTTTTCGCATCCCACTTGTACCTACTCTCCATTCGCTTTTATAATAAGTAATTAATTGCCACTTTTTTGTTCTTATGTTGTCTTAGAAAAACGATTGGTATTGGTGTTAAAAGTGTAGAGAGTGCAGAGACTGCAGAGCTATCGAACAGACCTACAATTTAGCTCTCAATTGCAACGCAATTTAACAGTGATTTAACACTTGTCAGGAAAAAAAATATGCATACAAAAATGGCCACATGTCACAGATAAAAATTAACTGATTGTGGAGTAAAAATAAAATTTATATATAATGCGACATATAATTTTTCGCATTACAATTTAATTTACAATTTAAAAATGTAATAATGCACAGGATGATCTATTTTAAAAATAATTTATCGTAAACGGCAATCAAGAAAAATAACTACAATTTTCTCATTAAAAAAAATGACCTATAAGTAAAATTTTGCCTTGGATGTACTGACATAAATTTAGATAATTGTGAAAAGTATCAGCGGCTGCCCGTTGTAATGGTTGTGGCATTAGTTGGCGAAACCGTGCCGGCTCCGTTGTTTATTTTTAGCACTCAATGCCAAATATACTGCCAAAAATTTGTGCTAAAGGGCAATGTACCGATGCAGGTGCATCCCAATCCCGACGGGGGACATTTGCATCGAGCAAAAAAAACCTTCGACGTGCCCTGCCAATTCCGAGTAGGGACATCGATTTACGATCGGACCGCAGATGAAATTGAAAAGGCGAACGCTTTAAAAACGTCACTTTTTCGAGCGCGAATCAAATTTAATTAGCATTCGGTGATCCTTTCTAATCGTTTTTAACGAATTTATTGGCCGGCTCGAAAGCGCCGAAGATTTTCTTCGTTTTCAGGCCGGATCGTTCCGTTCGTCAGTAGAACGGGCTTTCACATGTATACGCGCAATTACGTAGATATAATTATAAATTTAAATTATGCAAAGTTGTGAGGGGCGAAACCAACGAAATAGTTACGTCGTCTGCTAGGACACAGTTTTCTGGGACATGGGGTAATGCCAGGGCACTCCCGGTTTAAACGGAAGTTATTGAGAGTGAAAACTGCACTATTTTACGACGACGTTTTTTCTTTTAATTAAGTAATGTCTTATGCATTCACCTTTTATTAGGGACTTTTGTCATTAAATGGAAACAGTGGAACAGTCGATGAAAAACTGTTTGAGGTGTCAAAATTATTCTGCAGGACACTCAGTACAAGTAAAGTCGTGTTTAAAACTCATCAAACTTTAGGCCCGGTCTTTCCACCTCCTGATAAATGCATTTATTTTTTATTAACCATATTGTTGATTGGAAGCTGCAATCATGTTGAAATGGAGTCCAATATTAAAATCGGGCAATGGATTTTCCGGATCAAGAAATTCCATATTTTTTGTGTTCTAGTGTCATGTTATCGCTCGTCCTAGGCGTTTAAACTTTAATGTAAACGGCGATTGCATCACGTCGACAAGCGCGATGTACAAACAGTCGCAGCGGACGTTAACCGCCTAAAACCGCGCCGACTTAAAAAAAAAACTCGAACTTTCTTGTTTGAGTTTCAGTTTCACGTGCCATCGGCTAAACTTCAGGTGCGGCGAGCGTTTCACACAAACGAAAGAGAGAGCCACTCACTAACTTCCGTACAGGCAAATATGCACATCTCAAAATCGAAATCAATCGATTTTAATCAAACTAGCTACAGTTTAAAAACAATTGATTTCCACCTTAAACTCAGGTTGAAGAGGCAACAAAATAAGCACATAAAAGAACTGTTAAATAGACGAATACCAAATTGTACTCTTCATGGGATTATGTACTTAGATATACATACTTAACCTTTGGGATCAGACAAAACATGGTTTTATAAAAAAAAATATACAACAACCGCAATTTCCGGTTTTGCAACATCCTTATTGGAATTCTGGTTCGCTTGTGGATACCTCTTATGTTTATTAAAAACGTAAACCATGACAATTTATTAACCAAACTAGAAAAGTATGGAATACGTAGTACAGCCCTACGATGGGAATAAAACGAAGCTTAAAGTTAAACTCCAAATGAAGTACTGGGCCTTAATGAGAAATAAAGACGGCATCTGTATGAATCGGAGAAGAGAGGAAAAGAAATAAATTCCAACACGTCCCACTGTACGTGTACTAGTTCTTGCAGTTATAAAAGTACAAGAAAGTTAGTTCTGCTGTTTCCACCCTGTATATACATAACTAAAAAAAACTCAAGTAATTGTATGCTGGTTCCACACAAAGGAAATTAAGTACGTAAGCGGAATAAAAAGTATAGAAAGTCACCGCCGATAATGTATATTTATTCACAGTTAGATTCAATCAAGCATGCCGAAGTACACGCTATATACGGTCGTAAATAATTGCATGCGACGTTCCCATAATGAAAACAAAGAAAGAAAGAGCACATGCATTGTAAGTGTGTATGTACGCGACTGCAGGCAACGATGACATCGATGGAGCGACGGTGATTCAACCGATTACGTGCCAATTTCCGAACCGCCCAATTTTCGATTTGCTTCTTGGCGAAATGGACGACGTCTTCTGGAAAAGACGCGGGAGCCTGAAGGGCGAAGGGCGAGCGCCACAACGGAGATAGCATTCCGCGCCGCACAGAAATAGAGCGTCTTGACGGCCGTCGACGTTCTCGAAACCAACGCTGTACACACACACGCACGCACGCAGGCACACACAGCAGAGAACACAATTCTGACACAAGAAAAACAAACATAAACAAGAAAATTAAAAAGACGATCTTCAAATTCCAAGAAAAGTGGAGTAAAAAAGTAGCACATTAGATATTATTATTAATAAAGAAATGAGTGAATTTGTAAGAGATAAAACGGATTAAAGAAAAACACACTTGCAGATCTGGCTCGCTAATTGCATAAGCAAACGATGAGCCGAGCAATTTATTTAAGATGTTTGATCATGTGCAGCTTATTCAGTTGAATATGAAAGGTCGATTCGTTCGATTTTTTCGCATATAAATGAAATTTCTTCTTCAATACGAATGCTTTAAGCTAAATTTCCACATGCAAGGATTATTGGCGCCAGTTTGGTGGTGCCATAATTACTGGCACCAGCAGTTGTTTCCACATAAAGAACAAACTATGAATTGGCGTTAATAATAAAAATGGTGTCAACTGCGTGCACGTATCAACGTGGTTATACAAATTTACATCAAAGTGGCGGACTGAGTCCGACATAACCTCAACCATTTTTCTTAATGCTTCATCTCTTTGGTTTCTGTCTTTGTATGTTGGAATTTTATGATTCCACAGACATGGATATTGCTCATACGCCTCCAAGAACTGTGTTATTTTTTCAGTCGTCGAATATCCCTTAATGTTCCTCCACATCTACGTCACGTTATTCTAAGTATAATGCTTATCCGACGATTGAAGTATCGGGCCTAAATGTTGTAAAAAAAACGGTGAAATGTTATTCGTTGCAAAAAGATATGAACTGGGTGAGGCCTGTTTCTTTTATTAGCGAATGAGAAAACCTTAAATAAAACTGGTCCCAATATGGTACCCTGCGGTACATGAGCAGTACAGCTGCGCTTCTAATGAATTCCTCAAGTCACACACTTTTTTCCTTGTATTTAATTTAATAATAAATCGAACCTGTCGATGTGTTTATTTGGAGTAATTACGTAAAGCCAGCCCCGTTCGTTTCTGCGCCCAGATCAAATAAACCAAACGGTGGATCGTATTCTATTTTCGGCAATCCATTGTCGTGTGCTTGCCGAGATGGCGGAGGCAAAGAGCACGTGTCGGATTCATTGCGGAAGACATGGACCGCTTCTCGTTCGGCATGTCCACGGACTTACAACAAGCGGCTATTTTCAGATGCTCGAATGTGTGTCGTTACAGTTAAAATTACGTTGCAGTTTCTATATCCTCTTTAAATCGTAATTTTTTTCTTCTGTTTTCTTCATTCAGATACAAATCATGCCTGGTCTGAGGCAGGGATTTTTTCCGGGCGCACCGTAACGTAAAAGGCAACCATCAAGTTGGATCAAGACGCAAGAAGGAGAATGGCGGCGACGGCGAGGAGAAGAGACCCAGATGAAGACATAGCGGCCATCGCCAAGCAGATATCCGACCAGGCCGAAGCCATTTATCAGAACTGGAAGTCCAGGGGATTAGCCCCGGCCGAACTGATATCGTGCCATGCGGCCGGCGACACGTCGAAATTAGGGTAAGCTACCATAAATAAATAAATAAAATACAATTCGTATAGGGCGGCCAAGAAAACAATGTTGGTAGTAAGTTAGAGTTGGCAATAAAGTGATGTTAGTCTCGTGCTGAAGAGAAGACAAGAGTGACATTGATCGTTTCTAGAATAATTTTAATTTATTTCGTCACGAACCCTTCATATTTAATGCAGATATAATCGATAAATAAATTAGGGCATCTTGGCTATTGCCTAATTACTCACTTTTATTATGCTGCTTACATTGGTACAGTAGCGAACAATAAAATCCGGGCACGTCATTTCCGCAATGTAAACCTTATTTTAATGTTTTTGACGTTTAGTTTATCTTACGTTTAATAGAAATTTAACCGTTAATAATAATTCGTATTTATTTCTTGTGTATTTATTCTGTATTTTGACAAAATACATGATATGAAGTGCATATTTTTTTGAGAAAAAAATAGAACATGATTTTAGCATCTCTTTAGAATCGCGGGGAAAATATTGTAACGATTTTACAGGTTTTATTAATTTTTATTTTTAAACGAAACACGAAATAGTTAATAACTAATTTATTTAAAAGCAAGCTAACTTAAACAATAATTTATTCACAAACTTATACGTAATTTATTTTAACAGCCGAGCGAAAGTCTAAAGTTTAATGCCGAACTGTCCAACGCTGAATTTTTTGCATTCACCGACCGCGTGCTTTTATAGCCGGGGTTGTTTTTCGCGAACGTTCCAGTACGCGACAGAATGTCTAGGATTAATTCCATCGCTGACGTGATATCGCAGCGCACGAAGTTTCTGGTCTAAGGCGCGTCGGCGATGACGCAAGAGACTGATGCCGGCTGCTGTCGGCGAATCATTACAATATGTAGTTCGATTAGTTGATACTAGATGACGCCAGGTTCATTTTAAAACGTTTTTACCAGTTTCTCTGTAATCAAATGAGAAATTGCGTACAAATTGAAAATGCTTACCTTTTTAACATAGCGGGAAACATGAACATTTTTTTTCTTTTTCCAAGTATCGACAGAAGGCGTCGAATACTTGTCATAAAACAAGGCAAAAAGGTTTTCTAATTTAGATAAGTACAGGGAGATCAAAATTGATTGTCCCGATCCTACACTACTTTCCGTGAGCTTGATATCAATATTTACATCTATCACATGAAGGTTAGAATGAAAAACAGTGCATGCAGGGAACATTCGTGAAACCTACATCCAAACCTAACCTAATTAATAAAGAACATAATTATTGTTGTTTAATCAGATTGCTAATGTAATGAAATAAACCATTTTTCATGAATGAGCGGCAATGAACTGTCAACAAAATCCTGGGATATCTAGTAACTTCCCCAGACCTCCCTATGTTACTAACGTCATTTCACTGTGAGCGGCAATCGGCAACAGTGCTGCCAACCAACCAAGCATTTCGGAAGATAGTTGTGAAAAATTCCGATAGATGTCTCTGAATTTCGGTTGAGCTAAAATCATTAACATCACTGATTTTATTCAAGCGATTTTTTATTTTAGAAAATCATTTTTAAAAAACTTTTTTAAATTCTCATGAAATAAACAAATGGGTCCAAATTTCTAAAATTAAGACATTTTACAGTTAATGTGCAATTTTTGATGCTAAATAAAAGACGATCGAGAAATAAAGAAAATTTATAAAATTAAAAAATTCTTAGTAAATAAACAAAACTTTCTAAAATTAAGATTTGACATTTGTGCAATTTTTGACGTAAAATAAAACAAAAGACGATCGAGAAATAAAGAAAATTTATAAAATTATTATTATAAAATTAAAAAAAATAAAAATAAAAAAATCTCATTGAATAATTTTTTTTAAAAATATTAAGTAAAATTACAAAATTTTTTTATTAAATAAACAAAACTTTCTAAAATTAAGATTTGAAATTTGTGCTATTTTTGACGTAAAATAAAACAAAAGAAACAAATTTATAACATTAAAAAAAATAAATAAAAAAAATCTCATTCAATAAAATTAGAAAAAAATTAAAATTAAAAAATTCTCATTAAAGAAACAATACTTTCTACTTTCTATAAAATTACAAAAAATTATAAAAATTACAAAAAATTATAAAAATAAAAATTAAAAAATTCTCATTAAATAAACAAAACTTTCTAAAATTAAGATTTGAACTTTAGGCAATTTTTAGCGTAAAATAAAACAAAAGACGATCGACAAATTTATAATATTAAAAATGTCTCATTCAATAAAATTAGAAAAAAATACAAAAATAAAAAACTCATTAAATAAAATTACAAAAAATTATAAAATTCTCATTAAATAAACAAAACTTTCTGAAATTAAGATTTGATATTTGTGCAATTTTTGACGAGAAATAAAACAAGACGATCGACAGATTTATAAAATTAAAAAAATAGTAAATATAAAAAAAATCTCATTGAAAAATTACAAAAAAAATAAAAATAAAAAAAATCTCATTCACAAAATTACAAAAAAATTCTCATTAAATAAACAAAACTTTCTAAAATTAAGATTTGACAATTGGGCATTTTTTGATGAAAAACAAAACAGGAGACGATCGAGAAATCAACAAAATTTATAAAATTACAAAAAGTAACGAAAATTAAAACGAATTCTCATTAAATAAACGAAACTTTCTAGAATTAAGATTTGAAATTTGTGCAATTTTTGACGTAAAATAAAACAAGAGACGATCTAGAAATAAAGAAAATTGATAAAATTACGAAAAAATTGAAATTCAAAAAAAAGTTGAGTTCAAAATCGGTAGATCAACCGAATTATCGCTAGAATTGGCAGCATTGATCGACAATGTGGATTTGGCTGTCAGTTACTTACTTTAGTTTTGTCTGCTTCCGGCTTTAGTGATTTCTTCGTTGCCAATAGTAAAGCGTATTTTTTTTACCCGCAAGGTTGCTTAAATTACCCGTAATTCCGGTAATTGCCCGCACATTGGCAACCTTGTTGTGAACGTTCTAAAACTGCGGTGACAATCCGCTAGATGGCACTTATTCTGTGTTTTGACCTGATTTTGACAAAATATAAATGGGCATACACACGGTTTGGCAAGCCTTCGCGCTTGCTTGAGAGGCAAGTCTGCGAGCAAGTATGATAGATTCATTTAGGCCAGGAACGCACCATCAGTTCAGCGTACACACATTCGCACTTACCTCCGAGCCTCAAAACGTTCAGTTAGGCGCGAAGGCATACTTGACCGTGTGTATGCCCACTAACATTATCCGAAGCGCACATTTTTTGAGAAAAAAGAAACCATAAATGACAAACTTCTTTTTTTTAACGTCTCTTTGAATCACAGAGAAAATAGTTCGATTAGTTGATACTAGATGGTGCCAGATTCGGGTCTACGACATTTGGGTGAATGACAAATGGGTGAACGACAAATGGGTGAAGTCATTTGGGTGAACGACATTTGGGTGCAAGCGACAAATAGGTGAATGCGACATTTGGGTGAACGACAATTGGGTGAACGACAATTGGGTGAATGCGACATTTAGGTGACCGACATTTAGGTGAACGGCATTTGGGTGAACGACATTTGGGTGAACGACATTTGGGTGAACGACATTTGGGTGAACAACAATTGGGTGAATGCGACATTTGGGTGAACGACATTTGGGTGAACGACATTTAGGTGAACGACATTTGGGTGAACGACATTTGGGTGAACGACAATTGGGTGAATGCGACATTTGGGTGAACGACATTTAGGTGAACGACGTTTGGGTGAACGATATTTGGGTGAACGACATTTAGGTGAACGACGTTTGGGTGAACGATAATTGGCCTTAACGAGTTTGGGTGAACGTAATTTAGGCGAGCTACATTTTCCAGTCTTATAAAAGCCATCAGTTATTTTGATAATCGGATGACAGTTTATTTTTATTATCCGATCACTACTTGAAAGCCTAGAGTTTAAGTTTACCCCAGCATGCATAATCGAAAGCACCTATTATGCTGCTAATTACACGAGCCACCACTGATCGTATTCGTGCAATTTAAGGACGCATTCCACATAATGTTCGATGCACGCAATGAGCAGAAGTGTGAGGGAGAGCGACTGCGTTTCAGTGCATATAAGAGTGAGAAAAAGAAACACTCCGTGCGTCCAGTCGAATACAGGTTAGACAGATTCTCCATCCGGAATATGGCAGCTCAGTTTGCGCGGGAAATTTTCCCGCCAAGGAGAGTGAACCTGCTGTATGTCATAATGCTGTGCTATAGGCGCCATGCACATCTCTGCGTTCAGCGCCGCCTGGCGTGGTGATTTGTGAATTAGTGATATGAAAATATTTCTTGAGACTCATTGCATGGGAATAATATCACTCTTATGACACTTTACGATTGTAGTACATAATACTTGAGCTTCTTGGTATTGAAATACATTACAATATCAAGTTCAAATGTTGCTCTAATAATTTAATTTTAAACGACTCGTATTTTCATACCACTAATGCAGAATATGGTCATTTGTGGCGCTGGCTTCGCATGTGCATGGTCCCTATACGTCACTTGACAAATGACTGCCTGCTCGAGCATTTCGTATTAAAAATATGCCATATTTTAAACTAATTCATTCATTCTTACAGTGGCGTACCCTTGGAGTACATTTCTATATCCTTTTTAATTTTCTAACTATGTTTAGTTAAGTTTAAAGTTAAGCTCTAACAGGAAAACTGGGCCTTAATGTTCTTTATTGTTTTCCTTTCTCTATTATTACCATTTATTTATTATCTTTTTTTTTTCAAAAAGCATTTTGCCCTTCAGCAGCAAGCAGTTTTCGACTCTTTCTTGTTACCAAAAAAAGAGACAGCTGTATGCTTGTTTGACAGCAAAAGTAAGAACTTTGTATAAATCTATCTTTGTTGTCTAGTGGGTGAGTTCAGAGTTTGTAAGCAACCAAAAGAAACTTATGTTATTGGCAAATAGAGATTGAAAACATTTACGACATATACAAAATGGTGTTTTCAATTTTTTCTAATTTTTTTCGCTCAGAATAAATGCAAATCCTATTAATATGACAATATGCAACAGCAGAAAAGGCTGGAGATGAAGTATACACTATTTACACATCTATTTATACAGGAACAAAAATAATTGACTGCGCCATTGACCCACTGCGCCGGCGCACAGTATGACGGTAGTAGGGTTTTTTTTCAGCACTGGAAATATTTTTATTATTATTAAGTGCATATCGTTCAAATTTACTATATCGTTTGTTAATACTTAGAGATTTAATATTCTGTTAAAACCGGAATAACTAAAACCATAGGCGTAGGTAAAGGGATGGTTTTCTTTTTGGCACTGGAAATGTTTTTATTACTATTAAATTAATATCGTTCAAATTTACGACATCATTTATTAATACTTAGAGATTCGACACTTTATTTATGATCGAAAGTTCAAATTAAAAAAAATTTCTGCCGACTGATAAAATTTCGCCAAACTTTTCTCATCAAGAAGAAGTTGTAGTAATTATTAAATGGCTGTGTGGAAAAACCGGGCAGCTCCATTTTTTTGCAAAATTGAGTCTGCTACTTTATAGTATCTAACAACTACTATTTTTCGGTAAAAATGTTTGACTTATCTGTAAACAGATACATTAGCTTTAACAATTGTTTTATTATAGAAATGGAGCTGAACGAAAGAAATTGGAATACTTATATCAATATAAAAATAAGGCTTACACATTTTCTGAAAAATTTACGAAACAGTTTTTATACTCAACTTTTCAATTGTCACAAATAAAGTTGTAGTTAGTAAACTTTCAAAATATTAATTGAAACCATAATGAAAATAATATAAACATGAAAGAACGAATTATGATTTTAAAGCAACAACAGAAATTACAGAAAACAAAATGTTACAAAAATAGAATTCAATTATCATAAATTGTTACTTGAAATATACTTATCTACGCTTGTAGTCGTCAATCACGACCACATGCGTAAAAACGCAAAAATTTCTAAATTCAGCTATTTTTCGTTTAGGCAAATATTGGCAAAAAATCTTGTAGTCACTATTATCTTCTATGAATAAGGCATAATATGTTTGCTTTATGCATTTAAGACCTAATTTCTACTACCGGACAAAAAATTTATTATACGCATGCGCAAAATATTGTCTGAATGCGCGAAGCGTCAACTCTGGATCAAGTTTTAATGCATAGGTAAGAAAAGGGCTAGGCGGTCATCCGACTGCCTACAAAATTGTTGTTCACCCACAAATATCGTTCACCCAAATGTCGCATTCACCCAATTGTCGTTCACCCAAATGTCGTTCACTCAAATGTCGCATTCACCCAATTGTCGTTCACCCAAATGTCGTTCACCCAAATGTCGTTCACCCAAATGTCGTTCACCTAAATGTCGTTCACCCAAATGTCGTTCACCCAAATGTCGCATTCACCCAATTGTTGTTCACCCAAATGTCGTTCACCCAAATGTTGTTCACCCAAATGTCGTTCACCTAAATGTCGGTCACCCAAATGTCGCATTCACCCAATTGTCGTTCACCCAATTGTCGTTCACCCAAATGTCGCATTCACCTATTTGTCGCTTGCACCCAAATGTCGTTCACCCAAATGACTTCACCCATTTGTCGTTCACCCATTTGTCATTCACCCAAATGTCGTGCTCCCGCCAGATTCATATTGAAATTTAAGGAACTTAGATCTCTTTCATTGTCATCAGTTTTTCTTTATTGAAATGAGAAATTAAAAAATACGTACTTTTTTAACAGCAGAACACGCAACGAAGACTTTTTTCTCTAAGTTAAATTGTAGCTCCTGATTTCTCTGAAAAATTCACATTTTAACATGCTGGAAATTTCAAGATTACCCAAACAAATTGTGCATTTTTTTCTTGTACAAAATATTACGAAATCGATGCTGCACGTGAATCGGAGCGACAATAAAAGAAGATACTTTGTCCTGTTCTATTCTGTCCCTGCAAAAGCATAAACAACACGAAAGTGAAGGTGTTGGCACCCGGAGCGGAACAACTAAAACCGGTTGCTCCTTCCTTCCGAAACGATCTCAGCGGTGCCCCTCATTACCGTCAATGTAAATTAGCGATTGCACTGCACAGTCAGTGGCGAACGAGACAGATTTATCGCGGACTAATTTAGATTTAAAAATGCAAAATTTTTCGATTCGCTAATTGCCCTCGTGATTAAGCAGGGGGGCTTAAAATTAGACCGAACGAGTATTTGTTTTTTTTTAACCGATCACACGCTTACAAACATGCTCCTAGACTTGGATGTTTTTTTTTTCTAATTAAAACTGTTGACGTTTGATGAAGTTCGTAGACGTGTTCGATTGTTTGAAAACGTACAGATATTCTTAATTTAAAAGAAGAATATTAAAAAGATTTGAATAAATCTAGTTTCAAGAATTTATAATAATATGACCATCTCTCTGATGATCGCAAACTTGACACGTCGCGTCGTCTGCTTTCGAGTTTGATGAAACAAGAACGATTTCCACGATTTTTTCCAGCATGTCTGCGACCTTACTCGGGCGTTCGTGGGGGCCTTTTCAAACAAATCTATTTTCGTCGTCCTTTTTTCTCTTTTCCCTGAAAACCGGGAAGTATGCGGCCAGGAATTCGCCGGCGATTGGAGAAATAGGCGCCCGATTGCGTCTAATTACGCGCGATCGAACAATCATTTCGAGTGCCGGATTGGTCGTCCACATGAACAGGTGTAACGAAGGACAAGTTGCTACTAGTGGTTTCGAGCATTCGGTATCGGATGTGTTTGAAAGCCGACGTTGTTGCTGGAAATTATGCTGTAATTCTTCACCGGGGCCAGAAATTAGAAATAAAATCGAGACTGTGGAGGAATTGTATTTCCCGTATGCGATCCTAGTTTTCCACTTAGGTATTAAATAAGTAAATAGGAAATAAAGGAAAAGTAAATAACAAACAAAATCCTTCCATGTGATAAACAAGTCAAGTGATAAACGTGAAAATGTTCGAGTTCGTTGCGTTTGCAGCTTACTACAACTCTGGTAAACGACACACTGGAAACTGCAACGAATTAGGAAATCGCTTCCAACTGCTCCAGCGGCCGTTTCAGTTCTATTTATAGCCATTTAAATTTATTATCCATTACTTTGGCTACATAATTGGCACGTTTTCAAATTTCATTGAACAATGGGCCGCCCTATTCGATTTAATATGCCTGTCGTGGACGTGAAGTCTCGGTGTGACTTAAAAAACGAACAGAATGCAACGGAAATCCATCAAATCAAATTGTTTAACAATAATATAAATTCTAGGTTATTTTGTGTTTCTGTTTTGTAAGAGAAGTTAAACAAGAACTATACGGGGTGGCAGTGAAGAAACTACAATGCATATTACCACGCGATAGAGGACTATAAAATAATTTAAAAAAAAGATCTTACACACACACTAATGTCCGATTGCCTTTTGTTTTCAAGATACAGGATGTTAAAGTTTGAATTTTCTTTTTTTTTCTTTAGAAAATTTATTTCTCTTCAATGTCTCATAACAAAAAAATCGCTAATTAGTCGACATGAGCTTTAAAAAAAATAACATAGCAAAGAAAAACAATGGTAGGTACTTCACTGTTATGTTATGTAGGGCTGATCGAGGGAGGTGTTGGAATTTATGTTAAAAATCAGTTTATTTATAAGGTAATTAATACTGAGTGTTCTCTCTTAGCGGAACAATTATGGATAAATATCAAAATTTCCAGTTTAGAGCTTGTGATAGAGGTCATCTTACTGTACTTGTTCTGATCAATTATTCCAAAGCGTTTGACACTGTGAACCATAAATTAATGTGCGCAAAACTGCACTATTTTGGTTTTAGAGATTTGGTAATTAAGTTCATATCTACTTACTTGTGTAGCAGAATGCAGGCTGTCGTTGTAAATGATACACGTTCCTCATTCAAGCTTATTGAATCAGGAGCTCCTCAAGGATCAATATTTGGACCTCCTTTATATTCCATGTATACTGCTGATTATGCCAAAATTAAAACCTGTCAAACTCATTTTTACGCTGACATTCAGCTTTACTACAGCTTTAAGGCTACTGATTTAAACTGATTTAATTAATGAAGACTACAGTGATTAAGCCAAATTAAATATTCAGTCATTGTGTTCGGTGCTCCTAAAGACCGATTAGGGACCGTAGGAAAATAATTGTTGATAATATACAACTTCACAGAGAGTGAATTTAAACGAAGATTTCGGTTTTAATAAGGAACAAATTAGAGATATCTTCTTACCTCTCGTTAGAGATAGATTAATTAAAATAAATCTACGAGGACTACCCATTCCCAATAAAATGCTATTTTTAGTTTGTTTAAGGTTTTCCAATTTATGTCAAATTTTGACTTATGTCATAACGTCACAGCAATTCAGGCAAAAGTAAACCTTTTCTTTGAAAAATGTCTGTGTAACGTACAATTTGATATAAAGTTAACATATCATTTTTTCCTTAAGGCCAGGTTTATCAATCACAAGCTAACTATAACTTTCAGTTTGTTCCCATAGTAACTACTATATGCTACTACGAAGATAATTAATTGTTGTTATGGTAATTAATTGAAGTTTAACTTTAACTTAAAGCCCAACTTGAGATTTGTCTGTGCAAACGGGCACAAGTCATTTTAGGCAGAACAAATATCCATGGCCAATGTAGGATTCGAAACTACTCTGCCGAGCGACACGACTTTATAAAGCCGGCAATGCTAACTGCTCAGCCACCAGACAGCCCATTAATTACATTATTAATTCATTTTGCCTGAACTTATCTTGAAAATCATAGAAAAATCGTAAGTGAAACTTAAAAATACCACGCGTACTAAACACGCTTTTTACTTGTGAATTGGACAGTTAGATATTACACTGAATTGGCTGCCACAATGGTCATAACCTGAAAATGCCTAAAAACTGACTTAACACGTTCTTTGCGTGGGCTCTTCATATTTTAAAACGCCGAGGCCAGTTAGCAGGCAATGATTTTGAACCGATTGTTACAGATCAATGTTGAAACCTCAACCGCCGGCGAAGCCCTCGATAGAGCTTCTGGCTCAAGCACCTACCATGGATGCCAACCGTTTAGAAAAACTCGTCAAGAACTTCGTAGTCGAAGACAAAGCTCGTTTGGCGGCTGCCAGGGGCAAAGCCATGCCTTCCAGTATTCAGTACGCCCTGCAAAAATTCGAAAAAAATTCCCAGCCAGAGCCTGCGAGCGTCGTAGCGAAAAGGACGCCGCTCAAAACGAACAATTACAGCGCCCCCACGGTGAATAACGTAACCAGCGGGGCGCAGGTGAGACTTCCCCTTTTTTCAATGTAATTTCTTGAATATTCGCATTTTTTCCTCTTTGCGTTATTTCGCTTGAAGATGCTTTGATGTTATTTAGGTTAATCAGTGATCTACATAAGTGCGCGCTATTTCTGGCGTGGAATGTAATTAAAATTGAGCGCTCGTATCGGCGCGCATCCATCATCGTTAGCGGCCCGATCGGAACTGAAAATTGCGATTTTGCATGTTACGTATGTACGCGAGCGATATTAATGCGAAAAGTTTTCGCGAAGGTAATTTCCACTTCGCGTAATTGCCCGCGCCCTCGAAAACACGAAACTCCAGGAAACACGATTAACCTTCACTATTTTTTCTTCTATCGAGTGTTGCCCCAATTCGTTTATAATTGAAGAAAATATTGAAAAATAGGTTGGTAGACAAAGAGAGAAAAAGATGATCTGTTTTGGTCGCAAATAAGAACCAAAATGTGATGCAAAATGTTTTTGTCATTAAAACTTTGATGGAATAAGCGGTTCCTACTTGAGGTTTCTCATTTTCCACCACCGTTTCAAAGGTTAGAATTTGTGTATCAAAGTTATAAATCGAATGTATTTCGATATCAGCTTAGCAATGACACATTGGATATCGTAGCTCCAAATAGTTATTTTTCATGCGTCAGCTCTTCCTTTTTAATTCGTCCAAATCTTGCGGTGGTTACTGCCAACGTAAACTCGTTGCGTTTTGATTTCAGCCTCAATTAGTAAAGCCAGCAATAAGCCAAAAACCCCAAATCTCGCCAAAGCCACGTTTCAGCGACACCATAGAAATGACGTTACCCCCAGACCACGCGCCCCAGTCGACGTGGCCGCTCAAAAATCGGGTGATATCAACCGACATCGTCAAGAAGACCGCCTCCTCGGAAGTAGTACGGCCTGTCGCTCCGTACTCCTCGCTGACGAAGACCAACTTGTACCTGGAGGAGGTCGCCCTGGAGGAGAAAAGACTCATTAACGCGCTCAAGAACGGCGACATCCTCAACGAGGAGCCGGGGGTTCTAAACCAGAAGCAGAAGGAGAACAACGAAGTTGCCACCACCAAGTGGGGTGCGAGGAGCGCCCGGAAAATCGAGCAGCAAGTGCCACATCCGGAATTGACGAGCACGCAGAGGCAACACTTGAGGCAGACCGCGGCGAATCCCGTTCGGCCTTTCTTGACCAGGGGGTCCGTTGCTGAAAGGGTCCTCATTTTCGAGAGGTGTCCAAGCGATTTGTTACTTGACAAGAGAGCGCGAGCACCTGTCACACAAATTCCTAAGCCACAGGTAAGTTTCTTTTATTAAGACCAAGTTTACTTTATCTGACAGTTTATTCCCATAGCAACAATTATGATCACAATACTATTCTCACGCTTCCGTGTCTGTATATTTACGAAACTTTAGTTTACGTTTTTACTCATATTAATGAATATAAACCCCTTGGTTCTAATCATTCATATAATGTTAGGAATCAGGGTTTACTCGAGATTCCCCACCATAACTTATCTTTTTTTTTTTAAATCAGCCCCAAGTATCAAAGTATTATGTTATATAATAAGCTCTCAGCTAGATTTAAGAATATTAATGTTTTGTTATTTAAGAAGGAATTGAAAATTTTGTTAATTTCTAAAGCCTATTATTCTGTTAATGAATATTTGTCCGATGTCGTATGAATTATTATTGTTATTACAGTATTTAGGCTTCTTGACTTGTCCTATACCTTTATAAGGTCGGAAGGATTAATAAAATTATTGAAAATTATATTATATTAAGGTCAACAAGCGATCGAAAGATGTCGCTACTTAAATAAAATTATTATTAATATTATTATTATTATGGGAATAAACCGATAGACAAAGTTAACTTGTGATTGTAAAACCGGGCCTAAATATATTAGGTAATTAATGTAGAAACGTTCTATTAGGTAAGAACAAAAAAATATGTAATAAATGTTCTGGGGCCTATTATCCAAGTCTTAACGCAGTCCTGCCTGATTTATGTACTCTGCGTTCAGGTCATGGGCGACGTTGTCGATTTCGTTTAATTCGTAGTTATTTTACGTTGCCTGACTAATCAGCTGAGTGGTCACGGTGGTCGTGATTTGAGATGCGACCATTAGGCAATCACGGTGGGTATGAGTTCCGTTTAGAAGACAATCCGCCTCAGCTGGTTAAACTTTGACGGTTCGTCCATCAACTAAACGCAGGCTTAGTTCAGTTAATGTCCGCCTTTGCATCTGTCTTTTTGACAATTAATTTTTCTTTATAGATTAGCTGTCACTTTGACAATTTAAAAGTCAATTTACTATTGTCACACAGTGTTGTCAGTTACGTGTATATAATTATCTCGCGCTTGAGAGATTTTTTGTGCCTGCTCGACTAAAGAGATTTTAACGCTAATTTCAACTAGAAAAGTGTTTTTTTTTCTTAATATAATTAAAAGGATGAACGAAAACTGAAAATTCTGGTTCTCTCATTAATTCCGCCTCTTTTTTGAGCAGGAAGAACTTTTTTGTTTCCGGTGAAACCCATCAATTAAGTGCACCATTGTTTGTTTATAGCGCTGTGTAATACATATGAGCCCCCCGGACGCTTCTCTCTCGGTCAATCGAGCGGAATACAACTAAATATTTACGCGGCGCGTGATAGAATGTTCGAATTCCATCACAGCTGTGCGCTGGCGATGTGTTCAGTTTCGTGCAGGCGCAAAAATCGGACGACGGAGTAGGAGTACCGCAACAAGGTCAATCTCTTGCAGGAGTGCTAGATGCAATGATGTAATGCCGCAATTAACTCGGTGAACCAGCCCGTGGACCGATTGCACGACCCACGCGATTCGTACTCGCCCTTTAATCGTCTCTTGTATCGAAAATGTAATCTACAAAAAGGACCCAACTAGAATTTTATAAAGACTAGTTAAAACCATTCAATTTTGAGACGAAAACCAAACCCTTGTATGTAAAATACCAATGATTCAACTGTACTGCCAATTTCGAGAAAATCAGACCCCGGCCTAACAGAGCATTCTTCTAGATGTCGCCCCTACATGTTATAAATAAGGATCAATTCGACATAATTAACATTACCTCGGTTATTAGTTTAAACATAAAATAAGTAATTTATTTCTAAACCGACCTCCGTATATAAATACGAGGGTCAATCCAAAATTAAAAAACACGTGGTTCTTTCTCATCCATTATCAGCCGGGCTCAAATATTGTTCTTGCTTGAATATTGTTGTTATGAAACAATTTCCAAAGTATAATCTATTCACTCTTTTTCCTCGTCCCAGTAGGCGAGTTAGGGTGACATTTTTGTTGGTATCACAACGAAACATATAGCGTTTTCGATTCATCTGCACTGGTTGCACTCAGTGTATTTGCATCTTCTTTTAACCTCAAGTAATAACACGAGATGAAGATATTCTGAGTGCGCACTAGTGCAATCAATCGAAAACGCTAATAGACACAGTATAAGTAATTACCCAGTAGCGTCACTTAAACGTCAGTGTCAAAAAAAGCGGCCATTCTATTTGATACCCTTATGGAAATGCAATAGCTGAGTTCGGCAATGCGATCTTTTTCATCAATCACCTCTGAATCGTTCGGTAATAAAAAGTCGAGCTTACTTTGACAGATCTGGAGCGTTTGACAAATAAAGATCAGATGAGAAAGATCGCGCTCGCTCAGCTCGGAATATTTTGGAGGAGCTCTTAGATTTAGAACTTGTCAAGTAGGTTATGTTCATATATTTTCATGAATTAAGAATAATCGTCGTCTAATTTTAACGATTTCCAATTTCTAAAAGTGAATAACAAAAGTGACTGTTGGAAGAAAATAGAGTATTTCAAATATTAAGATTGTCTTCAAGAGAAGAATTAATAAAATTCTGTTTATTTGCAAACTCAACTGTCAGAATCTATACTCTAATTGCTCGAAATCGTTCGTCATTAAGTTTGCTCATGTGGAGCACTCTGTGATCACCTGTTTAAAAGCTCACTAGCTCTGCTCGAATCGCCGAGGGCATTGCCGAACTCACCTAATGTAATTTACAGCTGGGTAGGTATCAAACAAAAGAGCAAATGTGACAGTTATGCTCGAGTGACGCCATAGACAAAATAAACCTAGACTTACAACGGCAATGTATTACTTTAGAACGTTTTGGTGCCATCTAGATTTTGTAAGAATACTAATGCACAAACCGCGGAAATTTTAAAATGCTTTCAAGTTGACTTTAAAAATTGAAAATTTAGGTATCGTAATTTGAAACCAAATTGAAGCGAAAATGATTTTATTAGAAATTATAATACTAACCCTGTCTAATACAATAAAATAAGTCTTGTGTACAATGTGCACATTTGTATGTTAATTATTTCAGCGTTTTTACAGTGAAACCAGCCATGTATGTGTTTATAAAAGACGTTCTAGTAAAATCTTCATGTGGAGAACTTTCTTGTACAACACTGGAAATGATTCTTTCTGGAAACAGATTTGAAATGAACAGTGGAGTTGCTAAATCATCTTCATGAAAAAAAGAAATTATTTAAATCGGGAAAAAATACTCCCCTTTATCATCCTCACAATCAAATGTGCGATTATAATTTGCAACTATTAATTATCGATTAATGGCCGATTTCTTCACCATGTTTTTCCTAAAGTTAATTTATCAGTCAGTTGAAATGTGCCGAACATTTGGCTGTCCACATACTTAAGTGTCACATTCTAACTGACAGATAAATTTAACTTTAGGTAAAGGCGATGAAGAAATCGGGCATAAGATGGTTTTGAAAGCTCCTATGAAACCACTGCTTGTAAGATGGTTGTATCTCACTCCATTACTCTTAATTTGTCCAAATAAACTTTCTAGCGGGTCCTGATTGAATCTTCTACCAAATACATATTGAAATCCTTGTGATTTTAAATATTCCCAACCGCACATAATATTTTTAACAGTTATTTTCCAAATTTTCTCTTTTCTGTCTCTGAAAATTTTCACAAAAGCCATAGAAGCTAACATGAGCGTTATTTACCCAAAAATTCATGACTGCTGCTGCCAGATATTCCAAAACGAAGTTCTTTGCCGCGCTGCGGTGATTTCATACTACGATTCAAAGAATCAAACGTTTTTCGCTCTAAATAAATGACAGATGGGCGATTCCACGAAAATGTCAACCTGACTCTAGTTTTGTAAAGATTTTCTTATGGGAGTAGTAAATATTTTTTTCATAAGAGAGTAATAAATTTGTTTCGTATACCTTTACTTTTTACTTGTAATTATTTTATCAATCAAAAAAGTCTATTAAAAGGGTGATTAAAAGCTTACCGAAATTTATACGTAGAACATCGTAAAAAGTTTGCAAGATGATTCATATAAAAAAATAATATTTTAAAATGAAGTAAATCATTATTGGTACTATGACTGGAAGAGGGTTTTCTTTTACTATCATTTTGAGCAAAATAATCTGAAATGTTTAATATATTAAAAAAGAAATTGTGAATATTTATACTAAGAAATGTTTGTCGCCTGATTGACGTTAATGCGAAAAGTTTGTTTAATTGATACATATCCTAATTTTCGAGCAAACAGTTTACAGAACGTTTTAATTTTTTTTTAAATTATTTACAGTTTCGCATCATTTTTAATACAATATTTTGCACTGTCGCCTGATTAACAGGAATACTGTCGTCTGATTGACGCGGTTTTCTTAATACTATAAAAGAGCTGTTGCAGGAGTAAAAATTTGCAACAAAGATTTAGATGAAGTGCACCTTTCAATCTTCAAATTATTTTACAGAATTCGAATAACATTTATAAATTTAGAGAAATATATATATATATATATAATTCGTAGGGAAGTAATGCCGTACTTGTTAGGTAAATCAATTCTTAAATTATTTTTTTTTTTTTTTTTAACGGGGATTAACTTCAAAATTCTCAATTTCTAATACATTTTCAACTAATAAAGGAGAAATAAATTATTTTCACCTTCACAATTTTTGGTCCTGATGAAGTAATAAAAACATTACGAAATATTGACCAACAACAAAATATATTTTATTTACAATAGCCGTTAATCCCCGTTAAAAAAAAAAAAAAAAAAAAATTTAAGAATTGGTTTATATATATATATATATATATAGTGACATCTAGAAACATGACGTATAAATCCTGTCGCCTGATTGACGCTTACTTTGTACATAATATTTCATTTAAAAGAAACAATTTTTTAAAACATTTTAACAAGTACATGGTATGCTCTTCTATCTGCGATTAAAAGAAAAAGTATTAATTCTTATTATATGTGTAAAATTTAAATATACTACTTCAATAACTGCTATGTATGTCGCCTGATTGACGCTGGAATCGCCCAGATAACAAATTCAGTTTTATGTCATTTACCGTTTTTATTTACACCTGCCGCCACCATGTTTTTGGAAGATAAACTAATTTCCAATTTCAAGGTCATGCATTTGCGTTAAATGTCTAGGTTTATTTTGTCTATGAGCGACGCTACTGTGTGATTCTTATACTGTGACATAGACGTCAGATGAGACGGTTATGTTTACTTCATGTTAACTTCATGGTTATAATTTGAGTCCACTGACGGAGACGTTGTTGCCAGCTCGACTGTAGTGCATATTTCACGGTGCCATAGTCGGTGCTCCTTCGTATAATTGGCAACATAGTCAGATTAGTGGTGTGGAATTGTCATTAATATTTTTCATGTCAGATTCATGTCATCTATCAAACTTCAGGGCAGCAACTTAACGAAACGAGAACACGGCCTACTGAGACGAGGATAAAGAGTGATAATAATAATAATAACAACAAATTAAATAGAATTGTTTCTTTTAGCCTTTACCAAAGCAACCTATCTCCCTCCCTCACACCACACTTCAGCGCCACGTGAGGGCGAACAGGAACGTCCACATACCGAGGTTTTACTACCCGATGGGCAAGCCGGGCCCACCCGGACAACTCGACACCATACGGGCTAAAGTGACCGCCGCTTTTGCCGCCGCGGGAGAACGAGCGTCGAGGGAACACTTTTCGACCATCACCTCATCCTGCCAGCTCCCTCTGTACTGGAAGACTCCACTTTATTTGGCGGCCACCGCCGACAAAGGCAGCTGCACGCTGGACCAGTTCATATCGTTTTGGACAACGTAATCCCCAACACTATTCTTTTTTCGGAACAACGAAGCAAAACAATTCGCTTTTTTCAGAATGTCGAGTACGTGTCACGACGCCGCGTCCCGCTTTATGTATATTCTGACGAGGGGCCGTCGAAATTATCTGCTTCCAGAGGACTTCATTCCCTTGGTACAGGACGTCGTCGAAACTCACCCCGGTCTGACGTTCCTGAAGGAGGCGACCGAGTTTCACTCGAGGTACGTCCACACGGTCATAGCCCGGATTTTTTACTGCGTCAATCGCTCCTGGTCCGGGAAGATAACGATACCGGAAATAAGAAGGTCGAATCTCTTGAACGTCATCCAAATGCTCGAAGAGGAGGAAGACATCAATCAAGTGACCCAGTACTTCAGCTACGAGCACTTTTACGTCATCTATTGTAAATTCTGGGAGCTGGACAGGGACCACGATCTGTTCATTGATAAACAAGATTTGACCAGACACAATGACCATGGTAAGTCGCGTACATTTGAAACTTTCAAAGAAAAAAAAAATTTTTATTGAAAAAAGTTAAATCAAGTATTGGTCGCGTCTAAACATATGTGTATGTAATTAATTAATTAAATTCATGTAATGATGATCCCAGCTCAACAAAGCACACTTTTTGACATTAAAAAAAAACGATGAAGAACTTGTACATTTTACAGTCTCGTCAAAAAAAATTACACTTCAACATCCTAATCAGAAAAAGTATCATTTTACGGCCTAGGCAGATTATTGTTATTCTCGGCGACAAGAACACAAAAGTGAATTGTAACTGAATTTTTATGATTACGCAATTGTATCTGAATAGACGCAATTGGCGTAATCATTTCAAGCTTTTATTTTATTAAGAACTTGTTTGATCGCAGCTCTTTCAAAACGTATCATCGACCGGATATTCAGCGGTTGCGTGACACGAGGCCAAAAAAAGTCACAGCACGATGAAAAACTCTCATATTGCGAATTTGTCTGGTTCCTCCTCAGCGAAGAAGACAAACGTCACCCGACCGCCATCGAATACTGGTTCCGATGCATGGACCTCGACGGTGACGGCTTCCTCTCCATGTTCGAGCTGGAATACTTCTACGAGGAGCAAATGCACAGGATGGAGCTTATAGGAATCGAAACCCTGCCCTTTGAAGTTCGTATGAGTTCGAATGAGTCAAAGTGACTTTAATTAATGGGTTTTCAACAGGACTGCCTGTGCCAGATGTTGGATATGATCAAGCCAAAGATCCCCGGCAAGATTTCCCTGAGCGACCTGAAGAAGTGCAAGATGACTCCGATTTTCTTTGACACCTTCTTTAACCTCGAGAAGTATTTGGATCACGAACAGAGAGATCCGTTCGCTTCGCAACGCGACCACGATATTGACGGGCAAGAGGTGATAACCTTGTTACATGTCGAGAGTGTACGAAATAAATCTTTTTGGGTTTTAGTTGTCCGACTGGGATCGATATGCGGCAGAAGAGTATGAGCTATTGGTCGCCGAAGAAGGAGGAAATGATGACCCGAATAGCCTGTAAGTATTTTACAGCCTCGTAGTTACAATGTGAATAATAGTCAACCCAATGATACTGTTTGCGCAATCGTTTGCATTAATCTGTTTTTGCAAAACAAAGCGAGTGTGTTGGGTTGAGTAGAACAACTAATTTTCATCGTTATAATAAACATTATTTTTAAAGAAATTACATGTGGTGGTGGTAATAAGCTTAGTGAGCCATGAATCATGATTGAAAAATTTATTAACGCTTTTTCGGTACGATAAGACTCGAAACAAATTGTAGAAAAAAGAGGTCAGAACAGTTTAATCCGAATCTCCACCACAACAAAATCTTGCTGTTAGTTGGCATGCGTTACATTATAAAGTATATCAACTTTTGCATATTCAATGCGCTGCATTGAACAAAACTTGTGTGTTAGGCATGATTTATTTTTTTTCTTCTATTTTTAAATTAATTTTAGCCACGTAATTAAGTTGTTTCTGTTTTAGTCTTCATTTTTTTTCTTTTTTAGTGTATCGTGATTATGTCCAACTTGTTTACATTTTGCTTGTGTTTAGGGAATACGATTGTGGTTTTGACAGGGTAAGGACTTATTTCATTGGACTAACTCCGCCGCATTCCCTTTACTAACCCCACACGTGTTACGTCCACCCTCTTAACAACCACCCGTCACACGTTTTGATTATGCTACAACTTTCTTAACAAACGAGCTTAATTCCACAAGGCTTTGCTACTCAAAAAAACACCGCCTCATTTTTCCGGGTTAAATTCAATCGACTCGTGTTTTTTTCCAGCTCGTTCGATGAGGCTAACGTCGAAGAAGATCCCCTCTCTCAAAATCTGGACGTAGTGTTGGACATATCAGATGCTCCGTGCGGCCTTTCGGATGACAGCGATGAGTGCAGTATTTAGCACGTGATTACAATCCCACTCTAGTCGATTTATGACTTGAATTGTCTTTTGAAGACTCGGCTTTTACAACAAAGTAGTTTTTAGGAATCGGCTTCTTCACAGCTACTAGTAAACGAGTAATCTGAGACATCTTACAGGCTAATACAAATTGTAGGGAGTAGTAGACAGAAAAGCAATTCTTTAAACGAATTGATATTAATTAACATAGACTCGAATGGATTTGAAGTTTATCGTAATAGTAAGTGTTTTTGTATGTCTTGGTATGCTACGTTTTATATTGTACGGTTGTTATCGTTTTAACAAACTAATCTTTCGTTTTTTATTTTATTGCGTGAAGTGAAGCATTTTTCCATTTACAAACGAGAATCAGACGTACGCGTACGGTGTTATAATAGTAGCTCGCACAAGCAGATACTCATATCATCGCCTTTACAAGTGTCCTTATTAGCGAAGACCTGTAGCACAATAGAATCCGTATCCGTAGCCATCATCAACGACAAATATGCAACAAAGTTCAATCGAATTGGCAAAATTTCGTTTGTGAACGTGAAACTGCTTTCCGTAGGCAAAAACCTGACTGCAAAGTTTTAGATTTTTTTTTAAGGCGCCCGAGCGTCTGAGTCCTCGTAGTCTGTTAAATGTTCTTATATATATATATATTGAATTTTTATTAGTGAGTTGTTTGGATCACGCTACGTTGTTTTGAGTGCAGCTATTTGTTACGTCTATTTGTATAGTGTAGTCTATTTAACGTTTTATTTAAGCGCTAATTACTCTGAGTATATAAAGTTACTAGTCATTTTTACTATTACTATTGTATTGTAACAGACGTATTTATCTACAGACGTGTAACATTGTAAAAAAAAAAATTGTTTTATTATGTAGTATTGAATACATACTGGTTTTCCTCTTGTAGTACATTTTTTATTTCGCTTTAAATCATCATAATTTACCAAAATAATAATAATATCAGTTTTCTATGTTCCATTCAGAAAATAAATGGTATACTTTTGACACAAGAAAAAAATGGAGAAGTAAAAAGGTTTCTCGTTTCTTAATATTTAAAGAAGTGCATACAGTACATCATGTCATGATTATAGGTGGTCTATTCAAGATACTTCCTAACTAAACTCATTAAATATCAAGCGAACGCTTACTCTTTCCCAGGAGACTTCAACTACACACTCGAGAATTGTACTTTCGACATTTACTTATCCCACAATCCCATTTCTTTCATCTTAGTCTGAAAATACTGTTGCAAATTCACAGCACACTGATAATACTCTGTTTCGGGCAAGTTATAAATCCTGCAGTTGGTGAAAATCCTCATCATGTCCGCTATAAACAACCTCCTGGTGGAATAGTACCTGGCCTTGAGTCGTTCATTCATTTTTCGCAGGTCTGTGAACACCCGAGTTCAGTAAATAGAGCAAGAGAGTTGAGTCAACTCACCCATGGGATATTTTATGTGGTCGTAATAGTCGGGCACTTCGTTCTTGTTAACGGGCTCTCTGAAAGGCCACGAATCCTCGTGGTTTTCTATCTGCTCAGCACGGTAACTAATTAGAAACATGAGCACCTAAGGCAGACGATTGTACTTACAGCAGTTAATACCATTTTTAACATTCCTGCTAAAATGTCTATGTCCTGAGATTCTTCCAGTTGTTGACCTCCTCTAGTGGCCCGAGCTGCCGGTCTCCAACCAGTTTCTAATATGCCGGGGATTTGTTCGACTGGTATGCTACTGACACCTGCCGATCACTTAAAGTTGCTTTAATCAATTAAAACTGATAACTTGTAACTCGACCTTCTTTGAAAAAGGTTAGTCCGGGATGCACTTTCGAAACGGTCCTCTGTTGCTGACATATCAGCTGCTTAACGATTTCCTTCTGCCTGCGAACCACCGACGTAAATTCCGTGTAAATAATTCTCGGGTTTAACTCGCAGTGCATCAGCGTTGCCCCCTCGTAATCCTTGATGTAGCCCTGGTAGGTTGCCTTCGAAATCCTGATGTCTTTCGAGAATCCTTGCTTCTCGAAGTACCCGATGGCGAACTTATCGGCGAACGTGAGGAAATGCAGGATGTTTTTCCTTATGTGATAGTCCTTGAGGTGATTCATCAAGTGAGTTCCGTAACCTTTGACCTGTTCGCTGGAGGTCACTGCGAGGAAGACGATTTCGGTGAAGCCTTGGGTTGGAAACGCCCGGAAGCAAATGCCTCCGACTGGTCGAGTGTTTCGTATTAAAGCCAGCGTTTGATGCTTTCTATACACGATAAAGAAAAAAGTGTCGGAAATTAATTCGGATTCGGATGCTTACGGATCAAACAATAGTTGACTGATGTACTCCTTCGGCATTCTAGGTAATTGCAAAGAGAAGACGTTTTGTAAACCAATAAGCCAAAGCATGGTCTGTTTGGTGACGGGCTCTGTTAAGCTATTTCCGACAAGGTGCAGCTCGATTATCTTCTGTTTCTCTTGGAGTTTGGGCTCCTTATCTCTTGGAGGAGCATTTTCAGAAAACACCATCTGCAATAAGTAGTGTACATAATACAAAATACGCATTGATTTATTTTGTTAATAGAGGAAAAAATTTTACTTACATTTGGCCCAGTCATATATTTCGGATCATCGATGGTTGCAATAATCTGAGCGACGGTCTCACTATCCAAATCCTCAAATTGTTCTTCTTGCACAAGTCTTCGCCTTTTCATATCCCGAATGGGGGTGTCGCTTTCCCTCATTGATTTGGACCCGGCGCTCAAAGTTATGGTGGTGTAACCCTCCTTGTCGCTCAAGGCCACGTTAACTTTCTCAAATTCTCCCCTCTTCACTGGCGTCCCCAGTTCTAAAATTTAACCAAATCAGATCACTGCAAGACATCATCGAAACGACCTACTCTTAGCTGCCTTACTCGATTCCAACAAAGACTGTAAATGCAGGGATGGCGGTTGCTTGAATTCCGGATCCCATATGGGTGAATTCGGGGCATAGACCTCTTCGTCCAGCAAGTTTAAAAATGGGGGAAAGTGCGTTAACAGCATCACCTAAGGAAAAGAAGGCTTTTTAAGTTAGTTTGTTTGTTCGTTCTGTTTTGTGACGTGATGCTAACCCTTCGTTCGACTGGCATTCGATCTCTCTCCTGATGAAACTGATCCATTATCTGCTTCTTGGCGTATTTAAAGACGGCTCTCAGTAGAGTTCTTCCGAAAACGACGGTCGTATCGTAGTGTCGCAGGGAATCGCAAAAAACGGGGACATGACAAAATACGAGCCACCTAAAAAAGAAATAGAAAGACAAATTAAGTTCTTGCCCATCTTGGACACCGCAAATGCACACTATCACTTAACACTTTGCTTCGTCAATAATAAATCGGTCATTCATGTTCATACCTAGTATAAGCGATTTTGTAGATTTTAGCTTCTTCCTGACTCACGACTTGCTTGTGCCCGCCCGGTGGTGGAAAGTCCCAAGTATTCAAGCAATGCAAAAATATTTTCGCCAGTTCGTACATAGTCTTCCATTCCTGCGGCGTCAGATGTGAAAACTTGTACATAACCAAATTGTTTATGGCTTTATAAATCGACGGTTTCTCGAACGGAGGCTGGCCTAAAGGTCCTTCGACTATAGGAGTATCTAGCGTCAGTATACATTTTCTTAGCAGCTGAAAATTCAGGCCTTTTTCAATTTCAAAGTGAAATAAATGCCTTTTGGGGTACCTTAAATAGATAACTGTAGACCTTCTTTATGTCCACGTTTTCCTCTCTATTCATTGCCGTGTACATATTCTCGACGTCGACCATCATACTCAACAGCTTATTAAGATCTTGTTCGTTTTTATTTCGTAAATGAGATATGTGCAGCTCCAGAGCATGTTCACAACGACACGGATGTGTGAAAGTGGGATTTTGCAACGCGGCTTCTGTTTTCTTCCACCCAATACAATCGCAGTTCTCACCCTAGTATAGATGTTTTCAACGGGCAGGCCCCATTAAACAAGAGAAACTCACCTGGCATTTCGAGTATATGGCGAGTTTCAGCAGCTTCTTGTTGTACGGGAAGTTCAGGATGGTTTGCTTACGTTGCTGAATGCGATGCAGATTCGTTTGCTCGGAGGTTTGGTCCGATCTGGCGGAGTTTGCGGCCTGTTGCTGAACATTTTGCTGCTGGGGTTCTGAGATGGTGTCTGCCGATTCGGAGCTGTACTGTTGCATTGGATCCACTGCATTGGACATGATGGAAGAGATTTTAGGTTAGATTAACGTATCTTTGATGAAGCTTCAATTCGAAATAAAAACAACTCTAAAGTCTAAAGATAACTGAAATTAAGCGAATGTGAATAAAATTGAAGCGTCAGTAACATACAACACGGAATAAACAACACAAGACATTTTTGACTTTGACAGATAAAACGATTTTGAGTGATTTTGAATTCAGTGTTGCCAACAGTTCAATGAATTCCCTCCAATGATGTATCAAGTAGTTAGATTATGTGTAGAGAAGAGTGAGATGGTATACAGGGATATTCACATAAACCGCTCGTTAAAAGTTTTCAAGGTTGCAGTTCACGTAGATATTTGAAATTTAAGGAGCAAGGATTTTCCGTGGAGATCTCTTTAAATAAAATAAAATTGCCTTTGTATCACTTCCGGTTGTACCGGAAGTCGCTATCAACTCGCTTATTTTAAATGGAATGCTATATTTTTTATCACGTTTTTGAATTCTACATGTAAAAATATGTTAAATTGCAATACATTTCCCTATCTCTAAAATGCATCATTTTTGAGATATTTTGAATTTTCTTAGAAATTTGGATTCTGCAATCTGATTTTCAAAAAATTATAACACAGCTGTTATTGAAGCAATTTTATTTGTAATAGCTAATATTGTATTTGAAGCTTTAAGGTTCTTAAAAATTCCATCAGCATAATCTATTAAGCTACAGGGTGTCTAAAACGCACCGCTCCACTCGAAGATATTCAAACACAGAAAAATACTTTTTTTCAAATGGAATGACCGATATTTTAATGCACCATTGTACACCACCCCACCCCTTTTATAGCTTGTCTTCAATAATTTAAAATTTTGCAAGCATTATTTTTTTGGCATCCTAGCGTAAACACTAATAAAATTCGAAATGCCAAAGGCCAATCCTTGTCTTGTGTCTGTGTAGATTAAAAATCATCCGGATCTAACTTTGGAAAAAGAAAAAGTTTTCTGCAAGCTCTGTGGGAAAGTGGTAAGTCTTTTTCCTGTACATTTTTACGAGGCCCATTAATTCGCATTAATTAAGAAACATTTAATATTAATTTGAAAGTTTTTAAATTTTTATTACATGTAACAAGTGTCTAAATAAAAACCTGGTCAAGTGGGTTGTGACCGAGAATTTATCCATTGCATTTGCATAGCAGAATTACTAAATGTAGCCTACTTGACCAGGTTTTTATTTAGACACAAGTTACAATGCGTTAATATATTTTTTAGATTAGAGGAGTCTATGAAAAGTAAAACCTAAGTCGAAGCTTAAATGAAATTAACTTATGTCAAAATTGAAATGTCAAGATACATTTGACGATAGTAGAAAAAATCTTCCAGTTGAATACATAAGGCTTTGTTAAAACTCTTTGACATGATAACGACTAATTTCAAATGCCGTTGGATTGCTTGCTGACCCATGACTATAAGGTCTGTTCCAGCAAGAGTTCGTAACTAGTTCGAAACCGTCAAAAGCATGCAGTCATCAAAATTGTACATTTGACGGCGCTGTTAAATTCGGTCATTACTTCTGTGGGCAACTGTTTTTAATGGTTCCGAACTAGTTACGAACTCTTGCTGGAACAGACCTATAGTATAGTGTTCAAGAGCGTTTAAACAACTAACAGATTTGACAGGGGTCGGGAAGCAAATGTCAGAATAAAAGTTTCGAATCAAGCTAAGACTCTGATTTTGTTTTTCATAGCCTCCCCTTATCTAAAAAATATATTAACGCATAATATGTATGGCGGCATTTTATGAGATTATTATTATTTTCGATTAATAAAAGTATGGGAAAGTGTGAGAAAAAATTGACCAACACATCGTGACCGGGAGACATAAAAGTGGGTGCGAGAAATTGATTGATTACTTATTGTTTTATTTCATCTGAAACAATATGCATAAAAGCGCATAAATTTAAGTACTAGAGCATATTTTTGACATATTTTTGGGAAAAACGTGACATATTTATGCGCATATTTTTAACATTTCTTGTGCATAAAAATCCTAACTTTAGTCTTATCATACTAGTGGTTATACCGCTGCGCTGGTTTGATATCTCACATAAGAGAACATAGAAAACAAAACTTGTGACGTGGCCGCAGCGGCGAAGTCCCAGTTGTGGCGCTTGCCTAAAAGTTGGGCACGTTGCGGTTAGGAAACGTTCACACGAGAGCGGTTTAAAACCTCAAGCCCTACTTCACATTCACCTTCTGCGCTCCTCAAGTACAGAGTACTTTGTTCTTTGCTACTAGTTTGCTTGTTACAACACGTGCAGTTCTTGTTGAAGAACGGAAAATAGACATTAAATCATTTGGTATTTGGACATTTTAAAAAACCGGACGGACATAAAATTTTGAGTACAAAAGTAGGACATGTCCTCCTTTTTCCGGTCGGATGGTAACCCTACCCGTATGCATAATGCATAGACAAATTTCAAGGTAGACTGTGGGTAGACTTAAGGAAAAAGTGAAACTATTGGGCTGATTCAGCAGAACATATCAGTAACAGTTCCCGCTCCAACAGTTGAGACTGAGCACTCATTTTTGCTGAATGAAGTTCACTCATAACATGTTCCAGTCCAGGTAGCGGAGAAGTTATGCTGCAAAAAATATCGACCGCTCCAACTCATCAACTTGTGAGAAGTCGCATTCAGCAGAAATTTGGTCAACAGTTGCACGACTTTCGGGTCTGCTGCACGCGCCCAATAAGATTATTTTCGTAGAGCAAAACTAAATAGTAGCATAGAAGTTATAGGTAGTAGCATTGATGGTAGTAGTAGGATATACAGGCTGTTACAAATTCGAGGCTCACCATTGGGATCTCGGAAACGGTAAGAGATACGAAGTCGGTTAAATTGGGGCAAAGTTGCGTATTTTAGTGCTGAACAATAATCTGTTTTGAAATATCTTCTATGATTTTTAGTTCTTGAAATATTTCCAAAAAACCGAAAAACGTAATTTTCTTTTTTATTTTTTTCCGAAGTTATTATTACAGGGATCACAACAAAATGAATACATCCTACAGGCACTTTTTTGAGCTCTTTACGATGATATCATTAGATTTTACTTACAACGTTTCGTTTCGCTCTGACCATCATCAACTTCATTTTTTCTTATGGCCGCCATATTGGATTTTAATACCATTAAATAGATCTATTTTTTCTGATGTTTCTACATGCATCACACATCTCTATTTAATATAATGAAGTAGCTATGAATGCAAAAAACTGTTAAAAATAACAGTGCAAAGAAAAATATGGCTTGCTGTGAAGACAAAAAAGAAAATACATTTTGACACATCTTCGTACTATCTTGTGCACGGTTCGTCTGAATACAACTTTACTTTAAAAAAAATGTCCATCTTTAATTTTAGTTTTTATCAACTTTTAACAGTTTTCTTTATTAAAAAACATTAACTATTAAATCTTCGTACGACAGGTTTTCTTTTAATTAAGAGTTATTTCGAAATACCTAGCTCTTTTTGGTATTTCACAAATTGTATATGCAAAACAAAAGAAATTAATAAGCAAACAATCTTTTTGTACTTCTATGCTAACTATACTTTTCAGCTTACAAATGAATGCTATTGTAACTACCCGTTATTTATCTAACGGAGTTCAAAAATTTTGACGGAAAATCAGGATGAGTTCTCCCACACTTTCTTAGAATCTGTATGTGCTGCTTCTAAAGCTTGTTCACTAAATTGTTCTAACTCTGGTTCTCATTTAGAATTGCAGAATTCTTGAACATGGTGAAATATGGCATGGTGTTAACATGTTATATCTAATTCAATGAAATTCTGCCGGAATTGACCGATTGCTCTTTCAAAATCATATGCCAAGTTCTTACCAAAATATAACTTAACAACCAGTTTTAAACTTGATAAACACTTGATATATTTTAAACAGTTAATTGAAGAAATGGAACGTAAAAGATTAATTTTCGAAAGTAATTAGCGACAGGAGTTACCATTAAAAGAATCTCCATGAAGGGTTTCCCGTTGTACAGTGATGGTCATTAGAATCGTGACCTCTGCGTGCTAACCTCGCCCTTATTGACCTGCAGTGGAAACAACGGCTATCATACTCTATCGTACGGCTATCGTCCCTTCACTCAAATTGCCGCTAAGAGTTCCGTGTAGGGACGTGGAAATTTCAGAAAAAAAATTCTTGAAACTCAAGAAGCGCGGATATTTCATTATTTTTAATATGAAACTTTTCAACAGGGCATGAAATGAAATTTCACATTAAAAAAAGAATGAAATTTCAATGAAATGTCAAAAAATCAAAATCTCACCTCACAGTTTTATTTAGAAATTTTTTAATCCAAGTGTAAATAATGTACTGTTGCGGAATTTAAAAAAGCCTACAAGTCTATAGGCTTTATTTTGCAATATTAGAAAGGTAAATCGATCTCTGTCTGATTGACATAAACACTGATAAATAATTAAGTCAGGTCACTTTTATTTTTAGGAGTCAAGAAAAAAACTGTATGGTACCCAAATCTTTCGGGTAATTTTTTACTTACCACCCTTCTTTAATAATGTATATAGTTATTTGCGTTTTTCGGGTAAACTTAAATGCGGCATGTTAATGTCGATCCGTCACTTTGACAATGATTTTGACTTATAAAGCGAAAATAATTTTAAACAAAACCAAGCTCACAGCGACACGTTTTGAGTGTATGTATGTTTTTTTAAATTCCGCAACTGTACATCTGCGGACAGAAAATTTCGTCATTACACTGACATAAAAACATAGAATAATCCTTTATTCTCATTTTGATTGCTGTGACGCAGATTTTAAGAAAGTGTGGGAGAAATATGAAGTCCCAAAAACTCATCCTGATTTTCCATCACAATTTTTGAAACCCGTAAGATTCTACAATAGGATTCATTTGTAAGCTGAAATGTTGTACAGTTAGCATGCAAATACAAAATGATTGTTGTTTGATTATTAATTTTTTTATATACAATTTGCGAAATACATAAATGAGCTGGATATTTCTGAAATAAATCTCGATTAAAAAAAAAACTCGTCGTACAAAGATTTAAAGGTTAATGTTTTTTAGTAAAGAAGACTGTTAAAAGTTGATAAAAACATAAATTAAACATGGACATTTTTTTCAAAGTAAAATTGTATTCAGACGAACCGTGTGTGTTGTTTACTACTCGATTGTAATTAGTCTAAACTTATCACAATGAATTTTTCCAACGAAGAAAAGCGTGACATGTTAAGAATTTATTATGGTAACAATAGCAATTCAGTAATAGCGAGCGAAATTTATTTCCAACAATACCCAGAAAGACGCCAACCACATAGAACAACGTTTGGTAAATTAGATAAAAACATTGCACTTCATGAATCTTTTCATAAAACTCGAAGGAAGTATGGAGAACGCCTTAATGATGAGGAGAGCGAAGAAATATTAGAGGAGGTAATTAATAGTTATTTATAAAATGTATGAAACTAGATATTACAGGAAATAAAGTTAATAATAAAAATATATAATTTAATTACAAATCTAATCAACTACTGCCTTATCTGTTTCAATTTTCTTTTATAATTTGTTCTTTTAGATTAACAATAACCCATCCAATTCTACCCGGCAAGTTGCGTACTGTAAATGCTACACATCATGTTAAAGTTTGGAGAGCCTTGAAAAAACACAATTACAAATGCTACAAAGTACACGTATCGTACGTTTTACTTCCTGGGGATACTGAAAGACGATTAGAATGGTGTCACTGGCTTAGCAATCACTTCAATAGGGATGAAAATTTTTTAAACAACATTATTTGGTCGGACGACAGTAAATTTACAAATCATGGTTTATTCAATCGAAATAACGAACACGTCTGGTCGCTTGAAAATCCAAGAATCAACAGGCCAGTTCGAAATCAAGTCAGATTTGGGTTAAATGTTTGGGCAGGAATTTTGGGAGATCAAATTATTGGACCATTTATTTATGAAGAAAATCTAAATTCCGAACGTTATCTAAATTTTCTTAGAACTACATTTGAAGAATATTTGGATGATATTAATTTAAGGAGACTTCCAGAATTATGGTTTCAACATGATGGTGCACCACCGCACAATACAAGGGCTGTTTGTGATTATTTGAACGAACAATTTCCAAATCAGTGGATTGGGAATAGGGGAGTAGTTCGTTGGCCTGCAAGGTCACCGGACCTCTCTCCACTAGATTTCTTTTTGTGGGGAGTTTTAAAAAATAAAATTTATGCAGAACCAATTAACGACATTGCCGACCTACGAAATAAAATTTTACTTTCTTTTAATTCACTACGAAGAAGAGACGTTCAACGTGCTATTAACAACATTCGACGAAGAATAAATTTATGTATAGAAAAGAACGGAGGATATTTCGAATATCTTCTCTGAACGTTTTGTTTTGTTTTAAATTATTATTATTCTAATATTTCTTCACTCCTCTCATCATTGAGGCAACTTCCATACTTCTTTTGAGTTTTATGAAAAGATCCACAAAGTGCAATGCTTCTATCTAATTTATTAAACAATGTTCTATGTGTTTAGCGTTTTTCTGGATATTGTTTGAATTAAATTTGGTTTGATGTTAAGTTATTGTTGTTAACATAATAAATTTTTAAATTTTCGTCTTTCTTGATTTATAACGGTAATTTTTATAACTGAAAATTTTACTAAATTCAGCTTTCGTAATGTACCTACGAAATAAAACTTCGAAGGCATATCAAAGCTTTTTTGTTTTTGTCTTCCCAGCAAATCATATCGAGGGCGTCATATCATAAGGACGTATCAGCATAGGATTATAATGGCGCTTACGCCCTTCTGATATGACGCCCTCGATATCTTTGCACTGTTATTTTCAACAGTTTCTTTCATTTATAGTTAGTTCACTTTATTAAATAGGGATGTGTGATACATGTAGAAACATCAGAAAAAATAAATCTATTTAATGGTATTAAAATCCAATATGGCGGCCATAAGAAAAAATGAAGTTGATGATGGTCAGAGCGAAACGAAACGTTGTAAGTAAAATCTAATGATATCATCGTAAAGAGCTCAAAAAAGTGCCTGTAGGATGTATTCATTTTGTTGTGATCCCTGTAATAATAACTTCGGAAAAAAACAAAAAAGAAAATTACGTTTTTCGGTTTTTTGGAAATATTTCAAGAACTAAAAATCGTAGAAGATATTTCAAAACAGATTATTGTTCAGCACTAAAATACGCAACTTTGCCCCAATTTAATCGACTTCGTATCTCTTACCGTTTCCGAGATCCCAATGGTGAGCCTCGAATTTGTAACAGCCTGTATAGGATATACCGATTAGAACGTTCCCAGAAACGTTGTTAAACATTAAACTATGCGTACAGAAAATTTCGAATACGAATAAAGCTGTATTTACATGGAGCGTTGAGCGCGTTAAAACGCCTAGCGTATTGTACTCTCATTGGCTACTGATCTTTACGTAACGATCATTAACCAATGGGAGGACAGTACGCCCGGCGTTTTGACGCGCTCAACGGTCCATGTAAATCCAGCTAAAGGCTTTTCATATTTTATTATTCTGTCGTGGGCCGTGGCAGCTCCGAAATTTGAAAGCTCGAAAATCCATTCACAGTGTTGCCAACTTCGTAGATTTTCTACTAAATCTGGTAGATTGGGACTTTAATTTAGTGACAAAATTTTTAATCTGGTAGATGGTAGAAAGTCTGGTAGATTATATAAATTATTTAGTGAATTTCCGGTAATTTTTTGGTAATTAGCTAAATCAGTTTTGATACGATGATTTGAATGTGCGGTAGGTTAACTTGCGGACAAAAAAAGTGGCCCGTTACATTGAAATTTAATTGACGTTTTAATGATTAACATAAAACATTGCTGTTACGTACGAATCTGAGAATCTATAGCAACATTTACAATTTGTAAATTAAGCTGTCCTTTTTAAAATAGAACATGAGATGACAGCTGTCATGGATCTGTTCTATTATTAGTGATTTCGATATACTTGTACTACAAAATAATGGCGATTCTTTCAATTACATTGAATAAGTTTATTCTTGTTTAAAATAAGTAAACTTAAAACATAAGGAACACAGAAATTCTTTAATTCAAAACAAACACCACAACAAATTTTCAAAAATTTACCTCCATGCAATATCCTAAACGATCATAAAAGTTGTTAATTAATTGCATTAGGTAGTTACTTTACTTGTCCAGGGGTAATTCTTTCCGCCTCGCCACTTTTATTTTTCGAAGGAATGAGATTAATAAAAGAAAACAAAATTTACATATTAGAGAAAAGAGAATTGTTCTTTGAAAAAGGGGCTGTCCTAGATCATCCCCCACATCACAAAAGTAGAGCCTAAAAGTGACTACACGTCTTTCATTTTATAAAAATGAACGTCGAAAATTTATGTATTCCTTTTTAACAAATACAAAATCGGTTTCACCCTTGAACATATTTAATATTAATCGCAAATTTTTAATTATGTAATTCTTAATATTATTTAATAATTAAAGCTGGTTCTTGTCCGATGAAAATTGTATCATCACAAACTCTTTTAAACGTTTAAAAGAGTTTGTGATACTTAATATTTAAGATGAAAATAAACAACGTCATTAAAAAAGTAAAGAGACGATGATGGCAATTGAATGGTCGCCCTTTACATTCAACAGAAATTTTCGTCCCATCTTTAACAGTGAGAGAGCAATTTTAAAATCGCATGTCCCTTGTAATGGTACGTAATTTTTACTTTTATCTTTATCAAAAAGTACCTAGAGATTTTATGCATTTTTTGAACAAATGTAAAATTGCACTTCTTTAGCCTGTTCTTTCAACTTTAGATAATAATAAATATGTAATTAATTAAATATTGAACAGCGAATTTTCATAATTGATATACGTTTCGTTATTTTAGGAGACACTGGAAACTAGATGAATAATTGTATCACAAACTCTTATGCCGGAACTCCCTCAGCCAGGGAAGCGATTTCACCCCCACTTCCCCCGGCAGCAATACACTTGGCGCTACTATCGCGTACTTACATTGGGTGCATTCAGGGACGCTCAGCGGCTTAGGTAAGCTGTAAGCGTTTTCTAAGTGTCAGCACACAGTGATTCCCTGAACGAAGTTCTGAATGGCAGCTATCTCACACGTTTTGACAGCTTGACTTACTATATGGGCGAGTTAAATAAACGGTCAATCTGCACAAAATCGTCAAGTCAATAGTCAGAATAAATTATCTGACCAATTATCGACGGGAAAAATTGAATACTGACCAGTTTAACCGTTCACTTACCCCTGCCTATGTTAACCTTAAATATTACTATTAATACGTAACTAGTATTAATCTATTGGTTTTGAGTGTAATACATAGTTCTATAAATATGAATAATGGTAAATTATAGATTATTTATATAATGATGACAATGCAAAATTATGAACATTATTTGTTTAATGACAGGTTAGTTCACGGTTAGTTCAACTGGTAACTTTAAATTATGCTCCCACCACTTTTTTTGATCGCGCTGAGGAACTCAGCCTACAATTTATGCGCTGAGTAAATATCTCAGCGGCTTTCTTTCAGCGATCTGTCAGCTTGTCCGTTCAGGGAAATTGCTTACTTTAGCCTTTCAGCCGCTGAGCGTCCCTGAATGCGCCCATTTATTCGTATGGTTTGCGCGCTATAATATGTAGATGGCTTTAAATGCAGTACACTTTTTTATCGTCAGAAATTAAATCAAATTTAGACATTTCTCTTAAAAAAAGTATTTAAAAAAGCAATTCAGTTGCATTTTCGTCAAATTAGGTGTAGGAACTGTCTCAGAAACTATTTTGTAAATATTTTTCTTCTGTACAAGCTTTTATGAATTCTAAAAAAATATATATTGCTGAAAAGAAAATATATTAGGCGATAGTTGATGTCAAAACAAGATTAGTCTAATTTTTCTCGATAGGAAAAAAAACGGAAAAAAGACCTGAAATTTGCTAATAATAACTATTGTAAAATATTTACAGATTTACATCTCACAATTTTAAATACGCATTTATGTAACTTAATTGTAATTTTTTCTCCCCTTTGTGATGCGCTTTTGTTTTTTTGTGAGAGCTCTAAAAGATATTACATACAAAATCCCACAACTATTGTATTTAAAGTTGTTCTTATCTCTTAAAATAATACTTCTAGGTAGGCTGAAAAGTATTTAAAAGTTTTCAATAAATTGATGAATAACACAAAAACTAGTAAACCAATTACACGATATTTATATACAGTGTCTTATAGACAGTGTATGTTTGTTATCAGGACTGTTGTGACTCAAGGATAAAAAATTTGGAAAAATATACAGGCTGTTCCATTTTAAAAAATTATATTTTTTTGTCCACCCGGTATATATAAAACGCTACCGCGAAACTGCTAGTATAGGTGAAATCTACATAAAAATCCATATAAGACCAATTTTTAAATTTTTTGAATCGGTTAATAATTAAAAAAATAAACCTTTTGTTTTTGTTACGTGCTACAATTTTGGTCACAAATTAAAAAAAAGCAGCCATTTTGATTTTTCTATTTTCTACTAAACCATAACAAGTGTCAAAATTTGCAAAGACGCAAAAACGTTCACTAATGAATGACTCTTTCTAAAAATAAAATAACCATATACAGGGTGGAGCATAGGAACCTGACGATTTTCGTAATGAAATAGCACACACAATTTGCTAAATTTTTATTTAATGTTTGTTTTATAAGAAAGGTAACTTTATGCCATTTTATTTTTTAAAGAGAACATCAGTGAGATGGGCTCCACGATTTCTTACACACTGTTCTAATCTTTCTCGAAGGTTTCTTATTACTCGCTCAATCATCTGCGGAGGAATGGCTATAATTTCGTCTCCAATTGCGTCAATTAGGAATTGATCGTAACACTGTATGGTTTCAGCAAGATGGGGCGATATCCCACACGGCAAGGCGAACAATGTCTGTGTTGCGAGAAATGTTCCCTGGACATTTAATTTCACGATTTGGTGATGTTCCTTATCCTGCTCGTTCTCCCGATTTAACCTTTTGTGATTATTGATTGTGGGGTTACCTTAAGAACAAAGTTTACACTCCTCGGCCCGCCACTATTCAAGACTTACAGCAGCGAATAAGAGACGAAATTGCAGCCATTCCTCCGCAGATGATTGAGCGAGTAATAAGAAACCTTCGAGAAAGATTAGAACAGTGTGTAAGAAATCGTGGAGCCCATCTCACTGATGTTCTCTTTAAAAAATAAAATGGGATAAAGTTACCTTTCTTATAAAACAAACATTAAATAAAAATTTAGCAAATTGTGTGTGCTATTTCATTACGAAAATCGTCAGGTTCCTATGCCCCATCCAGGTATTTGTTCTTCGTGTATGGGCTTTTTTTTTTTCAATAAGAGGCACTGCAAGCACTTAGATTTTTCTATTTTGTGACTAAACCGTAAGAAGTAGGTATCAAAAATTACAAAGACGCAAAAAAGTTTCCTAATGAAAGCTTCCTTCTAAAAACTTTCACACTAGCTGCACAGCTGTCTACTCCAAATTACTAAACCCATCTAAAAATATGACTTAACTTCCCGTAGCTACTCATGCCAAATGTCATACAAATTGGTTCAAGCATTCTTTTTTTATAAGAATAATTAACTTTTTTCCAACAACTTTGAAGCAGAATACTGCCTTAATGAAGCAATTTTGGATATCGATAAATTGGGTTAAATCATCTTATTTTTGAGGAGTCTGTGATTAAACCATGTCCACGGAATTTAGCGACACGCTGTATATGAATATACAAATGATTCAAAATGTTTGTAGCCGATATTTTCAAAACATCGGTAATATTCGATTACTCTCGGTTCGAAGTCATCCATTTTTAGCTGCAATATCTTATCCTAGTTACAAACCAGTGATTCAGCGATACGTAAGTAGCGGCGGAGAGACGCGACGCACGCTTCTCCTTCGAGTGTCCGTGAAAGACTGGCGAACGGGTTGCTGCCGTTGCGGGGTACAGAATACTACGTTTATTCGTGTATATGAAGCTCTATTTCAATAAATGTCTGTTTATTTATAAAAAATTAAAAATTACAAAAAAGGAAACAACATTCGTTTAGGTAATTATGAAATGATTATTCTAGTATTTTTTTTAATTTAAAATAATGCATATTTTCCGAGCAAAAAATTTCAGTGCTGCTTTCGATATTTTTTTTTCACTAAGAAAAATTAAACTAATCGCTTTTCTAAAACAACAGTCGTTTAATATAACTTCTTTTCTACAACATATATTTTTTTTGACAATTTATAACAACTGGCATAGCAGCAAAGTTATTTCAAAAAATCGTATTTCAGGAAGTTCCTGCTCTTATGTAAAGAGAAAATCCAATTAAAAGATGCATGCGTAAATAATTTTTTTTTATATTGCAAATTTAACTTCGCAATTAATATGCAAACGAAAGTTATTTTTCTTGCCTTGCCAATATGTTAATGACCTACTCGTCAAGCAGTAAAATTGATAAAATGTTGAACACGTAGAAACAAAACAAGTTTTTCGTGTAAATGATGTTTTATGGAGAAGACCGATCTGGTATAAAGTTGCGGTGCAAAATTAACTGTTCGCACAGTTTTGAGGCATTTATCCCGAATAAAAGGTAGGTAGGTATAATCCAGCTATTTTAATTATATAATTAAAAAATACTTAATTTTGAAAATGCGCTTTAGATAATGCGTAAACATTTTTTTTGCAGACGACGCGACAGTCAAAAAACGGGACGTAACAAAATTTCGTTTGGTTTTCAATCCGCCGAGCTTCCACTGACGTCGTCGTTCAATTAGCAAGCGCCCGCTAAATTTTTATAAACATCCAGCTCCGTATAAAACACCCTGTGTTTGTAATCGTCCAATGCGACGGTGTTCACCATGAAATTCTTTCGACCGAGAGCCCTCCACACCCTGAAAACGCACGCCAAAACCTCACCGCAAGTTCAAGAAGAGCGTGTTGCATTTACAAAGGTTTTTCCCCTACTGGTAACAAATTTGGCTAGTACTGGAGAAGAACTAATCAATAAACAGATGATCAAAGTGCTAGAACGAAACGTCCCCAACGGCACCAAGAGTAGAGGTATGGCGGTTGTCTCGACTTATAAGGCCCTGGAAAGCCCAGTTAAATTAACCAGCGAAAACATAAGGCTCGCCAGTATATTAGGATGGTGCTTGGAAATCAATCAGTCAGCCCTACTCATACAAGACGACATGTATGACGCATCAGAAACTCGCCGTGGCTCACCGTGCTGGTACAAAACGAATACGTCAGCAGCTTTCAACGACAGTGTTTTGTTGGAAAGCGGCGTTTTTCGCTTGTTAAAACGTTACTTCTCGTCTCACCCTTGCTATGCGAGGTTTACGGAGTGCTTTCACGAGGTTACCCTTGCGGTTGCAATGGGCGAAATCCTCGAAACCACCTTCGTCAAGGAAGGAAGAGCAAATATAAATTCGTTCACGGCCGCGAGATACGACACCCTCATTTGTTATAAAACGGAGCCATACGCCTTTTTGTTTCCGGTGAACCTGGCATTCCACCTCGCTGAAAAACTCTGCCAGAAACGGCTCGAGTCGATTCTGCGAGAGATGGGTCATCTTGTTCAAGCTACCAACGACTACTTGGATTGCTTCGGGGATCCAACTGACACGGGCAAAATAGGAACGGATATAAAAGAGGGTAAATTCTCATGGTTGATCACGACCGCCTTGGAAAGGGCCATTCCAGCTCAGAAAGAGATACTGAGTGCAAACTACGGAAACGATTGCCCAGAAGCTGTTTGGAAAGTGAAGCAAATTTACAACCAGTTGGATATGCGAGGAATCTTTGGAGATTATGAGGGGCGGAAGTTAAAATTTATCAAGGTTGAAATCGAGAAAATGTCGGCAGGTTTTCCACACATGTCGCTTCTAGAGTATTTGGCGAGCATCGTTGAGCCGAAAAATTGGAAGGAGAAAGAATGGTGGAATTTGTAAACATTGTGTGTGCTGTTATGTGTATGGAGTATAAGAAAATTAACTTTATTAATGTGTTCTTGTAGTTTACCTATCCTCGCGCCCTAACCTCGTCGGCCTTGTCCGACTCGATCCCTGTTCAAACCCTGTTCCTAAGTGCATAAACGAACACAGGGGCGTGTTCGAAAATACAGGGAGTAACAAGTATAAGAGTTATACCAACAGAGCGAATAAAGTGAAAAGCAAAATATACAAAATGATTTATATGAGAGAGAAAGAATATTACCCAAGAGCCAAGAGTAACACGGTTAGTTTAAGCAACCTTGCGGTAAAAAAAAAATACGTGGGTAAACATGGTTATTTTCAAGGAAGAAAAAAAAACAGATTATTTTTTAAATTTTTCATTGACAACTTGTTAATGATGTTTCAGCCTTACTATTGGTATACATTGTTCACGACCTATTTAGACTCTAGAGGGCCATGCTTTTTTTTCGTCAAGTTACGTACATGGATTTTGATAGAACTCAAAATGTGACAAATGTAAAATTCTGACACTTTAACGTCAGTCCCATCGACTATATTGCTTCTTATACTCTACGTTGGCATGAAGAAATTAAAATAATAGCATTAAAACAAATAAATTACTTGTGACTTTGTAATACTAAGTCAAAATGCTCAAAATCATCAATGTTTTTTGGTGTCAGTTTTCAAAAATATAACCATCAAATTGGAACATATTCACTTTGAGGTACCAACAAAAGTGTCACCCTAACATGGCCTACTCTGAGTCTAAAAAGATCGTGAATGGATTATAACAAGGAAATCATTAAAGCCGGAAGCGGACAAAAACTAAAGTAAGTAACTGACAGCCAAATCCACATTGTCGATCAATGCTGCCAATTCTACCGATAATTCGGTAGATCTACCGATTTTGAACTCAACTTTTTTAATTATGTGACTGATGAAACATAACACGTTTCCTTCATGTTTACAAAATTTTAGACAGTTTTTCAAAAAGTTTTCTTTCTTTTGTTTCATTTTACGTCAAAAATTGCACAAATTTCAAATTTTAATTTTAGAAAGTTTCATTTATTTAATGAGAATTTTTCTTAATATTCGTTATTTTTTGTAATTTTATAAATTTTGTTGATTTCTCGATCGTCTCTTTTATTTTATTTTATTTTTTATCAAAAATGCCCAATTGTCAATTTTTTTTAAATTTTATAAATTTGTCGATCGTCTTTTGTTATATTTTTCGCCAAAAATTACACAAATTTCAAATTTTAATTTTTGAAAGTTTTGTTTATTTAATAAAAAAATTTTAATTTTTATAATTTTTTGTAATTTTATAGAAAGTACAAAGTATTGTTTATTTAATGAGAATTTTTGAATTTTTAATTTTTTGTAATTTTATTTAATATTTTTTTGAAATTTTATTCAATGAGATTTTTTTTATTTTTATTTTCTTAAATTTTATAATAATAATTTTATAAATTTTCTTTATTACTCGATCGATCGTCTTTTGTTTTACTTTACGTCAAAATTGCACATATGTCAAATCTTAATTTTAGAAAGTTTTGTTTATTTAGTATCAATTTTTTAATTTTATAAATTTTCTTTATTTCTCGATCGACTTTTGTTTCATTTAGCGTCAAAAATTGCACAATAACTGTCAAATGTCTTAATTTTAGAAATTTGGACCCAGTTTTGTTTATTTCAGGAGAATTTTTAAATTTTTTTTCAAAAATAAAAATCGCCTGAATAATATCAGTGATTTAAATTAGCTCAACTTAAACTCAACCGAAATTCAGAGACATCTATCGGAATTTTTCACAACTACCTTCCGAAATACTTCGCTTGGTCGGTTGACAGCACTGTTGCTGATTGTCGCTCACAGTCCCACATACATATACCTAGGAAGCATATACAAAGTGGTCAAGAATAATTGTTTGAGTTAGCAGTACTGAATTTTACTTTTAAATGGTTTGTACAACTGAATTACAGCTAAATTTAAAAAAAAAAACGGGAAATGAAATTTTTCCAATAGTAAATTTGGTTGCATTTGTCAATTAATTGTGTACTTGACAACATGGACTTGACAATACATATCTTTAAAAAAAATCTAACCTATTTATTTCTAAACTGACGTAGCGTTAGATAATCCTAACCTATTTCTAATAAAGTCATTTTCATGCTATGAAAATATTGAAAAAATGTGCCAATTTTTTTTGACATTTCCCGTTTTTATTGATTTCAGCTGTAACTTCCGGTTGTTGACAGCTTGACACTGGGAACCGCCGTTTTACAAGCGTTATTTGACATTTAAAATTCAAATTAAAACGCTAATCTTTATTTATATAACTTACAATCTTATCATTGTTCAGGTTACGCCAAATAAACCAATAAAAAATATATCCGGTTACAGTGTTGCAAATAACTGAATAAATAAATGCTTGTAATTGTGTTGCCAATTCAAACAGTTATTCTTGGCCACTTTGTAGATGATTTTAGCCTGAAAAATCTGTCGTGCAATGTCCATGTGTGTAAGGTAAATCCAATAATATTAGGTATTTAAATAAAATAAATTTTGTACCATTTCATTCATTCATTTCAATTTCATTACTCAATGCGGGTAAGAGCGGTTTTTTTTTAATTTGAAAAGGGTAATCGGCTTAGAGTGGATTGGGAACACTGGTCGCTATTATAGGGTGCGTTTCATTTGCGCGCTCAAATGCTTTGAGCGCTAATACGCGTTGCTTAAACCATTCCGTTTGGGTTTGCAAACGCTTATAAAGCGCCAGCTGACGAAATGATAACGTCATAGTTTTCGCTCACAATTGCTTATTCCATGGAGGTAGGGCAGCAAAAGCGTAAGCGCTTATGCCCCTAACGGAACGTATGAGACGTGTATGAAAAGATCAGCTAATCATAGTCAGATTATAAACAAACATTACACTTCTGAAACAGCTGCAGCAGCTATGATTGGATCAATTTCACTACTAAAATTATATTTTTAAGGTTATGAATTCGTTGTGCGAACAAAAGTCAAAAGAAACACCTTTGCGTATAACGGCTTAAGCGACTAAACGCTAAAGGAAACAACAGAAAACAGCGCTTATAAGCGTGAGCGCTTAAAGCGTGTGAGCGTGCAAACGAAACGCACCCATAATAATTATAGCTGATTATTGTTGAGTTCGGAAATTCACGCGGTGCAAGCTCCGAGTGAAGAGTAGAGTGAGAGCGCAACTGTTTTGATTTACGTAAAAGTGAGATAAAAGTGCTCGAGGAGTGAATAGAGTGAGCATGGAGGAATTACCGAATCCAGCATATAGCGACATTTTTAAGCCGATAGCGAAGTAAAGGATTGATTTGTGTTTTATTAAAAATAAAAAATAAGGAGGTTTATGTCTTAATTTTTACTATTGGGAAAAAATATCTTAAAAATTTAATTTATTTTCGACTCTTTTTCCGTAAAAAGTAGGATATATATTTGAAATATTTTAATTTTTAAAGAATTAAAACTGTCTTTTTGATTGACAGTGACGATTAAAGTTTAATCCTCGCGAGTTCGCGACTGTACATTTCCTTTTTAATTTAGAATTAGGATATCTTCTAAGAGTATAGCCAACCTAAATAATTCTAGTTTGAAATTGCTTTTCACGAGATTACTGCAGTATTACTACTTTCGTTTAGATTTAAACCTTTCAGCTTAGGCGAATCAAATAAATTGCAATATTGATGATTAATGATTACCTACTTTTCGAACGATATTTTTTTACTCTACTGTTGGCATTCTATGATGAAACGACGATGACTGCACGATTTCCCTTTCATAAATAAAATTCGCTGACCACACGTCAAAGGCGAACCTGTTGGAGGCGTGCGTGATTAAGAGAACATGAACAATCACATTTTCGTAAAGGAAGTTTCAGCCGTGATAAAAAATTCCAAGAGGTGATGCTTGCAAGGCGCCGCCGTACATGTTGTTGTGCAATACCAATACGTTGAATGATTTTTCACGTGCCCAGTGAGAGTATAAATAGGTAGTGCACCGTCGCGCATCTCTCGAAAATCGTCCGTGTTCCTGTCCGAAGAGCATTCACCATGGGTTTATTGACTGAGGGAAGTCCGCTGTCGTGGGAAGAAACCAAGAAGTTGTCCGATCACGTTCGGGAGCACGGCATAACACAGTTCATAAACCTGTACAAACGTCTGCGAGACCGACAGGGGGACGTGTTGAAATGGGGCGACGAAGTTGAATATATCATCGTGAAATTTGACGACGAGAGGAAACGAGTGCAGCTCAGTTTGAGAGCAAAGGAAGTGCTCGATGCCTTGAACGAAAAGGAACGCGTTGACCCAAGCGGTGTTAAGTCTCTGTGGAGGCCGGAATACGGTGCTTATATGTTGGAAGGTACTCCAGGTAAACCGTACGGGGGCTTGATGGCACATTTCAATATTGTCGAGGCAAACATGAAGTACAGACGTGAAGAAGTCCAACGGCTGTTGGAACCTGGAGAGGCTGTATTGACGCTGACTAGTTTCCCCAGGTAAGAATTTACTTTATTTAAATAAAGTATCAATGCCAAAATACACTGAGCTACACAAAAAAGCGAATCACTGATATTTTTACATATTTTGTATTTTTAAAGACATTTGCTTTTTGTATCTCGATGTATAAGTCAAAGTTAGACTATTTTAGGGACTGTTGCAAGAGAAAAGTAGATTTTGTTGAAAAAAGTAAGTGTTTAATGAAATTTAAAAAAGTAACAATTGATTCAATTCCTCATTCTTTAAAATTGAAAATGATGAACGAATAAAAATTAGTAACGGGTAGTGCCACCTCAGGTTCGAATAGCATCCTGGATACGTTGTGACATCCCTTCTATGAAATGTTCAATGGCATTTTGATCCACTTGCTCCCACTCTTGTATCAGGGCATTTGACAACTCTTCCAGCGTCTCTGGAACAGGTACATGAGCTCCTAGCATGTCCCAAACGTGCTCCAGTGGGTTAAGATCAGGATTCCTTTATGGCCACTCCATCCTTTGAATGCCGACCCCATTTAGATATTTAGATGGTCAAGAATTATCATTCATTAAAATGAAATTATTTCTAATAAACAGTGCAAAAGGCACTACATGTTCTTGTAAAATGTCTCTTATGTATCTATCGCCTGAACCCCCTTGCACCACCACCAAGTCTGTATGAGCTTCAGCAGAGATCCCACCCCATACTATCACAGATCCACTATTAGGAGTGAGTCGTGGCACTATGTTACACTGAGCGTATCGCTCTCCAACTCTTCACCATACTTTCTGTCGATCATCAGGCGATCTGGGACAGAACCGGAATTCATCACTGAAGAGAATCTCGAAAATGTTATTCAGATGAGAAATTTATTTAAATTAATATTGTCTATTAAAAAAGAATGAAGTAATTGCATTATTGTATCTTGTTGACCACTGAAAGTGTGGAGATCCAAATGAAATGCAAAACGAAAATGCTCCTGCAATGAGAAGTACATTTCCCCAACTTACGGTGTAAATTTCATTAGCACTTGAAGCTTATTTAATTCAGTATTAAAAGTACGAACGAATGCACAAAAGATTGCACAGAAAAGCCGAATCTACTTTCCTTATCAAAACAAACATTTTTCTAAGTGCACAATTATTATCATCAAGTGACATCAAATCGTACATTGCATAATAAATCTCAGTTAAAATGCAACTAATCACAGTGATTAATTTCGTATATCTAATATGTTGATAAGAGTGAGCTAGTTTTTAAAAATAGAACAAAAATAGGAAGTGTCTTAGTGAATGTCATTGTACTAAAGCGTATGTGGTGGGATATCTAATCAATGATTAGCAGAAAGTGCCACATCATCCTACTCAGATAGGATCAATATTGTGTTACCTTGAAAGCGTGTTCCTACATGTTGCATCATTTTTATTTATTGTTTTCAATTCCAAGAAAATTTACCTGGCACATTTTATGTTTTCAGACTCAACAAAAAAATTCTGTTTTTACAAATATTCTGTACCTAATTGTAAATAAGATCAGTTCTTTTTTAAATTGGCTTTCAAGTGAAAATGCATTTCAGACTGGGTTGTGAGAATTTCTCTGATCCACTGGCGATCCCCACTCCGAATGAGGGTGCTACTAGATCACTTTTCTTTCCTGACGAGGCCATTTTTCCAGGCCACCCTCGCTTCAAGACTCTATCTAGAAACATCAGGGAACGCAGGGGAGAGAAAGTGGCCATCAACTTACCAAGTACAGGCGTAATTTTCTTTTTATCGAACAAGTCGACTTCATGATGACATGTTACAGTTTTTAAAGACATAAACACGCCGATACCTGTTGATGACTCGCACTTGCACAGCAAGGCGGCAAAACTGGACCACGTCTACATGGATGCGATGGGCTTCGGAATGGGGTGCTGCTGCTTACAGTTAACGTTTCAGGCTTGCAATATCGGAGAAGCACGCACTCTGTACGATCAACTGACACCGTTATGTCCAATTATGGTAACTTCAGTTTTGAATTTTAGATTTTAATTAGGCTATTTAATATGTGTAATGGAAAACGTCGGGCCTGTACTTAGCCGCACACGTTCAATTCGTAAGCAAGCAAACTTACACGTTGTAGTACAGGGCTTCTATAAATGATTCTAACATCGTATTACCTCTGATAAACAAATGAAAATGTACCACTAACCACCGATACTGAACACAGTCACTGATAACGTAACCTCACTTTTAATCACGATTCAAACAAGCTTTGTTATTGCTTAAGAAATTGTTATTCTCTTCATTCATCGGTCTTAAATAATCACACATCTTTTTCAGAAACATATTTAGTGCAACATATCAATTTAAGAAATAACTTGTAAACTCGAAACATTTTGTACTGGTGTTGTGTTTAAGCAATTCCTTGGAGGAAAACAGCAAAACACTTTCATTGTGATGTCTGTTCAAAATTATTTGTTACTGACATAAAACGAAGGTATTGTAAATTTCATAACATTAAATAATTTAAGTAAATTTTTAGTTTTTTAATTTTGTATAAGCGAAGTTTTACAAATTCACTTCATAACCTAAAAGTTTCAAGTGTTGACACCTGGTTGACACTGACATTTGTAGAATACACATTCAAAAGGAGGTGGAATATCCAACGCAATATTCAATGCCTACTTCGATCATTTATCGAAGTCCTGTATAAATTTATAGTAACTCATAGGGCCAGTTGTACAAAGTAGGTTTAAACTGACGCTCAACTGAACCAGGTTCAAAGTAAACAAATTCGCATAGGATCTTAATGACATATGGCAATTAATGCAAACATAAATAAAATTTGATGCGATTTTGTTCACTCTGAACCTGGTTCAGTTGAACGTCAGTTTAAACCTCCTTTATACAACTGGCCCATAGTAAAATTCGTTTTACAGCTTGCATTAACTGCAGCCTCTCCACTTCATCGTGGCTTTATAACGGACGTGGATTGTCGGTGGAATGTGATTTCTTGCTCGGTGGATTGTCGCACGGAAGAGGAGCGTGGCCTGAAGCCGCTGAAAGAGAACAAATTCGTCATAAACAAGTCGAGGTACGATTCTATTGACTCGTACTTATCCGAGCAGGGGCAAAAGTATAACGACGTGCCGTTGATTTTCGACAAGGCCGTTTATGAGAAACTCAGGGACAATGGAATTGATCACCTTCTTGCCCAGCACATCGCTCACTTGTTCATACGGGATTCTGTCTCGTTGTTTTCAGAAAAGGTCAATCAAGATGACGAGCATGATACGGATCATTTCGAGGTTAGTTTATAATCAGTAATTAATGGCACTAGGTAGATCTTGTAAAGTATATTGAAACAAAAACTATTACACTACAAATTTATTCTATAAGGTTCTACAAGGGCCCCAAATTAATTCTACTAACGTTGCATTTATTTACAGAATATACAGTCAACGAACTGGCAGACGATGAGGTTCAAGCCACCCCCGCCTAATTCGAAAATTGGCTGGCGGGTGGAATTCCGACCCTGCGAAATACAAATTACAGATTTCGAGAACGCAGCGATCGTTTGCTTCGTTGTGCTAATGACCCGAGTTATCTTATCCTATCAACTTAACTTCATTATTCCCATCAGCAAGGTAAGCTTTGCGTTTTCTCCGCCCGCACATTTCAAACGATCATTATTTACCTACCAGGTGGATGAAAATATGCAGAACGCACAGAAAAGAAACGCTTGCCTCAATCAAACCTTCTGGTTCCGCAAGGACATTACGACCCAGATCAGTCCCCCAGAAGCCGACAAGTGCTGTCGTAGCTCAACTAACTGCCTTGACATGCAATGTGACAGTTTTGTTCCTATGACGGTGAATCAAATAATAAACGGAAAGGTATAATGTATTTTGCTCGACGATTCATTAATGTAATGCGTAATTCCATCGCAGGAAGGCGAATTTCCAGGTTTGATTCCTCTAATCAACAACTACTTAAGTGGCATGGACGTCGATGCGGATACCCACTGCACCATCCAGCAGTACCTCAAGTTTATTCAGAAGCGAGCGTCTGGTGATATTCTTACGACAGCTTCGTGGCTACGAAAATACGTCACGGCTCATCCCGAATATAAGTAAACTCTGCTGGCAATTTGTTTTAATCTGACGTTAACGAACCCTGCTCTTTCAGACAAGACTCCAAAGTAACCGAGTCGATCAACTTTGATTTACTGAAAACGGTTAAGGGAATACAGTCGGGAGAAATTTCGTGTCCGGAACTACTGGGTTATTCCACCATGTCGAAAACGAAAGAAAACATTCCATCGGCTTTAACGAAGGAAGCTTGTTGATTGTGTGACGAGCGTAACGGGAGTAGTTAGAATTTTTTTTTAATTTGCATTTAATGTAATGAATTGTTTAGCGAATTAAGTGATCTACAAGTACGTGATTGGCGTTTTCGTGTGAACACAGTTGCACATGTTTTTGTTTAATATAATATAAATGATTGCAAACTGAAACGTAATTTTAATGTGTAACTTAATCTCGATTTTCTTGTTAGATTTGTTGATGTACTTTAAATACTTTATACTTGCGTAATGGATCATGTTGCTGCCTTGTGTAAATTTTATTCTAGTTTAGTTCTGTTGTGTTTGTGATTAGTTCAGCGTACGTGCCACATACAAATTACAGGAAGACAGCCAGTATTTCACACTTCAAAATGGTGCATTTAATATTATATTACTGTAGTAGTGACCTGTGAGACTACTTAGTAGGAATATAATTTTTTATTGTTTATATTTGTTGTACTATGAAATAAATACATTTTTACACTCTTGATTTTTTTTTGAACATTTGATTTTAACTCGAAAAAGTTTTCTTGATTAGTAACTGCTTATGTAATAACAATATACAGTGCCACTCATAACATGGAAATTTTCAGTATTTGTTAAACATTAATTAACAAGCAGTAAAGAAAATATATTATTAAACAAAAAATAAGCGGAAACAAATTATGTTTATTAGGATAATTCTGCGCATCTGGCAACACTGTTGCATCTAGGGCAGTGTTGCCAGATGGGAATTTTTCTAATTTTCCCATGTCGAAAAATCTCAGGCGTTTGGGAATTCTTTTGCAAGATTTGTGGAGAAGTTAAACTCGTGTATTTTAATAAAAATGAATCAATCTAAAAGAATTCCTTGAGGTTCTAAAAAAGGCAGTCACTGTACCAGTAGGTACAGAAGAAACGAAACTGTGTAGAGATAGATAACTTTAGACCAATATCGATCGCGACTCAGTAATTTCTCTAAAATAATTGAAAAAGTCCTCGCTCTTAAAATAACTAAATTCTTAGATAAATACTCAATACTTGCAAAAAATCAACATGATTTTCGACATGATCATTCGACTGAAACTGCTACTATTGATATCTTTCAAAACATACAGAATAATTTAGATTTAATAAATAAAATAAAACTCATAGCGTTTACGATTAACTTGCACCGATTGTACTCAGTGTATTTGCACCTTCTTTTAACCTCATGTAATAACACGAGATGAAGATATTCTGAGTGCGCACTAGTGCGGTCAATCAAAAACGCTATCAGTTGTCACTACCAAGCCACCACCACCATGCGATAAATGAACTTTTTCACTGACGTTGCACAAATATCATAGGTGCATTCGACATCACGCTCGGAGTCTTCCTTTGTTTCACTCTTACATACACTGAATCTCATTCGCTCTCCCTCACACTTCTGCTCAGAGCGTGTCCTGAGCATAATGTCGAACGCACCCCATAAGGCTTGTTCGGGTTCTCACCAGGACAGCAGTGTTGCCAACTGTCCTACTCATAAAGTAGCGGACAGTTGTTTTTTAAATAGCTAGAAAGTAGCTGAAGAATTATTACGCACCACATCGAATTTTTCTCCATATTTATTTTTTAATTATTTTCAAAAGTTTCGTAGTTAATATTAATGAGTAATTTAGAACAGGGCCGAGCAACGGTAGGGGAACAGTTCCACCACCCCTTATACTTCTCCGCAAGTGTTTCGCGCTTATTCCAGTTTAAATTCAAATCGGCACGCCTAGAACCAACGACGCGCAATATTAGGTGTGTTTGTTATCCTGCACTAGTGCAAACCAGTGTACACTTTTTTCTTAATACCCGTTTGGTATTATTCATTGCAGTTACACTACCTTGTTTGTTATGTTAGTGTAGTGTATTTCGTGTTACACAAACTACACCAGCACGGGAGAAAGAGTAACGAGTGCAGATAGGGTAGACATGCGCAATAGATTATTAAACGTCATTTGTGTGATCGATTGCACGTGGATATGTTTTGCTAAATCTCACAAGGAAATGCAAAATGATTTATTCAAAACGTAAAATACTCGTTTACAAAGGTTTTATTTTCGCCAGATGCGTTTACAACTAAAATAGACTGCCTTGTATGCATTTTAATTCTATTTTGAAATAACATGTAAGATTTTAGGTTATAGTTGATGTTTACAAAGTTCAACGATTACAACACGTGGAAAAATAAACCGCACAAACTACACTCAAGCAGTTTGGTAGCACCAACTTCACCGCTGTACACTTCCTACACTCGCGTTACTGCACTCGTTACACGAATGCTATCCCGTGTAATGTTACCAAACAGACCTAATGTTTCGACGATTTATAATCTGTCGGTGTCAAACAGTACAAATTCCGAATCTTACATTTCCTTTATTCATAAATTCTGCACCTCTGTTATGTTTGTTTCCTGATACCTACTTTAATAACAAATGTATGCTTAAATAAATCGTTGCTTAAAAGACAAATGAAGCAAAATATTTTTTTCTTCTCCACACACCCGCACATTCACGAAAACTTATCATAGGCATTTTCCTTTATAAAATATCGGTTAAACTCCCTAGTTTTTACCTACATAATTGTCTTCATAATTGAGAGGCCTATTTAATAAAATGTACGTTACTGCATTCATTTTTGCAGCATTGCAACACAGTGCACAGTGAATCTTCGAGTACACGAAGTAAATTGTGCTCCGCTGTGGGGTTCCTGAATTCTGTTGTCATGACAACCTGATAAACACACCGTCACACAATTGTAACGGCAATGACGCGTTCTCGGGACACGTGAACTTGTAGAAGTAGGTTGGTAAGTTAGTATTGATCAGAAATTGCGAAATAAGTATTGAGACTTAGCAAGCTAATTTCTTACACTTTGGTCTTATTATTTATTATTAAAAGAAATAAAATAGTGATAAACGAATAAATATATGAAAGCTTGATTAACTTGAGGGGCACGTGCTCCTGTGCCTCCTTGAATCAGCCGCCACTGACACTAAACAAACTGACTTGACATTTGATCCCATATTTCACTTGACATGATAAATCACTAGTAAAAAATAAAGAATAAGAAATGGAGCCATCCATTTTCAAGGTATTCATTAAATTAACTCCACGTATTACTTTAGGGGTGGGTTTACAGAAAGGAAATCAAATATTTAGTTACGATTAACTATTTGATTGAGATTAAAAATAGCGTTGCCTTAGTTTGACAATTTGATTTCTATGGCAACACGAATTTTAAGCTCAATCAAATAGTTAATCGTAATTAAATATTTGATTTCCTTTCTGTAAACCCAACCTACATATATTTAAATATAAATACAAAAAAAAACATTCACTAATTTTTTACACTTATTATGGTACATCGGTTATATTTTTGGAAGAAGTACTGCTTTCAACAATCACGCTAGTACTTTCAGGTACTGGGGTCGTAGTAATATCCGTAACGGTCGTACTGCTGTAGTTGGTGGTAGTATTTGCACTGCTAGTATGAGTCAAATTGACGTTAATAGTTTGATTAAAATTCGACGTTTCGGCTTTTAATTGTTCACTTACATGGTTACTGGTTTCTAACTGATACTGTTCGCTGGGGGAAGGAGTTCTCGCTCGCAAAGGTAAGAGGTCGATGGATTGAACGTGCGCCCTAACAGCAGCGCCCGGAGGTACCGTGAACAAAGTATCTCCGAGATTTTTTACCACCGTCGAACCAAAATCGGTCCCTCCTACCCCCAACTGTAGAATTGGTCTTCCACTTCCGGCCGGTTTGAAATCGAAGTCAAAATCATCGCCCGACGGTTTGGTTCCTGCTCCAAAAATTTCAGCCCCTGATGTAGTAGATGGTCTTGAACTTGATGGAGGTTTTTTATTGCCACCGGCATCGTCATCACCATATTTTTCCGGCTTGTAAGACCCATCATCTTCTTCTACATTGACGCTTGGTAATAAATCACTTGGACGTAATGTAGTGGTCGTAGGCCTCTTAGCGGGCGGTTTGTTTTGAAACAATTCATCCAAACCAATGTCTTCGTCGTAATCAATGGGCGCGGGCGGTTTAAATCCACCACCATCACTTCCCGTACCAAAAATATTACTACTTCCCCCTGGCTTCGTTATAGATGGCCGTTGGGTCTCCGGTTTAAATCCACTCGGCCTACCACCCCCACCGTCAGTTCCGCTTCCGAAAATATTACTACTTCCCCCTGGCTTCGCTGCAGATGGCCGTTGGGTTTCCGGTTTACTTCCGATGTTGTTATCTATAGGTTTAACATGTCCACTGGCGGCTGTATCAAATAGGTCCGTGGAATCGAGGTCTTTATCTACGGAATCGTAGAAATCCGGTGGTATAATTTCCGGCCTGCCGAAGGGGAAAATCGTTGGTAAGTGAGGGCCCTTGACGTTCTTCAAAACCCGATAACCAATGCCCGGACCGGCAATATAATGTACGGCATGTTGCACCCCTTTCTCATCAAGGTAAGTGTACGACCCACGCACGTTTCCAACCGCGTCGCTAGTTTCCGTCCGCCTTTGGTCAGGCCCGACCGAAACAAATCTACAAGTTTTCATTTTACTTAAAAAAAAAAATTGTCTTTTCGTCATTACCTGTAACTTCCATCGAGGCCGCGCTGGATTGAAGTCCGTCCTCTCGGTGGATCTCCCCTTCCTCGGAAGTACCCGTTGCCATACGCCCTTGGATTCGAATCCGGAAACGGTGTTAGAACGTGGAAGCCCGTATTTCTTCCTGCTATGTACTGCACGTCGTGTCTATCGTTCTCATCGTCAAAGTAAGTGTATCGCCCGCTGACATCTCCTAATTTGTTCGCACCTTGAAACTCTTACGTATTAAAGTTCGAAAGAATAAGAAGCTGCGCGCTAACCTTCTTGCCTGGAGTACGTGGAGGTCCTAAACCCAAAGTTATAACTGGGGTCTTCATTGGGATCAAAATACGGATCGTCCTTCGAACCCACGGCTCTCGGTCCGCTTTGGCCGAGGTCGTAGTTTCTTACGATGTTTTTTCCCCTGGGCCTGTATCCCCTTGGGCCGGCCGTGTACACCGTCGTGTCTATAGCACCTGGCGGTAACGTCGTTTTTAAATCTTGAAATAACAAATTTGTTTTTCGTTTACCTGTTTCCGGGTTTCTTCCGCCGAATCGCCCTCTCACCACGTTGTTTTTGTTAGCTTGGCTGAAGTGGAACGAATCGGGGTTGGTGTAGCCGAATGCGTAAGAGCCGTCCTTGTTGAGCACGTTGAAGTCATCGTCGGCGGTTAAGACGCGGGGAAGGAACGCGGATACCAAAAGCGTCGAAGTCCACTGATGAAACAAAATGGATAAAATTACTTGGAAAGTTCAAAACTTAAGTTTATTGAATGATGTGAAGAAAATCGAATGGATTCTTCTCGGACGCATATAGCTTATACAGGCTTATACTGAGTGCGAACCTGTTTTATTCCCTCAAATGGGCAAATTTTTGTAGCAGTATGGACGCTTGCATGCGAGCCGACGAAGGGCATTTCGAACGCTTGCTACAAACATCGCGGAATTTTCTTTTAAGTAATGACGTAACGATTGGAATCCAATGACTAGGGCTGGGTCGATGTATCGATATATCGATACGTATCGATATGCCAGCTGTATCGACGTATCGAGTATCGATACGTATCGAAATATCGGATATCGAATACCGATACATATCGAAATATCGATACGTATCGAAATATCGAATATCGATATACCGGCACGTATTGAAATATCGAATTACAGACTAACTAAAGATTTTATTTATGTATTTGTATTTATATGGTCGAATATTCGCCGTTATTATTTAAACTTATTTCAGCTCTATTTTTCATCTCGTATTTTTAAGCCTCTGTTCAATATTTCAATCTTATATTTCGAAACATATCGATATATCGATACATATCGACACGTATCGGTAACCGATACTCGATACGTATCGACATTCGATATATCGATACGTATCGGTACCCGATACTCAATACATATCGATATTCGATATATCGATTCAGAAATCGTATCGAAATTCGATACACAATTTCCCGTATCGCCCACCTCTACCAATGACACCAGCAACACGCGTTATTATGTTGAGCACGTCAGTTTTATTATCGTTTTACAATCTAATTACGTTCGCTTTGAATCGCGCCAATGACGAATAGAATTCATAAGCAAACAGGACCGTATTCCGTTCGTAATTTATCATTTATCGTTGTGTTAGCCCTTGCATCATGGCCCCTTATTTATGGGACATCCTGTAGATTCACCCTCATAGGAAAAAAAATTATAGAACGTTAAACTTACAGACGATATAAAATATATTTGAGAAAATCACCTGAAATGGAAAGTGCAAGGACATGCATTAAAGGGGAAATCCCAGTGGAAAGAATTACCTGAGTAATCAAATAATCCAAGAACAAGAAGTAAAGGCGAAATCATTAGGCCGAGGATAGAAAAGGATTGTGATTCAAAGAGACAGAGAAAGAGGAAAGTTATTAAATCAAGAAGAGAAAACGATAGTGACTCAAAGCAAACTAGAAGGACCAAAAGACTAAACGATTACATTTTAAAATGAAGAAGCATAGTTTGCAAAAAGTTAATTGTTATTCTATCATCCCCAGTTTATTGATTTTGTATGTTCACAAAAAATAATAAACGCAAATTAAGCACCAGCCATTGATGTGTACTCTGAAACTTTTATATTCTTGTTGTAATCAAGAGTTTAGGTCGCGACATCCTACGGCCGATTCTTCTACTGAATTGGGCCGAAAGAGAATTCGATCAACTTTTAGATTCTTAATTATTTTCTACAACATTTGTCTTGATAAGGCGAGAGGGGGGTTTTCTATTGAAATAATAAAATCCCTCATTGAACGGTAAGTTCTCCAAATCAGACAGAAAATTTTAACATGGCCAAAAATGATCATGTAATTAAAAATATATATACTCATACGAGTACAAAATTTAAGTAAGTATTTTTTTAATTGGTTTTTAAAAGTACTGTCTGCGTTTGAAAAATAGCTTGTTGTTGCAGTCTTTCACTTTACCCCTATGTATCTTCTTCTTTATCTTACCCATTATGCAAACTGCTATGTCACAGAAATCAGTTTACACATTGTATATGTATAATAAATTAAAAAATATTGTCGTTTCGAATTCATGCACATTTTCTGACTACAACGAGCGAAATTTTTTCTTTAATATTTTTTTTTAAATCTGCTGAGTATTAAGTTCAATTCAAAGGATTTAATGGTAAGATTTCGGATGACCGCATAATCCTTTTGAAATTTTGACGCAGGACACTCACACACAAATTCGAACCACCCACTTCGCCCCCATACTCACTTCAAACAAGCGCATTTTGCCCGAAGCGATCGCAAGCACAAAAAAAATCGAAACCGACTGATTGATGGAAACATCCACGAAGCTTTTATATTTCTCGGCAGGATAGTGGGGTTGGTGGCGAGTTTTCAGCAAGGATCGTTTCGAATCTTGCACGCCCAAACGGCCATGCGAATTTCCAAGCGTTTTGTAATGAAAACGACGACCATTACTCATCTGAGCGAATTTAATATGAGGGCGTCCTTTCTAGCGTGAAGATCGGAGATGTCCTTGCGGATGACTTCTTGGTCTGATGACCACAATTAGCACTTCTGGAATTTTGAATTGTTTGGCAGTGTACTTTCTTTAGCGTAGCCGCTAACGCCCATACGTTGTGTTTTATTTAATTAATTAAGTAGGTAATGACACAAACCTGTATACGAGGGCGATTCTTAATATTAAATCCCAGTCACAGGAATGTTAATTTACTAGCTACGTACATATTTCAAAAATATGTAACTTGCACAATATTCACGTGTCGATATTGAGGAACGATTCCCTCGCAGACTTTGCAACATACCTTAACCTTGTTTCAGTTTTAAAAGGATGTTGCAGAAGGAACTCGATTAGCATATCTGGGCAGGTATCAACCTATTGTATTTTCGCGTAATTAGGAATAATCGAGACATTTAGAATGCATGGCTTGTCCAAGTGCATTGTTGGCGCTTTAATGGTAGGAGGCAGCCGTCAACCTAATGAGATGTTCTCCTCCGATTGGAGCCGCAGGTGATTTAATACGGAATCGCTGAACTTGAAATTGATTACGTACTTTGGCATGAAACGGAACTTGGAGATTTAAATTTAGTATCATTGCTATTTATTGCAATGAGAATTTAAAATTTAAAAAAAAGAACTCGTAAGGTACAAAAAATTAGACTAGGATTTATCAATGGAACAAAGGGGATGGTCCTTTATTTATAAAAGAAAACCTCAACATTAGCTAAACCTTATTAGCACTTGCATTTTTAGAAGCGGGAGATACAATGGTGGAGGCGCCGGTTACAATTGAGCAATTCTTATAGAAATTTGTTCTTTACTTGTCGAACTAACAAACGCATTATTATTATGTATTATTAAGTATGTCTTGTTACAAGATAACCGAAAAAAAGGAAACCCTTTACTGTTACACTCCGTGCTACTGCTTAACAGAAAAGACGAGATTGTTCTCGGTAGATGAAACTTCTATAAAAGTAGAACCGACAACGAGATTTAAATCAGTCTTCTATTAACTTAATTAAATTTGATTAATAGTGAATCCAAAATGATATATAAATTGATAAATTAGTATTGAAGCTCGTTTTTAGTTTAATAAACTATTATTTCTCCAAACCCTCATATGTCGAGCTGTAGGTGCCTCAGTTTTTTTTTTCCCAAATATCATCCATATCTCAATCGATTAAGAAAAGAATGACCACTGCAATAATCCAGCTACTCTTAAAGATTTTGTGCACTCGTCAATTTTTAAAACATGAAAAGACAACGAGAATAATAATAATTTAATAAAAATGTAAATGTTGAGCTTGCTGTTGAATTATGACATATCCGTTACGATGAGAAATCCCCACGATATTTATTCCTTTATTAATTACTACATGAAATGTCGGTCATGCATGAGTTATGTAGACATAATTTTTCTTAATTTATTATTATTTATAAAGCTCCACGCTAATAGTAATTTTCATATCTACAGAACTGTATTTCCATATATTTTAAACCAGTAATACCTTGGCAAAGACAATTGGCAAATATTTGGGAAAAAAAATTAATCTGTTTATTTATAAACAGTAAATTTTTTTAGAAGCCGGATCTTAAATATCACTGATTAATCGCTGAACGGTTGGTTAATCAGAAGGATTATCTAATTACCTAATTATATAAAAATGAAATCATAATTTAATTTACCCATTAAAATAGTCAAATTTTCAAGCGTATAATTAAATATTTGGGGCATGCTGAAACTTTCCAGCAAAAACGAACGATCACCTTGGCTTACAGCCAACAACAATAACCGAGAACAAAGCAGCAATTATGAAGACACGTGAACTTATCAGATTTTCGACTAGAGGTCAATTGTTGGCTCTGCATTAACATACTCGGGCTTCTTTCTATGTCCTATGTTGCAACGCAGTTTTTTGAAGATTTGCGTCGACATCACCGTCTTAATTAGGCCTAATACCTTAACCTGTTGACGGCCAATACAGGCTTACAGGAGTATATAATGTTGTAGCACATACAAGATTGATGTCTTGTGTGTTATCTCTCGCAGATATTGGTCATCTTCCTGCGTAATTACGGTAAATGGGAAGGAATTATTTATGGCGCTTTGTGAATTTATAGGAAACATAAAATTAGAATTTCGAAATATCTTGATACGGCCGAGTGTGATTTATTACTCATCATTATTTCTTAAAGTATACAAGAATGAAAGGCCGGAAGATGTTAAAGTACACAAAAATATATACAGAGTGTAATCAATTAAGTTTCACATACTGCAACCACTATTAATATACAAGAGAAGAAACGTTTTGTTATCTAGTTTTCTGTAGCACGTATAGACTAGAGTGTTCTCTTTCTGTCATCGAGTTGCGTTGTTTAGGCCCTTTACTCATGAAAATGTAAAGAAAAGTTATTCTTAAAATTGTCAAAAATACCAGTAATGGAATACCTAATAAAGAAACACTGGAATGCCTGTAAAGAAACACAGTGTACAACAATATTTATTAACTTTATAAATGAACTAGGTAGTAGCTATTACAATAATAAAAACAACAAAAACAACATTTAATATGTTAATTTCTCTTAGATGATAGAGTTTTGACTTATAAAGTGACCTTTAATTAGTTTAACACTTGCCACATATAACTCCTTATTAATCAAAGTAAATGCATTTATTTTTTTAATTTTAAATCTAAATATCGCAAGAAGTATGAAACCAAATATAGGCAAACTACGTATTTTTGGAATTAGGAAATAAATGTCTTTCTTAATTTGAGAAAATATACATAGTGTCCCATTTAAAATAACAAAGTTGATACTCATTGTTAAGTATCCAATCGTTATTTGTTTATTTTTTTTTGATAAATTCTGGCGGTTCAGGTAAATCCCTAAAACTTTTGTATTTAACATTTTTTTGTATGTCTAATAATAAAATGTGTAGGTACCGTTCAAAATATGAACAAAATCCCTGTACATCTAGATCTTTAAATGTATTGAGTTCTGTTGATGGTACTTTTAGTTCTGCTTGAAAGGGAGTAAGATTTTCTTTCGCAAAGTTAGTCTTGGTGTCTATTGGTTCTTTAGACAAAGAGTTTACTTGATCAGTAACAGCAAGGTTTTCAAGTATAGAGTCTTCCTCTCTTATTTCAGGCAATGTATTCGTCTCTTGAGAAATATCGAGGTATTGTTTAGAGCAACGCCTGAACGGTCCAGTGGGGTCCAAGGGGCATTCAACGAACACAATCGATTTATGATTGCGTACGGTTTAGCGTTCAACGAATCTGAATCGATTCAACATCGATCGTGAAATTGTCCATCGTAAAAACTGCACAACTGACACAAAGGATCTGCTATTTGGCAAAGGGCGAAGTGGGTAACGCTGTGAATGCAAACGTCTTGCAACCAACGCATTTTGACCACATTCGCCGCAAATTAAAATCATGTCCACAATAACACTGTTGAAAAATTCTGCCATCTTTTCAACACTGTTATCTGCGACGAAGTGCAGTTGAGAACTGACCCACTTAAGCAGCCGATGCTGACATCAGCATACTTCTCCGATTACGTAATTACGTAATAAAAATAACCCAGGGACTGTCAAACTATTTCATCGTTCGCCGAAAACATTTATTATCTCTAATATTTATTATTAATAATAATAACTTTATTGATGTCACCGATCAGCAGCAGATATGGACAGAGTCAAGTAGAATTGAAGATATAACAGTTTAAAGTTAAAACATTTAACATGTTCAAGTCAAAAAACAAAACATTACTAACAAATACAATCAATTTAAAATCATGACAAAAAAAATCACAGTGCCGACTAGACTATAATTAAAGACTAGGTGAATAAAATTTTTAAACTCAACTGTCTCAACTCCAGAAGTCTATCAGAATTGCAATCACTGTAGTGCTTAAATACATAGAAGTTCGTTCAAGTGACTTTTTTTTTCTAATAAGTAAGTTTTTGATGAAGCTTTAAATTTAGAAAAACTAGATTCTCTAATATTATAAGTTGGCAAACTATTAAATAGGTACCTTAATTGCTGTATAATGTGCTCCTTGCGTATAAAACGCAGATTTATGTTTAGGACTGCTAAAATGATTGCCACATCGAGTACTCATTGCAGAGTAGAATCAATCAATTGTTTGTTATACAAAAACTGGTTCATTCTATCACTTTTAGGCCCAGTTTTACAATCGTGGAATAAGAACGGAATAACTGTTCGCCAAATATCCTTTAATGTTCTTCCATATCTACGTCACACCTACGTCACGTTATACCAATAATAATGCTTATCCGACGATTGTAAAATCGGGCCTTAATGTCAACTTTCACTGGTTTCATTTTTTGAATGAAGTTAAAAAACAGCCTGTATAGTAAGAATGTGAAAAACTTTGAAACGCTAGTACATGAGGGAACATGTGTTTCTTCTCTACAATCATACTTGGAAAATATGCCCAGTTGTACAATTAGAGTTTAACGTTAAACCTTAAGCCCTTCACAATAACATGGTTGTAATGGACGTTGCTATGGGTTTAAGCTTCGCTTAAAGTTAAGCTCGACTTGTATTACATACAACTGAGCCTAAGGGAATTAAACAATTCCATTTTAAAAGGTAGCTTACCTACTTACTTACCTTACTATTTTCATGCACAGATTACATCTCAATCAACACCCTTACAAAAGAGATTGAAAATCGTGTAAAGAAAATTGAAATAGCGCACGTAAACTTATGATTGTAAATAAGAATATCTAGGGTCGATTTCTTTACTGATACCATGACACTATATTACAGTAAATGATTTAAGAAAGCTCTTCTTAAATCTTGGAGAAAGCGTTAAACTACACATTTTTATTAACTAGGTACAGTCAATGCATTTATTTATTTGACGGAAAAAAAAATGTTCGCATCCGCAAAACTCTTCCGTCACCAATTTGTTTCTAATCAATGTACTTAAAACGTGCATTTTTATGCAAATTTATTAAAAAATCACGTAGTGTGTTATTTGTTTACAAAGTATGGAATATCATGATGTAATTATTATCGATTATCTAATGAAACAGATGGACGAAGATTTCTTTATCGAACTATGTCGCAGGCGACACTGACTCAATGACCGTGACATTTGGGGAATTTATCGTCTTGCGATGTGTTTATAAAAACCGCAGACGCACTGTCGATTGACGAACGAGCAGAGGTTTTTAAACAATGCGCTCTTGTAATAGGTCAGTTTTTAATTTTTGAACAAGACCATTAATATTTGCAGAATTAATTCCTTATGTGAAGAAAATCTTATAGTATTAGTAAATGTTTCTTTTCATAAAATGGGAGCGCCTAAATTTTCTTTACTTAAGGAGTCGGCCCTGAAAAGAACTATTGTACTTATGTAGGTACAAAACTAAGTGTCAAAGGTAGAGATAATTTCATCTTGCTTAGTAATCCAACAATGAAAAGGCTCCATTATATCAATCATTATTTTCGCACACTTCCTAATAACGAAATTATACCGTATAAATAAGTGATGTAATCAGAATGAGCAGATTGTATACTTTGTATCTACTGCCAATGTTTTGATTGAAGGTCTAGGTTGCATTTAACTACTATTAAATTATCTACGGGGGCAAAGTACCGGATCCAACACAATTAATTCAATACCTACTTAATTTTTTTAAAAATATTTTTAAATAAAACAATGTAATTACTAAAATATTAATATAATTTATTATAAAATATACATATATTAAAATATGAAAATATATTAATTTCTTAAACTATGAACTTCAACCATATGCTTCTTGTAACCTTCCCTGTAATCGAACGCCTCGGGGCACAAGTGACAGCAATATAAATTAAGTAAACCCGAATGCACGAACCGTACGTGATACTTTAAAGCTGACTGATTGGAGTAGACTTTGCCGCAATGGGGACAGTTCCCGCACTGAGAACTGTGATGGGGCTGGACTTCTTGTTGGGGGCGCATGCTTGTCACGTTCACATCGCTGAGGGTTGTTTGAATATCAAAACCGACTTCGATTTTTTCCTCCTCTTCTGTCCTCAACAATGGGTTATCCACCACCACCAAATCTGACCTCGAGAGAGGCAGGTGTTCATACTTTGGCACTCGCTTGTCGATTTCTGTAATGTCGGGTGGTTTTTGAGGCGCCAAGTGTTTGGCTAATTCTGAAGAGGAGTGGTGCAGATTTGAACTTTCGATAGGATAACTAACAGTAGGGGATTTTCCTAAAACAAACCGTGGGATTATTGTACGTTAATAAACATAATACACAAGTACCTGTAGGTGGGTATGACATCAAAGATCTTTCTAATATACTCGTAGGGCTGTCTTTAACTTCCAAAACGGTTTCTAAAATCGACACAGGTTTTTCCAACATTTCCACGGAGTGCCTAACTTCAGTCTGCAAATGATCCTCTTCTATTTCAGTTTTAATCTTATCAACAGGTACGATTTCAAAATTATTAGCCGATGGATCACGCTGTGGCATCAATTTTTCTTGGGCAATGAGACTCTCAGCTTCGCCACTTTGGCAAATCACCTCTTGCTTTTTATTTCTCGAAGTTAATTTTGCTCTTTTCGGAGCGGATTCTGTTTCTTTGCTCTTGTGCTGCTGCTTAGAGCTCGGTTTCGAGCTGCCTTTTACGCCGACATCAACGCAACCGATTAAACCCGACACTTGCAGAACTTCCGCCGTCTGCAAGAACGAGTGCAGTCTATCTTTGCTAACCAAAACCTCCCCATGGTACATGTAATTCAGGACTGCTAGTAAATCATTGTGTAGAATATCCTTCAGTATGACTATCGGATGTGAGCAAGGATTTTCCTGAAACGAGTACGTACAAGCTGCATCGATAAAGAGTAAACCAACGTGTACCTTAAATACTGTCCTGAAGTACGGACTGCACGCGGACAAGATGATTTTGTGGGCCTTGATGTTTATTCCTTCCGTGCTCAACGTCACGTCGGCCAAATCTTCTGTGCTTTGCAAACTCTCGAACGCCGAAACGATGCTCGATTGGAAGTTGTTCCATTTCAAACAGAACTGATCGACAGCCATAGTTGTGAGCAAATTCAAGTAAATATCACAGAACACGTTTCAAATACAGACACATAACCTCTTGCTGCTCTTATATAATAATAATTTGAAGGCACTCGCTCGCTTCAATGACACAGAACTGATAAGGAAGAATAAATTTTGGCGGAGACGATAAGAACAGCTGCGAAATTTAACGTAAACACAAAACTAAATAGTTAAAAAAAAAAAACGTCTGACGTTTAATGTGTGTCAAGTCAAATGTCAACGTCATTAGGTTGCCCAAGCAAACTAGAGATGGCGCGGTAGTGATAACAAATTTTTTAACTAAATATTTTTTAAGGTAAATTAAATTTAATAACTCGTAATAATATAAGTAAAAAAAATTAATTTTCATTTTGAAATCGGATTTTCACTCACACCATACTTGTCCTTGAGAAGATTGAGAATGAGGAGATAAGCTTTGTGTAACATCAACAACATTCACGATAACCATTTTTATGTGAGCAAAGATGTTAATAAGAAATCCTGGCTGTGATTTAGGTAAATAATTCTTCTGGCTTTATATACATTATGTTTAAATTAAAAACTTTTAGATTTGGACTGGATAAATAAAGTCCAAGTAAATCTAACTGCAGTCAACCAAGAAGCTGATGATATAGTAAACTCGCGTGCGTTGAAAGGAGATAATGAAGCTGCATGGCTTCTAAAGGCAATCACCTGCATTGATTTAACCACATTAGCTGGGGATGATACAGCAAGTAATGTTACAAGACTCTGCTTCAAAGTAAGTTGTATTTTTTGTAAGGATGTTAGTATGCAACAAGTTATACTCGCGTGTTATTTTGGTTGCATAAATTGCATCAGTGTAAAAACATGAACGCCTATAGCGTTTTCCACTGGCTGCACCGAGCTGAACCGAGATGAAAATACACTCAATGCAAAACCAGCCAGTGGAAAACGCTATAATTATAATTTATTATTACAACGTTGCCAGATGATTTAAAAAATAGCATCTTTTTAATTATTTATTTATTTATTGAAAAAGTATCATCAAGTACTTTTTTGTTCGTGAACGTGAAATGAATTTATTCACTTAAAATTGTTATTTTCACTTTGTTCATGTATCAGTAAAGGGGCGTTTACACGGTTTACACTACATACATGTTTGAAATATACATGTACCCTACATGTCGGTTGACAAGTTTGGAACAAATTTAAAATTTATCTCATACAAGTGCTAGACTTTTGTTGTAAAGCGTCTTTCAATAGGGGTGATAGATTTTTCAATAGAAATCACTCGGTTCCCTGATATATTTTGTTTTACTACCGAGTGTCAAAATATTCAGTATAGTTTGCAATTTCATCATGCAGCGTTTGACGCTTCCCGACCGTTTAGAGATTATTCAAAAATATTAGCAAAGTTCGAGGTTAGTTGTGGGAAGAACTGTAACCGTCAATGGCGATCGCTATAGAGCCATGTTACTCGAATTTCTGTGTCCAGAACTTGAGAATGTCGATATTGAAGAGATGTGGTTCCAACAAGATGGCGATACGTGCCATACAGCTAATGCTACGCTCGATTTGCTGAAGGATAAGTTTGGTGATTGGATCATTTCACGACGAGGTTTTGTGAATTGGCCGCCGCGGTCATGTGATTTGATACCCCTAGATTATTTTCTTTGGGGCTACGTCAAAGCACAAGTCTATGCCGACAATCCACAGACTTTGGATCATTTGGAATCCAACATTCGTCAAGCTATCGCCGACGTACAGCCGCAAATGTTGGAAAAGGTGATCAAAAATTGGAGCGATCGGGTGCGTCAGTGTAAACAAAGCCGTGGTGGACATTTGAACCATATCTTGTTTCGAACATAACTGCACTGTTCAAGCTTCAAAATAAAGCTAAAACTAAACTGATATGTCAAACCGTTATTGTTTTATTTAAAATTAAAATCCTATCGCTCTTAATGAAAGACCCTTTATTTGACATGTTTCCGACATGTTTTATAAAAGGGGCGTTTCATTACATACATGTTTTCAACAAATTGAAAAACAAATCTATACAAAAATGGGGATTTGTCGCATACAAATCAGGTTGAATGTTTAGCACAAATCTTCGACAAGTACTAGAAGAGGACCTCGTTTACAATGTGTGACTTGTTCACTACATATTTGATAATAATAAAAAATTTCGCACATGAATGATGACGATCAATTTTTGTTTTTGTCCGCGGCCGCATATTATTACTTTAGGAAACTACGTGAAAAGCAATTAATGCAACTGTGCTCTTTTTGGACCACTCCATTCTCACAAAACATCAGTTCGCTTGACAATTTAAAACCACCGACTATTGTGCACATGCGCAAGTACCTTTGTATGGTCTGTGATCGCTCTGTTTTCCATTAATTTGGAATACAAATCCATACTATAAAACATGTCGGAAACATATCCAATACAAGAAAAATCTAGCACTTGTATGAGATAAATTTTAGATTTGTTCTAAACTTTTCAACCGATATGTAGGATATATGTAATTTCAAACATGTATGTAATGTAAACGCCCCTTTTACAGATTTAAATGACTGGTTTAAAACAAATTGCTTGGCAACGGCCATACCACGCTGAAAGCACCGCTTCTCGTCCGATCAGCGAAGTTAAGCAGCATCGGGCGCGGTTAGTACTTGGATGGGTGACCGCTTGGGAACACCGCGTGTCGTTGCCTCTTTTTTTTTGTTAGAATTCGCTAATTTGGCACACAGAAGTTTTACATTATTCCGACTTATAATAATTTATTCGTTGTATTATTTTTTTGTTGGAAAACTAAATGAATTTATTAACTTAATATTATTATTTTCACTTCGTGTGACTTCGTTCATGGATCGTTAGCAGGATTAAATGACTGGTCCAAAGAAAATTACCCGGCAACGGCCATACTGTAAAATAATTAGGGAAGCCAATACATATTTGAACATTTCTAAATTAACATGAGATTTCTTATGTTGCGTTTGTCAATACAGCACCCAGCAACCTGTGTAGGCCCCTAGCAAGCTACCTGGTGGCGCCGCCTGGTGGAGGTTGCGACATAAATTGTAGGAGGCGACTTGAAACCGTTATATCCATCTATATCATTTCGAAGAAGATTTGAATGTGTTTACTAGTATTTTCTCGATTTGTTTTAAAGTATGGAAGGTAAAGATCGTCCTCGTAACGTGCTTGTAACTCCAGTGATAGTACTGACAGTCAGCTGACAGCAGTGTTGCCAACCCTGATACGACTGTTTTCCCTACCTTTTCCTACATGAACTTACAGCTAGTGGAGCTCGTGACGCCGTTTGCTTAAGGTACTAAATCAACACTCTGTACAGGTAACGCAATCCCATTCCTCTCGTGAGAGGATTGAGAAACAGAGATAACAAATACAATTGTCGCAAGTGCAATAAAGAAGACAGCAGTTTTAGGGAATTCTGTTTACCGCAATGTCACTGGTTTCAATTTAAAAGTGTATTAGGTTATGTATAGTTAAGTCTGTTAAATTATTTACCAATTAAAAAATTTGTTATTTTAAAAAGTGCAGAAATTTTCTTTTACGAAAAAGGCGGAATCATTAAATGTCATGCGATAAAAGTTTACGATGCGATATTTAAACTCAATTTTCTTAACTACCGACAGTAACTTTGACAAACGTCACTTCAAATAATATTTCCAACTGTTTTTTATCCCTAGATGAGAATAATTTGCGACAAGGATAGATATAAAAAATCACTGCGTTACCTCTATACGAAGTATGTTGATGTAGTACCTTACGTTTGTTACCCGCCCATACGAATTTATTTTCAAATTCACCAAAGATGAATGCTGCGTCATCAATCACCGTCATCGACTGTTTTGAAATTGAATGAATAAAATGGTACAATTTTTTTAGAACAAAATTATATTAAACTGAAGACATCGATAGATCCATGTAGTTCGGTTATTCTAGTTTAATAATGGGTTATTAATTTTTTCAGAGAATCAAAAAATGAAAGAGAAATTAAAGTGTTTCACTGTGAATAGCAGAGCGTACAATGGTTCAGCCCATTGTACACTCGTAACTCGCAGTGGTGTACAGTTTTAAAATGTCTTTTGCCAAAAAAAAAATACTTTTAGGCTCAGTATTATAAAGGCAGGTCAGCCTTAACTGTCGGTTTGTTCCCATGGTTACAATTGTAAACGCAATTGTTGTTATGGCAATAAACTGAGGATTAAAGTTAACTAGCGTTTGTAACACCGGGCATTTAATACGTCAGAATTCATATTTATTAATTTTAAAATTAGAATACAAACAAAAATCAATTTCTCTGGCACAGTGGATCAACTTAATTCATTGTGTACTCAACTACAATTTTGACCTTTAAAAACTAATGCTACAATAGTACAATATAATAATCTATTATAAAGTCAAAATCTTGAACTTTCCGTCATCAATCGCCGAAGTTACAACCGACAATTATTTCAGTATTATTTCTTTATTAACGGTGAATGAGAAAAAAAGTATGGACGGATGGAGTTACACATATTTAATCCGACACCAGACGCATTTTATTTATGATGCAGAGCTCTTCTCTTATGAAAAATACTTCATTCTGATGTATTTATTTGTGTACTGAAACGGTCGCGGATTTGTTTTTCAATACAAAATCGGTTATTGCTGTTTAATTGTAAATAACAAATATATGTTCAGATTCTCAGTAGAATTGCCACCGGATGCGATCCTGGCCAGGGCGCCGCGGTTCTCAAAGAATGGAGACGCCAGCGCAAGTCATAAAAATTTGTAACGTCAGGCCTTACTCAAATAACACTCCTGGTTCTCCGCCATCATAAACAAGTCAGCATAGCATTTTGGCTTTGTGTTGGCTCAGATTTTTGTACTAATTGGTCACACTAAATTTTAGAACATGTCAGTTATAGAAAAGGGATCCATTACGTTGAAGGTTCGCTTTGTCTGCTTAGTGTTCGATCGTTCAACGGTAATTTTGTTTCTTTGTATTGGTTTAAACGCAAGGGTTTTTGCGCTCATTATATCAGATCCCGCAGTGGCTGGTACAAGGAGTTTTTACCTTTTTTTTAAATAAATAATTAATTAAATCTAACTTCCGCATTTTATTTAAACGTATTTAATCTTTCAAGTTTATTCACCGACGCACCAAAAGAACTGAGTTACAACAACGTAAGGCCAGGTGTTGCAGTGACGATTACGAGCTATATTATAACATTAATTGGTTTATTGCGGATTCCCGGAAGGTCGCCTCAAAACGTAAACAGAATAAGTAGGTCAGTAGGATAGTTCCTACACGCCGACAGTAAATTTTAGGTAACCTATAGCCGGGTGTCTAGATAGGGTAGTGCATGCTTAATTGCAGTAATAAAACCTTTTGGGTGACCCTTTGGAAATTTTCAGCAGTAAACCTTTTCAGTTCAGTTTTCGGTCCAGTTATTTAATTTGGCAATAAATTCAATTTGTTTTTTGTTTGGTTATTTAGTTGTCCATAAAAGTCAATAAACAAGATGGCACGCCGACGTGTTACAGTACTACAGTGATTATGAAACGACAAAATTTATTTTGAAAAAATAATTTGGTACATAAAAACAATCGCTTCGGTATCAAGTTATCGTTAACGTATGCCGTAGCCGGTTAATAGGGAGTTTTTGCAATACCCTAAGAAGTACTAAAGGTAAATGTTTGGTAGGTGCATATACGATAGGTTATGTTAAATATCAGTTTGACATTTGTAGGTGAGTTCGGCAATGCGCTCGACGATTCGAGCAGAGCTAGTGAGATTTTAATCAGCTGATCACAGAGCGCTCCACATGAGCAAACTTAATGACGAACGATTTCGAGCAATTAGAGTATAGATTCGGACAGTTGAGTTTGCAAATAAACAGAATTTTATTAATTCTTCTCTTGAAGACAATCTTACTATTTGAAATACTCTATTTTCTTCCAACAGTCACTTTCATTATTCACTTTTAGAAATTGGTTGTATTCCTCATCATCAAACACTATTTCTTGAAATTAATTATGCTCATTATAATGTTGAAATTCGTCTTAATTTCGTTATTTTGCACTGTACAAACACTTATCGTTTAAATTAAACAATGATTACTCTTAATTCATGAAAATATATAAACATAACCTACTTGACAAGTTGTAAATCTGAGAGCTCCTCCAAAATATTCCCAGCTGAGCGAGCGCGATCTTTTTCATCTGATCTGTATTTGCCGAACGTTCCAGATCTGTCAAAGTAAGCTCGACTTTTCATTACCGAACGATTCTGAGGTGATTGATGAAAAAGATCGCATTGCCGAACTCAGCTTGTAAGTAATCCGTCAGGAACGGGAAAGATCGTTCACAATCACTTAACGTAACGTAAATTAATCATTTGAATGCATTGTTTGTTAATGTAAACGTAGTAATTCTAAATTTAAATGATTTACAGTTCATAATTAAACACATTAATTAGTTTCAGTTTAGAATTTTAAGTATTTACATTTTAGTCTGACAAAATATATTAAAGTACTTGACATTTCACAGGTTTAATTCGCATATTTTTCAGAAATGAATAACATAAATAATGCGTGTATTCAAAACTTTTGTCTGTTTTAAAAAGTGTTAAAAAAGTAGGTATTATCTGCAAATGAATATTTATATTCATTTCGGGACCTTGCAATTTAAGGAGAGCCATTTTGTATACTGGTCGTATGTATGATATGTCGCAAACATAACCGAAACAAAAATGCTTTTACGGATTTCTGTTATCCCCTCTCTTTTTATTCAAAATGATAAGTTATAAAAGTAGGTGCTTGAGGGGACGGACGCAGGTAAAAACAGGATCAGTTGGTGAAAACTACTCTTATCAAAAGGAACATGTTGCGGATCAGTTAGAGCTACTCTGAGTAGCTCCGACGGTTAAAAGGAAAGCGCCTCTTAAGTCATTGTGAACGGGCTTTAATACAAGCATTAATTTCGTAATGCTCACTAATGCCAGACGCATATAATTGATGACGCAGCATTCATCTTTCGTGATTTTCATAATATGTGCACATTTCTGCGTTCAGCGCTATGAAATTATGAAAACATTTCTTGAGATTAACTCATTGCATACGAATAAATCACACTTATGACATTTTAAGATTGTAGTAGGTACATAATATATATGACCTTCTGGAATTCAAATTCATTACAACATTCAAGTTCAAATGTTCAATTCGTGTTTTCATAACACTAATGCACAATATGGCCCTTTTGGAAACTATTTATTGGGTTATTTAACAACGCCATCTCTTGAAACTTTTCGATAGTATTTCTTTTTGTTTGTTTTTATGAGGGAGAATCACTAGTCCACCACCATCCATTAAGAATTGGTTTCAACCACCGATCAAATCAACAAGTTTCAACTGACAGGCATTTCCAGATGATCACAAAAAATTCTTTGCGTGGTCATGAGACAGCGCCATCTGTTGAAATATTCCGAAACTTTTAATTTGTTTTAATTTATGAATGGGCGCATTCAGGGACGCTCAGCGGCTGAGAGGCTAAGTAAGCAATTTCCCTGAACGGACAAGATGACAGACCGCTGAAAGAAAGCCGCTGAGATATTTACTCAGCGCATAAATTGTAGGCTGAGTTCTTCAGCGCTATCAAAAAAAGTGGTGGGAGCATAATTTAAAGTTACCAGTTGAACTAACCGTGAACTAACCTGTCATTAAACAAATAATGTTCATAATTTTGCATTGTCATCATTATATAAATAATCTATAATTTACCATTATTCATATTTATAGTTAGAACTATTACACTCAAAACCAATAGATTAATACTAGTTACGTATTAATAGTAATATTTAAGGTTAACATAGGCAGGGGTAAGTGAACGGTTAAACTGGTCAGTATTCAATTTTTCCCGTCGATAATTGGTCAGATAATTTATTCTGACCATTGACTTGACGATTTTGTGCAGATTGACGGGATTGACCGTTTATTTAACTCGCCCATATAGTAAGTCAAGCTGTCAAAACGTGTGAGACAGCTGCCATTCAGAACTTCGTTCAGGGAATCACTGTGTGCTGACACTTAGAAAACGCTGACTAAATTACAGCTTAGCTAAGCCGCTGAGCGTCCCTGAATGCGCCCAATGTACTTAATTGTGCTTTGTTGTGTCTTTTGTTTTTATCTATTTTTTTAATATTGTTCTAAGTAGATTAAAAAAAAATTTTTTAATTTATTAATCTACTGAACTGTGCTGTAAAGTCGATTATCTTTTGGTTTTTAATTTTTTTTATTTCGCATTGAAGTGCGAACGGGATAGCATTAGGTTGTACCATCTATGGTTGTACCTAAGTAGTGGGGAAACCCCCGCGCCTTCGAAAGTGTTTCGAAAAGTACAAATCCTCCCCCATCTTTTTTATGTATCACTTAAAACAATTAACTGTACTTTTAGGCAGCAAATCCGTTACCCGATGATTTATTAAAATGTCTGGGCTTCGAATCAGATGACAGTCCCATCCGTTGCGCTGCAATATGCGTTTATCCGTCTAAAGTTCCTGCCGCAGCAGAGACTTTGAAAAAACTGGGAGCGCAAAATAAGATCAACCTGGCTTCAGGTAACGACCTGACACTTATCTGCAGCCAAGACAATTGTTTATTAGATTATTACAGTTGCAACGGGTTTTCCTTGCGGACAGACACCACTGAAAACCAGACTGCAAGAAATAGAATTTGCTGTGGAAGAAGGAGCAACCGAAATAGATATCGTTATCGACCGCAGCCTGGTGCTTTTGGGAAAGTGGGACGTACTGTATGATGAATTAAAGCAGATGAGAAAAGCTTGTGGCGAGGCGCACATGAAATCAATCTTAGCTGCAGGAGAATTGGCAAATTTGAGTAACGTGCGAGATGACTTTTTTTAATCACTAATTTCCATTACATAATATTATTTACTATTGCTAGGTGTATAAAGCCTCTCTAGTTGCAATGATGGCCGGGTCTGATTTCATAAAAACTTCGACTGGGAAAGAAAGCGTCAATGCTACCATACCATTCGGAATTGTTATGTGTAGGGCAATTCGTGACTATTATAAGAAAACAAGCTATAAGGTACATCGTTGTTTGCTTGATGACTTCACTTTGGTTATTATCTAAAAACGCTTTTGCGTTGCTAACTGATCTAAACCCGATTTCCTTCGGACAAGCTTGGAATTTTAGAGCGTCCAGGGACGCTCTAAAAATCCAAACATGTCCGAGAATTTATTTTATTAATCTTGAAATTCACACCTAGATCGGATTGAAGCCAGCAGGGGGAATCCGGACCAGTAAAGACGCCATAAATTGGTTCATTTTGGTTAAAGAATTACTAGGCAGTGAATGGTTGGATCCAAAATTATTTAGATTTGGAGCTTCGGGATTGCTATCAGACATTGAGTATAAATTATATAAGTATGTGACAGGAAATCAAGCGGTACCTTATGAATTTACAATGGGTTAACGTTTTATATGTCAAAATACAAGAAAAAGTGAACAGTAATAATGAGTGTTGTTATTTCTTTTTCCCTCCTGTTAATATCGCTGTATAAGAACGTAAAATCGACTTTTTTTTTATTTACAAGAAGTTATACGATCGGATAATCGCCTATTGTGCTACCACAGAACTCTAAAATTAATTAACTACTCTTGATTTTTACTTACATTAAACAGGAGGTAAGTTTGCTTTGCCCCAGGTAACTCAATGGAGACAGGGCATGGTTTAAAAGATGTTATAAAGGCGCCAGAGTGAACAAATACCCAGCTGAAGAAGTTAACGTGAAATACTGTTCCCAAAAATGTTGCATCGAGTGTAGGGTTACCATTCGTACTCTTTGAAGAGTACATCTTGTGACCTTACCTGGTTACAAATGTGGAGATGCGTCTATTGGAATAACCTCTCGACCAGCTAGAGGAGATGGGTGTGGGTTGTACGTAATCCCGAAAATTGAAAGGGGGCTGAATTTATTAATCCGAAAGAAACAAGAGCCACCAGTAATGCACACTTGTTTTTATTTATGTCCAAAATCGAAACTTTAATTAACAGCCTTCAACGATATTGTATCAAATCAGCGTCAAAGATGCCCTTTATTAAACTAGGTTTACACAAACTAAACAAACAAATAAAATCAGAAATCGTCCGTCGAGGTTAGGCGTAACAGGAGCGCCGCATCATTTCGAATGTCAACTTGGTTTCAAGACAACGAGACAGGAATATGGTGGAGTAACGGCTTCCGGTTACCACTTTCGTTTCCACGGAGTGCGCTCTCCTGCGGTGACTAACACATTCAAGACAAATTCAAGATGATCGGCCAAGATCCGTTTACAACGACGCCATCATACTTTTCAGCAAGGGCATACCACGAGGACGATTGCCAAGCAGCTCCGTGTAATGTTCGGAATAAGGGGGGAGGGCAATTAAGAATATTAAAGAAAAAACTTAGATAAAAGAGAACACGAATTACGAACCAACCGTCGCGCGATGTGATGCTAAAATCATACCTGCCGTAGATACAGCGGAACAAGCTTGGAGAAGCCTCGAAGAAGACTTGATTTTTCGTCGCAATCAAATTCACATCCAGGCCATAAGCCCGTTTACTTTTCATTTCAAAACAACCCCGTTTAAGTTTAAACAAATCGAGAGTACCCCTCGCACAGTCGATTCACATCGACTGAAAGGAATTTACATTGGAGCGTCTTTTCAACGCGAACGGTTCGCGCCAAGAGCTCTATTGCCTGTAATGTATTCTGCTATCGATATGGGACAGTCTCATTATTAAAAAATAGGGTAGCCCAGGCTTGTATGATGTTCTAACGCGGACTTTCCAGACCAGTCGAAAGTTAAAGGAACAAATTTAACAAAATTTTCACCCGTAACAAGGTACCATTTTTCAGTACCAAAAATTGTGTACCCTTACTTTTTTAAATCCTTCACAAATGTACTCTTTCACTATAAACATCCGTAAAGCCAGTGTGTTCATAAAATATAGAATACCGACAAGAATGACATTCAGCTCAAAGCAGTTTTGCCAGCTTAAGTCCTTTTTTAAGCGATTTTTCATACCCTTAAGGACCAGGGACTTTTTTCTCTAAAAAAAAAAAAGGATTTTCAAATTTTATTTCATAAAAGAAGCTGGAAGCTGACAGCCCGTAGACAACTGGCCCAAAGTTGTTCTTTTATGCAGAAGGAAACCCATTTACTAACCCATTTACATTGAAAATTCACCATCTATTGAGAAAAGTTTCAACTGACAATCATTTCTGAGTCACAGGTCGAAAAGGGTATTTCACATACGAAAATACCAAATCGCACAAAAATATTATCACGAAGGGTACAATAAAAGTCTGGGTTTTAATGAAAAGCTAAACCCTGGAAGGGGTAAAAGAAGTTTTCCCTAAACGTTGGCGGTGCGTCTTGTGAAGTTCCGACTACATCGATGTTTCCCAGCAAAAACCTCGATAATTCACACACACACGATATACGCACCAGCAGAATTGGGCGAAAAGTGACGCCGTGAAACAAAGCGAAACAGGTTGACGCGCAGTAATCGCAAAGGAAGTCAGCGCCGACCAATAACAATCGCTAGTTATCCATGTGCTCATAAAAGGATGATTTCGATCGAGCCTCCGCCGCAGTGCTCGGGGAAGTCAGGGTTGCCACAATAAACTTTAAATTGGTCGAAATTCTCAAATGTTGCCATTTCGTGCGACATTTTAAAACGTAACAATTGGCGTTAGGAGCCGTGCGTAATCTGTATATTTTTTTAAATATATTACAGAGCAACATGATTCTCCATATTATTAAAAAATAAAATAAAATATGGTACAGTAATTTATTTTCATCAATAAATAGCAAACTTAATTAGCAATACTATAAGCAGTAACTTCACAAAGCGCGTACATTTAAAAATTACAAATTATTTAAGATATTTGTGTCTACAACTAATCAAAAAGAATTAAATACACTTATGTACATTGTAGTTTCCGCTTGGAAAATAAGTTAGGGTGTTTGTCCGCAGTATTCTCCGATGTGATCAGACACGCAGTTGAAGACGTCGAAAGCAATTGAGCAAGAATTTCCATTTTCTGAAAGAAAAAATTGACACGATGTGAAATATATTTAACTATATGTATAGTATGCAAAGTTCAGTTCGGTTCGAATGTTAATTATTTTACCTGACAAATTATGGTTAAATTTAAATTTAAGTTGCAAATGTGTTGGAGCGCAATTGTCCCGACACCAAGGCAGTCAGCAATAATATACCTACAACTCATAACAAGCGATCAATATAAAAATGAATTAGGGTAGGCGTTGGAATTTAAACGCGTGTCTTGGATAGCGTCATATTAATTACTAATTGTCCATCAATTGTAACACAAATAACATGCCGGAAGTGTTCTTTAACGTTCCTCACGCAGTTATTCATAGAGTTTGTAACGAAGTGACCACTCCGTTACTATTTTTGTACATATTCAGTTAAGTTTTGTATATTATTTAGTCTGTATATTTAGGATGCCTCGCGCAGATTCATAAAGGTACAAATCAGAGTGGGACTACTGAAAGGAAAAGCCCTCCACGCGCTAGCCTATAAAAGCGCACTGCGAGCAAGTTTGAGTTAGTCGCTCGCCGGCTCATTCAGCCGATGGTCGTGGCTCCGCCGTGCTATCAAGCCACCGGACGTGGCTTGAAGTTAGTGACGCGCCGGGCATTCCGAGCCACCGGACGTGACTCGAATGTTGTTTTTCCGAGGAGTCATTCATCCGTCGATGTTTTGACTCAAACGCGTTAAACAATCAGTGCTACGTTCACGTTACCTGCAACCGCTGCTGTTTTTATCCTGACCTCTCTCTTACCTAGGTGTGGGCGTCTCACACATCCTGATCCCAGAGTGGGAGTCTCGCTCTCTCTTACCGAGTGTGGGCGTCTCACATATCCTGACCCTGGGTGGGAACGTATGCACAGTGCGTTACCGTCCTGCGATTAGTGTCCGTAAGACATACCGTTTCCGGAACTACCGTCCTGCGATTAGTGTCCATAAGACACACCGTTTCCGAAACTACCGTCCTGCGATTAGTGTCCGTAAGACACACCGTTTCCGGAATTACCGTCCTGCGATTAGTGTCCGTAAGACACACCGTTTCCGAAATTACCGTCCTGCGATTAGTGTCCGTAAGACACATCGTTTCCGAAACTACCGTCCTACGATTAGTGTCCGTAAGACACACCGTTTCCAGAACTACCGTCCTGCGATTAGTGTTCGTAAGACACACCGTAGTTTACCGTTGTCCTCGAGACACACCGTATATTACCGCTACCGAAAACACCGTCCGAGAGTTTAACATTTCGTTTACCAGTCCGTGAGTGTTACCACAGTAAAAACATTCCAATTTGTGGATACGTATATATGAACTATTTTGTAAATAACACTGTATTTGCTAAGTGATCGACGCTTTTATTTCTGAACATGGACTCCGACGAGCAAACCCGAACCGCCGTCAAGCAGAGCAACGATCAGCAACTACAGACCAAACCGAAGAATGACGGACCGTTACAAGTTCAAACGTCTCTTGATGCAGCAGGCAGTGCTTTAATTTTTCTTTTTAAATAAAACTATTTTCTTGCTTTGTAGAAACGTCAAAAGAAGGAACCGTACACATGCGTGATTAGTAGGCGTTGGAATTTAAATGCATGTCTTAGATAACGTCACATTAACATTAATTATCAATCAAGAGTGCAATGGTTACGCCATCTAGCCTCTCGCTTCTTCGACTACAGTAAACTTCTAGAACATTATTGGTGATGTCTAGAAGACATAAATTTAAAAAAAAGAAACGGAAGCCAATGAGAACCAAAATATTTGCGCAAGTGATTCGTCAATCGTAAAGTTGAAAAGAAAAATAGGGATTTATCCATTTTGAAAATATCTACGCCCAAAAGGGACAAAGGGATTTTTTTATTAAAAACGTTTATTTTGAGGGATTTCTGGAGGCTTGGGGGCCTTGTATTTCTTTTTTGACTGCCAATGAGACAGTCACCACATCGGTCTTTATTATTTTACTTTAGAGAAGAGGAATTATCGGATTATCGGTAAAACAGTTTCAGTCAAGTCCTCAGATCACGCGTTCTATTAAAAAAAAAACAATTTTCACGCATTTTTCTGCAAAGTGACATTTGTTTCACATTACCAGTGTTGCCAAATGGGACGATTTACATTTTGTTACGTTATTTTTTCTTGTAGCGTTATTTCATTCACGCGACGCATATTTCGGCTTCAGTGAAGTCATGGCCGTGGTGGATCTATTGCCTCTTCGCTCTAAGATTTGGTGGTTGTGTTCTGCGTCTTCTCGGGCGACATTTTGTTCACTTGTGTTTGAACTCGCGTCTGTCGTTGGCGTATTGTTGTGTCCTTGTTGGTCGTATGGCGTTTTGAACGAAACTCTTCGGAGGAATAAGCCACAGGCTAACCTTCGGGCTTGCTTTTATCCTGACGTTTTGCGGATCTTTTGGTTGGAGTTCCACGACTTTTGAATTTTGTTGATACCGCTCTCTTCACATTCGTAAAAAACTCCATTATTTTACGAGGTAAGTTTTTTGTCGACCACACCCGTATTCCTCGGACGCCATTGTAATTTTGTGCCTCGTTTTCTCTTCTTTAGCCGCACGTACCGGACCCCCATTTGTAAGGCCGCTCGTATCGGACGCCCCCCTTCGTATTGAATTTGTTATCCACATTTGTTTAACACCCGTTTGGGTTTCCCGAAGGACTTCCTGGGAGATCCCGCCCTCTTTGCCGACGAACACTTGTGCATAACTTTGTTTACCCACGACCGTCTTCACTGAGCTACTGGGATATTTGGCGTTATCACCATTTAAGAGCGTCACAGGTAGGTCCGCCCGATTTCGCTGATATTTCTTTCTTTTAACTGCTACCACGCACAAGTGGTTGCCGCCCCCGACTCGACGGGTCGATTCTACTCTTTGCGGCAATAAGTATGTTCGAACGATTACGCGTGACAATTTTTTCATTTTTTTACAAGAAAAAAGGAAAATGACTCCCTTAAAGCGGATACTCTTTTAGGAGCACTTTCTAACATAAATAATAAAATACTACTGATATTAAGTAGTGTTATACTTTTGAAAAAGAAATTGATTTTGTTTAGTTTGATGCAATTTTTTTTGTTTGCCTCAGTAAATAATTTTTACTGCATTTTTTTTTCATTGTAGAAAGGTATCTCCATCTAGACATAAAAAGGGATTTTTTTGTCCCAACAAAGGGTATCTTTTAATTTGACAGGTTGGCAACACTGCTTTGTTCTGATGATTGTCTCAATCGGAGTACAAAAAAAGAGGTACACGTTTCCTAAAGTCCCCCAAAATTATCGTTTTTAAAAAAAGAAAGTCCATTTGTCATTTTTTTTTATTTAAGAAATTCCAAAAAAAGGATAAATCTCTCTAGTTGGTAAGTCTGGACGGTGCTGTCACACCGAGACAGTATAAGAATCTACAGAGTAGCGTCCTCCGACGACTAATCTAGGTAGACTGGGCAAGCGAGCTTTAAAATGTAGCTAACAAGTTCACAGGGGTATTTACTAAGACTAAGGGCCGATTTCATAATCTAGGTGTTAACGGCCCATTAACTAATGATGCATTTAAGTTAATGGTACGTTTAATTGGCCTTTTAACCAAATCAGTTTCATAATACTGTTGTGAAGTCTTTTTAAATAATGCCCAATTAAGAAAAATAATATTATGTTGGTATTGAATTTCTGCTGTTTTTTGACGTTTTGTTAGTAATCAAAACCAATCAAAACGATTTCTAACTTATGATGAGACCAGACATAAATTTCCTTTTTGGAGAAATGTTAACCAGATTAAACATTGGGCGCGTTTAGCGAACAGCAGCTGCTGAGTTGCTTACTCAGCAATCGTTTGTGATTGGTTCAAATTAAAGTAATAGCCAATCACAAACGATTGCTTAGTAAGCAACTCAACATGTTGCGTTCGCTAAACGCGCCCATTGACTCGGTAGATCTCAACCGTGTTTTCTTAGATGGTTTTCAGAGACATAGGGCCTCTTTCATTATTATCTTCACTGACGGGTCTGTGTATACAGATCCTCCATCTTCAGCGTTTGGAATATTTTCCAAAGATCTAGGCTTATACTTTGCTGGCCGAATAAATGTTCTTTGTTCCATATACAGTGACCGCCAAAAAGTTCGCACCATATGGGAAAATTTTTTTTATCGATTTTTCTAAAAAAATTTTTTGCGCCAATAGTTTGTGCATGTTCGATAACCAAATATAAACAGGACAGATCCGGCGAACAATTCTTAGTGTGGCTAAAAATGGCACCTATTTAAAATACGAAAATTAAAAAAGTGTTATAATTTGAAATTGTTGGACATATTAGACAAAATTTTAGTAGAATCCGATAAGTTATTGCAAAATGTACCTCGTACTCAGACAAAATGTTCTATTTCGAAAAAAAAGAAGATTTTTAATTTTTTCGGTTTTGTTCAAGATGTGAAACGGTAAATGGGCATTTGGTGTTCAATTCTTAGGAGTAGTTAGCTTACTTATTTATATGCATAAAAAATAGAATCAAATTTGCTCTTGGATTCTTAACTGCTGCATGCACAAGAAACTTTGACACGATTTTTTTCGTTTCTGGTGCAAGGCTTTTTTTACCTAAAATTTTGTGTTATCATTTTTGATTTCTTGGTAATGCGATTCTAGTAACTCCAATTTAGCCTAAGCGGACCGAAATTGCAAAAATTCCAAGCACTTTTTATTTTGGATCCGTTTAATATCCGTACTTAAAAAATCATTATTTTTCATAGTAGCCATGAAATATTTAAAGTCGATTTTATAAGTGCGGATATTAATCGACAATTCCGCAATTTTCGGTCTGCCTACGCTAAATTGGGGTTATTAGAACTGTATTATCAAGAAATCAAAAATGAGTACACAAAATTTTTGTAAAAAAGCGTTGCACCAGAAACATGAAAAATCGTCTCAAATTTTCTTGTGCATGCAACAGTTAAGAACTCAAGAGCAGATTTGATTCTTTTAAATATTTTTTTTTTGATATAAATGAGTAAGCTAACTATTCGTGAGAGATAAATACAAAATGCCCATTTACCGCTTCACATCTTGAACAAAACTGAGAAAATGAAAAATCTTATTTTTCTTCAAATATTATGCATCAGCAAATTTTGTTTGAGTACCAAGTGACATATTTTGCAATAGCTTATCAGATCCCACTAAAATTTTATCTAATATGTCCAACAATTCCAAATTATAACACTTTTAAAATTTTTGTATTTTAAATAGGCACCATTTTTAGCCACACTAAGAACTGTTCACCGGATCTGTCCTCCTTATATGTGGTTATCGAATATGCACAAACTATTGGCGGAAGAAGTTTTTTAAAAAAATCAATAAAAAATTTTCCCATATGGTGCGAACTTTTTGGCGGTCACTGTAGAGCATGGAACTATACGGCATTCTTGTCGCAATAAAGCTCGCTGACCAATCCAATGCTCATCAGGTAGTCATTTTCTCAGACTCAATGAGTGTGTTAAAAGCCCTTGATAATCCTAAAATTCTAGTTCATCATATTTTTCTAAATAGTTTTGTCTAATATCGTACCGTCTAGGTCTTGGCACAAACCTAATATTGTTCTCATCATCTGATAATGATACTTATATCCATTTTTTGTTCTTTTGCCACACTATCTTTACTCTTGAAATTAAATAATTTAAATATATTCTTGCATTAATGGGAGAATTAAAATCTCTAATGGATCCAGATTGTCACATTAAGGTTAATTCTCCATTATGTGCTAACGCTACATTAATATATATTATGAAATTGATTTTTATTTTAATGCCTGCATTAAATTTTAATGGAGCATTAAATTTATTTATGAAATCGGCCCTAACTTAGTGATTGGTTACTTTCAAATTGCAGTCGATAATTTTCGGCGAATGTCGTGTAACGCAACAGAACTCATAGGTGTACATACTAGTTTTATTGCGTGTATTTGTATTTAATGAATTAATTCAATATAACTAACTGATTAATTAAATTAATAATTCTATTTCGTAATGAATAATCTATTATTATTTCAATTAACAAGTATATTTTTTGTAATATTCGATTTTTATCTCCATTTAATGAACGCCGCCTATGTGCAATAGGGACGACTAAACAGTACCTCACCTTTCCCTCCCGCCGCAAGATCTGTTGATGTTGCTTTCAAACAAACCGTCCTATTTTTGCAATGGCATTACCAGTCTATCTTGATTAGCCGTCGACGGTAGCGTCACTTGAGTACAGTGTGATTGCCACTGACAAAGATTTCCCCCATCTGAGGCTTAAAAACCCCCCAAATAAAAGACATATTCCCCTAACGTTTGTTTTTATTTACAAATCTGAAAGTGTATCTATTATATTTACGAGTTGTCAAAAAAAATCCATTTCAACATAGAAAATCCCTTAATTTGTTACTAGATTCGGGAATAAATTTAAAAAGAAAAACCTTTAGAAAACTGTTCGGGAGGAAAGGTGACAAAATAAAGAAAACAGAATAACAACATTTTAAAATAATTAAACAAATAAAAACAAAACACAATCGATTATTATTTGTTGTATGTATGTACATAACTCTGCTTTCGAGTTCGGCAGTATAATAGGATAACATAGGAATGTGATTTGCTGTGACAAACGAAAAAAGGCAATTAATTTTCTTACTGTCTTTTTGAGAAATATTTGCGAACACAGATCTATTAATTTCAAAACTTAAAGAAATTATGTAATTGACAGACGTTTCAAAAGTTGTGGTTGTCACCGTCAACTTCGACACCAGATTAAAAAAAAAAAAAGAAAACACCCGATGCTATTTATTTGTTTTCACTTTTTACGAAAGTTTTATACAAGAACTTACAGCGCCATTAGTACGAATCTCTTCAAATTACAGTTTTCAGCGCCAAATTTAAAACATTACGAATAACGATTATGAGCTTTTAAATCTCTTGAAGTACGTGACATTAAATGAATTATTATTGCGTTTAATATTTTTATTGATTACGCTATTTATTTGTTTTCATTTTTACGAAAGAAATCACTGCGCCATCTGTAAGAATCTCTTCGACTTTTCGACAATTTTCAGCGCTAAATTTAAAAGATCACTTTTTTGTGAAGATCAGAAATCACATTTTTTTCTTAATTTCTCGAAGTACTTGACAGTAAATGAATTATTATTGCGTTTATTATTTTTACGTTTATTATTTTTTATTCGCGTAGTTTATTTATTTTATTTTTTCACGAAAGTTAGTCACAAGATATCGCAGCGCCATCTGTACGAGTCTCTTTGACTTATAAATTTTCAGCGCCAAATTTAAAAGATCACAAATCATAATTTTTTAAAAAAATTTCGACGCACGTAACAGTGATTACGTTATCTGTTTTTCTTTTTTTACGAATGTTTCTTACAAGCAAGGTTGGCTCTACCAACCTCGGTTGCAAGAGCGCCACCTGTACGCATCTCTTCGAATTACATTTTTCAGCGCCAAATTTCAAAGGTCACAAACAAAAAAAAATATTTTAATTTTTTTATTTATAAAAAATTTTTTGTAATATAGTGTATAACGTGAGATTCGTAAAAAGTCGCCACTTCTGGTTCTTTTAGCGGGCTTAAAAATGTAGCTATTGGAGCGACAAAACGCTACGGTTGGCAACACTGGTTGTTAAGTTTTAATAATTGGATGTAAATATCGACATCAAGCTCGTGGAAAGCAGTAACTAAAAAAATTAGTTCTAAGCATTAGTCTTTCCTTTAATGTTAAAAAACCATGAAAACTCCCCTAAGAAAATGTATCCCTTAAATTTCCCCTTTAAGACTTAAAATCCCCTAGGTTGGCAACACTGCTCGAGTATAACTATCATATCTGCCATTTTGTTTGATACCTATCGATTTGAAAATTACATTACATTTCCGTAAGGGTATCAAACAGATGATCGCTTTTTTTGACACAGACGTTTAAGTGACGCAACTGGGTATTATTACTTATACTGTGGTGCTGTCGACAGTATTGTCAACTTACATATCACGGTTCTGATGACTGCCTTATCTGCAGTATAAGAAAGAAACCGAAGACTCCAAAGTCTCAAAATAATCGTTCTTAATAAAAATTTTAAAAAACCATTGTCCCTATTGAGTTTTAAGAAATTTCAGAAAAAGATAAAACCTCGGGTTGGTAACTCCGGACGGTGCTGTGAACAGTGTTGCCAACTTATATCACGGTGTCCCTAAGGTATTGAAGAAAATTTCCTAAACTTATCCATTTTTTTCTCTGCGCTTATTACCATTTTACGCATCTGCTTTAATTTTTTTTTAAATAAAACGTTTTTCTTGGTTTGTAGGAATGTTCCATGAACTAAATGTACACGTGTGTATTTGGTTGCATCGCCAACTGTAATTCATTTTTCATTCGATCACTTCTTAATATCAAAATCACGGAACTTGAGCTCTGCGTCATTAATCACCACCGAAGTTACAACCCACAACTATTTCAGTATTATTTCGTTCTTAGCAGTAAATGAGAAAAAAGCACGGAGTTATGCTTCTTATGTCTGATGAAGCAACACCAGGCGCGTTGTATTTAATGACGAAAACAACTTTATAATAACAAACTTATGAGTTTTTTTTACCTTCAAGAGTCTGTTGTTTAATAATCTGCTTTTCTGTGCTTGTCGTTTCGAGCTTTGGCAATTTCTTCTCCGCATCGTTTAAACATATCGCCACTGCGTGGACTGTAGCCGTCAGATATCCTCTGTCTTTAACTCCTTGGGCATATAAATTAACAAGGCCCTCTACAGTCGGAAAACCATCCTCGTTTAACTACAGAAATACCACAATATATTATTATATTAATTTATGCAACAGAATTATTGTTATTTTTTTAATTATCGACTTTTAAGTATGGGCGAATTAACTAATGTTATAAAATGATTCTTACCACGTTCATTCTCCTGTAGACACAATGCAATAAACACTGAAAAGAATAAAATACTAGTTATCACAGATAAATATATTTATTTATTTTTTAAGGCACTCTGATTTTCAAATCAACTTTTGAGTTATATTTTGTATTTATTTCTGTTGTGTGTGTAGAATCCAAACGTATTCTTGAGAGCCTTTTGAAAGCCTTTAGAATCTCATTAGAAAGTTAACTTCCATTTGAAGCAAACACGAAAATAAAATCATTCATCTAAGCATCTAAGCGGTCACTCTACTTAACATTAGATTGCTAATCAATATTAGCAATTCATATTTTGATTTACACATTTTTTTTTTAATTAGCAAAGTTTTTGCAGAGAAAGTTGATTGATTAAATTTTCTACTAATTTAAAATTTCAATAAACAACTACAAATTATTATGTATCAACAATTAGAAAATAGTATAAGGCTGATTTAATTGTAACTTTCGAAAGAAAAATACTTACTCCGGCAATTCTTCTTTCGTCTTCTGAGAAAGTGTCGCGTTTAGCTCGACTCTTAACTCTTTCGTTGAAATTGAATACTTGGAAAGCTTCTGTAAATTACAAAAAGTGTTCATAATTAATAAGATGAACCTTATTCTAAAGTAATTCATATATTAAAGAAGTCTTATTTTTTGAGGCAATATTTAACCTGTGGGACACGTCCTACTTTCTATCTGTGAAAGCGAACACAGTAATTAAATGTCCGAAATATTAAGTAATGAAATGTAATAGGATCACATTCATAAACATACAGACATGCGAATAATAAATAAATTTTTTTTAAATTTTGTGAGGAGAAATTTTGATTTCTTTTTTTATTAGGTTCACTAAAATAATTGCACTGCGCAATAAAGCAACGAAGTCGAAGAAAATTTATTTGTTATTATTAAATTAAGAAATTGAAACGAAATTAATTTCTTGCCCCCAAAAATAATTAAATGTGTGACTCAGCGATTTTAACTGCCCAGAAAAATTGGTCTCTCGTATATTGATTGCATCAGTGTGCATATATTTATATGTAAGTTTTTAATTAGCGTGTGACATTCTCAGCGGCAATTACCGCAAGCCCGGTATTAGTTATGTAAAAGTTTATTTAAACATTCGAAATTTACATGCTGAATTACACGGCGTTTCTCAGTCGTTTCTTAAGTCGCACGTAAATATAATAATTGCACAAGAATTAAAATGTGTATTATAATTAACGTGGAATGTATTGTTTAGTGCACGTGACCCCGCTATTTCCAACTCTTTTAAAAGTCGTAGTATGTTAATGAAATTCCATTACTGACTAACCTAACTAAATACAAAAGAAGCAAACGTTTGCCGAATTGCGATGTAAGTAAGAAGTTTAAGTCTTAAAGTAATTAAAGAATAAGTCATCAAATTAAACAAATAAAAGCAAGAGCGATCACGAAATCCACTTGTAAATAGGTCAGCGTTTTCCAGAAAAGTCATAATTAATGCCAGTTCTAATAATATATCCAATGACATACGATTAAAATGGTTGCACAATTAAAAACCAGAAAAATCAACTTTTTCCTTTGGTTGTTACAGATTCATAATTTTGCTCAGACAAAGGCTCTTAGTGAAAGGAATATACTTTTTTACCGATTTATTTGCATGCATATTAATAACATTGATTTTTTCCCACAAACGCAAAACTTCTTAAAAAATATAAAATTAGGTACAAGAATATAAATACCTGACAAAATGGCGAGTCTTATTTCATCCTGACATTCGTTGATTACGTTTTCTATAATTTTAGGAGCGGTGCTTGGTATTTTACATTTCTGAACCTGCAAATAAAAAAAAATTGTAACAGAAAATAATAGGAATGTGTTCAATTTGAACCGTCCACCATTACTAAATTTTTTATATTTAAAGAGTGAAACTCGGTTAAATTAGCAAAGATTCTCTAATTTGATCACATAACTGCTGATCGCATAACGATCACAGATCAATAATTTTTAATCCTCTGTAAAGAGTATAATGTGTACAATCTCCTTGTACCAAGAAATTGAAAATATATTTGATATGAAGTTGAAAACCACTATTTAAACTAGCATGAGCCATTATTCGTGTGACACACTAAAAAATTTGTTTTCACTGAAAATTTTCACGCAGTCATAAAGTAAACATCCATATCTATTCAATAATGCCTTTGGAAAGTTTTAGTCGGTCGATTTTTATTAATTACAAATTAATTAAAAGTACACATTCACGGTCATATAACGATAATCACTTTAGACGCTTATAGCTCATTAACCAGCATCTGCATAGACATTTTCTTTACAGAATATGAAAGTTTATGAAGAACATGATGTTTCGCTTCAAGCGAACCGTGAGTTTTAGCCGGTTGATTTGAAGTAATTAGAAATTAATTAAAAGTGAAGTTCACAGCAAGAAAACAGTACTAACTTTAAACGCTCAAATTTCATTAACCAGGATCTGCATAAACATTTTCTTTACAGAATATGAAAGTACACGTCGAGATCTTTCGTTTCAAGTGAACGCTGAGTTTTAGCCGGTTGATTTGAAGTAATTAGAAATTAATTAAAAATGCGTTCACAACAATAAAACGGTACTAAGTTTAAACGCTCATATCTCATTAACCAGCATCTGCATAAACATTTTCTTTCCAGAATATGAAAGTAAACTTCGAGGTCTTTTATTTTGTACTAGCGAAGAGTGTTTGGAATTTTGCAACAAAAATAACGGCAACTTTTTTTCATATTTTTTTGTAAGATTTGAAATACAGATGATACGGAAGTGTTGCGTTTAGGAAGTCTCTATAATTATGAATGGTATCGGTTTGGAGACTGGAGGTTACCAAAAAAAAAGCATCGTCAGCGTAATCTCCCAAAGTTCATATCTTTTCAGGCTTTCTGGATAATATGCATCGATTCAGAAGGCACACAAACAAGTGTTTATGCAGATGCTGGTTAATAAGATATGAACATTTAAAGTTGGTGCTGTTTTATTGCTGTGTACGTCAATTTTTAATTTCTAATTTCTTTAAATCAACCGGCTTCACTTGAAATGAAAGATCTCGACGTGTATTTTCATATTCTGTAAAGAAAATGTTTATGCAGATGCTGGTTAATCAGATATGAGCATCTAAACTGTCTATTGTTATACGACCGTAATTTGTAATTAATTAAAATCGACCGGCTACAATTTCCAAAGGCGTTATGGAATAGATATGGATGTTTACTTTATGACTGCGTGAAAATTTTCATTGAAAACAAATTTTTTGGTGTGTTAGATGAATAATCACTCATGCTGGTTTAAATAGTGGTTTTCAACTTAATAACAAATATTTTTTCAATTTCCTGGTACAAGGAGAATGTACACATTATACTCTTTGCAATGGATTAAATATTATGGATCTGTGATCGTTATTTTAGCGGCGACAGCGTTTTCAAATTTTATAACTTTGTTGCTGGAAATTTATTGCTAACTTCTCAAACAATTATATCTACCTATGCAAGGAAACAACAAATAGAAAACGAAAAAATGCATTGTCGTTAGCAGATTTCTTTTCAAATTATTTATATTAATTAAAATGAACAATTTTATTAAAGAAAATTAGGCAGATTAAAAAAATGTACCTATACAGGCTGTTTTTTAACTTCATGCAAAAAATGAAACCAGTGAAAGTTGATTTCAAAGTTATAGAATGAAGCAGTTTTTGTATAACGATTGATTAATAAATATTAGAGATAATAAATGTTTTCGGTGAACGATGAAACAATTTGATAGTCCCTCGTTTATTTTTATTACGTAATTACGTAATCGGAGAAGTATGCTGGTGTGTCAGCATCGGCTGTTAAAGTGGGTCAGTTACTCAGTTCTCAAGTGCACGTCGTCGCCGATAATAATATAAATAATATAAAGTTATAATATAATAATAAATATAATATTCCTAATGGGCAAAAACAAACTAATAGTGGGTACGTATAATTCTAATTAAATTTAAAATTGGCCGCGTAAATTGTGGGTAATTATTACTGGAACATTCAATTAAGTAAATAGCAACAATTAACGAAAACATGGCTGTAAGTGAAGTAATTAAATTAGCCAAAAAAGTAAATGCGCTTAATTTGGGTTACTAGAATTATTTTAGAATTCTGTGCAGAGAGGACTCACTCAAAATAAAGTTAAAATAAATAATAAACTATTGCGGCCAATTGATATATTCAAACATCGATTAATACGCACTTTACAGAAAAAGTTATTTACAAATTTGTTACATACTACTTATTTAATTTGTAACAATTAAACCTACTCCAGAATTCATTATAATTAGTTTTTTTTTTTTAATTTGATTTTTAATGTGTTTTCATATAACCTACTCTGTTACAGTGGTGTTCAAACTTCGTCGACTCACGGAACCCTTAATTTTAATTTATTTTTTTTTGCTAAACACTCACAACCACCACCACCCCCCAAATTGTCAGAAAAAAATATATCATTAAGTTTTGGTCAGTATCAATCAATGGGCGCGTTTAGCGAACAGCAGCTGCTGAGTTGCTTACTCAGCAATCGTTTGTGATTGGCTATTACCTTAATGTGAACCAATCACAAACGATTGCTGAGTAAGCAACTCAGCAGCTGCTGTTCGCTAAACGCGCCCAATGCTTCATTGAATACTGCGAAGCTTAACAGTTTCTTACATGGCTAATTACTAATCAGGTGCAAAATTAAAATATCATTTTTAAAGACACCATATTATAGGTAATAAACAATGTCGTAAAATAAACTAAGCGTTGGCAATTAATAAAATTAATAGAATGTTCAAACCAATGAATCACGTCGAAATAAAATTGCACTTTTATATATCGGGTGTTCAATTTGAAACGTTGCTAACTTTTTTATTTCTCAAGATAGAAATTCGGTTAAATGGGTAAAGATTTTCTAATTACGAATTTCTAATCAAAAAAACAATTGCATTTTCTCGAACTAGCAGTGCAATTTTTTTTGTGAAAAGAAATTTTGAACCACCATGAAAATTAGAGAATCTTTGCCAATTCAACAGAATGTCTATCTTTAAAAGTAAAAGAGTTAGCAATGGTGAACTGGTCAAATTGAACAGACTGTATATTATCAAAAACGACCGCGTTAATTTGTTATTATCATTATTATTTGTTTACATACATAACGAAAATAAAATGTAAAGTAAAATATTTTATTTAAAATGATATGATTATAGCAACAAAAAATAATAATAATAAAATATTTATACCTGCGCACTTGTGATGGCAACGCACAAAAGGAATCCAAGAAACGAAGTCAAAAAGCGATACATTCTAATAAAAAAAACGCGAGACACTCTTCACACTTGAAAGCTCGTGCAGTAATGACCACATGCAGAATTTCATTTCACCATTTAAATAAGTTGCATAAGTTAATAATCTCCTTCGGCTTCGGCTCTTATTCCCATTATACCGCCGGCCCGAAAGCCTAGACCGCCGAGAGGTAAACGAGAAACGCGACGTGTGAACGTACATTAAAAACGGCCTGTAGCTTACTTACACTTGACACGAGGAGAAAATAAAACTTATGTACGTTTTCGATAGGGTTCACCAGAAGCACGCACTTTTCGCGATTACTTTCACTACCTACGCGTTGGATAACGGCGGCATTACGTTTGACCCATTTGAAGCTACCAGAAATCAGTTTTGATGCGAAAATTTCCTTTTGTATTTTTTTTTTTTTTTAATAATTTAATGCCGAAATTACTTTCCATTCGGTAGGTTCTACGTCTAATTACACGAGAAATTTAATGAACGTAAATTATGTCCGTCATTCACTATAAGCGACTTGAATTTTTTTATAATAACATTTAAAATACATGTAATTGTGCAATTTTATAAATAAAGGAGTCACAGAAAAAGTGAAATGCAAAACTGATGCAAATGGTGATACAAAAAATAGTACCTTACACAATTACTCTTTCGAAAAAAAAAAAATAGACATGATCTAGACCGTCGCGTCGTCTGGAATTTTTTTTAAGAATGTAACGAGCATCTAAATAAAAACCTGGTCAAGTGGGTTGTGATCAAGAATTTATCCATTGCATTTACATAGCAGAATTACTAAATGTAGCCTACTTGACCAGGTTTTTATTTAGACACAGGTTATGTTATGCTGCAATGAAAATCTGACTAACCACTTGTCGCCGCATAAAGCTTCAGTTTGAGACTTTATTATAAATTGTTAGGGGGAAGGAAAATAAAAATTTTCGGTTTTTAACAATAAAAGTAAATGATATAATTTTTAAATCAAAACGCGTGCACTTAGCAGCCTTACAGAAACCTGTAATACGAAGTTAGGCTACTGTTCAAGAGATGGCGCTGTGCGTGTTGATTCTTGAAACGAGCGTTTACGGCCCAACTTCATAAAACTTAGTTAACCCATTGATTAAGTTAATTGTGTGATTAAGGGCCCGTTGCACCAAACCGTTAAGCACCGCTTAACTTTAAGCGTCACTTAGAATATGACTTTCACAATGTTGTATAACCTCAAATGTCACATTATAAACGCTGGTTAAATTTAAGTTCAGTTTAAGTGTTTGGTGCAATTGACCATAAGCAATATCATTGGTGGAAATTTAAACTTTCCTCCTTACTTACTGCTTACGTTTTAGGAAACTGGGCCGGGGCCTAAGATTCTGCTGCAAGTGATTTACGAACAAAAAGCAACTTTAAGCACATCACCATTCACCGGTAATTACCGGTTAAAAAAATTTTTAACTAAATGCTTTCTAAATGCACAGATACTACTCGGAGTTATTCCAGAGCTGCTCCAAGTAGATTCGAGTAACTCATCCGTGCAATTGGAAAGCACCTCATGTAGCTTTAGTTAAAAATATTTTTGACCGGTAATTACCGGTTACACGCTTAAAATCGCTTAAGATGTTGGTAGTTTTACAGAAACCTGTAGCGTGAAGTTGAGCTACTATCCAAGAGATGGCGGTGTGCACGTTCGCTCTTACAAAAAGAGTAATTTTATTCATTTCCTTTTGCTGCACGGAGTTAGTAGTTAGTAGTAGAAAGCTCACAGACTTGTGAACAAGGTTTGTTGAAAATTCCAAATAAAAAAAAATGCTGCATCGATGATCTACATGAATATTTAAAAATTCTTCTTGTCACTCGAGTGGTGGTGAAAGTACTTTTTGTGACGGTCAAGAGATGGCGCTTGTTTTGTCCTCTCATTCGTTTGCGTTTGGTTTCCGCAGAATATGTTTTATTTTCTTCTACTGTCTGTAACCGATCGGCCGTTAATCAATGAGCTTTGAATATACATAAATTCTCCTTGTGACCCAAGTAAGGATCAAGAGATGGCGCTTCTCTTGTGCTCGCAACGGATTTACGCAGAATGTGTTTTACTTTTTTCTTCTGTTGTCTGTAATTATTTTTCTCTGCTGTCTGTTACCGATCGGCCGTTAATCAATGAGCTTTTAATATATATAAATTCTCCTTGTGACTCAAGTAAGGGTCAAGAGATGGCGCTTGTCTTGTGCTCGCATCGGATTTACGCAGAATGTGTTTTATTTTTTTCTTCCGTTATCTGTAACCAATCGATCATTGATTAACAATCTTTGATTATTTACAAATTCTCTTCGCAATTCTAGAAACGGAAAATACTTCCTGCAACGGTCAAGAGATGGCGCTTGTTTTGTCTTCTCATTCGCTCGCGTCTGATTTACGCAGAATGTATTTCATTTATTTTCTTTTGCTATAACCAATCGACGCGACGTTTAACAATGTTTGAACATTTACAAGTTCTTCTAGTCACTTATGTAACGGTCAAGATATGGCGCTTGTCTCGTCCTCTCATTCGCTCGTGTCGGACTTACGGGCAGTGAAAAAGAAATCAATTTCAATTCAGTTTCTGAAAAATAACCGAAAGCAACTCCAATTCGCGAAACCAAGCAAAGTAGGTGACCTCTGGTGGTCAGTATTGATACCATCAAAAGGGTGAACAACATTTCACGAATTAGTTATTTGTGTGGTAAGTTCGTGGTCATTTTGAAAAACAAACTTCAGGCATGAGTCTTACACTCTAAAAAGAAAATAAGAAAAACAAATGATGTTAAATGCAATTAGCAGCGACCTCTCGCGTTGACAATTAAGTCGCGAGTATAGTTTTCGATTGACTGTTCTAGAACACTCTCAGAGTATTCTCATCTTATTTCAACACCATATAATAATAAGGGATGGAAATATTCTGAGAGTGCTCAGCGAAAACGCTACAAGTATAGGGAAAGCAGACGATGCTAAACAAACAGGTGCTAAAATAAACGGAAGGTAGCGCCATCTTTTGACACGTAAAGAAAGTTCTAGGTTTTTTTGCAATCAGATCTTAAAAAAATAGGAGATGAAGCTTGTCAAGATGTGCGCCATCTTTTAGCTGGTACGGAAGAAATTTTTATCTCGGTTGGATTGTATTTGGAAAAATTTCCATAAGAATTTCTATAAAATAAACAGAAACAACTATGCAGAAATCAAAAATGTTGAAACGAAAGCCATGCCATCTCTCGGCTCGAAAGAGAACGTTTGTTAGTGCTTTACAAATAATCACAGAGAAAATAGTCATGTGCCTTTGGTACGACAGATTTAATGAATAAGAAAGAAATTATTGAAACAAGCGCCATCTCGTGATGTGCAGAGGAAACAGTTGATTGAAACAGTTATTATAGACCACAGAACTTTTTGCTGACTATCAAAATCCGCATAAAAAAATGAGGGTTGCCATTTAAGAAAATTAATGCAATGAGTAGTTTACCGGATGACTAAATGATAACAAATTATGACTTACATCTTTTTTTCTTGAGTATTCAGATAAATGAAATCATAATTATCTGGTAATAATAATAATAATAATTGTTATCACTACAATAAAATTATTAATAGTACATCTGTTTTCATTGCCGCTGCATTAAAATACAACAGATAAATAACTTCGCAGATATACGAGAATAATCATGTCCTAAACCTAAATGCAGAGCCTTTTTCCCCCTTTTTTTTCTCGAATAAGCAAAACGATGTTCAAAAAGCACGTAATTATTTAGAAACTATTGAACAGTTAGATTTAAGTTGCATTGTAATTCACAAAATCCTAATGTCGCTGTATATGCTTTCGCCAATCTAATAAAATAAAATTTTGGTTGCTTTAATAAGCTAAAGTACAAAGTGCGCAGGAACATACTGTTTGAGTTGGCAATACAATTAAGAGCATTTTTTATTCGGCTATTTGCAACATAGCAACCGAATGTGTGTTCTGTTGGTTTATTTCACGTCAGATACAAGATTGTAGGTTATGTGAATAAAGATTAGGAACAGAGTTGCCAATCCACTCTAAGCCGATTACCCTTTTCAAATTTTAAAAAACCCGCTCTTACCCACATTGAGTAATGAAATTGAATTGAATGAATGAAATGCTACAAAATTTATTTTATTTAAATACCTAATATGTATTATTGGACGTTCCTTACACACATGGACGTTGCACGACAGATTTTTCAGGTTAAAATAATCTATATGTATGTGGGACTGTGAGCGACAATCGGCAACAGCGCTGCCAACCGACCAAGCGAAACATTTCGGAAGATAGTTGTGAAAAGTTCCGATAGATGTCTCTGAATTTCGGTTGAACTAATTTAAATCACTTGATTAAAATCACTGATTTTATTCAGGCGATTTTTATTTCTGAAAATCATTTAAAAAAACATTTTTTTAATTCTCATAAAATAAACAAAACTGGGTCAAAATTTCTAAAATTAAGACATTTGACAGTTATTGTGCAATTTTTGACGCTAAATAAAACAAAAGACGATCGAGAAATAAAGAAAATTTATAAAATTAAAAAATTCCTAGTAAATAAACAAAACTTTCTAAAATTAAGATTTGACATTATTGTGCAATTTTTGATGTAAAAAAAACAAAAGTCGATCGAGAAATAAAGAAAATTTATAAAATTAATATTATTATTATAAAATAAAAAAACATAAAAATAAAAAATCTCATTGAATAAAATTTAAAAAAAAATTAAATAACTTACAAAAAAATAAAAATTCAAAAATTCTCATTAAATAAACAATACTTTCTATAAAATTACAAAAAATTATAAAGATTGAAAAATTATAAAAATTACAAAATTAAAAAATTCTCATTAAATAAAAAAAAACTTTCTAAAATTAAAATTTGAACTTTAGGCAATTTTTGACGAAAAATAGACCAAAAGACGATCCACAAATTTATAAAGTTAAAAAAATATAGTATATAAAAAAATCTCGTTGAATAAAATTACAAAAAAATAACAAAAATTAAAAAAATCTCATTAATATAATTACAAAAAAATAAAAATTAAAAATTCTCATTAAATAAACAAAACTTTGACAATTGGGCATTTTTTGATGAAAAACAAAACAAGAGACGATCGAGAAATCAACAAAATTTATAAAATTACAAAAAATAAGAAAATTAAAAATAAATTTTCATTAAATAAATGAAACTTTCTAAAACTAAAATTTGAAATTTGTGCAATTTTTGACGTAAAATAAAACAAAAGACGATCTAGAAATAAAGAAAATTGATAAAATTACAAAAAATAAAATAAAAAATAAAGTTGAGTTCAAAATCGGTAGATCTACCGAATTATCGGTAGAATTGGCAGCACTGATCGACAATGTGGTTTTGGCTGTCAGTTACTTACTTTAGTTTTTGTCGGCTTCCCGCTTTAGTGATTTCTTTGTTGCCAATAGTAAAGCTGAAACAAGTCGTCAATCAAATATGTATTTAAAAATCAATTTTTTTTTTCTTCCCTGAAAATACCCACGTATTTTTTTTTACCCGCAAGGTTGCTTAAATTACTACGTATTTCGGATAATTGCCCGCACATTAGCAAACCTGATTAGGAATGATCACTGGCGCACCCTAGTACGTTTCAAATCAAACAATAAGCTGGAAAGAGTGGAAAGTCACACAAACGCCCAATTACACTCACGTAACAACAGGAGACTGAAAAGAAGCTGGCCAGCTGATCTTGGAAACAATTGAGAATTCCTGAATAGACTTTCCCATTGAGGAATTCTCAACTGTTTCTAAGATCAGCTCATCACGCCATTATAGGACATTCCAGCCCTCTAGCCAAATCATTAACCTATAGAATGTACTATAGCTAATGAAGTTATATATAAAAAAAAGCATTGCCAACTCAAACTGTGATTCTTGATCACTTTGTACAATCGCTTTTGTAAGGCAACATAAGAACAAGAAATCACAATTAGTTACTCATTACAAAAGTGAACGCGAATTTACTTTATGACAACTAAATAGGTTTCATAATGGAGTTGTTAAGTTACCAAAGTAGAAAAAAAATGACGCTGCACTTTTTTTTGCGTCTCATCAAATATGCACATAAATTACTAAAAAACAAACATTTCAATACATGCGAGGTCGTATTAAGTCGTATATTAATGTAGTAGCTAATTATACCAGGTGATTTTTAAATTTTTTCATAAACCCTTGCCATAAAATTTAGACTGCATGTCTGAAAAACAAGTCATTGCACTGATTGAGATTATTTTACAATAAAGTCCAAGTTCCATGGCGAGAGTTGATAAAAGTTTTTTTTAAATCACCCGGTACTTGTAAAATTGTGCTTTTTCATTCACACCATAAATTGTCTATGTAATTGCAATACTTTTTTTTTTTAATGAATGCTAAGTAATTTTATGTATATCAAGTCTGTGATAAGTGACCTTTTTGTTGCTAGCGCTTGGTTTTTGACCCGTGTAATTATTCAGATTATTAGCTGTTTATGTTCCGGCAATCGTGTTGACGACTACTCTTTATATTAGTGCTTTTTGATCCGGTGCTGTGCGAGGCGATTAATTAAGTTATTTTTATTTAAGTTTATTTAAGTTATTTATTAAAATAAGGTAGGTAAGAATGATGGATTATTCTCATACTTATTAAATATTGTTTATTAAATGTTGCGCTTATTTAAAGTTGATCATATTCATCATTTTTTTCGCGTAGTGTGATTTATTTCGGATTCTAGAAGTGTTTTTCGATTGTCGGCGATTAATAAGTTTTATCTTTCTTTTAACAATGTTTAATTCTGGTTTAATTGCAAGTATGTATAGGTATTATGACCGACAAAAAAATTTGGGACTTTTATTAGGTGCTAATTGTTAATAGGATACATTAAGTAGGTATTGTTAAAAACATTCGTCCGTTTGTTTATTTCTGCGTTACCTACCGTAGAACAAGATCTACCTATACATATAGGAAAATGAATTGTTTTAAAGCGAAAATGCACGTGTAGAGTTGTCCCAGATTTTTTTGATGGGCATTATAGTATTTACATGTTCGAAGGTTATAATTATAATTAATGGTTTAGTTATAATAAATGAACTTCATACATATTTGGTTGAATAATATCTATCGTTGACAAATCATTTGAAAGAATACTAACTAATTGTGATTTTTTTGTTCTTCTGTTGTCTTACAAAAGCGGTTGGTATTGCATTAAGCGTTTTGTTAATCGAATTATTATCGCTTGTCACCAATTGCGAAATGCAATTTTCAAAAATAACCCGAAAATCCATTACGAAACAAAGAGAGAACCACATTTAGATATAACGCATTCAATAAATGTTGGAAAAGCACGGTAGCCAAAGATCCAAAATAATGGCACAAAATTGAAACGTACATAACCTAAAAATAAAAGTCCCACCTACAAGATAGAGGAACTAAAAGAAATCAGGTTTCAACGGGAAAGTTACTAAATCGTGTAATTTTAGTTACACATTGCAAAAGTAAAAGAAATAATCATACAATTCATATCCTATGTAAGTAATACCATGCGTTCGAAAATAAAACGATTCTAAGTAGGCCGTGGCCGTGATCCACAATTTCTGAAATAACTTTCAACAATGAACGTTTTGCATTCCAATTCGAACATTTTCAAACAATTAAAATGTCATTGTAGTGTTAAGTACAGCTATACATAGATTAGATTACTTTGAAATTGCCTTGTGTCAGACAGGCGTCCGCCTAGCCAATTCCAGGGCCTCCTTTTTACGCATGACTGTTGAGTCACTCCTCTTTGATAAAACGTAAACTATGTTATTTCACAAAATTTATCGTGCAAATAATCAATTATTATCAAAGGACTCGTTTATCATCTTTGTCTCTTTGTTTGAAAAAGATAAATGGGTTCGACAACCAAGTCTACGAACAAGTCAACGATGTAGAGGCGTTGATAAATAAAATTTGTAATTCTTTTTTATTATACTGAAATTATATAGAAATATTATCTGCTTCCTATCTGAACGGGAAGCAATTCAAGAATTTTAAATCTGACAGTGTGGTTAGGCTGACCTGCAGCTGTTGGTAGCCCTGAGAACAAGAGACGATCTGTAAATTGACAGCTTTTCAGCGGATATTTCTGCGCCAGTTTTGTTTTTTATTCTTGGGACGCCCAATCGTTATTTAATTGTGGATAAAATTCAATCGGTATTATATCGAGTGTCCATAAAAAAATTGTAAAAATTAATTGTATAAAAATTGAGTTACTTTTTCTTTTTTAATTTCATTTTTCGTCATACGATCGGGGGGGCTGTCTAAATCTCTACTTACTTTCATAAGTGCTTTCTAAAAGTGCAGCGAAGTAGAAATGAAAGTAGTGCCATCTGTGTTTGAAAATTGAAAGCTCCTTGATAAGAAACACGGCCGCCTAGATTAACGAAGCACCAGGCCTTTATCCGGTCAGTCGCATTTGAAAAAAGTCTGTTCTACGGAAACTCTCTTTAGTGTGGCTCCCTCTTCTTAATTTTGAATTGAACTTCCGCCGTTGTCATAGTTATCGTTGTCATATAATATTATTGTATTCTTATCACCCCAAAGTGCTGCGCTAGTATGCAGCAACCACATCTTTGAAGTTAGCAAAAGGTCCTGTAGTGTGGCTCCCTCTTCGGAACACAAAAATCGCTCTGAACTAAGGACGCGACTAGCCAGATAACTTTGTTATTCTTTATTAATCTAGGAAACCTTGATAAGAAAACGGCGATATGAAAACAAAAGAATTGCATCATTTGATTGTTGCGCTGATAGTTACTTTCATTTGTACAGCGGCGCACAATGGTCTCACATTTTTTCGTTGATGCAAAATGCAAAATTAATACACTGTAAAGATCTATAAATCTTCGATGATGTTCGACATTGCAAGAAGAAAATGTTTATTGATAAACAACACTGAATAATATTGTGAAATGACATAGAATGAAATGAGACAATGACAATGACAGTCACTGTGAATGTCAACACTATTCTTTCAGTTTCTTCAACACAAAAAAAAACATCTAGATACATTTTCAATTAAATAATATCTTATTAAAAATGAAGCTGATTAATTTGTTTCAATCTGTAGCGTTGTCCTTGAAAAAATAGTAAAAATTCAACTGTCTGACTTCCAACATTTCGGAGCGTACCCATGGCTACGCAATGTTGAACGGGCACTTTTCATTGGTCCCTGTATTGCGTAACCACGGCAACGCTCCGAAATATCCGAAGTCTGATGATAAGCTGTTTCTTTTTTTTTTTAGTCACTTCTTGTCACGTACTGTCAGAGTCTTTTTATAATGGTGCAGATATTTGTTAGAAACTGATTTAGATTTATTTTAATGCCCTTAATGAGCAGTGTGGGCATAGACAAAGTTAAGACTGGATTTATTTACTTAATGTCTACAGTGAAGCAGAAATTGATACAGCGCCATCTGTTGACGAAAATTAAGAGTTACTCGACTTAAATGGTGACCAAAATAAAAACAACTGCATAATTTGAGGACGCAGTGAATTTTAAACCAACTTTTCTGGCAAAAAAATTGATTTTCCTTTTGTTGTTTATTATTGACAAAGATAAGGTTAGATTAATTTGTTTTAATTTCTACAGTGAATTAGATAAGGTACTAAATCAACACTCTATTCCTTTTATCAGAACATTTTGAGAAACAAAACAAAAATAACAAATACAAAATGATCAATAAAGAATGTGTGAAAAAAAACTACTTTCCAAGAACTATTGTATCAATATTTAGGTCCGAGTTATGTTAACTGTATAACCTGAAGTTAGAGCTTGGGGAATTCTGCGGAAACTTAGTGATTTTTGTTTGCTCTACTTCGCTTTCTGCTCATTGACATTCGCTAGCGATATTGTTTATATTTGTTTATTTACTTCGATGCTGTGCGAAATTATTTTAAACCAATCTTTAAATCTTTACATTAAAAACAGATTTCGTTATTTAAAATAAATCTGCTCTAATGCAGTCTTCCATTATTAGAAGGTGGCATATTGTAGTAGGTACCTATAAATTAAAGTAGCGGCATGCAAAATTATTATTGCTCACACTGTATATTCCGCTTTTTTTTATACAAAGTGGTTAAGAATAACTGTTTGAGTTGGCAATACAATAATTAAGAGCATTTTTTTTGTTCGGCTGTTTGCAACATTGCAACCGGATATATGTTCTGTTGGTTTATTTGACCTAACCTGAACAGCGACAAGATTGCAGGATATGTGAATAAAAATTAGCGTTTTAATTTGAATTTGAAATGTCAAATGACGCTCGTAAAGTGACGGCTGTCAGTGTCAAGACGTCAACAATGGAAGTTACTCCAGTTGTACCATTCAAAAATAAAATAAACTCAATTTTGTTAACTATCGAGTATCGACAGTGACTTTGACAAACGTCACTTCAAATAATAATCAGATTTTCGACATAGTTTTTTTTTTATCCCTAGGTAAAAGTTAATTGTGCGACAAGGAAAGAAATTAAAAAAATCAAAATCCAGTGCGTTAGAACAGGAACAAAGAGGAGTGAATACAGCGCCATCTGTTGATGAACATTAAGAGCAATTTGACTTAAACGGTGATGATGTTTTGTTCCATATTTCATTTACACCTTGTATATTTGGCTATCGTTTCTTTTATGATTATAGATGTTCACTGCTTGTACTTTAGATTTCAAAAAATTAAATAATACCCGTCATGCACAGCGCTGTGAGGCGCTTGAGTAGTAAGTTTGCAATTAAAAATTAGAATTTACAGTTAATACGATCCACGTCTGACGAGACGCAATAACTGTGATGCAATGAATTTGCGTTGAACATTACTACTCGCAAGATGTGCAAATTAAAAAGACATTAATAATAATAATAAATAATACAGTCAAAAGTGAGACACAGATGTAAACGTTAACCTAACTTATCCTGAGGTTCTTCAAGTACGTTTATTTTAGTTTGACATTTTTGAAACATGAAATCAAGATTGGCCAGATAACGAAATTGCTTCCTTGATCTTGATTCGATGTGAATCCGTTTCCATGTGCCAAAGTGTTACCTAACCAATAAATTCTTTTCCAGAACAGCACAAACAATGAACTTATCAAAGCTGAAGATTTTAAAGCGATCCAGGTTTGTTCATCTCTGTTTTGCCATCACGTTTTTCACGTCCGGCGTAATCGTGAACGTTGTACAGTGTATTTTATACTTAACTTTACATAAAATTAACAAGAGGTTGTACAGAAAAATAAATTGGTACTGTTGTTTCACTATCTATTCACGTAAGTATCTCATTAGCGTGAGTTCGAAGTCTCAAGCTTAATTGTGTCGTAATTTTTTTAAATTTTAGAACTTGTATTCATGGGTGATTGGTGGTCCGGTTCGAAAATCGTTTTATACATAGATAAAGAGGATTTCGATAAGTATTGGGGCAAGGAGCATGCATATTGTGTTATGAATCATACGTATGAAATAGACTGGCTTATAGGATGGATGATTTGTGACAGAATTCATCTATTAGGGGTAAGCAATTGAAAATGCTGTGTCATTGGGATAACCCATTGTTGACTTCAAATTCAATATGACCCACTAGGGAACTTCGTGATTGTAAACTCTTTTAACGTGTAGGCCACTTTAGACCTAGCAATTATTTATTTAAAATAATTTCTTTTAAAAAATATCCACAATAGGGTTCTTCACGGTTGCCACATCTAAAACATTGGGATATAACCAGTTTTGCCAACCAGGTTGCAAAAATTCTACTACCAGATCGCACCAATTTTTTAAGCAAAGCTTAGGTTTAAGTTATGACATTTATGCATGGTCAGTCACATTCTGACTGACATTTAAACTTCAATTTAGGTATCAATTAGGATGTGATTGACATTTTGTTAAATCTGCAAAAAATGTCATAATCTAAACACCACTTAAATTTAAGCTCTGCTTAAAATATTGGTGCAACTGGCCATACATCCCCCCCCCCAATCTAAGCTGCGTTGACGCTGCCGCATTGTGTAGACCAATTAGCGCTATTCAAATTTCAATCATACGGAGGTCTAACAGGTGAGCTTGGCAACATTGGATATAAGACACATATACTCAGTTTTTTTTGTCTATAATACCTGTCAAATGTTTCTCATGTTGGTACCTGTTACCTAAATGTTAAAAAATTTCAATTCTAAATTTAGGAATAAAAGCAAGGTTCCAACAGAAACCCTAGAATTTTGACACCGACAGGTATTATAGGAAAAAAAAAAACTATAGCTTGTTATACCGAGTGACTGTAAATGGGCGCACTCAGCAGACCCAAAAGTTCGGATCGGAATATATTATGATGAGTGATTGTTGACATTTATTTTGGTAACACTATTTTACAAGCGCGTCAAAAATTGTAAAATATAAAAAGCATGTAAAAAAATGGCTGGCTCGCCTTTTAAGCCTAGTCCACAATTGCCCGGGAACGAGAACGGGAACCGGAACGGGTACGTTAAAAAAGTTAAATCATTTCATGGACAAGTGTCCACAATGCATCGATAAATACGGTAACGCTAATAAAGCTCCGCAACGGGAACGTATCAACTTTTACGTTTCCGTTGCGGAGCTTCATTAGCGTTATCGTATTTACTGATGCATTGTGGACACTTATACGATTATGAAATGATTTAACTTTTTTAGCGTTCCCGTTCTCGTTTTCGTTCCCGGGCAATTGTGGATTAGGCTTTACTTTTTTCTGACTTTCCTACAGTTAAAAATGAATCAAAGAACAAAAAAATTCTTGCGACTTTTCTTTTGTTTTTTTTGTATATGCCGCGAGCAATAAATTAAAAATCCTGTATTTTTCTTATTTTTTATTCAGGTAGCTGATCGGTCATTAATTTGACTTTCATCTGAACCAAAAGAGAATTAGTTTTGATCTGAACTAAAATAGATTTGGTTTTGATCCGAACTAAAATTGATTTGATTGTGAACTTAGATAAAACTGAACCGCTTTCGGTTTTTGGTTTTAGAATTTTTTATTTATTTGTGTATGTCTTTACAAAAATATAATATACTTGATACATTAATCAAAGCATTTGCGAGATCTAAACTTTTCAAGATTTTTGCAATATTTCAGTAGGTTATGACTTATTATTGAAACAATTGACTTTATCTTGAATTGTCACAGTCAGAGATATTTATAACTAGATAAAGGGATTGTATATAAATTTGGACATAGTTCGGGAAACATCCTAGAAATACGGTTATGATTCTATCTCTGTTAGTTAGGTAAACATAACATTTAAAGTATATGTTTTCCTTCTCTAAAAGCCGGCGCATGCGAATATTACTAAAATAACGCAAACGTATGTTGGCATCATTACTTATTTCGACAATGTGATCTGATCTGGGGGCGATTCACCCTCGGACAACAATCAAAGGGACGTCGGCGAAGTTAATCGAATGCATGTACGAGATATCGGGCGGATCCGCAAAGGTCAACGTTATAAACATGGGACGCCGAAATACGACTCGGAGCCCGATAAGTCGATGTGACCTGTTTTTTTTTATTACGTTCGTACAAATTCATTATAAATACGTTAGAGCTTTTATTAACAATTACGTAGATTAAATTTTTCCCTCCTTTTTGTTACTATGTACATGTTTTTTTTTCCCTTCTTATATTGACTTCTCTGTTTGGCGCTAAATTTTCACCAATCCGATTATTTCTTCTAAACGAAGAAAGATACACATTGCTGTCAGGACGCTTGTATGCTAAACAAAATTTACTTTTCATTAAACAGGGTTTCAGTATAACTATTTCTATTTCGACAACAATTGAAGGGCAATAACTTTTGTTTTTTAAATGGGACGGTGTTATTTTTATGTCGTCGTGAAATGATCCATAAAGTTATCTTTCAATTAGCTGTACACTTCCCAATACCGATTACTTCCTGCATTTTAACGTGTTAATTAAAATCAGGAGTAGGTACTACTACTTCTTACTTTTACTACCTACATGACTGTTCTTAATTACTTGACTATCTGACTATTTCTCGACTATGACCTGCGGGTTGGTCTCTTATCTTTTATACATTTCTAAATCTACGTCACAAACGTCTCTTCTTTTGTCCTGGTGGCTGGGGTTAGGTTCAAGGTACAAAATTCTCCAGGTGTCAGCATCAATCAACCCTTGCCAAATTTGTTTCTTACAAACCTTCTAATTGCTTCAATCTTAATTGGCACATGTAAACATACACGCTTACATTCCGCAGAGCTAGCATAAGTGAAATGTGAGCTTGTGTAACGCGGCTGTCCTATTAATTGTCAATGGGTGCTGATTCTGCATAATTTTCAAATGCACACAATTGCAATAATTACGAAACGAATTTTAATTTACTTATTTTTCTAGATAATGACATCGTGACAATATTTAATCATTAATATTTTTATTCGACTATTATTTTCATTCGAATATATTTCGCCCATCACTAATGTAGACCTCTTAAATTAAATTGTGTTGAAATTTGTTTTGTATCTTCAGTAGTTAATGAGATACTGTCCGAGAATACACTGTTGGAACATCTGTACATATCATAAAAATAAAAAAAATCTCATGAAATAAACAAAACTGGGGTGACTTTCTAAAATTAAGACTAATTTTAAAACGTTTTGACAATTGTGCATTTTTTTGACGTAAAGTGAAACAAAAGACGATCGATAAATAAATCAAGATAATGTATAAAATTTAGAAAGACATAAAATAGTGTAAACAAATAAAAATAAAAAAGTTCTCTTCAAATAAACTAAACTGGTTCGATTTTCTAAAGTTAAGGTGTAATTGAAGACAATTGACAATTGTACCATTTTTTGACCTAAAATAAAACAAAAGATGATCGATAAATAAATCAAGAAATTTTATCAAATTTAGAAAGACATAGAATAATGTAAAAAAATAAAAAAATTCTCATTAAGGCCCAGTTTTACAATCGTAGAATAAGGACGACACCCTGTATTTTTCTTGTTGGCTTATTCTCATTTACTGTTTCACATGCTTGAACCAATACAATTACATTTTCTTATTTTATATTATTGCTTGCAGTTTTTATATTTATTTTACATCTATTTTTCTTAGAAATCCACCTTGATGTGATTTCTTTCTTTCTCTCACCCATAGGTTATTATGGATGTTGCTACTTTTTTTGGAAACTTGTACCCGATTTTTCAGATCTATTTTTTTATGGAGGAGAATCTTTTTTTCTTGTTGTTTTGAGTTTCCTTTCTATCCTCATTATTTGTCATGTTTTCTTATTTTGCAAGTGTAAAGCATCGAACTGCCTTAAACCATAAGCTATCTCAGAACTAAAATAAAAGCACTTTTTTTGATCAAGTGTACGTGAAAACATGAGCAGTCATTAAAGTCGACCCTGGATGGCAACTGCATAAAAGATTACAAGATTAAATTGATAAATTAGAAGGTTCCTTAAACTTTGTCACCTGTTATCTGATTTAAGCAGCCTTGTTCAAATAAAACAAACATTTGTTTAGAAAATACTTTAAATCAAATTTTCATTTTATTAATTACATTTATTGACGACATCGATTTCTAAACTCTTATTTGAAGAAACCTTGATTTTCAAATTAAACTAATGGAAACGTAAATTTTGTTTTAAAGATTACGTACTTTTATATTTACAAATCACGTTAAGTGTAGCTTAAATATGCCATCGAAATTTACATATTAATCTATTCCTCAATATTTAAACTTTCTAATTCGTGTCAAGTGTTTTTATTCTTTTTAAAATCATTTAAACATTTAAAATCAATTAATGTTATCATAGTAATTTAAATGAAGTTATTGGCCTCATTAAATTAACCCCCACTGTTAGGGAATTAGAAATCAAATCTGCAAACCTTCTGAATGAAATTTAGGCATATTTTTTTGTATAATGTACTTCAACTTGCAGAATTGTAAAGCGTATGCTAAGAAGGTAATTCAATACATGCCAGTGTTAGGATGGGGTTGGAAGTTCTCCGAGTTTGTATTTTTAGAACGAGCTTTCGAAAAAGACAAAGACAATATTCACAGGCAAGTTGGTGAACTGGCTGACCACCCCGACCCCATGTGGGTAAGCAAAGTTACGCCGCATGATAGTTTCAAAACGAAAAATAATTAACAATATTTTAGCTGTTGCTTTTCCCAGAAGGCACAAGGTTTACACCGAAAAAGCACAAGATCTCACTGGAATTTGCCCGCGAGAAAAACCTGCCCGAGTTGAAACATCACTTATTGCCCAGAACGAAAGGATTTACTGCAAGCCTTCCACCTATGAAAGATCGAGTTCCAGCAATTTACGATATTGAATTGGCGTTCAGAGAGAATGATCTTGGCGAGCCAACGATGACCGGATTGTTGTTCGGAAATCCGGTCACTGCGCACATGTACATGAAACGTATTCCTCTGGAAGATGTACCAAAGACTGAAATCGAGCAAGAATTGTTTTTAAGACAGTTATTTGTTAATAAGGTGCTTGCTTTCTGAGTTTTTTTGATCGTGCAGTTAAGTTTTGTGTATTTTAGGATAAGTTGAGGGAAAGCTTTGTAACCACCGGGGACTTCTTTAAAACTTCCGGGGTTGAAAGGGTCGAACCTTTTTCGGTGCACAGACGAATCAACTCTGTTATAAATATAATCGTGTGGTGTATTTTGATACTTTGTCCAATGACGTATTATCTATTTAATTTATTATTTAGTGGAGAATTGTTATATTTTTCCATTGGTGCAAGCATCATAGGCATATGTAAGTATCATATTGTATTATGTAGAATGGTGTACGTTGACGCTTATTTATGTATTGTTTCAGTTTATGTTCTCTTGAATAAAATGATTGGTATGTCGAAGATTAGTAAAGGATCGTCTTACGGCACAAATTCCCCGAAGAAGAATGAATGAGAGTATTCGATTAGTCGACGTTAAAATGTGCCAATTTAATTTATTTTGTTTGTTATTTACTTCGACGTGACGTCCCTTAATATAATTAAATAAGGTAAACAACCGCTGCATAAAACTCGTTGCTAAATAGAAGCTTAACACGCTCTAAGTGCAACCTTTAATGTTAAACATACATATTTAAAAATAATTTCGTTGATGGCTTCGCCACAATTTGCAATTTAAAAAAAGAAAAAAGTAAACAATTCAGTGTCTAATAATTACCTAGTGAATTAAATGGTACTTTATTCTTAAAAATCTTGTTGAATTTGTAATGAACGTTAAGGAAAAAGTGTTTATTTTTATAATGTGAGATCGACGTTTTATTTCTTTGTTGATCTTTAATGGCCGTATGCACCAAACAAATTAACTCAGCTTAACTTTAAGCATCCCTTTACGACTTACACAAAACTGTGAAATTTCAAGGTCCACTAGTACAACTTTAAGCCAAAGCTTAAACTCTTCTTGACAATAATTGTCGAAACAATCGTCGTTATAGGTTTAAGCTGGCATTGTACAACTGGGCTGTGTTCATAAAAGACACTCTAGAGTTACTCTCGTTTATGTATTTTGTTTCTGATCTATGAATCATAAAAAAAACTAAATCAGGCGTGGTTTCCATAGCAACAAACACATTTTCTACACCGTACTTAAAAGTGGGGAGTAAAAAGTGTGCCCGTTGTCATGGTAATAATATAAACACGAGACTTCTTGAATCAGATGAGCGACACGCAAAATGAGCAAATAATCGTGATTAAGAGAGATGCAATTACATGTCCAAGGTGGGCTCAAAAGTATATTTTATGAACGCAACCCTGGGCTTAAATGTTATCACTTAAATTTAAACTCAGCTTAAGTATTCGGTGCATACGGCCATAAATAATTTTGTTTCAAAATTTTGAATATACAGGCTGTTTCAAATTCGACCCTCACCATTGGGATCTCGCTTATTTGAAGAGATAGACGGTAGGTTTAAATTTGGCAAAGTTGATAAATTTTATGAGCATTAATAATCCGCAAAGAAATAACTTCTATGTTAACTCTTATTCGAAATAACTGTAAAAAATGAAAAATTGTCATTTTTCTTATTTTTCCTCTATCTTCTTTATTTGAAGAAATATCAAAGAAATAAAAGTACTTTCTTAAGACACTTTTGAATTCTCTACACACTGAGGAATATCATTTTGCTATAACACGTTTCGTTAACTTGATAACATCATCAGGTTCATTTTTTCTTATGGATGCCATATTGAAATTTATTCGCGAAATAATCTACTCTTCCTGCTGATTACGGCAATATAGCACGTGTTATCAAAATTATTTAAAATAATGTCAGAATTAAAAATGTTTGATATGATATAAGAAAAGTTGTAGTTAAACAGAAGGTAACTTTGTAGTTAACAGATGATAACTTTGGAGTCAAATCAAAAGCAATTTATTTGATGTAGGCACTAGTTAAATATTACCGGACAGATTAAGATAAGAGAAACAGAATATGTATGTTACGTGTGTTTTATTCGGAGAACAAACAGCTTAGAACAGTACTTTTACAATTAGACAAAAATATAGAAGAGCATGAATCATTACTAGAATACGTACCTATTCTTTACATTAACAAAAATTTAGAACTAAATTGAAGAAATAATAACACAAACAAATAAAGGTACTAAAAATAAGATACCTATTTACATTAAATTTTCAAACAAAATTCCATTTTGATTTATACATAATTGCGATCGTTTTCTTAAACTTAATGCAGCTCTTCACTTGCTGTTTTCGTCTGTGGCACGAATACAAGGCACGTAATATCTCGTTTTTCTTCATTACTAAACATTATGCTATTGTTATTATGTTAATATTTAGCAACAAGTATGTCAGATTATATACTGTTTTTGATCTTAATCCAAAGCCACCTTCCATTGCCAATTCTCTTGTCTCACAAAAATAAATTTTAATTTTGACATTATTTTAAAGAATTTTGATAACGTGCTATATTGGCGTAATCAGCAGGAAAAGTAGGCGTAATCAGCAGGAAAAGTAGGCGTAATCAGCAGGAAAAGTAGGCGTAATCAGCAGGAAAAGTAGGCGTAATCAGCAGGAAAAGTAGATTCTTTTCCGACCAAATTTCAATATGGCGCTCATAAGAAAAAATGAACTTGATGATGATATCAATTTGACGAAACGTGTTACAGCAAAATGGTATTCATCAGTGTGTAGAGAATTCAAAAGTGTCTTAAGAAAGTACTTTTATTTTTTGATATCTCGTCAAATAAAGAAAATAGAGGAAAAATAAGAAAATGACAATTTTTCATTTTTTACAATTAGTTCGAATAAGAACTAACACAGAAGTTATTTCTCTACGGACTATTAATGCTCATAAAATTTAGCAACTTTGCCAAATTTAAACCTACCGTCTATCTCTTCAAATAAGCGAGATCCCAATGGTGAGGGTCGAATTTGAAACAGCCTGTATAAAATAATTTTGTACTGGAACTTGTGTTACAGAATCAATATTATTGAATGTGTTTTAAACTGTCAAACTTCGAAATGAAATTAAAATGTAAAACTGCGAGTGTAACACGAGCCCAATTCACGATTCAAAACTGAAGTATGTCAAGACCCATTTATACAATACAACCTTAAAACTCATTTACCCATAATTAAGTAAAATAATAAAATAATCGGTTTGGTTGAATTTCAAATTCGTTGTTTTGTTTAGACTTGTAGTATTTTCATATTCTATTAGACTTTTTTTATTGCATAGTTTTGATAGGATTAAATGTACTTGTTAATTGTTATTTATGTATGCTATTAAAGAGTTATGAATTTGTCGAAGTTATTTCCTTGAAAGCCAACAGGTACAAACATTTCGCTTTATTAATAAGTAAGAATGTGATCTCTTATATGCTTCTTCCAGATCTCAACATTATTAATAACAATATTACACATATGGCACAAGTTGTTCACATATAACTGAGTCTTGCTACGATTCACAGGTGTTGTGAAATCCTCGAGCTTTTCAAATTTTGCAGTCTTGCTCTTCTCTAATAGCCTTTTGTTTTTGTTAACAATGTTATTTTCAAAACTAGAGGCCTTTGGTCTTGAAGCTATTTCTCTTTGGCTTTGAAAATCTACAACGTTTTTAGTGTTCACTTCGAAAACTGAATCAGAACATCTTCTGCTTTGATTTATGTAGACTTTAGCATACACGTTATTCTTTCTGGCTGTAGTATTGTTAACAGCAGCGTTTCCTCTTCTATACGGTAGATATTTCTTAAAGGCCTCACTTTTCATTTTTAGACTTTTCTTTTTGAGAATGTTTTCTGCTTCATCTTTACAGCCATTGGGGGTTCCCCCGTTTTGATATTGCGTCTTACTTGCACCAATTTTTTGAGATTCTATTAACCCTTGACATCCAGGTTCGACAGTTTTGTTAGTAACTCCATTATTTTGCTCTTTCAATTTTTGTTCAGAGGCATAGCTCTGCATTTTGTTTGTTTGCTTTGATTCTGCAACATCATGCAACTTTATATCTTTTGCTTTCAAATGGTCTTTCTTGCCCCTCTGTTTTTGGTAAACTCTTTTCGAGTCTTCGCAATTTAACATGTTTTTACCACCAAGGCATTCCAGAACATTTTGTTCAACATCACACTTATTTTTTGGCATCTCTTTAATTTTCATTTCATTTAAAGTATTCACCTTTTCACCATCAGTAATGCTGTTATCTTCAAGACAGTCAATTAATTCGACGTGGCAAGGTTGAATTTGTTTGATTTTCAGCTTTTCCATTTCTTCCTTTGCTGCTTCAGCCAAGCCTTCTAATATACTCGTATTTAAATAAGAGTTCAAGGAATCAGGTGAAATATGACTTTCTTCAAGCTGCGAGTTAGATACCTCGGTGTCATTATGAAAGTGCTCTATGCTTTTGAGGTAGAGGTTTTTCACGGACAAATTTATCTGTTTTTCGGTCAGCAAGCATTTCTCTCGGAATTTATGCGCTGCCTCTAACTGATAACTGCAGCCGGCACAAATCAACGGATTATTTATGATGAAGATGTTCTAAAAACAAACAGAAATGTATTCGGGGCCCTTGAGAAGATCTTAATACCTAACGATCTCTGGCACACAAGCTGATAGCTTTCTTCCTAGCGAATTTTCTCCAGTGTTCAGGGCTTTTAAATTTTTTCCTTTTCCAAAGCACAATCTGCAAACTTGGTATGCCATTTTTCTACTGAAGCACAACTTGCGTAATCCCAATAAATTTATTCTCTATTAAATTCTCTGAAATTCATGCAGCACATCTATATTTATATAACACGAAACACGAGCGTACGTGAAGCGCACCATCCAGGTAACAGTAATGCGCATAAAAAAATAATCACCGCTATCAATGTTGCCACAATTACAAAATTTAACGTATCACACTTTGGACAAGTAACGTACAGCTGGACTCAAAAAAGTCGGGAAATGTCAGAAAAAATTGACCCGTTTTTTTTCGGTCCATTGGTAGATTTTCACAGCGTTGGTATCCTTGGTTATGCGCGCGCATAAGAACTTTTCTATATTTATTGAAGGGGTATAAAGGTACGTCCAGACCGCAGCGCAATACTGCGTAAAACGTTCGCGAACGTTAACACATAATTAGCGCGTTGACGTATAAACCGCTGCAACGTTAAATAAAAATGTTCATGTTTGCCAAGGTTCCAGTTTTGCAGTAGGTGCGCGGTGAATTTGTTCGAATCAATTCAACATGAATGACGACTCTATTGCTATTAGCTATTATTTCGTAAATGGTAATTTTTATTACCGGAGTTCCATAGTTCGGGCTTTTGTTCATATAAATTTATCAATTGCAATATTTTCTCGTGGTCCCAGTTCACTCATTTTATCGAAGTTTCACTAAGCCCAGCGCGCGCTTGAAAGAATAAACTACAATTATATCAGTATCACATCCAAACCGAACTTGTTCGAACGCGCAAATTTCTTTGATGTACCGACATCAAGCGGGAACGATTTGGTTTGGCGCGAAGGTGTACAACTTCGCTTGTTCGTGCGCAAGATGACGTCCTAAATAGTCATGTTTACTGAAATTTGCAACGTTCGCGAACGTTTTGCGCAGTATTGCGCTGCGGTCTGGACGCACCTTTAAGTGGTATTAATAAAGTGTCCTCAATGACTTTCGGCAATATATTGAATGCATAGACAGCAGAGAAAGCAGAGGTTTGTCTCTGTTGAAACCAGTTGAAACGTACTAGATGCACACTAGATGCTAGATGAGTTAGGAGCAATGTAAAGCTGCTAAAGTATTTTATGCGGTAATTAATGTGATACTTGTGTAACCTTGTGAAGTAGACTCCTTGTGATGATTTTCGGTGATAATAATTAGAATTAGAGTTAAATAAAATGAGTGCTCAAACTAGTCCTGCCAGACAAGCCGCCGTCGATCGAGAAAAAATCTACCAGTGGATTCTTGAATTGACGAATCCAGAAACCAGAGAAAATGCATTATTGGAGTTGAGGTGAGCAAGTTATTTACATTCGGTTGCGTTTTATTATGTAATAATGCCCCTTTTTGTAGTAAAAAGCGAGAAATAGTTCCTGATTTAGCTCCAATGTTGTGGAACAGCTTCGGAACGACTGCTGCGTTACTGCAAGAAATTGTGAATATCTATCCAGCTATTAATCCACCTACTTTGAGCGCATATCAGTCCAATAGGTATATTAAACATGTCTTATACTTATAAGTAACTGCGAAAAGCAAACATTTTGATTATACAAAGTACATAGAGATCTGCAATATAAAGTTAGGTGACCCCAATACCCTATGGACATGTCTTCATCATCATCATTGACAAAAATTTTATGTAAAGAAATCTACGTGTTTGACTATTTAATAATGGTTACTTTTAGGGTCTGCAATGCATTAGCATTACTACAGTGTGTGGCTTCCCATCCAGAAACTAGATCTCAATTTTTATTGGCCCACATTCCATTATTTTTATATCCATTCTTACACACCACATCAAAGACAAGATCCTTTGAGTATTTACGACTTACTAGCTTAGGTGTAATTGGGGCACTTGTCAAGGTAATAAGCGGACATTTTTGTTATGTGTTTCTAATAGTTATTTTCACAGACTGATGAACAGGAAGTTATTACATTTCTTTTAACGACTGAAATAATACCTCTCTGCCTTCGAATCATGGAGCTGGGATCTGAATTAAGTAAGACTGTTGCTACATTCATTCTACAGAAAATATTATTAGATGACAATGGTCTTTCGTACATATGCCAAACTTATGACAGATTCAGTCATGTTGCTATGATATTGGTAAGTTTTACCTGTGGTAATGCTCTTTCAGAGTTGTTAAGAGGCCTTTTACAAAGCGCTAATTTTTGACAAAGTTTTTCTGAGTAACCATTGTAAATTATAAGCTCAAATTTTCAGTACGCATTCATGAGATAATTATCTAGGTCTCACGTTGACATAAAAAAAAAAAATATTTTTTTTGAAAAAATCAAATCGATATCTCAAAAACTACAAAATGTTGACAAAAACGAAAACGTGAGACCTAGATATGATGTTCTACAGCATATTTAAAAAAAATCAGTTCTGTAATTTAATAATAGCTGAGAAAAACAGTTTCAAAATTTTCGGGAAATGTCGTTGTAATACAGCGCCTCTAACGGAGAGCTGTCTAAACTACAAATTTCGTAGCTAATGTGCCCCGAATACGAAATTTGTAATTTAGACAGCTCTCCGTTAGAGGCGCTGTATTACAACGACGAGATTTCCCGAAAATTTTAAGCTGTTTTTCTCAGCTATTATTAAATTCACAGAACTGATTTTTTTTTAAATATGCTGTAGAACATCATATCTAGGTCTCACGTTTTCGTTTTTCTCAAAATCCCCTATAGTTTTGGAGATATCGATTTGATCTTTCAAAAAAAAAATTTTTTTTTTGAAAAAATGTCAACGTGAGACCAAGATAATTATCTCATGAATACGTACTGAAAATTTGAGGTTATAATTTACAATGGTTACTAAGAAAAACTTTTTAAAAAATTAGCGCTTTGTAAAAGGCCTCTTAATAAAATTGCATTAGATAAACAATTTTCAATTTAATTAAATAATTAATCTCTTACAATATTTTGTAGGGTAAAATGGTACTGTCTCTGGCTAAAGAACCTTCTGCTCGCTTGCTAAAACACGTAGTCCGATGTTACTTACGTTTATCTGATAATTCAAGGTAATTTCCTTTGTTTTAAATTTCGCCAATCAAATCAATTACCAATCGCCAATCAAATTAATTACAGAGCAAGAGAGGCACTTTGTCAGTGCTTACCTGATCAATTAAGAGATTCAACTTTCAACGCTTGCCTTCAAGAAGACAAATCGACTAATCACTGGCTCATGCAGCTGCTAAGCAACTTGGATAACCCAGGTGCAGCGGTATCAAGACAAATGGGCATTTCACCTTTAGACTCTCAGTGAATTATATGTGCTAGAAACATATTTATATTTCTCTCTTTTTTTTTAATTTTCACATTGACAAAAGCGTATGTGATTATTACTAGCTGTGAGGATGAAATTCCACTGAGACTAACGAGTCAGATGGGCATGTGAAGCAGTCAACACTGATTATCAAGAGTGTGGATTACTTTTCCACTCATTTATAGCATGTCAACCATGATATATTGATCCATTAACTTTGCATGTCATATTTCGTCTCAGTGGAATTGCACTTTTTTTTGTTCTGTGTTAAAAATGTCAAATTTTAAACTCTTGTTATGATGTTTGTAAACTATATCATTTAAAAATAAAATATTTATACTTAAGCTCAAATCTCTGCTTAATAAAAATTTTAATGGTAACATACAGGGAAATTCGAGACTCACCATTGGGATCTCGGAAACTGTAAGTGATACGAAGTCGGTTAAATTAGGGCAAAGTTGCGTATTTCAGTGATGAGCAACACTCCATTCTGAAAAATCTTCTATGGTTTGTAGTTTCTGAAATATTTCGAAAAAACCAAAAAACGTAAATTTCTTTTTTAATTTTTTCTGAAGTTATAGCAAGGATCACAACAAAAGTTCTACAGGCAGTTTTTTGAGCTCTTTACGATGGTATCATTAGATTTTAGTTGAAACGTTTCGCCTCGTTCTAATCATCCTTAATTTCATTTTTTCTTATGAGCGCCACATTGAATATTAATATCATTAAATAGATCTATTTTTTCTGATGTTTTTCCATATATCACATATCCCTATTTAATAAACTGAAACAGCTATAAATGCAAGAAATTGAGATAAAGTCAAAAATACACCTTTTTTTAAATGGAACACCCAGTATATTACTTTACCAATGGATAGAAAATAATTCGATAGCTGTGCACTTTCTACACTTTTAATACCTTTACTCTATTTTTCTCACTCCTACTTATGTTATATTATATACATCGTACTCTCTCAGGAGCGGTTGGTGCAAAAAGTGTAGAAAAGTGCTGGGGCGTGTTCGAAAATACATGGAGTAAGTATAAGAGTTAAGCTACATTTACATTCACTTTCGTGCCAGCACGAATTTGTAACACGAAAGCTTGACGTGTGCTTTCTTATGATACCATTTACATTGGCCAATGTAAATGATATCATAAGAAAGCATACGTCAAACTTTCCTGTTATGAATTCGTGCTGGCACGAAATTGAATGTAAATGTAGCCTTATAGGGGCCATGCACATGTGAAGCCAGCGCCACCAATGACCATATTCTGCATTACTGGTATGGAAATACGAGTTGTTTCAAATTATTAGTGTACATTTGAACTTGAATATTGTAATGTATTTCAATGGCGAACGCGCCCAATATTACCCAAGAGTAAAGCTAAATTCACATGCATTGCGTATATGCAAAATTTTTATTGCGGATCGTTTCTAATTGGTTCATTTTGAATTTTAAACCAATTAGAAACGATCCGCAATAAAAATTTTGCATATCCGCAATGCATGTGAACTTAGCTTAAGCTTAGTTCAGATGCATCCGAATACGCAAAATATTTATTGTGGATCTTTTCCTGATTGGTTGGTTATTAATAACGAACCAATAACCAACCAATCAGGAAAAGATCCGCAATAAATATCTTGCGTATCCGGATACATCTGAACTAAGCTTAGCGTCTTGCGTAGTTCTGTCGTCCACCGCAGTCGTTGATATGGCGCAGATTTTCACGTTGACATTAGTAATAGTTTTAGGTTATTTTTGAAATAACAGTGAGCAAATGCTGAAATAAGGCGATTATAATAAAGCACCCTTCGAAATGGAACTAGATTTTTCGAAAATATGTCGTGTTTGTCTGAACGAAGGAATTATGATGTCTATATTCAAAGTTAACGTCTCAAAGAAAATGATGGCCTGCGCTTCCGTTCAGGTAACGTTTTAAAAAGGCGATGTAATTAAACTCGTGACGTAAACGTAAACTTCATGTACTTAGGTATGGCAAAGCGACGGTCTTCCGGCTCAGATATGCAACAAGTGCTCCGCCAAGCTTCACATATCCTTTCAGTTTAAAAAACAGTGTGAAAAGTCGGATGCCAAGTTAAGACAGTATATTGCTAAAATTCCAAACGAGCAAAATCAACAACCCCCACAACAACAGCAGCAACAGCAAATACCACAGCAGGTGCAAGTAACACAACAAATAACTGAACCGACACAAGGTAGTTGTGTCTATATAGAATGCGCACCGATGTTGGATATTTCACAGGAACAAAAATTTGATAATTTTGGCAACTTAACACATACACAAGCACCTCCGCTCACTCAAATAAATTATAATATACAACAGCCAAATCATTTGCATGCCCTGGGTAGCTATAGCTTACAGGCGGTCGGACAAGTACAAGTTTACAACGGGACTTACACTATGCCCTTACAACAAATGCAGCCCGCTGGATTAATGCAGAATCAAGTGATCGCACCGACTATGCAGCTGCAAGGTCAGCAGCAAATCATCCCTCAGCAACAACAACCGCAGATTATTCAGCCGCAGCAAATTCATGAACTAGACCCATCCAAGGAAAAAGTGAAGCTCATCAAAGCAAAACGTGAAACTAACTCTAACGGTGCGATTAAACAGTGTCCAACATGCAATAAACAATTCGCCACGACAACCAAACTGAGCAGGCACATGAAGACACATTCCACTGATATGCCATACAAGTGTAAGGTTTGTAATAAGGCTTTTTCACATAGCGGAAATTATAAAATACATTTGAGGATGCACACAGACGAACGACCATTTAGGTGTACGGTTTGCGGAAAAGGTTGTCGCCAGGCGCAAGATTTAGAAAAGCACATGAGGACACATACAGGTGAGCAACAAGTTCTCTCCGTGACAAACGTAATTCAACATTTTTTTTTTAGGAGAAAGGCCACATCAATGTAAATTATGTACCAAAGCATTTTCCACAAGTTCAAATTTAATAGCGCACATAAGGACTCACACGGGGGAACGACCCTACGTTTGTTGTGTCTGCCAAAAAGCATTCTGCCAGTCGAATGAGCTAACGAAACACATGAGAACCCACACCGGTGAAAAATCGCACATTTGTGATATTTGCCATAAAGGTTTTTCCTTTCGTTTATGATCTTTAGTGAAATCAACGAGTTAATTTTTTTAGGTTTTAACGGTTCGAGCACATTAATAGTTCATAGAAGATCACACACCGGGGAGAGACCGTATGTTTGCACTGTGTGTAATAAGGGCTTTGCTCAGTCTAGCTGCCTGGCCGTTCATATGAAGAGACACAACGGTGACAAGAACTTTGCTTGCACGATTTGTGATCGATCTTTTGTTACAAGCACCGATCTAAAGGAGCATTTAGCAACGCATCCTGACGAGAAGATATTTAGTTGTAATTTATGTGCGAAGCAGTTCAATAGGGTAGCAGATCGTAATAGGCACATGAGAACTCATAATAATGTCATTTCTTAAAAAAAAAGCAATTTTATTTTATTTTTTTACAATGAATCAGTATTTGTCTCATAAGTGTGTTGTAGCTATTTATTTTCTTTTTTGTTCAAGACCGTGAAATCTTAAGATTGATTTAATTTTCTTTTTCTAACACTTGTGTATGTGATTACAAACATAAGACTTATAAACATGCCATACTGTACTGTTGTTTTTAACAGGACTTTTTTTATATTTTGGTGAACGATAGCTGTTTGCAGTTGTCATATTTTGCCATAGTATTTGTAAATATAGTTGTGAATGTGAAAATAAAAGTGTTTGACATAGTTTGTATTGTTTTTGTTAATTACTATGTCAAGAAACAATAATTAAGTAAATTATTTCAAGCAAAACGTCAAATAATTAGTAGAAAAAGCAAAGTGCTTCATTATTTCATATAATATGGGGGTTGCAATAATTAATTAAAGGGTCAAAGACGGTTAAACTGCAAAAAAGTTGCGCTATTTTGGGGTCTATATAAAAATATGCAAAAAAAAGTCTGATCTATCTAGATTCATTACTGAAATATCTTCAAAAAATGAAAATTATTTTAAAAATCTTCAATATTTTGCTTATTTATTAAGATAAGGCAAAAAAATTTGATATTTTTATATTAAATAATGTAAGCTATCATTCAGATTCTGTTTTTACCTATATTTTAGATTCATTTGTCCTAATCACTACTAGAATTAAACACGCTTAAAAATGCACTATTAAATATTGACCTCGCTAAGTACGTTGATACCGACAGATTCAGATTCAAATGATATATAATTTCAATCACTCGCTAAGTACGTTGATACCGACAGATTCAGATTCAAATGATATATAATTTCAATCACAATACTATTCAATCGCAGATATTTCAATCATTACTCGTGGTGAGTAACACGCATCTGCATGTTGAACGACGGGAATGATCGAACTACTTGTATTTCACGTGTTATTAGTTATTATAAATACTAAATACATCAGTTAAACAATCCAACTGTTGATCATTTTACAAGTTTGAGATACCATCCGAAATAAACCATGAAACTAAATTCTACTCTTTCCATGTCACTTAATTACTTCTAATTACTTCTAATTTATTTTACATAAGTGAGCATAAATAAAAGATTAGGATTTATTGATGCAAATTAAACCATAAAAGTGATTTTCCTAAATGCTAGGTTTATTTACAAAATATCGTCATCAATCTCTTTTCTGGGTGGAATGTCCTCAGGTTGGCCCCATAATTTTACAGTGTTTAGTGACGCCGTTAGCACAATGTCTTTCGTTGGATGAACATTGACCGAATGCAACGCTTTCTGCAAAGTGTGCGTATATCTCTTGACACATTCTGCCGAAACGAGATTCCAACACCAAAGTTCCCCACTTATAGATCCTGACAACACATGATCATCACTCGTGACCACAGCACTTTCAATATTCACATCATCCGTGCGATGTCCCACATACCTGCGAATTCATTCCCAAAATAAAATTCCAACGCTTACATTTCTAATAGATACTTACTGTCCCAACATTTCCCCGGTGTTTTTATCAAACAGCCTGACTTTATTATCAGCACAGCTTGCTAAAATACACTGGCCATCGTTAGTAAAATTAACACATGTAATTGCAGCTGAAATAAGTCTTTTTAAGAAAAACTTGAATGAAATAATACGTGTATTTGTTACCTCCAACGAAATCTACATACATCTGCCCATTACGTATGTCATATCTACGAATTGAGCAGTCCACAGAGCAAGATACAATTTCATGATCGTTTACCCGCACGGAACTGATACAGTCTTTTGCTTCGTTCAACACCTGCACAGCTTCGTTCCTACGTGATTTCAAATCCCATATCATTACCGTATTATCACGGCTACCAGATATTGCAAGTGTGGATTCCTCATTGAATTTAACGCAAGTTACGGCGCTGGCATGCCCCCTGAAACGCCTGAGCGATTGTCCTGTTGAGACATCCCAGAGTATCATGGATTTATCAGTGGAACAAGATATGATGTGGCTACTATCGCAGGAGCCAGCCGCATCCAGTACCTCATTTCCATGTCCACCATATGTCTTCAGGTGTAAACTTCGATAGGGATTCCACAGTTTTAATTTCTTGTCTGAGCCGCATGTCAAACAGTATGATCCATCCACTGGAATCACAAATATTGGCCAATGCAAGCAGAAATAATAAGTTTATAACCTCACCGTTGAATCTAACAGCTCTTACTGCTCCTTGTTTACAGTCTATGGTATTGATACAATGCAGATCCATTAATTTCAGTCAAGTTATATGATTAGATTGAATTTCTTGCATATTATCGCGTTTAATTAGATTATTTTTAATGTTTTGTTTGTATTTTTCTGTCAAATCCATAAGTCAAATCAACAATCAAAATCATAAATAGGCAATGATGTATCAAGCAGTTAGATTCCCTGCAGACAAAGAGGAATTGATATTAACGTAAGAGTGAGGTGGTATATACATCCATTTCAAAAGCCTTGCTAATCCTACAACTACAATTCATTTCGTCCTTTAGTGACTTTTTATTATTGATCTAGTGAACCATCTGCGTAAAAGCAAACAAAAAGAAACTTTCGGTATGCAATGCAAGTCATTTTTCCAGTTACCGTCCAGAAATGACTGACAGTTGAAACATTGCTCAATAGATGGTAGTGTTGTGAGTCGGTAATTTATCGGTAATTTTACCACGTTAAGCCGCTTAAACGTTAAACAATGGATTTGCATAAAACATAAGACATAAGCCATAAGTAGCAAGTATAGTAAGTAAGTAGAATAAAGTGAAAAATAAAATTATCAAGAGAAGTCAGTCTTTTATTTCATAGCTAGCTAGATTCATTTTCCAGTGGCCTTCACACATATTAATAGAAAACAAACATAGCTATTTCAAAAAAGTCGTTAAAACTACTGTTTGCCAGATAAAACAATCAAATTAAATTATCACAAAAATCTGAAAAATCTTACGTGATGTGAAATTTTTACACTACATTCGTGTTCTAGACTTTTATATTAATAGATAAATATCATAAATTTCGCAGTCGCAAAATGGCTGTTAAGTAGTGTAATTATTAATTATAAAAATAATATCGATATAATTTTTCCCGCCCATGGTTTTTACTGTATCTTAAAAAATGTCACTTTTCCCTGAGTCATCATATCAAAAATTCTAACGAATTTGAACCACTCGTAAATAGACCTTGAACGTTATTCTGCAGGTAGGTACGGTCAGAATCAGAAATAATGTCTCCCCAATAATAAGTTAAATTGCGTCCTTTTCACTTCTGACCGTCATAACGACTAGGCGGACAAGCGGACAGGCATGCATCGAATTCTCATCGATGTTTGCTTGGCCGCCTACTTGTTACGGTGATCAGACCCTGGCATTTTTACATTTTATCGGAGAGACATTACTTTTATTTCTGATCGTACATATTTTATATGATAAATAAAATACCTAAAACAAGAAGCGCGAATTAGATGTGCAACCGTCAAAATATGAATCATCTCGCAAGGTCAAAGAAATGAAAAAAGTATTTCATTCTATAAACGGTAAGACGGGTTTTCATTCTCAATTAACGACGACGACGTTGCACCGACATTGCCGCCCACCGTGAAACGGTCGTCTTAAAATAATACAAGAGGTTAGAATTTAATAACAAGCAATGAAACGTTTTATTAATGCCATAAGAACAACACAACAGAAACAATAAAATATCAAATTGCTCTTGTAGAACAATTCGTTGTATTTTATTACAATCTATTCCAATTTCAAATACGTACACATAACACAAACAACAGAGGCCTTTAACAATAATTTTGTTTTGTGTGTAAGTGTAAGTAGGTGCTTATGTTGTATACAGGGTGAGTCGAAGGAAAAGGAAAATATTTTGAGGAACAATAGAAAAAATAAAAGAAGTTTATGAAGAATGTTCTTTTTTTAAATCTGGCGTCCATAAAGTTTTCGTTGTGAACCATCATCGTCATGACAGTTGTTGGCTTGACGTTTCAACTTACAATTCCTAACCTTGCTTTCGAGGTTTCGAACTTAACAGTGCGATAAGACAACACAAGAATGTAATCTATTGTAATAAACGAAAAACGACAATAAGAATGAGATCTGTTGTAACAATGAAAACAGACAATTTACAACAAATAATCAAAATTGTGGTGCGTTCACAATAAGCACTTTGTTAGGGCCAAGTTCGACGCCAAATTAAAAAAAAGAGTTCAATATAAATATGTTTATTATTTCCAGTTTGAATGAATTTCACCTTAAATTTACGCATATATTACGAGTGTCTTTTTTTAAAATTTGATGTCGAAGTAGGTCGTGACAAGGTGCTTATTGTGGATGAATTTTTCATAACCTTATGAAGCAGGTCTTGAATTAAATCAAAGCGAGATGTTTGACGTTTGATGTTTAGTGCATTTGTTTGTTTCACTAGGGCACACATTGAACACTTGTTACAAACACAAGAATTCTTGAAGCAGGTGAGCCAGATACAAAATTTGTAACACATCGTGAGTGTAGTTGGTGGCGCCATCTATGCGCATTCCAGCTAACTAATTTTCGTTAGATAATTAGTTTCGCAATCGGCTAATGAGTGAAATGAATTAAAAAAAAACAAAAGAGTAAGGTAACTTAATTTTGATTAGTTACTTAGTAGCGCCATCTGCACGTGCTTTTTCGAACTAATTTCATGCGCGGCAAATTCAAATTTTGAATTTATAAAAAATGAATGGATAAAAACAACAAAGAATCGACTAGTGCAGAAAAACAAAAAGGAAAATAGACTAATGAATGTCACGTCACTGTGATGTCACACGCAGAGTATAAGTAATTACCCAGCAGCGTCACTTAAAGGTCAGTGTCAAAAAAGGCCGCCATACTACTTGATACCATTATGGCAATGCAATGTGTAATTTGCCAATCGGAAGGTATCAAACAAAATGGCAAATGTGACAGTTATATTCGAGTGACGCTACTGTGTAGATTTTTTACTGTGTCACACCTCTCAGTATAAGTAATTACCCAGTAGCCTCACTTAAACGTCAGTGTAAAAAAAAACGCCATTCTATTCGATACCATTATGGAAATGCAATGTAATTTGCTGCTGAGTAGGTATCAAACAAAAGAGAGAATGTGACAGTTATACTCCAGTGATGCTACTGTGTGATTCTTATACTGTGCACAGCACACGTCCTCAGTATAACCAATCATATAATATTTAAAATACCTGTGGTTATTAAACGCTATTTCTGGATCAAACAGACATAATACAAGAGTTTTTAGTCTTACAATGCCGAGTTGTAGTTAAAATGCGCTGCTGTCATTTTTAAGACCTCTAATATCGCCCAATTTGCGGTTTGCGATTTTTACAAAAATTGACACGCAAATTATATCTCAAAATCGCCCAATCTGTCAACACTGGTCAGAACTTGCTGTACGAACAAACCTAATGAAATCTTCATGGCCAACTTCCACCCAGATTTTAAAAAATACTCTACGAAATGATGTTAAGACTTAGCGCCTTGTGAAATTGCTGATGGAAATTTTCCATGAACCACCCTGTATAATAACCTAGCTCACGTGAAGCACAATTGTAGTTTTTTTTTCAAAGTGTTCAGAGTAATTTCTCACTGTAATTATAGATCACGTTACTCATTGCAGTCTTAAAAGTAAAAGGGGTTTCTGAACTTTGTTGATGTAAGTAGTATAAATAAACCCGTGCATGTGTAATGGAAACAAGAGCAAACCGAAGAACGTAAATAGAAACAAGGATGACTTATTCACGCTTTATATTCGGCGCTAAAAATCAACGAAGGCAACATACGAAATAACTTTCCGATGATGACTCGTTTACTGTAGATACACGGAACCGAAACGTACTTACTGGACAAGTGTGACATTCAAATTTGAATTCGACTGTTGCTTCTTTGTTTATCCGCGCGCGGACCAATCGAGGCTCTCACATTTGAAATCGAGAGGCCAATCCGAAGTAGGCTTTCCCCGCGTGTGAAACAACGACCGTTTAGTTCAGGTATTTATAAACGGGCAAGCCATCTCTCATTCTGTCGCATTTGACGTTAGCTTGCATTGTGAATTGAATTAGTTTTACTACAAGTGCTGAGTTAGTGCCTTGGTTGAGTGGTGAATCGTTTTCGTGAAGTTTGGTGAGTATTTTCATTTATAATTTCATTAGTTTTGACATTTGAGATGTGACATGTACGGATTCACATTAATGTCAATTCCCGTGGCCACAAGCCACAAAGAACTTCCTACTTTATTACTTTTTTTTTTTTGGTTCGAAGCTCGTGTGTGGGGTTTTATTAAATATAGCAACACTTTTCTTGTGCAGGTTTGAACGTGTTAAAATGGCTGATGTAGCAACTGAGCTTCCTTCTTCGCCAGACGGTAAGTGTTGCCCATTTATTTTATTGTGACTTTTTCTCTGACAGTTTGAAAATGTCCTTGATCAAGTTGCACTTTCTGGCGGGGTCATTTACGGTCAGTCAGGGTGTGACCGGCGACCAATCCTTGATATTGTTCTGTAAATTAATTGTCGGTAGGTACGGTGTGGGCTGAACGTTCCAGATGAACAATACAATACAAAGTTGTTGTTTCAGATAAACATAGTTAATCTAGCACCTGATAAACGGCTATTTTTAAACGATTTCATTGTTCGTTTCTTTGTGCAGTATCTCACTGGATTATGGAATTTTAATTTCTTTGTGTGCAGTTTCTTTCAACTTTAATATTCTTTTGTTTTTTTTTAATCATTTTATTAGTCATCAGATTATTGAAGTTATGACGTAGATGATTATTATGTTCTTTGATAAAGAGTTTTCAAATAAGATAGCAGGCCATGGAAAAATGTGAAGTCGAAAAAGCATGTCTGCGCTTGTAACACAAATAATAGGGTAATATAACCTCACTTTTGAAGACTTAAGATATTTCAAAAGTTCTATTTATAAAAGATGTGAATATGTTCATTACGAAAATAGGATTAAACTAAACGATTTCTGCTTTACAATGAAAACCATTTCGCAGTACAGTGTGACAGAAATTACCTACATTGTATCTCGATTTATGAATGATATCTGAATCGATTCAACATCGATCGTGAAACCAGGGTTTCCAATCTCTAAACAGTCAATTCCCTACTCCAATGTTTAAAATTCCCGTTTTTACCCGCAGTCGAACTTTAAATTTCCCGAGTAGTTTTTTCTTGGCTAACAATTCAAAATAAAACACAAAATACAATTCACAACATTTATTTTTTCCAAATGTTAACATTGTTATGTTAACAATGTTATGTTGTTATGTTAACAATGTTAACATTGGTTAACATGGTTTTATTTGGTTCAAATTTTATTATACCTCCTGCTTCGTGCACCCCCTCTTTGGTGGATGGTAATCCAGAAATTGTATCCGTATGCAGCTTAATGCGATTTTCTATTGCGCCGGAATTGTCGAAAGCGAAAGCGACGTTTACCGCCAAATGAACTGAATGATAGAATGATGCTGTGTAATGCGCATGAGCAATACAATTTCAAAAGGTGCCAACCTGTCAAGCATTTAGATAAAAAGGTAGTTCCACTTCTTGAAAACTACGTGAATGATACTTTCTGATAAGTTGTAAATTGCAGCAAATGAAAAAAGTTGAGACAAGTCTGGAAAAAGTTAAATAAAATGGTGAAAGAGAAAAATCCAGTTTTCACCCGCTTAAAAATTTTACCCACACAATTATTTAAAATTCCCGCCTTTCGGGAAAAATTCCCGACATTGGCAACCCTGCGTGAAACTGTCCATCGTAAAAATTTTACGATTCAACTGCGATTAAATATGGCGATGCGGTTTGTATCATGTGTGCGAGTTGTTCATAACTGTGTATTGTTTATTTCAAGGATTTATTAGAGAAATAACTTAACCGCACTGCTAATATTGCTACAGTATAAGAATCTACAGAGTAGCGTCATTCGAGTACTGTCACATTTGCCATTGTGTTTGATACCTACATTTCCATAATGGTATCAAACAGTATGGCAAATGTGACAGTAGTCGAGTGACGCTACTCTGTAGATTCTTATACTGTGATATTGCTATTGTTGAAAAGTTAAATACTCTCTCTATCCCAATTTAGTTGTCACATTTGGTGTTTTTCCTTAAGATTATTGATAAATTAAATTTAATCCGGGAACTAAAATGTTACAATTAACCACCCATATGATATGTTTAAATCACATCATTGGTGAAATTTGATTGCCGTTTATTAGTAACAAGAAGGCTGGAGTCAAATTGCGAAAAACGCACAATTTTTAGAGTGCACCCGCTGTAACTTGTGTTCTGCGATCACGATGTCGAACATAACTAATTCTACAAGAAAAGTTATCAAAAAACGTGAAATGACCAAGACCACGCGACATTGCCTTAATTACTCTTACTTAAATTTTATGAGTTCAGAATACACAAATGTAAAAATGTATAAAAAATATATTTAATTATTGCAAAATAAAGGGAAATTCTTTTGTAAAATTTGTTAAAATAGATTACAGTTTCTATTTACGTGCGTTTCTATGTTTTAAATATTTTTATTTCCAATTTTTACAAATGTGACAACTAAATTGGGACAAAATTAAAAGGTGAAATGTGACAACTAAATTGGGACAGAGGAAGTACCAAATATTTTAAAAACTGAGGATACACCGGTTACGTCACGTTCAGTGTATCCATGAATCGATTCAAATCGATTAGATCTGATTGTAATCAATCGATTTGTTTGTTGAATGCTTCTACAGTCAAGCAGTTTTTCAAGTGGCGCCATCTATTAGTCGGAAAACGCGAATTTTCGAAGAAAGTGAAGTAATTTTGTCTGAGTGGCGCCATCTACTGATCGAAAAGCGCAATTCACCCGGCGAATCTTCGAATTCATTCGAGTGGCGCCATCTGTTAATCGGAAAACGCAATTTACTCTGTGAATCTTCGAAAAAGTCTATTTTAAAAACAAAAATCGGGCTGGCCTTGAAAACATTGGTCATCGGTCAGCTGAGGAAGTAACTTTTTTATCTTGATCAACTATAAACACTAGAAAAAAAGTCAGCAACGTTTTTGTAAATAATATCAATTAAATAATAATTGCGCCGGACTTATAACAGCACGAGTTAAAACAGTGACGTGCGTACCTTCAGCTACGCCATCTATGGATCGGAAGCGCAAGATACTTGACATATCTTCCAAAAGGCAGTGATTCGTTTGTTTCAATATCTTAATTGAAGGAATCCAACAAAGACGCGTCACGCAAATTAAGGCACAACAAGTAACAGGCTTTCAAATAAAAAAAAAACTTCTCAGGCAGGCTATGACTTTCTTTTACTCCATTAAAATTACATTGCATCAAATGTTTTCATGGCCTGCCTGAAAAGTTTTTTTTTATTTGAAAGCCTTTTACCTGAAATTCTTGAGTGGCGCCATCTGTCGCCGGGAAGCGCTAGTTTTTTTTGCAAATAATGTATTTTTTAAGTTGTTTCAAACATTTAAAGCGGACTTGAAATTATCACCCGATGATTTTGTTGTTGTTAGTTTTCTCTTTGATTATAAACAGTAAGCAAATAAAAATCAGATTAGAGTAGGCGGTCTGTGATTAAATAAAAAGTCAATAAATTTTACAGTCTATGAATGTATTGCATTAATTAATTCAATTAATCAAAGACATTGGCCCGCCTACTCTAATCTGATCTTTTTTTGCTCACTTTTTATTCTTTTGGCTGCACCCTCTAACAATTAAGAAGCGCAAGCAAGTTATTAGACGCATTCATCGAAAAATTAGTTTCCTTGTTTGTCTTAAGAAAGTCCGGCAGTAAAAATGTTTTATAAAGCTGTGACATTCATAAACTTTCGGTGACGCCCTCTATTTTCCGAAAGCGCAAGCGTATTCTTTTTTTTTTATTTGGTTCAGAGAGAAACAAGTTTTTAGTTACGGATTCGTCACTTCATCCTCTGATTGCTTATAAACAGTTAAAAGAAAACTATTAGTCGACGGTAAATGCGCGCTCAAGACAAAGCAGTGATTGTCAATTCTTTTTGGCAATTTCTCTTGATGATAGCGCAAGATTTTTGATGTGTTTCTTTAATTAAGAGAGTGACACTTGAGCGTTCAGTGGCGCCATCTATGTTCCGAAAGCGCAACTCACTCCGATTTTCCCATGGCCAGCTACATTAACAGTCGGTCTGTTTGTTATCCTGAACTGGTGTACACCAATGCATACTTTTTCACAAAATACGCTTTAATGTAACCTTAAATGTTTGTGTGGTATGTCAGTATGGATGTGTATGATTTGTATTGACACATTATCGATGAATTTAGACTTCATTAAGGCAAATTTCGTAAAAAAAGTGTGCACTAGTGTACACCAGTGCAGGATAACAAACAGACCTATTATCTCACGTGTATGTATGGCCGTTTCAATTCGAATTTTAAAAATTTTGACGGGTACTCTTCTCAGCGCCTCTTGTGAGTTTTTAAGTAATTGCAGTTGTCATTACGTTACCATCAGTAGTTTTGTAGTATCTTTAATAGGGAGGGCTGAGGGGAGTACTCCACGGCATGCTTTCTCAGAACCGAATTTTAGGCGAATTGAAACGGCCATATATACATACATACAACATTCAGTGAATGTTAATGTAGCTGGCCATGGATTTTCCAAAGTCTTTAATAAAAGAAAATCAGAACTTTCGATTTTTATTTTTGAATCGAAAGAAAACTAAAACAGATCGATCTAGGTTTTTCTTTTCTTTTTTCAAGTATCTTCGTTCTTATTTTTAATCCAAAGTCTTCGACTTGACAACGAAGACGTGCTATAAACTTTTTTTGGTCTTTATCATTTCATGCCATTGTATGATGCGTTTGAGTTTTTTAAAGACAGTTTGTAAATACGATCGGCGATCGATTGACATTAAAATTTAATGAACGCGAATCAATTAAATTACGCAAAGTGAAGTGAGAATAAACATTAGTTGATGTATAAAACCGTAAGAAACTGAACAAATTATTAATAATTTAAAAGAATAAAACTACCAAGTTAGAATTTTCTAAGGCCCGATTTATTCACTTTCAATTAACTTTGTCTTCCGATTTATTGCCATAGTAATAATTGTTACTATGGGAATAAATTGAAGATTAAAGTTAATTGAAAGTGAATAAACCAGGCCTAAGAATAACATTTAAGAATCTGTGGCGCATCATATTCAGAAACTTGGAAGTACATAGTATGTATAAGAGAAACCGTTAATATCATATTTGTTAATGTTCTCGAAACAATATACCCATTATGTCACTCGTAACTCATATTTACTGTTCATAGAACAAGAGACGTGTTTTACACTTGGCGACGTGCTTGAGCATCCAACACCTGTAACTTCTTATCTCCGCACAATATCACGAATAATTATAGCATTGTCTTGTCAGGTTTTACCGCGCAACAAAGTGCAAAGTTTTCTTGAATCCTTGGGAAATAAAGTTCAATTGAAAGACGTTATTTACGTAGAAAATATGGGCGCACTTGCAACATGAGGAAGTAAAACGAGGCGTGTACACGTAATAAATACTCGTGTGCGGTTCTCTGCGAGATGTTGTCCCTGTTAACCGTATATGGCATGTTAACGTCGTGCAGACTTCTCCTTCGTCTAGTCAAAAATAAAACTGTTCAAAAATGGCATCTGTAAATTACTTAGCCGTTATAAGGTATTGAGTTTTATGAGGAGAGTATAGATTTGACTTGGACTTTCTTATACAGCGGTAACACAAATTTTATTTTTTAGAAAAATGTCATTTTTTTTTAAATATAAATTTATCCCAACGATCGGGCAACTTGCAAATACCTTTTTAACTTAGGCTTTTACGTCAGGATATTTCCTTTTGGGATACCTCTTTTGGAATTCTTAATAATAATAATAATATTTATTGGATCAAAAATATATAATCTACATCCATGTAAATACGAACAAGAAGAAAGAAAGAAAACAATGATCCAATAGGGTAGGCATCAGTATAACTGCAAATGCAGCGAACTGTTCTACCTGCCAACCCTCGTGCACTACTTAGAATAAACTTCGTTTTGAATTATTTTTCTGTTTGATACTTCTTCTCTTGTTACTACTGAAATTTACCCCTTCGCCCTGTTGGTTCGTATCTCCGAAAACAAGGAACGAGACTGGCTGAAGGGGATGTAATCGTTTCGAATATCGTGCAGAATACACACATGAAGGCATGGTCGACCTTGCCCTACGAACACATTCTTGGTTGCGTGAGTTTAATTAATAACTTTTATTGGGTGATTGTTTCGTGACGCTGCATTATTTAAGAGCGAATTTTCGACAAATCTTGCGTCTTTATTTAACCGATGTAAACTGTTGTAGTAAAAGCAAGACGATTTAGATACGTAGTACTTTTCTAATTTGTCTGTGACGTACATTGAAGCTTCATCGCTGATTGCCTCTTTATTTGCGTATAATGTTCTCTTTGCTTATCTAAAAATTAAATTCCAGTTTTGATGTATGTATTTAGTTAATTAAACCCGATCTTAATTTCAATTCTCGTAGAACTTTCTGTCGTATTTACGACCACGTTAATACAGCACATCCTGTAACTATTTTAAGCCGTTTTCGTATTCTGTTTGTACTAAATTTAGAAGACTGCATCTGATTTGAATTTCATTAACCGCTCCATTGTAGGAAATCGATGAATCTTGTCTGTATGAATATGTAAATGAATTTAATAAAATCCGACTGTCGGTGGTGCAGTTGAAAATCCCTCAAGAGATTTGAGATTACCGAAATCGTATAATATAGAAATGAAACAATAAAAGTAATTAGTTTATTTGAGGTTAACATTTTGTGTAACCGGATATACACAACCCGAATTTTCTATCATCTGTAGAAAAAATAAATTTAATGTCGTCCTTTGCGATGGATATAATAAAAGAGCCCATCCCTTCTACCTGACCTTATTCCATTCAAAAAGCACCTGCGTCTTTTCTAAGAAGTTTTTTTTTTATATTTTAAAGAAACCTTCCCCCTAAATTTCGTTTGTATACAATATGTATTTATGACTGCTTTACTTTTCATGGTTAAAACATCCAGACTAAAGTTTAAAACGGGTTTCATCGTCGTTTACCTTTTTGTCGATCCTCATATGGACGAGCACGTATAACCTTGGTGGGTCTGTCTATGGTTATAATTTTTTTCCCGGTCCCCGTGCAGCGTGGGGTTGAATTTTTGTCGCCTGTGTTCACAATCACTGCTTTCGTATTCATGTGTGCGTATGTATATTTATTTACCTTGGCGGAGATAAAAATAATTGCCGTTCTTCTTGTTTATCTAACGGAGTGAATAAACGACGCACGTAACACGGAATACGGTGTAAACAAGGATGCAAATGTTAAAGTTTCCCTGAAATAAACCATATACTTTAGCTTTACTTTATGTTATTTTAGTTTTGAAGTTTGAAAGTTGTAAAAATAAACTTCTTAGGCCAGGAGCAAGTCCAATTTGGCCTATTTAATGCCACGTACGGTTTCTTTTGTTTTAACAATTATGTAAAATCAAAATTATATGGCGATTCATTTAAGACCAAGCACGAGTGTGTGGGACAAAGGATTACAAAGTTATTTTTTATATTAGATTTAAATTTGTGTTTTCCATTTTCATCATTGTATGACGCGTTCCATTTTTTTTAAACACAGCTTATAAATACGAGCGGTGTTAAATTGGGGAGGAGTTTAATAAAATACACGAATTAGAAGACGATTGCTGGGAAGAGAGACGAATGAAGGAAGACCACTAAGCTATGTGGCTAATAAATCGATCAACGCCAAATGTCATTTTAGGGAATGTTATAAGCAACCGTTATGACAACCGTCATCTGTCAAAGGTCAATTGGTTTAAGAAGCCATTGCTCACATGATATGATGACAATGGCAAATTGGTGCAGCGTACATTTTAATGTTCATCGTAATGAAAGAGGTCCATTGGCACACCTTACTTCTACGGATAACAACGTTCCATGACCTACCAGATCATCCACTTTGTTTGCTGTAACCCCTTCTTCTGGGGGTATTTAAAATCGACTCATTGTCCCATCTTGTATAATATGAGTAATTTGGTTCCATATTTATTTATTCCATAGTTCCAGCCTGCAAGGGCTGCATTTTCTTCTTGTGGCATTGCCCGCTGAAAATAGGCATTTAAAATTAAATGGTTACAGAACGGGGCAGTGTTGCTATGCTGCTCACTTTAACAGTACAATTTTATTTGATTCTTGTGGTGAAAAAGTTTCCGCAGGAAATAAATAATGTCAAAAAGACCTTAGACGAATAAATTCTTAAACAATTTTCTAAACGTTGATAAAAAAATTAATTCCTAGTATAAGAACGTCGTCTTTTAAAACAGAAATCATCAAAGCAGTTCCTGAAACATTCAGTAGATGGCGTTATGTGCACATCACTTAATTTGTCAAAAAAATCTTTAGTGAATCAATTCTTCAACAATTTTCTAAACATTGATGAAAGAATGAATTCGTGGCGTAAGGACATTGTCTTTTAAAACAGAAATCATCAAGGACGCACCTGAATCATCCGGTAGATGGCGCTATGTACACCTCATTTAATTTGTCAAAAAAATCTTTGGTGAATCAATTCTTCAGCAACTTCCTAAACGTCGATGAAAACATAAATTCATGTGCCTAGTTTAAGGTTTTTAAAAACAGAAGGATTTTTTTAAAATCATTTGGTAGATGGCGTCCCAATCTCAGGTGCGTTGGGTGCACCTCACTTAATTTGTCAAAAAAATCTTTTGTGAATCAATTTTTCAAGAATTTTCTAAACGTTGATGAAAACATAAATTCATGTATGAATGCACCTCACTTAATTTGACAGAACAAATTTTAAACGTTGATAAAAGAAATTAATCCGTAGTTTAAGGACGTCGACATCTTTAAAAACAGAGGAGGATATCAGGGGGGTTATTCTCGAACAGGAGAGAAGTGATCGCTCTCGAAAATGACGTCAGAATGACGCATTTCTCGAAAGGTTTGTACAGTTTTATAGGAGAGTCATTTTGACGTCACTTCCGCAAAACGATCCCTCCTCCTCGTTTCGAGAATAAGGCCCCAGGCGGTTTTAAACATGACAGAGGGAAGTGATGTAGTTTTCAAACTACGCGCTGCACTTTTTCGCAGCGTTCTCGTGAAGAAACTTACTTAATCATTCGCGAGATGGCGCTGTAAGTCACTCATTACATTATAAAAAATCTTTGGTGAGCCATTCTTTCCGACAGTTTTTTAAAAGAAGTTGAAGAAATTAGTTTAAAATCTCAATTTGCCATCTTTGAAACAGAAACAAAATTAAGAACGTTTCTGGATAATTCGCTAGATGTCGCCCCAAGGAGAAGAATGATAAGTAACAAAAGTAACAAAGTAATGATAAGTAACAAAAGTCTTCTCAAGACATATACCATATACGTTGTTTTCAAACGCGCGATGTACTTTGACGTTTTTCAAATATGTATTCTTTTGAAGAAGCCTTGTTAATTATTCGAGAGATGGCGCTGTAAGCCTCTCATTATGTTATTATTTAAAATTGTTGCTGAATCAGTCCTTCAACTAAAATTTATTTATTTGCTGGGCGAAATTGAATAAATTAGTTTATGGGGCTACGTATTCATGGATGAATTCGTTTTTCCTTTCTAGAAAGCTACCTAATATGTCATTATAAACAGGTGAGATCTAATCAGTCTGGTTTAACTTTAAGTTGATCGCATGTGATAATTTTTCTTGAAAAACTTTCATTTCGTTCCAAGGTTCTCGTGAATAGTTGGTGGAATTGGGTATGGTTTCATTTTAAAATGTAACGGGTATCCACGGATTCAATGGGTTTGTCTTTAATTATGTTGTCATTTTACCCGGAGGGAAGGAATTTGAGGTTGAAAACGCATGAGTAATCCCGAAACGCCGCTGTCTGGTTTCACCCTGGAGTATTCACGCATACAAGGAAGTTGTCGGCATCGTGGCGTCGGCGGCGGCGTCGCCGGCGAATATCGACCGGATTGCGCGCGGCGTCGCAAAGACTAGCCGCCACCACACCTGCTTCAGTTGTGTTTCCGGCAGCCTCCGGAACGTTTCCCATCACTTCGGTTCAGTGATCCTCGGCACTGTCACATACTGCCATCCACCTTATCTTTAATATTAGTGTAGATATTATCAAGTAACCAAAATGCTCATCGGGCTTGTGAGGGAGTCTGTAATGCAATGTTTTTGCCATACGTGCAGGGCTCCACTACCTCCTTCTGGTAAGTCCTTTAGTAATAGCACCACTGTAACTTGCAGATGTAATAATACTCTCTTCCTCGTCTGTTATGTGTAATTAATAATAAGTTAAGAGGCAGGTCTTCAAGTTGATGTTCAACCCAGACCTTGAAACTCGACCGGGCACTGCAGGTATCTTTAAGGTCAGGAAGCCGGTAAGACGCCATCAAAAAGTTCTTCCTCCATCTTCTCGATTGTTTTGAGGATTTACTTTTCATTTCATTGATTTTCAGATATTCCCCCTTTGATTTTCTTTGGCCTGACGAGAGTAACCGGCGCCGCATTCTCGGGAGTCCTCACTGTTTTCCTCTCTGTTACTAGAAATTTAATTGCGTCTATGTAAATTGAGGGTCTCTTGTGAACAATAAACTCCTAATTTCATTAAGTACTTTACCGGCTGCGATCCGCTTAATCCAATTTCCGTGTTTGCGGTCGTACTTGAAACTGGTGCATTACATCCAGACGCTGACGTAGCATCGCGGGGTGTTATCGTCCTGTTAATGGGCTGCTGTCCGGGATACACGTTAACCCGGAATTCCCCGTCTATGCACCGCATGACTCATAGGGCGTCCACTGTTGCCGGGGAGAAAATCGTGGATCGGGCCTAGGGGTAGGGGGACGTGGCGAACATGGATGGGGAGACTCTGTCGAGTCGAGGGCAATGCACATCTGACTCCAAAATGAAGGGTGAAAGTTATGTAAGTCGCGCGGCGGAGTTTACCAATTAGGACATGCCGGTTTCTTCCGAAATATTTAATGAATCCTCACCCTTGGTTTGTTGTTGTGTCGATACTTCCCCATGCTTTTTATGGCAATCGATAAATTATTTGTATCGCATCCCCGATTCTGATGGGGCGATAAAGCCTCGGGAAGAGTTTATGATTAATTGAGTTTATTATTCCTGTGTGTGTACCGTTTTATAATTTTATTTTCCAGAGGGGAAATTCATAATTAATGTCTTTTTTTTATTATCTTTCTTTTCGTTCTGAACTGAAATATGGTGGCCTTATTCCTCCTCATCAAAGCTAATGTACCCAATTATTTTAGGTTGCTTTATGTGATGTTGATAAAAATAAGCTTCTCTTTATACAATGAAAGCTCTCTTAGGCGGACAGCGACCGTGACCAGCAAACTGCCCGTCCATTAGAGGTGTCCGCCTAAGAGGAGATTAAAAACTGTCCAGCTAAGAGAGGTGTCCGCTTAAGAGAGCTGTCCGCTATGGGAGCTTTCACTGTATCTTCAAAAAACAATTTGACTACATGTAAATTTTTTCTTTTTAGTAAAAATCTTCATTTTTTTATTATCTCGTATTGATTATTTATTGATGATTTATTTTATTTTGACAGTTTTGGAAATGCGCCAACGGCCAAGCTCAAATTTTCTAAACGCCCAATTTGCACACTCTTACAACTTTTGTAAATTCATGTCAGTAATTCATTTGATTACTGTCATTTCTGTCTTCTCAAGTGGAAACACGAGAAGGGGATTTCAGGGTCTGTCGATCGTTTTAATCCAAGCGTAATCGGATAACCGTACAAATAAAAAGAATGATATTCACGTTTCGTAGGGCTTCCAGGAAGCACACGTTATTGTGTTACGTCTTGTTTGGTTTTATTTGATTGTGTCGGTTGCTTTGTTTGGAGATTCTGCTAACAACCTTGGCCTTGAGATAGAAAGTCGATGGTCAAACATTTTGCCCAGGCTTTTTGATGAGTATTTGGGGGGATGCTGATCGAAATTCATGTCTTTGGAAGATTGTGTTATAGGAAGAGCAATTTCAGTTCAATAAAGGATATAGGCGTGTAGAAATTGTAACACTTTTCAAAATGAAGAGAGTATTATTAATTAGCTGCTTGTCTGATGGGTTCAGAGAGCAAACGTTTTTCAGTGCACAGGAAGCAAGCGTTAATAACCAAAGTGAAGACGAAACCTAGGACTGCCCAGCCAAAGAAAGTCCAATTTGTTAGTGAGTACCACCCTTGTTTGATGCCTAGTTCTAATTTAATAGCACTGTATATTGATCATTAGAATATAGAAAGCAACGACAAGATAATTGAATTTTTTGCAGTAATTAAAAAAGTGAAATTTTCGTCGCTTGTCGTATCAGGATTAGGCCCGGTCTTTTCATCTCCAGTTAACTTTATCTGACGGTTTATTAATCATAAGTATAAAGTTAATTGGAGATGAAAAAACCGGGCCTTAATCTGTAATTTTCCACGTCCATATTGTATCCCACTTTTCCTCTCCTTCACATTCCTTTAGCTAACAATTTTAACATTGGTGTGCCCTTTTTCTCTTCCCTGTTGACTTCCATGGCAGTTTAACCAAATAGGTATATCTTAGCCATTTAATTTTCATTAAATTTTTCTTAGAGTTATTTCTTGGTTCCTTTCCGTATAAGTAAGGAACTATTTGAATGAGACATTTTCACCAAATTTTTACTTTTTTTAATGTTTGAATATTGGATTATTTAGCCTTTAAGATATTCTAAAGAATGGTAATTGTATGAATTTTTTGTACATTTACCTTACGTAACGAAATCGCCGTCTTGAATTTAATGGGATGGAGACTTATTCCTGAGTTGGATGGTGTACGTGGTTGAATGACCGAGATATCGAATGCATTGCGCAAATGCCTATCCTTATGCTATGTATTGTTACATTTACCATTTAAACAGTAACCTCCGTCAATGTACCAAAAGGACATCCTGTAGTAATAAATAATTATGTAAATCTCTTAACGAAGAAGTGGACGTAATTACCTACCTATGTATATAATTTAATACTTTGACATTTGGGTGGGTATACGTTTAATATACTATTTAAACTCCTCCTACCCAAAAAACCTACGGATTTGGTTGCAAAAGATTAATGAAGGGAAACTGTGTTACCCAAAAAAGCTATGTAGTAATTGACTCAGGACAATTACGATATTCAAGGCCTTATACATTCGCTGAAATTTTATTTAGAAAGCTGATGTTTGAACTATTTTATTTAACTCAACTTTACTAAGTTAATGGAAGAAGATTTTATATCTGACCTAATAATTTTACGGTTTCAATTACCCCTTAAGTTTGGAAGGGTATAGATGGCTAAAATTTTGAAAACTTGAGGTAATTCTTGTCAAAAATAAATCGGCAGTTTAATTTATTATCTGCAATGCAGATCGGATTTAGTCCAAAAACCACTGTAGAGGAAGTGCATGAGATTAGGTCTGTTGGGGTTACTCGGACGCTTTGGCACGCAATATGCAAATTAGTTTTGCTCGTGACGTTAATTTGGCACCAGTGTAATCCACTTGCATATCACTTTACCTTTTGGGATTCAAATGACTCCCCAGAATCGAAGTCAAAACGCCAATTATACGTATTATATTTATCCAAAATTTATTTGTAATTTACTTTTTATTCATATCTCTACTGATAAGTGTGAAATGAATTACACAGATCGCAGTTGATTACATCTTTATGACTAAGTTAATTGAGATTGCTTTTTATGTTAGAGCAGGTTTCCGTTTCTGGTGCTGCATCGGTTTATCTCTTACATAACGTAAAAGTTACTGCAAAATGAGGACATTTAAGTTACCATATGAAGACCTATACGTATTTCGTTGGGCGCCTGTGTTGTAATACTATACAGCTGTTGGTTTTATGCTGGCTCATTTCTTGTTATGAATTGTTGAAAAATTAAGGGTGTGTCATATGTAACAACAAGTACATACTAATGTTGTATATAAGCATATTTGAATCTGATTACTTAATTTGTTATCAGTTACAATATTGATGGACAGTTGTACCAAACACTTAATTTCAGTTTAACTTTAAGCGTCGCGTCATTAGGCCCAGTTTAACTTTAATCTTCAGTTTATTCCCTTAGTAACAATTGTTTTTAGAATTGTTACCATGGAACTAAAGTGAAGATTAAAATTAATCTGAAGGGCCAGTTGTACAAAGTCGGCTTAAACTCAAGTTTAACTGAAGCAGGTTCAAAGCAAACAAATTCGCACAGGATCTTAAGGCAATTCGTACATTCGTAAATAAAATTTGATGTGATTTTGTTCACTTTGAACCTGGTTCAGTTGAACTGGCCCTAAGGCCAAGTTGTACAATTCCAGCTTAACTTTAAGCTGAAGCTTAAACCCTAACGACGATTATTTCAACAATCCTTGTCATGGATTTAAGATTCAGTTTAAATTTAAACTGGCATCGTACAACTAGGCCTAAACGTCACACTAAATTTAAGCTCAGCCTAAGTGCTTGGTGCAACTGGCCATGAATCAATGAAAATGACCATTACGCGTTCTCATTTAAAAGGGCTTTTCTTATTACGTCCATTTGTTAATAGAGCCTCAAGGTCATTTTAGAGTAGCTATCGTATTTCTTGTATAAAGGCCGTTTTACACTATCTTATTTCTTGTACAAAATCCGTTTCAATTTCTTACACGATTTAATCTATATTAATAAATTATACCGAAATTAAATTAAATCAGAAACTGTCTGGAAAAATATTCCTCAAGCAACATCATCTAGCGGGGAGTACTGAAAGTTTCTCTTCCTCGTTTCTTTTTCTTCTGCACTTTAGGCATTTGTTGATAAATTTTATTAGAGAAAAAATTGTTCTCTTCTAACTTTTCACCAAGTCATAATATACACTCACCGGCAAAAAAATCGAATCACTTTAAATTTTGTGAATTATTTTTTTTAGCCTGCGTTAAGGACAACTCTGGAATGCGATACACATAACTCGTTATCGCACATAAAACATGTCGAGACAATTTCATAATTTATTTAAAAATAACAAAATAAATAGCGATAATGCTGAAAATGCCGGTTAAACAAACATAAAAAAAATGTCCAAGATCACTTCTCTTAATAATAGCTGCTCTAATATCGCGTATTTCCTCCTCTAGCTCTTATTACACATTCTAAGTGCGCATTCATGCTCCTAATCATAGTTTGAGTACTTTCCTGGGGAATGTTCTCCCATTCTTCTTGAAGAACATTTCGCAGGTCATCTATGGTCCGTGGTGCGACATCTCGAGTTCTCACTCGTCGCTTGAGGATTTCCCATATATGCTCTATGGGATTCAAATCACATCATGACTTCAATACCGACGGTATTCAGGTATTGTTGTACTATCCTTGCAGTGTGAGAACGAGCACTATCATGCATTAGCACAAACTCCCCACCTAGGACCTACCTGTCAGCAGTTAATGAACCATTATCTATGAATACAAGTTCCGTACGAGCATGGAAAGAAATGCCTGCCCACACCATAACAGAATTCTTATTGAACGGTGTTCTCCCGGAAAACGTACGGTTCTCCAGTCCTTCTCTAAACTCTCTGGCGTCCATCTGGAGATTGCATATATTCCATTGATGGTTATTCCAATTCAGGTGATTTCTGGCAAACTGCACTCGGGTACGTCGATGTTGTGGGAGGAATTTTGGACCTGTAGCTGGTTTTCGTGATCGTAAGTTTGCTTCCTCAAACCGTCTTCTAATGGGACGACTTTCGGCAGAAAGTTATGGTCAAAACTGAGAAAACAATGATCTAAGTTTTGAACAATTCTAAAACTCCTAAACAATTTGAGGCCTACTGTATACTTGTGTAGTTTTAGACACTGACGTTTATGTGTCCCTGCTGAGTATTTTCTTATACTCTGCCATTGATATGACATTATGCAGAAAGGAGCCAACCCATATGGTTCTGTTCTGCAGATCTATTTATTTACCACTATTGAATGTAGGTTGGTTCAGTGGCCAATAGATGTTAGTACCATTATTTTGGGGCTTCGATCTATTCTGCAGTAGAATTTTAAATGCTTAACACATTCATAGCCCGAAGAACTCCGATTTTGTCAATTTACGGGTTGGTTCCTTTCTGCAGAAAGGCGTCCAATTGTTCGTTTGCTTACATTGGTACCTCAGCAAGGCGGTTTCTAGCGGAAACTGCAGTCAGCTTGCGATCTCTCAAAACCTGATTTATTCAATACCGATCATCGTGTGCTGTTGTAGTCCTTTTTCTCCCTGATCCAGGTCTTCCAGTATAGGTCTGTGTTTCGCGATAACGAACAATAGCCCGTTAAACATTTTTGTGTAGGAAGCATTAACAATTCTCGCAGCGTAATGAATGCTGCGCCCATGCTCCACAAGAGCTACACATCTTGTAATATCTTCTCTAGTCAACGGGATTTTAATGCTACAAAATACAGTGTTGTGTCTATTGACAAAAATTAAGACAAAAAAATTAAACTTGTTGCAGAACAATAAATAAGAATGCGTTACTCTTAAACAACAGTAGAAATATCAACAATAGTGCGATTTTGTTTTTAAAAAATCATATGACATATCTAAGTATCACGGCCTACTTAATCGTCACCGAAGTACATAATATGTATGTTGCGTATAATATAACTCGAGAAACTTTGTGATCCGATGAGTGTATTTTTGTATTACCCTCCTTTGGCGATTTTTGCTAGAGAGGAGAAGAAGAAGAAAAAGAAAATGTAGAAGAAGGTAGGCGAGAAATTTTAAATTTTGAAAAAACGTATTTCAAGAACTATAGTTAAAGAACGAAAGAGATCTTATTTAGCCGTCATTTTATTATATTCTTCTGGCGATCTAGTGACGAAAACTGAAAGTTTCCTTTGCTTCTTCTTTTTTTTTCGTTCTGCATATTAGGTAAGGTAAACGAATTCCAAACTATATTTCCTATAGATGACGCTCTAGATTTCTTATTTGTCTATAAATTTTATTAGAAAAAATCCTTCGCTAACTTTTCACCAAATTCGCGTCCCAAATACAATATATTTTTGTAAATTTTGTAAAAATATGGGCTACAGTTAAAAAAAAAACAGATTTTCTTTCGCCTTGATTTTATTATATTTTTCTGGCAGCGCCACCTAGCGGCGAGCAAAGGAATTTATCGTTTCATGCCTTTTCCTTGTAATTTGGTCGAATTAATTTTTGGAACTTAGTTGCTTTGAATTTTTCATTTGTAAATTAATAGTTATTTATTGTATAAGTGTTTTAGATGCATTTTATCTAAATAAATGCAATACAACGTTTTATCCACAATCACCACATTTATGGAATCAGAATGAGCGAAATTTAATTAAAAAATATTCGTATTCGTAAAATGAAACGTGGCAGGCTTTGTCGTACCTACTGGTTGCTATGGTACGTTGTTTATTGTTTATAATAAAAAATTGAGAAGTTTTGAAAAATGCAAGAAAGTGATTGTGTTCCTTCTGTAATTCTTGAGGAAGCTCAAGAAGCAACTCTCCAATTATTGCCTGCAAAATCCAGAGGACATTATGAAAAATTGTTTGCCGAATTTAATGAATGGAGAGAAAAACGGCGGGTAATGACAATAAATGAAGAAGTCATGCTATCGTATTTCTTAAATTTGAAGAAAAGTATGCGATTTCATCCGTGTGGTCGAAGTATTCAATGCTGAAGGCTGCTATAAAGGTCTATAGAAACATAAATATTGGAAAATATACCTAGTAAACGCATTGGTTATCTGAAGAGTGAATGGAAAGGATACAAGGAAAATCCAAGGTTCTTCTAGTTCAAGTCGTTCTTTACAAGAGATGATTGCAACTACAAGCTTGCTATTAACGAAAACGAAATGATATATGAAAAAGCGAAGAACGAAATGTCTGTTAATATAAATGTAAATGTTAATGATAATAAGTAAATTAAATTTGATTGATTTAAGACTATATTTTTTCATTATTCCGCTAGTGGAATAAAGTTACTTTATTCCACTAGTGGATAATAGGTCACTTTATGTGTTTCATAAGTGTGGATAAAAGTCCAATTATAATGTGATTGTGACTCGTGAAAATTTCACTCATCGATAAAGAATAATTTTACCGTCTTGTCTAACAAATTATTAATTTTTTATTATTAATTTTTGGAAATTGTCTTGACGCTTTCATCCTTCAGTTCCTCTCGGAAAATTTTGCGATCGTCTTTTGTTTTTGGTCCTGTAAAAATCGATTGCATTAATTTCTCATTGGGCTTTGTTTCACTTTTACGTTTGCTTTTCGCTGCTTCAACGAAACAGATTAAAAATCGACAATTTTTTTTTCGAAATTACTTTGCCGCGATTCCTGCGTAAATTTTTCGATTGTCTTTTGATTTTCTCCTTGTAAAAACCGTTCGTTATTTCCCAGTCGACTTTTCTTTTCACATTGATTGTAGAAACTTAACCAAATCTTGTACCGAGTGATTTTTAAATTTTTTTATCAACTCTTGCTATGAAATCTGGACGGCATGTCTTAGCTTAAGTGAAAAGTACGTCATTGCATTCCTTTATGCTGTTTTATAGTAAAGCTACGACATGCCGTCCAAATTCCATGGCAAGAGTTGATAAAAAATTTAAAAAATCAGGCGGTACAAGAAATGGGATAGTCTAAAATGGCCTTGAGATTTGATTTTTTTTTAAACATACAGTTTTTTGGCTAGCACGTATCGTTTTCGAAATAGAATACAATTTTTCATATATTTTACTGTATGATACTGGATACTTGTATGTACAAAGAAATGATGCAGTCTGATTTCATTCGTATTTATGGAACGATTCAATGTACTATTGAAGAAATGGGAATAAAAAAAATAGGGTAGTCTAAAATGACCTTTGCATGTGATGATTATACTCAATAAAAGAAATGCTTCGTAACTGAATTGAAACGGTTTATTTTGTTTGATATTCCCTATATAAATTCCAACTGACTACATGCAAACTTATTTCAGGAAAACCAAAGTTGCAACTAAACAGTATCATTAGTTCACGTAAACAAAACATCTATTTAATATTTGAAGCAAATGTAGATGTAGTCATGTACTAGATCCAATTATTAAGATAAAGCACCATATTGTACCTATCGATATTGGTATCACCTTGACCTCCTATAACTTGGCTGTCTACCAGCCGTAGTCTGTAGGTGAAGCAAGGATAATTTTTTACGTCCTAGGAAATTCAAGGCCGACTGACATTACATTTTTTATTCATAATGTATGCTTTTGTTATTCGTGCGATGAAGAGTAAAACACACGGAAATCGATACTTATGTTTTTGTGTTATTTGTGTCATAAAGAATTTTCTACCCATTTTCCTACTTGATTGAATCGGGACACTTATATCAAGTCATCCTCAGAACCTCAGAAGTCCATCAAATAAAAAATCCTGTCGCTCTAGACTAACCAGCCTATTTCTTGTACCTACAAGATTTGGTTCAATTTCTCAAAACTATTTAATTTGTGCAGTGAACAGCAAAATTTAAGTTGAATTAAAAACTATCTACCTAACTAAATCGTATCTGCCGCCTAAAAATTTCTTGCCTTAGTAGAAATTGCACAAAGTCTTGTAACTACAAGAAATAGGGTAGTGATTCATAATGCCTGCTAAAATAATAAGGTCTTCTGAAGATGACTTTTAAATTGGATCACTTGATATTGTACATACAAGGTCCATGCAAAAGCATGAAACCGCAGGGATCTCAAAGGATCGTGACGTAATGCGACACTCAGCGTCCATTGATGTAGACCCGGCGGCGCCAACAGGGATCAATAAGGCCTAGGCAACCGTCCGTTGGCAGTCATCAGTTGTTGATGCGGGCCGTGAAAAATCATTCCATCCTGGTGCATGAAACACTATTGCCAATCGAGAAATAATTATCGAACGGCCGTAGTTCTTGATAGAAACACGAGACTACGGGGGTCTATTTTTAGTACGCGCATTGTGTGGGACAGGTCGATGGAGATTTATTTTGAAGGACCATTAATTTTCATTAAGCGAGCGTCGGGGTGGATGATACATGGGGTGGCGGCATCAAGTGCCTTGCAATTCGTACGGTTAACTAAAAAAAATGCTCGCTCACTTCACATTAATCAAGCTGATAATCATAATGCAGTGGTTATTTGTCACTTTATTAACATTGTGCTTAATAATAACTTCTTAACCACTGCTTTTAAATCACTGATTGAAGACGTATTTCATATGCACACGGTGGTTATTTTACAATCTTTTCAATGTCATTTGCGTTTGTGGAATAGCAAAATGTTTAAAAAGTGGTTAAAAGCGACAGCACATGCGCATAATTCAGTGTTTATTAAACATTGATATATGGAATACACCCGAATGTCAGACTCATTTTAAAGGGTATTAATCATAGCATATAATCACATACCTTCACGATTTAAAATTATAAATTCCCTTCAGTATACAAATCACTTGGTAATTATAAACAAATATCACTGTTATTCGAAAGAGTACAGCAGTTATAAAAAATATAAGAAGCAAAAAAAAAATCATTTTGCAAATGTTTCAATTTTGTATTGTATTGTTATTTTGGTTTAATTTAGTCACACTATTTCATTTTTACGTTACTACTAAACTAACAATAAATTGAAACTGTCATTTCAGCAACTGAAGTCCGTTGCCAAGAAAAAACTCGAGGAGGATTATGCTATGAGGTTATCCTGGGGGAACCAGAGGTCAAAGCTACTCCTCCGAAGCGGAATAGTTCTCCTCAAAACAAAAACATGTCCGTCCAGGACATCGAAGAGAAGCTTAAGGCCGCCGAAGAACGTAGACAGGTTTGCTTTTCCTTCAAACTTTAGGGGCACTTAAGCTGGATTTTTTTTAAACAGCAACTCGAGTCGAACAAAATCGCTGCCCTATCGGCCCAGATGTTGAAGATCGAGGAAGCTTCTCGTAAGAAGGACGAACAGACGTGTCAATTCATTTCTGCTACCCGAGAAGCCTTGGAGCAGAAAATGGAAATTCATATCGGCAAGCGCGAAGCATACATTACTGATTTGAAGACTAAACTGAAGGTGCGTTTATTAGCAGAAATCAGTGGAGGGAAAAGACTCGGTTTTTCTTTCAGGATCACATTGAAAATGTGGAAAAGACTCGCTTGAGTTTAGAACAGCAGACCGAAGAGGTGAAAGCTGCTATGGAAGAGAAGCTGAATACCGCCTCCGCTCTGCGCGACGAAAACTTAAAGAAGATGCTCGAACGACTCAGGGAGCACGTAAGTCTTTGCCTTGGATCACCTAACTTCTAAATGTTACTTCACCTCAGAGCATATGCAATTTTGCATTTCCGTTAAACGTTTTGGCTTCGCTTTTAAGTTGAGTTTGCATGTCCTTGTCAAAACAGGAAGAGCAGGTCCAACGCGTGCGCGCCAGCAACGCCGTAAAATTCCAACAGCTCGAGGCGACGGTACAAGAGAAACTGGAGCAGGCTCAAAACCGACGGGAACAACTAGAACAAGAACAGAAGGAGAAACTGCGAAGTTACGTAAGTGTAGTCCTCACGTTTTAATTTGTCTGTCGTCCACGTTAACACGAGTGTTAAAGTAGAGTGTTGAGCTTTGTTTTTTTGTAAAAAAACCCTTGCTTTTATTTATTAGAATGCCAGGCTCGAGGAGATTAAACTGACCGAAGAAACACGTAAGACTGAATTTTCCGCTCAGATAGAAACTAAGCTTACCACGGCGGAACTAAACCGGGAAAAGGAAATTCAACGAAAATTAGAGGCCGCTAAGAAATATGTTAGTACACCTCTTATATTTTGTTTCGTTTATTAATGTTTAAAATTAAATACAGACGACGGTAATCAAATTAGGAATTAGGAAAATGTGATGCGATCAAGTCTGGTTGAATTGGTTTCCGGTTGGAACCGGTCACGTTCCTTACTGCCGACGTTTCCTTCTCCATTGCAGAAGGACTTCCTCAGGGCTGCTGCTGCTGCTTCTTGTTAGTTGTTGAGACTGCTTCTCGTTAGTCGTTGAGACTGCTTCTCGTTAGTCGTTGAGATTGTAACGAGAAGCAGCAGCAGCAGCAGCCATGAGGAAGTTCTTCTGCAATGGAAAACGAAACGTCGGCAGTAGAAGAAGTCAACGTGACTCGGTTCCAAGCGGAAGCCAATTCATGGACGACGGCCGCGGAAGTCTTCAAGTTAAATCTTATTAAGTCTCTTATTTATTTAAAAAGAATCTAATTTCAAATGGAAACAGCAAAGTGTAAACTCTTCAATCACAACAAGTACGTAGGTGAAAAGTTGTTTGTTAATTGTGGCACTTTACACACACTTTCTGTTGTACTGAATGTTTGTATTCAATTTTGCCCTTCGATTACAAGTTTCGTAAGAGTATCATTTCTGTATGTAATTGTGTTTAGAACGAGCGGCTATTAGAGGTAAAGCAATCTGTTGAAACAGTAGAGGGCACCCGTAGGTCTGAAAAGTGCATACAAATCGAGACTAAAATGACGGCGGCGGAACAAAAAAGGGAGAAGGAGATACAGCGTAGAATAGAAACCGTTAAGAAAAATGTATGTATGATGCATGTTTGACGTTTTATCCAATTATTTGTATCTAGTCGTAATTTTTTCTATTGCATCATTCGTGTGCTTCTTCATTCTTCGTTCATCTAATCACGTTCATTTAATTAATCATAATAGGTTTTGCTGCTTTACAAGTTTTAATTAATAAGCAGCCAAATAAGTCATAAATCGTCAAGTATAATACATGTATTTTACACTCATCTTCAAAAAGGTTTCAATTAATTGACATTATTTAAAAACTGTGTTGGGGGACAGTTAAAAGAGAAATTTGCTTAGCACTAATGTATAATGGGGGTAAGGTACAGTTTGCTTTGCGTTCTCTTTTAACCTTCCACGAGTTATTGAAAAAAGAAAAAAATTATGTGTCCCGTTGTTTTCAGGAGAAACGTGCAGAAACAGTGCGCCAGAACAAAGCCAATATCATTGCCACCCAGACTACCACATCCTCCGGTTAAGCTGGTCCATTAAAAATTATTTATTTTTACACAATTTGCTATTATTATTTTTAGTGACTTGCTTCAAGTCTTACTCTTACATCATTATACCTATATAGAGATTTATAAGTGTGTTTCAATGTATTCCTTTTCTAAAGAAAGAAAAACTTGTTTTTAACATCAGAATATCTCTCATTACGATTCGGTGGTTAATGTAGTAGATAATAATACATAGTTTGTTTTACCAATTTTGCATTTACTTGTAAAAATAATAGTTTAGTACCATAAAGGCGCAGGATTATAAAGAGATGGGTGAAAAGCCTACGTGAATGGATAGATAACAGCTTATAAATTTTAGATAACTACTGGAAAAGGCAAAGTAGATTATGCTTGAAAACGTACTTACAACGAATTTTTAGTTCCACGCAAAAAATATTTCGAAAAATCCATCTCACCCATCTCTCTATCCTTATGATACTATCTATACATTTGAGAAAATAAAAAATTAATAATATGAATGTGTCTCCCTCAAGAAAATTGAGCAGATTATTCTATAGTATTATGATTATGAAACTGGAGTCGTTGATGGTTTGTATCACGTTTCTTGGGGGTGATTGGCGACGTTTCTTTACGTGTTAAGTTTTCAAATAAATAACGCGCAGAGCTTGCTGTTACTTTGTATTAACATAAATGGATAATAATCGCGTTATTTAACAAAAAAAAAATCGAGAAAAATAAGACCAGCTAGCTTAGCCATATGTGAATTTAAAGAAGCTTTGAAACGTACGTTTCACGCACCTTCACTCTTTGTAGTTAGGAGATACCTACTGTTAAATGAAATTTCTTTCGTAAACTCAAATTAGCGGTAAGTCCTCATTTGTATGCAGAGGGTTTCGGATAGTACTTGTTTGGACGGATGATTCTGTAAAGTTGGTCTTTTGGATGTAATCTTAGTGTTTATAATATCATAATACAACCGCCGCTGTGCTGCCTTGGGTGTGACAGGTGAACGAGTGCGTTTTGTGAGGAGACTTGTGCTTATGGCAGTGATTATTTTCATTTCTATTACTACTACCTACTAACTATTTCGTTTCGTTTCAGCCAGAGTAAGATAAATAAAAATAATCGCTGCAGGCTTCTGTGATGAGTTTGTTTCTTGAAAATTTATTATATAGGATAAATAAAAAAATATTTAGCTAGCATAGTACTACGTAGCATTTGTGTAATGTCCAGCAAGCACCAATTTGTATTAACATTTCATACGCTTTTAACATGTATTAAAAGAATTTCTAACAGGTACGTTAATCTTTTGAGTTTATCTTGTGTGTTCATTGTTTTTATATAAATATTATTAGTATATGATGTTTCGAATTGTAAGTGTTTTTTTGGTGTTGTATAATACAATTCGGTTGTACTGATTTTACGTTAAGTTGTAATATTATAAATGCTTAATAATAAATTTACTTATTTCAAAATGTTCCTTTGTCTCCTATTAGACTTTCTTGTCTTAAGTGGTGCTGGCAACGGTTAAAGCCGCGTTCACAGCACTTCGCTTCGTAGAGTCGCGAGCGACAGTACTCCCACCAGGGAGTATGATCTTCAATGGCCCAAAGGGATGATTTGATCCAAGTAAATACGAGTACTTACTCAATACTTTTCTTTCGATACGAGTAAAATTAGTATCGACACTTCTTTGTTTCGATGCAAGTAAGTATCGAAACAAAGTGACGGTATCGAATCATAAGAGTACTTATTTCTTTATTTATATCTGCCCGAATCTGGCGGCTCGGCGACAGTGTTACCAATTTAGGTTGACAGAAATTCACTAGTTACACGGTTAAAAGAGAACTCGTAATTTTCGTAAAGTCGCTAAAAACTTAATACGCATGCATGCAAGTGGGTCAATTTAATAAGTTTAGTAATCCAAGGAATGTCGGACATATTTTATTAGTTAGAGGAGAGGAAATCCGTAAATATTTTTTTTAAATAAGCACCCTACTTAAAAGTGGGATGTAAGAAGTTTGCCTGTTACTATGGAAATAATGTAAACACAAGACGAATGAGCGAGACGCAAAATACATTAATAATCATGAGTGAGAAAGATGGAACTATACGCACTCGAAGATAAGAGTTTATGAACCCATCCCACATGATTCGATATGAGTAGATATCGATACTTTTGATTCGATTTTGTACTGTTATCGATACTCCGATTTGAGTACTGTAATGAGTACTGGTATCGATACATTGTTGGTATCACATCAACCCGCAAGGTCATTTCGCAATGTAATTACCCTACTACTCTCATAGGTGGCAGAACAATATTACAATCTTAATAATCAAAACGCGCATGAGCAAATTGTGATGTTTGTTTCCATTTTATATGGCGACCATGTTACTGACATTTATATTTCATTTTTGTAAGTAGATTTTTTTAGTGCTTTGTATGTCCTTTTGCATGTGAACTTAACTTAATACTAATATTAATAAAGTTTGGAAATATTTCCAAACTATTGGCAGCAAATTCAAAATAAATACTACACTATAAATAACTTAATTTACCGGGTGTTAATAACCGGATAATTAACCAGTTAATAACCGGTTTATAATCCAATTTACAACACTAATTTTAAATAGCAACCCCCAATTTTTTTTTCTTGATTCTGATAGCTCATTGAATTCTCTATCCAACCACATCAAAAATTTATTATGTTCTGAACAGTACGGAACAGTTCAGTGTGTACACTGAACGGAGCTTGAAAGGAATGCTACTAGAATGTTACTAGTTTAGGGATTCTAAATCGGCGTTGAGTAAAGCGCCATCTAGTGTTAAAAGTTACTGTTATGAAAGATAGTGATTTACAGGTACCTGTTTCCGTAATTGACAGCTGACGTGTTCAATGTGTTTTGTGTACATACGTGTAACTTCAAACTAGTTTAAAAAGCAACGATGGCCCCAACGCGAAAAACTAAAGACGGATTATTAGCCCGCGTCAACTTTCCCCTTTACACAGTCCAAATGTTAACCAGCCGCCACGTAATCGTGGGCGGAGGCGGCGGCCCATCGAAAACAGGACTGGCGAACGGTTTCGTAAGTGTCGCCCCAATTCACCGTTCTCTGCTTAACGCCAGGCTTTCAGGAAATCTTCGAACTTTCACACGACGGCGAGAAATTCGTCGCGGAAGAGGTAATACGACACGAAACGGGGCCAACCGTGGTGATGAACTGCTCCACGCACAGCAACACGAAACGTTCGTATTTGGTGGCCGGTCAAGAAAGTCACTGCCAGTTGTATAACGTGCAGACCGTACTATTAAATGAAAACGAGAACATCGAGACGATACATGAAAATCACCAGGTGAGGCAGAGGAAAGGCAGCTTAAAAAAAGCGCGGGTAGAAAATGGCAAGGTCCATAAGAGGCTGACGTTCTTAATTAAACCATCGGACAGTGTTCAGACTGATTATTTCGAAGATGAACCGGTGCAAAGGGTCGTTCGCATTTGCCCTAATGGTAAATATATGGCCACAGGTTCGTATCTATTTCCAGTTTCGAAGGAGCGGCTAAGTTCGGGTGGTTTTAGGTGGAACAGACGGTGTGGTTCGTTTGTGGAAGTTTCCGCATTTAGAGCACTTGTTCGATTTAAAAGTGCACCAAAAGGAGATAGACGATTTGGACTTTTGCAGGCACGACACTTATTTAGTAACCGTGGCGAAGGACGGCCTGGCGGTCATTTGGGATTACACGAAAGGAAAAGAGATAAGAAAGTTAAAGTGGGCGCAGCCAGAAGGATCAAAGTATTTATATAAACGGTGTCGGTAAGTTTTATTGGGGGGTAACGTTATAGTGAGCCTCGTTTGATGTTTGATGATGTTTAGGTTTGCACCTGTGGAAGGAGAACAAAAGAAAAGCGCGTTGTACATGTTGGCCAACCCGACAGGTTTAGCCAAGAAACAGAAATCGTTTTTACAACTGTGGTGTCCGACTGAAGGCGTCATAAAAAAAGCTGCTGCGATAGACGAGAGTATAGCGGCCTTAGCGGTTAGAGATGACGGAAGATTTGTTGCCATTGGTACCATGTTTAGTGGTTCCGTTTCCATTTATATTGCATTTAGCTTGCAGGTAAGTTACATGGTTTGATTTATTTTGAAACGTCGAGGCCGGGTTTTTCAATCACAAGTTAACTTCAACCTTCAGTACGTTCCCATAATTGAGAAACCGGCCCAAGGTGCTAGTTTCAATTTTCACAGAGAGTTCTGCACGTCCCAGGTGTACATTCCATGTTCGTAACCGGATTGGAGTTTCTCCCCGTCGCATCTGATCAGCACACGATCACTAGTGTTTCAGAAGCAGCAGTCGTGTCGATATCAGTGGATAATCAAGTTTGTATTCATAGCTTACCTTACAGGACTTCTATTCCCGTTTGGGTGGCAGTGGCTGTGATAATAGTGACTTTGTTTTTGACGTTTCTATTGTGCTCTTACATTGGTTTGTAAATGTAACTATGAACGCTGTGGTGTCTTGAATAAATTTTAAGATGTTGATTGGTTTAGTTAAATTTCACGAAAGGGGAAGTCTACAGAGGTGACTGTACAGGCAGAATTAAAAGTAATAAATTGGGGAGATGTTATTTTTAATTCTGACTGTACATCATTTATTATTTTTGGAAAAAAAAGTTAGGTAGGAAATAAACAAAGATTGATGTGCTCATAACTTTATTCATATAATTCTTAAGAAATGACTAGGTAGTTGAAAATACACTGCAACTTATAAAATCTAGCACCAGCTGAAGTGCTTTTCTTGTGCGGCTAGAATCTTCACAAACGTCGCAACCTCTCTCTGAGATCCTCTTGATTGCTTTCCATCATAACACAATCTCACATTTAAAGTAAAAACTGCCAATTCAGCAAAACAGTTGCTTAATAAATGCAGCTGTGTTTCATATACATAAACCAAGTGCAATAAGCAATTTGCATAATTTCTGTGACTGCTTAATAATACAGAGTAGTATTCGTTGTACGTATTTTAATAGCGTGTTTGCTTTAGCTAAGGTTAATGAGATTTCCTTAACATCATATCCGGAGACGACGGAGATTTCAGTATTGTTTCTGCGGTCGAGGTGTTTCGTGAACTTTCATTCTTGAATTTAATCCCAAATCTCTTCGCTATAGCATAAATTACTTTCTCTTTTAGCATGAATATGCAAAAAATGAAGACACCTGAAACATAAATGTGTAGTTTTAAATACACTATGCAATACTACTAATCAATAAATAAAGCAATTCGGTTTAAAATGTTTATAGAAAATTAATTGTTAGAATTATTGACGTATGTAAAATTTTTCGAACTTCTGATGCGTGATAAATTATTTTGAAAATATTTGCTATCTGCCCAAAGTCTACATCATTAAGGCCCAGTTTTACAATCGTGGAATAAGGACGGAATAACTGTTCGTCGAATATACTTTAATATCTACGTCACACTACGTCACGTTATTCTAAGAATATTTCTTATACGACGATTATAAAATCGGGGCTTAGTGTTTTATACATAATATGAAGAATAAAGCAAATTTGGCTTTGACATTGAGGCTATATTTAAGCACGAAATTAATTGCACACTCCAACATTGATTCAGAATTTGTTTAATTAGATGGATCCATATACTGGCTGTTTCAAAGTGAGTGTGCATTGAAGAGATCTCCTAAACCGTAAGAGATACAAATTTGGTTAAATGGAAGAAATTCGTGTTCATTCACAGAATGAATTTTTTCTTGTCCCTTCTTGAAATATTAATCAAAATGTAAAAATGTCGATTTTATTTTCTCCTCTGTATCTCTCGTATTATAAATAATTTTGAAATTCTGATTTGGCACTTTTTTTATTCTGCTTCGAATTGAACTCGTTTCGTTTCTCCAAGACCTTCAACAGTTTCGATTTTTTAAATACAACGTACATATATCTTTTCATTCTATTCAATAGCATTTTTTTTTGTGGTTGCAATGGTGTATAACACTTCATACTTTTATTCAAGTAAAGTTAAAATATGATTAAAAAAAAAACTTGATACAGTTTCGTCATGGCTTACCTAATAAGTAAATTTATTCCTCAGTACTTTTTTTTACTTACTAAATATTAATAACTAACATTCAAATGTCGGAAGAGAAAATTGATTCTGTTAATGAAAATGAATCAAGCAATGACTGGTGCAACTTTTCTTCCATTTAACCGAATCGGTAACTCTCACGGTTTAGGTATCTCCTAAACCGTGAGAGTTACAGTGCCCACCCAATTTTAAACAGCCGGTATACAGTGTGAGTAGTTTTACCTTGCAAAGAATTGAATATGTCGAAAATTGTTTCTATAACGGTCAGCGTGGGATTCTGCTTGAAATCGAAGGACAAGGAAAGTATTTCGAAAAGCCAACTAATTCCAGTGACGATAAATATTCTTAGTACCATCAAAATTCTGTAACAAAAATACAATTATCAATAAAAAAAATAAGTAATTGAATTTTTAAAATTACATCAACGTTTTTGTATTACGGGAGTATTTAAAATACAGGTAATAATAATAATTGAAAGTCACAAAAGTTAAGTTCTCACGTAATGAATTTTTTTTTTTAAATTTGTTCATATACATCACAGCTGCGATACAGAACACGTCAAGGCGACTTATTTAAATAATATACAAAGAAAAAAAACCAGAAATACATGACTAAAATACCTATATGTATATAACAAGCAAAAACTGTTAATAATAAAGCCCAAAGAGAAAATAAAAAAAAACTATGAGTTATAAAACTCGTTAAGAGAATAAAAACATTTACAACTTAACCATTTTTTCAATTCTCTTTTGAAGGATAATATATTTGTTAAGGCAACAATATTATATTAATTTAGGAAACTAATTTTGTAACAAGCTCTACCTACGTCCCTAAACGGCTAACGTAAACCGCGACATGGTGGAGGCAACACGTCAGCGTGAAAAGATTTTTTTTAATATAGTAATAAAGTTACAGTGTTTAGGTTGTGTCTACAGGAAACGATACATAATATTATATTCTCAGGTTAATGACAGGATACATTTAGCGTTGAATTGTTATATTTACAAACAGAAAATATTTTGGGAAGCGAAGATTAGCCAAGGCGCTTACCTTTCTTTGTCCCTCTTAAAAATTTTTCGGCGCGACAGACATTCGTCGAGGTCTTTCATCCTATTTATTTCGTCTTTCACCTTCAGTATGTAACGTATAGTTTTTATGAAGATGACCAAATTTGATGCGAGGAGAAGAGCGCATGGGGTCGTGATGAAGAAGTGGTATCCATAATTTCCCGCTGAAAATAAATTGGTTTGAAATAATAATAATACAGGAGCTACTTACAAATGATTTTTCAGAACGCAATGAGTTTATAAATAAATTTGCTAAATGCTTGAGATACAAACGAAAATTTTTTTATTTCATTATACAGGGTGCACGGAGAACTTTATTAAAAACGTCAATAATCTTTTTTTTTTAATTTGTATTCACCACATACGCCTAATGGTCTTTCTGCACGATGTGTTTTAGAGGGCCAAATGCTTTTTGCTCACTTGTCATTATCAGTTACAATAAATAATAAATTTTGGTTTACTTACCTAAGTACCTGTCAATCATACACTGGAATTTACCAATGTAAGCGTGCAAATGTTCAGGTAATACAGAAAGTTGATTATCAATGGCAACCAAAGAAGTTATTACAGTTGGAAGTGACCAGCCATAAATGTTATACAGTATGAATTTCTTTCTTTCTTTTTGCTTCTGATTTCCAAGTTGTATTTTCATAGACCTGAAATAAAAAATTGAATCTTAGTACAAAACGAGGATGTGAAGATAATTCGATTATAAAACGATAATAAAACTGGCCTGCTCAACATAATGACATATATTGTTGAGGTCCTTGGACTGCGATTGTTATGTCATTAGTTACCGTGATGTATATAACAAGTGTTCGAAATGCCCTCCGTTGCGCAGGTCAGGGAAGGCAAGTTCGTACTCAGTATTATACTTTAGCATATCTCCCAAACGATTTTCGTAATTTTATTAGAAGAAAAAAAGTTATTGTATATGGTCACTTATCCATTGCTACCGTATGGCCCCTTATTTATGGGACACCCTGTATAATTTTATTAAATATTGTGTGGCGTAAAAATTTATTTAATTATTATAAATCCCTAAGGTTCATGCGTTTAATTCTGGATATTTGTTGGGCGTTGAATGGTAATGATGGGCACGACGTTGCGTGCAGTTTACACAATTGGCATTTAGAATTCCATTTAATAACAGACTGCGTAGAAAAATTAATCGTGTAATGGGAACCCCTGAATAATTTGCACAGTCACGTCGCAAAAAATTAATCAGAATATGGAAATTAAGTCACAAAAGTTTAATTTTTTTGAAAGTGGCTGAAGGATTTCATTTAATTTCCTTCTACTTCCTCATTAACCCATTGCCTGTGCCTGTCGGTTCTTTCCCATCTCTTTCACTGGATTCTCGTCTCTTTGCAATTCCTGTATCTTCGTTTTCAATCGCGAGAATCTTGCCCACTATTGTACAAGTGCCTTCAAAATATCTCTGTTCTGTTCCGTCATTCCATTTTTTTATTTCTTCCCACTTACCAATGTAAAAATCATTATCTTACTTTTATTATTTTATTTTAATTTGTTCGTTTAAATAATGCAATGACTTATCCTCATATGAAATTAAATTTTTTCGCCGTTCAATTTCGATTAGGGGTATTTGTCTAGGACAATTTTATCTATGTACAATTTTACAGCGAACATAATTCATCCATATTGTTATTACGCATTTGCCGATGAAAAGGTACAGGAATAGATTGTAGATTTACTTTTCAGTGTGCACTGCACGTATACGTACACAAATACATACATCACATTAGAGTCTGCAACAAATGTAAACAAATTTTCATATAAATCGTCGAATACATTATTATAATGTTGTTACATCTGGTGCGCGTCTACGATATTAAATTCAACAGATTTTTCTACTCATTATGACTAAAGTGTTTTGTAAATTATGTCATCGGTTGGCTAGTTACGTTAATCACTTGTGTTAACATCTGTGATTGTTTTAATTATTATGAAAGTTATTTTTGTACTCGAAGCTGAGGCGCAAATTTGAACAAGAATAGATTACGCATTTTAATATTTTTTCGTGACTTAAAGGCACACTTTATGAGTTTCAAATAATTTGAAATGTTTTATACTAATCTAACTCCACAATACAATTTTAATCTTTTTCATTTTAGGATGTCCCTTCTAATGTCTGCGAAACAAACTTTCTATTTTTATATGTAATAATATAATTAATACAAATTTATTGTTGAACAGTCGTTATATGCACATACAGGGTGATTGTTAATTAATTCGACAAAATGAAACCACGATAAGAAGCGATGCCCGAGAGTTTGGGAAAAATGTAAAAAAATTCCTTTGAGAGTGCATAATTAATTGTGTTAATAGTTACGGTGGTTTCATTTTGTCGGGTTAATTAACAGTCACCCTGTATGCTAAGCTTGGATAATAAAAGAATCACTTACCCAATGGCAGACCAAATGTCAAAGCTAATTATGTTCATCCACGTAAAGGTCGCAAGGGTTGCGAATGTTATGATGTAACCTGAAACCGAAAAGAAAAAAAAAATTAAATCCTAAACATGTGTAACCAACTGTAAGATAAACAAAACAGGACCAGAAGTAAAATAAATAAAAATAAACGAATCAGTCTCTAAATGAAACAAATAATAAATTTCTCAGTAATGAATAGGATTTGAATGAAATATGGCGGTTGCTATTTGCTTTCTGATGCTAAAAACTCGGCGAAATTCCACTTTACGTTGCGTACATAAATTACGCTATGTTTTTTTAGCGTAACCGTAACGTTAAATAAACCGCGCTCGTATATTTCGTTTTTATATTTCAAAAAATTTATCTGTTTTCTTGGTTTTGCTGATCGCAATAAATTCTTCAATTTACGCCCGTAGGAAAATAAATTATTGATTATAAAATTATAAAAAACGCGCTAGAATACTTTTTTCCTAGACATAATTTTTTGGACCACAGCCACAAATTTCTCGGGCATTTGAGGGTAACTGGATTTGCGTTTGTGCGGTGCACGTTTGTTTATTTTGTTTTATGGGATACGGGAATATGTGAAAGGCAGAGGGATGTAGAAAAGGTAGCAGGTAGTCTTCGGGTAAACTTTAAGTGGTAAACGTGTTGGTAAAACGCGTAAATTAGGCAGACGGGCTCGCGAGTTTGTTAATGAAATGCAATGATATGTGATGAAGGGGTTTGTGCAAGAATTGAGGCTTGCTGATGACAGATGATACTCTGAGATAGAGTAAGACCATTCCCCCCTATCGCATCTTAAACTAATCAAGCGGTCCCTAGGCGACTAGCCCATATCCGCTTGGGCCCCGTCCAGAGCCATCAGATTGAGATACGCCCTTATTGTGACTTCCAACACACCTGCTACCAGAATGGTCCGGGGTGCACGCCCTTCCCCTCTTCTGGTCAAGGGAGACCTATCTAATCTCTACTAACTAACTAGGCTAGTGCCGGAACTGAGATGCACAGTTCACACGTCGGGATGTATGGACGTCATCCCTAGCCCAAGCATGTGGGCTTGCAACCACTGCCCCCGTGAGTCCAACCGGTAGAGGTCTCCCTCTACTCGCTCCACTCTAGGGGAGGGGAGGGTATCCTCCGAGCTAACCGGTCCCCACGGTACCAGTTAACTTCACTTGTTGGAAGTTCGGGCACGCCCTAGGACGCACCCTGCAGATTAGGTTTCATGCAAACCAGGCGCTAGTACGCCAACTCGGGACGGTGGGCTCGTCACACCCATAGGGACTCTATCAAACGTCCACAATGGTCACCTACGGCCTAGGCCGTTGGATCCACGCATCAGTTAGCGGGGTAAGGTGCAACTCTCGCGGTGTCCGCTGATTGCTTGCACAAAGGGTAAGAGATTGGGTACTCTATCATGTGGGTGATCTCGCTGTATTCGTCGGTTAGCCGGATAAAGAGTACACACGGCATTGTACCATATCTGCCAGCTGCAGAGGCGTGAGTAGCAAATGCCGGAGACACTGCTAGCTGTGTGCCTGACCTGGTGAATTGCATTGTGCTTTCCAAGAACGGACATGACTTGGTGTTGACTGGACTGTGCCCAGTGTGGCAAACGCTGTGGAAGTCAGTGGCACCAATGATTTTGAGAACGTACGCTCAGAAGGCAAGATATGCTAATATCCTTCTGGGGCTCGTCTTTATGCATGCGAAATACGAAGGTGGACATTTGAGAAAACCTTCTCTGTGAGTTCGCATTCCAGCAGGGAGCTTCCGCATCTAGATTCGCCGCTGGAGTGGACGGGGCCGGGAGAGGGCCCCGGTGAGTAATAAGTACTATGAAAATCACGGAACTTGAGTGCTGCGTAATCAATCGCCGAAGCAAGAACCGACAGTTGTTTCAGTATTATTTCTTTGTTAACGGTGAATGGGAAAAAAGGACGGAGTTATGATTCATAAGTCTGTTGTTGCAACACCAGACAATGACGCAACGATCTTCTCTTGTGAATAATACTTTAGGTACTTGTAAATGGTTATTTGTAATTTTGCATGACATCCTTAACGAATCGGAAAGCGAAACCCAGATGTTAAGACGTTTACTCTTAGCTCTGCAATGGTCGAGAAAGCGAGAAAGAGACAAAGAAAGCAGGGAACGGGAGATCTAACCGAAGGGTGATTGAATGTTTATTGTAACTCCGTTCTCTGACATTGTTATCAGTTGAGAATATGGTATTTAACGAAAAAATAAAACTATCCTAAAATAGCAACAATTGAAGAGCAACAATGGTTCTTTAGTGAGAAGAAGAATCGAATAGAGAAGTTGGATGAGTGTCAATTTTTTATATAGAGGTTTTTTTTTAAAGTCCGAAATCTTCAAGTTCATTCTTATTAACGAAAAAAGAATGACTGCCATTTCGTATGTTAATTAAATAGATAATTTATATCATATATATTTATAGCAAACGTCATTGTTTATCGCATAAATTTTCCTTCGTACGAACGTAGAAAGCAATAAATTTCAGCGGAAGCCAAAATAACGCAAGTTTCTAGCCTGATGATGGCGTACCTCGTACATCGAAAAAATATTAATGTGCTCATTTTACCAAGTATAAATTTATATTAATGTAACCTGCTAATCAAAAAGTCGTAAAATTAATGTAGCGCCGGGATTAATTATAACGGCAATAACGTTTGACGTTATTGGTTTCGTAACGACTTTATTTACCGGATAAAGACGGTAAAAGGTCCAGCTAATTTCCCCAGGTAATTTCACCTTTATTGTTTTAACAAAACAGTGCGAATTCATTTTCTATCTGCTTCGTCGTGAATCACTCTGTATACTTCAAGTTGAAACGAATTAAAAAAGTGTTTAAAAAGAGTTATTATTATTCTCAAATGTATGATTCGCAATTGATACGATTCATACTACAGATGACTTTGAAACTGGAAATTAAAGGAAATGACGAAAAAATTGTTTATAGGAGAACGAAAACCTCCCGTCCAATTAGTGACACAAACAATTAGTGCTGTACAGGATGTACTGTTTGAGATAATTATTTCCAACGTTAATACAGCAGATAATACAGACCACCACCATCAATTGATAGCACGCTCTAGTTATGATCGTCATGAAATATGCATGACTTTAGAATAATTAACAATGTCATCATGTTAGCCGGATCAACAAAATTAAAAATGAAACAGAGACACGCAGTGTGTGTTAATTTCATAATTGACTCTTGGGCATGGTAAAAAGGTACAGCTCAAAGGAGATTAAATAAGTGATGAATTACACTGATCAATAAATTTGTGCATTTAAAACAGTACGTCGGAGCCACCCCCGTTCAATTGCTGTAAGGGTCGCGAGTGGTATCATTTTGATTGAGCGTCCTTGTACATACAAGAGGTTACGTGTAAATATTCGAACGTACAAGTAGACGAAAGTCAAGGTTTAATGGGATGGGCAAGAACTGGTTTACCCGGAGAATAACTAACTACAGGAATTCCTTCTTTCGTTTCCATGTTAATTAAGCCAATCAGAATTTTAAAGATTCTCAGATCGCTATTATTTTTAGTTACAAACAGGCGGAAGATTATGCGCGTCATTTGTTGCATCAGATCGTAACAAATTACATTAGCTCTTAAATATAAAACGTCTGGGTCTGGTATGTGGTGGTATTTCCTATGAGTTTGTTTTTATTTAAAAAAAAACGACCAATCAAGGATAAAATATTTGCAAATCATTTCAGTATCAAAGGTGTTTGGGATTGTGAACTTAAAACCCCCTTAAAACGTTCTGTTATAATTATTAAATTTGTTTACGTATGTGTGGATGGAGACCAAAGACCATTTTGAAATATTCGTTAAACTTCAATTTACATAAAGCGTAATGTTAGTGGAATAACTCATGAAGTAAGTGTGGGAAAGAACAATAATATTTTAATAAGTTATGTGCATCTCTTTAATATTGTAATCAGACTTCAGACATTTCGGAGCGTTGCCATGGTTTCGCATGGCACCGTTCCGAAATGTCCCGAGTCTGGTTATAAAAGATGAGAAGTAAGTACCAACTTACCGGCGGCAATGCAGTAATCGTATCCGTAAGGAACGAACTGTAGCCACGTCAGAAAAACGAAAGTTACAAGCAGCGAAGAGCAATAGCACACGACAAGCTTTCCGATGGTATTTCTTAGTTCCTGCAGCAATAAATATCCTGCGATGGTGAACGCCAAGCAAATGACGGACATCAGCAAGGCGATCCTGGTAAACTTGTACTTGGCGACGGGCTGTTCGTTTTTTATGACGCACAGCAAGAACGTGTCAATGATGAAGTCCTCGACTTCAACGTGCTCGATGCAGTAGTACGGTTCATCGACTTTGTACTCCCTAATCCTGTCGAGTTCGTTTATTAAAAAGCTGTCGTTTCTTTCCACGAAGAAATCAAACGAATCCTGATCCGCCGGGTACTTCTTACAGGTCTCATTGGTGACGATAGCGAATTTATCTGCAACAGAGAACATACGATGATATATTTGTTCTTTTTTTTTTAAAATACCTTCAGTATATAATTATCAGACTTCGGACTTTCGGAGCAATTTTCATTGCGTAACTATGGCAACGCTCCGAAATGTCCGAAGTTTGATAATTATAATGACATGAAACGACTCTTACAAGGTTATAAGAATGAGAATATGTCGAAGTTCTTGAATTGTTAGTTAATGAAAGTATTGATATAGTTAATTTGTAAGCAGAATGCGTGAGTTGCATTATCGACTGTACCTGCATTTCTTGTGCACTTACTATACGATTTATCGATTAAGACAATGCGGGTCAGTTCAATTCTGCTTGCAACTTGCGTTTCAGACGAATATCTAAAATAATGGTAACGAGGAGTAACATGTTACGCGTACAAAATTAATTTAAATCATTTTCAGTATTGAAAGGTCCGTTTGTGCCTGCGTGACTCTCGGCATGTTTCAACATGAGGTGATTTTGTTCGGCTGCAGTAATCTTTACCCTTATGAGGTGTTCTATTTCACTCTTTTGTCCGGTTAAAATAGATGTTATCTCGTAACAATCCCACCCCGATCTATTTGGTCTTTCTTCAACGGTCCAATGCGTCACTCTTGCCGCTTAAGTTTTGACGTGCATACGTATTGTCAGTGAAGTGCCTTACTCCGAGATCTGATTAAGTGCACGATAAGCAATACAAGCTTCCTTGTAAGCTCTTCTAAGCTTGTTGCAGCGAGAAAAGGACAGGCTTGTAGTACCCCTTTCTGATTACTTTTTTTTTTGTAACGCCCTTTGAGACCGACTCTCGAGTGGAGAAGCCGTAAGCGGAGCCTTAGCTGCTAAAGGTCAAAACATCGTTGTCCACCCCTTTCTCCCGTTGGAGTTGGACTCGACCGTAGACGATACGAGTCAACAGGAGAGATCGTGACGTGACATCTTGATGTCATCCTGCATAGTGACGCAATTGGCAACACCGACCTCCTCCGCTGGATTGTATCTCGGTTGGTATTTCCAACCTTACCTTGGCAGTCAGCTGAGTGTCGAAGTGGATTTATTACAAGGTCGGATATGTTTTACTTTATTTAATTTGTTACGGTCGCTTTAAACGCTGTGTTGCGTTAATTTTGTTTTAAGTGAATAATTTTGAATAGTCACATTTTGAATGTTTTTTTTTTGTAAACGAAAGGCAGATCTGTTTCTCGGTTAAAGATTTAATTAATCGGAATATCGTTTCCTTTCTTTTTATTTTAATGCACTGCCTGTCTGCATGCGTTTACTTTCTTCTTCTTTTAGTGCACTGCCTGTCTGCACGCTCAGCTGGTGATTTCTTTTGTATTTTATTTATATTCTACTACCCCTTTGCTTCGGGATTACGTACGACCCACACCCATCTCCACGAGTTGGCCGGACGTGTTGGAGATCTTTCAATTTGCTGCCTGCCCTTCAGGTAAGTAGCAAACAACCGACTTATTTATTTAATTAAAATTGAACGGAAGAAACAAATCAAACGACGATATCGATCAAATCAAAGATCGAAGGGCACGGCGAAAAACAAAACAAAATTAGAAAAAGTACTCGGCGTACGTCACCTCGGCGTTTGGTATTATTTCTTGGAGTTTTTAGTCATTATGTAATACTTTTAATTTTGTAAGGCAAAATAGAAAACTTACGTCAACACTTCCATAACGTTTTTGGCATGAATTACGAAAGTTATACACAAAAAAGAACCAAACAATTAATTAGATGAAAGTGTCTCACGGGACTGATGGCCAAACAAGAGGGCGTACTCCTACTCAAGTTTCGTGTAGTTATTATTTTGCTTATATGTTAATCTTTACATAATATACTGCTCCCTGGGGACACATGGGTTTGCACAAACAGATATTAATTAAAATAAAACGTCGGCTGTTATTAATTCATTTACAATATGATATGTACACTGCATTCGTGCACTACATTATCATTTATCATAGAAACTAACTTCACAGAACATTAAAAAAATGTTGAATATACAAACAGAAAATAACAATGAAAGATGTGTGATAATTTTTAGAGCGGTATTAATTTTTACTTAGCTCCTATTTAGAATACATATTTCATTTATAAGTAATTCATTAACGAATTCATATTTAAAAATTGTAGGTAAGTATATGAAAATTATTTTTAACATAACTGTTTCCACCTGAAGTATCTTGTTAAATATAGCACGTGTTCATTTAATAATCCGGTAGCATTATCTGTGGAAATGTTTTGTTGTGCAAAACGTATGGCGCAGTTTTAAAATTGAACATGTCAGCATGACATAAATCATAAAATAACAATAGGGGCGTTCAACGGACATCATCGATTTATGATTGCATACGGTTTAGCGCTCAACGAATCTGAATTGATTCGACATCGATCGAAATTCTCCATCGTAAAAATCTTACGATTCGGTTGCGGTTTGTGTCATATGTGCCAGTGGTTTATAACAGTGTACTGTTTATTTCGGTGATTTATTTGAGAAATAACTTAACTGCACCGCCAATATTGTTATATTGCTACTGTTGAAATTCTAGAAAATAGGGTTGTACCGGTCACGTCACCGTTCAGTGTTTTCATGAATCGATTCAAATCGATTCAACCTGTTTGTAATCAATCGATTTGTTTGCTGAATGCTCCTAATTACTACTCACTCACAAATTGAATAAATCATATATTATAGTGTTTTTTTTACAATATTTGGTTTGTGTACTCGTTGGGGGTTGTCTGTGTTTTGTGTTGTGTTTTGCGTTTCTGAACCCCCAAATATCACACAGTGTAATATTCTTATTTGTTTTTTAATTTCAGTAATAATCAGGGTGGATTCCTCGAATGAACTTAGTGGGTCTCCTTTTCTGTTAAACAAGGAAGTGCCTTTATTCAAATCGTCCTCACTCACAAATCTTTTTGTAGTCGATTTTGTCCTCTGGGATTTTATCCTAACTCGACGACCGTCCTCCAAATATACCATCCTCTTCTTTCTTCTCGTATTGGCTGGATTTACGGGCCAATATCGCGCTGTAAGGGGGTGTTGTGGCCTCCGGAACCTCTTGTTCATCCAAACCTTAAATTTGAGCTAGTTTGTCTCGGATTCGAAATCGCGGAACCATTCCACCTTGCCGTCTTCTATGGGTATGTGCAGGTCGTTGTTACTGTGCAGCAATTCTGTCCTCTGGGATTTTATCCATGCGGACCCTAATTCGACAACCGTCCTCCAAGTATACCAACATCTTCTTTCTTCCTGTATTGGCTGGATTTACGGGCCAACATCGCGCTGTAAAGGGGTGTTGTGGCCTCCGGAACTTCTTGTCCATCAAAACCTTAAAGTTGAACCACTTTGTCTCGGACTTGAAATCGCGTAACCATTCCACCTCGCCGTCTTCTATGGATATGTACACGACGTTGTTGCTGTGCAACAAAATAGACTGGATCTTGATTGTTTGTGGTAGGAGAGTGTTGTGGGTAGTGCGCTCTTCTTTTTAATGTGCGTTTGTTTGTAGGGTTGCTCGGTACGACGTTTGTGGCATCCGTTGTACGTCTTCAGCTAAGGTTACTGTATTTAGAAGCTAGCGCCATTTATTTCCGCGGGTATCGTCCCCCAAATTAAAAACGACGCGACGCGATGAAGACTCCATGAAACGCTAAGAAGATACATAACAAGTTACTGTTGCTAGGGAGTTTATGAATTAATTTGATTAACGCCAAATTAAAAGAGATAGAAAGTTGGCGCTATCTTCCATATACAGTAACCTTATCTTCAGCTGCCTGCGATGAATTTTGCTGCTCTGGTGTGTTCGACAGTCTCCCAGGAAGCCGTTGCATCAGTTGGTTGTGGTCCTTTCTCTTGACACGTTGTCAACATAATGTCAAACTTGTTAAGCTTTACTGTTTTTTTGTTGTTATCGAAATACTGTTTTTTCATTGTCGAAGTACTGTTTTTTTTTTGTAAGAGATCAAGGTAATTATCACTGCAATGTGTTAAAAAATAAAAGTAATGACATAAATAAAATTAATTTCACATCAATAGAAGAAGAAATAAGAAGATAAATAAGGAAACACGATAAAAAAGAGAACAGACCGACTGTGATAAAAAAAATATTTTGATGAAATAAATAAAATTAATTCTGCAACAATCGTGCTCAAAAATAAATAACGAAACACGACAGAAAAGCGAACAAAACCAAATAGGTCGGAAAACGAAAGAATGTTGATAACAATAAACAAATAAAAAATATGTTTTCTCAACGATTGCTGATTTCTCTTTCATATTGTCGCGTTAAAAATAAAAATAAGATTTTTTTATTTGAATGTTATGAATAAAATTGCGGGAATGTCTTTTATTTCATTTTATTTGAACTAACTTATTTTAGACTTAATAGTTTTAAGAGTCTTTTTTAAATTTTAATTAAATTTCTAAACTTTAAACTTACTAATTCTAACCTCAGCTACCTAACTTTAATTACTTAACATTACTTAGGGGAGGGTCTGGCCCGAGCGGCCAGCCCTGGCTCGTAGAGTCACTCGCTTGATTTTGTCCCTTTTCACGCACTTCTAATTTTCTAATAACTTATCCGACACTTAATTACTACTACTACTTGCTTACATGATTACCACACTTTTACTGCTACATTTTTACTGCTTGACTATCTTATTACTACCTATCACCTGCAGGTTGTTCTCTTATCTCTTATACATTTCTAAATCTACGTCACAATCGGTTCTTTTGTTCTGGTGGCTGGGGGTTCGGTCCAAAGTACAAAGTTCTCAAGGCGTCAGCATCAATTAACCTTTGCCAAATTTGTTCCTTACAAACGTTCTAATTGCCTCAATCTTAATTGGCACATGTAAACAAACACGTTTACATTTCGCAGAGCTTGCATAATGAAATGTGAGCATGTGTAACGCGGCTGTTCTACTAATAGTCAATGGGTGCTGATCCTGCATAATTTTGAAATGCACACAATTGCAATAATTACGAAACGAATTTTAATTTACTTATTTTCCCAGATAATGACATCGTGATAATATTACCTCTTGCCCGAACATTTTGACAAGATGTATGACACTAGTGACGATTCTTTTTGCGGTGAACTTAAGCTACATGCCTTTACGAAAACAAAATACTTCCATAGGCAATGCTACCGGAATCTTAAATGGACACACGATATACATATTAATTCTAATTAATTTAAATAGAATATTCATTAAATGTTTAATGATCTCATCTCTGAATCACTTTGGAAAAATTACGCTCGTAATTTCAGTGTTTCTGTTAACAACTTTTCCAAATTTTAAGAAGAGTAATAAAATAATTTGTTTATTTGTAAAGTGATACACCGTGTGCAGAATTTGTTGTTTCAAAAGAGTGACATCACCAGATTGTGATCGTTTAAGAAAAAAATTAACACACGAACGATATGAATATAAATTAACGTCTTTGTGAAGAGACTTAAAAATTCGGGAATATTTTTCATGGTGTGTTGTTATTCAATGCAATTACTTATTTCTTTGAACAATTACATCTTAATCTGCACGAAATTTTTTTTGTTTAGTTTCAACTTAATAAAGAATCATAAATTAAGGGATGACGAGTTCGGCGTGCTTTTTTTCCAATAATACCTATATTATTGAATTAATTACGATCTATTTTTTTTTTTTTACTTAGGTATGATTCACGATTACTGTTCGCCTGGAAAATCTGGGTAACGCACGTAATCAATGTTTAGACATCTTGTTAACGCAGTCGCAGTTTTTGTTTTCTCTTAAGTAGATCTGCGACTTCAGTTCCCTAATTTTTTTTTGCGTAAGTGTTGGGTAAATATTTAAGTTCGTCGTGCATATGTTTTCGTCTTCTTGGCAAATTCCTACGTAATTATTTTGATTTCTTTTTATAACGGCGTTGGTGATGTCTTGCGTAAGCCGCCGCGCCGCCCGTTTCTGGCATTCGTCCGAATTCCACGTGCATGTAACCCACGTAGGTGGCGAAGGGTCGTAAAGTTAATTTTAATAGTAGGGGGCTATATCTATTAATTGTACAAGATCGAGTGTGGTCTAAAAATATGCGACTTCTGACAGGGGCGACAAATTGATCGTTTTACTTAAATGGATGATCGTTATTAGTTTACTGATGATGATGATGTTGATGAGACAGTAATTTATATGTATACCAACTATGGGCATTGTAGTAAACATAAAAATATGTATATACGTACAAAAGTTTCCAGGAATTTGAAATATTTACTAATGAAAAGATCTAATGCATTATGTAGAATGGGAAAAAGAAAATAGTTCACGGAGCTAAATTTAAATATGCAGGGATTTTCGTCTAGTAGGTATAATCTGTTTAGTGTCTGCTCACGAACTGTAGAATCTCTTGGAATTTTTTTGTATACATAGTTTTATTGTCGGGAATAATTCAAATTCAGGTTCATAGTTTTTTATTCCGAACGCTCATTTCTGATTAAACGGGAAGTAAACTTGGGATACTGTTTTTAAGCTTAAAAATCGCAGAAAGCAAAATTTAGAGTAAAAAGAAATGTAATGCACGTTACTTTCTGAACGAGCAGCATAGATTTGTGCGAAACAAACAAGAAAGTAGTACACAGATACGTGTTTGAAATTAGAAAGTAGCCAGTTTGCTTACATTATTAAAAATGTTTAAATTATATCTAACTAAATCTAAAAGAAATTGCTACGTTTATTCCTACTTCAAAACGTTTTCTTCTTTTCCGCCTTTCCGTTCTATAGGTTGTTACGTGTCTTGCCTTCTTCTATCTCTTTGTACCATTATATGTTTCCTCAGTCTCGGATTTCAAGATCTGTGATGTTCCTTATCATTTGCTTTTGTCACTTCATTTGGGCCTTCTTTTTGCTTGTCTTGTTTCCGAGTCCCATCCAGTTACTTTTCTTATTATTGCCGTTCTTTCCCTTCTGTGTATCTGTCCCCTTTAATCTTTAGGTTTTAATTATTTTTACTATGTCTTCCCCGCCCCATTCATTTTCTTCGTAATTTCATGGTTCATGCGTTTTCTAAATTTTCCTTATTCGGTCATTACTGGCCCCTAAAATTTTTCTTTCAAAAGATGTTAGTAATTCTTCCTGTCTGGCCGTTAGGCACATTGTTTCCGTATGTCACAGTTGGTCTAATCGCAGTCTTGAAGATTTTGACCTTGGTACTTTCACTTAGGTTTTTATCTTTTAAGAATCTGGAATGTTTCCAATATGCTCTGTTACCGTTTCTAATTCGTTCTTCTACCTGTCTGTTATTTTTCTCGTTTATCATAACCCCTAAATATTTGAAATCCGATACTTTTTGGAAAGAGTGTTCTTTAAACCTAATTTCCTTAAACTTCGTCTTGAAATTAGCATGTGTAATTCAATTCTGAAAGTATTATTGGAATACTCGTCATCCCTTAATTTATGATTCTTTATTACGTTCAGATTTACAGTATTAATAAGTGAAACTTATTCCATTATACCCTGTATAGCAGCTTCGTTTGCTTTAATTTTGTAAAACATCTGAGTTATCTTCAGTGAAAGATTTATTGATTGGAAATTAATGATTCTGCGGTATTTTTATAATTAGGCAAATGTCACGGAAGTGAATGATAAATAACGAAGGTTTACGTCAGAACAACTGTGCTTTGTGTACGCAAACGAATTTCATTGCTATTTAAATTTAAATGGCGTTCTTAGTTGATGTGCGTTTTGAAAAAATGAAAAACTCAATCTACGTCAGTTCACGGTCATGGCGAATTTACTTGTCGGTTTCGTCAACATATTTTGGGAATTATGTTTACGTTGATCTTGATGAATTAAATTGCTGCGCACATAATACGATCGGATAGCCGAACCCTACTGTTACACAATTTGGAAGAAAACATTGCGACGCAACCCCATGCCGGGCAATAATTTACTCATTTCGTGTGGGATGTAACCAGATGAAACGTCAAAAATTTCGTAATAACTTATCCGAGCACTTTTAAAATCGACAGATGACTTTGCAAGATTAAGCAATCTTAAAGACATCCCGGAAAAGTTAATTACTAAAGCACGGATTTAGGTGCATTTCTATGCATGTTTTTAGACGGGCGAACGCGTCGTGCAGTGATGACTTATTAGAAAAAAAAAAAAGGTATTGGCTTTCAGTAAAACTGTTACGGTCAGAAATTATCTCCCATCCTGAAAGCTAAACAAATAAGCTTTTACTATTTTGATCAGTTTGCCAGGCCTTTCTTTGATGGTCGGTAAATTTCGGCTCGCACGTCAATTGTTGTTTTCGACCTTTGTTGTTGCATTGCTTTTATATCCTGGTAAATCACCAGCTTTTACGAGGACATGACTAATTGTAAGAGAAATATTCATTCACCTATTCCTGTAACGGAGAGCACTACGTTCGTTTCTGACTGCACGTGTCTCAACTTATAGAGAAATATTAATTAATTATGATATCATTCGTAATAATAAATACTTATAATACTATTGTTACAAATGCTTCAGCATTGACATTCATGTATGCAAGCGTTACTTGTATAATACCAATGAGGAGAGGAAAAGCGGAAGTCTTCTTTCAGAAACTTGAATCAAATATTCCATCAAATACGATGGGTTTCGATTATTTTTATATATTACACAAGCAAGTGAAGTGAAGATTCTAAGAATCATTGAGGTAATAATTAGGACCGAAAAGATCCCAAATACAAAAATCCGTGCTCTCCTGGGGGTGAAAGTCTATTAAGGCCCAGTTTTACAATCGTCGGATAAACTGAGTACATTTCATTACCCATTTTAAAAATGTTTGCCAAAAGTCGATATTTTGATTCAATGTTAACCTTTTTAATGGAGTACTGTGATATTATCTTTATTGGATTGTTACGTTTTCTGTGATTCATTTTATATTATTTATTAAACCACAGCTGACACAAAGGTTAAACACGACAACGTGAAATATCAGTTAAACGGAAATATTGAAATAAGATAGCGCTTTATTACAGAACAGTCTTATTCAATTTGTAGGAGGACACAAAGATGTCTAATGTCCACGCGATAACTTCGTCAATAATCGAAATAACGAGTATTTAAATAATCACGTCTTTATATTGGGGTGCCACGGTTATTCTACTGTGATGTGAAAATCAAATTCGATATTTTGTTTTTCTTTTAATTCTTCGATGGACCACGACTTCATATCACAAAAATATTAAAATAAATTCTGCTCAAATTAAAATTCCTTATTAACAATTTCTTTTGTTGCAACAAAAGTGATGTTTGTTTATTTAGTTGGATTTATAAATCAAATTAATAATTTGTTCAGTTCCTTACTTTTTTTTCACACTAAACTAATGCTTATTATCACTTCACCTTGCGTAATTTAATTGATTCGCGTTCATTATTTTATAGTGTCAATAGATACGTGTATTTTGCTTGACTCTGACACATTCAGCCTCGTGGGTTTTGTTAGACTCTACCCCAATTTAACGCTGCCCGTATTTAAAGCTGTGTTAAAAAAACTGAAACGCGTCATATAATGATAAATAGTGGAACAACAATTTTTTGGTGAATCCAAATCTAATAACTTTCTAATTATTTATCCCACATATTCATGCTTGATACTAAATGAATCGGCATATAATTTCGACTTTACGAATTCTAATTATTACCAAAATATTGTCAAATAAGTTGATAGTTTGACAGTTAACAAGTACTGGAGATTTTTTAAATACGTCATATCCAAGGACAGCTCCAAACTGATCTTTCAAATAAAACCAATGTACAGGATGGATCAATTTCGATGTCTCTTATGGGCATCTCTGTAACTATAAGAGGTAGAAAAAAAGTAGTGGCCAAGCCTCGATCTCTTTTTTAGCGATAAAGTCAATAGTGTCAACAAAAATTCTTCTTTTGTTTTCGAGTTATAAGCCAAAATTGAGATTTTCGACTTTTCGTCAATCAGTCATAATATCTCGTTTATCTTTGCAGATATTAAAAAAACTGTTTTGGCATTATTAGGATACTTTTTGGAATACAATTCAGTGGTGTAGTTGGTTTTTGATATTTAATTAAATTTTCGAGTTATAACATACAGTTATATTTTTTTAAATGGAAATCATAGTAGGCAATGTCATCATTAAATAGAGATTTCTTTTCTGTTTTCAAAAATATATACTTTGTTGGGTTTATTACATAATTTCAAATTACATGATACTACATGGTATCGGTATTGTTGTAATATTTGTAACTCTTAGAGGATGCTCGTTCTATCTTTCTTTCTCTTTATGCGGCTGCAACTGTCAAAATATTTGAACAAGAGTTGATATTTAATAAAAACAAACAAAAAAATTGTCGGTCTTTGTTGGAACCAGCCTACTAAGAATAGAATGCACCCAAGAATAATAAAAAAGGCGCTCTATTCTATTAATTGTAAGAAATAAACCCAACAAAGTATATATTTTTGAAAACAGAAAAAAAATCTCTATTTAACGGTGGCATTGCCTGCTATGATTTCCATTAAAAAAATATAACTTTATGTTATAGCTTGAAATTTTTATTAAATATCAAAAAGCCAACTATAGCACTGAATTGTATTCAAAAAAGTGCCCTAATAATGTCAAAACAGTTTCTCAATATCTGTAAAAATAAACGAGATAGGCGCGTTTGACGAAAAGTCAAAAATGTCAGTCTTTGCCTATAACTCGAAAACAAAAGAAGATAGCCAATTTTTGTTTACTTTATTGACTTTATCTCTAAAAAAGAGATCGAGACTTGGACACTAGTTTTTTCCTCTCTCTTATAGTTACAGTGATGACCATAAGAAACATCGAAATTGATCCACCCTGTACCTAATCATGTCCAAGTTGACCTGTCAAATTTTAATTCAAAAATATTTTCTAGAAGCCGTCATGACACTACAGTTTTAAATTGACCTTTCAAATAGAGAAACGCGCTTAGATTTCACCAAAAGAAAAGAAAATTGTTAAATACATAAATCATTAGTTTGGCAGCTGTCAAGTATTGGAAAAAATAGTTTTTTAAAGGTTAGTTGATTTTTTTAATGAAAAGGGTACGCCCAAGAAAATTGGTAAATCAATTGTTAATTTGACAGAGCTGTCGATTGTTGATCTAGAGATGGTTTTTGGAAAGCGTCATGACTTTGACCAGCTCCAAACTGATGTCTCAAGTAAAAGCAAAGTGCTTAATCAATACGGAAAAATTGTTAAATAAAATCGTCAATTTGACAGTCAAGTTTTGATGCGATAGTAATTTTTAAACGGTGTTATGACCGTGGAGATTTCTAAGTTGAATTTTTAAATAAAAGAGAGTGTCTAAGTATAAACAAAAAATAAGAAACTTTGTGATAAGAGGCACTAGGTCTGTTCCAAGTTCCAATACAGTTTTTGACTAGTTCGAAACTGTCAAAAGCATGTACCTATCAAAGTTGTATACTTGATAAAGCTGTAAAAACCTATCACTACTACTACTACTACTACTACTACTACTAACGATGGGTAACTGATTCTGAGTGTTCCACACTGATCAGAAACTGCTGTTGGAACAAACCTACTGTTAACATGTTAATTAAAGAAAACTGACTGTAGATGGCGCTGATATTTTTTTATACAAAATCAATGACAATAATTTAAAAGCTTCGACAACAAATCGGGACTTTACTTCTCCGATAGATAATAGAACGAAACAGATGCCTTCCCTATTTAAAGGAAAACAGGCTTGAAAAGTCTTCATTTACATTTTTTTTTAATTTCAACGAAAAAATACAAATAGTAGGTACCAGGCGATCGAAAATAAAATGAATAACGAACAAGAAACACTGACTTTTTAATTATAACAAAAAGCAGTTGGAATACAAAATGTACATTGTTACGATTATATCAAAAGTCATTTTATTTTCGTTCGCGTGGTATGTTTAAAATATCATTTAAGCTTTTTTTAATGACTTACCTTCAACGTCTCTTATACTCTCATTAAACTTCCTCAACGGTAAGCCGTGTCCAAATACAGGACCGCACTCCAATCCATTGTAGATTTGTCCATCGGGACAACACTTTTTGATACATCGAATGCCATTGCGTCCACAAAAATCGATGGAATGACAAGTTCTAAGAACGTAACGTTCGGAATCAACCACATCATCGATGCAATAATTCCCCTGAGAAAATATTCTGTTCTGAAAATTGACGGATCTATTCGGAGCTAAGGTCAGTTCATCGAAGTCATAAAAAATATAATCGGCGATTACTTTACAGTGTTGCAGGCCTGATTTAATAAGCAAAATAGAATCGACGATTTCATCTGAATGTGTAACTTTGCTCGGTAGACACTTGTACTCGTCAGGATCGTAAACGTAATTAGGCGGGCAACATTTTGGAAAATATACGTCGTCTTCAATGGGCTCGCTGGCACAATTGACTTTTATTACATTTGAACCACACGTCCCGTTGCAATTTTCTCCGGGCGTACTACTATAATTGTTGAAAATAAAATAAAATTGTTCCGTCCCCGGAATTTCCATGCAATCGGAGTCTTCCTGCGAGTTAATCGTTTTGTAACTCGTGCCGGTATATTTAAAATAGTTTTCACCGTTTGTTGATGTTACGCACTCGTTAAATAAAGCGTCTGCAGAGGCTGCGTAAAGCAACAGCCACACCGCGAGGCTGTACATAGCGCGTTCGCTGTTCTCTACATTCTAACTGAAACTGAAGAGCTTTTGCCGGTTGGCTCGTGGGCTCGTTTTAATGAGATCTGAATGAATGGTGGGAACGACGGTGGGTTTAGAATAGGGGCTAATGTAGGGTAATTACAAATGAAGCTGCATTTATTTTACTGTTACTTCAAAGCGATGTGATAATAAACGAATGAAATTTATAATCTTGAGATTTCAGTCTAGGCAGAAAATAGTTTCGTCATTTTAAAAATGTCCACGTGTCATAAAATATTTGTCTTTGGCACCTCACAGCGTAACTACGAGGGGGTATAGATTTGACCTGTACTTTCTTATACAGCGATGAAAATAATAACACAAAGTTAATGAAATAAACTTTATTTTTCAAAATAATCTCTTTAATGTAAACTTATCCCAACGATCAGGCAACTTGCAAATACCGACAGCGAAAAATTCTTTGGGTTGTCTGCAAGCTGTTTTTATTACCTACTCATTCGACATAATTTTCTCGCCTACTAAGAGGCATAAACTGTTTCGATCTATTAAGAAATCGAGATGAGAACTTTTTACAATTCACTGCGGTTAATAATCGGAATATACTGAACACATGGACAACAAACCTACCTTGGCAACAGCACAAAGGCAAGAAGTGGTAGACTTAACAATTAGTACTTCTTTTGTTAAAAATTGGCATGTATCTGATGAAGAAAGCTGCTCAGATCACAGATATATACGTTTTGATATCACTGGCTTAAACCGTGTAAGAGAAACCTACATTAACCCGCATAAGACAAACTGGGAGGCCTATAGGGTGGACCTGGATTGCCATCTCGCAGCAACAATGGCTACGGTCAACAATAATATTGAGCTGGACGTGGGTGTAGATCAGTTAACTGGTGCCATCATGTCTGCTTACAACGAAAACTGTCCCTGACTGTGAGGAACACGAGCAGAAAATTTTCCTGGTGGAATGACGACCTCACGGAAAGGAGAAGACTCTTTAATAGGGCCAAAGTATCAGGTGATTGGGAAAATTAGCCCTAACTGAATATAATAAAAAACTGAGGAGATCTTAGAGAGTATCGTGGAAAAGATACTGTGAGGAAATCGAAAGTACTCCAGAATGTGCCAGACTACACAAGTTGCTTTCCTCAATGCCACCTAAACGCTCGGGTAAAACCTTCCGGAGAATTTACTAGAACAGGAAAGGAGACTATGACTGAAACGTTTCGGGCTCATTTTCTTGGATTAACCGTTCTTGACGTTGGAACAGCCAGATTCCGGATGCGCCTGTTTTCAGAGCATCAAGGGAGGACTGGAGTTCGGCCAGGAGTATCATAACGTGTCACCAAATTTTTAATTTAATTGACTAGCCTCGTACCTACCTTGACGGTGTACAAGTTTTCCGCTGTCTCTTTCACCAGCCGATCTTCTCGGCTAGCTGCAGTGTGAAGGGAGTGAGTAACTTTAGATGGTAAAACAATTAAAGGGCGCCAGTTCGGACAGAATCGACAGAATTGGGCAGAAAAATCAAATGTAAACAGAGGCTTTTCACTCAGTAGTACGTCAAGGTGGTGGACATAAACACAACAGCTAAGGTTAACAACTAAAAGCTTTATTACAAATCAACTTGCAAATGTAACTAGAAACCGACACCTCTCGGACGACACTTCTATTTACTTAGCGTCCTAAATCTGTTAATCCAATTTGTGCCGACCGCAATCAGCCGAAAATTCGCTCTCCGATAATCATGCAATTAAATTCACGTTCGCAAAAAAAAGAATTGACTAATAGCATTGCTTATATATGTCTAGTTAGTCAACCGACGGAAATAAATTTTAGTTCTGGACCAAGATTGATAGGGGGCGATGGACTAGAAGTGTAGCACTCCAGCAGACGTTAACAGGTTTGAATCTCCACTCATCAACTGTTTCCAATAAATGCCGTCTTGATTTGTTTGCGCTGTGTTGCACTGTGGTCTGTGGTGTTGCCGTGTATTTCACCGAGTTTCGTTATAGTTGTGAACATAATACTTAAATTAGTCACATTTTCTTTAAATTTCTCGACGAATTTTTTAAGATGTCGGGGAACAAATGTAGTTATTTTATGTGCGAAAAGAGCCTGAGAAGAAACCCTGGACTTAGAAAATTTATTTTTCCCATTCATTACGATGTACGATGTAAAAAATGGATTATAAATTCAGGTTAACGAACATTGCCGCTAACAAGGGAAAGTCCCCAACCCGAAAATTCAAAAAAACTGAAACTTTCACCCTACGGTGAACACGGAATTATTTTACCTGCCCAAAAAAGCCCTAAGTGAGCAACAACACCCTTTGAAATTTCTGCGATTTTCGGTTTTCTGCAAATAACTCGGCAACCGATAGAGATAAAAATTAAAATTATATGACAAAATATTTACAACACAACAAAAGCAAATGAAAATTAAAAAAAATTATTGGTGGACACTGGAACCATTTGGATCCTATTTCCATTGCGGCACTCTACATGTTTTAAATGGAACACTCTATGCTCGATATTTTGCTGGAAAATTCATTTTTCTTGCTTAATTAATACTTTTCAAATTTCATGTAAATAGATTTAAAAATAAAAATTCTGGAATTCACATGTCGAGGGACTCTCAATATATTTATACACACTCTTAAAAATAGTTTGTGACGAAGAAATAAGAAAATTTAATTAAAAATTTTTTCACAAAGTTAACAAAAAAATAGGATCTTGTAATGAATTTTTCTTTAAATAAATGTAAAACGATAAATAAAAATAAAACAAAATGCAGGCGATTTTGATATTTTTTTAAAATATACAATCGCGTACAAAAAAGTGGACTGTTTTACGTCAATTTTATAATATAAAACTTTTGCCTGCTGGTTGTAATTAATTTTATTCATGATAAGACGGTCGAAAGAATTTTAAAAATTACTACAGGAGAGATTAATTGCCATATAACAAAAATTATAAATCATCACAGAGCATCGTTAACTTTTGATTGCAATATCAATCAAATCAATATTAACACGTATCAGTTAAATACCAAAGAAAAATTTTATATTGTTATAAGAAACACAAATATGTTGTAAATTAATGTCAGTATTGCAAAATGTGAGTACAAACCCATTTTGTAAACATATTCACTCTTGTTGAGAACATCACTAGGAATAATACTTACGAAAAAAATAATTATTGTAATGAAAATGAGCAACCAGAAACATATTTGCTGTCTGCACCTATTACATCAAGTATAAAAAATAACACATGCAATAAGGTTAAAAATAAAAGTGATAATTTAATAAATAATTTGAAAGATGTATTTTTTTTTAAAGAAGATCAACAATCACTTTCTGAAATATACCGAAAATTGAAGGAAACAATACCACTTTCAATATTATTAAAAGGCCCCATGTAGGTGTGAGTAGATATGAAGGAACATTAAAGGATATTCGGCGAACAGTTATTCAACGATTGTAAAACTAGACCTTAGTAATATCAATTACAGAATCAGCAAATAAAAATAGCAGATATCTTTCCATAGTACTAAAAGAAAAAGGCAAACCACAGAGAAAGAACTAAAAAAAAAACAGGTAGACAGAAATTGAGAACTTGAACATTATAAGTTATTTGTAATTTTTTTCATAATGTAATATTTTTTGTAATAACGTATAAATAAATATTTGAATTTTTCAGTATGTTATAATGAAATATTTTATGCCCTTAAATTAAACAATATTTTAAGTAATTTTGAAATGAACTTGGTTCAATATATTAATTTTTGTGGAAAAAATTTAGCCTAATCAATCAATTTATTTTTTAATTTAAATTCTTCAGTGTCTTTTCTAATTACTCTTATGATCAAATATGTATTTAAGAGCTCCCGAAATCCTAACTTCGGTAGGCACAATTCAAATTAACCGCTAATTCTCTCCTACCACAAGGAGTCGTGCGGAGATTTTAGCCGCTCGTTAGATTTCAGTGACAGTAGATAAAATAATTTTTCCTTCAGCCGAGTTTCAAACTTTATAAACACATGCCGTTCATGTATTTTGTTTTAATCAACAGTTATTAGATGGCAGCACATTCTGAAGACTAGGTTGACTAACTATAAATACATAAACAATGCTAATAGTCAAATGTCAAACTCACGACCTTGTCGGTAGGACACGGCTGCGTCCAGCTGTCTGTTCAAACTTCGGGGTGAAGTTGGCACTCACAACGCCACCTGTGGATTGCTGCTAACAACAATGATCCGGTTCAAAGCGGTTTCGGAAGATGCGTCGTAGGAACGCCGGAATTAAATTCCTCACAGGGAAAGACGAGATGATTCAATACGATGATTCGAAATTATTCTCCAAAAATCCGTGAACGGATACTTGAAAGTCGCACTAAAAGCTTGTGCTAAAAGCCGGTGCTAAAAGCCTAAAGAAAAATGAAAATGTTAGCGTCCATTTTGGTACACGCCCTTGCACGTTTTTACGTTACCTGGGGTTTTCAAAGCTCCCAGGCTTGGAATTGGGATTAAAATTATCCCAAATCGTTCGGTGGTGTCAACAGGGATGCCGGCAGCGCCGTTATCGAATTCTCCTTACACAAAAAGCAAGAATTCCGAGATCACACTAAAATACGTCTTACTCTCGCTCTGGAACCAGTCGAACAACAACCGTAAGAGGAACGTGAAGCCAAAATGGGATCGACAAAGAACGTGCAAAAATTGCGGACAGTAACCAATGATGGTCCGTAAAACAATCACGTGGTGCCCCGTAGCCAATGAATGTTGCGCGTTCGCATCACGCAAGTTTCCCCTCTTGCGAGGTAAACGAGGGGATCAATGTTGCCAACTGTACCGAAACGTAGCTGAGATGATGCTGTTTGTCAACGATTTCTTGCCGGCAAATTTGAAACGTAACAAACTTTCCCTAGTATTAAATGGGCAATTAACTCATTTCATAATTATAAGTCCCCGAGACCAGACGGGATAATACCTACCATGCTGCAGAAGGGGTTAGACCATCTGCTTGCTAGAATTTGTATGGTTTCAAGAGCCAGCTTGGCTCTGAGCTATTTGCCAAGAGTGTGGAGACTGACCAGGGTATGACCATTCATACCAAAAGCTGGACGGGTGGACTACACTCAGGCAAGAGCAATTCCTCGATTGCCATATCGGGGGCGGTGTACTGGTCGACAGGCCTCTACACCAATACCAGTTTGCCTATTCCGCTGGCGTATCTACAGAGGCAGAACGCCATCATCTCATTTGGAGGATGGAGAACTCTTTGGAAAACAAAGAGGTTCTTTTTAGACATCGAAGGGGCCTTTGTCAATACATCCTTTGACTCAGCCACCTCGTCTCTAAGGGACAGAGGAGTGAAGAAGTGTATTGACTTCATGCTTAAGCAAGGGTGGTTTACACGTCAATGCTGGATGACACTCTGGCGTTGCGGATTACGGACTCTGTCCGCAGAGGGGAGTGGTCCTTCCTCTACTGTGGGATCTTGTCATGGACGGACTCTTGAGACGACTTAGCAGTGCAGGTTTCGATCCCTTAGGGTATGCAGTTGATTTAGTCATAATCGTACAAGGGAAATTTAATAACATAGTCAGGGACCTTACGCAAGTTGCCCTGAATGTTGTAACAAGGTGGGCTGAAGAGGAAAATCAGTCCTCAAGAAACCACAACCGTGCCATTTACTCGTAGCGAAACCTTGAGGGACTTGTTACGTTTGAATTTGCCGCTAAGAAAACGTGGCAACTAAGCGTCGCCCGACGCGTCCCGTTTTGTTTGGCAACCCCGTGCGGCTTCCCCAGTTATCTCGTTCCTTATTTGATGAAGGACATCACGTGACGGTATTCTGGTACGCCATTGGTTACCGCTCCGAGAACGCCATATTCATAGAGTTCCTTGCTTCATTATGCTTCGGTCGTTCTGGTGGTTGGTTGTGTTATAGTTCAATGACGAGGTTTTTGCTCTACAAGGGAGAAAACTCAATAGACGGCTGTGTCGGAATTTATCTTACACCATCGAACGAGCGTTGGGGCCAAGCCTGGGAGCTTTGTAAACCTCTGATAAAATATATCGAGCAATGGCGGATGCCAATATGGTCGCTAATGGCATCGTTCCTTTTTACGCAGGCTTTACGTGTACTTTTACTTTTTACTTTTGTTTGGGACCAACTTCACGAGGTAGCCTCATCTCCAACCCACGCTTTGGGTATTGCGTTACTCTCTGGAGGTCGATCCAACTCAAGGCAACTTTGATACTTTCGGCGATCCGACGACGCTAGCGGAAGAACGGTTAGCCATCTTAACGTATCCTGTGTAACCGGTTTGCACGGGATTGCCGACATTGGACATGATCGACAGAGGGCGTCGTCACTATCAACTGCACTTCGGTTGGTAATTTGACATGACGTTATCGACCATACGTTGTCAATAAGTTTAAGGTATTTTCTATTTATTTATTTATTTATTTATTTTATTGACATATCGTCAACCGGTATTTGCATAACCGAGTAGTGAGAGCGAATTACGGCCCTTTTATGCCCCTTATATTTGTGGGCAAACCGCTTTATTGTAAACGAGTCAGATTAGTGTAATACGCATATTTTTGAGACTCGCTATTTACGAATCGTTTGAACGACTATGTGCGTGTACATTTCTCTTGTATGTCATATTTAATGGTGTTTAATTAAATTTGAGTTAACTCTTGCTGTTGCGTTTGTGTTTACACCTTAACGTACCAGTGAGTTAAATAAAGCCTCTGTTTGCTGTTGATTTCTGCCGATTTAGTCGATTCGGAGACGTCGACAAAGATTGTTTACGTTCAGTTTGTTTATTCAAGTCTGCCCTGGCGCCCTTTCGTTATCTTACCACCTTACTTAACTCGTCCCCATCTTCACTGATTGCTAGTCGAGGGGAACAGCTGATACGTTAGTCAGCAGAGCTTGTCATCTGTCAAAGGTAAGTACGAGGCAAGTCATTTAAAAATTAAATTTGGTGACGGACTAGGACCTCTGCGCCTACCTGCAAATGAGATAGTCATGTCGGGGGAAGTAAAGTATCTTGGGGTCATCTTTGACTCCAAACTTACTTGGATCCAACATCTAGACAAATTAGTTAGGCGAGCGGTAACTACTCTCGCTGTGGCCAGGCGAGCCTGCGGCAGAACATGAGGCCTAAAACCATGGCTCGTTGATCCTGCCGGATCGGGAGATATCAACAGCAAGAGTGCGGATACGTGGACCTCAATGAACGCCTTGGGGGTTGCGTAGATCCAGTGAAGTGTTGGAGATGACAACGAGGGATGCTTTCGGCCTCGGGGTAAAGAGTCGTCCAGAGAGCAGCAACACTGTGGCGATCTGGTCGGTTCTTTTGGATGCGTCGGCAGCAGGGGCTGGTGTAAGAGTCGATCAGGAAGCAGTCGATCTGGTCGCTGAATTTGTGGTTTCGAAATGAGAATATAATTACACATTAATTGTAAACTGTCCTATTAACTTATTTCCGATTAAAAACTATACTAGATTGTGATTATAATAATTATTCTGTCGTGTTAATATTGTTCATTGTTATCAATTAGAAATTTAAAAAGTCCAGGTCAAATCTATATTCCACTTAAGCTGTTCATATTTCAACCAAAACCAATACAATCATTAATAAATAATTTCATATTTCCGCTCTTAGTTAATACTTTTACTTTTGACATATTTATGCACTGAGTACAATGCGTATAAGGTGTGGTATGGGGAGACATCTACTTGTTGGCAGCATAAAGATGAAATTTCAAGCTATCGTCAGGAAAGAGTTCTTTGCTGCTTGCTATTTATTTTTGCATCTATTCATTGAAAAAGACGACAGATTGGAGTGTTAAAAAGTAGATAATGTGCATTCACGATTTGAGAAAAGGTAATTTTAGTCGAGGTTACTAATGGGATTATTTCAAGATTATTTCAGGTGATAGAAATATAATATTTCTTGACGCTTCGCGAACTGGATCGTTCGTTTATCAAAAGCGAATGAACAATAAAAGAAAAGTATTTAATTGTAATAAATAAATGAATTAAAATAATCTTTATTTCTAATATTGTAAATACGTATATTGCTTAAATGTCTAACGCATTTTCTTGCTCGCTTCGGTCAAAGTAGATTCTGTAGATTCACATTTATTTTCTGTTGTACAGGGAAATCATAAATTACTTGAAACTCACGTGAACAATTTGAATTAGGTATTGTCCTCTAGAAGTGGCAGCATTGTAGGTGTTTTGTTGTGTCTAACCACTTTAACCAAGCATTCCCAGATGCTGATCTAAATTACGATGTCTTTATAAATCGCAGACATTACATCCTCAAAAGGCTTAACACACAGCACTGCATTGTTACGTGTTACCAACAAAGTACAATGTGTTGCCGAGGCCACATGGGTTGAAATCATTTGTGATTTCCCTGTATACTGTGAACTTTTGTGTTATTCACTGTAAAGTAGTCTACAAACGATGCCGCCTTGAAAAATTGGTTGGATACCTCTCTGTATCGAATCACTTCTTACATGCAACGCTCTTGGTTTCCTGTTGCTGTGTTATCAGGGCAATTTGGCCAATTCTTTGGTTTTGTATATCTACGTTTGCCAATTTATTTATTTATTTATTATGTAATTAGGGTATTTTGGACAATTCTTTGTTTTTTTATGTTAATTCGCTTTTCTAATTTAATGCTGTGATATGCCGTCACTTTGGGTGACAATTTTATTTTTCTTTCTGCGTTATCTCAGGGTATTTTGGATTCTTGTAGCATTAATTCTATTTTTCTCTTTCTTATTTATGTCCCTCTTTCTTTTGTTAAGTCGTTTTTCCTATTGCGGTTCGATGAAGTCAGCAGTAGATCACAGTAGATCTCCGTAGACCAATTTCTTTGTTGTGGAGTGTATTTTATGTGATACTTTTCGATGTAGATATGGCCTTCACATTTAAAAATATCTAATGTCAGAGTTGTGTGCGCGTGTACACTGAAAAATGTCGTAGAAAAACGTAAGAATCAGTTTGTTGTATCACATAAAATAATTAATTTTCACATACTAATTTCATTAGCACGAAGTTCGGTTTTTTTAAGAAGATATATATTAGGTCGGTTTTTCGCAAAACCTTCCCAACCTTCAAATATTACTCATTTGTCTTCCGTCCTATGCGTCGAACAAAGTTTAACTGGAATTACGCGCGTCGGCGGTTTTTTCGCTATACGGGCTGCAATAGCTACTAACACAGCGCCCTCACTTGTCTATTTTCTCAACTCTTTACTATGACATACAATTTCCTTGATCACATTTGATTAAATTATCCTAACACTTAGAATTCTATGTATTTTCTAGGTATTGCCTTCCCTTCATTGCTACATTAATTTCTTGGGCAATACCTAAAGTGAACAAATCAATTTTCAAGATTCAGACTATTTCCATTTCATTTCTAACGCTCTCTTCGGTTCACTCTGTATTTAATTGAAAAAAGTGAAAGTGTTTGGATTTGGGCAATTTTCAATCAATTTTGTTTAGCAATAGCACCGAAAGTATTCGTTTACTGTTCCTTTGACGTGCAAGGCATTTATACCTATATGTTTTGAACAGAAACAAAAAATACTGCTTATCGCAACCACAGTCCTTATCTACCGGTGGTAAATATTTTCGGTAATTCTTTATTTATTTATACATATAGGTATTAGGTGTTTTCTCAAAACATTTTTGAACTCCGCTGCCGGCAGTATTAATCTAAAGTTAGCTGGAATTATAAACAAAAGAATGTACGTGTGTGTAAACATGTAAAGATCTACACCACAGGGCTTTCCGTGAGTGAAAGAATCAATTCATTTCCACCACTCTCTTTTAACGACCGACGACGGTGTTGCGTTCTATGAAGTTGAGTTTCAGTGATTCAGTCTTCAAGCACGAAGAGTTTAGGTGAGGCAGGCTGTATGGTATATCATTGCTACGATGAAGAGCGCGCGTTTCTACGCGCTTTTAACAATTATTATTTGCGTGGAAACTCAAACGACGTATGATGACGAATTGTATAACGCCGGATATAATTTTTTAAACGAGTCAGATTGCAAACAGACTTATCAGCAATTCTTCAAACTGGAAACTATCTCTGAGGAGAATCGAAATTGCAACGGCGGCGAATGCGAAAGAACCTTCAAGGAAGTCGAATGTATAAGTGAGGCTGAATCAGTGTATTTTCCCAAATGTTGTCCACCCAATTATTTATATGAAACTGTTGAGCATAAGTGCGTTGAGGCTAATATTAATGAGAACGAGACAGTTTTCGATGAGCTGAATTTCAACGTTTCACTTGTTAAAGCGGGCTTGGAAAACTGCAGAGTTATTGTTGATTACATCGTGGAAAAGCTCGATTTTGTGCAACGGAATATTATACGAATAGGGAGTGACAGGAACTTATTTTATCGAGAACGGAGTTATTTCTTTGGCAATTATTGTTTCGACAAAATAGTTGACTCGGATGAGTTCGTGGTGCGATTATGTCATGAGGAGGAATTTTGTAAGCGACGACTGAAGGGAGACGCCAAGGGGGTGAGATGTATTAAGAAGTGTTGCCCTGATGGGCAGATGTTTGTAGGAAGGACCTGTGCCCCTAGGGCGGGACATGGATTACCTGCTTCTAGTCAAGGGAATGCAATAAAGAATGCAAGTGGTAAGTTGTCCTTTTTGTTATGCAGCTTTCTACGAAAGTGCTGAATACATTTTTACTTTTGTATTTATTTACATGTTAGACTTCTTATAATCGTAGTTATTAAAAAAAAATACTTTTTGGTATGAAATTAAATTAAGTCTATGAAGTATGAAGGGCAAAGGACGTTATGGAATTTTGTTCTTAATTATAAAAAATAAATTTATTAAATTTATTATTGGTATAAGTATAAGGACTCGGATGATATGTATTTATAATTGCGATAATTGATATGGTAAACAGAAGTATGTGGCATAATATCATTAGTGATGTACAAACTTAATTGCTAATTAATTGCTTACATCCGACAGGCTGCACAAAAATAGCCACAGACTGTGCTTTGTATTTCTGCACTCGTGTTTGTATGTAAAGTGGGTTTAGAAAAATCATGAAATAATTTTTTAAATAAACACATGTTGGGCGTAATGAATTATTTCAGGAACACTCCATAAAATCTCAATTATATATGAAAGTAAAAAAAATTAAATATGCAGTATTTTGTAAAACAAATATGTCTAAGGTAATAGTTTGATATTACTGTTGATTTTCTCAATCATAAAAATCAATGAGTGGGAAGGCCATAATTTTTGTACATTATTAGATTCAGACATGTAGGTTGTTGGTTATAATTAATTTAGTCTAAAGCACTAATTTTATAAGAAAAAAGATTAGTAATTTTCGATCAATTTCTGTGTTTCGATTTTCCAAGTAATCATGTTTAACTTAAATAAAATAGTAGTATCAAAAATCAGCCAAATTCAGAACAGCATTAGTTAATTAATTACACAGGGTGACTGACAATGTTAGGGATGTTGAGTTAATTAACGAACGCAATGATATACTATGATCGCTGGGTTTTTATTTAACACTTTCACTATTACAACACAAACGTTACGATACTAAGCTAGGTCCTATGACTGACTGCAACCCTTTTTCTACCTCTTAAAAACTGTGAATAATCCCGGAATGCTAAGAACGAAGAAGTTCTCGCTTTGTAGTTATATTCTATAGAGGGCGGATGGATGCTGAGAATGGAATATTTCTATCACTCCCCCTCAATTTGAAGCATCCCTAATTATCCCAGACCCAGTCCTTGACGGCATGATCGATGTTTTGGATTTGGCAGGGCTTTGGTGAGGATATCGGTAACCATTTCCTCCGTAGATCTGTGGGATGTGATGCTAAGCTCTGTTGAATAAAATGCGAGCTTCCTGGCGTTCTGATTGTTGTTGAAGAGAATCACGTTGGTTAGCCTGGAGAAACCAAGTTCCTTTAAGAACTCGGGTTGACGTCCCGTCCATTCTTTATATAGTGTCCTGTTCCCGAAGATTTCGACGATGATTTGCGATGGCTTCTGCCCAAAAGGACGGTGGTAGTTCAGATTGTAGCATCATGCACCTGGCTACTTCGACAAGTGTTCGGTTCTTCCGTTCGGCGACCCCGTTTTGTTCGGGCGAAAGAACGATTGTCAGACGATGACGAATACCTTCGTCCTTACGAATACCTTCGTCCTTGAACAGTTGGTCCATGCAGGAATTGCAAAATTGAGCACCGACAGCATTCGGTCGACCCGAGTTCGTACGTCGTGCATCCCGAGGCATGCTGTTAGTATGCAGTTTAACACGTCTGCTTCGGAAGGTCAAGTTTTACCAGCTTTATTCTGAACAATTGTCATTCACCCTATATAAGAAAGTAAAAAAAATAAATATACAGTATCGATGTATGCATTTATGCAAAGTGTAAGTTGTATAATGCGATTTTGGCATTCCATCATATAACACAATGTTTTGTTCCAGATATAAATATAGACATGTCGTATACATGTCGTAGAGTGGTGGGAGTTCAAATTGCTTACGATTTTTTACAATAATAATAAACAGTCATGTGCCAGACAAGATTGCACATTTTCTTTCTTCCGCTTCATGCTTCTCTTTCATCAGCACTACGTATTTTGAAATTTTCCATTCAGTCTTTATCAAATTTTTAAGCAAATTTAACACGCTAGATTAAGTAATAGATCCTGAAATGTTATATTTAAATTGATTCATATTATTTATTGCCTTTGTAATACTAGTTGATTAACTGATTCTCAAAAGACTTGTTAAAGCAAAAAAAGGAAAGTGTAAGTAGATCTATCAGAAAATGCTTTTATTGCAAAATATAAAATGATTCTAATTTAATTAAAAAAAAAAAAAATTGGGAGGAGTTTCTCATATTCATTAATTTAACCGTTTTTACGTGCTTACGTACGTCATAAATTTGCGTGTCATACGCGAAGTCGAAATTTATACGTACATTAGAGTGTGCCTCTTGAGAGTGTTTCGTAATGTTTTAAAATAATTTCAAGCACTGCAAGTGAATGCCAAACCTCTTTTAATTACTTCAGGCCAACAGGGGAAATTAAATTGGCGAATTTTTCTATTTTTTTTTAAACAAGGCAGACGTAGATATTTATCTTGTTTTATGATAAACATTAATGTGTAAAGCTAATAAATTAGTGTTAATGCTTTTCGAGATTTTTTTTAAATTCCTCGCAGTTTTCATGATGGTCGTGCGGAGCATTTAATTTTCAAGGCTTGTATAATATTGCATATTCATTATTCTTAGAGTATTCCTACGTAAGTTTCTGTTTACTGAGTCTTGAAGATAAATCAAGAGACACTTGAATGTCGCGAGAATTGAAAACAGTCGACTTAAAAAAAGTAATTCTAATTCTTTAATTATTATCGTCTCTATGATTGTCTCTAAAATCGAAGACTTATTATTATCAAACCGTGTAAATGTGAAGTGGCTTATTGGATCTGCCCATTTCGAACTCAAATAACGATTAAAGTCTGAACTGACACTGTTCTAAATTTGGACTTACGAAACACTTGGACTTCGGCGTCTAATCAAGTCAATAATTTACTGAATTCTATGATATCGTTGATAAGTTTGCGAAAACGAGGAGATAGTCGAATCGATGTTGAACCTAAAAGAACCACGAAGTGCACCGACAAGGTTGTATCATCAAAGATTCTATCATCAAAGTCTATAATCTACCGATTTCTACGAATCTTGTGAAAGCAAGATGATAGTCTAATCGATTTTGAACTTCCAAGAAGAACTACTTCGGCTTACGTAATTGGGGTGTCATAATTTTGGACTCAAACGAAACCTGAGCTACGACTCTTTCATAATCTGCCAAATTCGATGAATTTCTGGTTGCTTTGTAAAAGTGTAGAATTGATTTTGAACTTCCAACTTTGACTTATGTAAATTTTGTCTTAAGGAGACCTCTTTATCATTAAAGTCCAAAATCTACTAAAGCAGTCGAGTCGATTTTGAAATTCCAACAGGAACTACTCGTTTTTACGTAAACGTGAACTGCAGTGTTGTAATTTTGGACTTGGAGGAAACCTGAGCTGCGATTGTTTCGTTGAAGTCCATAATCTGCCAAATTCTATGAATTTCTGTTTGATTTGTAAAAGTGTAGAATCGATTTTAAACTTCCAGCTTTGACTTACGTAAATTTGGACTTAGAGGATACCTCAGCTTCGTCTCTGTCATTAAAGTCCATAATCTACTAAAGCAGTAGAGTCGATTTTGAACTTCCAACAAGAACTAGTCGGATTTGCGTAAACTTATGAATTGCAGTGTTGTAATTTTGAACTTAGAGGAAACCTGAGCTGCGACTCTATTGTTAAAGTAAATAATCTGCGAAATTCTATTAATTTCCGGTTGCTTTGTGAAAGCGAGATAATAGTCGAGTCGATTTTGAACTTCCAACTTTCACTTACGTAAATTTGGACTTAGAGGAGGCCTCAGCTTCGTCTCTATCATTAAAGTCCATAATCTACTAAACTAGTCGAGTAAATTTTGAACTTCCAAGAAGAACTACTTGGACTTACGTAATTCTAGTGTTGTAATTTTGGACTTAAAGGAGCTACGACTCTACTACTTGGACTTACTTAATTGCAGTGTTGTAATTTTGGACTTAAAGCAAACCTGAGCTGCGAATCTTTCGTTAAAGTCCATAATCTGCCAAATTCTATGAATTTCTGGTTGCTTTGTGAAAGTGAGATGATAGTCGAGTCGATTTTGAACTTCCAACTTTGACGTACTTAAATTTGGACTTAGAGGACACCTCAGCTTCGTCTCATAACGTTAAAGTCCATAATCTACTAAAGTAGTCGAATAAATTTTGAACTTCCAACAAGAACTACTAGGACGTAAACTTAACAATTGCGGTGTTATAATTGACGGGAAGCTTTCGTCGATTTTTTGTCTTTATCTTTGAAAATGAAATAAGTATTTTTTATGTCACACTTCGCCCCAGAGAATCGTCGATCAGGAACTCTGCTGTTTTCTCCAAACGTTAAGGTCTTCAGTTTTTTTTTTAATAGGTAGCCCCATTGTTCATTCTTGTCAAGGCCAATTTAAGTCTTTCAAACTCCAATTCTTGATCTTTTTTCGTCATGAGTTCAAATCTTCCCACATAGAAAATGGTATTTCATCCGAATGGTATTTCATCAACAGATGATGATGGATACTACTTCTTAAATACTGCTCACAGCTAAATGACCCGTGCCGGATGTCACAAAGTGCGTTTCCAAAGGTTCGTGTCCAAAGATCGATGTTCCACAAAATTGTCAGCGTCAGATTTAATGAGGGAGCACTTTAATTGTTTTGATTAAAATACGAACTGTTGTGTAGCATTCTTAAGTAAGTTCAAACAACTCGGTTTTCATTTGTCAGCATGGAATTTCCTCTATTAAAACGTTAATTTTGCATAAGTTCCATCGACCCAAACAGAATTTGAGCCGTAAGCTAAGCAGACGTCGGTGATTCATGCTAGACAACTTCCACAGCGATTAAGCCGTACTTGTGAAATGCTAGCTAAACAATTCTGTGAATTAAACTTAAAAATACGTGCGTCAAATTTTGTTCCAAAAGTAAAAACGAATTTAGATAATAATTTTTTAAACGAAAACGCAATACAATACTAACGAGAATTCGAAACTTTCAAAAATCTGATAATTTGGTTTACTGTAACTTCGAGTATATAAATATTTAAGTACTGAGCGGGTTAATTTTAAATAAAGCGTATATTTTTATATTGACGGCGATTATTGACACGCGGCTTCAAAATATTTGTAAGATCCCCATAGAATTGTCTTAAATATTATGATTTTGCTCGTTGAAGTTACCTGACGTTCTATTTTTATTATTTTCGACATTTAAACATTTAAAAACATTCTTTCTTTTTCTGATATTACATTAATTGGGTAAAAACGCAACTCTTTCGTGTCGAAATTGATCAAAAATTCGAATAGTCGAATTTTACTTACTCTATTGACTTGCGCAATTATAATTCTCGAGCGAAGGAATTAAGTGAGACTTTTTTAACTTTGTATAAATATTTAACGATTTTAACTTCTGCTTACATTAAACTGAAACTCGCATATAAAAGTAGATAATAAATTAGGAAAGCCCCTCGTGCTTAGACGTGTTTTAATATTACTTCAAAATTGACGAGCAATATTTTTTGCAAATTAATCGAACCAGGAAGTCTTATATACCGTGTAAATATAGAAATCGTATGTGTTCCGTATTTCAACACGTGGAGGAGCTGACTTCATCTTTTTTTCTTGGTACTACCATAACTAATACTACACCAATTTCATAACTAATACACTACATTCACATGTTAATCAGATATGTTTAATATTAATATTTATTATTTATTTAGCCATAAAAATAGATAAATATTTATAAATTAAATTCATAATAATTACATGTTTTATAAACAACCGAGTTACATTTAAGAGACTACTCTGGACGTCAAAGTGTTTACGAAATGGAAAGGAAGTTGTTATCTTCTTGTGGTGTCAGTTTTTCTATTTTTAAAACTTTCAGGCATTTCTGTAGCATCATTTTCACGAGGTCATTAATTAGACTGCTTTTACGTGCTCGGGTCATCTGTGAAGTCACATTTCATGTTAACTCAGTTCCCTTATGAGATGGGACTATAATGTGCACAGTGTTTGTAAATAACTTAAAATTACATAATACGAACGTACGAATCAATTCAGATGGAAGTAAATTAAAGCATAAAACACCGGAGTAAGTCGAACGTGTTTATCTTAATTGCGCAAGACAAATGGAATAAACTCCAGTTAATAATTTAATTAGTTCACGCTATCAAAGAATGTGTTTGGACTTTTTGCTCCTGACAGTATGTTTAATGATATCATTCTGAATGATGTTATTCTCAAGGCTTTTATCTTTCGCTGTGCAGATGTTTAAACGATCGCATTTATACGATTTGCAACTGCTTACGTAAAGGGAAGACGATTCCTTTGAATTGTGTGTCGTATTAATAAACAATAAAAATTGTTGCTCTTTGTTAAACTAATAAACAAGACGGACTATGTTTAGAATGTACAATTTTACACATTGGTACAAATTTGTTTCTTTTACCAATAACGCAATTCCAAAGCTCAGAATTAGGTGCAGTGCAGAGCTGTGCTAAGTACTAGTTATAAATACAAGTACAAGTGCAAGTACATCAAGAAGAAATGTACGAGTACAAAAAGTACTTGGACAGTACTTATTTATAAGTACAAGTACATTTTGTCACTGATAATTTCACCAGCCAGGAATTGAAAATACATGTTCAGAAAATAAATAATTATTATTTAATTTTTGAAGTCAAATGTTTAACTTTCCAATTACAAAATAAATAAATATCATCGTACTTATTAGAACTATCAGAGATAACTTGGGCGAATAGATAAATTTGAAATAGCCTTTTTGCACGCTGTAGAGGGGGAATTTATAAAATAAATGTTTTATTAGTTATTAACATAAATTATTTAAGCATATAATTTTGAAAACTATAATGTATTGAAATGATGTCATTGGAAAACATTACGCGAATAGATCGGCCGGCTGCGGAGTTCATCTATTCGCATAACGTTTTCCAATGACATCCTTTCAATACATTATAGTTTTCAAAATTATATGCTTAAATAGTATGTCGACAATTTACATTTTCTATCTCGTTTCAAATAAGAGTTACAGCCCATTTTGTAAACGTCAACCACCTGCCATGATTTCGGAAAATAATTTTTATCTCAAAAACTGTAATAGATAGACATGGTATGGTTTCAATAAAAATATATACATTCAATAGATGATTCCCATTTAAAAGTGCAAAAATAAATAGGGTGTTCCATTTAAAATAACAAAGTAGATGGCGACTTCCGGTATAACCGGAAGTGCTAGACATCTGAAAATATTTTAGCTGAAGAGAACGCAATCACTTGTATCTAATTCTAAATGTTCAAGTTTCTATTTTGGCCAGAACCACATAAACTTCTAATGAAAGGTCTCGCTGGGACACCCTGTATAACAATTGACCTTCTATTTAATAATATAGCAATTAGAAATAATATAACAAATTAATTTAATATATTAATGTAACTTCTGTATTTAGAGTTACCCTTTTTACTTTATTATGGCTGCCATTCTTCATCTTTGATTATAACTAATTCTTTCTTGTTTCATTTGTCGTGTTGTTAGGTTTAACCAACTAATAAATACAGTCGAGAATTTACGTTAATAACTAATAACACATTTGTTTTTTATAAATTCCCTCTCCATTAATTATGCACACTTCAAAAGCAAGTAAATAGAGCACGTAAGGCTGGGCGCAGACTGATCAAGCAAAACTGTCTTTGAACTTGCATTATTCTGTAAAGGTTAACAGTAAATAGTACTTATAGATGTACTTATTGTATAAGCACAAGTACTTAAGCACGTTAATATAAGTACAAGTATTGTATTTGTTACATGTACTTAAGTATAACTATGTGACTAAATTCTCTTTATCTTGTTAACGTTCTCAAACTACAGTGACAATCCGCTAGATGGCGTTAGTAAAACAATACTGTTTGTGTATTCTGTATTTTGACAAAATGCATTATTTATGGTGCTATTCAAAACACAAATTTAAGCAACTTTAACTCTTTAATACTTTAAACTTTAAGATTTAAAGGATTAAAGTGAAATAAAGCAATAAAGGCATTTATTATAGAAGATCAATAGGTAACTGGAAATAAACTATAAATGTGACAACAATTATCTGAAGTTAGCCACCCATAAATATGTATCACGTGACAACGATTTAAGCGCTTTCTTAAATACTTTGTTTCAGAATACGTCTAAAAGTAACGCTTTAAGTTCCTCTTTTAAAATGCTCTTTAACTTAAATTCTTAAAGTTTTAAATCGTTAAATCAAATATTTCTGAATAGCACTATTAATAACTTTGCTAAAATGGGTAAAAGTCGGAGTTGCTACTTAATTGGCGTTTTCTTTTGACTTTGACGATGCCAAAACCGTCAAATTTGACCCATGTTCATCTGCCGGCTTACGACATATCAAAACCGTCAGATTTGATTGACATCTCTCGTCGGCAGAATGTTAAAACCCTCAGATTTAACTGACGTTTCCTTTTGATCTTCGAATTGTCCAAACCATCAAATTTTGACAGGCGTCGCCTTCAAAATGTGAAAACAGTCAAGTTTGATTGACGTTTCTTGTCAGCTTTCAACATATCAAAACCGTTAAATTTGACTGTCGTTTCCTTTTGACCTTCGAAATCTCAAAGCCGTCAGATTTGACGGACGTCTCCCGGCGACATTTGAAATATCAAAACCGTCAGATTTGACCGACATTCCCCGTCTGTGTCCGAAATGTCAAATTATGACCGTTTGATTTGTCTGAGTTCCGTAAATTGTCGAAATATCAGAACCGTCAAATTTGATTGGCGTTTCCTTTTGACTTTGGAAATTTTAGAAGCGTCAAATTTGACTCATGTTCATCTGTCGGTTTAATTTCTGTTTATTAAGTTTGACGTTTCAAATTTTTCTTGACAGAAACATAACCTCAATAAAAGCCTGATTTGCCAAGGCTGCGGTAAGAAAACAGTCAGACTAAATCATGTGTTCATTTTTCGCAATCGCTGATTGGCCAAGTGGTTTGGTCTGAACGTTGACTTGATTTTATGCAGTTTGACCATTCACTTAGACTTAACCCGAATTTCTCTAAGTATGTACGATACGTCAAATTCTTGCCCCGAATTTTATGGTCCGCTACTGTACATTCACGTCTAGACAATGTTGCCAGCTTTATAAAACGAAATTACCGTATGACATTCTGAAAATTACCGTATCTGACGCTGAATCACCAGACCAAAGAAAATATGTTAATCAAAAATTTTCTATGCGTAAAACATACAAGCTAAGAATAAATAATTCTAACATAATTTGTAAGAGTCTTTAAGGCCAGATCTTTTCATCTCCAATTTTATCTGGCGATTAATTCCCATAGCAGCGGTTACGAAGGAAATAAACCGTCAGATAAAGTTAACTGGAGATGAAAAGACTGGACCTAAGAAAGAAAAAAATTACCTGCACTCTGAATGTAGATTTCAATTTTTTTTTGGATTCATTTGTTAGTTACTAGAATCACTGTCGGTCATTTTTTAAACTAAAAATTCAGACGACTCTCAATGCACCAATTACGAAAATTAGAGACTATATTTACGAACGTCCCCTGAAAATAAAATCGGGGCAAAACTTGTTTTATTTTCTTAAGTAATTTTAGTAGAAACCTGTTTCCCGACAATTATGAAGCTGCAATTTTTGTCCAATAGATGGCGCTATAAATTTTAGAAAATTGAAGTTGACAAATAAAACTTCTTTTAAATTTAATTGTCGTACAACTGCGTCCGGTAACCTTATCAGGGCCGTATATTGTATTTTGTTGAAAATACTGTGCGCGAACGGTAATTACTGGACAGTTGGCAACACTGGGTTAAGAACATAGTAGTTGGCGTTGGGTTGCGTTCATAAATTCTACATTCCAGTGCATCTTGGGCGTGTAATCGCATCTTAATCGCATCGCATTACTTAAGCACGTTAATATAAGTACAAGTATTGTATTTGTTACATGTACTTAAGTATAACTATAAGTCCTGTTACGGTTCGTTTTCACCTTTTGTTTCCTTTCTCGTGCGTGTAGATTGGTTAATTTCGGTTTTGGAACAAGAGGAAACGTGTTGGCGTTTGTTTATTCGAAAATAAAAATTAATATTAAAATCGCCAATTTGTGACATTCCTGAGTGTAGGTCATTTTCGTTTGCTGTAGAAGCTAATTTATGTGATTTATTGAGCAGTCAATAGGGATTTTATACACTCAACAAAGTTGATTGGAATATCGCCAATGCTTAAATAGCAGATAAAACTCGCGTCACTAACTCCAACTTCAATCACACAATCGAACTGATGTGTCACAGGTTTTAATAGGCCCTTATTTTTAAACAAGGGCACGTTGTACGGGGCAGTTTCACATTGTACGGGGCAGTTTCACGTTGTACGAGGCAGTTTCACGTCATACGGAGCAGTTTCAAGTTGTACGAGGCAAATTCACGTTATGCGAGGCAAATTGTAGCATTATTTAGGATCGTTCTTTTGTGGGGTTTTTACCTTCCCTTTTCTTTAGTGGCGAAACGTTTAGCCTATTGTTTGCTGATTTGTACTTGGTTTGAAAGTTACCTGACGTCGCAATCGCGTGAATGGAATCTACGCATTAGCCCTGTATATTGCCGTACGTGATACCACGAAGCTTCGCTTGCGCTGGAGAGGTGCTACCACCTGTACGAACTGGCGTGAACCGGACAGGGACTGGACGTCGAATGACTTCGTGACCGAACATGATGGGACCTTGGGAACGGTTTCGAACGATTTTTTCACTGAGCTAGTTTTGAGAAAGTTGTGGGAAAGCAACGCTTACTTGTCACCAGATATTTTACTTTTGTTCAGGAGTATTAGAATTCACAATTTTTGGGGTAACAGTTTGTTTCTAATAATAATAATAATATCTTTTAATAAAACATATCATTCAGCAGAATTTTTTCGCAAGATTAAACTAAAAGATTAAAGTAAAATAAATAACAATGGAAACATTATTTATTTTACTGTCACAATTTGCTGTTTTGACTGATGAAGCTAATACGTTTCCTTTCATTTTTGCAAAATATTAGACAGTTTTTCAAAAAGTTTTCTTTCAGGATTTGTTTTTGGGATTTTGGAAATTCAAAAATATGTAAGTTTATAATTTAATTATTATCCTTTCAAAAAGTAATTTTTTGTACATATCTCTGACGAGGCCCAATAAGGCCGAAATAATTCACGTGATTTATAAGATATTCTAATTCTCTAATACTGCCAATTAAACAAATCAATTTAATTTACAATTTTCATTTGGCAAGAACTACAGCTGTCATAACATTTTCATTTCCTGTCATTTTCAGTTTTAAATCCAGTTACTTTTTGTTTTATTATCTTCTTCTTCCACTTCGCTCAACTATTTAAGTTCTTATTTGTCCTATTCGTTCAATAATTTATCTTAAAAATTTCGAATTTCGTAGTTGTTCTTTGGATGCAATGAAGAATTAGCAGCGCCATCTATTGTACGGTTTCGAAAGAATTTACGTGTAAAAATTTTTAGTCAAAAATCGGCCGGAAGCTGTCGTCTGCTTCCTTTGCTTTCAAAGGGCTCTCCTAATTTTTTAATTAAACATGTCACGCCACGTTAGTTCATATTTTTCTTCTTCTAAGTTTTATAAAGCTACAGTTACAATTGGACTTTAAAAATGTCAAACGGTCAAATTACAATTTGCAGTAAGCAATGAGTTAGTAGCTCCATCTGTTAAGAGGCAGAGGACGTGCATTAGCAGAATAACTAATTTCCTTTTAATTGTTTGCCATTTTCGAAATTCAAATCGACTTTTTACGGGCGATTGTACCGACAATTGTACTTCATTTTTTTGTCTTCTTCTTTTCCTGTTGCGGTAGTAGAGTCCTTTATCAAACTTATACAAGAGGAGACACTTGAACAAGAAAGTGCAAATTAGAAAAGAGAAAATATTTACGCCAATTTAAATGTCCTTTCGTATGCTGTCGAGAGTTTTCGGACCAAAAATGTGTCTGCGATAATCTGATTGGTACAAACTGTATGACACAACTTGTATCATGCCAACGCCAATCGTCGTTCGTTTCACCTACGCCAATTTAAAGGGAAAACTGGTTCGAGGTCATTGAAACTACTCGGCAAAGATCAAACGCGCCTACACGGAGTGTCTTCTCTTGGATAACTTACCTACTCTGTGCCTTTGTACTAGAGAGAGAGTAAAGACTTGAGGTGGTTGTTTGGACGATTAATTAATCCATTAATAACCGAATCCATTCTGTATTAAAGAAACTCACGTTCAGACAAAGTTTAAACAATATTCATTCATTAATTAAACAAAATTCGAAATGTTTTCCTTTTTGTATTCACTTGCATTCAAGATTTTATTTTAAAATATAATTTTTGGACTTGTGGGTACAACATATCGCAGTGCTTAATTTATGTTTTTTTTTTGCAGGAAATTTCGCCGTGTTCGTAAAAGACTTGGCCCAAAAATATGTCGCTGACAAGAAACGATTTAAGTACCACATCGACGAAGAAGGTACGCTTCACCTTAACGTCAGCGACCAGATACAAGAGTACACCATCGATCAGGAAATATATTGCATAGAATCCGTGAGTACGATGGGCGACGGAGTCTTTTTCTTAAAACCTAGGAAGGACGTCAAAGAAAACATTAATTTCCAATTCAGTCGCGTGGTATTGGTTACTTCGTGTGTTTTCCTTGTGCTTACGCTTTTGGCGTTTACTTTCATCAAGGAGCTGCAGAACTTTTTGGGTAAGGTCCTGGTGTGCTACTGTCTTTCTTTGTTGATGGGCTTCACTACGACCGCTACGATGCAATTCAACCCCACCTCCGGTTATTATTGTGCTGTTGCAGGTAATCACTGCAAGCTCCCAATTGATTTCGTAATTAATTCTTGTTGCTTTAGGTTACATCATTACGTTTTCATTCCTGGCCGCGTTCACTTGGACGACTCTGATTAGTTATGATATTTGGAGCGTTTTGGGGTGAGTAGTTAATTCCTAACTAGATTTAAATAATACCTAATCTGAGTGCGTTATAGTTCAATGAAAACTCAGTATGGAAATTCGAAGAGGAAAGAAATGAAAAAATTCCTTTTATATAATTTGCTTGGATGGACAGTGCCGGCTTTAATAACGGGTTTCATGGCCCTCGATAACAAACACTGGATTCTGCCAGATAGCGTGCATCCTTACGTTGGTCGAGTTACTTGTTTGGTTGAGAAGCATATAGGTATTGCACCTTTTGACATGTACTTCTTGAATAATGTGATACTTTCAGAGGGAAACTATGGATATTTCTTGTATATAACGGGGCCTTGCGGTGTGTTAATTCTTATCAACGTGGTCATTTACGCAAAAACAATTTCCTACATTCTTAAGGTAAAGAAAGAGATAGATAGGATTAAGAATAAGGGCTCCGAAGAAAAACATAGCAAAATAAGGATTCTTACGGCTGATAAAGAAAGGTGAGTTCTTCATTTAACATTGATTAAAACCTGATTTATTTATTTTTTAGAGTAACGATGGTTTTAAAACTATTTCTCGTCATGGGTTTGAATTGGATATTCGAAGCAATAATATCGGTAGTCGACTTCAAACAAAACGCCGCGTTGCAGGTGATCGAGATAATTTTTGATATTTTCAACGGCTTGCAGGGTAAGTATTTATACATATAGTTTATATAATAGTTATGATTTTTGTCTTATTTTTAGGCGTGCTTATATTTTGTATTTTTATACTGAAGAGGAAAATTCTGCGCGCCTTTGCGCGAAAGCTGGGATACAAAGGCAGACATTTCGGTACGTCTTCGGAAGTTACTAATAGAACCGTTGTCGAATCGATTATTAGAAAATAGTAGACTTAAAGGAGTACCTTAAACTTAAAAGCCCAGTTTTTTTTAAGTAGGTTTGCCAAATATTTATGTGATTTAAAATGTGACCCTCTGTGTTATTTCCTATACTATAAGGCACCTGTTTTAGGATCAGTGGCATCTGCTTTTTGAAACTTTTGAACTCGTTTTGACTAAAATGTACTTAATTTAATATCTAATAATTGTAATTTGATACTTGTTAATTTATTTATTGCTATTAAATGTTTGTAATATAATATATTTTTTGTCTATATAAATACTGTCAATATACAACGTGGACATACCGCACGGACATACCGTGATTTTATTTTAATATGAAACATTGCTGTTCTTATTACTATGGAAACTGATTCCAATTTTTAAAAATGTCGTTGCATGATCGTTGTCGTTAGGGTTTCTAATGTCACATCAAATAAAATTTGTCCATTTTAATTTGGAATATCTGTGAGGCGAAGAAAGTTAGTGAAAATGTATCAGGAAGAATTACCCCTGGACAAGTGTCTAATGCAATTAACAACTTTTATAATCGTTTAGGATATTGCATGGAGGTAAATGAAGAAATTTTTGAAAACTTGTGGTGTTTGTTTTAAATTAAAGAATTTCTGTTTTCCTTATGTTTTAAGTTTACTTATTTTATCGTGCCAGATTCGTATGTAACCAATGGTTTATGTTATAATAAATTCACGGTATAATTTATTAGTCAAGCAGGTGTTCCTTTTATAAACTCTGTCCATACAAAAGACGAAATTAGTAGAAGAATCTACAGTGCAAAAATAAAGGAGTATCTACAATGAAGTATGGAGATACGACGATAAACTTTTCGTAGATAACCATGGGATTGTAAGTGGAAAAGTGGCTGATAAAACAAGTACTCTTGATGCTTGTTTACCAACACTCCTTAATTTATTCTAAAGCTGTTGATTTTTTAAATTAACTAAGAGCTTAAGCTTTAAGCTGCAAATGTTACTGTAACGTTCATGTATTGTTGTTATAAGCATGAGCTGAACTGGTTTAAAACTGGGGAGTTTCACTTGAAACACCATGTTATTTATACTTGATATTTAATGCGAGAAAAAGCACTCCTGCATAATTTTCTACGTACGTAGTTACAATGTCCATTACTGATATTTTCAGTAGATAAGAGGGACATTATCTGATATATTCTACTGATTCAAGGAAAACTTGAGAAATTGTAAAATTACTGTGAAGAATTTAATTGAAATTAGATTGGAGGAACAGAAATTTTACCAATTTCATTCGAAAAAATAAAAACAATTTAATGAGTTCAGATAATGGAGACCAATACCTAGTTTCGTATTATTTGATTTACTCTAATTTTGTAGGTTTTTCTTTTGGACAGTACCCGGTGAAGTAACATTTCAAGGATTTGGAATGCAATTTTCCTTGCCTTAATTCTTTGGTGTCAGTAAATAGGCAAAGCATCCAAGTATTCTTAGTTTCTCTAGGTTAGGTATTCGTTCAAATCATAATGTTGCAGTGCCATCTAGTGCCTTAGTTGGACTTTCCCAACTGCTTCACTCCAGAAAGTTGCAAATTGCATCCAAAGAGAACTTAACGAGTTTCTTCCATGATGGTGCGGTTCATTCTCTCTGCAACTCCATTTTGTTCGAGTGTGTACCTAATGGTATACTCGAATACAATCCCTTTATCTTCAAAATATTCTTTAAATCTTTGACTTAGGACCCCGTTGGGCAACCAGCACAGATTTTAAAAAAAATTCTTTTGAGATGTATTCTTTTGCGTTATCACACCGAGTTGAAGTGGTGAGTTGAAGCATTTTGAAATATCGAAGTACATACTTCTTGTTAAGATTATTATCATGTTATTAACTTTAACTTTAAAAGACAGTAGGCATAGAAAAATAATAATAAGACATCTGTCAAAAGAGAGCACAGAATAAAAACGTAAAAAAGTAAAGACTTTGATTAAATCCGAACATTTGGTCCTTCGAGCATAAAAGAACAGCACTTGGACACTGTAGGAAACATAAAAGAAACGTCCACAACGAAGATTGTAACCGAAAAAGAAAAAAAAATGTCACTTACTTCACGAAAAGACAGAAGTACGTCGTCTGAGCTTGGGTTCAGAGGTTTCTCCAAGAATGAAGACGTAAGCGGTGAAGATAATAAGGAAAAAAAGGAAAATCCACCGGCTGCGGTAATCGGAGAGGCAAATTTAGCTCACTCTCAGAAAACAATTATTACATCTTCTTCAAAAAGAAGATTATTAAGTATACAATTAGAAGCAATGAAAAAATTAGTTCTTCTAGAGGAAGAAAAGCATCATGAAGAAAAGAAAGAAAGGGAAAAGATGTTCCTAAGAAAAAAACAAATGATCGAAATGGAAATGAAACTAAAGATGAGTGAAACGGAAAGCAGATTGGATAATGAAATTGATAATTCCGATATATTCGAAGAAGCAGGAAAAATAGAACAAGATAACGATATAGAAAAGGTAACCACTTGGCTAGAGAAATCTCAATTTATGGATGATCCGAAGACGGAAATTAAAACAAAAGCGGACATCGACCCACAAATGTATCAATGTCAAAATTTAAAAAGAAATACATTTGAAAATGTATTTATGAAACATTCATTTGGAAAAGAATTACCATCTTTCGCAGGAGATCCAGAAGAATGGCCCTTATTTTATTCACAATTTAAACGGACAACCGAATTATGTAATTTTAGTGACGAAGAAAATATTATCAGAATACAAAGATGCTTACGGGGAAAAGCTAAAGAAACTGTGAAACCACTTCTACTATCTCCTGCAAATTTAGAATCAATAATTGAAACTCTTGAATTGACATTTGGAAGACCAGAAATAATAATTTCCATGTTAATTGAAAAGGCCCGAAAAATCCAATCACCAAAAGATGGAAAGCCCGATTCGATGCTCGCCTTTTCAAACATCGTCTCTAGTCTCGCTGCTTCAATGGAAGTGTTAAAAAGTGAAGGACATATGTCAAATCCACAACTTATGGACGAATTGGTACAGAAGTTGCCGTATTTTTTGAAAATGGAGTGGGGTTCCCAAATTTTAGGACATGAAAAACAACTGAATTTGAAAGACTTTTCGAACTGGTTAAGAACAAAGGCTAGAATATCATGCATAATCGACACACAAGTGGGAAAGGTCGATTACAAGAAAAAAGAAAATTTATTTTCAATGAAGACTAGAAGTTGCTTCGTGTGTGAGGAAGAGTATCACATTTTAGATAATTGTGAGAAATTTAAGAGCAAGGATGTAGACAATCGTTGGGAAGTTGTGAAAAAGAATAAATTATGCTTCTGTTGCTTGAAACGAAATCATTCTCAAAAAATTTGTAGAAACAAGAAGGTATGTGGTATTAATAACTGTCAATTGCTTCATCATAAGTTACTTCATAAAAATTTTGAAAAACATGATAGACTAACAAAAAATGAAAAGCTTTGTTTAGTCGACAAACTTCCAAATACGGTATTGCTAAAAATATTACCGGTAAAAGTAAAGGGTCCAGTTTGTGAAGTAACCACCTACGCATTTTTTGATGAAGGCGCTATAGTAAGTCTTATCGATGCTGAATTAGCAAGAAAACTGCAATTAGATGGAGAAGAAGAGTCGGTTTGTTACCAATGGACGAATGGAATCACTCATGAAGACAAGCATTCTAAGAAAGTACATTTTCAAATTTCTTCTTTAAATGAAAAAGGCAAAACTCATACTCTTAACGGAGTAAGAACTTTGAAGAACATGATGTTACCCAAACAAACGATTGACGTAAAGAAAATTCAAGAAAATTTCCCTAAAATTAAACAGTTAAGTTTACTGAAGTCATTTTCTGAAAAACGTCCTTTAATATTAATTGGCCAAGATTACTCTCAACTGGCATATCCAGGAAAAGTTGTAGAACTTTCACGGGACGGTCCTATTCTGTCTAAAACTGCTCTAGGATGGGTACTACATGGAAAAATAAATTCAATAAAAGAAGCTGCAAAACAGTTTTTATGTCAAATTTGCAAATGCCAATCTTTTGATGAAGAAGTCTACAACTTAGTAAAAGAATCTTTTAAAACAGAATCATTTGGAGTTAAATTGTCAAGCAATTACGGGAAAACTCCAGAAGTAGAAAGATGTGAAAAAATTATGAACAACACTACCAGGAGGGTTGGAGAAAGATTTGAAGTTGGATTATTATGGAAATTGGATGAAGTAAATTTTCCTGAGAGCAAAAAAAATGCATTAAAACGCCTGTTTTGTATGGAAAAGAAAATGGATCAAGACAAGAAATTTGCGGAACAATACTGTCTTATAGTTGAAGATTATGTGAAGAAAGGATATGCTGAAAAACTGGATGAGTTAAAATCGAAAGAGATAAACAAGAAAATTTGGTATTTACCACATTTTGGAGTCGTCAATCCTAATAAACCTGGAAAATTAAGATTAGTGTTCGATGCTGCAGCGAAAACAGAAGGAGTTAGTTTGAATACAGAACTTCTGCAAGGTCCAGATTTATTAACATCATTAACTGGAGTCTTGTTGAAATTTCGACAGTATAAAATAGCATACACCGGTGACATTAAAGAAATGTTCCACCAAGTCTTGATTAGAGAAGAAGACAGATGTGCTCAAAGATTTTTTTGGAGAGGCATGAGGAGAAGCGGAAAAGCAGACGTATATGAAATGAAAGTTATGACGTTCGGAGCTACGTGTTCACCCAGCTTGGCTCAATACATTAAAAATAGAAACGCTGAAGAAAATAGAACAGATTGTGAAGAAGCATGTCAAGCAATTTTAAAGAAGCATTATGTGGATGATTATTTAGATAGCAAGAAGACTGAAGAAGAAGCCGTTAACTGCATTGGACAGGTTATTAAAATGCATCAGAAAGGTGGGTTTGAATTACGCAATTTCATTTCAAACTCTGAAAAAGTTTTAAAAAGTATTCCTGAGAATTTGAGAATGCGGAGAATGAAGAGCTTAGAAGAATATAAAGAAAATTTCGTCGAAAAGGTTCTTGGCCTTCAGTGGGATTCCAAAAATGATGACTTCATTTTTCTACTGAATTTTAGAAAAGTTAATCCAAAAATTCTAGATGGTAGTAAAATTCCCACAAAAAGAGAAATCTTGAAGATGGCAATGTCTGTGTTTGATCCCTTCGGATTTCTATGTAATGTCCTTATAACTCTGAAAATAATTTTACAAGAAATTTGGAGATTAAAAATTGGCTGGGACGATGAAATTACAAATCAATTGGCTGACTACTGGAATAATTGGATTCAAATTTTCAGAAATCTGATACCATCTATTACAATACCTCGATGTTACGGAGAAAAAATGGCAGATTCGGAAAATATCGAATTACATGGCTTCTGTGACGCAAGTGAAAAAGCATTTGCAGCAGTAGTGTATTTGCGATATGAGTATAAAAATAATTTTTACATATCATTCGTGTTAGCAAAAACTCGAGTTGCACCATTAAAACCAATTTCTATTCCAAGAATGGAACTGCAAGCCGCCGTGATGCTGAGTAGGCTGATGGACAAAGTAAAATCGGAATTAGAAATAGAAATCCAGAAATATTTCTACTGGACAGACTCAAAAACAGTTTTGTGCTGGATAAAATCGGATACGTCCTTATTTAAAAAATTTGTGACTCATAGAGTTGGAGAAATTTTGGAACTTTCAAAAAAGGAGAACTGGTACTGGATTACGACAAAAGAAAACGTGGCTGATGAAGCTACCAGAGTTTTAAAGCGCGGACAAATTTCAACAGAACGATGGTTAAGCGGTCCGCCTTTCTTGAAGCATGCCGATCTCTGTAATTTTACAAAAAATGAACCAATTTATGAAATGAATGAAGAACAACTAGAAAAGAAGAAAAATCTTAATACCTTTCTAATTAAAAGAACGAATGAATTTTTACCTGATGTAAATAGATTTTCAAAATATTTGAGATTAATTCGTACAACTGCTTGGATTCTCCGATTTATTATATTATTATATTTATTATATTATTATATTTATAACCAATATGAAGTTAAAAAATAACGTGAAAAGAAAAATTACGAGAGAAAAGAAAATGAAGGAAGAAGAATTGAGAAGATTAGCTGAAATGAATCCACTTCGAGAAGAAGAGATTGCGAATGCAGAGAAACTGTGGTATAAAGAAGTGCAGCAAGAATGTTATTCTGAAGAATTAAACATTTTAAATAATTCTGGAGAAATTAAGAAAACAAGCAGAATTTTTAAATTAGCACCATTTTTAAATGATGAAAAACTACTTTGCATGAAAGGAAGAATAAACACTAACTTCTTAGAAAATGAACCGGTATTACTGGATGCAAAACATAGATTCACAATTCTGTTGATAAAGTGGTACCACGAAAGAGCTAATCATCAAAATTACGAGTACGTGATAAATGAAATTAGACAACGGTTTTGGATTCAAGGATTAAGAAATGCTGTAAAGAATTTGAAGTGTCAAGCTTGCAAAAACCGAAAGGTCAAGCCCTTAACTCCGGAAATGGGAATGTTACTGGAAGCTCGACTAAATGCTTACAGTAAACCCTTTACACAAACTGGAGTTGATTATTTTGGATTTTTTGAAGTTACAATTGGCAGGCGACACGAAAAACGATATGGAATCCTTTTCACTTGCATGACTACACGAGCAATACATCTAGAAATTGCAGCATCTTTAAATACTGACTCATGTATTATGGCTTTAAAAAGATTTATTGCCCGCAGAGGTTCAGTTACAGATTTGTATTCCGATAACGGAACAAATTTTCATGGAGCAGATAACGAACTTTTAGAACTCATTAAAGGATTTTCCCAATGTAAAATAACAGATGAAATGTCCGCTAAAAGAATTAGATGGCATTTTAATCCAGCGGCTGCACCACATATGGGTGGCAGTTGGGAAAGATTAATTGCTTCAGTAAAAAGAAATTTAAAATTAATTCTTCGTGAAAAATATCCACGTGAAGAAGTTCTTCAAACAGCTTTTGCAGAAATTGAATTCATTTTAAATTCAAGACCACTCACATACGTAACTGTTGATCCAGAACACCCAGAAAGTTTAACACCAAATCATTTTTTGATTGGTACATCTGGTGGAAATCTACCTGGTTATGAAATACAAAATCATGAATTAAATGTGAAGAAACAATGGCATCGTGCACAAGCTTTATGTGATCAATTTTGGAGCAGGTGGGTAAAAGAATATCTACCAGAACTTAACAGAAGAGCAAAATGGTTGAGTAAAAGCGAAAATCTCAACGTTGGTGACATCGTAGTAATTGCCGACAATAATTTACCACGAAACACATGGCCAATAGGAAAGATTGTAAAAGTCTGTCCAGGAAGGGATGGTATAGTACGAGTAGCAGAGATTACAACAAGTCATGGAAACTATAGAAGGCCAGCTACAAAAATCTGTAAACTAGAGGTACAAGAAAAAAAGTGAAGAGCCTTCACTAGGGCGAAGAAATGTTAAGATTATTATCATGTTATTAACTTTAACTTTAAAAGACAGTAGGCATAGAAAAATAATAATAAGACATCTGTCAAAAGAGAGCACAGAATAAAAACGTAAAAAAGTAAAGACTTTGATTAAATCCGAACACTTCTGCTTTGCTTTTCAACGTATATGCCGCAGTAAAATGTGTGAAGTCGTCAATAAAGGTCAGTACGTATTTTCTGTGATCATACCGGCCGCTGTGGATTAATTCCAAAGGTCTTCTTGATCTGTTTCTTGTTTTGTTATGAAGTACATTTTTCATTTGGTGCCTTTGTTTCTTCAAATTTCATTCCATCTGCTTTATCTTTTAGTCTCAGAATGTTTTCATGATTTAGTTGATCTAATCTTTTATGCCACAAGCTAGAGATTTCAGTCAGTAGACTTCCGGAATTAGATAAATCCTTTTGGACTAGGTTTAGAGTTAGAACATAAAGTTCCGTATTATCTCATGTGTGCAATAGCGATGGTTTGGTTTTCTTTCATTATGCGACCTTTATAATTTGCAAAGACTACCTCCAGTGCATTCATTTCGAGTTTTCTAACTGATAATAAATTATATTCTAATCCTGTGAAGGATAGCACATCTTATGAGTCGATTAAAAACTTTAAAGTTATCGATTGATTTACCTACCATAAAGTTTCGGTTTTTGCGTCCTTTATTTTGATTGGTTGGTCCAAGATTCTTTTATGTATTAGTTGACCAGATGAATTTACCAAACGTTCAGTTACGCCTGAGTCCAGAAATCACCTTAATTCTTTACTTGAATGACTGTCAGTTGATACCGAGAAACAACACAGTTCCATTGGATTTTCTTTTGACTTTTCTAATGTTGCATTTGCCCAATAAGTTTCGTTTAAGTTTAGTGGAATTTTCGTTTTACATTGTGCACGAAAATGTCCAATTTTTTCATACTTGTAACAGGGAAATTATTGTCTGGTTCATTCCTACATTCATTCATTTCTCGACGAAGTGGATTTTCTTCTCCCAGTTTGCGATGAAAATAGTGTAGATGATTTGGATTCATACGTTGACTTTTTATTTCCGTTTTTGCCCTTCGTTTCTTTATCTAACAGACGACTCTTAACGAAATTAATTGTTAATTGTTCTGTAGAAAGCGTTTGCAACGCTGTCACTGCAACGTCGAATTCTGCAGGCATTGTTAATAAAAGATGACAAACGATATCGTTTTTTTCTAGATTCGCCCCCGTAGATTTTAATTCGCGAACAAATTTATGAGACTGTAGAAAGTGGTTAACCATAGTTAATGTAATTAACGCAAATATATTTGACTGGCCATATTTTTTCTTTAAAAAATGGTTGCGAGAGAATATCATAATGCCTGCGCGTTGTCCTCCTCTTTAGCATATTCCTGGTGACTGTCAGCAATCCTTTAAACAATTTATGACATGCATTTTCTGTTTTCCTTTTTCGCTGTATATTCGGATAGATTTGGAAGTTTAAATTTTATTTAGTATGCTTCTCTGTATGTAGTAAAATATGTATATTAATCTCAAATACTAAAAAGGAGCTAATATTTTTTAGAACTGGCATTTAGTTCAATCGGAATGGACATGTCCACATGTCCACCTAACCTAATGCAAGAAGCTTACAGCAACAATTTCAGGTAAGAAACACATGCCTCAATAATCCTTTAAAACAATTCATGTTTTCTTTTTTTAAAATGTGGCTTTTTTCCCTGGTCAGTTGGTAATATATACATCATCGGCTTAAGGTCAAGTTTTACAAACTGTGCGACGGATTAAATTTACAAGTTTTGTGATAAATTATAAACGCAAACACTTTCTCGTTTTTATCAAACATTTTAAAAGTTGTCCAACGGAAAATTGTTACAAATTATTTGAAACAATTTATATTGCGTGAGAGACTCTATCAGTAAAGCTGAGTTCATTGTACAGTCGCAATCATGGCGCTTGAACATTGTACCCATCTCCTTCAAAACTATGAAACGTCGAATGCATCCAAATCTTACTACTTAAAAATGAATCAGGGATGTGGTAAATTATTTTTTGCTTTTAAACCACAAATAAAATGTCCGTGATGAGTTTTCCTGTAAAGGTTATGTCCTGAATTATGATTGTGATTGTACACAAAGTTCATCACGTATGGCAATGTAATTAGAATCTAACTTTCTTACTTTTAAAACGGAATTCTGGATATTTGGATAGATTTGGAAACTTTATTTAGTGTACCTCTGTATGTAGTAAAATATTTTATAATTTCGAATAATACAAGGAAACTAATACTTTTCAACACCACCACCAGCAGCAGCCAGCAGCCTTGAGGAAGTTCTTCTGCAATGGAGAAGTAGAAGTCAACGTGACGCGATTCCAACCGGAAGCCAATTCAAACAAGAACGAAATGATTTCAATTTTAAATAATTGAATAGGAACGTTCCACACCTTTACCTCTGACAATGTCACTTGAATTATATAAATTTAATAATAGTTATTTATTATATCCAATTACACTAGTTTACATTTACAGTGCATTCAGCGAACAAACTTAAATTTGTAAACCAGCGTTATTAACACAATTGCTTAAATATAAAGGTAGTGGAATTATTATGAGATCAGAGCCTTATTGTTTAATCTGAAGCACTCGAAAAATATATCTCGGCTAATCTGTTTTGTTTTCATCAATATCAGGAAACATCTGTCAGACAAATAAAAAATATCTGTGGTAGTGCTAAAATAATTAATCTTGTAACTACGTACCTATAGGATAGTGCAGATTTCCACTGACAAAACAAATATTGCTTCTGGTAAAAAATGCTTTAAGTAATAACGCGGATTCATAACGTAAACAGAAATCCATTAGTAGAGAAAGCAATGGGTATTATTCTTTTTATACAAAACATTCACTGCATGTACGTATACATGAAATATATTGTAGTCGTAACAAATTAATTTGTGGAAAATTGGTTTTAAATAGCTATTATGTTAACACAAAAATATCTTCAGCTTTTGTAAAAGAATACATATAAAAATATACAGCCGATCAAAGTTACTGTCGCACTATTGCTAACTTCGTTATTATTGGATCACAAACTCTTTTAAACGGACACTAAATGGCGCATAAACACTTAACGTTTCGCAGTCGAACGACTGCGAAACGTACAATACAATACAGTTTTCATCGGACAAGAACCAGCTTTAGTTATTATTGGAGTTACGAAGTCGTTTAAATTAGCAAAAATTAACTGTTTTTACACAAGATTACGGTGGTGATATGAAGAAAACAACTGTACATCGCATTCTTAGGTTGTAGGTACAATATGAACGAAAATGGTTGAGTGACTTTTATTCTTTGTTTGTGGCTTTCGGCAAAAAGAATTATTTTTTTCTGGGTGAGTTTGATTTGATAATAGTGACCAAAATTAATTCGTAGAAATTTGAGGACATATCGAGGTCATTAAACAATTGAACGATGGTGAGTTGACAGCATTTAAGTAATTAATTAAGTGCGGCATGTTTCGGTTACAAAAATTACCATCATCGGCGGTCTATAAGTTTTATGAAAAGTCTGTTAAAGTAGGGTCATGTTGAGATTCGTTAAGTGTAACCCTTTCATTACAATATAAATTTGCCTGAGTAAAAGTTGTAGAAGGGTTAAAGTTAATGTAAAAGGCGACAAACACTAACATTTTAAAATAATTAAACAAGAACAACGTGGTCACATGGTTTACTAGTATTGAACGTATGAGAAAACAAAATGGAGTGAATATCCAAAGTTCTGATAACAAAATTGACGCAATCGACCTAAAACAGTTGAGTCCATTTGAGTTGAGAGACAAATCAAGTTAGATCACGTGCGTTAATCGACTTCGAAATGCTCCCGAGTTAGATCATCTGCGCTAAATGCCGAACTCGACCTAAACACTAGGGTGGGTCGAAAAACCAAACTTTTAGATAACCTTACCTAATAGCAAAATTATGTTGTCTGTTAGTGATATTATGACACCTACGAAATATTTTTGAATTTAATTAATATTTAGAGGGTGCGCCTTACGTTTGAATTTTTGAAATTATACAAGAAAGGCCATATAGTATGCCATGAAAAGTTCCTATTTGTAATATTAATAATAACAGAGTTATCATCAAAACTGTTTACTAAAAGGGCAAGAGAAAGTGGATAAAGTTAAAACTCGAATCTCGCAGCAATGCCTATATTCGATAGCAAGAAAGATTTCAATATTGAATGATTTTAATTAATTTTTCTGTTGTATTATTTTTTTAAATAATTAATAAATGATTATTTTATTCTAAAAACCCTATTTTCCTTCAAACGTTTATGTTATATGATTACCAGAATATATTCAAGTTATTCGCATTTCCAAAGCAAAGCGCAACCTGAAGATGAGGTGCTATTTACTTTAAATTCTAGCATTACACTGTTTTCATGTAAAGGCAACATAATTTTGCTATTAAAAATCAAAAACGCAATATTCGTTTTTTTCCATATAAAAATGACCCACCCTACTAAACACACCAAACTCTGTTCATTTCGTCTCTTTTATTTCAATTAATCAGATTAGTTCAGCTGAACAAACTTATTCTTAATTCTTCTGAACAACTTTAGATCGATCACTCGCAATTAGTCTAAAATGCCTCAAAAACTGTTAATAATCGTTTTTTTTTTTCTGTACTGTAAGTACGTGAAGATGAAAGCTGTATCAATCTATTAAAACTATCTTCTGAGTCCCTCAGTGCTCCTAATTGAGTGAGATTAACTGAACTTGCTTTAAAATAAATCAAAAACCATTTAAATTCGTTTATTTTTATTTCTACTCGAGTTATAAATATTCGAAGGCTTTCCTCCAACGTCCTCCTGATCGAGTTAGATCACGTTGGGCTAAAATGCCTCAAAGATTAAATCGCCACAAAAATTATTGAGTTAGATTTCTTTTATTTTTGATTAAGTTAGATCATATAAAACTTTTCAATGCTCTTGGTTGAGTCCTGGCATACATTTAGATGAGTACGTTCGCTTCTTTTGTGTCTAATCAAATTAGATCATTTGCAGTGCATTGAACATGCAACCTTGAAAGTTAAATCCGTCCTCCAAACTCCTATTCGTTCCTGATCGAATTGGATCACTTGAACTTGTTCTAAACTGAACTAAAAACTATTGAAACTCGTTTCTTTTGTTTTTTATCGGATTAGGTCATTTACATTAAACGGAGGAAAACTAAATCCATTTGAAAACAAGCTCCTCACTGCTCCTGATTGAATTACATCGTTTGCGTTAAATAGTAAACAAACATTAGATAAAGTGCAGCGAAAAAATTGAAATTATTTTTTTTGCGATTTGTTCAGCACGATCAACTAAATCATAAGTTGAAGAATTTGCCGCTCACTTTTCTGAAGGACCTCAAAATAAAATTTCTGTAGCTTTTGGTGATTGTGATCGCTCAGGGTCCGCATGCAGATCCTTTCCTAATTCCATGGTGTTATGTGAAGCAGAAACCCAGGAAATAAAAAATATTGTGTTGAGTATTAAATCTAATTCTCCAGGAGTTGATGCAGTTGGTCCAGTGCGACCGATTTACAAAAAAGGTGACTGTCTTGATATCGAAAACTACAGGCCAATAACAATTTTAAGTATATTTTCAAAAATTATTGAAAAACTTATGCACGCCAGAATGACTTCCTATCTGGATAAATATAATATTTTGACTGAACACCAGCATGGCTTCTTACGCAAGAGATCTACGGAATCTGCGACAGTGAGTTTTGTTGACTTTGTTTACAGCGAATTAGACTCTGGAAATTATGTGGTGGGTGTGTTTTTCGACTTGACTAAAGCCTTCGACACTATTGACATTGATATACTGATATCTAAATTGGTCAACTATGGTATCAGAGGCCAAATTTCCAATTGGATAAGATCCTTCTTAACTGAAAGGAGGATAATAGTTAAAGCAAATGGTGAAAGTTCTAATGTTTATGGTGTTAACATGGGTGTGCCCCAGGGGTCTGTGCTGGGACCACTCTTGTTCTTGTTGTTCATTAATGATTTACCTATGCACATCAAATCAGGGTATACTTGTATTTTTGCTGATGATACTTCAATAGTGGTTTCAGCACAGACACCTGAACTAGTTATGGCTAAAGTCGAATTAGTTGTTAAGGAAATGTCAGTTTGGTGTGACGCAAATCGTTTGATCTTAAACTCTGACAAGACTGTTTTTGTTAATTTTTTTAATAAAAAGCTTATACCCCATAATTACATAGAAGAGTCTAATATCAAATTTCTAGCATGTACTAGATTTTTAGGTATTGCTATTGATGATAGATTAGTTGGCTAAACAATATTGATACTATTTGTGGAAAAATAAACAAAGCTTACTTTGCTATTCTAAAGCTGAAGCAGTACTTAGATATAAATTCTATGTTAACCATGTATTACTCACTAGTTTATTCCCATCTACAATACAATATTATTATTTGGGGTGGTACTTCCCACTTGTTAAGATTATTTATTGCTCAAAAGAGAGTTATGAGACTAATTTTCGGTATTAAACCTTTTGACTCGTGTAAAACCAATTTCATAAATAGTAAAATATTAACGGTGCCCTGTATTTTTATTTACAGATGTGCGCTTTTTGCAAGAGCTAATTTTCATAACTTTCGCCAAGTTGGAAGCTACCACAACTACAATACACGCAATAATACTCTATTGCGGCAGCCAATACATTCTACCACACTATTTGAACATCAACCACACTACTTTTGTTCAAAAGTTTACAACCACATTCCCTGTAAAATTAAAAACATTCAATCTTTTTGCTTATTTAAAAACCAGCTAAAACTGTTTTTGGTCACAAATTCCTTTTACAGTGTAAAGGAATTTTTTACGTTTTGTACTAAAGATGTTAAATAGTTGCATACGTACATACATCTTTCGTGTTTGTGATAGGCATTGTTTGTGATAGTGTTATATTTGTACGTGTTCTTTTAATATGTGTACACATTATCTTATTTAGTAAATTTATGTTTATTTAAGTAAACGAATTTAGTGACGACTGTTGTCATAATCATGTAATTACTCCCTGACTTATTCTTTCCAATTGTTTGGTCACAGAATGAATAAATTATTATTATTATTATTATTATAAAAAATGTTTTCTTTCTTTGCAAGCATCTTTTAGTATTGAACGAAACTAAAACTTTACTTTTACAAACATTGCGTACAAAAGATTCGGACAACTTGTAAAATCCTACTAATAAAATTTCGTCGATATTGAATTTTTGCAAATAAGGTCGAATATCCTCCGCTTTCGAATCACAGTGCGTCCACCAGACACTCATTTTAAACACGAGCTGGCTCAGTATCAGTAGTAATCTGTAAAGGACGGGATTCGGGACGCTATGAAAAAGTGCGCGCTAATCGTCCTTGCGCTTTCAGTAAATGCAATTAATTCTTTAACGGCGCCCCTTTTTCAAAACTATTTCAAATATCCCGGCGACATCAAAAATTTACGCGCGTGCAAAGATAACTGCGAAAGCCAGGGCCAGTTTTTCTTCGGAGGAAATCTACTGGACGATCAGAACAACTTCATAAAATCCAGTTGTTCATGTAAAGAAGTACTGAACGTGTATTTTCCAAAATGTTGCCCGCCTGGTCAAGTGTACGAGCCTGAAGATCACAAATGCATGCAATCTAACGTCACAGGTATACTTGAAGAATCGAGCTTGTTTGACGTGAATTTAATCAAATCCGGTTTGGAACAATGCAAAGTCGTTGTCGATACAATTGTTTCAAAATCTGACTTTTTAACGTCCGTCGAAATAACTTCCAGTAGGGTCCTGACGTTTCGGCATAAGAAATACCTATTTGAAAATTATTGTTTCGATAAAATAATAGGCTCCGATGATTTCGTGTTAAGGTTGTGTGAACGACGTGATTTTTGCAATAAAAAAAGTACCGTGCGATGCATAAAGAAGTGCTGCCCCGATGGACAAGTATACATCGGAAATAAATGTACCCCACGAGCAAGTTACGGTTTAGCCCTGAAGGACCATAGTGATGTAATCACTAATGCAAGTGGTAAGTGATTTGGTTTTTCTTCTTTACTTAACTATTTAAAACTTTTTTGTTATATTTTTTAATTCATTTATTATGAACAGAATTTGTACATGTATTGAACACGTTAGTATAAAAGTGACACTGTGATACTAATTTAAAGAAAAGTAAGTAAAGTAAATTTTATGCGCAATACTTCGGCGAATTTTCGTCTTGATTGCTTGCACATGCACCTAGGAAATACGAAAACCCAGCAAAATAATTCCTATTATTAGAAAATTTCCCAGTCTCTTTGGTTTGATTTATTTATTCGGCGCAACGTACGTTTAGAAGTTATTAATGAATCTGTGTGCAATTCAAATAACCAAACGAAATTTACGAAGCTGTCTTAACAAGAGTTGAAATTAGGATTGCAACGATTTACCAAAACTAAATTCTTCTATTAAGGTGGATTTTACATTAGCACTAGATATTGGATGTTACCAAAATGTAAGAAAAAGGGTCTTAGACTTCGTATTATGATGAAGCCCACAAATAGAACTAGAACCGTTAAGTATACATTGTTTATAGAACCTTTAAAACCAAAATACAGGGCGTTACTAAAGCCTAAAGCACAGACAAAAGCGGTCTTAGACTTCGTAAGATGAACTTCACAAATACAGGACTAGAATCGTCGTGCACATTATTTCCAAAATGCTTTGTTACGGTTGGTGGATTTGAATTTCGAGTCGTGCGGTTGTTTCCGTGTTGGGACTCCAGCCGGAAGCGTGTGGATTCGGATCGTGGGCCGGCGCATTAAAATTTTTGCACCATTCGTGGCGTGGCAGTTACTTGAGCGACGTTTTTGTTTCACGTGTGTGATTTCCTGTTGATCCTTTGAGTAATTCTGCGGTCTTGGTTTGGGGCATTTTGGCTGTACCACGCCCGGTTTGGGATTTTATTGAATTTACTCAAGACGCTGTGGAATTTGGAAGGTTCTACGACCTTATTTTCAGACACCTTTTTTTTTTGGTGAATCTGTTTGGTCGCTGCACGTTTCTTTACCACCCCGGCTTGTTTAAGCCTAGCGAGTAGTTACCCCCCCGTGTTGAGCGGTTACGATTGAGCTTTTGGAGCTCCGAACGCCATTTTTACGACTTTCATCGTTCTACTTTGGACGTACCTTGCCGTTTCGCCGGTGGAAAACACTTACAGCTTCGTGAGAGTGTTGGGCGAGCATACTGTCTTCCCCCCAGGACGCTAAGGTTGGAGCGAAGTCGACGAGCTCGGAAGGTTCACGGCATTGTACCTCTTTGAAATTTCATCACCTTCGGGGTGTTAATCTTTACGCTCTTGGTCACATGTTTAGCGCTGCTTCTCCCTTTCTCGTCGGAGTTTTTTTGTTTGGTCTCGTATCTTTTTGTTGCGATTATATACGCGTTGTGATAATTGTTTTATTTGTGGGTTCGCCGCGCTTAAGGCCGGTCCAGACGCAACGACTTATCCATCGACTTGTCGCATCAGACAAAACGTATCAAGCAAAATGGCCCGTGTGGAGCGCAAAACGTTAGACAAGACGTACGTCTTGCGGTCCACACGTTCCATTTTGTAGTTTTTATTTTTATATTTATTGTCATTTTTGTAAACGAACGTGTGGGATCCCCAGCGGACGGAAAATCAATTTGCGCGTTAGGCGTGGATGTTAATATTTTTTGTTGTTGTGTCGCCTTACGCCTTTTGTGATATTTTTATCACCGTGATTTTTCAATTATTCACTTTTATGGCTTGGCGAGACCTTGTTAATACCCACTGTTTTTAATTCCATTAAAGTTTATTTACATTTAATTGGGGATTACCCCTCCACCCCTCGGAACGGATTACTTCGGTGCTGAACCGACTAGTAAGTGGGTATTTCTCTCTTGGGGAGATTCCTTTGGTTGCAAGTTGTTGCGATCGTTAACAGGTGGCGCCCTTTTAGATCTACAGTTACCTGTGCGAAACTGTCTGCCCACGGGCTTCTCCACTGACTTGGGATTTTGGAGGCAGCATCAGCCCCAGCCCTCGAACGATCCGGGTAGGTTCGCTTCTATCAGTTTCGACATTTCTTTTTTTTATTCGCTTTCAGGTAACCTGACGTACACACTCGACCGTGGTACTAGTTTGCGTTTAGTTCTATTTTTGCTTCATGTTCTGTGTTACTTTGCTTTGGTTTTGGTTTTCGGTTCATTTGGTAGGAGTGTGCGCGACAGCTTAAAGCCCTAAAGTTGAACAAGACATACGGATGCCACTAAAATATAAGACTAAATGACCTTAGACATCATTAGAAGGTGAAATCCACATACACCAGTATTCGGAATCGCATACAAAGTGCTTAAGGGCAATAGATCTGTGTAGGTTCAGGACTTGAATCATACAGAAAAGTATAGGGGGTTAGCAAAATGTAGGCAAGAATGGCCTTGGACTTTCGTAATAAACGAAGTTCACAAATGCAGAACTACAATCGCCATAGGCATTATTTCTAGAATGTATAAAGCCAAGAAAATTGTCCGAAATGTACAGTGTGTTACCAAAGTGCAGGCTAAATGGCCTTAAACATCAGAAGATGGTGAAGGCCACATGCGCCAGGATTTTAATCGTTTCCAAAATGTTTAAAGGCAAACAAGGCAAAATTTGCTTTTCTTAAAAAACAAACGTGTTTTCCAATTTTCCTCGCTTCATTTCATTTCATTTCATTTCATTTCATTTATTGTCACTACATTATGTATAAATAAGTACATTTGTAGTCAGTTAGGTACATATTTTGTTATACAAAAATTTACAAGATTTCCAAATAAAATTAAAAATAATAAAACAGCAAAACAATAAAAACAGGACAATAAAACAATAAGACAAAAAAAACAATAAACAGCAAAAACACAGGCAGTGGTATCATGGCCGGCATTTTCGTAGCACCATTTTGAAAAATTTAGAAAATCAGGTTAATATGTAAATATTATCTAAATATTCTTGAATAGAATAGAAACATCTGTTAATCATAAAATTATAAACTCTTGTTTTAAAGGATTTATCGTCTAAGTTTTTAATATTACTATTTAAGGCATTGTACAAAGGAATTTCGCCGACTTGTTGTTAAGCGCGTGTTTTTTAATATTAAATGATTGGCATTTCTAGTATTATGCGTGTGCACGTCCGAATGTTTGCGTTGTTTTTTTTGCTATTTTGTGTATTTCTAGTAGACTTTGATAAATAAATAGTGACGGTAGTGGTAGTACTTGTGAACTTTTAAATAGTGGCTGACAATGTTCATTATATTTTGCATTTGTAATTAATCTGATTGCTTTCTTTTGTAACCTGAAAACTTTTATAGCATGAGTGGAATTTCCCCAAAGTGTCACTCCATATGTTAATACACTATGGAAAAGTGAAAAATAGGTAGATCTTAGCAGTTCCGGAGTCAACCAAAGTCGAAGTTTCCTTAGTAGAAAATTTTTTGAAGCTAGTTTAACACATATGCGTTTTCCAATTTAAAGATTCGTTCAAATGGAAACCTAATAATTTTGCGGATTTTGATGTGGTGATCGCTTTATTTGTTGAAAATTGTATTTTTTGTGTTTTTCCTACATTCAATTTTAGTTTATTTATCGTAAACCATTCTTCGGCTTTCTCTTCTACAAGGGTTGTCTTGCTACCCAGTTCTTCGCGTGATCTATCTGAACAGAGAATAGTTGTATCATCCGCGAATAGCACACATTCATGGTGTGTAAGGTCATTTATGTATATTATAAATAGCAGTGGACCCAGAACTGAGCCTTGCGGAACTTCATGTTTAACTGTTTTTTCCAATGAGGTCTTTCCATTGTACGTTACAGATTGTTTCCTGTCTGATAGATAACTTTTAATTAAATTTAAAGGTACACCACGAACTCCATAAAATTGTAATTTTTCTATTAGTACTGAATGTGAAACACAGTCAAAAGCTTTCGTCAAATCGCACATAATAGCCGCTGTTGTTTTTCCATCTTCAAAATTTGTTACTATGTTTTCTACTACTGAGTGCATTGCTTTTGTGGTATTTGAATTTTTACAAAAACCGAATTGATTTGGACTTAATAATTTTTCCTTCGATAAGAACATTACAAGCTGATCCTTGAAAATTTTTTCTATTATTTTACTTATTATTGGGACTATTGATATGGGTCGGTAATTTCCTGGATTATTTACTTCCCCCTTTTTAAAAATCGGAACTACTCTTGAAATTTTTAGGGCTTCCGGGAAACAACCTTCGGAAAAGCGTTTATTAATTAAAATCGTTAGATAAGGCACCAAGATATGTATCATGGCTTTAAGCATTTTATTGCTCATGTCGTAGACATCTAGTGATTCTGAATTACTAAGTTGGCAAATTGCGTTGTACACGTCATTTTCTATAATAGGCTGTAGAAAAAAAGATCGCCTTGGTTGAATAAATTGATTCATAAGTTCCGTGCTGCCTTTATCATAACTTGGTAGATTATTTATAATATTATTAGCAATGTTTACGAAAAAATTATTAAGGTAATTTTCATTCAAAAGACTTGAAGTACCACTTTCAGTTTTATAGTTTCTTTCATAATTAATTAGTTACAAGAATCTTTCATCAAGTTGGAAGAATTTGCAATAAAAGTATTGTATGCGTTTTTTTTTGTTGATATTATGGTTTTTTTATACAAATTTCTATATCTCAAGAATCTGTTATAGTCCTCGTCGGTTTTTGTGACGTCATATTTTATTTTTAGACTAGCTACCGTATCTCTCATGGATTTCAAATTCTGATTAAACCAATTTACCGGCGCCTTTTTCTGGCCTGTGCGTTTCTTGTTTATATAGCATAAATGTATGTTTTTTTTTGTACGTATTTATTAGATAATCCGCCAATTCGTCTATCGACGCCGATTTATCTTCCAAGATCGACCATTTTTGATTGGTTAAATTTTTTATAAAGATAGGTAATCGACCTACAGAAATTGTTTTTACTGTCTCTTTTGAAAGTGCTTTTTTAAAACTGTTTTCAATTTTAATGTTTATGGTTACCGCCCTGTGGTCTGATAAACATGGTTCCTGGGTATCAGTCGTATATATTGTCGGGTTTAAATTAGTTACAATATTATCTATGCAAGAAGACGACTGCTTTGTCACTCGTGTTTAGTCCTGAATGGTTATTTTTAAATTAAACGATGTTAGTGTAAGAGATAGCTCGGTCAAGCAATTGTTTGGATGTAAAAAGTCTAAATTAAAATCTCCTATAATAAGAATATTTTTATATAGTAAGTTGATAATAACTTTTCTAAATTTTTCAAAAAATTATATTTATATTTCTACTTTTTTTTAAGTAATGCATTGATTAAGTTTCATTGCCTTTATCTATCCACTATAAAAGTGTTCTTTAAATTTTCATTGATGGGGTAATTTTATTGCGAAAAATTGAAAATAAGTAAGGTAATAATAAATTCGAGGAAAGGCAGATACTCAAACCTGTTTTAGAAAGGAAACGATTAAAAACGGATATGCATTAGCATCAGATTTAAAATATGTTTTGAAGCAATAAAATCGTTAGTATTAGAAATAAATTTATTAATATAATAAAACTGTACTGCAACAACAAACTGGCAGAATAAATGAGTATATTCGTAAATAGTTACGTCAAGGAAAAAAATGATATATATTTATAGATATATTAATATATCACGTTGTTATAGACGTACGTAATATAGTAAATAATCAACCAATGATATTTACGCGTTGTTGGGTGGACGCCAAAATTTTTCGCGGGCGTTCTATTTCAAGTCATGTGCAGGTAAAATTTTCACTCTTTGCATAATTATTCAATTGTCGTAAATACACTTTTTCTCAGTATAATCTAATGACTGCGATACGACTGTAATTTTAATGTTCAGTGTCGACACGTTTCATTCAACCGAACGTATATCGTGTATATGTAACACATTAAGAATTTCTTGGCAGATATCTTGGTAGTACATACTAACGACTTTATTATGTATTTCGCATATTTTTAGATTTCTTATGTAAACTAATATGAAAACGTACCACCAGTCATATATTCGGCTGTAAATTATACGAAACGTGTTCACTATCAATTAACGATGACCTAATGATAAATTGCAAGAAATAATAATTTCTTCTACTAATTTTTTTTTGTTTCAGAACCTTTCGCAATTTACATTGCCGATCCTTTTCTGAAACACATCGGTTTCAAGACGAGGTTCGAATTCAACGTAGAGATGAACGGAAGCATCTTCGTGAACGAGAAGGGCACCGTTAACGAGTACAGCATCGAGAAACCCATGTACTGCTTGGAGTACTACAATAAATACGACGAAGCTACGTTTTTCCTGCTCTTCTCGCCGTCAGTAAATCACAGCAAATTCCAGTTTATGAGACCTGCCATGATCATTTCTTGTATTTGCTTGGGCATAACACTTCTCGGCTACTGTGTCTTAAAGGAGCTGCACAATCTGATAGGGAAAATCATCATCAACTATTGCAGTGCCTTTTTAGTTGCGTGGATCGCGTTGGTAGTAACGCAGTTCAATCCGGATATGAAGACTTTTTGTTTCGGATCAGGTAAGATTTAGTTTAAAAAATTGCTCGCAATTATAATTAAAAATGAAATAAAAATTTATTTAATGAGATACTACGAGGTACCTCATGCGGGTACGCGAACGTGGAGGAGCGGTTGCAAGCTCGACTGCCAGTGATATTTATGGGGCGCTACGTGGTTTGCCCGAGTGTGTGTGTCTATGGGATGCTACGTGGCTTGCCCGAGTGTGTATATTCGTAGGACGTTGCGTCGCTAGCCCGAGTGTGTGTGTTTACTGACAGTGCAGACCGAAACGAAGTCGGAGAGCAAGTAACTTTCGATGCCTTCTTTTATATGGTTTATCCCGCAATCGCCTCTGTGATACCCGGTCTTCCTGAGTGCTTCTTATTGGCCGTGGGGTAATTAATTCAGGTGGCGTGATCGCCTGTCCAATAATCTGATGGCGTGGCGTCATCGTCACTTGATTTCTATTTGGCTGGCTATCTTACATCATCGCTGTGGCCGATTATGTTGTCTCACATCATCGCCATGGCCAATCAGCGTTGTCTTATGTCAACAACAGTGTCGCCAATCCACTCTAAGCCGATTACCCTTTTCAAATTTTAAAAAACCCGCTCTTACCCACATCTGCCAACATTGAGTAATGATAATGAAATTGAAATGAATGAATGAAACGGTACAAAATGTATTTTATTTAAATACCTAATAATTATTGGATTGGCGGCAATCGGCAACAGTGCTGCCAACTGACCAAGCGAACGAAGCATTTCGAAAGATAGATGTCTCTGAATTTCGGTTGAGTTAATTTAAATCACTTGATTAAAATCATGTTTAAAATCACTGATTTTATTCAGGCGATTTTTATTTTTGAAAATCATTAAAAAAAAATTTATTCTCATGAAATAGGTAAACAAAACTGGGTCCAAATTTCTAATATTAAGACATTTGACAGTTATTGTTAAAATTTTTGACGTTAAATAAAACAAAAGACAATCGAAAAATAAGGAAAATTTATAAAATTATTATCATAAAATTAAAAAAAAAAAATTAAAAAATCTCATTGAATAAAATTAGAAAAAAATACGTAATAAAAATAAAAGAAATCTCATTAAATAAAATTACAAAAAATAAAAATTAAAAAATTCTCATTAAATAAACAATACTTTCTACTTTCTATAAAATTATAAAATATTATAAAAATTAGAAAAATTTCATTAAATAAACAAAACTTTCTAAAACTGAGAATTGACATTTTCGAAATCGACAATTTTATAAAATTAAAAAAAAATAAAAATAAAAAGTGAATAAAATTAGAAAAAAATAACAAAAATAAGAAATCTCATTAAATAAAATTATGTACTAAAAAATAAAAATTAAAAAATTCTCATTAAATAAACAATGCTTTCTACTTTCTATAAAATTACAAAAAATTATAAAAATTAAAAAAATTTCAATAATTAAACAGAACTTTCTAAAATTAAGATTAGAACTTTAGACAATTTTTGGCGTAAAATAAAACAAAAGACGATCGACGAATTTATAAAATTAAAAAATTTCATTGAAGAAAATTAGAAAAGAAATTACAAAAATAAAAAAAAAACTTAAACATTACAAAAAATTATAAAAATTAATTTTTTTTTATTAAATAAACAAAACTCTAAAATTAAGATTTGATATTTGTGCAATTTTTTACGAAAAATAAAATAAAAGACCATCGACAAATTCATAAAATTTAAAAAGTAAATATAAAAAAATCTCATTGAATAAAATTACAAAAAAATATCAGAAATAAAACAAATCTCATTAAATAAAATTAAAAAAAAAAACAAAAATTAAAAAATTATCATTAAATAAACAAAACTTTCTAAAATAAAAATTTAACAATTGTGCACTTTTTTATGAAAAACAAAATAAGAGACGATCGAGAAATAAACAAAATTTATAAAATTACAAAAACACTAAAATTTAAAAAATTCCTGTTAAATAAACAAAACTTTCTAAAATTGAAATTTGACATTTGTGCAATTTTTGACGTAAAGTAAAATAAGAGACGATCGACAATTTTATAAAATTAAAAAAAATAAAAATAAAAAGTCTGAATAAAATTAGAAAAAAAATAACAAAAATAAGAAATCTCGTTAAATAAAATTATGTACTAAAAAATAAAAATTAAAAAATTCTCATTAAATAAACAATGCTTTCTACTTTCTATAAAATTACAAAAAAATATAAAAATTAAAAAATTCTCATTAATTAAACAGAACTTTCTAAAATTAAGATTAGAACTTTAGACAATTTTTGGCGCAAAATAAAACAAAAGACGATCGACGAATTTATAAAATTAAAAAATCTCATTGAAGAAAATTAGAAAAGAAATTACAAAAATAAAAAAAAAACATTAAATAACATTACAAAAAATTAAAAAATTAATTTTTTTAAATTAAATAAACAAAACTCTAAAATTAAGATTTGATATTTGTGCAATTTTTTACGAAAAATAAAATAAAAGACCATCGACAAATTCATAAAATTTAAAAAAATAAATATAAAAGAATCTCTGAATAAAATTAGAAAAAAAATACGTAATAAAAATAAAAGAAATTTCATTAAATAAAATTACAAAAAATAAAAATTAAAAAATTCTCATTAAATAAACAATACTTTCTACTTTCTATAAAATTACAAAAAATTATAAAAATTAGAAAAATTTCATTAAATAAACAAAACTCTCTAAAATTGAGATTTGACATTTGTGCAATTTTTGACGTAAAGTAAAATAAGAGACGATCGACAATTTTATAAAATTAAAAAAAATAGAAATAAAAAGTCTGAATAAAATTAGAAAAAAATAACAAAAATAAAAAATCTCATTAAATAAAATTATGTACTAAAAAATAAAAATTAAAAAATTCTCATTAAATAAACAGAACTTTCTAAAATTAAGATTAGAACTTTAGACAATTTTTGACGTAAAATAAAACAAAAGACTATCTACGAATTTATAAAATTAAAAAATCTCATTGAAGAAAATTAGAAAAGAAATTACAAAAATAAAAAAAACAAACATTACAAAAAATTATAAAAATTAAATTTTTTTAATTAAATAAACAAAACTCTAAAATTAAGATTTGATATTTGTGCAATTTTTACGAAAAATAAAATAAAAAAAGACCATCGACAAATTCATAAAATTAAAAAAAATAAATATAAGAAAATCTCATTGAATAAAATTACAAAAAAATATCAAAAATAAAACAAATCCCATTAAATAAAATAAAAAAAAACAAAAATTAAAAAATTATCATTAAATAAACAAAACTTTCTAAAATAAAAATTTGACAATTGTGCATTTTTTTATGAAAAACAAAATAAGAGACGATCGAGCAATAAACAAAATTTCTAAAATTACGAAAACTAACGAAAATTTAAAAAATTCCTGTTAGATAAACAAAAATTTCTAAAATTAAGATTTGACATTTGTGCAAAAGACGATCTAGAAATTAAAAAAAATTGATAAAATTACAAAAGTAAAAATTTGAGAAAAAGTTGAGTTCAAAATCGGTAGGTCTACCGAATTACCGGTAGAGTTGGCAGCACTGATCAACAATGTGGACTTAACTGTCAGTTAGTTACTTTAGTTTTTGTCGGCTTCCGGCTTTAGTGATTTCTTTGTTGCCAATAGTAAACCTGAAACATCACTAACAAGTCGTCAATCAAAATACATATTTAAAAATTTATCTATTTTTTTTCTTCCTTGGAAATATCCACTTTTACCCACGTATTTTTTTTACCCGCAAGGTTGCTCAAATTACCCGTAACTCGGGTAATTGCCCGCACATTGGCAACCCTGGTCAACAACGTGGCCAATCAGCGTTGTCTTACGTCACTGGTCGAGTTCGTGACGTGTGTTTTTCCGAACACCGCCCATTGTTGACGACGACATCGATAAAATGCAGCCAATTAGCGGCGCTTTACGTCATTGGCTGAGTTCGTGACGTGTTTCTCTGCTGTTGATGACGATACTTAATTTACTTAAATCACTTTCGTTGTATTTATATTTTGACGTGCTTGCCAGGTAGAAGGAAATCAATTCAATGATAGAAGAGTTGATATATTCGGGTGTTTTCCTTTTTCGTAAAAGCAAGCATTAGCGTGATTAAAAAAAGTGTTTCATAAAACATTTTCTTACGAGGTGACTAAAGATATGTTTGTAATTAGGCACACCCCTGCCTGCGTTTTCTGCTTATCTCTAGAACTTTATTTCGTGCGAAGTGCGCGTAAGTGTCGCTTTATTGGCCATTTTTATAACGCACTTGCAGTAATGAATGAAATTTCTCGTATATTACAAACGCAAAATTGCCACAAATTTCTCACTCGAAACTTTACGAGTGTTTGAGAGCAACAAACATTACTTCATTTTAGAGGATGTGTACGTACTGCAAATACGGACGGTAATAGAACGAAAATGGAACAGCAATGACCTGTGTCAATTTACTTGTCACACTGTTTGGCTTGAGAAAATTGTATACAGGGTGTGATAGAATCTTGAAAGAAACTACAAGAATTGTGTATGTTATACATCGTTTATGGTTATCTTGTATTTGGTTTGTAGGGTCAAGTGTAATACGATCGATTATTAGTTCTATTGCTTTTCTGCATTTCTATTAAATCACAAAGTCACAATCGCGTTTCACATTTTTCTTCTGATTAGGAGTTTATTTGTCGGTGAAGGTGTGTACATTAATACTTGTTTTGTTTAAACAATAAGTGAATTTGCTTTATCAAGTACAAAATCTTCTCAAAATTAGTTAAGTTTCGAGAACAGTTAATACTTTGTTACAACTGGGTGATTCGTTCACGATATTTTTAGGTTCTTGCATGAAATGTTTTGATCTATACTTAACTAAATGTTTTGATTTTGTTGAATTAATGCGTTTTTTTTTTTTTTTAGGAATCTTGATAATGTTCGCGTTCTTGGCCAGTTTCACGTGGATGAACGTTATGTGCTACGACATATGGTGTACCTTAGGGTAAGCAGAATTTATTTTTAGCTCGTGTCTGATATGTAATTAAGTGTCCACTCAAACAATTCCCAACTTTTTACTGCATGCTACAAATAATGAGTTAAACGAGTTTTTTCAAAGACTTCTACATAAATTACTTACTTAACTTTGGCTTTTTTATTAATTTTTTTTTTAATTTCATGAAGTGAGTGGCCAAAGTTTGGCCAACATATTCGAAACTCCCTCTATGTATAGTAAAAAAAAAATCTTTTTTTAGTTTTGCTTACTTAAAGAACATTTGCCGCAGCTGACGCTCTTGCGGCAAATAAATGGGGTCAGCTTTATAAAATCTTTGTTTGATTTGTAAATATTTACACAGAGTGTAATTGTTAAAATCTGTTTGCTTTTATATGCCTCGCAATTAACGTGTTGACTATATGTCACGCCTACGCACAGAAGCCGGAAGAAGTTTAGAATTTCTTCCTCTGAAAAGTCGTAATGTTAGGGCTCACATTTCTCTGCACAAATAATTTATGTTACCTTGTCTTTTTTTAACATAATTTAAAATTTTATACATTATTTGTTCATTTAATAATTCGGTAGCATTACTCCCATTTGATTTACAAATTTTCCTTTTTATACCACCCGTGCCGAATGCCACAAAGTGCGTTTCCGAAGGTTTGGGCCCAAAGATCGATGTTCCAAAGTTGTCAGCATCACATTTTATGAGCGAGCACTTTAATTGTTTTGAATGAAACACGAACTGTTGTGTAGCATTCTTAAGTAAATTCAAACAACTTGTTTTTCATTTCTCAGCATGGGATTCCCTCTAGTAAAACGTTAATTTTCCATAAGTTCCATCGACCCAGAAAGATTTTGACCTGCAAGCTAAGCAGACGTTGGTGATTCATGCTAGACAACTTCGGCAGCGATTAAGCCGTACTTGTGAAATGCTAACTAAACAATTTTGTCAATTAAATTTAAAAAATACGAGCGTTAAATTTTGTGTAACTTCAAAAGTAAAAACGAATTTAGACAACATGTGCAGTACGTGTTTAAGTGATAAATATTTACAGTTCCGTGAAGCTTCGATGTGCAGCTGGTAAAAGTGGCACCAATCGGAAGCTTGCCTGGTACAGCCTGTATGCTTGGTCGATTCCAATTTTGATTATAACCCTGACAGTATTTGATCATTTTTATTGGATCCTTCCGGCGTACCTTCATCCACATATTGGAGAGCAACGATGTTTGATTGAAGACAGACGAAAAAGTAAGATTCCCCGTTATTTTTAATAAAGAAAAACAAATAACTAACCGACGCAAATTAAATTTGTAGATTTATTAGTGATATTACAATAAAATTAGGAAACGATCTGAGACGGATTATTTGTGTCGGCTGTTTATTTCGTTTAACCGCAAGATATTTTAATAAATTCCAGATTATTTCAGTTTTTCTAAATGAAAACGTCATAAATATTTACATGTTGAAAGAAATAATTTGGAATATATAACGCATTTCCAACGTAATAAATTTGTTTGGTTACTTCTTGCTTGCAGAGGGTAACTACGGATATTTATTTTATCTCATTGTACCATGTGGAGTGCTGATATTTTTCAACTTGATACTCTTCGTAAGGACGGTTCATTATTGCCTGAAAGTAAAATCAGAAATAAATTCCATGAAGGACAGTCCTTATGGCGAGAAGAAAAAGAAGAAAGAGTTCTTGAAAATTCAGAAAGAAAGGTACGTAAATTAAAAAAAATATATTTCTAGGTTATTAATTTGTTATAATTAAAAAAAAGAATTTCTTAAGCTCAATTAGACGTTGCGATTTTTCTTATAGCTAATTTTTTCACAGATTGTGCAGTGAAAAAAATATTTGTAAGAAAAATACACCGACTATAAATAAAATATGAATAACAGTGTACGTTATACACTTTTATTCTATTTTGCTGCATCATAACAGCTGTGCAATTAAGAATTTTTTTTCTAACGTACATGTTCAGATACTATTACTTTCTTTGATGTGACTATACCAAAGCGTTGTGCCATATTTAAACAAGAAAAGATCACAGATTTTAATCGGAAATGTCTTTCGTTTTGGCAGGCTGACACTTGGCTAATATCAAAATAGCATTTCTTCATACCACCGAATAACATGTTTGTCGCATTTGCTTCTGTGAAAATAATATAGGTGCTCAAGTAAACTATGAGGGAACTATAACTTTTTGGGCTTATTGTTTATTAGGTCAAGATGAAAATATAAACAAACAGCACAAAACTAAAACGAGAGTAATAATCCGACGTTCCGACGTTTCGATAGCGAAGTGTCGCTGTGTTCTTCAAGGGATTGTTTTGAGAAAGACAGATCGCAGAATAAAAGTTCAATCGTTTTAATCTGTTGATTGGAGAATCGAATTTAAAGCAAATTAAAATTGGAACTGTGTAATCGAATTCTAATTTCCTCATTTCGTTATCACTATTTGGACTCGAAACGTCGAAATTGAATTACCTACGTCCTGGAGTGGTTTAATTAAAAGATCATCTGGGATTTGGAATAATTAATCAGTTTATGGTGAACGCAATGCCGAAACCATTCTTCATATTCCAAGAAACACTAATTATATATATCAGAGAGTTGTTTAACCAATAGAACAGAAATTCATTATTATTATTATTTTTGTATTATTTATTATAATCTATTTTACATTAAAGTTACAAGTTAACTTTAACTACCAGCATTGATTATAAGAGTATATTCTTATAATATACTATACTCTATAATATATATATATATATATACTATAATATAGTATACTCTTATAATCATTGCTACCAGTTTATTCCCATAGTAATGATTATGAAAACAATTATTCCTATGGCAATAAACTGAAGGTTAATGTTGACTTGTGATTGAAAAACTGGCCCTTAGTATTTCAGTCATCATAAAATTATTCGTCGTTATGGGAGTACCATGGATACACGAAACTATTTCATCCACCTATCCAGTCGAAGGCAACACGTTCCTGGAAGTACTGGGAATCGCTTTAGATACCTTCAATTCTTTACAAGGTAATTTGATTAGGTTTAGATTCATGCTGATATTACACTAAAGGTGACACAATAATAAATTAAATTTAGTATGAGCATAGCGAGATCTGAACGAGTGACATATCAAACCCAACTAAAAACTAAGTTTATAATAAAGATCGGATCGCGTCCCAGCTTTACGACGTTCCTGCACAAATAAATAGGGCGAAATATTGACATATAAATTTAACTGAAACGGGATAGTTTTCTGATAACGTATTTCTTGATTGATTGCGCCTTCGGGCTATAACGAGTACTATATGATATAGTATATAAATTTTCAGGATTCTTCATCTTTTGCATCTTTATGTTGAAGAAGAAAATTATATACGCCGTGGCTTTGAAACTGGGCATCACGAAAGCCATAAGGAAGACATCCGCCAGTTCCAGCGCAACTTTAACCACCATCAGCAGCAGAAGGCACACCGTTAGTTATTCCAGACAGAGCAGCGTCCAGAATGATACCTCACTGTGCGGTGCAAAAGCTAATGGGATGGATAACAAACAAAATTCGTCACGTCTCAATGCCGTGTATGAAAACATGGAATGGGAATAACTAAGTAATATTCTTGACTGAAGGAATGTTAATTAAATTTCAGAATCAGAGTTTCGATTTGATTATTGAAAAAGAGAGCTTTTGATTATTATTGAATAGAGTTTGTACGTGACACACTTAAGATGACTTTAATCAAAATAATCAAAGGCTAAGAAAATAAACATCTTCCAGAAGGTACTTACTTGCATATTACTTTTGAGTATAAAATTTTTTACTGTCGTTGAATACAAAGCACATCTTCTTAACAGCAATCCTTGGGCAAAGTTTGCAAATTACTTTTGACTAGAGTTTTCACATTGTATGTTATAATGAAGCTTATCTCAATCATGTTTTCTCATTCTACGCTAAACGTATAAAAAAAAAACTTAATACATGTAATAGTATGTGTCAATAAAGAATGAACTAATCCTTGCTTGTACAATTTTTGTTTGTCTCGTCGCTTTTTATATCTTGAATACTTTCTACTTTGAAGATTGAAAACTGAAACTGAGAGAAATTCCTGTGAGATTACAGGAAACGACAGTTTTCCACATTTTATACTGAGCAAGGCGAAAGCAGTTCTCGCATTTCAGCAGGAGGATTCAGTTTCTATTAGGAGCTTTCGCTTCAAGATGTCGCACCGATTACAAACATTGCTGAAAATTAGATTGCTTAAAAGGCAAATACACAAAAAAAGGACTTATAAATATGGAAGTTCTCGTGGGTGTATATTTACTTAGTACTCAAAATGTTTTTTTTGCTAAATAACGTTTTTGAAAAATACATACTTTCATAAAACGAACGCTTGAAATATTCAAATTTTGCTCCTGTGGAGATAGAACCCTAAAAAGGGTTAATATTAATATACATAACGTACGGGGGTAGTCAATAAGTCAATACCTACATGAGTAATTCTTAAATAAAGTAGCTAGTTTTTCTTACAAAAATTTTGTTCTATTTTGTGAGGAAACAAATAATCGAGAAAGACCAACATTGACAGGGTTTTCATTAAGAGCGTAACCGTGAACTGTTGATAGAGCGAGAGCGGCGGGCGTAAAAACAAATTCCACTTAATGAGCTTTCGTAATAATTCCATTTAATTAATTTTTAAGTCCGCTCAGCACCGTCGCCCCGGCCAGATTCGTACGAAAGTAAGAACGAACGATAGCTTAGGGACATTTAATTACGGAGTTTCCTGACAGTTTTATTGGCTAATCCATCGAGGAGCAGGTCTCTTAACGTACCTACATCGGCCCGCTTCCGATCCTCTATTTGGTCGTCGGTATTGCTGCTGTCTGAAGCCCCCCCATCGAAAGGTAGATAAAATTAATAAGAGATAATTTGACGCCCCTCATAAAACGTTTCAAAGGAAAATTTGACATCTTAAAGTAGTACACGAAAAATAATAGCGATTTATATTAAAAGAAAGAACTCGTCTTCTTCAGTTTGCCTGCAACTTTTTCCATATATTTTTTTCTCTATTAGGTATAGATATAACCAATACATAACCCACTTGCAGGTGATTATCTTGATATCTTTAAGCAATGATGTAAAGATTCTTATGCGCGTCAAGTTCTTCGCCTATTGCTTTTCCCCACTTATCTGCATCTTCTCTAGTAATTGCTTCTTCATACGTTCTTGAAGTTCTTCTTATCGATCTGGTTTTGTTAATTGATGACGATCTCTCAATTTGTAATTTCGATTGAAAACTTCATCCTCTGGTACATGGCTATCATTTCTTTCAGCTTCTTCATTCACTTCAGATTGTTCGTTAACTTCATCCTTAAGAATGTTTACTGGAGGAACTTCTAAAAATGGTACTTCATCTGCAGCTACAATATTATTTCTTCTAAATTTTGAGAAAACAACAACTTTTGAAATCGTAACACTTCTTGTTTGGGAATTGTATAATCGATAGTTTTTAGAATCACCCTAATAACCAATAAGTATCATCTTCTGAAGTTTAGCATCAAACTTTTGTCGTTTAATTTTAGGAATATGCACAAAAACAGTCTCACCAAAAATCTGAATATGACTTATATCATTTAGTCCAATAGTCCATCCTAAAAATATGCGACTTTGCTTTCCCTTCGATTTTCTCGAAATTTATTCATTATAGAGATAAATTCACAAAGAAACTTTTCTTTCTTTTCCCGACATCTACCCACATATCAAGCTTGATGCACCTTCAATGAAACACCCAGTACAAGCTCCCACTGAGAGTAAATTTTTATTTAAATTTGGCAGAAAAAGCACATTTTCTATTCTACTATATTCATGCTTATTCACATAGTATTAAGGGGGGATTACAATTACTCACAATAATTTGTTTCTTATTTAAGATAAATTGATGATCAATACTGTTACGGTATAAATCGAAACAAGGGGCATAGCTTAAATATTATATTAGAAATATGACTAGACAAACATTAATTATACAAATATAATTAAAATACTCACATCCTTAATTCACAACACAAATCAAAGTACAAGAAGTTACACGCTGTACTGACAGCTGATTATAATCTTAATCTTTTTATGTAGATCGCGGGGTTTTTATAGGAAGTGCAACTCGAGCAATTCCGAATTCTAACGAAACCGGAAAGGTACGACAGAATACGAGATACTTTAAATCCGTTTTAACTTGTTCAAGGTTTACCGCCTGCAGGTGTCAAGGTTCCGTTGTTTACGTTGACGAGTTGCATTTTCTCTTATCTCAAGTTTGCTAAATAAATCCAATGCATGAATTTACTTGCATCTTGTCACAATATTCCCCCTCGCAAAAAAAAAAAAAAAATTTAAAACAAACAAATCATCACGTACAAAGAAGTGCTCAATTGGAACAAATGTCTTATAAAATGTATCTTATAACAGAAAATGAATAAAAATAATTATATACAGGGTGAAGAGCAAAAATTATAAACTTGAGAAGTAATTGCGGGGTCAATTTCTTACTGGTCGGTACACTTAACGCGACGATGTCGGTGTCCATTACTTTCGTCGTTCTATGTTATCTGATTGGGCGGATTCTGGACTCGATGGTGTGTCGCAGGGTGCGAGAGTGTGTAGGTTTTACTTGTGGATTCCTGCGACTAGCGTTAGGACTACCGTCGATGATCGCGTTGATCGCAGTCTTCGGAACATCCAGTATTTGTGTCGATAGTTCGGATTTTTCGATAGCGATCTATGGTGTCGGTGTTACGGATAAAGGAGGCAGAGTTTCCCGGCTAGTTACGACGTTTTCGGCAGATTCTACGGGTAGCCGGAAGTAGGTTTGGGTGTGGTGGAGAACCAGTTGGGCTGCTTGGGCGACGGGGTGGACCAAAACGACCACAGAGCCGCGATGTTGTTGGCGTGGCACAGAGACTCGAAGAGGTTGTTGTAGAACGACCAGGGTCTCCTCAACCTGGGCCGTCAGGGCTGCAACGTCCAGAGGTCGCTGGTTTGCGTCATTTGTGGTCACTGTAGATACGGAGCCCTTATCGCAACAGGGAAGTCCCGTGGTACTTTTTATACCTTCGATAAATTTTTGTATATGAACTGTGCCTTGATCTTCAACATTACATTCTGTACCACCCCCAGGTATCACTTTTTCACCTCTGGTATTATGGAACTCAGAAAACCAGTCCCGTCGATACGTCATGTGTTTCGATGCACCACTGTCCAACAACCAAATATCATTTGTGTTGGGACGAAGAAAATTTGCTGCATCCGTTGATTCAATGACAAAGGCATTGTCAGTCTCCTACCTACCTGTAGGCCAGCAAATTAGTGCGAGGGACTGACGTTTCTCCAGCACCACTCGGCAAAGCTCTTGGAGAAGGGAGGTTCGACGTAACCCCAAAGCAAAAGGTGTGCAAAGTGAACAAAATAAAAATCACCAGCTGAACATTTAAATTGCTCAAAAATTTGGTAAAAATAATGTAATAAACAGAGTTAAAAAAAGGGACCCAAACGGGGTCCATTTATACGAACACGCAAAAAAGTAAATAATTTGACAAGTTAGAAAACTTACGCCAAACAGATCTGTTCTTCGTTTACAATTAACTTAAACGAATTTAACTATACACCGCAAAATGAGAATAAAAATAGCGACGCCGGGGAAATTGAGCCAACCCAAACGGATAATTAAAGAAAAAAGAATAATTGAAGTAAATCCGACCTATAATCAGGATCCGGCGTAATGACACTCGGCTGTCAACAGCGTCGGAGCGCCCTTTCGCGGTGGTTAGCGCCGTAAGTCAGTGTAGCAACGTCACCAAAGTAGCGTCGTTTTGCAGGAGGAATCCACTTTCATAGGGGGGGTAGGCCGGGTTGCGAAACTTCGATCGGTACAAAAGCCGGAAACCAGCCTTTTCTTACGTCCTCAAGGGTTATCTCGGTTATACCAGATAGGTAAAACTACCACAGGATCTCGAGCTAGAAGCCTGATGGAAGAAAAATATACGCGTTTTGCTTCGACACAGACCCAAAATGGCCACAGACATGCTTTTCGTTTTAACAAGCTTGTAATTCCCTCACGTACGTTTGCAAATCTCGGAGAAATTCCGATTCTTTCTTCCTTCACAGAATATCGTGAAAAAGGAGTACCAAGATAAGAATCACAAATACACGAGCCGTACGCTGGGAGTTCTAAAGAGAAACTGACGGCGAGCGAACTTCTCGTTCTTCCCCTACCACAAGTTCAGACAGGAGTCGTTAGGATTGAAAACAGATTTATCTAGTAAACCGAGTGAAATGGAGATATACAGTATGCCTAAATAACAACGCATAATCTATCTGACGCAATATTGCACAACGTTATGAAATGCGACGATCGGCACGTAGGCCGTTTGGCCGTTAGATTCCCAAGTTAACTTAAATGAATTTTTCAACCGTAACAATTTTTGAAACTTGTTCGTTTTTCTTCATTCTTAAAATGTGATGATTTCTCTTCTATGTCGGGACGTTTCTTCCGGCATTGCCTTGCAATATGACCAGGTTTGCTGCAATAAAAACAAATAGTTTTCTTCTGTTGTTGAGGATTCTGTTTCCAATTCTTTGTCTGAGAAGATTCATTGTGAGACTTAAAGTTCATTGTAGAAAATGCTTCATTTATATCATCAACTGTAGACATACGCAACTCTTCCTTAATCAAACGAGATGTTAAATTTTCGATGGGTTGTTTGTCAGTGTCTATGTTATCCCAAGCAGTAATAAATGCGTCATATTTTGACGGCAAAATTTTTGCCATAATTGTCACTTGAGAAACTGTCTCTTCGACGTTTGTCAAACGACTTTCCAAATTTTCTATTTTCACTTCCAATCAGTTATTACATGTGTGGGCCCATAACCTCTTAAATAAAACAGCTTTTCTTCTAATAATATATTACTTTTTCTTTAATGTGTCGAAGCACTCTAAATTTATAATTTGTCAATAAGTAATAACTAGGTGTTGACAGGAAGAGCAATTTAGAGAAATTTGTTAGCTTTAATTTTATCTAGCGTCTACATTTCTAATTTTTTGTGAATCATGTTAATTTTTGTTGTTTCCATTTTATAGCTTCTTGAAATGAAGACGTTAAGCAACGGAGGATATCTAACTTGTCCCTTCGAAAACATTCAAAGCTTGATCTTTGATTATACAAGAAAAGCAACTGATCTATGGTTGTTATTAATTGATTTGCTCTAACCACATTTCATGTTGTACTTCCATTGATTACATCATCATTTCTATGTCCAAAATATTGATGGGCTTTTGTATTTTACGTCCTTGCTTTCCACAATCTGAGATGTCGTATACATGCTACTAATAATGGCTTTTGTTATCAGAAGCGGCTAATGTGTCTGGTTTTATTACTATTATAAAAAAAATTAGGAAGTCGTCATAGCCCGGATTGTGATGCTTAAACGTTGGATGACGACTTCTTGGAGTAAAAATTTTCCATCCCTTTGTCGCTAGGGTCTTTTCGAATAGATTCTGCGGAGTGTTTTCCTCGCTCATTAGCATCTTTGCCCTGCACTGTTATATACGCAGGCGTTTTTTCGCGCCATTTTAACAAAATAAATATTTCCGCAGGTTGTCTACTTTCGAAATGAATTATTTTAGAACAAAGACGATTCGTGAATCAAGGTCACGTGATCGTTTCAATTTCGGATAATTACCGAATGTAGATATCGTATCAAGTTATTGCTTCTATCATTATACTCCTCCGTGTATATGTCATAAAGGAATAAGAAAGTAAATATATTTGTTTGTGATTATGATTGAAAAATTGTGCCTCATTTTCTTTACGTCCTACCCTTTCACTCTTCAATTAATTTTTTTAGAATAAAAACCAGGTATTTCTGCGTAATATAATTTAACGCACAGTTCGTACTTTTGTAAGAAGAGTAATATGTTCGCCGGAAAAAAAAATTAATGAAGTCGGCGTTATAATTTTTGACATAAAAAGGAACGTTTCCATAAAGCTGGGGAAACTTTCGGGATTCTGCTTTTTGCGCGTCTTATCTGCTAACTAATTAATTTCTCGGCGGTTCTCAATCATTGAACTTTAACGTGATCAACTTTCGCTGAGCTACGCTCCACAAAAAAAAGAAAATCTGCAAAGCCTACTAACTCTCAACTGCTTGAACGTAAAGAATAGTTTAGCGCGCTCGGTCAAGTAGAGCGTAGCCTCGTACGTGCTCGGAAGAAGGGTCGAAGGGCGAACTGGATGGTTGTGGGGTATAGTATCCTATGGCAGATAATATCGATTGAGCACGTGCGCTTGCGTAAGGACGAAAGGATGTGCGCTACACTCAGCATCCTGGTCCAGCCCGGGCTCTGCAGTAGTCGGGGTTCGAATTGGAAAGCGCGAGTTCTACGCGCGCCGCCTAGCGGGAAATTTCGAAACATCGCAACATATTGCACGTTATCGAGTTGAAAAACTGCACGAAACTTTTATCGTGAGAAATTATTTTTTATTTAAATTGTACGCTGGTTTCTGACCATCATCACACGAACAATTAAAAAAAAATTATTTAATTCAAGTCTGAAACGGAAAAACTTTTAAGTGATGGTTAAGTTTATAAGTGATTCTTACGTGGATAATTTTTTGCTGGCATGGTAAGTTTTAACTTATCAAAAGGAAAAGTGTTTTGCATTTGAAATAGGGCGTCGTTAAAATAAGGATACAACGTAAAGGTGGTTTTTAATTGAACGTTTGGTGAATTTGTTCTCACAAGATAACCAAGGATCGCATCGCGCGAAAGCTAACGACATATTGTAATTGCCTGCCGGATTAAATACGTTGAGTTTAATCATAGTCAGATGAAAATTACCTCGCAGCGTGTAATGTAATTTTAAGCTTGTGTGGTTAAGGCGGCGCAATTTTCTGCCGTTAACGTAATCCGTAATACGTATTTAATAGTTGAGTCGGCAACTTAGACAGGCGTTCAATTTTAAACACTTCGTCGCAGTTTTACATCAGCGGCGGCAGCCCCCGACCCCCCTCTACGCCCTTGTTTTTCAATTATCGTTTAATTTCCTTTCACCGAACTCTATAACACATTTTCAGGAATAATTAATCTGCGTGATAGAAGTTAAACTGCTCCAGTTTTCAAAGTTGAGATGAAGCGCAACGAGGATAATAAAATTTGAAACGAAGAAAACGATTATTGTTATTAATATTCATCTTAAAATAAAGAGGTAATTTGAAGAATAAAAACTATTCTATTCTTTACTACCGAAAGCAAACTGTGGAGATGAATTTAGCGATTCTTTCACGACAATCGAAGCCTAGAAAAAAAAATTATCCCAACTCGCCTTTTTTTTTCTCCCAGCGGCAATATTTAAAACATTTCTTATGAAACGCACACAGTCAAATGGACGGAACTGACCCTTTCTCTCTCCCGCGGCGATATTTGAAACCTTTCTTATCAAGTTTTGTAAGAGGTGGCTATCGTAACGTGAGCCAATTAAATCTGAATATTTCTGTCCCAGCGACGAGTAGCTACCGACAGATGACAGATGGATGCAATTTGCATTATTTCCACTATTTATTGTTGAGCCAGCGGTTTCATAGCGGCGCGGGTCGCGATATCTGCGGGAATTCTCTGCGAAATTCTATGCTTCAAACGGGGGATTCACACGGTCTCAAGTCATGTTTTGAATTTCATCTCTGCAACGTTTCGTTTTAAACACAAAAATTTGCTTCTTCGTTTCGATTGTGTTTCAAGTTATTCCTCGCGCGTCGAAACTTTAATTTATTTTCTAGTAAAAAGAAAAGAAAACAATGAATTTCTTACAATACGAGCAATCAGTCAACGAGAAACTGTAAAGATTCCGTGCGCGAAGAACGTTCTGGCCTGCCACGATTGAAAAATAAACTCGAGTGTTCTCCGCGCGGCATTACGGCGAACACTTTTGCTGAAACGAGCAACTTTCGAGTTTTTCGCGACGATAAATCGGCTCCCGAGACGTTCTCAAATGAATTTCATGCTGTAATGTAATTATTAAATTGTAAGTGGAACGAGCGAGTTCAGGAAGTTTCGAAGCACTTTGCCGCTTCTGGTATATGTGATAGTTCGAGGAGTGTGGCTCGGAAACAGAGATGGTTTTTAATTTCTTTCGCCGAGATCTTATTTTTTTTTGTTGCCCAGGAGCATCAAGTTATAATGAGAAAAGTGATTGATAATGATGCTACTTAGACAAAGTTAACGTTCAGTAATAGCTTGGTGTTAACAGCAAGAGCAGTTTTCAGAAAATTCTCTTGCTTTCATTTATAGCTTTTTGAAATGAAGATGTTAGGGTCCCTTCAGAAATGTTTAGTTTTATTATTACTATTAATACGAAGTCGTCTTAGCCCGGATTATGATGCTTAATGGGGGATCTTAAGTCCGATGATTTTCGGACCTAAGACGACTTCTCGGGGCAAAAATCTCTTTCCCCTCGCCGCGCCGCTATGGTCTTTTTGGTAAATTCTGCGGAGTGGTTTAAACTATTTTCTCGTTTAGTAGCGTCTTTGCCCTGAAGAGGCCGCGCCATTTTAACAAAATAAATATTTCCGCAGTTTACAAGAACAATTCGTCTATGGTTGTCGTATCTGAAATGTCGTATACATGCTGCAATTTTCTGATTATTTTTGTATTAAATAGACCAAGGATTATACAATACTAATAATGGTTTTTATTATCATAAGCGGCTAATGTGTTTAGTTTTATTACACATCAAGTTATTGCTCCTATTATTATTAACACCATTAATGACACAGAATGGCGTCCATAATTTTTATTTATAGAGGCGTAAATGGCCCCATAAAATATTCTAATTAAACGCGAGAATGTTTGAATTTAATCCGGGGCCTGAAACGTCGGAGCTTAAGGATTAAGCCTGCGGTGAATACGTTACGATCTCCTTCACCGGAGAGATAAAACCAACAATTCGTCGAATCCTATCTGAGACCTATCTCCTCTGACGTAATTATATTTAATTAAGTAAGGATCTAGACAGCTCAACGTTTCGACCTAATTCGCCCATCTCGGGAGAAAATATGTTTGGAGTTTTTTTTTTGCGAGCGAGCGAGGTTATTCCAGTATCTGGAAGAGCGCTATCTTACGTTTGTATTAAGCTCGTCGGTTATCTTAAATCTTCGATAAAGGTATTCGTTCTGCGATTTCTATGCAAAGCGAGGTTAAGCTGAGATGTAAACTCTAAATTGGTAACTAAATTGGGGTGGTAGGTGCAGGGGGTAGAGAAAGGCATCACGTGTAGACAATTTGCATTGCGTTGCTTCTATCTCTTTCATACATAGGTCGGAATGTCTATGTTAGGTTTAATCTTTTTTTTTCATTTTGGGTGATAGTTCCAGTTATATCTCCAAAATAATTATTCTGGGATCGTTACTGTACATGCTCATGCAGGCAGGCATTTACATTGTGTGCGAGTGACATCCTAATATTTCCGCCTCTTCTAATAATGCGCCCTGCATTCACAGCTCGAGGGATTTCGTTGCGTGCGGTAAAATCCTTCGTCGTTTGTGCGTCATGCTGTCACCACCATGACAACCGCCCCATTACGAATAAATGGCGTAGGTGCTCTTAACGTGACACAACGGAATGTGCGGAATTGCCTGGCTTGTGCAATTAAATCTGATCCAATTTGCAACCGTAATTCCGATAGTGCCCCCGGATTAATTTGTTGATCACGCCAGTTATTTCGTCGGCCAGAAACTGAGATCAATTGGAACGAATTAACGAGAAAGCTTTTAGAACGGAATTCGAACTGTTCCATATTTTGAACTAGTCCTATTTTACGTTAACTATCAATGACCTATCCTAATTCAGTCCTTTTTTCCATAGCACCTCTTGCTACTTACTTGAAGGACAGCAAATTGTAGAAATTTTCCAACAAAGTCGGCCAACTCGTGGAGATGGGTGTGGGTTGTACGTAACCCCGGAGCAAAGGGGAAATAGAACATAAATAAAATAAAATCACTAGCTGAGTACTCTTGTTGTTGTGTTGGTGTTGCCAATTGCGTCACTACGTAAGATGGCGTCAAGATGTTATGTCACGTTGACTTGTATCGTCTACGGTCGAGTCCAATTCCAACGGGAGAAAGGGGTGGACAGCGATGTCTTGACCTTTAGCAGCTAAGGCTTCGCTTACGGTTTTTCCACTTAACGGTCGGTCTCAAAGAGTAACGCCCTTTGAGACCGACCCTTGAGAGAAGAAAGAAGTAGTCAGAAAGGGGTATGACTACAAGCCTAAATAGCAAAAGAAAGACGCGTGTTACAAACCGAAATACACACAAAAACTCTACCTGTTCTTCTCTCGCTGCAACAGGCTTAGAAAAGCTTATCAGAAAGCTCGTATTGCTTAACGTGCACCTAAGCAGATCTCGGAGTAAGTAACTTCCGTTTCAGGCTTCGATCAAAGGATTCAAATGATCAAGGCACAAAATCGTGGGCACTTGTGCACGTCAAGACTTAAGAGCGTTGAGGAAAGAACACGCGCAGACTAAATAGATCGGGGCGGAATTGTTACGAGATAGACTCTGTTTTAACCGGGCAAAAGAGTGAAATAGAACACCTCCTATGGGTGAAGATTACTGCAGCCGAACAAAATCACCTCACGGGAGTCACGTAGGCACAAACGGACCTTTCGAGTTCCCACGCAATACAGGGTGACTGGCAATACTGAAAGTGATTAAATAAATTTTTCACCCGTTAACACTCTGACGTTATAAAAAAACTTTGCACTCAGATTCAAAATTTCATTCATTCTTATGTGTCCGGGCGTACCGAAATTTACGTTTCGAGAATAACATAAATTTTAAATTCTTGGAGAACGTTATATTATAAATTTGAAGTTAAAAATCAAACAAAATCTTATTTAATGAACAATATCATAAATAAAAAAACACATCTGCCAATACTTTATCAATATCGTTTAAAATACTTATACATTATCGTTATCTAAGTAACATTTACGTAATACGTATAATTTATATATTTAAGGAATGGTTGGCTTATAATTTTTTTTTCTCTAAAAAGAAGGAATAAAATATGAAAAATTTAATTTCACGACAACCATGTAATAAGCTCAATCTCAAAATTTTGTGTACACCGAATCTGCACTTTGTTTTATAATCTGTGTTAAATTCTAAGTGACAGATAAGTTTTCAAAACAAAAATTTATTTTTATCTTTTAAGAGATTGCATTCTGTGATAAGATTAAAAAAAAAAAAAAAAACTAGCAATTAGTTCATCTACGTTGTAAAATACAATTTATTGTTTTTGTTTAGATATATTCTTGGAAACTGAATTTTAAAAATATAAAATTTGAATTGCCATTCAATATTACAAAAATTTTAGCAGCACATGTGGAATTATTTCCAATTTTAAGAACCTCAAAGCAAGTTGTATGCGACTCAAGTAACTAAATGGCAGAGTATTAAAAATAAAGAAACAAATTAGTAAAACGGAAGAAGAAAAGCAGATGAGTTGGAGACAAGTTTTGCTTTAAATAGAAGAATGTTTAAAAGGAGACAATAATTTAAATCTAAAACTATAGAAATGCAACTGTAACTAATCATTATAAGCGAAGGAAAATCTTGCTAAAAATTCACTAGAAAAAATTAGTGTAATTCAAATACATAGAAATTTACAATAAAAGTGGAATAAAGGGAGACCTTAAGAAGTAGAGCAAGAAGAAGGGTACGGTTTATATAATATGACTTCAGTTTTGGACAAAAAACAAAATTATAAATTTATTGCAAAACGGTTTTGAGTGCAACCCAAATTATTAAAAAATTGCAGTTTAGAAAAATCCAAATTGAGTTGAGACAAATTTAGAAGAGCGTAGGACATTGAAGAGAGATTTTATTAAAAGCAAATCAAATTTATTATATTCAAGCTGTACATATTTTTAATTAAAAATTACTGATATTTTTGTTCTCTGAAATATTCCTTCTTCTTATTCCTTCACATATTTTTCTTTCTTTGATAAAATTTGTAAACAAAATAATCATATATTGATCGATTAAATAAATTTTGGTATTTTATAAACAAATATGAATACGAGTGACTGTAAACTATGAGAGGCTATAAACTAAGTAAATGAATTCAATTACTCGATAATTTTTTGTCGAAAATGATAATGTTTTGTAACAACTAAGAAAACAATACATGGGTCAAGAATCTCTTTTTTAATTAATCAATTTTTAATTTGAAAATCAAGTTATTTTCATTACAGTAAATTACATAGGAAATTCTTATAATAAAATTGTTGAAATTTGTCGATTTGCAATGGATTCGCTCGAAAATCGGCTGCAGGATATCAACTATTAGTATTACAACATTTTTGTTATCCTTTGGAGAATTATAAAAATTAAAACTTACGATTTATTTCGGGGTTTTTATTGGTCATGGACAGCAATCCAAAAATTTGCCATACACACATAGATTAAATCAACAAAGAGTCTACAATTTTGCGATTTTAAATTAGCATAATTTTAGTAATAATAATAAGAAAACATTTGCAGTAATCGTTCAAACATGAACAAACATGTTCAACATGATGATATAGAAAAGTGTAAAATTAAAATGTCCAAAAAAAAACAGTTTCTTTATGGATTTCGGTAGCATCACGTTATAAATCTTCTTGTGCTGACGTTTCGTCCTTCCTCAGGGTTGCTGCTCCTACTGATGTTCTCTGCTGCATCAAATTTATAAAATTAAGTTTACTTGTCTCCTTGCCATTCTTTTTGACATTGTCTAACGAACTATGAAATCTTAAATTTCAAAGAAATAATTTCTGTATCTCACCTCCTAGTTATTTGTCTAAGAAAGTCATGACTTTGTAGTTTCTTGTAAATTTTTAAAATTGCGAGAGACCTACACAATTACATTGATAATAATAATTATCCTAAACGTATGTATTTTGCATTACTATCTTATGGACTAGGTAACTACTTTGCAAGTTATGCTGTGTGAAGTTCTGTTTGGATGGTTCTAAGTTCGTGAGATGGGGAGAGTTAATGAATAAAGGACGAGGTTCCAATGAAATTATCCTGGTCACGTATCGCACCACTTTCAGACAGACGAGCGGAATTTTTCATGCATTATTCTGATGCTAATGCAGTGCAACTGAGGTAATGCAGGGCGAATGAAAACAATTCAGTTTAAAACGGCTATTTTGGTCGGAAGAAGAGCGTGATGATATCTATTTGCTGGCGATGAATGCAAAAAAGTAAAAGAAGAAAAAAAAACGCGCGCTATCAAGGATTTATATTGGAGCTCCTTCCTAAATATATTTTGCAACATTGTATATTTCGATCACGCTCATTTATACATAGGAGAAGTTACGATGCACTTTAAATCTTAAATCATTCGCAGACTCGGTAAATTCAAAGTGTCTTTTACGATGTCGTTTATAATTTACTTTGTTTAGCAGACGAAGCTTTTGATTTTCACGTATTTTAACTTTTAGACTCGAATTTAATTTATTTCATTTTTTTGTAGGTACATTAATATTTATGGAATATCGGATTACTTCAGAGAGAGCAAATTTTTATTTTTAGATCGAAGGGCTCGGCCGAAGCGAGTAATACATTTTCCATTGGCTTCGTAACTCGCCTCCGGCAAAGTTTAATTTCTGTTGGAAGTAAATTGATGTTTGTAAATTCCCCCGAATTGGTTCACATATAAACTACACTTTGCTAACAAACATGCATTGTAGATACGGCGTTGCCCATACGGGGGTACGGGGATAAAATCTCACCGCAGCTGTGGTTTGTCCTGTTGATCACTTCGCGAGTGTCAACAGACGTTACAAAGCACGAGATGATTTTCAACGATTTCATCTTTTTCTTCGTCGAACATGTTCCTTGTTTAAGTTCAGTATCAAACAACGAAGTATGTTTATTCTCTTTGACATTTTGTTATACAGAAATGTTATCATTATCATTTATCTTGATACGTCAGTCAGAACGCTTAGTAAAGGAATCCCTCAAAATCACAACAGTCGCACTCAATTCGGTAAAACTTTTGATACGTTCTACCATAAATTTGATGGTGATGACGAAACATATCACGTGATGGTGATTAACTTCATCTACAATTTTGAAACACGAGTTGCGATTGTACCTACACATAAATCCTCTCGATGTAAAATGAAAAAACACACAAAAGGAAAAAACACAGTTTAGTGTGTAGACAGTATATATCAAATGGAGCAGAGCAATGGCATCCATATTCTGTTAGTTTAGATTTTGAATGTCTTTTAAAAAAAATTAAAAACACAAAAATAAAAAATACAATATATCTTAACAAACACATACCAAATAGCTTTTGCTTTGATACACCTAACAATTTATTTTTAATAAACAATGGAAGTTTGAAAAATTTAATGAATGAGTTTAATGAAATACTAGTTCAAATTGGAAAAAAATATAATCAATATAGAAAACTAAATATGCCAATGATCATGACCAATGAAGATGTAGAAAATTTTGAAAACACAAAAGTCTGCCATATATGTAATAGTGAACTTGAAAAAGATAATAAAGTTAGAGATCGTGATCACTGTACAGGTCAATATCGAGGAACTGCTTGTAATAAATGTAATTTAAATTTAACTTTACCAAAGTTTGTTCCCATATGTATTCATAATCTAAAATACGATTCGAAATTATTTCTAAGATGGATTTTAAAATTGAGAAACATTTATGAAAGGAATAAAAAGAAGGATATAAATATAATTCCAAATACAAAAGAAAATTATATAACCTTCTCAGTCAAAGTAGTTGTTGATCAGTATAAACAAAGAAACAATTATTCAAAATGTATCAAATGTAAAATCGAATACAAAAATAAAATTGTAACAAAATGTGAAAAATGTAAATCAAAAACTAACATCAAACGAAAGAGTGACATGAATAACGAACTAATGGAATTGCGATTCATCGATACGTATAGGTTTATGGACTCAAGTTTGGATACTCTGGTTAAAAATTTATTGGGAATCAAAAAAGAAATGTATTGTTCAAAATGTCAATCTAGAAAAGAAATTTCAAATCATCAACTGCTTCCTATAGATGAAAATGATAAAATAAAATTGATTGCAAAATGTAAAAATTGTCATAATCAGGGTGAAATAAAGGAATTTAAAAAAATGTATTTCTTGAATGCATGTAATCTTACCACGAGGGGTAAGTTTGCTTTATAATTTTGTATGCAGTAAACAAACCGCCCTTCGTTTTCTCATACGAGTACTCACCAAACGGGAACCATAAAATGGCGTGCTTTTATGGGCCATTATGTTTTTTCTTTATCTTTATTCCTTTGCTTCGCGCAGATTCTGCAAATTGATCGGTATCTCCGAAGCGAATTTATTTATTAACCTCTTCAAGAAAGGGGAAAAAAAGAGTTTATGAAAAAGTTAAAGGAAACGAAATAAATTTGAAGTTTCAATCTATTAGAACAAAAGAAGAAACCGGAAACAAGTTCGAATATGTCCACCTGCAGATGAATCACGCTGTCGGCGCTTTTGTTAGCGCCGTCTGGATGCATATTTGTTTATCTTAACTTCGCTAAATGAATCTAATATTTTAATTTACTTTTATCTTGTCATAGTATCAAATAGCCGTAAACTGCACTGGATACTTGGCTAGTCAACCGATTGGGGTTTACAGCCCATCGGCGCAAGTAGCGAGTAATATACGACTGGACGGGCATTTGGAGACTTTACGTATGACACTCGGTGAAAACTACTTTCGGCTTCGGACTCGCTCACGACCATACGACTACTGGCTGTATGATACCTGTCGTAAAAGTCAGATGCCTTTTATATCGTTTATACCGGAAATTCCGGTTACGAAAAACCTTGCATGTGGGCTACTTGCCCTATGAAACATCGTGATTTTACTAAATCGTTCGCTATTATGCTTGCACAACGCTGGATTTTTTGATGAGTCACCTATGCAGCTGAAATTCTCCGTATTCTCAGTCCAGATGGCAAGGCAAGTCGTTTGTGTACGTTATTTATAGGTATAGGAATTTAACTTACGCTATGAACTGAATGATTTACGAAATGTTGGTTTCTTACATAGTCTTTAATTAATAACAAAATTTCTTTAACATTTCACAAGAAAACTTTAACTAAAACAGCAGCAACGTATTGATTTTCGATCGCTCCCTCTTTTGTTAAGTACAATCACAAAAACAGCCTTAACATTCCTATTTTAAAATTTACAAAAAAATATTATGTTAGAAGTCACACTAATTTTTATTGTAGTTTACAATGCAACTCATAAAAAAACAATTGAGCATCGCGTTTTCGTGATACACTTCAAACACGGCATTTTTTAGGTGCTCACCCTATATATTGTTGCATATTTGGATTCTTCATCGAATTCTAGCCTGAATTGATGGATCGCATGGTGGGTCTAGCGCAAATAGTTTTCGAGTTATTCCTTCAGGAAGCGTCGGACCAATCGAAACCCCCCTTGTGTGTGTGTTTGTGTGTGTCGATAATTCGTGGTGACAGAAACAAAACTCTCGGTATAACCGCGCTGATGATTCACTGCGAAATTTAACGCCGTAAACACTGAAATTTACATACAGGGTGTTGACAAAAAGTTGAGACGGTCTTATCTCAGTCGGTTTTGAAACTAGAAACAAAGTTTAAGTACGAAAGTTGTAGAATGTTTTGTGGGGTATCTAATGCCGTTCCCGCAAAAACAATTGAGCATCGCATTTTCGAGATACGCAACAAACTTCGCATTTTTTTAATGGAACACCCTGTATATTATCGCATATTTGGATTTCTCGTCGAATTCTAGCCTGAATTGATGGGTCGCAACAGGGGTCTAGCACGAGCGGTTTTCGAGTTACCCCTTCAAGAAGGCTTGGACCAGCCAGACGCCCCCGTGTCGAGATAATTCTTTGCCACAAAAACGAAACCCTCAATATATCTACTCTGGTGACTTATTCACGTCCTTCATGCGAATTTTGTGAAATTTATGCCATCAAGTGCGAAGTTTACGCACAGAGTGTTAACAATAATAGTTTCACTGTTCCTATTTCAGTAGGCTTTGAAGTTAGAAAAAAAGTCCATGTATAAAAGTTGTAGAATCTTCCACGAGGTGCCCATATTTGGATTTGCAATAAATCACTTGGTTTTGTCCACTAAAAATGCTGCCGTTAATCGAATTACATATAAAATTTTAAAGCTTTACAGGTTTATACTTTGTATATGAATTTTTAGTTAGTTATGGATTTTCCAGCTTATATCTATAACAATATTTAGAATTTTCAGCGAAACGAAATTAAGTTTAACGTTCATGAAACGGGACAATGCTTGGCATTAAAAATGCAGTTGTCGCATTTTGGATAGGCGTTTGTAACAAGTGATTGCATTCATTGAATTTCAAGCCGGGCCGCATCTCTCTCGGCTCCATCATCGCCGAAAAAGTTAGTTGCATTTTTCGCGGGCGTTTCACTCGCACCCGCGTCGTTTTTTCGTTCCGGGAAATCGATTTTTCACGCAGGCATTGTCGGTAAATTACGCTCTTTGTTTGTTCATCTACCGGCTACAATTACTTGTCATGTTTAATTATCCGGTGTTTTCATTGTTCCAATATGAATAATTGTTTTGGCTTTTTACGTGGAATAGCTTATAGGTATTTTCAGTATGTTTAAATATTGGTTTTCCATACACGCTTTTTATTCTTTACTTACGTACTCATATATATTTTTTTGAAAAATTTGAAAATCACAATTTTTTTTGTTATCAATTCATTCCTCTCTAATTATACTTGAGCGAACGAAACTTCAGTAGACAAGAGAGAACTCTAGATTTTCGCGGAAGTGGTTAACGAGCGAATTTCGGTCTCAGCGGCTCACTGAGGCTGATATTCGCCCGAAGAAGACGTGATCCAACCCGATCATTAATTATCTATCCTAACTCAACTGCTTGACGTAATTTCATTATGGTGACGTATTTTAAAGCAGCGACAGTGAAACCTAATCTAATCTAGGTCATCGATATTATTTCACAAACTATCGACCAGCCGAAAATTCCCTAACTTCTCCCAAACGGAACTGTTCTCGTCGTACCTGCCCCAAATTAAATCACATACTCATTTTGCATATCATGCCATTTATCGTCAATACACAAAATGAAAAATTATTTGAACATTAATTTATGATATATGATATTTAGGGTGATCGACCATGAAAAAATTCTGATATAAATACATAAAAGGGTTAGTGAGGATACACGATGTGCGAAGTAGTACGTCACCAAACAACACGGACGCAGTAAAGTTGATTCATGAATAAACATGCTGAAGTGAGAAGACCACGCTTAGCATTTCAAACATGAAATCTCTCGGTGTGGAGGTTATCCCTCAGGAAGAGATAATATTGCGGAATGATGAACTGTCTCTTTGCCGACATTTTAATCGTACGGTCGAATTGCGCTACTGTAACGTTATAAAATCTACAAATAAGAAAACTAATAGAGATCAGCGGAATTTATTAACGCCATAACCGAGTGTAGAGGAAACTACAGCTGTTACTATTTAACACATATAAATTTTGTACACCAGCTTCTGCCGGATTGTAAAAGCAAGCAAACTCCAATTAATTTCGATTATTATTATTAATGGTGGTTTGGAAAAAAACCGATCCTTAAGGACGTTCTCCCTAATATTCGCGGTAATTAATTATTTCCGTATTTGTAACGTGTGAAATGATCAAATGTTTTATTTATGTTTCGCAAGGCGTCCATTTTTCAGAGCCGACCATTGACTGACTGCTAAGCTTATAAATAACACAAAAAAGATGGGGATCCTATTTGTTTCCGCACTCTCTTTGGTTCGAAAATAACAATACATCTCTGAAAGGGAGGAAATCAATCATTTAAAGAAAAAAAAACCCTAAGCAGAATTCCGATCCTAATGTAACGTCTGCTCGCATTAGCTTTCGACCCGAAGCAGAATGAAACAATAACGCTCGGAGGCAGAAAAATTGCTTCAGATTACATTAATATTTTCTTATATATATTTTTTTAAATATGTTTAATTTGCGCGTTGTGAGTTGTATTGATTAGCAGTTTTAAATGTATTGACGATGATTTGCAAGAATCATAATCAATCCATCTAAAAAAGCTGCTGACGTAAATTACCGACACACACACACACACACACAAGGTTTCATTTCAGATAAGAAATGTATTGACGACGATTTGCTAGGATCATAATCAATACATTTAAAGCTGCTGATGTGAATTTCTGACATGCACACAAGGATTCATTTCAGCTAAAGCCTTGGTCTATCTATAACGTAATCCACAAGCGTACATGCGCAGTCTATTTACACTGCGTATTACGCTGATGCACATGTTGTTAACTGCTGTTATTTTATATAATTTGCAGAGAAAAATGAATATATTCAAAAGGAAATTGGTTGCTATTACGTTATAGGAAGAAAATAATGATGAAGAAATAATGATGGTTTCAAGAATGGAGGAAAGAAATGAAATGAATCCCATCTTTGGTGGTCGTGGTCAAGTGCTTTAATACGCAATCAATTAATAATAATTCGTCTTCTTTGATAAATTTACAAGTGTTTTGACTTAATCACCATTTAAATCACGACCGACACTGTGCGTTGCTTAAAAATTGTCGACGAGGCGGCTGGTGCGCACTGCGCAGCGGAAAATGTATTCACACAACCGCATTACGCTTAACTTAGAGGAGCTACATAAGAAAACACTAAAGCAAGGGATGACGGATTGCGCTCTGCGCATTAAGCGTGCGGTTTGTGCTGTAGATAGAGCAAGGCTTAAGGAATGTATCGACGATGATTTGCAAGGATGTTACGTTTTAAATTTGCCGCCAAAACATCGTGACGATACGGTATCATTCAACTGCGTTTTAGCACAATTGGCTACACTGTCCCCCCTCATTTACATCGCTATAGGGGAAACCTACGTGATGCGAACGCTCAACATCCATAGGCTATGAAGGTACCATGTGACTACTTGGTAGCTCATCATTGGTTATTATCGGTAATTTTCGCGTGTCTTAGCGACTTCCTCCATCTTCAATCTCGTCGCGTCCTTTCTTGTTCGGATCGTGGTGCAAGCTAGACGTGTTTTACGTGCATTGTAAATTATCGGAATACTTGCTCTTTGGGAGAAGTGATTCACCACCGGCCGTGCCGGAAGATTTAGTGACACCGCCGAACATCCTTGGGGATAGTTGTAGCCCTTTACCAAGCCTGGGACCCCAGTTCTCTCAGGTAAAATATGACGACATACGCCGACGTACAAGCTAGCAAGGCCGCTAACAAAAATCGTTTCTTCTATGTAGGCTTTTCTGTTTGGGCGCAGTTTTCTGGCGCAGCGGATCCAGTTTGAACCAGATTGTCGACGCTACCCGCGAACGACAGAGGGCGTCGTAACTACCCACCGGCCACCGCGCTGCGGTTGGTAACGTTGACCCTGACGCATGACTGGACGCGCTGTCAAAAGGTTAGGTATTCCAACTTTAATTTAAATTGACGTTTTGCGGATCGATCGGTTTATATTTTATTCATTTCTCGTGAAGAGTTGATTCGCGAGGAAGAATTTCGAACTACGTGTTGCGCTGCGTTTACCGTAGTTAATTTTAGCATAAATAAAGCAGCCACTTGTAATTGTGTAAAGTGTTGTTTGTTTTGATTTGTGTAATAAAACCTCAGTTGTGTTAACTTTAACGTCGAGTTTGATTTACACGTTCACACACCAGTGAATAAAGTCTCGCCTCTGTTTTACTTTTGATTTATTTCTGCCCGATTTGGTCGATTGGAGACGTCGACTGGTCGATTACGTTTTGCCTGTAGAAAACAGTCTTCTGGCCCCCTTTAATAATTTTACCAACTTAATTAATCCACCCCATTCTTCACTGTTGGGGAACACCCCGGACTGATACGTTTAGTCAGCAGAAGTTTGTCTTCTGTAAGTGGTAAGTGAGAGGCCAGTCAAAGTAAATTAAATTATAAATTTGGTGATAAGGATCGTAATCAATTCATTTAAACTTGCTGACATAAATTACTGATACACACACGAACAAGGATCCATTTCAGCTGAAGTATGTATTGACGGTGATTTGCAAGGATCATAATCAATCAATCTAAAACTGCTGACATGAATTATTGACACAAAACATACACACACCAAGGGTTCAAAAAATTAAATAAGGGTATTTTTATGTTAAAATTATGGAAAAGCATCTAAAACTCATTTGGGTAAAAGAATTTCTTGAAACGCGTTTTAGTTTTTTTAAAATCGGTCCTCAAAGTTCCGAATTATATTTGAATCGTAAAACGCATTGTGACGTTACGTCCGTTAGCAACCCGAAAAATTTAGGCGCGTTTTTGATCTCGTATGTAAAACACAGGCAAACAATTGTCGAAACTTGAGAGCTGAACTTTTTTACTAGGTCGGTAGGTACTGTTAGGTATTTTTTTATTTGTACTTGTGCACTGAGGGACGAAGCATCACGTGTACATACTAATATGAAGCATGTACTTAGAAGCTGGGTCCAAAAATCGATGTTCCAAAATTGTCAGCGTCACATTTAATGAGCGAGCACTTTAATTGTTTTGAATGAAATTCGAACTGTTGTGTAGCATTCGTAAGTCAGTTCAAACAACTTGGTTTTCATTTGTCAGCATGGAATTCCGTCTATTGAAACGTTAATTTGGCATAAGTTCCATCGACCGAAAAAGAATTTGACCAGCCAGCTAAGCAGACATCGGTAATTCATGCTAGACAACTTCCGCGGTGATTAAGCCTGTGTCGATGACCGTACTTGTGAAGTGCTAACTAAACAATTTTGTCAATTCAAGTATACTAAACGAATTTAGATAATAATTTTTCAAAATAGTATATAGAATTTTGTTTATTTATGAAAAATTTAATAAAGTAATTTTAGAATAAGTAATTAAAGCGTGCTCGTGCAATTTCAAAGTTAATTTACTTTAATTTCACCAGCCTTGTATGCAAGCAACATCCAGTAGCTACAGTAGTTACAGTGTCAGTTACCGAGGGGCCTTTTATATGCATAGACTCGCTAATTAGGGAGCGCTTCTGCGGTTTGTTTGGTAACGACGTACAATCTCAGCCTCCAACTTAATATCTTCTGGAATTTTCCTCGAGCCCAAGATGCAAAATAACCGAATATTATCGGGGTTGTTTTCGCGGGTACTCTCGGAATTAAATATTTGCAGATCTCCATCTCCTTGCTGTAACGTGGCGCGATGAAATCAAATGAAATTAATTCGGGACCAAATTGGCGCGGAAAATACAAACGAAGCTTTCAATTATAACTTTAAGTTTTATAACGCTTCGAGGCTAGGATTTTGTATTAAAAATTTGGCATTTTTTTTTTGAACAATATATCATTTCAGTCGGGCTTCATGTTGTATGTGTGGGGCTCTCGACCCGATCCCAAATTTCATAAATCACGACTTTAATTGCTCAATTTACAATTTTCTGTTGTTGGAATCTGTTGCGCGGGCGTCATTAATAATATTCAAACATAAATGAGTGCAGGCAATACATTAGGGCGGGTTCATTCTAATTTAATTAGCATTTTGTTTGCATTGGAATCGAGTTCCACCTACATTTTCAAATTTTGCAATTCCAAATTAAACGCAGACTAATTTATAATAATTGCAAAACTCGATTTTATGGAGCTTTGAACTTGTTCAAAACTAATAGCTCCTCTCATTTCTCCTCTGATTTAATACCTTTGGAAAATACTGAAATAATTAACGGATGTTAATTATTACAGTCGAATATACTGAAGCCAAAGATCTATTTGCCAGATTGAATTAACGTATGTGAATCAAGAGCAAGTGACTAAGTTTATGATGCAGAAGTTGGGCGTATTAGGTGAAGTTTAATTAATTCATGTTTCAGAGAAAGGAGTAAGTACTGACTGATATAATGCATGGGGCTTAAACTGTAGTTACAAAAAAAAATCTACGGTAGGTATGTGCTATCATTATCATCATTCAATAAACACAATAAACGTGTTGAGGCAGGTCATTTATGATTTTCGTACGAAACAATACGGAGAAAACAAAGTTTATAACAAAGGTCGGATCGCGTCCTCGCTCTACGACGTTCCTGCACAAATAAATAGTGTGAAATACTGGAAACATAAATTTAAGCCGAAATGGAACAATAATCAAAAATTAATTTGTATGGTTGAAATTGATGAAAATCTAAACGTCTAAATAAATTGACCTAATAACTACGATAGCCTAACTAAGCACGCACTGGCGTCTCGTTGGTCTCACAACAATATTTGATAATTCTCGTCGTTATATATGTGTCTATCAAAATGAATAATGAAGTTCAGGGATACATACATTTGAAAGTGGTTGCGTGCTTTGCCAGATAGTAATAATAGGTTACGCAGCTATTAACATACAATCCAGCTAAACACTAACGTCCATCGCATGAAATGTACACACGCGGTACAATGAGCAGCACGTTAACGCTAATATGTAGTGCAGTAGTCCCAGATTAATGCAATAACGCGTGTAGTATTACACCTAATATTACACAACGAAAATTAAGTTGTCACACATAAATCAGTTGATGATGCGTGCTGACATTCTACCACTAAACGCAAACTCACAAGCAATACTTCGTACCTACATTAAAGATTATTTTAAACTTAATTTTTAAACCAAAGATAATATTGAGGGAGACTACACAACGAATACTACGTTAGCTCGACTTAATAAAGAAAACTTGTGAACCATCATCGTCATGACGGTTGTTAATTTGACGTTTGAACTTTGACGTTTCGAGGTTTCGAATTCAACAGGAGGATAGGACAACACAAGAATGTAATCTATTGTAATAAACGAAAAACGACAGTAAGAATGAGATCTGTTGTAACTAGTGACGTAAAAGGACGGTCATTTAAAATCGCAGCTACACAAGTATATTTAAGTATAAATGACGATCATCAACCGTGCTACATTTGCATTACCTGCTACCGCTCTTCCTTTCCGTACCTTTTCTTGAGTGGGTATCTCACTCATATAAACTTGACGCGGGCGTTTCTTGTATTCACTCCGTGAGTGGGTGTCTCACTCATATTACCTGACACGGGTACTTCGTGTACCTACTCCATCCTTGAATGTGCTACCTACCTGGTTGCAAATGTAAAAGATAATTGAAATAAATACTTGCGTTAACGCAAAATCACACAAACTTCCAACCTCGATTGCATCACCCGCTCCCTACACGTTAGCTGTCGAGTCGACGACGACGTCCAAGGAGTATCGAATTCGACGGAGGGATTGTAAAGTCAAGGAGGCATGTCCCGCGACCTCTCTCGTCGAAAGTCACCTAGCAATAAAAGGTTGCTTAATTGATAAGACAATTGAAATAAATAATAATAAAAGTCACATAAACTTTCAACCTCGATTACATCGTCCGCTCCCTACACGTCAGCTTTCGAGTCGATGACGACGTCCAAGGAGTACCGGATTCGACGGAGGGATTGTAAAGTCAAGGAGGCGTGTCCAGCGACATCTCTCGTCGAAAATCACCACTAGCGGTTGGGCGATTTCAAGTCCGGACAGGCACGGGAGTACGGCGGCGAAGTAACCGTCGACCTTGCGATGTTTTCAAGTTGGTTGGCCCCAGAAATCACCACGAAGGTTTTAGTAGCCAAGGGGGATGATCGCAGATGACAATAGTAATAACAGCAGCAGTAGTAGCAGCAGCAGCAGCAACAGTAACAGTAGCAGCAAAGCCTAATCGAAATCGTCGGGACTAAACTTCGAAAAACATTAACAAATGCTTATAAATACAGGGGGTAATGATTTCAAAATCCGGTACCTTGATTATCGTTCAACATCCAACTAGGAAGTTTCGGCCTGTTGACTTTTATGGAAACACTCTCCGACACAACACCCGATACGTTCTATCTAAGAAGTGGCGGCCGTGCAGAATTTTGACGCATCTAAAGATCGACGGGCTAATTAAAGAAGGGTGTTGGTAAAAGAAAACGGGGGAAAATGAGGGAGACAAAACACTTCCGTGATGCATACGCGTAGTGAAGGCTTTTGTTTAATAACGCGCGTCGGCAAATAACGGTCTTCTCGTGTTCCCACGCAATACAGGATGACTCGAAAGACTTGAGTAGGTGTCTTACTCATATTTACCTGATACGGGCGTTTCGTGTAATCCGTTTTTGAGTGGGTGTCTCACTCATATTTATCTGGCGCGGGCGTTTTGTGTACCCAGTCTCTGAGCGGGTGGCTCACTGATACTTACCTGACACGGGCGTGTTCCTTGAGTGGGCGTTTCGCTCGCTACCGTCCGACACATCCGATTACTGGAGCTTGAACCGAAACGTTAGCTCAGTGTCTCCTTTAGTTAAACTGTCCGGGATGTATATAGTTTCCAAGTTGTAAATATGTACACATAAACATTTACTGATTTACCAAGTTGTGTTGCAAAGTGTTCGACGAGTTTACTTCCCTCTGTGGCGGTCATTTATTAAGATGACAGTCCTGGCTTAAAAATTCCTCTCTTTGATTATTATAGCGTAACTGCAATTATTTATAGTACACATTAAATCAATAAACCGTCATTAAAGAAACTAAGTCTAATCAACGTAGTTTGAACGATAGATAAACTTGCATAATGGTCCTCGGAGACAAGTATAAATTGTCCAGCTTGGTGAGGGAAATAAAGCACCGGCAGAGCAACACCGGCGGTCTAGTTAAAACGGAGATCAACGTTACTGGCCAAGCTGGTGCAGCGTTTGATGGAGGATAAACTGGGAATGAACTGCCCTCTCGGGTGCCATTCGGACGCGAATTCGGATGAATAAAAAATAACTACCTTTGTTATACTTTGGTTAAATTGTGATGGCCGTCGTAAATTTCGACGTCGTGAATGTCGCGGCCGCGATCGAACCGGCCAGATTTGATCGATGACCTCGTCATTTTTTTATGTTCTTGTGCAGAAAGAGATTTGTCCTACGAATAGTGCGTGCAAGGAATTCTAATTTAAAATTTTGTTTAATCGGCGACTTCCACTTCCATAAAACTTCCATAAAACTTTATACTCCAATTTACTGCTGCAATTATACAACGTGGCGTTGTTTAAATATTTTTGACGTAAACTATAAAGTTCTTCTTTGGCGGAATAATTAACGTTCACCCTGTACAGAAAGTGTTCGGAAACTCTTTTATTATCAGCTGCTGTTTTGTGTACACAGTCCATGAGTGGGTGGCTCACTGATACTTACCTGACACGGGCGTGTTCCTTGAGTGGGCGTCTCAAAATTGCATTGTATGTACGCACTCTAATACTATTTATTTGTATTTAACCAAGAATTTAAGTTAATAGACCCAAATGGCTATGGCTATGACGTTTTATATTTCACCTAAATCAACAATAATTGATATACATGCATACATGATTGATCATGTTTGGCGAATTGAGTAGTAATTGATAAATATTATATTCAATTCGTAAATACAGAGACCATCTTTAATAAAGATATATTTTTTTAAATTTCGTTCTGAGCAACGCATTCTAGGACGAGAGTGTTTGTTAGTAAGATAGTGGGAAGTTCCCGACATCATCACTCTCCGGAGTGTTGACCTATTCTAGCAGGATACTTATACGTTTTCATTTCAGTAACAAGCAAAACACTCTAAAATTGCAAGAGATACAAAATAACGTTGTTTCATAAAGTCTTCCTTTTCTGAAAGGAACACTAAGTGTTAATTTGAAAATTTTTCATTTGATTAAGGAAGTCTTGGATTGATAAAAAAAGGAGCTCGCGAGGGGGAATATATAATATATCGAATATTATTTTTGTAATCATTTGTCGCAATCATTATGTTGCAAAGCTCAATGAGGAAGAATCGTACACTCGTAACCAGGAAAGATGAAGGCTTGTTAGAAATCACACGTGTATGTTGTTACGGAAATAATTTTTGTAACTGAAATAAGGGTCGTAGCTCAGCATAACGAAACATTCATTTACATACACTTAAGGGTAACTTACACAACAAAGCAAGACTTCTGACTAGCTATCACATTAATGATCTAATGATCAACTCGTCGACGACGTTTTCCCGGAGAGTTATGGACTTATGCCTTGACATATGACTCATGCGGAACTGAAAGCGTGTTACTTCCTTGACATTTCCTTGACACTAAGTGTTAATTTGAAAATTTTTCATTTGATTAAGGAAGTCTTGGATTGATAAAAAAAGGAGCTCGCGAGGGGGAATATATAATATATCGAATATTATTTTTGTAATCATTTGTCGCAATCATTATGTTGCAAAGCTCAATGAGGAAGAATCGTACACTCGTAACCAGGAAAGATGAAGGCTTGTTAGAAATCACACGTGTATGTTGTTACGGAAATAATTTTTGTAACTGAAATAAGGGTCGTAGCTCAGCATAACGAAACATTCATTTACATACACTTAAGGGTAACTTACACAACAAAGCAAGACTTCTGACTAGCTATCACATTAATGATCTAATGATCAACTCGTCGACGACGTTTTCCCGGAGAGTTATGGACTTATGCCTTGACATATGACTCATGCGGAACTGAAAGCGTGTTACTTCCTTGACATTTCCGAAAGATTCATACTTATATAATTGCTTACGGAAAGCTTTGGCTGACTGATTTTTGCAGCTGCGAATTCTTGCGCTGTTGGTGTTCTAATTTCCTTGTTACAGTTTCATCTCTGTCTCTTTTGTAGCTTCATAGGTTTTGGTGGCCTTCCTGGTTTACGAGTGTAGTTGAGAAAGGTATGTATCGCATTCTTACCGAAGTATTGGAATTTAAATAAATCCAAGTTAAATATCGTCCAGGTTCGCCACAGAAAATTTCTCATTCTGTCCTAAATAAACACCCGAAGGCAGCGCGAGCTTGTTTGGCTCGAAACGAAACTTTGACCGTACGCGTAGTTTACTAAACATCCAAACTGGGCCGTGGCTCGGCTTGCTTCCGAATAAATTGCAAATTTATACATAATAACAACATCGATTTGAAGCGGACGAGTTATTTCACTCATGCGAAACAGATCGCACGGAAAATTACGCGTTTCCGTCGATTAATTTCGCACAAAGGGATTACTTAAATTAAATTTTAAAAAAAGCTTGCCAAAAGTGTTTGACCGGGTGATGTCTCTGTTTTCTGAAAGCGCATGAAATTAATCACCATCATTTAAATGAGGACGAACAAAAACGCCCAAGTTGGAACGAAGTTAACTCGTTTAGTGTTTGCGCAAAGGATTTTGCGGCGACAATACGCTCGTCACGGAGTTAATTCACCGGGAGAATTATTTTGTTTTCTGCGCGCCCGGATTCGTTAAAGTACTCCCGGAATCGCTTGCGCAAAAACCGTCCGAGATGAATTTGTTTAAAACTTTTCCCCGTGAAATACCCCCCGCCCCCCGCAGTCATTGGGTGATATAGCGCCGAATATAAATCACAATCTATTCGAAATTGAAGCTGAAAGCTTTTGTAGGTCAAAAGCTTTCAGATTTTCGGCGGCGGATCTATCTACAAATCACGCAGTTTCGATGTTTCGGGGGTGCGAAAAATCGCACCGTACTTCGGCCGGATAGTGGGTCATAAAAGAGAGAAACTTGGGTTTCTTTTAATTAAGTTGCTTAAGGACGTCCTTTTCATTAAATTTAAAAAGAATTTGCATTCGCACTTTGTTGCAGAGGGAAAAAAAGCAACTCGGAAGAACTTTTTAAACTTCTGATTTACGTCTTATACTTTCAGATATGTATAATAATTAGGTAGAGGAAGTTGGCTCGGTAATTACCATTTTCGGTTAATTATATTTCCCGCTAGTTCTTTTTATAGTACGATAAGAATTCAGAAATTACGACCATAGGAATTTAACTTTCATAGTTAAATGCCAAACATTTCTAAAGATATTTTATCAGTGTCAGAGTTTTTAATTCATTCAATCATTAATCTCCAAAATTTTAAAAACTTACGTTTTAGATACAATGATGTCAAAACATTATCGTTCTTAAATAGACAATATATTGACACGGAAACTTTATGTGGTAACATCTATGAGGGTCGTTGCTTGATAAAACAATACATTTATTAACAATAATTAAGGGAAACTTACATGGTTTGGTCACTTACACAATAAACCGAAAGGGAGCACTTTCCATTTGACTAGCGATGATCTAATGATTAACTCTTCGTCTATTTAAAGGAGTTCCGTCCGAGGACGTTGAGAGTTGGCATATTATGACTCCTGGAGAACTGAAAGCGTCTTACTCGGAATTTCCGTATTCCTGCCTTGACATTTCCCAAAGATTCATACTTATACAATCATTTGCGGAAAACTTTGGCTGAGTGATTTTGCAGCTGTGCTTTCTTGCATAATTTGAAAGCTCGTCGAAATAAACGAAGAAATACAGGTTTAGGAAACTGCACACACACTCTAGTATATTATGCACTTAAAGCAGTATCTCATGTAAATTGAATTACAGAATTTCGCCTGGGGAAGTTAGTAGTCTAGCTTAGATCGACTACTCCGGAAGTGCGGAAAGATTCCGGATATGAGAAGCCCAAGCAAGCAGTAACACGATCGGCAAACATTACCCACGGCTAACTGAATATTTACCCGACTCCAGTGTTTTGTGGAATTGCCTAAACACTCAGAAAGATAAACCGCGCCGCACCGTGCGTGCCATAAAATCGTGGACGTCTCCTCCTCCGTGCCGATTTATGTCCGACGGCGTTTATTTCTGCTTGCAGATATGATCGCCGTCGCAAAACTTGAACTTTTATGCCCACATTCGTCTAGTTTTATGTTGGATTTTACTTCGGAACGTTCGCCAGTATTTGTTTGCTTTGTCGCTGTTACGGAATCTTGTTAAGTTTAATGTGTGGAACGAATTTCTTTCAGAGTTGAAACAAGACGTTTTCCGTACGTTTCCGTGCGGGTACCACTCGAGTTTATGCAAACATAAAATAATCGATATCCTAAAACTAATTCATTTGTTTACTAATTTTTTCGAAATATCCCTAAGTAGTATAGCTAGAGGGATACTGGGACAGTTTGGCAATCCGTTTAAGGTCAACCTCCTTTTAGAGGGGTTGTTTCTTAGAGTGTAGAAGTAACCCTTTAGTTTTTGTAAGAAGTGTCGAAAATGTCGTTGGTCTTAAGCAGATGACGTCATCTTACTAGAGGGGCTATTGACGCCTCCGTCGCCGGAGCGTCTTTTGACGTCTCCTCAGTCCCGGTCGGATGCACAGGACCCGCTCGGGAGGGGCTCAAAGTTGGCTCCGGGTAGGTAGCTGACAGAAAAATTCCTTTCTCCGAAACCGGAAGGGACATCGTCGTGGTGGTTGAACCGGAGGATACCTCCGTTCTTCCACTTTACGACGTTCTTCATACGAAGGAGCCGCGATTTTTTAAAGTCGGACGTTCGAAGTCATGCTAACTTCCTATGTTCTGGATTGAAAATTGTCATTCGATACATTTATGAACTAATGTACATTTAAGGGAAACTTACATGGTTTGGTCACTTACACAATTGAAAATGCTCAGTCCGTATAGACTTTAAATTATATTTCTACATCTGAAAGTGATTTTAAATTTAAATTCCATCATGAAACTGGCCTTCAGCGTCATAAATATTCCTCACAGCAAAATAAATCATATCATTTAGGGCAAAACGAAAAAATGATAACTGCTACATAGAATAAAATATGAATAAACTTTTGCATTTTCGAATTTCAATGAATGACAATATTTAGAGAACATGCCCGGCTTGTGATTATGAGCACGAGCACTAAAACACGGGTGAAAAAATTCTCTTTTTTCATTTTATTTAGAGAACTGTAAACTTTCACTAATCCAAACACATAATTCCTGAGCTTCACAACGAGCCAGCTATATTAACAAACTCATTCATTAATTTTATTGCGTTTGCTACTCAACAAACGATTCCACAGCTTTAGTGTCTCTGCCGCATGCAAATAAAAAAAGGCACATAAAATCATTGCAGCGAATAATACGCCTCCCCTAAAAACATGTTTTGCATAAATTTAGATTAAAATAAAAGAAGAAATGAATAAATTTACTAGATTACTTCACAACTGGTGTTGTGTTGTCTTTGATATTTAATTGAAGGTCCCATGAATGTGTGCCAGGATATACAAAACACATTATTGGTTTCGATAAATTTCCCTATTCTCCAACAATAAAGGCTGAAATGTTTTGCATTAGCGTAACAAGATTTCCATGAATTTTCATTAACGAATAGGTCTCTGCGGTTTCGGAGTCTGCGGCTTATCGGAGACTGCCGTTTTTGTTTATGGACAAGTCGGAATTAACTTTGTATTGATTCGGTCGCCGCGTGCATCCGGTCATGTCTCTGCAGCGCAAGCAAAAAAGGCGAGAATTTCAAATATTTAAACGAAGCCCCCACGGCCCATTCACGTGCAGTTTACTGCGGTGCTGATGATAAAACGCCGAGTTCGTGTGAAATATGACGATTGTGTGTGGGTGTGCGATTTTAATTGCAGATTGGAATCGCCCCGCTGCAAGATCTTCGAGATTTGCATACTTTGCATATAAATAAAAATTAGGAGGGAACTGTATATAACGCGAGATTTTTTTTCAAATTTATTCTAAAAGGGATTCCAGTTAAAATTTACATATTTGAGAAGGATAATGCGAGAATTTCAGGAAACAGTTGCGAAAATACCCGTAATTTTTTGTGCGTGCACTAACTTCATAAATTTTCAAATAATTTCAAACTTATTTCCAACACGAACTACTTTAATGTTTCACTTTATTTCGATTAGTTTGATTCCATTAATTTCAGTTCAACCACTTTTGAGATACGAAGTGTTTGTAAATCGCAAAATATTACAGTTGCTTTTTTATTTAAAAATATGATATGGTATACGCCAATTCAAAAACTGGAACTCAAACAACTCGAAGTTCCGTGTTATTCAACCGCACCCCTTACGAAATTTCACTTGCAAAGAAAGAGGCGGAAGTGTCTCCCTCTTGATTCTGATGAGCTTAAAATCTTCCGCCTCTTTCCTTGTTAGATAAGAACTGTGATCTCTTCTGAAAATTTTGCCAATAAAGTTGATTGGGTTATTGTCATTGAGGACATGTGGCCCTTTAAATTCCATATCACGTGTTGAGCTGCTAATGACATGTATGTATATTGGAAACACGGTTCATCATTTTATAGAAAATATTATTAATTATAAGCCATTGTTGACTAGCCTTTGGCCGGCCATTGTTTGTGCAAGTCAGTGTCGAATACATGGATGTTATTAAATATAAATAACTTTATTGGTAATGACATTTATTTACATGTTCTATTTAATTAAAAACTTCTAAATTATCAATTAATTAACTGAGATTTTGTTTAGTTATTTTATTTGCTATTTTCGTTTTACCTGTTTGACCCTGTAGATGATGTTAAAAAGTCTACTTGTCGATGCTAACACCTTTAGAACTTTGTACTTTGGACCGAACCCTGGCCACCAGGACAAAAGAACCGATTGTGACGTAGATTTAGAAATGTACATATAAAAGATAAGAGACCAAACCGCAGGTGATAGTCAAAAAGCAGATAGATAGTCAAGTAGTAATTAAGAGCAGTGAGTAGAGTGAGTAGCAGTGAAAGAAGTAGTAATTAATTAAGTGTCGGATAGTGATTAGTGAATTAGAAGTGCTTGGGAAAAGCCAAGCGAGTGACTCTACGAGCCAGGGCTGGCCTCTAGGGCCAGACTCTCCCCTAAGTTATAGTTAAGGTTAGATTAATTAAGTTAAGTAATTAAGTTTAGAACTATAACGTTTAGAGTTAAGTGATTAACGTTAAGTAATTCAGGATAGATTAAATGTAATTTAAAAGGACTAAGTTTAGATAGATTTAATAAATAAAATTAAATTAAAAACATTCCCGCAACCTTATTCGTAACACCGCGATAAAATTTCTTTTACCGCGACCTGGTGGAGGCGCAATTTTATTCGTAAATTCCATAAACTTCTTTTAATGCGACAATATTTTCGCGATACCAACACGTTCTCCACAAATCTATAACCAAATATCCAAATAAGAATATAAAAAGAAAGCACGGATTACGAACAGACCGGCGACTCTAAAATAATAATAATAATAATAATAATAATATAATTTATTCCATAATGTATAAAACATAGAACACGTCACATAATATAGGGACAACATTCTTACATAAAATAATGTGTGCATATAAACAGATAAAGTTTGTAAATACGTATTATTTTTTTTTTTTCAGAGTTCTTATTTTGATTATTTATTTAAAACTACAGGTACTGCAAAAAAATTATTTACGTCATAAAATGTTTTGCTGAGTAACCAGCACCGTAATTTTATTTTGAAATGTTTCTGCGATAATTTTTTTAGTTCTGGCGGTAAGTGGTTATAAATCTTAATGCACTGATATAAAACATTTTTTTGCAGTTTTGTTAAATGAGTTTTAGGTGGTCTCAAGTACGCGTTTGCCTGATTTCGCGTCTCGCACTTATGATGAGTTTCATATTTTGAAAAAAAGTCATCATAATAATTGTGCACAAATAGGGCACAGTTTAAAATATATATCGATGGAAAGGTAAGTACTTTGTGTTTATGATATACACTCACACAACTTTCCCTGCTATTCATACCAAATACTGCTCTTAAGCACGCTTTCTGCAGAATGAAAATTCGACAGGATTCCACGGAGTTTCCCCAAAACATCACGCCATACTGAAGCCTGGATTGTACATACGCGTAGTACGCAGATAAACTAGCACTTACACTGACACATTTTGAAATCACGCGTAAGCAGTAACAATAACTGGACAACTTGGATGAGAGCTCCTCGATGTATGGTTTCCAACACAGTGCCGAGTCAATTCTGAGTCCCAAAAACGGTGCACTTTCCGTGAAGGTAAGTTGTTGATCCTCTAATTCAACTACTTTACTATGTATATCTACAAAAGACATTAACTGTGTTTTTTGAAAATTAAGTGTTAGATTGTTTTTGGCGAACCAATCTTTGAAGTAGAGTAAATTGTATGTTATATTTTCGTTTAATTTTCCTGTTTCAGATCTTATCACTGCAGTCGTGTCATCCGCAAACAGGATAGTAGAGCACTTTGTGAAATTCGGTAAATCGTTGATGTAGAGCAAAAACAACAGTGGTCCTAAAATGGATCCTTGAGGAACGCCTGCCTTTACCGCTTCTAAGTTGGTTCGAATGGTATGTCCATGCTCATGGTGTGTTTGTATGCATTGCTTCCTGCCCGCAAGGTACGATTGAATCCATCTTAAGGTTAAACCTCTAAATCCCATCTTTTCCAGTTTCGTTAACAAAATTTCATGATCGACAGTGTCAAAGGCCTTTGAAAGATCCATGAACGCACAAGCTAATAATTCTTTATTGTTCAAGCTTTCAGTTATTTCTTCTAGAAGTTGATAGATTGCTCTTGTAGTAGAACGACCTTTTATGTAACTATTTTGTGAGCTATTTATTATGTTGTGTTTTTCAATAAACTTAATCATTCTTAATTGAACTATTTTTTCAAAGACCTTTGCAACATTGGACAGCAGTGCAATGGGACGATAGTTTGTGAAGTTTTCTTTCGAGCCCTTCTTATAAACAGGCATAACACAAGCATATTTTAAGCTTTCTGGAAACTCTCCCGATTGAAAAGAAAGATTTATCAAATGTGCAATTGGAACTGCCAATTCATATGCGCAAAATTGTAAGATTGCCACCGTTATTTCATCCATACCTGTCGCCGCGGTTTTCCTCAAATTATTAATGACAGTCACAACTTCATTCTTGTCTGTTGGGTATAAGAAACAAGTTGCTGCCATATATTTTACATATGTATAATCTGAATTTTTCGTAGAATTGTTCGTACCTACATTAGCAAAAAACTTATTCATTTCTTCTAGGGCTTCTATATCAGTAGTATAATTGTTTTTTATGTCAGCAACCTTGAATTTGCAGCTCTGCCTTTTAACTCATTTACTACCTTCCACGTTGCTCTTGCTTTGTTATTGGAATTGTGAATAAATGCTTCAAAAGAACATCTCTTGGATATTTCGATTTCCTTTCGTAGATTTCTACAAAATTGATTGTAATCATCTTTAGAAACGCGATTGTCAAGAACTCCTTCGTGTAACTGCCTCTTAATTTTACATAAATTCTTTATGTGATTAGTGAGCCATGTTTTTTTGAAACTGTTTATAGGCGAAATAATTCTCATTGTTGACTCCTGATCAATTGATGATTTAAGTATATCGGTGAAGCTAATATAACCAGCCTGTAATTTCTCTGCTGCTAAAACTTTCGACCAATCCTGTGTACTTAAGTTTTCTTTTATCATATGAAACTGTTCTTGTGATATAATTCGTTTACAACATTTTTGTCTCTGATTTTGGTTATTAATTTCCATTGCAAATGAAATTTCTTGAGCTAGATGATCTGAAAGGGCATAATTTAATACTCGGGCTTCGTAATCATTAAAATTTACTAGAATATTGTCTATGACTGTACGTGATGATGACGTAATTCTGGTAGCTTCCGTGATTGATGTTTTGAAGTTGTACCTCCGAATAATATCTCGAAAAATTTCTGCGTTTGTGTTTTGATTTCCCATGTTAATGTTGAAATCTCCGCTTATTAGAATTTTAATATTATGTTTGTCAGCCAATTTTTCTAATACTTCTTGAAATACCATAAAAAATATATCTATGGTACTCGTTGCGGGTGGTCTATAAACACTTAAAAGAATGATTTTAAGTTCTATTAGTTCCACAGCACTTATTTCTATGATTAGTTCCTTGCTTTTCTTTTTTAGGTCTTCCAATTCAACGAATTTGATATCATCTTTAACCAGAATGCAAGATCCTCCATGAGCGTAATTTTCTCTTGAAAAACATGATGCCATGTTGTAGCCGTCAATATGTATTTGGTCAGTTTTTTTCAACCAATGTTCAGTTAAAGCCATTGCAGTTATTGGAACGTCCATTCCTTCAATACAAATATTTAATTCATCTATCTTGCCACGTATGCTTTGAATATTTTGATGAAATAATTTAAAACATTCTTTTAAATTCGATGTTATGCTGTTTTTGTTCTGAATACACCCTTTTGAAAATTCTGATGCTTAAACCTGTAAGGCCTAACGATTGCATTTGTAGGCCATAAGTCAGCTGCAAATATTTTATTATAAACTTCTTCACTTATCGCAATCTTGAAAGCTGCTATGTTTTCATTTTTTATGTCTAACTTACTGCATTCCAGAGGTGTGATGTTATTTTCGGTCATGTAGTCGATTACATCTTTTTCGGTTGTATTTTTCAATAACTGTGAAAGAAAAATCCATTTCCGATTTTCTACCGCCGATAATAACGTACCGCTTTTAATTCCGCGTATAGTTTTTCTGTGAGTATTTTGCGAGTTCAATGAATTGTCCTTCCAATCTGATTCGCGTAAATTTCTTACGATTTCTTGAGCCTGTTTATCTTTGTTTTTATTGTATATTTTCTGTTCTTGTCTGGCATGTTTGTTTACCATCGATATTTTAGAAGATTCATCAGATGTCGTTGTCTGTGCGTTTGCATTACTAACCAGCGCTGCCTTAGACCGTGTTGTAGGTCTGTTGACAGTTTCCTGCGATTTTTCTATTCCTGGATCTTGACTTTGCTCTATTTTCATTGAACACTTTAGATTATGTATTTCAGTATCTTGCTTTTCAATTTTTTGTGTTTGATTTTTAACTACACTTTGTAATAAGTCAAGTTTCTTGTCTATACTTTTGAATTTCTCGTTTAAGTTACTTACGGAAATGTCCATCTTGTCTGCTTTCCCGTTCACACACCCGTCACATATCCACTTAATATTTGTCTTATGCGTTTCTAAAAACTCTATTTCGGTTTGTTTGAATGTAACGTAATGAAACGTACCTGTCGTAGATTCGACGAACAAGCTTGGAGAAGTTTAGGACTCGCCGCAACCAATTAACATCCGGGCAAATACCCGTCTCCTTTTTCACTCTAAAACAAACACCATTTAATGAAAAATTTATACAAAACGAGAATAATTCTCAATGCGGTCTGTTCGACAAGCGGAATTTTAACTCGGGTCGGCGTTCGACGTGAACGGGTCGCGGGAGGAGGGAGATGGTCCATTGGCTAATGACCAGCCTTTAATATACAGTAGATACTTTGTTATCCGGACTTAGGTTAACTGGACTTCGGATAACTGAAAGGTCGGTCAAAACGGACGTTAATTATTTTACACATGTATGCACATACATACGTACATACATTGAAATAAATAGACAACACAGTTTTAGTAATTTTTATTTGAAAAACGAATTGATGGTTTGTTGCAACAAATTGCCCCTATTTCTGGCCGCAATATCTCTCCATCTTTTGATGAGTAGAACATCACTAACTTACAGTTGCATTTGGCTGTTGTTCGACATAATTGAGATTTTTAATGAGTAGGCATTCCTTCACTATGGGACATTTTGAAAGGTTGATCTTCCACTTCTTCCAAATCTTCGACCATTTCTAGTGTACTTTCATCCTGATTGACCAAAATTTAAATAAGTTCATTATTTGTTAATTCTTCTTCCAAACTTTCAACTTCCTCCAATCCTCTAATAATTTTCAACCAAGATTTTCGAAGCGTAGTTTCTTTAACCCTATTTCATGCAACTGCACTCCAATAAGCTACATTCTTCAAATTAATTTTTTTTTGAACAGCTTTGAAGATTGTTATTGGCGTCTATTTGCTGTAATATCTTCTAAAAGGCAACGATGATAATTGCGTTTAAAAATTTCTAGAATTCCTTGGTTCATCGGCTGAAGGAGAGAAGTAACATTTGGTGGCGGGAATATAACATTTATATTGTTACGGTAATAATTGAAGTAACATGAAATTAGGGAGATAGCTTAATATAACAACAGATTTATTATTAACTAATTACAATTCTTACAAGTGCGATTACTTACTTTGTGTTTTTGGGGCACTAACGGACAACTAGACTACATGACACTCTGAAGAGATTTGTTCTAATTCTCTGTTAGCGTTGGCTTTGTTACCTTTTTATAGGGTTTTCGTTTCCGGGGTGTGACGTCAATTGTTGCCTTGACATTTGTGTACGCGACTCCGCGCTAGATCTGTGCCCGTAGATGAGTCATTAGATTTTGCGCACGGCCAGCTGTAATGCTGCAGGTGGTCTTCTGCAACGCGGGTGAGTCATACGTTACATAATTGCGAAGGAGTCATTCTTATGTTTATGTTATCGTTTTGTGTTTATGTTATGCTCGACTGATTCTCAGCTGTACACCTTTGCTGGTTCTCTTATCCTAGTTACAATATCATCACTTCTCGTCAATGTCTGTACTCATACAGGCATGGTCCATTGTCTATCAATAATAGAGTTTTTCTAGGAAGACAGTTTTTTCAAAAAAATTTCAGTTTTGGGTACAAACTGTTCAAAAAACCAGTTTTTAAACAAAGTGGAATTCATCTAGGCCCTTTTCTGGCTTTTGTAATAGACAGGTAAACATTAGGGGTTACATTTTTAAACGCTCTTGGTTTTAGACATTTGCCAATCATCTTTAATTGAAGTTTATTCCCCATGAATAATTAGCACAAGCTAAAATTATCACACGTGTCTTACTTCTTTTATAACCAGGTGCTGCTTCATTTTTTGAAGCCAAGGTGCTAGTAGGTAACATTTTATAATTCAGACCAGTCTCATCGCAATTGTATATTTTTGTATCACAAACTCTTTCAAACGGACACTAAATGGCACACAAACACTTAACGTTTCGCAATCGTTCGACAGCTGCGAAACGTTAAGTGTTTGTGCGCCATTTAGTGTCCGTTTAAAAGAGTTTGTGATACAATTTTCATCGGACAAGAACCAGCTTTAATTATGTATATTTTTGGTTTGAAAGATCATTTTCTTCAACTGTTTTTCTGAAAGTCTCTCTACAGTCATCATATCTGCTGATAATTTCTCGCCGCAAATTCTAAATTTCGTATACCGCGTCTTTTCTTCCACCTTCCCAACCCACTTGACCAGGTTTTTATTTAGACGCTTGTTATGTACATAAGTGCAATTTTGGATAATTGGACGGTAAGTTAAAATCTGTTTTAGATAATACGGCGAAATTGATTTTCAGTGTCGTGTCAGATAATCCCGCGTTACGGATAACCTATTTCCGGATAACCGGGCGTCTACTGTATTCCACTTTCGCCAAGATACAGCGTGGCCCGAAGAGAGAAATTGGATAACTAATTAAAAAAAGGCTTACCCTGCAGATCATATGGGCCTATCGACAGAAACGTGGTACGTCGAGATTCGAGCAACTCGTAATTTATCCGTCACAAGGCGCAGAGACAAAACTTCCAGAAACTTCTCACAGACGGTAATACAACCCCTTATCATAGGGCGGCCTAATCTACCAGGTAACATACGAGGAGCACAAAAATATTCGACTAACGTCTACGAAGCGTACTCGTAATCTGTCCTAAAATGGACGTCCAGACGCGAACGTGCAGTAATTCGGCGCGAAGACTAACAGTCTTCCCAACTGTTATAAAAAGTTATCAAAGACAACTTAACAAGTATAAAAAAGAATTCCTAGTTTGAAGACTAAAATAGTTTGAAAGTTTGACGATTAAAATTGGACCGTATTCTTTTGTTATAGGTCACTGAAGTAACAGACTAAAGGGAGTGGGTTCGAATCTGACCGTTTTTCTTTTCTTTAATTTAAAGTAAAACTTCTGAAGCAGTAGTATTTATCAGTAAATTTGTTACACTTAGAAAATCCCGAGGGAAAAATTTAGATGGAGTGAAATTTCAAACGAAAAATCTATCGAAAGTAAAAAAAATACAAGTGGTGACGTCAAACCTCTCATAACAACTCTGGTACCGGTAGGCTATATAAGTCCTGAGAGCATTTGGGAGGTTGGCGGGCCATCACATTTTACAAATTCACATCCCATGTAACTGTGGCATAAAGTTTCAGATTAACAATCTTTAATAGTTAGTTGGGGGGAGGGAAGTTCCCCCGGGGAAAGATATCCCTTTGGGAATATAAAAATCTTTGATTTTGTAAATATCCTCAAATTATAAATCTTGCACACACTTTAGCAACTTTACAGAAATCTGTAATTTGAACTTCTGCTACTGTCTAACAGATGGCATTGCCTAAATCTGAGCGATCGTAAATTTTTGAAGCTAAACATTTCGAAAACCGATCACTTGCCACGTTTCACACTCCATGTAGAAAAATGAATAGTGACATAGTTTATTGGGATGGAGAGAAGTTCCCCCTTTGGGACAATAAAAATCTTTAACTTTGAAAATATACTCAAATTATAAAGATTCGACGCTTTAGCAATTTTACAGAAACCTGTAATATGAACTTCCGCTATTGTCTAATAGATGGCGCTGCCTAAGTCTGGGCGATCGCAAGTTTTGAAACTATAGAAATTCGAAAACCGATCGTTTTGCTTCTCTTTGCGTCTTTAAGGTGTGAAGGTTTTGTGTCACAATGGAAATCGAATTCCCAGTCGTGAAATTGATGGTTCTGAAAAGAACCGCCTGTTATGGTTGAGCCAAAGGGACGTCGAAGATGTCGACGTCTGAAGGTACCTCTGGGTCCTTGATCTTCTTCATCAGCTGAAACAGAAAAATAATTTTTGTATTAGGGTCAAATGGAAGAATGCATGGAATTTTAAGGCCTACCAACTTAAGCCCCTCACGAGCAGTTTTGTTTTTTTGAAAAGAATAAAATCGTCTATTTGCTTCTTTTGTGTTTATGATGCAATTAACTTTTTTTATTTGGCACTGGTTGCTTTTTTGTTAATTAATGACTCGAGTTTTGTAAAACCCTGTACAAAACCCTATTACTATGTATATAAATAATTTGTTTTAGTTTATCGGCTTGTATTTATTTATTTTATTGAATTGACTTTCTTAGCACCCCTGAAATAGTTTCTTTTTAAAGAAAAATTGCCTATTTATTTATTTGTAGTATGTCAAGTAATGCAATTAGTGACAGCCATCTTTAGAAAATCATGGGTGTTAAAAATCTTGCCTTGGCTAGATTCATAACGCTTTAAAGTCACACAATGAGACTATCAAATTTTCTCACAATCTAGCAAGATCCTTCCGACGTACCTGGAAAGACAAAGTAAGTTTAGATCAAGCATTTTATTTACATTAAAAAGTTGATTGTGTAATTTAAAATTTAATTTAATTCAATATTCTTCTCAGAATGGCTATCCTTCTCAGAATGGCGATAATTTGGTCCTATTTTATTAGTTATTTTTTAAAAGTTATAAATTATAAACGAGTTATGCAAATACGAGGCACGTAACGTTAACGTTTCACGCTGCAAAACTCTCTTGTTTATTGTGCAAACTACATCAGCTTCATTCGTTTTCATCGTGGCCGAAAATTGCAGAATTACGCAGGAATATTACCGCCGCAATTACCTCCAGTTACGAGCTTAAGCCTGCATGAAATTAATTCGGAAATGAAATTTTCCGGGCACGCATCCAAAGCCGAAGGATCTCTTCGATTTTGATTTCGTTCAAAGCATCCATAAATTCTGAACGAGCTTTATTTCCGATGTGCATTCCGCCACGGCGATTCCCACATTTGCACTGACATTTTGAACGATGGGATTCATTTTTGCGTGAGACCGATTCGAAATTCAGGGAGCTTGTATCGTTACGACGATTTATTTCAGGTTTTGATTAAATTCTGGCGACAGTAAAACTTACTATCTTTACTATTCCAATTAAAATCACAATCAGTTTTTTTTCAAACAGTATTATTGAACGTCTATTCTGATCAAGTCGAGTTACGAAACGGTTAGTCCTGGAATATACAAGCATAAGAAAATTTCCGTCGCCGTAACTCGGAAATTCAATTTCACAGTAAAAGTTTTAGAATTTAACTGAATTTTAAGGTGTTCATTTCTACAGGAATCTCCAATGTGTTTTCCGAACGAAAACGTTCGTACGTATCTCAAACTAACCTTATATATTTTCCTGATTTTCTATCGCGTTTTAAGGGAGCTGTCAATATAATCCTGCAATTTCCTCGAGTCGGGGGCAAACGCGCTCTGAAGACGGACTTTTTAAGGTCAAGTGAACCTTATGAAATCGACGAATTGTGTAACTCACAACAGGTGATCAATTTTAAATGTTTGAATAGAATTTAATTGAATGGCCTTTTATTTAGTTCACAAGGTTTTCTCACAATCACATTTAGCCCCAAACAAACGAGCAAATTTGCATTACTCCTCCTGATTAAAACACTATAGTGAAGTGCATGATTTGCCGGACTATACAGCATCAGCGGGTGAGGTGTATGGTTTGCAGGACTATACAGCACCAGCGGTGAAGTATAAAGCGTTTCCCGGACTATACAGCACCAGCTGCAGTGATTTGCTTATGTTTCTTTAATTTATAAGTATAAAATAAATTTGTTGGCCTTAATACGGTTTCACGAATCCTCATGTACAAAAAAGCCTGGAAAAGCAACATTCCGAAGACAATCAGTGTAGGTCATAAAATCGGCAAAATTAAAATTCAATATTGGTTTATTTTGTACACAAACGCGGTTTCAAATTCTAATTGCGGAACGTCAAAGTTAATTAACAACAAAGGATATTTGCGCGGCACGCTCAAATGTTACCCGTCCAAAAATATCAAATTTACAAAAGACAGAATCAAACAGCAGAATGAATTATTCGCCGCATTCGTTAATGTCGTATCCCGAATTACAACAACACGTGTGCGGGGGGGGGGATGTTCCTCGATAATTGCGTGGCCGTTTGCCATACGTATTTGCGAGGAGGGAAAAATGAGATGCGGACTGCTAAAAGAATCATAATAGAATTGGACGAACGTAAAATCACGCAATTACGCACAGCAAGGGCAAATCAATATTTAATTTCATATTGTTCCGGGAAGGGGACGACACATGCAAGATCCGACCCCCCGGCTTTATCCTCTGCTTTGTCTGTACTTCATTACAACTCGACGCTTATTGATTTCCATTAATGATGGCAATATCCGAAGGAAGAGGAATAATTGCAGGCTCTCTCTTTAAATTGTACTCTGAAAGGACTTTATCAAGCTTCGATGTAGTAGAACGTATTATTGCTAAATACTAAATCCGCTGCGCGTTTCGTAGATGATGCTCCTCCTTTTCAAATGGAATGGAAGTCGAAATAAAAAGAAAATTAATATCTTTTCTGTTTTCCTTTTGAGACGGTAACTGAATTATTTTTATTGCGCAGTTAAACTTAAAAACTCTCTCTCAGTCTCAGGACCCCTTTTAAATTTCCTGCTCGTGGTATAGAATTTTCAATTTATTTTTTTTGCACATATTTTGTTTTACAATATTGTAAGGATAATGTTTTTTTGTTAAAGATCCTCTACGGATAACAATGTCAGGGAACGGAGTTACAATAAACTCTTCGGTCAGGTCTCTCTTTTCCTGCTTTTCTTCTCTTTTTCTCGACCAATGCAGTCCTGAGGGTAAACGTCTTAACATCTGGGCTTCATTTTCCGATTCGAAAAGGATGTCATGCAAAATTACAAATAACCATTTACGAGTATCTACTCATTATACAACCACAACAATATAAAGTATCTATCTATGTATAACTAGACTGACTATAGAGAGTTTTAACGTTTAGCTAAACGCCTTGCGACATCGAATTCATCGAATCAGATAAGGCGAGAAAGTTCCTGTCAGATGGAACGAACCGGGGCATTATCCCCAATATTCGTGTACTTCCGACGACTGTTGCCTCCGTAATTATTCCAGAAATCTTGTTACACAACTGTTATTTCAACACACTCTAGATAGGCGAAGTTTAATTGCCATCTGATATTTAAGTTTCCAACTAGCACGTAGTCAGCGTAATTTAATATAAACGCCGGGTTCCCTCTCGAACATTTTTGCTCGAGAAAATTAAAGCTGTCCTGGTGATGTACTCCACGGAAAGTTATTACACATAAAAATCTAGTCATCTTCCTCTTGATGTATTTTTAACGATGCTCGATATACGTGCTGAAAGTCTTTTGTTAATTTGCCGACTATGTACAAGTTATTCTGAAATATTTCGATACGGATCCAGAAGGGAGAGAGAGAGAGAGAGAAAAAAAGAAACTACATTTTAAACCAATAGAAAAATGAAACGAGAGTGTAAACAAACCGATGATTTATTCTAGGGTAACGAAGGTTACAAGACTTTACCAATACATATTGCTATGTTATTTTGGTTTTGAAATTTGAAAATTGAAGATTTCAATTAGCGTCGTCATAAAAAGTTTTGTTTAGGCCTTTTCGTAGTTTTTAAGCTCTCAAAGTATCTTTCCTGGATCATTTCTTTAGTCAGTTGCGCCACAATTTCATTTTACATTTTATATCCTCTTTCCTGAAGGATCATTTTCTTTATTTCCATATTCCGGAAGCAAGGGCGACGATATTAATGCAAAATAAAACATGTCGTGACCATGACGGTTCAGAATCGTTATGGTTTTGCAATGTGCACCCAGAATCATTATGGTTTTGCAATGTGAATCCTTGTCCTGACACATAAAAAATATTAGTAAACCACTTTGAAAGAAAAATATTGAGGAAAAGATTTGGTTTAGCATAAGAAGCATATACTATCCGCAGTACAGTGGATGGAAAGGCAAAGAATATCGAATATAAGCCATACGGCTACGAAAATGGATTAAATGAGCAAAGAGTGGAAGGAATACCTGCGACACAACGGATGATGTTGGGAAATAATTAATTCAGCTAACTTTGCATGATTTGATGGTAACAGGACAGATAGAGGATGAAATGGGATTATCGAAGAGGCGTAAGGATTGCAAAGAGAAAAAATTATTGTATTTACATCCAGAAAAAATACACAAAGATCCAAAAGCGTTTATAGGTTTTAGTAAATTAATACAGAAGGCCTGAATCTAAAAGAATTTCATGTTACTGAAAAATAATCAAATTAATTTTTCAATAACGAACAGGTATATGAGTATCAAAATTTGTATTTAGATGAAAGTAAAAATCAATGATCTTTTCGTTCCAAACGCATTAAACAGACAAACGGTCACGGTGGTAATAAACTGATGGTAATAAACGGACTCGTAAGATGGTCAGTTCGATAGCATTAAAAGCTCGGTGATAACGCGGCTGCATAATAGTCACATGGGATGAGTAATAGACTACAGCGTTATCAGTTGTTTATTGATTAACACCAAACTGCGACATAAATGAGCTCTCGCCCCCCATTAACAAATGATCTTATGAAAACTTAACGACGCCGTTTGGTTCGAGAAGGAAAGTCAAACCTTCGATGTATTTGAGTGTAATATACATGTTGTAATTCTGCGACCGACCGAGATTAAAGTGAAACACGATTACTACTAATTAACTTTATTAAATGTAATGTAAACTAGTATGTACAGTAATCTACAGTATTTCCGATACTTCCGATAGACGACACGTGTTGTTGATAACGGCATTGGGGTTGATCGCGAGACCTGAACGAGTGACACATCAAACCTAACAAAAAACAAAGTTTATAATAAAGAACGGATCTCGTCCTCGCTCTACGACATTCCTGCGCAAATAAATAGTGTGAAAAATTGACATACTGTTTAAAAATGCTGCTTTCGGAAACAATTCATATAACGGGAGAAGATTAAACGACGCTAACGAATTGGAATTGTCTGGCGTGCCTTCAATCCGGCGTCATTTCCATTCCATCATAACCTTATAAAATATGCATTGCAGCGAATTACCGATTGTGTTGGAAAACGCTGCGAAATTTTACGTACGCAAATTCTGAATAATTTATGCGTTGGCGTTGATAAATTTCGAGCAACAACAGCACAACGACCAATGACAAATTGATATAACACAGGATGTGCAATTTTATTTTGAATTTGTTTACATATAAATCCTAAATCTCTTCCGAATCTACTGTTACGTCTAATTGGGATTTAATTAAATTGAAAACAAGTAGTTAAAACAATCCACAATTCTGTATTCATTTTTTTGACTTAGTTCTCGCATTCATACACACACGCAGGAATAAGCGACGTAATTCCTCATATATTTATGTTCGAGAGAAAAATGAGTTCTTTTGAATGGAACGCATGTAGAATGGAAACACGAAGAAACGAACTCGAGGACTTCAGGAAACACCTACTTAACCTCCCCAACACAAGTGATGATTTAGGACGGAAAAGTGAAGAAAAAATACCGAATATATTCCACTCCTGCGACATACATCAACGTTGGCCCTGCCATTTGAAAAATGCCGGAGTTTTTCGAGGACCGGAAGTTTTTGTTCTTTCATGTTCGCGATTTGCTTCCTCACCCCTCGTTTTCACGACGACGATGCGCGCTGATAAGCCAATAGATCAAGACGATTTGTTATCTACAACACATTTTTGCATCCAATGGATTCATGACAAGCGAGTGATTTAAAATGTACGGGGGAGCTTGGTTGAATGCTTCCCGATTCGAAAAGGAAAACAAATTTCTCTTCAATGGTTTCATTCTCTACAATATAATTTGGTTAATTTATTGAAAATTCTTTCCTTTGCTAGTTTTTTAAATTTGATAAAAAGAAGGAATTAATGAAAATGACTATACGTGTAAGATGTAAAATTGTTGAATGCTTACATGTTTGCGATGACACGCTTTGTCCGCACCGTCCGCCATCTCGTGCGTGTTAGCTCATGTGTCAGCAGTATTGTTGCTGGTTGCTTTCACAACACGATGTGTAGGTCGGAAAATAGTTGTGCTGCGGCGCACTTATTTGATACGTGTAAGGTGTTGATCAAATATAAGTAATTTCTTCTTCTAAACGATCCAAACATTTACCTGTGGCACACTTTCTCTTTCTAAAATACCTTTGTTAGGGACGTTAAGTTTGTTAATAAAAAGTATTCAATTATAATTCATTTATTATAAACTGACATAAATTCATACGCGTTATTAAATGATTTCTTGACGTCCTTCGCTCTCTAAAGTCTGAAAGTAACACGATCGTTTATCAAAAAATTCCGTATAAAATTCACCCCGGCACACGCGCCGCCCTTTTCATTTTGTATAAAGCTCTTGCAGCAAGAACAAGTGCGAACAAAGCATCCATCAATGCGTCCCCGTAACATGTGACACGAGAGCAATCAACTTCCTGATGGACCGGACGTTGTTAGAACGTCTTTGTCCTGTTCAAGTGTCCTGCTGTTACAAGGGGGCGATTAGTTTTTTCTTATTCAGGATTTATGGCGCATACTCCTGGAGTGTCAGCTCACATAAATTCTACATCGCCGAGGGGGTGACAGGGTGAAATTTCCCTGAGAAAGTGAACTTTCCAGGACATACCAAATAACATCGAATCGAAGCTTTAATAATTATTTCCATTAAAGTCAGTTTAAAGTTTTGAATCTCACATAAAATATAATTACGGAACGAGTATGAAGAACATTAATTTTCATTCTTGCTGCAGACTTTAAACACCGAAACCTATTACCCGGATGCGACCAAAAATGTGTTTTGGTTACCAATTAGTCTTTATAGGTACGTTTCTCAAAGACTGTGCATACAATAGCCGACAGGTGAAACATATTGTTTGTTGGGTAATTCATTACGTCAAAATAAATTGCAAGAGCTTTTTGTTGTTGGCTGCACGGGCGTTCGTTCTCGCTGTTTCTGAAACAGTAGTAGCGGTATCGGACCATGCGTTTCGAAATCCTCGTTTCCGCCGGGGACTTAAATTATTTAGAGCAATTTTTATTTCCATTTTTCGCTCGGACGCTTCGCCCTCTAATTTGATTTATTCCGCCCTCACTTTTTTTCTGGGTACCAGCGGCTCTTTTAATGGCGCTATAATTAAACTGTTGACGGGAGACGGAATATATTAAACGTAAACGGAAGTGCTATTTAATCGTTGCATGTGAAGAAAGAAGTTTAAATTCAATTCGTTTTGGCTTATCCGAAGAAGTAAATTGACAATTATAAAAAAATCACAGTTGATTCTACGTTTTATTGCACGTTTAGCAAATCATTGTTTGCTAATTCGTGTGGATTATTTACTAGAGCTGCTAAAAAATCGCAGGGATTTAAGTCTGGTGATCGCAGGGGTCAATGCAAGGCCCGACAGGCAGCTGATAATACAATCTTGCATGTCATTAAGCTTGTAAAACTTGACCTTCTATATCAGACGTGTTCAACTGCTTCGGGATGAGCGGCGTACTACCGCGGGTCAATCCAAATGCTATCGGTGCTCAGTGTAGACGTAATATTTTATATCCAAATTAACAGTCAACCTGTATATGCAATAATAACTAAAATATTTCTTCACTCAGTCACATATACATTTTGTATTAAACAAAAACCGTTAGTATTATAAAAAGCAAAATGTTTTCGCATTTATCAGTGCAAATTGTCATACGTATTTGATTTACAATGTTCTATGTACATTGACTTGGCTTATCCAGGTTGCGAAAGTAGTGTTCTCGTGTCTCTTGTCATTCCGTGGCAATTCGCTGGGCGTAAGCAGAACCACAAATCCGAACAAACATAAATATATGAAGACGGAAAGTTTTGATATATGTCTTTGCGCCACATGAAACCCCGGCGTTAGTTTTTCTTTTCCGTACATATCCGGCATGAAAGTAACGACCGAAGTTCTTGAGAATATTCTAGCACATTATCAGTCACAGTACAAGTATTACATTTTAAATACACATTCGCACATTAAATTTAATCGATTATTACTGACTGTTGACTCATTGTTACGTGTAACGGACAAGTTACATTATGTTGAAAACGTTCGGATATAACAACTTTACTATTTACAGGATGTTAGAGCAATAATAGATTGAAAATAACTTTTTCAGATATGAAATATATGACACGGTGGACATTAATTAACCGGGGCCCCTCTCCCGGCCCCGCCCACTCCAGGGGTCAATGTAGATTCGGAAGCTCCTTGCTGGAATTCGAACTCACGGAGAAGGTGTCCTCAAATGTACGTTCTCAGAATCATTGGTGCTATTGTCTTCCACAGTGTTAAACACACTGGCCTAAGCTCAGTCAACACTAAAGGCCTGATCGTTCTTAGGAAGCACAATGCAATCCGTTAGGTCAGGTATACAGCTAGCTGTGTCTCCGGCTTAGCAACCGGCGGATATTTGATAAATTACACAACGACAACAATTTAGAGTTTCAATTTTCGGCTGCTCACGCTTTTCTTAAAATACGAAAGGGGAAGTTTCATTAAACAAATGAATTTAATATTGTCGCGAAGCCGGGAAAAGGACTACGGCTTCACCAGGTCGCGAAGGTGGTCCTGAGTCCTTCAGGGTTGATTGGGGTGCGTAGGTTTATCAGAGGATAGAGCTTTAAGACAATGATTTAAAAAAATTAATACCTCTTTATTACGTTAAATAATTAAATTAGTTGAGGGTGGTTTATCCGTTAATTGGGGATGCGGTCCTGGGTCGTTCGCGGCGACTGGGGTTGTTGATTCGTCTAAGATGGAATAGCGGGCGACGTTTCCTTAGCCGAAGAAGACTGGCGAAGCTCGAGGCCGGTCCGTGACTGGAGTGGTTGGTCAAGGTTGGTCTCGGTGACAACGTTCCTTGGCTGGAGTGAAGCACAGCACGTCCTTGCTAAGCATATGAGTGATTGGGTTGGAACAGCGTGGCCAGGGCAGGCTCCGGTGGCGTCTTCTCTTGGACAGCTGGCGAGGGAGATGGTTCTCGTTCTCTTAGGACGGGTTCGGCAATGTTGTCGGCGGCAGTGGGTGCGACGACGGCGATGTTGGGGCGGCGGCGACGGAGATGTTGAGTTGGCACTAGTGCCCACTGAGTCGGTCCGTTGGCTCGACTTCTCGTCACCTGCTTTGTGTCTGTTTGCGTCATTCGTATGCGCTAGTGTACGCGCGTGGCCCCGCTTGTAACAAATTCCGCTGATGTGTTATTATGAAATGTAAACCTTTACGTTATATCGGTTACCTCCTTATTGTGTTTACATTTCGACACGGTCGCAATTTGCCCTCGATTACACAAGTTCGTGTTTAAATACTTTTTATGTTTTTTATTCGCGGAACGTAGAAAAGAAAAGCCATTGTGGTTTTTAGAAAATCCCCCTCGTGACAATATGTTTATTGGCTCTTTTACTGCTATTACATTTAAAATTTATGATTGTGTTACACCAGTCATATTAACTAATGGTTGAAACCATGGAGAGGAAAAACTTCTCCCATATTCTTTACATCTTATTATTCACTAAATGCTTCCAGCCGTAAATAACTCGCCTCTTTTGTGGCAACCGTAAACTTTCCCTTTCAGATAATCAGATAAACTTCGCAGAAGTCGGCCGTACAACGAAAATAAAGCCGCAGAAATAAAAGGCCTCCGGCTCCGAATAAATAAACATATGCTACTTAAGGAGGACTGTTTTCGTTATCGACGTCCGCAGGCCCTAAATGTCGTCAGGAGGAGATGGGGGGGGGGGGGGAAGAGGTCCCATTGTTTACTTTCCGCATTGTTTCGCTGCTAATTGATTTGTCTCGTCTTGGCCAAGACCACATAGAGTCGTCCTGAACTTTAGTTAGGTTGAACCTGCAGCTAATACGTAGTTCATGTGTTTAAGAGCATTACAATTCGTAGTATGTTCGAATGAGCTTACTTAACAATTACATTTTATTTGTGTTTTCAGATATCACATGACTCTTTAAGTAACTACTAGCTTTTAATACGTAAAAAATTGCGAGTTGATTTCAAAAGGAAAGAAGATGAAGAAGTGACCTCTGGCTTCTGGAAAATTGAAATCCGATATTACAGGGCAGGATGCGCAGTGGCATTAGCTCAATTTGAACTAATTACGCGCGAGACTCCAACTCATATTAATTTATGGTTTTAATTAAACGTGACACAAGTAACATCGAGGGATTTAAAGCGGGATTTGTATTTAAATTAATTGCCGAAACATTCTACGAGTTGCCGCTCTCACTGCTTCACAAGAAAAGTACGTACGCCGCGCCGTCTTTGTTGCAACGTCGTAATTAAAAGTTTGTCAGATCCTAGCGACGCGCGACGTCTCAAATGAGCAGATTTTATTGAGCACTAATTGCCTTTAATTGCTACGTGAAACTGTTAAAGTAATACTTCCTAATGTAAATCATTACTATATCAATATTTTAATCGTTTCTTTTCAATATTACAAATTTATTATTAAATTTCAAAGTTTTGAATTTCACCTTTCTATAATATTTCCTTTAATGTTTTGTATTGAATCTCTTTGTAACATTTCTCGCGCATGAAGAGACAATTCCACGAGAGAAAAGTTTCTCACTTTGGCATTCAAATAAAATGCTCACATTAAAAATTTGTCAGCTCTGAGACGTCGAAGACTTTTATTGCGTAATCCAGTGGCGCACGTTTTGATCCTCACATACGAGAGGGCGATGTAGAAGGCGTTATATTAAATTCCATTCGATTCTGATCCGGCTCACAAAGATCACTGTTTCTTATATTGCCCCCCTCATCTTATTTGTGGGTTTTAATAAAGGTCTCCTGTGTTTATTATTTTGTTCTTTTTATTGTGAGAACTGTGTTTCTCTTTATTACATTCTATTGTGGATGGAACTGCCCACGTGCGTCGTTTTAACTAATTTGGATGAGCTTTGGATGAACTTGAAATAATATCAATATGTACAAGTAAGAAGTAGGAAACAAATGACGATTTTAACGAATTTTTTTCTTTACGAAAACAAGTGACAGTACTAAACAAAAACAGGTAACTCTGTTTATTTTTCTGTTTTTTTTTTATGGGAATATATTGATTATGGCTTTGAGTTGGTTTTTAATTACAAAAATAAAAACAAGTGACAATCACGAGACATTACAAAAATAAATGACGATCAAAAAGTAAAAACAAGAAAGGAAGTTTAACAAGAAAACAGCATGAACGATCAAGAAACAAGAAAAAAACAAGCAACAATCAAGAAACTAAACAAAAATAAATGACTATCAAGGAATATGTATTTAAAAATAAAAATAAAATCAAAAACAAATGACGGTCAAGGGAGAAAATAAAAATGAAAAATAATTAAGAAATAAAACTAACAGTTAAGAAGTAAAACAAAAAAAAAAACTAGTAAGAAAAGGAAAACAAATGACAATCATTGAACGAGACAAAAAAATTAAGTAAAAGACAAATTACTCAAAACTCAAATAATTGATATTCAAGAAACAAAGCAGAAACAACGACGATCAAGAAGTTAAACAAAAACAATTGACAGTCAGGAACAAAATATAAACGGATAATCAAGAAACAAAACAAACACTAACGACTGTCAAGAAATAAAACAAAAAAAAGAAGTCTACAAGTAACAATACAAAACAAGCGATGATCAAGAAACTAAACAAAAGCAAGAAACTATCAAAGAAAATATAGAAAATAAAACGACTGCCAAAAATAGAAAATAGAAACGAAAGATAATTAAGAAACAAAACGAACACAAACGTTTGTCAAGAAGTAAAACAAAAAAAACGGATAACAAAACGAAAACAAAAGCCGATCATTGAACAAGACAAAAAATATAAGTAAAGGACAAATGACTTAAAACCGAAACAATTGATATTCAAGAAACAAAGCAGAAACAAACAACGATCAAGGAGCTAAACAAAGACAGATGCCGGTTAGAGAATATTTTCAAGCAAAAGACGATAAAAAAATTAAAGGAAATCAGTTGACGGTCAGGACAAAATTAAAACGGAGGATAATCAAGAAATAAAACAAACAGTAACGACTGTCAAAAAATAAAACAAAAAATAATAAAAAGAAGTTCACAAGTAATAATACAGAAACAAACAATGATCAAGAAACTAAACAAGCGACTATCGAGGAATATGTATTTAAAAATAAAAGGACGGCTAAAAAAGCAACGAAAAACAAATGTCGGTCAAGCGACAAAATAAAAACGAAAGACAATTAAGAAACATTACGAACACAAACGTGTGTCAAGTGAAACTAAAAGTTTAACGCGTAACAAAACGAAAACAAATGACGATCATTGAGCAAGACAAAAAATAAGTAAAAGACAAATCACTTAAAACTCAAACAATTGATATCAAGAAACAAAGCAGAAACGATCGAGAAACTAAACAAAGACAAATCACGACCAAGGAATATTTCCAAACAAAAGATCAAAAACTAAAGGAAATCAAATGACAGTCAGGAACAAAATAGAAACGAAGAATAATTATTAAGAAACAAAACAAAGACTAACGATTTTCAAGAAATAAAGGAAATCAAATGGCGTTCAGGAACAAAATAAAAACGGGATAATTAAGAAACAAAACAAACACTGAGGACTGTAAAGAAGAAAAGAAAAAAAAATTAAAAAGAAGTTTACAAGTAACAATACAAAAATAAACAATGACCTAGAAACTAAACAAAAACAAGTGACTACCAAGGAATATGTATTTAAAAATAAAAGGACGGCCAAAAAAACAACGAAAAAGAAATGAGGGTCAAAGGACAAAATAAAAACGAAAGATAATTCAGAAATAAAACGAACAAAAACGTGTGTCAAGAAGTAAAACGAAACGAGTAACGAGTAACAAAACTAACACAAATGACGATCATTGAACAAGACAAAAAATAAGTCAAAAGGTAAATGCCTTAAGTCTGAAACAATTGAGACAAAACAGAAACAACATGATCAAGAAGCTACTAAGCAAAGACAAATGCCGTTCGATGAACATTTTCAAGCAAAAGGCGATAAAAAAACTAAAGGAAATCAAATGAAGCTCAGGAACAAAATAAAAACGGAGGATAATCAAAAAATAAAACAAACACAAACGACTGTCAAAAAATAAACCCAAAAAATAAAAAATAAAAATAAAAAGAAGTTTCAAGTAACAAAACAAAAACAAATGACGATCAATGAACGAGATAAAGATAAAAAAAATATTTTTCAAAAGTAATTAAGGCAAATGTCTTAAAATTGAAGCAATTAGTAAGTATTCAAGAAACAAAGTAGAAATAACAACGATTAAGAAATTAAACAAAGAAGGCACATCTAAAACTAAAACAAAACAAAAGAAAAACAAATAGCATCGCTGAATAATTTGCAGGAACTTCAGTGATTAAAAGAAAACCTAAAACTTTGTGGTCGATCATTGTATTTACCTACCGCCAGTTTATTTTAATTTTGAGGTTTGACGAAATTATCAAATGTGTACATAAATTGCGCGGATCTTCTGACGTCGTCGGTGGTAAAAAAATACAATTGAACTCTACCCTACTGAAATATAAACCAATTTAGTTTTACATTTTTGAATGTTACGTTGAATTTTAGGTTGAATTTCTGCATCGCATCATAGGTATGACGGTTTATGAGAAAAAGGTCTCCTGTGTTTATTATTTTGTTCTTTTTATTGTGAGAACTGTGTTTCTCTTTATTACATTCTATTGTGGATGGAACTGCCCACGTCGTTTTAACTAATTTGGATGAGCTTTGGATGAACATGAAATAATATCAATATGTACAAGTAAGGCAGTGTAAGTAATTTATTTAAAACGTCGTTTTGGAAATACCGAGTGTTTAAAAATATATGTAGTTAAGGTGGTAGGAGCAGCGCAAATAGTAATTGGAATCGTTTTCAGTTGTTTGAATGTGCTAATAGATTGTGCCAAAATGTAACAGAAAGCGGAAATGGAAACCTTGATTTTTCTCCGTTTGCATTTGCATTTTGTATTTCGCTTAATGCTGGTTGGGAGCAGCGTCTTTACGGTCGGCTGAACCGCTACGGTTTCTCCGCATATGAGCGGTTGTATTTCTTTCTGGGGAAGAATTTATTTGTTATTATGGATTTATTCAAATGTTGCATCAGTCTAATTTATTAGCGGTTACGGCGAGGCTGGCGAAATTTGAAATGCAAAAGTACTTTTCATTTAAGTTACATTTCATGGACATGGTGTATGTCTCGGAAAGTCTTTTGATTATTTGTAACTTTTTTAAAATAATATTTCATATTTAATAGTTTATAAAATATAAGCATATAATGAAATAAATGGTTTGAATTTTTTGATAAATTAATTAAGCAGGAAAACGTCTCTGTATTTTCATTCAGACAAGTTGAAAAACCACTTGCGTTCAGAGGCACGCCCAACTTCAAAGCGAAGTAAATATAACATTAAAAAAGCAGAGTATACGTGAGGAATTAAATTATTCTCTTTCATTCGTTTACGAATCGCCAATGCGTGGGTTGTTAACTTAATTAGTCTGAAAATTCTACAAAATAATACTGCCAAATTCACCTTCTTTGTATTCTAAAAGGTATTATTCACAGTTTTTACTGGAGCTATTTATAATAAAATTAAATAAAATTCACCAAGTACATTAAAATAATTGTATTAATAATACTCTGGAAACGCCCTGTCGAGTGTTTCCGACTATACAACTCATTGCTTAACAATAATCAACTATTCACCATTTGATTTACAAATTTCCCTTTTTATACCACTCGTGCCGGATGCCACAAAGTGCGTTTCCAAAGGTTCGGGTAGAAAGATCGATGTTCCAAAAATGTCAGCATCACATTTAATGAGCGAGCACTTTAACTGTTTTGTTTAAAAGCGAATTTAGATAATAATTTTTTAAACGTGACAATATAAAAGACAGCTGGATATCATGAAAGATCATCACATAACCAAAAGTTGTGTGGTTGTTAGAAGGGATAGTTAGCATTTACCGAATGTTATAGCACAGTATAGAAATTTATTTCGTATACAATAGGTAGTGACAAAGACGTGTTTTATGGTGAAGATAATTTCTGGGAGCTGTACTATCCACAAAGTGGCAACTTTCCGTCAACTGATTCTTGCTGGTTGCACGACAGCTTTGGACGTTGAATATTTCATTCATTCAACGTTTGCATTAACCATTTTTCTAAACTTAGAAATAAAGATGTTTAATACGGTGGCAATTCTCTTGTGCGTAGCCTCTACAATCTCAAATCTCTCTAATCGCTCTAAATATCCCGCCGCATTATGGCGAAATGATGGCGAAGGACCGACCGACAGCCAATATCATTACTAATACGCAGTCAATTTCTATACTATGGTCATGTGTGATCAAACTCCAAAAATATATCTGCTTGTCTCAAATACCATGGTTTGGGTGAGCAAACATTAATTTATTCGTTCATATCGAACGCAACAATTAAGTTTACCATGAATGATTACAGCCGATAAATACATATTTCAATCGATTTTTAATCACAGTTACAATTTCCTAGTTATGGACTATCCGCATGTCGCAATTTATATCCCATTTTCGGATTCGGAACGGCCGCGTTGTTTGCCATAAAACGGCGGATAAATTATCAGCGTACATTCGAGCACCTCCGGCTCCGGACTTTCGGACTTTTGACTTTGATATATTCGTTAGGGTCGCTGCTGATATAAATATCCGGAAACACAAGCGTGCTCGCTAATAAAATCAGTATTAACCTATCGTCCTGACGTTGCAATCCCGCGTAAAGCCGGCTCGTGACGAATTAAATCGTGCGCGGTCGCGGCCTACGAAAATTCATCGGGGACCCTAAAGGTAATCCGAGGAAAGTTTTATTTTTTATTTAATATTCATTAATATATTATGCCCTAATTTATTTATGATTTGTGTGGCAGATTTGCTTTTACAATCAAACGAGAGCCAATTGCGCGGCATTCCTTTCTGGCTTTGAGGGTGGCCTATTCATCAGGGTCTTCTTCTATTGTAAATTTTTCACTCGCGCAAGCTAAGTAGTTAAATGTTAATTAAAATTTCATCTTGCATCATCTCGTAATTCTTTCCCCAGTCTTAACCGTCAAATAATAAAGATAAAAAGAAGTTTAAAAATATCCTAGGCGTAATATTTCACCGGGAACGCGTACGCACCTGCGTTGCGAGAATTTAACGGGCGGTCCTCAGCGTTATGCGCAGATTTTGGATGAAAAATTAATCCGGCCGGTGATTATTTATTTAAAGTCGGTCGGCAGCAAAAGGTTTTATGCTACACGGTTAGGCTGCAAGCGGTGCTTTTACAAACAGGATTGCGAGTCAATCCTAACAGTGACCAGAGTCCCCGCATGAATTATGCAGCACTTTCCCGGATAGAGCTAATGTATAGAGAGCAGTCCGGCGTATTACTGGATCTTGATGATTTGTAGGTCCGCTGTATACTAATGTAATGGTGGTGATAACAACGTATACGGCCGGCGCGGCGGTTGATATGAACCTATTAAATTAAATCACGTTTTCCGAGTTTACAATCCTTAATAAAAAGTAACACTTCATTTGTTATTTTTTTTCTAAATAAGATAATTACGTAATTTACATTGAACCCGAAAACCCTAAAAAAGAAAACTGTAACACCGGCTTTCATCTTCACAACATCTAGAAGCACCTCATTGGTCATTGGTCATTAGTGACGCCCCACCGCTCATTACCCCCACCTACACCTATAAAAGGAACAACATCGAACAAATCATACTCAGTCTCTGCGAAGCAGCCTAAAGACAGACGAGCATAATATTTACTTATTTTATTCATAGATTTAATCTCCAGCTAAGCTAGCGATGATGGGTATAAACGGATTAGAAGAAGATTCAAAGAATAAACATAAAATTTTAAATACTTAAATGCAATTTATTTTTAAGAATGTTTCAAGAATCTTTACGAACACTTGCGACTTCGGATATACAAGTTCAATTTCTGGTTCATGTGGTGTTTCTACAACTGGAACACCCTCGTTAAAACTAATGTAATTTCCAACTACTCCCTTGCAGATATTAAGTTTTACAATACTGGCGAGGATTATTACATCGCGATAAATATCAGCGAATTGTGAGCTTTGTCATCTTTCGCGCGTTAATTGCCGCAGAGGAAACGCTAAACGTTTGACGTTTCAGTCGTATAAATTTATGAAGGGGACCGCCGTTTTAGGCTAAACTGATTGTTCCAAGAACTACTGCGCTGTCGGATCTATTAAGAGGAAACCCGCAGAGGAAGAGATAATTTAATTTAATACGTCGCGTTATAATTAGGAAGTTGAGGTGGAATTTTAATTATTCTGATCTTTATTAGAGTAATCGCCGAACATCGCCGTGATATTCACTTGAAAAGAAGAAGAAAAGGCTTAAGAGAAGTAGGTACGATACCACGTACGATACCACGTACGATACTCACGTGTAGAGAGCGTCCGGCTCAACCTTCGACTAGCAACTCAGAACACTTAAATTTATAGTTCTTTATGTTTCTGTTTTTCGTTAGCTTTTTCTTCTCTTCATTTTCTTCCCCAGCAAAATACCTGCACGCAACTATTTCTCGAAGAAAAGGTTGCTTGGTAACATTAACCTTCAATTATAGTAAATCTATTTCCGGCACAATCAACATCGTCATAAATTCCAAGTTATCCAACATTACAACGCGCTTATTATTCAGATACACTAGCAGCATAGCTGGCCGCGTTGAATTGATTGAAACACGGACAAAACCACGGTTCAGTGTAACGTCCATTACGATCGGTGAAAGGGACACGCTACGGTAATTGGGAATATCATCTGCGGCATATTGCTTGATTTATAGTTCGAAACACGGCCGCAGCACCCACATAAATTAAACCCGCCCCTCCAACTCGGGGTATTTACGCTTAATTGTGCCTTATTGCGCCGGCGGCGGGCAAAGAAACGTACGGGAGAGAAAAACGCGCGTGAGGTGATGATAGATGCCTTCCTGCGTCCGTCCGATTTGCACGAAACTGCGAGCAATTAATTTCCGGATATTCAGATTTAACGACCACGCAAATGGTATCAGTCAAATTGGTAATTTAATGCATAATCAAGATTACGGACGTCATTAACTCGGGATACGAGATACTTAAATCAAGTTAATTACCTGAATCTTCTTAGTTTGCGTCTTTGTTGCCTTACTAAAATTTGTAGTAAGTAAATCAGTAAATTTTGTTTCGTTGACAGTAACATTAAATACGTGAATATTAATTCAGCAACAAATTCGCCACTAATAGTTCAATAAACGAAAGATACGAGAACAATAACGTAACGAAAAAGAATAATAATAATTTAAATATTAATACCTTCAACACACAGAAAATGTGCCCTTAATAAAACGAAAAAGAAATAATTTGGTTTGTTCCGACCTTAGAATTCTGTGGTTCTTATGCCTGCCAGCCGCGAGGACCTCTTAGGTCGGTGAAGTTGCTTCAGCCCGGAAAGAATCGAGGTCTGCTTAGGTCGGTGTAACTGCTTTAAGTATCTCCCTCGATGCGATCCACGGCGAGTTCGAAGGGGCCGCGTGGAAACAGGCAGTCACAAATACGAAGCACAGAAGTGTAATCAGCGTGGAAACGGGGAGGGGCCCAACCAAACCAAAAGAAGAAACCCTGATGAAAGCTGGTTTTCTTGACAGAATGCGATGAAGTCGGCTCAAGCCGAGTCAATTCTTGCTTCGAAGAAATAAACAACGTTCCCCAACTGCTAAATCGCGAAGGGTGGCCTCTTGTCACACAGCAAAATTTGTAGTAAGTACTTCATTTAATGAAGCATATTGGCTGGACGTTTTTTTTCATGTAATCTTAGAAATAGAACAAAGGAGTAAAAATAAAAACGAAATATAATTTATTGGGGGTTGTGTGGTATCCAATTAAGTTAGTCTATTATCAAACAACTTTCCAACTTTAACTGTCAAACAACTAATTTACTGGACTACTGATACAAGATTACTTCGATTGGGCATATCCACGTTGACCGTCGATTTGCCTCACAAAAGGACCTCGTGTTAGAGAGTAACAGTCCCAACAAATTTGCAGAAATTTATCGGTTTATCGTAACGCGATAACTGAGCGTACGCGTGCTTTGGGGAATATTGTATGTCCATTCCCGAAACAAGGATTCTTGTTAACTTGCCGGCATTAATGTTTCGCGTCCGCCAATTACCAGGCGGATTGGGATTAGCGGGTCGTCTGTCTGTCTCGGCGTGTTTTATGTGTCGGTTATTGGCTCCAATGGACGTGTTTTTTTCGTGTAGTTTCATGAAATACGCGAACATCCAAACCCCCGCCGAACAACTTCCTCCATTGTTTGTTTTTGTTGGCGGTGGCTGAAAGTGACCGTAAATAATGCTTCTGCGAACTTTGTTCGCTCTTCGATCGAAGGCAATTATTTTCACCCCGAAATTTAGAGTTTATTCAAAAAGTTTAGTTCCAAGGATGAAATTTATTATACTAGTAGATACTTGGATTTAATTGTGTTCCTTTTTTTCCTTTATATTTTATTTAATGCAAAATTTCCTAGTTTTGGCGTGAGCCGTGGTTTAAATACTTTGTCCGGCGCGACGTCTCTAAGAGGGGTAAAATGACATCACCCGCAACCATCAATGCAAAACATTGCCATCACCAATAGATGCCGTGTAATTGTCTAGAATGTTTTTTCTTTCAGACATAATAAAATTTCTTGAACTCAGCTTATAATGAATTAGAACGTATCGATCGCAAAGCGCGTGACGTCACTTACAGACGATCCACTCGAGAATTAACGGTCAGCGGCATTTCGCATGGAAGTCATGCCACGTTATTTACGACGACAGGATGCGCCATAACACCACACGGAGAAACTCCGCCGTTAACAGACCTCCACAGCTGTTATCAAGTGCGACGAAGTGAATATTAAAGCGGCGAAGATGTACAACAACGTACCGGGCGAGCTTTCGCCTTTTCGTCAAGCTCCGTAGATGGAAATGCAGATGCAACGAAAACATACTTTGAATAATTTCATGCGAGCTGCGAGCGTTACTCTCAAGATCATCCGGGTTAAAAACGGCACGGAAAAATTTACATCGTCATTTAAAATGCATTTATTAATGATTTCGCGTTTCAAGTTGAAATTATGTCGGGGAAAGCAGAAACTGGAATTAACTTTACATCAATTTGAATTAGACTTGAAGCAATACACTCTGATTCCGAAAGATTTTCTCATAAATGAAAATTTATAAACGTCGAGAAAACATTATTTTATAAAGTTCAATCTTTTCTGCGTAATTCAGCCGTCATCTGTCACACCTTTGGTCGTTAAAAAAAAGTCAGAGTATCTTCTGACTTTTTTTCATTGATACCTAACAGATGTTCAGTTGCTGCATACCGCAGAGTTAACATTACCTGGGTCGAACGTTTTGTACCCGAGCTCAGTGGAGACGGTCGTGGGGACCAAAAAGCCGTGACCACCAAACGTCCTTTTCGGAGAAGGCCGCCACTAGCGATTGAAGATGACCCGAGCTACACCCAAGGCGATATGGGGTATTGAAATAGTTGCAGTTCTCCGCTGGAAAGGACGGTCGAAACATGTACCACAGTTAAGAGAGCAACCGCTATAAGGGGAAGGATATATTCGAAATGAAACACCGAAACAAAGATAAAAGGGTAAAACGTATATTGCACACCCCTGAAAGTGTAAATCGATGGCGCAAAATGTCGCAAAACGTTTTCAAAAGAACCGAAAATTTACCGTTCGCGATTAGGCCTCTTCGCTAGCGTTTACAGTCAAAATCAGTAAATTTTGTTTCGTTGACAGTAACATTAAATACGTGAATATTAATTCAGCAACAAATTCTAATAGTTCAATAAACGAAAGACATGTGAACAATAACGCAACGAAAAAGAACAATAATAATTTAAATATTAATACATTCAACACACAGGAAATGGGTTCTTAATAAAACGAAAAAGAAATAATTTGGTATGTTCCGACCTTAGAATTCTGTGGTTCTTATGTCTGCTAGTCGCGAGGACCTCTTAGGTCGGTGAAGTTGCTTCTGCCCGGGAAGAATCGAGGTCTGCTTAGGCCGGTGAAACTGCTTTAAGTCATTCCCTCGATGCGATCCACGGCGAGTTTGAAGGGGCCGCGTGGAAACAGGCAGTCACAAATACGAAGCACAGAAGTGTAATCAGCTTGGAAACGGGGAGGGGCCCAACTAAATCAAAAGAAGAAATCCCGATGAAAGACAGAATGCGATGAAGTCACAAAATTCGGCTCAAGCCGAGTCAATTCTTGCTTCGAAGAAGTAAATAACGTCCCCCAACTGCTAAACCCCGAAGGATGACCGACCTTAGAATTCTGTGGTTCTTATGCCTGCCAGTCGCGAGGACCTCTTAGGTCGGTGAAGTTACTTCTGCACGGGAAGTATGGAGGTCTGCTTAGGCCGGTGAAACTGCTTTATGTTTGAGTCAGCCCTTTGTTTTGGGGGTCGCGTATGACCCCGACCCATCCCATCGAGTTAGGCGGTCAATGGGATGATCTTATTTTGCACTCTCAACATTTGCAAATCACTAGGTAAGTAGTAAAGTATATATGAGTATTTCTGAGAATAATAAGGGAAGTGTATTTCTTACAGAGAAACGACTTTGCCTAATATTTTATTTTCGCTTTTGAAAACTTACACATCATAGATAAAGGAGTGTTATTGGCATCGTCGTTATCCTGACGTAATCCCTCATTGATATACAAATTTCTACATCAAGATTCAGCAATGTCTTTATGAATATTTCAAGCGGAAGTGGGGAAACCATTAGCGTATTCACATATTCGTACACTCCAACCCAGGGCAAATCGATGGTCTAAGTTATTCGAGGAGCTTTGCGTTAACCAGGGATTAAACAAATCGATGCGACTCGTTGCGATTCACGGCAACACTTTCCGAATTTCCGCAGCTCTTACCGGAGTTTAGTTTTAAAAATAATGTCGCCGAATGTCTTATTATTCCGCAAAAAAAAGGTCTGGTGGAAAGTTTGAACACCGAACGCGTCTTAAAAGGACAAGAAATCGATTTTTATGGCGGCGAGCGTTACGCAAGAAAGTTTTCAAAGAATATTGAAAAGGGCACGTATTTCTGACGTTTCTTTTTTTTTTATGTGTCACACTTAAGTTGTGAAAAACAAGATAATTCAGTTTATTAGCACCTGCAAGGGATTATTAATGTTTTACTGTTCATCATAGCACTTCATTTAATAAGACAAAATAATAAAAGAAATGGAAGGAGACAATGTAATGAAATACAAAAAAGTAATCTGCAAGTCACCTCCGATTATACCGGGCACGGCTTCCAAAATATTGGTTAATTAACCGAGTACCAAAAGTATAATAATTCCATTCTGGTGGAGGGGGTTTTGTTTACAGCTCTTCTATACATGTTTAATTTATTTTGTTTGCATCAGAGGTACCAAAAAGTAAATTTTAATTAATAATGCATAGCATGACGTAGTAACAGTAAACATGTTCGTTATCTGTTTGTTACGATAACCAAATGATACGAGTTTAATTAGTTGTGTTAATTTAAATAATCCTTCAGTATTAAATGCGCCCCATCAAATAACGAAATCACGTTAATTACCAAATAATGTACTATTGTGTTTAGTCAAAACAAACGTTATCCGCCCTAATTTGTAATTTGCTGTTACAAACCACGTCACGATCAAGTTTAGGGTGCGCAGTTTAAAAACAATATGCATTCGTTTTCCATTGCATGTATTTTCACCTGTTGATTTGAAAAGACTTTTAAATATAAAAGTAAAGAGCGCCCTTCTTAATCCAACTGCCAAATAACCGTAAGTAACGAAGGGAAAAACGGGAGGAAGAGTAATTTCCCAAAGGGACGCCTTCGTTTGAGAATCTGTTTACATTTTTTTGTTTCGTCGTGCTTATCTTGATTGTAGGGAGTGATGAGCTTCCCGTGTATATCAATGAGGACGAATAAATCAGCGGCCGATAGTTCCCCTTTTGTGCCGAGTATGAATATTTGAATACAAACTTCGGAATGAATATTTTTATTAGTTTATTTTTGCATGCAAAAGAGAATTCTCAGCGAAGTACGTATAAACAGAAGCTGGGCTGCATTTCATTCGCTTCTATTTATTAGAACGTATAAGTGTGTTTATTGTTTGTTCTCTTTTTCAGCTCGGGCTTCAGGAATTTCTAATGGAAATTATTTAAATTCATATTGAACGGAAAACGTTCCCACTTATACTTTGATTTTCTATAAAAAAAGTTCATCTGATGCAAGAATATTCTACAACAATTAATTGGTGGGGGTTGGATTTAAAAAAAAAAATAATTCCTAAAGTTTCTGGATGAAATAAATTAAGACGTTCGTATTCAATGGGAATTCATGTATAAAACGTGGACGTATAAATTCGTTATTAATCGTCTTTTACCAATACTGGCACTAAATTATAAGGACAGGAGATTTATGGGAATCCGTGTGGTTTAAAGCTAGATAGTAACGTGATCGGAAGAAAAATGCCTCTCGTTTTTAGTTCGGAAATATTTACGACCACCCTTGCATTTATCAAAACTGGGAAAGCTAATTTATTTCGCTATTTTTGTGTTTGGTGTATTTTTGACGAATCTGTTTCTAAATGTAGTTATTTTACAGAAGAAAATCAATAAAATTAAAATTCAGAGGGCAAAATTAGTTAATAGTTTACAAAAATATAAGTCAAATCAAATCCTTTAAAGATCGAACGATGAAGAAAGCATCGAGGTAAACATACCAGATGAAGAAGTAGCTTGGGTCCAAGACGTTGAGAACAAATTAAGTTGGATAGAGTTTTCGGAGTTTCTGGATAAGGTTCAAGGGAAGTTAAACCATCCTTTAACTGCGAGGAATTGGCCGGTAAAACCTCCGAGGAACAATAGGAAGAGGCGACTCGCGTATCTACCAGACGGAAGAAGACGGGTCAGACTAAAGAGGTCGCAGGTAGAAGACGTCCAAGTGGGACTATGAAGGACTGTTAAAAGAATATTTAAATTATGAAAAAATTCAAGATAAATTGTGGGGATTTGTTGGGTTAATTTTTGATCAAACTTTGAATATCTCTGTTTAGATGTGTGCTAGAAATGTTCGTTGTACTTACAAAAGGTATAAATCACAAGAAAATTATTGTTATGTATCAAAATTACAACACTCACATGAAGTTTATAAATGTCAAAGTTATGACTTTAGACACTCTAGAGTTAATCTCGGCTAATATTGCAGTCTCTCTCGTATAAATGAGTTTATGTATTTTGTTTCTCATCTATGAATAAAAAAAAAATTAAAAAAAAGGCGTGGTTTCCATAGCAACAAACACATTTTCTACACCTTACTCAAAAAGGGACGTAAAAAGTGTGCCCATTGTCATGGTAATAATATAACCACAAGACTTCTTGAAACAGATGAGCGAGACGCAAAATAAGCAAATAATCGTGATTAAGAGAGATACAATTACACGCCCAAGGTGCACTCGAAGGTACATTTCATGAACGTAACCCAGATATATGAAAATACGTTTAGAAAAAGTGATAGTTGTCATGGGGAAAATATTAAGAAGAGGTGTAAAGAAACCTTTCGCGAATAAAAATTTCATTCACAATTTGCCTGTCATACTGAAAACATCTCTTTAAGAATCTTGCACTTTAAACTTTGAATTTAAACGTTTGCTTACATAATTTTCAGGAGAGCATATTTTCCGCGGTCGCGTAGGCGACGTTGTATAGAATTTAATTTACATATCGTCGCCCTAATATGCAAACTGCCTAACTCCATGTTCTCAAATTTTACAGGAGACGCAAAAAACTCTCTACGATAACGTATAAAAACGTGTAAAAAATTAATTTATTCACTCAAATCTTTTAAACTGTTTTATGGTAAGATTATGAATATTTCCATTAAAATTGTGAGGAAATTCTATGTAAGATGGCCTAAAAACCTTAATTCGGCCCAAAAGTGGAGTTAGGCAATTTGCAAATTCTTACAAAAGTATCTTCTTTTACAACAACTCTCCCTCTTCCAATGGTTCCCCGATATTCGGAGAGGTTGAACTTTATCTGGATTGCAAAGGTAAGGAGATACAGATGAAGTCCTTACCATTATGATCCTTTTCCTTCCAGCCCTGTCCACCGAATAGTAGAGGTAAAGCAAAACGCTGCGTATAATTTTCTTAAAAAAAATTCAAATTCTTCAAAGATTTAAATGTATCGATCCACACCAACATTGATGTTAAAATATGAAAAATGTACATCAACTTGGAAGAGCAAGAGAGCCAAGAGACCCAAATAAATGGTATGAACGAATTAGAAAGTCCTAGGGAGATTGATTGGACAGAATATGAAGATTGGAGCAAGAAAAGAAAAGAGCAAGAGGAAAATAGAAATACAGCTAGAAACCGAGGCAATTGGAAGAAATGGATAGGAGAAACCCACGGGAAGTAGAAGTAAGGTCCGACGACAAGAAGAAGATAAGAATCAGCGAGAAAGACGAATACATAAAGAAATAGTTAAATAACAGGTATAGGTTATAGGAATGGAATCAAGCAGAATACAATGACATGAAAAGTCTAGAAAAAATAAGGAAATGGAAGTGCAAAAGATAAACTAAAATACCAGCAAGACACAAAGTAAATGAAACAATAAATAAAAAAAAGACCTAAGAAGCATGGTTGTGTGCAGAAAGGATGCAAAACAGCTAAAAGTAAATGGAAACCAACAAAAATCGAGGCAAATGGAAGTAAATGTATGTACAAAAAAGGACATGAGAAGAAGAAGCAATATTAAACAACGTTCAATGATACGTCATAAGAATAGAAGCGAGCAGAATGATGGAAGGAGTGTTCAAGGTGCAAGTGCAATGACATGAAAAGCCTAGAAAAAGGTGAAAGTGAAAGGAAGTTTGGAGTAAGGAAGTTGAAGACCAAAATAAAAACGTAAACTCTAGCAAGAGACCAAAACAAATTAAAAGTAAATAAATAGGACCTAGCAAAATAGCAGAAGGCAAGTGGAAACATCAACAAATGGAAGGAAGGCTTACAGAAAATGCCACGGAAAGAGAAAGCAACATCCGCTGTCGCTCGTAAGTAGCATCAGGACCACATGAAGAAAGAAGAAAAATGAAACTGGAAGAAATATGTGCAATGGAAATGAAATACTTGAAAAATAGGGGAAAAGGGAAAGCGAGATAGATTGAGAAACTGCAAGTCAGAGAAGAAGAAAATGTAACCAATAATGTCGAATTATATAAGAACGGAACTAAACTGAAAAGCGGAAAGAGTATCCAAGGTAAAATATGAAGTCATGAGAGACCTACAGGAAAAAATAACTGAATAAAATAAGAAAAATTGGAATAATGAAGTGAAAGAGCAAAAAGAAAGAGACCAAAGTAAACGAAAAAATAATTAAGAAAGACCCTAGGAAGACATGTGGAAGAATAAGAAGCAAGTTGAAACATCAACAGGAACCAAGGTAAATACTTGGAAGAAATGTGTCCAAAAAAAACCTATATGAATGAAAAGAAGAAACAAGATTCGGCCTCACAGGACAAGGTGAAGAAAGGGAGGAAAAGTTTAAAAAAGTAATTAACGCAATGAAACTAAAATATTTGAAAAAAAATGGCGGAAAAGACAAAACGATATAATACGAGAATGGACAAGAAGTAAACCACAAAGCAATTAAAGAAGGTAGTTGCAATGACGTGGATCCTTATAAGGATGGAACCAAGCAGAATTGGAAAGTGAACAATGAGGGCATGAGAAACCTAGGAAAACGTGCTTAGATAGAGTACGAAGATTAAAATGAAAAAGGGGACGACCAAGAGTGGTTAGCACGAACGAAAATAAATGGAAAAGGTGGAATAGCCAAGAGGGCATCAAAATTAAGAGCAAAATCCGATGCCTTGTAAAAAGATGAAAGAATTACACTATTTTAAAAGAAAATTAATAAACCTAAACCTTACATTTGCTGCATTTTAAGGAAATTTGAAAATCCCTTGTACCTAAAAGCACTTTCTTCCTCTTGATCGTTTGCCAAATTTTCAAACAGGTTTTCGTGAACGAGCTGCAATTTTGAAGTGAGTCATGTCGATGAATGCCTTTCAATTCCACGATTCCGAAACTCTGAAGGCAATTGGAATTGCAATTTCAATTTAATTTAATTTAGTTTCTCGTTGACGTTTTTATACCAAATACTTTAATTCAATTTTGATTTTTATTGACCAATTTAATTTTACTATGCGTTCAGTTCACTTATTGTTCAATTAAATCGATATTTACAATTCACCTTTGATTTTTCTTTGAATTTTCTCTAACTTAAACAGCAGAAAGAATACCACAGCCGCACTCTACTACGGAAAGGAATAATTAAAGGATGTCACAGTAAGTTCTAGAAAGTAAGTTTTTAAAGACGATTCGCAAAGATCGTAGTGAAAGCATTGAAACCTATTGAACAGATTTTATAGAGATAGAAAAATTTAATTCAGCCAACAAATATTTTGCGGACGTTTCGCAACGATCATAGTCGAGGTATTTAAACCAACTGAAGAAAAGTTTAAAATTTAATTAGAAATTATTCAGTTGACGAGTAAATTGTAGACGATTCGCAAAGATCGTAATCAACTGCCCCAGAAAGACGTTGCATGCAAATTCAATAATCTTGAATATTTATTCTTGTTAAAATGGTAAGATAAATTTTCAAAAGCTGGACTATTTTCCGTGGTCACATTATTATTGTGTTAGCGGGAAAAGTTTTTAATGTATATACTTTTTTGCTCGGCTGGTATCTCGCGCCATTTAATAACGGTGATTCGTCTTACTAAATTAAAAACTTAATATGACAGGAAATGGACGTGAAAAATGAATGAAAATTAATTTTCTACAACAGAAGAGACTCTAAGGAGAATTAGTGGGTACATAAGTAACCCCACTCTATTATTAACAAAAAAAAGTTGTCGCGTTTAAAACTCAATACTTAAATTTAATAAAATACATGTAAAACGCGATAGGAACTTAATTGAACTTTTTCGTTCGATGTTAAATCAAAAACTTTTCTCCAACCTTCGTTAATCTTTCGCAAACTACGGCACTCAATATTCAACATAATTGGCTATAGCTCTAATGAAGTATGCATTTGCTAAGTTGCTTAAAGTTTTACCTAATATTTTTTAAAGTTCGCGAGAAGTTCGAGGGGGAAGTCTATTCCAAACGTAATTTAAAAACTTGGAATACAGTGCAGCCCCTCCGCTCTTCATGCATTTATGCGGAGTCTCGGTGCGGCACGTCGCTTTGATTTTATTCACTGCCAAGAAAATCTATTTGCGCTGGGGTTTATAGTAACGTCCACTTTCATGAAGAGTTGGTTCTATTATAGTTTCAGACAACCGCGTTCAAGAAAAGCGAAGGTTAAGTGAGGTGAACAAATTTCATGGGGCACGCGCCCTTTTTGATCAAACTATTGAAAACTTGCGGTTTCACATTCATTTTTGATTTTGTGCTGTTACAAAACTCTAATGTGAATTAGTCCTGAATTGTTTACTTTGATGATTAAGAAGTCTTCACTGTATCTTTTATCAGCTTTTCCTCGTCCAGCAATAGTGGAGATCGGTGTAGATCTTAAAGTAGGCGCCAGGGTGAACAAAATATCCAGCTGATCCGTAATAGGCTTCGACAGTGCTCCCAAAGTGTCTTGTCTTTGCAGCTGATCGTTCGCGACAATCACAGGAGATTTAATTAAAACTCACTTGTACGTTTAAATACATTTAAGTAATAACTGCACAAAATGGTTACAGTAACACACAAATAGATTAATTAAAGAGTTATCGGTATTAGCTTACCAACTTCAACAATAAAATAGTAGGCCAACGGGGCAAACCGAATTTTCGAAACAATTTTAATCAGAACGCCACAACCTAGTTAGTTTGTTTTCCTTATCCCCCGGATCTTCCGGGGTAATAGTTGGACGTTAATACTACAGGGCTGTTTCATTTTTGCTATTAATATGCAGGGCGAACGCCCGCATGGAATTTGCTACATTAAATCTTAATGCATAAATATATATGTATGTATTGAGCAAATTTGGGACGCCAGAAAGGCCAGAACGTCGTCGTCCCTGCGGCTACGTTCGAACTTTGATCGTAATTTGCTCCGAGCATAAACTTGCAGCCCAATATTATTCATGTTTTGAATTTAAAGCGCGGCGAACAGTAATAGTTGCGCGAAAGTTGGTCGAATTGAAGCGCCACATGTAAATATGTTAATAACGAAACTTTCCGGATGTCCTAACCAACGCTTAAATTTCTATCAGAGGGATTAATTAACAAGTTTAAAGGGTGAAAGGGTACTGTTAGCTTACAGGAATAATTCGCACGCTTTTCATAATTCGAATAGAATGTAACCTATTAGTTTCTCATAAATGTACAGGTACACCACACTGTACAAAAAGTAATTTAAACAGCGCGCGAGCTAGAATTTTATTTTCGTAGCTAGGGGCTTCGTAGCTGCTCAGAAAATTAACTTCGTTCGCACTGAACTGATTTAAATTGTGCAAATTGTAGTTGTGAAACTTTTCTTTTGCTTTTATCGATGAAAGATTGACTCGAAAGAGTTGAGCATACTGAACAATGTACTGCAGGAAAGTTCTGAAATAAAATTGAAAGCCCGGCGCGGTTATCTACATAATTACAAAGAAGTGCAGCCTTTCATTGTTATTTGTAGGAAAATATTGCAAAATGTATATTTTCATTTACATTTAAATCGAATAGTACGTTATGTGTTCATTTAATAATCCGGTAGCATTACCATTTTGTTTTAGAAAACGTATGTCGCAGTGTTAAAATTGTCAATTTCAAATGTCAGCATGACAAATCATAAAATAAGAATTGCTAGTCACACAAATTATAGTTTTTTACAAATCTCAGGTAAAAATTGTGTGAATTGTCTGACGCCATTTTGGACGCTAACGAGTCTGTTCTTTCTTTCTATTCAGGCTTTTACATTTGGTTCTATTTTACGTTTGGCTCTACTCCTAACTCACGTTTTAAGTTTTGCCTTGCTTCCCGGGGTTCGATTCAGGAGGAGTCGACTCAATCCTCGCGGCCGAGCGTATTTTCCCTACGCCTAATCTGCTATGCCGATCCGCCATCTTCGCAGCCTTTGTCCACCGGTTCGATCCGGATTTGCGACGTTGGACAGGAACAGTAGGTGGCGTCAACTTCACCTGTCATTACCTACTGTGTTTGACAGAAAAGAGTCCGATTGTTTGACTTAATATCAGTTTATAAATTTCATAACGTGCACAATTCTTGCATGACTTTTGAAGGGCGAATTTTCGGCTGAATGCACAAAGAGCACATACAGACTTTTTGTTGTTCTTGTCCTTGAGTAAAAACAACTGGAGATTATTCGCAGTTTATCCATGTTTGAATTTTACTTGTTGTGAATAAGCATTTGCTCGAATTTTTGTTGATCAATAAAGCTTAAATTTGTTAACGTTAAGTGCGTGTTTACGTTACCCTTCCTTCACGTACCGATGAGTCAAGTGTAGCCTCTATTTTTGTTTTGGCCTTTTGCACAATCAAGTCGGTTCGGGAATACCGACGAGGTTGGTTGTCTATCAGCTGGGTTCGATCTGTCCTGGCGCCCTTAATAATAATTTAACATCGTATTAGACCCACCCCCATCTCACCGTTGCTAGCTGAGGGGAAAGCTGGTGAAAGATACAGCAGAATTTGTCATCTGGCCAAGGCAAGGCTGAGGCTCTCAAGTTTAAAGTAAATTTTGTGACAATTTCTTCAATCAACGACCGGACGACAGAGTGAAATGGAAACATTCTGTAAGACTAAATAACAGCGTATGGTCTAGCTGATGCAATTTTGTGAAATATGATAAAAATCATGTACGCATCCTGAACTCTTTATATTTCTTCGGTTTCGGTAAATCAGGAGCAGTTGATTATGTCAATGTTTGATACACTTTTGGACTCAAACAGTGAATTAAGCGTCGTTTAAATTTTTCTGGTGCGCTGTCATCCAATTTTCGTAATTCTAAATTTCTTCGTAGGTACGTCGTAAATGATTCTGTAACTAGGATGAGAAGACCACCAAAGATGTACAGCTGAAAATCAGTCGAGCGAAACATAGACATAAGAATGACTCATTTGCAATTATGTAACGTATGACTCACCCGCGTTGTCTGCATCTGCACATCCCAATGCAAATGTCAAGGCGTATGATTCATTCGTGTGCCGTGCCGTGCAAATCTAAATGTCAAGGTATATGACTCATCTGCGTGCATAGATCTGAAGATAAAAGTCGTGCCGTGTGCAAATACAAAGATAAATGTCAAGGCAACAATTGACATAATACCCCGGGAACAAACCCCTGTAAATACGCGACAAGCCGAACGTTAGCGGCATTAGAATACCATCTAGTCAGAGTGTCATGTAGTCTGTTTGTGTGTAAGTCCCCAAAATAAGATGTAAGTATTTGTTGGTGTAATTAATTGTTAATAAATGTTTTGTTATACTGAGCTACGACCCTTATTTCATGTTATTTAAATTATTAGCGTATTACCGTTGTATTCATCATAGGGTTGCAATGATTCCACATGTAGAAATCTCTGCTGGTTTTCCTGAAAATTCTGTAGAACTTGAGTAAGCCGTACCAGTAAGTCTCCCATCATATCTTTCTGCGTAATTTCTGTTTCTTGGTGAGTTTTCTCTTTTCTTTTCGTCGCCAGTTTATTGTTTATTAACTTTAGAAGTAAGGAAGTACTAAAAGCGTCACATATTTATTTCTTTGTAACATGCACTAACTAATTCTTTTTTCACAGCAAACTATGCACTATTGTATGAATACCGTAACACCATAACACTTTGTCTTCAGTTTTTCTTTCCACGACCAAATGAAGTCGATGCTTGTTAAATTTTTAATTAAAACTCGAGGTAGCGAAATAAAAAGCTATCGAAAAAGGTGAACGAATAATTCGAAACTACCACTCCACGGGGTCGTATCGAAGTTAAAGTAATTTAACTTCAGGGGAGAATATGATGAATTGCCGACGACGATTTAATCGTAATATCTTCAATGCGCGCTGCAAAATACCGTTCAAACTTAATTAATTCCATCGCGAAGTACCGCGAGGCCTCGGCGGAGATATTACCCCCCCACCCCCGCCCCCCGTTTTCGAAATAATAAACAGAGAAATATTCAGAACGTAATAAATGTTCTTCAGAACTCATCAAAACGAAACTCGTCCTCGTCCTTATTAAGGATTTTTGATTTGAATCTTCGTCATATGTACCGGCATCTTCCGAAGTAAGTTGCGGAGGAAATTGTTGGGCGCAGAGTTTCTCGGAAAATCAGTGAAGTATTTTAATACACGCACAGCTCGAAAATAGTTTACAAAGTGAAGGCAAAGTATTTCTGCGTTATATTATGAAGACGAGCCCCGCTCGCTTGCCTTCCAAAATTAATGGCACTCGGCTCACGGTCGTTCGTTATAATACAGGGGCGTACAACCCCGGTGAAATTCTCAAATTTACCGCTATTAGAATTTGATTGCACCATCTAACGAAAATTAATAACAGTCCGATAAGTCAATTAGTGCGCTCGCTGGCGTAGCTGCCGGGTCATCTATTTAATTTACAAAATTAATAGAATTTCAGCAGGACAATGTCGAGCTACGACAGGACGTCGCAGAAATAGCGAAGCATGGTGTTTGACGGTGCGCGATAATCACATTAGATCGGTTAGGTGCATGTCGGATTCGATTTGAGACATTCTCTTGGATTTCAAATTTTACCACATCTTGCACGTGTTCGCAGAACGTGCTTACGAGCGAGACATTTTATTGACATTTAAACTAAATTTTTTTTTTTATCATTATAGAGGATATTTGTTCAAAGGTTCTAACGTAAGCATGTGCATATAAAAAAGTCTTACTTTCTTTTATAAGTGTTTCTCTGACTTTGGGAAGGAAATACAAAAGCATTAAATTTGCACGAATTTCATGTTAGGTATCATATTTATTTATTCCATTATTCTTTTCGAGTGCACAACCGAACCGTCGTCGGTTTACCTGGCCTAGAAGGAGTCCCCCGGAGAGTATATAAATTTGTTTATATCTGCCTGTATAAACACACTTCATTTTATCTAAAAAAATTCGCTTCTCGGAAGCACATCTCAAAGGTATACTTTCCGTTTCAACTTTACGGCGCGTATAAAATAAGCCCACTGGAAATTTCAAACCGAAGCAACAAACACGGGGGTTCCCGAGATGTTTCCCTTTATGTAAATGTATTAGGGCTTTCCGCTCCAATCTTTAAATGAGGAACACCCACACGCACGGGCTGTTTGATAAATCATTTCCGGAAATAAAATAATCGATCTCGTCAGTTATCGAGGTAGACCTAGCGAAACACTCGGTGACGTTTTATGTGTCGCGAAATGAAACGTTATAAAAAAAGATTTAGAGTCGGACGGAGGGGTCCACAACTCGAGCTGTCGAGTTTATTTCTTTTCCGCAGAGAGAAATCGTTTGTAATTAGATCTGCCATCCTCAGTGCCCAGAATGAAAATTTCACCGCCGAATGAGAGGGGAGCAAACCCCGTGAAACAAAAAAGCAATTATGCAGCGGAAAGTTCAAATTATTAATTTACCAAAGAATAATGTGCTCTAAGTAAAAAATTGAACGCAATATTAAAGAATAACGACGTGATTAAAAGTAATTAAAAGTTGCTATTGTTACGAATTTGAGGTTTGAAGAGCTTCACAGATCACCTAGACGAGATGGTGTCAGTATGAACAGCGAAACGTCGAAACAAATTCAAACTACTTATATGAAGAGAAGAAACGGCATTCTGTACATCAATCAAAGCAGTTATTGGTTAGTTATTATATTAGCAAATAAATAATAGTTCACCCAACCATGGTATTGGGATATAGAGAGAGAAATGGAACTGGTCACGATCACACCCAGACATTTTTTGAATGTCAATTCTGCGGATGTACTTACGGCCACACGTCTTCTGATTGTGTGATGCCATTTAGTTATTAAACCGAAAAACCGCGATCAGTTATGGCCAAAATATATTGTAACTCGTCGCACACGTGCCCCAAAACGGATGCAAGTGTTTTCACAGTCATCTCGGCGCGCTTCAGATTCGACCGTCGCTTTTCCATTGCATTCTATTTAAAAGACACAAATTTCTGTACAGAATTCCGCTTTCTCGCAGTTTTGTAATTTAAATTTCGTGTGTCATTTACATAAGTACCTACCATTTAGATTTATGGAAAAATAAATCTGGAGTTATCGCTTGCCCGGAGATTCCTCGTCTAAAATCCGTTTACTGGTGGAACGTCTTATATTTATTATATTATACGCATCGAATTTCAACTTTCCCGTTAAAGCTCGACGCTTTCCGGACTACTCAAGAGGCAAATCTCGTGAAACTGCTTCGGCCTAACTTCGTACATCTCGCGCAGAATAATATTTCAGGGCTGAAAACGTGCCGCCGTAACTTTTCTGTTTCATATTTACCCTGTTGCCGTGGGGAGGGGGGGCAAAAGTAAACATGTTTGAATTTATCGATGAATTTAAGAAAGGATAAGCCCAGCACCCGGTTATTTATAGCACCGGAGGCGGACGCAATTGCCAGAGGAATTGTTAATTGAAAATTAGCCGGATTATTTTCTAGATTATCGGATTATGTTACGCTCGAATCCTTGCGATGGGAAAAAATTGACGTAATTTATTACGTCTTCGTAATCGTTTCATCTAAAAGGATTTAATCCCCTACATATTTTTCAGTTCATTTGGATTTTTTTAATTTTCTCGCAGTCGTAATTATAACTTCGAATTTAATACGAAAGACATAATTATTGTTTTTATGAAATACATTTTCTCCTCATAGTGAAGCTCAAGCTTGAATAGAAAATTTATTTAAATTGCTTTATATAAAGACAGCTTTCGCAAGAGACTGAAAAGTCTCATTCGTGCAAACGCAGGAACTGTAGCAATTAGTATACCGTGGTGTACTAATTAAAGAAGTTATATCTGAGCTAAATTCCCCTTTCGCATTAATTATAATGTGTTTTGCCGCGCACACGTGGAAAACTAAAGGCTTCATCTTAGGCCCTTCCTCTGGTTAATGTCGGCACGATAGCGCAGCAAATGCAAATTTAATTTTTGCCTAAGCGACTATTTATTTGTTTGTTGCGTGAAGTACACTTTACATAACAGCGTGTTTAACGGCGTATTAAATTGCTACGGTCGAAATTCGTTTCAAATGGCGCGGCGTACAAACGCCATACACAATTCGCATTAAACGCGAATTACCCTTGACCATATTCAGGGAACTTCGTCGTGCAATTATTATTAATTTTAGTTGTAACACATTTACGCCGGCTTCAGCTATTATTGCTGTTTAATTTAAAGCAATTGATTCGGGCGTTGTTTTATCAGAATTTCCACTCGCTGCCGTAGCGTCCATTCAAGCTTGTAATTAATTGCTGGTCATAACGGTGGAAAAGCAGGAAAATGCTATTATTGCAGTTTTTCGATTTTTATTTATGTTTACTAAATACAAGGTATTGTCACGGTAACGTGTTGCCCCTATCGTGTCGCTGTATCGTGTCCAGCGGTTCTTAGGGGCGCAGAAAGCAATTTGATACATTATTAGTTTTCTAAATTAATTTAATATTGATGCGAGGTCCGGTGTAAGAGAATAGAACTTTGGCAAGGACTTGCCAGAAATTTCCAGGGATAGTTTAGACCGGCGATAAGTTTTCTCTAATTAGGACCCGTCTCTTTACTTAAACTTAAGCATAACATAATTTAAATAAAACAAACGTCGCTTCCAAAACCGAACTAGATTTCCACTTAAACAAAACTCCGGAGTTCCGCTTTAAGCTCGACATAATGGAACAAATGAAGCTTAAACGCAAAGTTCGGCGATAAAGTCAGGTAAAACTCCGACGCGGCTTACCGGGAATGCTGGTGTCGCAGAATTGGATCGCATTTCATGCTGTTATTATCCTCGGATATATGCATTATTACGTCAGGTGAGAGATAACAGGGATCAGGACGCTTATCGCATTGGTACGTTATCCGAATTTTGCCCGCCGCCACAGTAAAACCGTAAAACCGACGCGACGCTTTCGAGGATCGCTATAAGCTCCAGGACGATTTGTGATAATTTGATTTGGCTGAATAATTGCAGCGGCGGCGGCGAGGTGCAATTGAAAACTTTCAAAAATAATCGCTATATTTCGCTGCGCTTGCTGAAAGTGAAGAGCACAATTAAATTTGGATATATTTCATTTAAACCCGCATCGCTGTCGGCTAAGATTACACGTAATCTGTGGGGATTGCACTAAGCGAGAGATTACCACGTTGAAAGTAAGAAAAAAAAATAGTTGATGTCACAATTTTGATTACATTTTCGGAGGACTAAGTTCTTGGGCTCAAAAGCTGAAGAAAGTGAATTAGACACGCAGAAATGTACCCAAAATAAAAGACTAATAGCAAGGACAATAATCGAGTACATTAGTTAATAAACTCCAAACAATGGGGGTCGTGGGGGATACAAATTGTTCCTAACCTTAGAGAGGACCTGGACTCAAGCCTTTACCATGTCAATATACAAAAAGATTGTTATACCAAAGTTATAATTTCGGCGCTCACACCATGTCAAGAACGGAAGGGATATACTCCGTCTTGTTACGTTATAGAAAACGTTGGTTCCCAAAAATAATTAAATTGCCCTTTTGTAAGTACGTTGTAAGGGAAATATAGACAACGTAGTTATGTTATAAGGGGGTCGCCACCACGTTACGTTTTCCCTTATATCGAGCACTCGCTTGCAGGGCAGGATATTGGCGAACGAAACATAATAATTAATTTAAATTTTACATTACCTCGCCTCTTTGCACCACACTCGATCAAACGCCGTCTCCAAGGACCGATTCAGAAGTACACAAATAAAATTCTCCAAATACCTTAAACTAATTATATTAATGAATACTCTGAATGAATGAATGAATGAATACGACTATACAAATCATTGATTAACAACTAATCAACTACTGTCCATTTGATTTACAACTTTCCCTTTTTATACCACTCGTGCCGAATGACACCAAGTGCGTTTCCAAAGATTCGAGTCCAAAGATCGATGTTCCAAAATTGTCAGCGTCACATTTAATGTGCGAGCACTTTAATAGTTTTGAATGAAATGCGAACTGTTGTGTAGCATTCTTAACTAAGTTCAAACAACTTGGTTTTTATTTATCGGCATGGAGTTCCCTTTATTAAAACGTTAATTTTGCATATGTTCCATCGACCGAAAAAGAATTTGACCTGCAAGCTAAGCAGACGTCGGCAATTCATGCTAGACAATTTCCGCGGCGATTAAGCCTGTGTCGATGACCGTACTTGTGAAATGCTAATTGAACAATTTCGTCAATTCAATCTAAAAATACGCGCGTTAAAATTTGTGGAACTGCAAAAGCAAAATTAGCGAATTTAGATAATAATTTTTCAAACGTGACAGTATTTTTACCTTCTTTCAAGTTCTAGTTGAGCCTCCAGATAAATTTACAGCGATGTAAGCAGTACTTCTGTAGTAAGCAGTACTGTTCGCGACAAGATAGTGGAGAACCTTACGGAACCAAGTAAAACACACCCACTTTCAGAAAGGGTTCGGGTTTGGTACGTTTTTATTTATTATTTACCGTACTCTATTTCGCTGGGAGCTCCGTTAGTTATTTCGCGAACCGCGTATTTCGGCATTTTGTCCACCTACCTTGGTTTGTCATCGTATGTGCACTCGACGCATCGGTGTGTGTGTGTTCACTTCTTTGCGGCATTAGGGGGCCCCGCTCGTATTCAGCGGGTGTTTGTTTACATCTGGTTTTTGACAACGCGAGGTTAGGTAGGGTTGCCAACTGTCAACTTACCGACGTGCATGTTTGGCGTGTCGTATTCTTTCTCTCGCACGAAGTTCGGAGTTTCCTTGTTGAAAATTAATTTTGTTGCATCCCTCCTTTCCCACCTAGGAACGGATTTTCTGTCGGTTTCTTTGTAGTGAGTTTAGTTATGTTATGTGGTTTTCGGTTGGTTGCCTGATTCTTTCTAGAATTTTCGTTCTGACGTCATATTTCTGGTCACCGGCTTGGAAAGCCATTCTTGGTCGTTGTGCCTCGCGTGTTTACTTCTGCTGGACGGCTCCTTACGTGTAATGTAAATATTGTTTCGCGCTTGGAGTCTCGTTAGAGGATTTTGTCCACGGATGTAGATTGGGCTGTCGTCAATTTTGAGGCCCTCTCTTATGCGGATTTCATTTTATCGAAAATCGAATTTTCGGCACTCCGAAGGCAGGCTTCTCCCTTTTCATTTTTGCGGCTCGTATTTTAATGCGAGGTAAGTTGTTGTTGTCTATTCTCTTTTGCGGGGTTCGTAATTTGTTATTTTGTGTTTGCGTTTACTATTGCGATGTTTTCTTTCCTTTAAATAGCAAGTGGTACGAGGCCACCATTTCTCGAACACGTGGTTGACAAGAAATTTTTAACTTCGCCACGCGTACCACCTTGGGCTTCTGAACGGCTGCGTGCTACCGACCTCCCCTCTTTTCTTGCGAGTCCTCTGCTAGAACCGGACCGACTTCTGGGGTTGAATAGTCACACTTGACCATCCCCCTGGTGACACCGTTCTTGGTTGGTCGACCTCCGGACCAAAGGAAAAAAAGAGGAATTGTCGATATCGTTATTTTCACATATTCTTTTGGTTCTTTGTCCCGTCGCCGTCTGCGTCTGGGAACGACGTAAAATTTGTGGAACTCCGCGACCTGGAGAGCGCATATGCATCGCCGCCGCCTGCTATAATTTTCCTTCCGTTCGCGACTGGATGGATTCACGTTTGATTTAATTAATTAATTTGATTCTTTTCAAAACCTAATTTTTGCTACTCTGCGAGAGGCGTGTCCTCTCATTACTTCATGTCAATAGTATTTTTAGATATTTTTTTTTGGTTGTCTAATTTTTTTTTAAATTATTTAATTGCGGTTTAACTCGTTTGGGGTAACTTGTAAACGTCGCGGATGGGCCCGTACGCGTGCGGTTTGTTCAACGCCTGTTTATTTAATTGAATTGTACATATTTGCCTGTACTTTATTGGCTTTTAGGTCTTACGACCTTTTGTCATTTTAATTAATCTTTAATATATTATAATAATTTTGTTGTTGCGATTGGCGCTTTGTTTCACGAGTTCCGCTCGTGTTGCTCAATGTTATTTTATTTTATTTTAATTGTTCGCCGATCCTCGTTCCTCTTTTTGCGTGTTCTTTTTTTTTCTCACAATATACGTTTGTTAACCTCTTACGCTGGATTTTTCTTACACGTTGGTGGGGTTTTGGAGTTGTTTTCGCTTTGCTCTGTCCTTCTGGCGAGCCATTTGGCGTCGGAGCTCTACCCAGTGTTATATTTTTGACCCTCTCCTAGCGTTGGTTCATGACCTTGGGAATCGCTGCATTTCGGCTAGGTGGCGCCTTAATAACAGGTGGTTGTTGCGCAAATCCTTCTGGGACGCGTAGCAGGTTATAAATTGTTCCTAGTTTTATGGAGGACCTCTTGGGCTGTATTTGCTCTGGGGTATTTCTACCTTTTTTCAGGTTTTAGTTGAGCTTTCGATGTAAGCAGTACTTCTTAGCAGAAAAAAGCAAACTGTTCCCGGCAAGATCACGGTGAACCTACAGAACCAAGTAAAATACATCCACTTTTGGAAAGGGTTCGGTGAACACTCCCCTCTTCCTTAAGAGGGTTGGTGAACACTTCAAAATAATTTAAAAATGAAGAAGGGAAACGCCACCGTCCGCATATCTCACTTTTAAACAATTCTTTCCGAGAGATTCTCGGTCCTCTTTTGGCTCCGTTCAATTAGGTCATTGGAATGACTTAAGTTACCTACCTATCTACCCTATAGGAGTATTTCTCACGTGATCTTAATGGTCACTTATCGAAAGGAGAGCCGTATTTTGGCTAGGAGCGTTCCGCTCGAGCCCGTTATTATCATGGGAATGTTTACGTTACAATTAAAGTTTGAGTTTCTTTTGTGGACGTGTCTAAGCAGATTCAAATTAATTTTCAGAAGAAATTAAATGGACTACATTGAACAAGTACGTATAAAAACTTAGTGACAAAGCTAGCCGATTGTCCTTGTAAAAAAGAATTCCGGCCACATATTTTTCGCTCAATATACCGATGGCGATGTGAAGCAGATTTTTTTGCAGAATTGCCGATGATGCTAATTTAGAAACGTGCTGTACAGAGGCAGAAAATTTCACCGGTTTCCATCGGAGCTCACGTCTCCTCCGCCTTTAGCTCGCGCGATCTATCGATTTCCTTTCTGTCAGCCGGACGGACCGCTCAAAGCGAACGTAACGCACTGTAACTTTGGATTAAAATTTTCCTTTTTCTGCGAATTTATGCTTTCCGGATCAAAGCAAAAGTTTCTCATTCAATTCCGCTAAATTATTCAGTGACATTAAAAATGCTTTCACGCGGACGCATGCTCAAGGCTTACTGCTAATTCGATTTTATATTCCTAATACATTTTTGGATGAATCCTTTTATGAACTACATTTTATAGAAATATTTATAATTGTACTACTTGGTCAACAATAACCGGTCAGTTATCTCATCATAAGTATTCCAATTAGTTATCAAAAGATATAAATAAAATAGTGTTGGTTCAATTAGGTGAATTAATGAAGACATAAAATATTCAATATAATAAATATAATTGGCACTTTTTCATTTTAATCTGACGCATACGAATGACATCTCTCCTAACTGGAGATAAAGCGTCTTGAATTTTTAAAGTGGACATTAGCTGTAACTGCAGGTAGAATTAATCCTTACTGCTCGGGATTAAGTGCAACGTTAAGCCGTCTGCATGGATGCTCCGTCTCCTTATTTTATTCAAGATGCCGTTCCTCGGATGTTGTTATTAAGGAGGAAAATAAATCCTGCGAATCGGAAGACTGCTCTGGTTGTAATAATTCAATGTCAGAGAAATACTTCTTGGGAGTCCCATCGAAAACTAAATTAAAAAAGATATTAAAAATCTCGATGATTGCAGGGTGGGGGGTACCTTTTAAAAACTTATTCTTCAATCTCCCCCACAATAAAAAACAGAAACAAGATAAGAAACAAAGATTATTTTTGAGCTCAAATGCATTTGAGGAGGAGCGTAGTCTTTTTTTGTTTGAAAGTAGCAAGTATTATCATAGTATTAACAATTTAACTGTTCCTAGTGTGCTTGTGATATGAATGTGTGACACCTACATGTCTACTAATACAGTGGTGTATTATAATGAAACTAAATCAGTTACGCTTAGATTTCTGCATAACAAAATGTAGAGGCAAGAAAAATTTCCGCTTAATCTGGCTTGAGTAGCAGAGGACAGTTCGGATAAAACCGGTGTTGGAAATGTCGCCCGCGTCATTAATCGTACAGCTCCCAAATTAAAATGCCTCGAAGCGACGTTCTCAGTTACTGGAAATATCGGGACAATTCTTCTCCGACGAGCGACGTGCCAGATATTTGTGCCAGGCGGAATTTTTCTCCCCATTCTTTCCACAAAAAAAAAAAAACCACTCCCACCTATACCATACTGGTTCCGACACGTACAGGGTGAACGACAATTGTTCTGTCAAAAAAGAACGCATAAGAGATTATGAGACGATGATAAAAAATTCTGTGGAACAGTTTCCAATTAATTAATTATAAATTTAGTCAAAAAGTAGGTATGTTTAGGCTAAAACGCCGAATTCACAGCGTACGTAAGTCATAAGCGTTTTACGATATTTACTCAGAATAAAGCTTGTAAAACTTGACCTTCCATAGCGAACGTGTTAAACTGCATACGACAGCAAGCCTTGGGATGCGCGGCGTAAGACCTCGTGTCGATCCGTATGCTGACGGTGCTCAATGGATCAATTGGTTTATTTATTAGGCACAGGTGTGTTAGTAAAAAGTTGGATTATCGTGACTCTTCAATACCTCTTGTAAATTATCAGTTTCGATGTAGATAGTTGATATCCTTGCTTCTGTAATATCCTAATTTTCCGAAACCATAAATTCTAATTTATCAAATTTCGTTACTGTGATATATGTACTTACGTACTGGTAATGATACAGGTTTGATTAACTCATGTGATTACATCTCAATAGAAGGCGTACAAAAGCTTTTGAAGCATTCCGGCTTTGCAAGCTAATCCGACAGGGTCCGGATCCGAATGGTACGCAGGAGATTTCGCACATGTTATTTTGTGTTCGCGGGGAAATGTTAATTAACGATAGGCCAGGCCATGTTTTGATACATCGGAACCACTGGCGAAACTTAATTATCTAGTTTAGCAGTATATTAATAAACGTTGAACCGAAAATAAACAGTCCTACCATTACTACGGCTGATAGTAAATAATACGAATATCCTCACCCAGTATTAACCATAAATTAACCTATAATCTTCTTATTTACATAGAAATCTTTAACTATACAATTCTCAAATGTAATACTAACTTTATGATGATTAAAATAAAAATGATTTAGTAATTTAATCTTTTATTGGAAAAGGAAAGGAAAACCTCCCGGTAAATAACTAAGGCTAGTTTATGTTGGATCAAATAAAAACTTTTTTAAGTGGGTGATCGAAAACACAATCATGGCACATTAAGAAGTTAGCAAGTGACGCGATGTGTGACATCAAACAGTTTCAGGACTCAACGGTAATCCTACCATCCAAATCTATCTTTGTCCAGTCGAACGTAAAGGAACACACCCATCTTTTCCTTTTGGCCCTCTTTTGTTGTGTTTTGTATTTCGAAAAATATCGGTTTCTTCTGCGGAAGGTTCTAAATTGTTGACTAGGTATTTGTATGTACAGCCTGTAATCGAATAAGTTTCATTTACTGTCATGACTATTAATAAACAAGAAAAGAAACGAAGTTCCAGTGATATTTGCCTTTGGCGAATGTAAAATTAAGTTCGTAAAAGGCGAATTTGCCATAAAAATAAAACAATCTTGTTTTCGTTATATAGAGACACAGTGCGGACAGTTTATATTAAAAATAAAAAAACACCAACAACTTAATGTGGCAGATCAAGAAATTCGTTGGGTAGGGGAGGTACTCCTAGGGTGGAGTTCTGTGAAGTTATGCGGCGATTTCACAGAAATCCGAAAACTCCGCTAACTGCTAGGTATTGGCCGGTCGAAGAGCAGAAACGTCGGAACAAGGGCGATACGTAATATTCTGCAAACATATAAAGCTGCCAAAAACGACCTGAAAAATCTATCAAGAAGGCAAAGTGGCAGAAATGGAACGAGTTGTGCGAAGAACTGAATAACGATCCCTGGGATCAGGGATACCAAATAGTGACCCAAAAACTTAGACTCCGACCACCGGTTAAGCTGAATGACGAGAGCATCGCGTTGCAAATAGAAAATTATTCCCAAAAAAGCCAAAAATACTGTGGCCTAACATCGAAATTGCAGTAACTGAGGTGAGGCCAATTACAATGGAAGAAATGGACACGGCAATCAGGAAAGTACAATCAGGACCGGACAACATTCTCCCGAAAGCAGTAAAAGTGTTCGTCCTGGCGAATCGGACCAATATTGGACGGAGGCAACATTTTCGAAGATCTGGAAACGGGCTAAGTTGGTCCTCATTGAGAAGCCTCCTGGACGTGGTGGCCAAACATTTGGAAACCATCGTCAAACAAAGACTAGAGGAGGATCTTAGTAGAGAGATCTTGCATTAGTAAGGGACATCGTACAGAAAACCAGGACAGTGGCATACCAGCATAGGTCTTTATGTCTAACGCTTGTATTGGACAAAAAGAATGTCTTTAACTCTGTCTCATGGCTGCATATCGTCAAGGCTCTCCACGAAAACGAAATTAGCAAAAACCTCGTAAAGATGATACAGTCCTACCTGCAGGATAGATCGCTGATTTCGCCTACAGGGGAGGAAATTGACATGATATGTGGTGTTCCATGGGGCTCGGTCCTCAGTCCGACACTGTGGAATATCCTCTATGACGAAATACTGCGACTAGACCTAGGTCAGGGCGTGACGGCCGTCGCCTATGCCGATGATCTGGCTATAGTGGTCACCGCCAAGACCACTACCAAGCTGAAGGAACGAGCCGGGTACGCGGTGTCTGGCTGGAGGATCATGACTTGGAGATGGCAGCAGTTAAAGCGATTGTCTAGACTCAGAACTATGACCATAAAGTTATGGGATTCAATTAGAGACCTTGGGATCTTGGGGTACATTTAGACAGAGACTGCAGAATGACCACCCACGTTAGGAGGACATGCGAAAAGGCGAGTAAAGCCAGATGGTGCTGGCGAGACTCATGCCGAATCTAGGCGGTCCTAGACCGAAAAAAAGGAAGGTTCTGGCGGAAGTGATTACCTCAATCATCTTCTACGCCGTGCCACGCCGATCTGGGCACCTGCCATGAAATATACCTAAGCACTACGAGAGTATGCACCTCTGCAAACAAAACGGACCCACGTAGGTAGTGCTGGCGATCGCGTCGGTCCCACCAGTCAAACTTAGGTAGAGGAGCGACTGGAGCGATACACTGGGGGGGGGAAACTAGGAGAAGGCACAAGATCGAACACAACCTCAAGGATAAATGGCAGATGGTATGGGATTCCTACCATGGGTGAACAAAGACATTTATCACGAACATCAAAAAGTGACATGATAGAAAGCACGGAGAGGTAGACTACCACATCACGTAGGCACTAACGGGACATGACGTCTTCGAGCTACCTGCAAGGCACTGGACAGCAAGAGTTGGTAGTGCGAAGAGGAAGAAACGTTCGTTTGCCCAAAGAGGAATGGCGAGAGAGAAGAAGCACGTGCCAGTTGCAGAACGCAGATCGCCAGCGATAATGTCCCGGAGGTACTGCTCCGCAACGAAGATGAATGGCACGCAGTCACCAGAATGATAAAAAAAACATCATGAAGCAGAAGGAAACCGATGAAAAAGAGGACAGGAACCGGATTCAAAGGAACGAAGATTAAAAAAAAAGGGATTACATTATACAGCGTGAAACTTCTGACGCATATGCCAGAAGTTAGCGGTTGAAAAAGGACAAAATTAGAAGACCTGACGCAATGCCAAAAGGCGGGTTCCAGAAGTTAGCAGCTGCACCGAGGATAAGGTATTTAGTTGGTAGGCGCCCTTGTTGAAGAGTTATGAAGGCGACTGCGGGGGTGAACCCAACACATCTGATACTCGGATTCCGTTAATGATGTCTATGAAGATTTTGCAAACCTCAATAAAAAGTGAGTATTTAAAATCTTCCGATCCTTGAAAAACTTGGAGGCCCTTGTTTACATCGGACGGTTGCAACGCACGTTTGCCAACTAAAAACTTGTAAGACAGGATTGTAACCAACAAAATTTTATGTGAGTCGTTGCATTACCGGCGATCCTCGATTGCGATCGCTAAGTTGAGCGCGCATGAAAGAGTGGAAATGACGAGGGGGTCACAAAAGCAAAGGACGAGGCTGGAATGAAATGATCTTTGTATATTACTAATACTAATTTTTAAATCAAAATAAAATTTATGCAACTTATGTAATTACGTTTTGTTTTAATTAGGCGAAAGGCCGATAAAATTCAGGAAATTTAAGGGCTCAGAGTTTCTACGGCTGGTTTAATACAACAGAAAAAGGAGTTTCGTTCCGTTTTAATCCCCAGTTTCCTAATCCCGTTATGCGAGGAAGCATGATTTAAACGCGCGCCTTAATCTATCATCCCCTTCTTCATTTCAGAAATTTTGCTCTCTCATTTCCAGCATAATTACAGTAATAAACTTAGCGGGACGAATAAAAAGGTCTGGCATCGCAGTCGCTGATTGCCAGTATTCGGTGGGATTATTATTATTTTTTTTTACGCTCGTTTTACTTTCTCATAAGCGACAACTTAAGCGTTCTGTTTTGCCGCTTTGATATCTTCTTGTTATTTTGAATTTTGCGATTCATTAAGAACCTAGTAAAGCAATTGTTTTTACGCTGAAGAAGAAAAGCCCGGCGAAACACGAAATTACTAAAAACACAACGATCCCCATCGGAAAATAATAACGCTCGCAGGCATTCAGAATTTCCGGAAACGTTACCGGGCAGAAATTTATCAAAGAATAGATCGTTTTCCGCTGGTAATTTATTACCCCCCTCCACCCCCGTACGCTTTAAAGCTGAATTCAATCCCTTAAATTTAGTAAAAATATTTTCTCGTGGGCTAAAACGTAAATCATTATATTTTTAAACGAAAAACTTTAGATGTACTGTACACTCCTGCTCGTGTACATATTTTCTGAATGAGCGCTTCATAACCGAACGTGCCCTTCTAAAACACCACTTGAGTATACTCTATTAAGGTCACAAAGCCCGACGTACATATACCTGCACGCCTTTAATCTATATCCCTAATTTCACTGCGACCCTCATAATTTAATTTCAAAGTTAAAACTGAATTCATTACAAGAATTTCTAAGTCATTTCTAAATTCTTTAAATTAATAAAGTTGAGTATACGATCAATGATGATGGATCAACGATGAGGAATTGTTAATTGTGCCATACTATACATTGTTAGTGTTGTGGTATTTACTATTCTTTAAACGAAGGTTGGTTATTCAGTCTTCTGCGTGCAAACAATTTTACTTGAATGGCCGTGAGGGTTGGTTACGATATTACATCGGGAAGAGGCAAGGGGTTACAGTTACGCAGGTGGAATTTGTAATGCCGTGCGTTCGCGCAAATGGATCGAACCCACATACGCGCGTTAATTAAAACACAAATCAGCGTAACGCAGGTCTTTTCGGGCACATCAAACGGTCAGTGTCCTAATAGTGTTTCGCTTTTGTTCGGGGAGTTAAAATTGTCTGTCGAATCTGAACGATACAAGGATTAAAAGGTTAAGGGTTAATTGCTTTGCATTTACTGACCGACATGGGGTTAAAGCTAGAAACTTTGGTTGAAATGAGATTTGTTGAAGGGAAGAGAAAGTTAAATTTAGAAAACAAAAAACATAAATAATTGCTTCTTAATTAATTTAAGTTAATAATTTTGCACATTTGGGTCAATATGGTAACAGGACATACCTCGTTCTGATAAACACTCGTTCACTGGTTGTTCCCTTTTAGTCCTCTCTCTCTTTCCTCGTCTCGCTTATCGCGCATACGATGCATCGTGAGGAACGGATACACCTACAACAAACATTGCGATTTACATCGGTTGTCCGAAAACACATCACCGGGGGAATTTTGCGCGCCCCCGCGGAATCCAACGGCGAATCTAGTAGCAGCCGTTCCCTCACATTGATAATGGACACGATGGAAGTTGCCCTCGGACGTTGGCTTCTTATCTTCGTATGCATTAACCCCACATTCACCTGCAAATATGAAACCCCCCCCCCATGGTTATTAGCAAGCCTTACCTCCTAAGCTTACGTTCTTAGGATCAATTAATGTCACTGGCCGCGTAAGTATCCGGTCCAGTGAACATCATGTCATGTTAGACCTTTCTGGAGCATAATACTTCTACTAGGTCAGAAACACCACCAACTGAATTCCCATTCGCAATTCATCAGCGTTGCTGGCCACTGCGACGTGATATCGACCCTCGTATCGGAGGGTCGATACCAGGGTATCGACCCTTCCCGACTAATGTCGCTGATCACCGTCATCAGGATGATATTCAGCTATCAGAATAACTCCACACCACTGCATGATCCTCACCCCGAATTACCAATAAACAGGGTACACCACTGGTCACTGCGATAAGTCACACGATATCGTACTCTGGTGCATGGTATCGACCCTCCCCGACCAATGCCGCGGATCACCGTCATCAGGACGATATTCAGCTATCAGAATAACTCCACACCACTGCATGATCCTCACCCCGAATTACCAATGAACAGGGTATACTACTGGCCACTGCGACAAGTCACACGATAACGTATTTTGGTGCGCGGTATCAACCCTCCCCGACCGTTGCCGCGGATCACCGTCATCAGGACGATATTCAGCTATCACAATAACACCACATAACTGCATGATCCCCACCCCGCATTGCCAATAAATAGGCACCGCGACAAGTCACACGATCACGTATTCTGGTGCACGGTATCACCCTCCTTGACCAAAGCCGCGGATCACCGTCATCGGGATGACATTCAGCTTTCTGAATAACTTCACATCATTGCATGACCCTCACCCCGCATTGCCAATGAACGGAGTGTACCGCGAAACTACTTCTGCCAGAACATCGCCTCCTTAGGTCAATATTCTGTAACCACCCTCGAGGTCACACTCGGTAACACATCCCGTCGCCTCAAAGCGTAATACCAGGCCAATTCGTTACGCCCTTTACCGAAATGTTTCTCACTCTGCATTCACGCGAAGACCGCCGTCCCTTTCCTCTTAATATTTTACATTCCTTTATCGTCAAAACATATTTATCAGGCATTTTAAATTACAGGCTAACTCGTTCCTTAAAGACTGATTAATTGCTCAACAATTGCGTTTGACTTAATTTATGCATTTTTCTGACGTATGTGTATCTGATCTTTTATCTGGGCGAATCCGTGGTCCCTCTCACCGGTACAAAAACAAGCTGGACGAATTGTGGGGGCGATTGTAAAAACCCCCGGGAACGTGCAGCGAAATATATTTCTTTAAGTATTCATCCCCTTAACTTAGCGTGACATTCTTTTTGTTTCGGTTTTTATTGTTTTCTGGGGAACTCTTGCGCGGCGACCTGTCCGTTGCAGTGTACCCGGTGAATTAAGGCCTCAACAACATGCAAAAACTTATTGCGCCGTCGAGTATCCCCGGCGTGTCAGTAGCACACTTTCATCCGGGGAAAAATTTATGAAAATCGCCTGCGGTCCGCACCAGACCAAGTAATGTGCCAGATACATTTTATCGAAAGCTTTCCGCTAAGGCATATCAAGGAGCTTTCCGAAAATATGACGTGATCTACGTTTTTAAGTGCAAAGACTTGCTCGTATTTAATAATTTACGGCCAAGCGGGAAATGTACATATCCACCAACGATCGAAACGAATGTGCTTAAGGGTTAGCCGGATCGATGGTATAAATTTCGTCGCGGCGAGGCAAGCAAAATTCCAAAAATGAATTTATGGTCATGTAGAAAATAGAATTTTGTTCGCGTGCGGTGATATAAATTTAATTTTAAATCTGTTTCGACAAAATGCACGGGGGCCGTAAAGCACGCGGCCTATTATATACACCTTATCATTTTTATGGGACATACTTTTCTACTCTACTTACTGCCCGGCGATACATCACCTTAACATGTATAATGTCTGAGCCGTTCCTAGCTGACCTCGGTCATAAATCATTTCGTGTGATGAACGTTACGTAAAAGACGAGCGAAGGTCTTTTCCGACGACTTTCCGCGCTGAAATCATTCATCTTTACTTGGATTTTCTCGAACAACTTTAGTAAATAATTGCCACACTGTTTCACGCTATGAGTTTGCTCGAGAACAATTTGACCAGTGTCATATATAATTTTTAATGCCGCTATACAAATACATAGTATTACCAAGCACTGAGCCATAAATTTTAACTTTTTATTTGTTTCCTTACTTGTAATGGTATAGTTTCATTTGTCTATGATTACTCATAATAACAATAGAGTAAACACTTTGTTTATATCAGGTCTGGTAAGTAAAAGGTAATATAAAATATATTAATCCCTAGGCTGCAAATTGTGAGTGGGTAAATTAAGATCATCCCAATTGTCGGCTATTCTTTATTACCCAGTATCATAGTCGTGAGAAGACCTTTTCACTACGTAAAAAATGTTTACAACGATTTAGTTGAACCTGCGTATAATCTCAGGCGATGAGTAAAAAAAATGAATAAGCACATATAGGTTCTGTTGTTCCTATTTATAAATTAGTTTAGTTGAAAACATAGTGTAATAAAATAACTTGTTTTTTCTTTAATTACAGACGTAGCGAAAAAAATGGGATATACGAGCTGCCGACTGAGTACTTTTCAATTACAACTAATCTGATTTGGGAGATGAAGTGAAATTTAAATCTGTGCAACAAAACTCGTAAAACTGAAGACCGATTGCTCTATTTCGCAGTTTCGACGGGTCGGAATTCCACCCTCCGCGGACAAGAAGCGAAAGAAAACAGCATTTACGGGGGCGGGAATTACGAAGAGATGAAGTTAGCGAGCGAGAGGTATTAAAGGCCGCGCAGAATTAAATGGAACGGTGGTGTGGTGCAGCCGGGGACGGCGATGCGAAACAAAAAAGGGAAATTCGGACAGTTGATGAAATTTCGCCCGCGTTTTGATATGAGTTAGTACCGAATGGAGAAACATATGGGAGCATGGACTGTTCAATAAAGTAGTTGGAAATTTTCACTCGAGAGTTCTGACAGGCTGCGCCCGGATTCTGAAATGGACAAGTTTCGGTAACAGCTGTCGGTTTCATCCTAACCGACTTCCTGGATGATTTAATTTATAACTGAACTGATATATAATATACTTAGGAGACTTTCCTGTACATATGGATGAGTTTTACTTCATTAAAAAAATTAAGTTTAATTGTATAGCCATTCACATCATGGCTTCTAAGGGTGAAATAGAATGAAGGAACGTAAATGCATATTACGTCATCGCGGGTGACGTCATGCGTGTGCTAGCTAGGGGGTCGGGACACCTGTATACCGTTGCCGTGTTTTTTTGTGCAATGTGGGCGGTCATGTTGGTGGTATTCGTTGATAATTCGATAGCTTCTCTCCTGGTGCATAAATATAGTACGCGAGTGGTACGAACTAAATATGGACCTTTACGTGGCGTCATGATCCACATACATCCACCTGTGGAAGCATTCCTTGGGGTGCCATATGCGACTCCGCCTGTTGGAAGTCTCAGGTAAGAAACCACATTTTGTTAAATGAATTTTTTATTTCATTCTATTGGAGCGAGCTATTGAACATCAAAATTAGCATATGTTATTTGAAACTCATATAACAATTATATTGTGAACATACATTCCGAACATCTCCAGGCTTTATTCGATACGGAAAAACAAACCGAATTAGCGGCGAAAAGTGCGTTACTACATCGAAATTCAATATCACTCAGAGATAATGTTATTTTCTTGCATTGGGGCTGCGCCGCATTGTCAGAAATTGGATCGGAAAAAGCATCACATCTGCAATGATTCGGCGAGCCGAAAGAACTAAACATTAATCTTGATTAATCGGAACTGTCCATCACACAGTCAACAATGAACAAAATTAATTGAATACGTGCTACGAGCTTTTCACCGCTGTAGTAGCTGCTGCGATATAATTTATACTGGAAACCAATATTTATTGCTTCGATTTTGAAAACGATTCTAAACGACTTCTATTTCCTCTCATTTTCTCATTTTAGAATAAAAATAGAATCAAATAAAAAATGCTATTGTTAAGAATGGGAAACTTGGAGCAATTCATACAATATGTAAGAACTCATCTAATCTGAGGCATCCATCGTAATAGGATTAAGTCACTTAGAAAAAAAGCAAGAGACAATGATTTTACTTTCATTACAACTTTAATTTGAATGCGGTCGTAAAAATCGAGGAGCAAACAAGATTACGCCCGCCTACGTCGACCTCCCAAATTCTAAGTGATATTAAATATGAAATTATGGTTATTTGCATACTTTCTAAGCCGAGTGGAGTAATGGAACCCACGTCCCCGACGGGAACTCACGGGATTATGAAATTTAATTTGGTAAATAGAGTTCGCAAGAAAAGATTACGTCTGTTCCATTAAGCACATTCGGAGTAATCTTACCGTTTGTCTCGTTAGAGCTAGTCGCTGTTATTTTGCTTACTTAAATTCGCCTGCTTCATTTAGGGAAACGTTCCTATTTACCTTGTTACAAAGGCGTAATGTCTACACGCAGAGAACCAGCCATTACAGCGAATCTCAAGAGAGGAAATTTTCATTTGCCAACGTTCGATTGTTTGATCTTGGTACAATGCAAACCACCAATTACTATAAGAGTGAAACTGCTTACTTACTTTTCTACTAATAACCAGACGGATTTCTTTAAATTTTCTACTTGGTGGTTTGTTTTTACAATACCCACCCCATAGCTCTAATTTATCGCCCCGTTACCACAAAATTCTAAAATGAAATACTCCTGTGACTAGCAACAGTGAAGAATGGGGGTGAGTAATTTGATGTTAATAAAGGCGCTAGGGTGGACAAGGTACCCAACTGATTGATCGCTACTCACTTGTACGCTGAAGGTGTACGCATAAAATAAAATGTAAACATATGCGACAACGGACGCCGAATGCACATCGATTAAATACACAGCAAAACGCGTCGAACTCTAAATCACTCCTCTTATATTACAAATGAAATTACATTGGTTAATTAAGCGCAAGATTAGTCGAAATCCGCTCTTTGGTAAAATCTAATGCGTCGAAGCAGTAAAACGATACAAACTCACGGCCATCAAAATGTGTTCAGAAGGTTGAAGGTCGCTTGTCAGTTTCCGGTATGCTTGTGAAACGTTGACTGGACCGAAACTGCGGCGGCGCCCTCATAACTGCTTCCAAGGGCTAATTAATTAATCAAGGGCGAAAAGGATATTTCACATATGAGATGAAGATGTAAATACACGAAGAAAGCCTGTATTAAAGAAGAAGCACGCAGTTAGATCAAAATGGCGTCAGCCGTTTGCTTAGAACTTACCTGGGTTTTAATGAAAAGCCAAGCTTGACCCTAAACGTTGGCGATGCGTCTTGTGAAGTTCCAACTATGTCGATTTAAGTTTTCCTCAAGTTTCCCAGCAAAAGCCTCGATAATTCACACACGCGATATACGCACCAGCACAACTAGGCGAGAAGTGACGCCGTGAAACAAAACCAAACGAGTTGACGCGGGGTAATCGCAAATGAGGTCAGCGCCGACCAACAGCAATTTTCCCACATGCCCGTATAAGGGGTCGAATCTGGCGATCAATAATTTCGAACTTGTGCCGCAGTGCTCGCCACGATGAACATTAAATTAGCCCAAATTTGCCAACTTATTTCGTGCGAGATTTTAAAACGTAACAGCCATGCGACTTCTTTTTGTTCAAATATTTGAAGAAGGACCTTAGGGGTTGAACGTTTTCCTCAGGTGATGAGTTGGAAGTCGTTGTAGCGTCGTTTTTTGAGGCGCAAACAAAAGACTTTTTTTTTTGGATGGAATGAAACCACTGGAGAAACGCTGAACTAAGCGTATTAGTGTAGACGGTGGTTATGTAGAAAATAATTTTTTGTAGCCTTGCGAAAAATCATGAGGAACTTCACTGATAAGAAAATTCTCATATTCTCTGGCAGTCAGTCGTCAGACGTAAAAGGTATTATCAGGCTTCGAAGTCAAATCAAAACAGGTTTGGGAATTTCAAAGAGAATACATCATTACAAATCATAACAAACTTATTTTGAAGTATACGTCAGGATATAAATAAGGAAAAAGCAGAAACTAAGATATTAAATTGGAATTTAATCTTCAAAACCTCTGGATTTTTAGTTGGATAATGAACTATCAAATGATACAAGAGACCAAACACTATGACATAGGCAGATTAGGTTGATGATTAGTTGATATTCAAATCACTGACTAATAGTTTTTTTTTTTAAATAAAGTAGGGACCAATTAAGACATAAAACAGGATTCATGTGAACTACTCAAACCTAAGAAGACCCACAGTAAGGAGGAAGAAGTATTATCTTCAATGACGAAGTCCCTAATCCTAAATGAACCGGAAATCCTAATCCCAAAGTGGTATGCTTCAAAAAATGTGTTTTGACAAAATTACAAAACAGATCAAAATAGTAAACTTGTTTAACTAATAACTATTTATATTAAGTTAAATATTGGTATCTGTGTAGGAGATTACAGCCTGAACTTATTTACTTGTATAAATCCTATGTGATTGTCTGCAGAAATCAGGCTTCGAAAGGCCTAGAAGAAAGCCTTTTGTTGCTTAGCATGCACTTAATCAAATCTCGGAGTAATATCTTTCGCTTAAGCTTAGCAGCATGATCAAAGCACAAGATGGCCGGAGCACCCACAAACAATTACCTACACAAACACTGGAAGGGAGGGGGTCTTAAAAGACGACAGCAGACTTACGCAGAGGAGTGAGTGAAATGGAACAATATAGTAACGCGTGGGTTATTGCATTTGTCTAGTTGGGTAATATTTTACAATCTTGTGAAATGGAAGATAAACCAGTAACATAATTACGGTTCCACAAAATACAGGGTGACTCGGAAAACTAATAATTATAATAAATTTTAAAACCGTAACAAGACACTAATCAGAAAAATGACAAGTGAACATATTGAGGTGGGAGAGGCATATTCTCAGACGAATATATGATGAAAGAAAGAAGAAGAACTAATGAGGATATGTAACCTAAATAAAGAACAGAATATCGTGGAAATTTGTGAAAACAAGGAAGCTATTATGCTTTAGATGTATGTATAGAAAGAACGCCAGAAACAGAAATATTGGCGCAAGTAACATGGAGGGAATTGAATAATGAGGAAAACCAAAGACCAAGGAGACGGTGAAAAGAAATGCTTTTGGCAGATCTGAAGGATAAGTAAGAGAAAATTGTGAAATAATTTAATAAAGCTTGGGGCTTCAAAGATGCCTACTTTGTACGTTGGAGTATTAAGTTTATAACAAATCGTTACTAATGATAAAAAAAGCAAACATTAAATATTAAAAACAAAACTTTTTAATGAAATTTTAGGAGGTATGTAATAATTTAATCTTAAAAAACAGTATATTTTTAATTACCTTCCAAGACAGTATTCAAATTACGGCCATTTATAACACGGACCGCCGAAACCCATCTTTATATTAAACCGAATTAATTGCATAATTTCGAGGATATTCCTATCTACCTGAAAGGGTGCATATATTTTGATCGTGATGAAGTTCAGCTCGAGGAAATTACTTCTTTCCATCGCCAGTTGAGTTTCACGTTAATATTCAAATCAGGTAGAAAGAATTTTGATTCCAGATAAAGTGAATGAGATTGGTTTCGTTTACATTAAACCTTAGCTCTTTAACAACTTCCAAAAAGGTGGATGCTTTAACTTGTAATTTGTTTAATTTAACGAAACAAACAAACTAGTAGGACGTCGGCGATCTATATGCTATACATGTATCTGTATGTAGTTAATCATGTTGTTTCCTTTGAGTAAAGTACACCAAAGGATTAAATTAGTTTTACATGCATTATTCACGCTGAAGTTTGAACATATGCATGTATGAAGACTTGTACGTATATATAAACATAATCCGGGCTTAAGAGAAAACGGTTTCAAATTCTACCATGAATGACAAATCCTCTTATGTTCAGACGTACAAAGGACTGCAAGCTATTCATTAAAGTAACATAACTACTCTGTCGTCCCGCAGTTACCGTCTTTCTTCGAAGCGAAAAACCTACTTTGATGTGCATAGATCAAATGCATTTATTTTACTACTTCCCTGCGAGGTCTTATTTTAAATGTTCGCTTTTTTCAAACAGATACATGCCACCTGTAACACCTTCTTTGTGGAAAAATACTCGCCTGGCGGATCAGTTCAGTGCCGTATGTCCTCAAAGACCTCCCGATATCGGCAACCGTACCGAAGCTCTATTAGAATTTCCGCGTGGGAGACTTTTGTATTTGGAGAAGCTGCTGCCTTTGCTTGCCAATCAAAGTGAAGATTGTCTGTACCTTAATCTCTACGTGCCACGAACTGGTAAGTGATTTGTTTTATTTTTGTACGGTTTACTTGCACCACTTGGGCATATCGAATTTCCGGTATATCGGGTTAGAGGTAGTAAGCTTGTTTGCCGATAATTCTAGTACAGAGAACACAAAGTCCATTTGTTCACTTAGCAACTTCACAGAAACTGCCTTGGAGCAGAATGTAATTGAAAATAAATTTAATAGTAGCTAGAAGTATGAAACATTTTCAAGAATCATATTTAGAATCAATAGATGTTCAATATTATATCAGGTCAGTAAGAGGAGTTTCAACATCTCAAATGTAGTTACTAATTTCTGGGCTTGTTATAATTCACTGTAAAGTAAATAGATTCACAAATGTAATGTGAAGAGGAAACGAAGGTGAATCAGAAGAGTTCGAGGATGCATTAGTTAAGGTTGAAGGGAAAAACAAACACGAGTGCTACAGAAAGGAAATCAATAAGAAATTATTTAAACGGAACGCAGCGCGCCGCAAAAGGGGATTGATTCGTTTTACGTAACCGAGGGTGAAATTTTCCTTGGTTAACCCGCGGGAACCGACAAAAGCAAAGCGGGACCTAAAAGTCTTGCTCGTGCAAGTTAGGCGAATTAATTCGCGAATTTATAGACGAGTCGAGCACGTTCTGTTTGGCCTGCAATCGATGCATCGTTAACACGTTTTAATTTTATGAAGTTCGAGGCGTTTTCTAGCAAGTGTCAACTTTGCAAATTACGTACGTAAAAGTCACCGCAAAAAGGGGTTCTCATTTCCATAACGCGGAGTCATTAACTAGGACTTTATCTTTGCTGGTCTCAGTGAAATTACTTTCAAACCTTTCCTATAAATTTAAATATTTTTCTTGTTTGTACGTTTTTCATTTCCCTCTAGAAATATTGTAACAAGGAAATTAGAAGAGCAAAAATCAGTCAGCCAAAGCTTTCCGCAAACAATTACATAAGTATGAATCTTTCGGAAATGTCAAGGAAGGAATACGCAAATTCCGAGTAACACGCTTTCAGTTCCCCATGACTCACATGCCAAGGTACAATTAAATAACTTCCCTGGAAAAACCCTTTAAATAGTCGACGAATTGATCATTAGATCACTAGTGTGATAGCTAGTCAGAAGTCTTGTTTTATTGTGTAAGTGGCCAAGTCATGTAAATTTCCCTTAAATGTATGTACGGCCCTTATTTTAGTTGCTTGCCTTTCAAGTGCAATTTTAGGGTATTGTTTATTTAATTTAATTTCCAATCAATTATCCATTTCAAATTATTATCCTCAGCTTTCTTCAAGAAAACTGACTGAAACTTATTAATGCCGCAGTGCATTACAGGGAGTAATTGCTTTCAATCGGCTTAAAGACGTCTTACACACACAAACTTACGAAACATAATTCCATAATTACATCGACCCTTAGGGTATTATTCATCTTCTGTGCGGTACATATATCCGTTAACGACAGAATTATATCCGATGGTGTTATTAAGGCGCGTAACAAATATGTTTTCCTCGTAATTCCTTTCGCCTGAAAGCAACGGTACTTCCTGGCGTTCTCCCGGAGCGTTTAATTTACAATTCAAATTAAGCAAGTGTTTTCCGAAGGAGGAAGGGTTGTGCAAAAATCCAATAAGGACTATATACATGCTTGCTTAGACGTGTGTCTTTCGAGTTCAGAATATTTTCAAGAAAATGCTAATATATTATACCTATTCTCGTAAGTGAATTTAAATTTTAAATTACTCGAAAATATTTACATACACCAAACTAGCTATACAAGAGGTTTACGATAGTAACATCATTAAATTACTATTGCATTCAAACCAAACTTACAAATCAAGTCACGAGCTTTCGATGCGGTGTAGCTAGTAATACGTTTAGCTCTATAACATAATACATCCAGTCAACCCTCTAAATTGGCAATCGATTAATTGGTAATGACATAATAGCTCTAACAAAGGGTTGCATTGAATCCGTAAGGGTGTAGCTAATAGTCTGGTTTAGTACTAGCTGCAAGTAAAGTCGTAATGAACAGAAATCGGGAATTCTTTTCGAATTTAAATGGCCCCTCATACGCGAAGGAATTTTATATTATTCAAAAATGTTTTATATAAGGTGAAGGAATAGATTCTGTGAACGGAATTTATTAGGTTAGCCTTGTCGCTCGTCTGTAGTGCACGTACTGTATTATATTGAGGAATTCTACATATTTATGAGTCCTTTGCTTTTTACTTCATCTTCCTACTTATACGCCCCGGAACTTATCGCCGAGTTCGGACGCGCAGGAATTCCGTGATATATAGCGCTGGAATTTGTGTTTCTTACATTTCCGCTCCGGTTCCAATAAACACGGGTAGACTCTCTTGTTTGTCAATTTTTATCGCCCTTGCGGTAGGCCAAACCAGGACTCGCAGGAACCTAACGAACCTAATAGGAGACGCTCTTTAATTAAGGGTAGGTGGGTTTATGTTTCCCTGCTGCGATGTTTTGCTCAAGATCACAAACAAAAACACGATCGCATGAAGTTTATTCTACTTCCGGCAGTCCAATTAGAGTTTTATATTTCAAGACTTTCCGCTTCCTGTCACTTAAATAACCATATTACATAATCTAGTCTGGATAACAAAGCTGAGTTAAACTTGAAAATAAGTTGAATAAGTTACTGTTCTTAATCCTGTGTGCATAGACTTTAGAGTTGTTTGCCAGTTGTTGTTATTTTAATGAGTTTACTTAATTTTAAGTTTTACAATTTTTGCTGAATAATTTTATGTCATCCAATAAAAGTTTCTGTTTATTTTAGTTTTCTTTTTATGCGCTAGACTTATAAGTCACAAGAAAATTATTGTTATGTATCAAAATTACAACACTCACATGAAGTCAAAATTATGACTTGAGAGTATTAAATCAGGGAGGTATATATTCATAAAACACACTTTAGAGTTAATCTCGGCTAATATTGCAGTCTCTCTCGTATAAATGAGTTTATGTATTTTGTTTCTCATCTATGAACCATAAAAAACTAAATCAGGCGTGGTGTCAATAGGAACAAACACATTCTCTACACCCTACTTAAAAGGGGACGTAAAAAGTGCGCCCATTGTCATGGTAATAATATAACCACATGACTTCTTGAAACAGATGAGCGAGACGCAAAATAAGCAAATAATCGTTATTAAGAGAGATACGATTACACGCCCAGAATGCACTCGAAGGTATATTTTATGAACGCAACTCAGATATACGAAAAATACGTTGGCACGAGGAAAAAATATTGAGAAGAGGTGTAAAGAAACTTTTCACGAATAAAAATTTCATTCACAATTTGCCTTTGAACTTGCACTTTAAACTTTGAATTTAAACGTTTGTTTACATAATTTTCAGGTGAGCACATTTTCCGCGGTCGCGTAGGCGACGTTGTATCGAATTTAATTTACATAATTACATTTACATTTAATGATTTATGAGATGCTGGATTCTTACAAAAAGATCTTCTTTCACAACAACCCTCTCTCGATTTTCGGAAAGGTTGAACTTTATCTGTATTGCAAAGGTAAGGACATATAGATCCTTTGTGATCCTTTTCCTTCCAGCCCTGTCCGCCGAATAGTAGGGGTAAAGCAAAATGTTGCGGATAATGTTCTTAAAAAAATTCAAAATCTCTGAAGATTTAAATTTATCGATCCACACCAACACTGATGTTAAAATATGAAAGAAGGCACGTGTACATAAACGTGGAAGAGCAAGAGAGCCAAGAGATCCAAATAAATGGTATGAACGAATTAGAAAGCCCTAGGGAGATCGATTGGATAGAATAACAAGATTGGAGCAAGAAAAGAAAAGAGCAAAAGGGAAGTAGAAATATAGCTAGAAACCGAGGCAATTGGAAGAAATGGATAGGAGAAACCCACGGGAAGTAGAAGCAAGGTCCGACGACAAGAAGAAGATAAAAGGAAGAAAGGCGAATACATAAAGAAAGAACTAAACAACAGGTATATGCAAAATAGCGATGACATGAAAAGTCTAGAAAAAATAAGGAAATGAAAGAGCAACAGATAAACTAAAGCACCAGCACAGCACCAAAGTAAATGAAACAATAAATAAAAAAAGACCTAAGAAGCATGGTTGTGTGCAGAAAGAAAGCAAAATAGCTAAAAGTAAATGGAAACGTCAACAAAAATCGAGGCAAATGGAAGTAAATGTATGTACAAAAAAGGACACGAGAAGAAGCAATATTAAACAAAGTTCATGGATGCGTTATAAGAATAGAATCGAGTAGAATGATGGAAGGAGTGTTCAAGGTGCAAGTGCAATGTCATGAAAAGTCTAGAAAAAGATGAAAGTGTAAGAGAGTTTGGAGTAAGGAAGTTGAAGACCAAAATAAAAACGTAAACTCTAGCAAGAGACCAAAGTAAATTAGAAGTAAATAAGTAAGACCTAGAAAAATAGCAAAAGGCAAGTAGAAACATCAACAAATGGAAGGAAGGCTTACAGAAAATGACACGGAAAGAGAAAGCAACATCCGACGTCGCTCGTAGGTAGCATCAGGACAACATGAAGAAAGAAGAAAAAGAAAATGGAAGAAATATGTGCAATGAAAATGAAATATTTGAAAAATAGCGGAAAAGGGAAAGCGAGATAGAATGAGAAACTGCAAGTCGGAGAAGAAGAAAACGTAACCAATAATATCGAATTATATAAGAACGGAACTAAACTGAAAAGCGGAAAGAGTATCCAAGGTAAAATATGGAGTCATGAGAGACCTACAGGAAAAAATAGCTGAATAAAATAAGAAAAATTGGAATAATGAAGTGAAAGAGCAAAAAGAAAGAGACCAAACTAAACGAAAGAATAATTAAGGAAGACCCTGCGAAGACATGTGGAAGAATAAAAAGCAAGTTGAAACATCAACAGGAACCAAGATAAATACTTGAAAGAAGTGCGTCCAAAAAAAACTACATGAAAAGAAGAAACAAGATTCGGCGTCACAGGACAAAGTGACGAAATGGAGAAAAAGTTTAAAAAAAGTAATAAACGCAATGAAACTAAAATATTTGAAAAAAAATGGCGGAAAAGACAAAAGGATATAATATGAAAATGAAGGACAAGAAGTAAACCACAAAGCAATTAAAGAAGGTTGCAATGACGTGGATCCTTATAAGGATGGAACCAAGCTGAATTGGAAAGTATACAATGAGGGCATGAGAAACCTAGGAAAACGTGCTTGGATAGAGTAAGAAGATTAAAATAAAAAAGGAGACGCCAAAAGTGATTAGCACGAACGAAAATAAATGGAAAAGGTGGAATAGCCAAGAGGGCATCAAAATTAGGAGCAAAATCCGATACTCTGCAAAAAGATGAAAGAATTATACTATTTTAAAAGAAAATTAATTAAACTAAATCTTACATTTGCTGCATTTTAAGGAAATTTGAAAATCCCTTGTACCTAAAAATACTTTCTTCCTCTTGATCGTTTGCCAAATTTTCAAACAGGTTTTCGTGAACGAGCTGCAATTTTGAAGTGAATCATGTCGATGAATGCCTTTCAATTCTACGATTCCGAAACTCTGAAGGCAATTGGAATTCCAATTTCAATTTCATTTAATTTAGTTTCTCGTTGACGTTTTCATAACAAATACTCCAATTAGATTTTGATTTTTATTGACCAATTTAATTTCACTATGCGTTCAGTTCACTTATTGTTCAATTAAATCGATATTTACAATTCACCTTTGATTTTTTTTGAATTTTCTCTAACTTAAACAGCAGAAAGAAGACCACAGACGCACTCTACTACGGAAAGGAATAATTAAAGGATGTCACAGTAAGTTCTAGAAAGCAGATCAATGATAAAAATTATACATTCGATACAAGTCGATGAGAGTTACACATGACAATGATTTTTAAAGACGATTCGCAAAGATCGTAGTTAAAGCATTTAAAACTATTGAACAGATTTTATTGAGATAGAAAATATTCGCAAGATCATAGTCGAGGTATTTAAACCGACTGAAGGAAATTTTAAATTTAATTATCGAGTAAATTCTAGACGATTCGCAAAGATCGTAGACAATTAGAAAATTACACGTACACAAAGAAAAAAGACTAGACTTTCTTAACTAAAATAATCTATAACTCTGTGACGAGCCTCAGAAAAACATTGCATACAAACAATTTAATAATTTTGAAGTGGAGTTGAATAAGTAACAAACCACCACAATATGTACATGAATTTCTCTTTGAATGGTTTAAAGCGTACCATCAGTTACTGTATTTCATTTTAAAATTAGTATTCGAATTGCTAGACGCGTAGTTAATCCATAATTTCGAACTGGAAATCAGTGTAATAAGTCATGAGGTGAAAACTAAACCATTTAGTATCGATTTTGATGTTTTTCTCTGCCCATGTAAACATAAATCAAGTAAATCGTACAAGCGGAGGTTCGAATAAATAATTGCATCGTGTGTAACTGATTTATTTCCTAAACACCAGCACGAAACGCGCACGTTAATTAAATCAAATAAAAAATTCTTCTTTCGGTTCAATCTCGTCCTGAAAATTGGCAGGATATCTGCGCCAGCTGACTCCCGTGTTTTTAAATATTTATTCGGAAAGGACTCTTCACAAGCGCAAACTCGTCGCCTTTTATACCTACCCTTTGATGCGGAGCAAAAACAAACCCCGAAAGATAATTACCTAATTTTTTAAGAGGAGCTTTCAACTTTCGGCTTGAAAGAGACCTCTATTATCGCATTAAAAAACAGTTGCCCCTTTCAGAACCTGAAACTTCGGATAACGTGAAAGCAGACATTTTTGCACTCATTTTTATTGAATTATTTTCTTGTCCGATAATCCCTATAGTTTACGACAAACCTGCTCTAATACTTTGTCACCGTAGCAACTACACAATTGAATTGGAATCCAAAACTAAATTAAAAAAGAGATTTATAAATAACTTTGCATAAACGTCATAGAAATGACGATAAAAACCAGTAACAAATCGTCATGATTTTTTTTTCTGCAATCAATTATATCAAAGCGATAGCCTGTTAAGGCAGCAAATATTTTCAAACGCGCAACCGGCGTTCGTAACGAATTAAAAGGGCTTTAATGGAACATCAAACAAATTTAACCGGGTAACGTATTTACGGGTTAAGCAATTCATCACAGCATCTATCAGCGGACCGTTTCCAATAACATTAGTAACGGTAAAACAGAGGCAATTAATACCGAAATTTCCTGACGTCATCATAAAACACGGGCTTTGTTTCACCACGTCGGTCGTCCCCCTTTGTACGCTTTTTCCGTTATTGTGACATAAATCAATCAGGATTCAATGCAGCAGCCGAAGCGGATAGTTCAATCTGTCCCGGTTATATTTTGACTTTTACAAGCAACGCCCAGTTAATTTCTGCAGACTCATCTTTTGCAAGCAATAACATAAAATTTAAATTGCGTGTCCCACATTACTATACAGAGACGACATGAATAGTAAGTAATTCTAGGAATGTCATATAATGAAGTAGTTTGTAGTACTATAAACTATAGTTCTAGCCGTTCTGAATATAATCATAAACAAAGCAAATACCCGTGCGATGAAACAATGCAATGCATTTGAGAATTTGATGGTGGTGTAATATGCTTGATTACAATCATTCAATAACTGCTTCAGCAACAGAATTCTATTTTATATTTGAGCGCACTAAAGTAAAGTATTTCCTTCCCTGGATTTTACATAGTAGATATCAGAAGTACGTTGTGAAAATGAATGGGTTCCAGGTTATGGGGTTGAAACGAGATTGCCTAACGCCAGCCGCTATAAATGTTTATTCATAAGATAAAATACGTCTTTACCATTGATAAAAACTTACGTTATTTCTAAAAAAAAACACATGGGTATCAAAAAAGAATGAGACGATATTTGTTTTTCAATGATTAAATTACCATCAAAATCTTCAGGTTAAATCATGTTGTAACTCAGTGCACACGTGTCCCAAAAATGATGCAGGTGTTTTCACGGTCTTAGCGGCGCGATTCAGATTCAAGCGCGTTTCGTTTATATATAATTGCTTTCAATTTAAAATAAACAAGTTCCTATACGTATAGAATACCGGAATAGTACACAGGAAAAATATTCTTTATTGTGTTATAGCCGTGAGAAGACCTCAAGACAAGATATTGTTGTATAAATATAGCTCAATCTAAAATGCCAGGTCTCATAATACAGAGGTGAGCAACAAGCCGGACGATATTTCTCTGAGTCTTTCAGCAATATAAATTTTCTGCTCCGCATTATTACGTCGGATTCAATTTTGTACGGAATTCTGCCGACGTCGAAATTATCTCGACTTGTTTTTATGAATGCTGTTTCTTCACATTACAAGGCAGAACTGCGCACAATGCAGCAGGCTGCAGAGAATAATGATTTCAATAATCAGGCATCGTTTATTACATTTTGTGTTAAACATTCTCGACTAGTAACAATGTCAGAGGTCCGTGTTACAATAAACATTCATTCACCCTTCGGTTAGATCTCTCTTTCCCTGCTCTCCTTTTCTCTTTCTCGTCCACTGCGGAGCTGAGGGTAAACGTCTTAACATCTGGGCTTCGCTTTTCGATTCGAACCATTTACGAGTTTCTACTCAAGACTATAGGACTTATTTACTCACCGGGGCCCTCTCCCGGCCCCGCCCCCTCCAGCGGTGAATCTATATGCGGAAGCTCCCTGCTGGGATGCGAATTCACGGAGAAGGTGTCCTCGAATGTCCATCTTCGTACTTCGCATGCATAAAGACGAACCTCAGCTGGATATTAGCATACCTTGCCTTCTGAGCGTACGTTCTCAGAATCATTGGTGCCACTGACTTCCACAGTGTTTGCTACACTGGCCACAGCCCAGTTAACACCAAGTCATGACCTGGTCAGGTATACAACTAGTTGTGTTTCCGGCATTTACAACTTACGCCTCTGCAGCCAGCGGATATGGTCATGATCAAATGCCGTATGCAGGTGAAGTGATCCCCTACTCTCTCCGATTATCGGCGAATAAAGAGCGAACACCCTTCATCACATGTAAGTAATTCATTGCAGCACTCGCGAGCCCGTCTGCGTAATTATCGCAACATTATCAACACGTTTAGCCCTCAAGGACCGCGCGGAGACTTTCTTTCTTTCCATCCCTCTACTTGAGACGCACCCCGTATCGTACTCCAAACCATAAAATAAAATAAACAAACGTGCTCGTGTTTTACGGATACATTGAAAATGTATAACTTTCTTAAATTCTAAACATGATAAAATATACAACGACAACAATATTTTTTCCCGAATTTTGTTTTTTAATCCTATTAGCTCCTTCTTGGCCCTTCTTCTCGTTCTGCGTGCAAAGTTCACAAACGAGAGATTTTTCCGGAAGTTGATAAATTGTTGAAAACATACTCTTGAATACTATATATTGCAAAAAATATTTTACATACTTCTTTTTTATTAAAAAAAAATAAGAATATGAGAAATAACGACTCTGTTTACGGATTATACTTTTTTAATTGGATCACAAATCCGTATCATACAATAAATTTAATTTCAGAGATCCCCGCGTTCATTCCCCCGGCCGCGATAAACGCAATTACAGAAAAATTTGGCATTAATATTCGCCCGACGGGTGACAGACGTGGCTGAAGAAATTTAATTAGAGATTTCAGATATTCGCGTTATTTACAAGCACTCGCCGAGATGATTTATTACCTGCACAAATGAGATTTTTTCCATCGCACCTCTTTTTACATTACCAGTGAATTATTACTATCAAACGCAGACGATGAAAGGTGCGATGGATACTGTATTAAAAAAAAAAAAAACAACGAGCAAATGATTTAACGCTTCGTTTTACACCTTTGTAATGATTAAACAGAGCGAAATCATTAATTAAAGCACAGATGATAGAGCTAAGCAGAATATTTTAAATTTGGCGCTCCAATTTGGAGCCAAACTCGGTGTTAGTTTCAAGCTGGCTCACCAAATATGTGGTGGCGCTACTGTTAGAATAGCAGAGTGGAAAAATGAAACCTGTAAATATAAGTAAACAAATTCTGTAACTAAGTTTAAAAGGAGAATTAACAGCATGTTGTAACCGTACGTTACATTACTGCATCCTAACCCCACTTTACACTTATTTCTCTGTTATTTAAAAGAGACATTTGGCGGTAAATTTGAGCTTTGGAATTGGCAAATGGTTTGTGACAAATCTTCACTTTTCGAATTTTGTTAAAAACTCAATAGATGTTACTTGTCTGCGCAAACTATTTTCTATTATTCTTTTTTGGTTCTGTCTCATGTCTACTTTCTAAATCTTCAACTATTCTATTTTCTTTCCATACTGCTCTTCTGGTTCTTGTGTTTGGTGCAATGTCATTCTAGTCAACGCTTAACCAAACAGACTTTTCATTTAAACACACATAAAAGTTTAATTCCGAATTAAAAAACCGCATTCATTGCGCTGTACACGCGAAATACTTTCTTTTAATAGTTTGCCCTAGTTTCTTTGTTAAACGATCTCTCAAGGCAAGCATAAGCTGTTGGCGCTTTAATCACTCGGTTCAGATATTGCCAGAGCTTCCACTTCTTCATTCATGATAAGCAGCGCCTTATAAAAAAAAGTGATTAAAACCCAAGTTGTCTTCCTTTCATGCCGTTAAATGGGCATTTTTCGCGCAAGCTCCTCCAGGTCCGTAGAAATAAACTATTTCGCTGACGCACGTTGAAACAAGTCAGTCTTGGGCCAACTACTAGAGGAACTTGACGGTGTTGTAGTGCCATGAAGTTTCTAATTGAATGCATACGTAGAAAAATATTTACTTTCAAGATTGAAAGCCTCACCGACTGTTATTACTTAATATAGAGACTGTTTGCCGGAAAACAAGAACTGAAGAGTATATGAAAGTTTGCTTTGAAGACTCTCGCCTAGATGAACTCCAAACGTGCAAATCTGCGTGCCTCTTCAATTCCGTAGTGCATTGCAGTGTTTGTAGCAGCAATCTGCAAGCAGTGCGGAAGTGAGGAGGCGCTCTGTATCATCTACATGCACTTATTCTTTCGTCGGCTTGCTTTCCACGGTTGTTGCTTGAGCAAACATCAACAGAATCCGTAGACGTCGCATCGGCTTCATGAAAGCAATAGATTGGATCTATGATGGAAATTGATTCAGTTAAAATATACTGCTGCGTTGAAAATAACTCGAGCAATCGTGTATGTATGATTCTTTAATTGATTGCAACAAAAGTTGCTGCAGTAAAGATCTTATGGAGATAGATCACACAGTTTCGAATTATATGTGAATCGTAAAACGCATTGTGACGTCACAAGCCCGTTAGCACGTCGAGTCTCGTATAATATACTATTGTAATTCAATTTTTCGTTCAGCTCTATGTGTATTGTACCTGAATTTATTATGTATTTTCAAGAATTGAAATTTGTAGAAATTCCACATCATTAATGTAGTAGCAATTACTCGCTTGCCTAAATGTGAGGAATTTAATCAGTGCAATTGCTAACAGAATTAAATTCTCCTCAAGAATACGTCACAAGAAATTTGCGAACTAATTTACAACCAATGCAAATCGACCACTTCAGAACGTGACAAGGCAAAATTAAGTATGCTCCGGTGTGCCGGGTCTGCCCCAGTAAGTTAATGAAGACGTGCATATTACGTAGGAGATTGTAGTATATATTATCCTTGTGCATGTGATGCAAAATCGTCTAGTTTTGTAGTTAGTGTCTTATATAAACCTTTCATCATTATTAAATACCTGTTCAATAACCATAAGTATTTGCATAGTTCATGTAATATTTTATGGTCCAAATTTCATTCTTCAAATTTTTCAAACCTTTTGAACCTCACTAACGTTTTACACATTGCAAATTTTTTGTAACAGTTGGGAACACTGTTGTTCGTCTTCGCGCCAAATTACCGTGCGATACGGGAGGCGTGGCGTTTAGCGTCCATTTTGGAAACAGTTCACGATCATGCTTCGTAGATGACGGTTGAATACTTTTGTTACGTTTCCTGTGCTAATGTTTTGGAGTTGAGACCACCCTTGGATAAGGGCTTACGATGCGTTTTTCGAGAACCGACGCGCCACGTGTTCTCTTCGTTTGGTCCAACTGACCTTAGGGATAAGTTTCGAATCGGCTTCCTTGTCGATGTTGACCAGTTTATTGGTGGTCGGAAGAAATCGCCAACGAGAGGACCGAATGCACCACCAAGAGAAGAGCTAACAGGAGACGGCTGGACGTAAGACATGTCATGAACATCGTGCAAAAATACAAAGCCGCAAGCTGTGGGTAGAATCGTGTAACGACCTGGGGGAAAGGGTACCAGGTCGTCACAAAAAAGCTAAGGCTAAGGCCACGAGCGACTCTGAAATCAAAACTCAAATGAAAAAGCTGGCCGACCATCGAAGTTAACAGCAATTACATCAGGAAATTTACGGACCAAGCTGTACCCAAAATATTAAGAACAGGAAGTCACCAGGTCCCGACAATATCCCCCCGGAGGCCGTGAAAGCGGCTGCTCTGGCTAATAAGGACGCGTTTGTGAAGGTGATAGGTGATGAACGACTGTCTAATCGAGGGCAAATTCCCGGATATCTGGAAGAGCACAAAGCTTGTGCTTGTGGGACTCGCCTCCTCGACGTAGCGGCTAAATTATTAGAATCGCTCGTCAAAGAACGATTAGTGAAGGAACATCTTACACGATCACCAATTTGGGTTCAGGCCGGGTAGGTCCACCACCGATGCACTGGTCAAGGTAAGTAACATCGTCCACAAGACCAAGGAGGTCGCATGTCAACACAGGCAATACTAATGTTGGCATTAGACAATAATAGACATATTGTGGATGCCCTTAAAAAGGCCAGGACCAGCGAATTCATCACCAGAATACTGCAGTCCTATCTACATAAGCAATGACGTCCGGCGTCCCACAGGGCTCGGTACTAGGGCCGACGTCCTATACGACGGAATTCTGCACATGAAATTGGGCCAAGCCATAATAAACAACTATTGCCTACGCGGATGATTTCGCGGTTCTAATTACTGCTAAAACAAGCACCCAGCTAGAAGATAAGGCGCAGTACGCGATCTTAAGAATCAAAAAATGGTCGGAAGAACCAAATCACCAAGACCTAACGTTGGCAACGGCAAAAACCGGCAGGACCCAGGAAACTGAAGTCCCTGACAATAGACCACGAAGGATCGGTAATCAGCACGAAGAGCGAAATAAAGTACCAGGGCGTCTACCTAGATAGAGATCTACGGATGACCATCCACGTTGAGAAGACTTGCGAAAAAGCGACGAAATCCCTAAGTGGGCTGGCTAGGCTTATGCCCAACGTAAGTGGACCAAGACCTAAAAAAAAGAAGTCGTACTTTCCGTTATAATGTACGCGGCGCCCATATGGTCACCAGGTATGAAATACAAGCATTACGAGGGGTTCCTGGAATCCATAGACAGAAAAATGGCAATTCGGATTACCTCCGCATATAAAACGGTCGCCACGGAGGCAATTTTAGCGATCGCAGTTGTACCACCTGTAAAGTTGAAAGGGGAGCAACGGAAGCAGCAATACGGCAGGGACAGAACTGGTACCACTGATGTCCAGGAAACCCTAATGGTAAAATGGCAAAGCGCAGGGGATTTTTACCGTGGATGGACTAAAACCTTTATTAAAGACCTAAGCAGATGGTGTAATACGAAATTCGGCCAAGTGGACTGTTACATCACGCAAGCAATGACAGGCCAAGAGATATTCGCCAGTTACCTGTTTAAAATAGGTGAGCTAGTAAACGACATCTGTTGGTACTTCAACCAAACTGACACGCCGGGACATACGGAGACAGGAAATACGTGGAAAAAAGTTCCATGGAGAACGTGGCCAACTTCCTCCTGAAGGATGAAGAACACTGGCAAAACGTAACGAATATGCTGAGGAACATAATGGAAACTAAGACCAAGGACGAGAAAGAAAGACAAAGATCATACCCGGAAAAGATCGAAGTCTAACCAAGTGATTATAAACCTAGAAAGACTGAAATAATAACACCTGACAGTGCGAAATTTCTAATGCAAAGCCTGATGCAGATTCCAGAAATTAGCAGCTGCAAAAAGAGGAAAAGGAATTTAGTTGGTAGGTACCCTCGTCCATGAACCAAGAAGGCGACAACGAAGATTCTCCAAACCTCTAGAAAAAAAGTTCCCTTCTCGTTATCGAATTTCGCTTATATCTGTGTTTCTTCTGTTAGCACGTTGTGCTGGGCAAGTTTTGAGGATTAGAACCACACCCTTATTCGAATAGAGGGGCCGTTTGGCTCCTTCCGAACGAGTTTTGCAGTTGATACTATCGGATGTCGAGATCCTTTCTACTACGACATCGTGTTGGCAGAGTAGAAGCTGCCGAGCCGTTTAAGGCATGCTCCGAGGGCTGCACCCTCTTCCGAGACCGAACATATTGTAGAATTGGTGAAGAACGTCTAGGTAATGTGGACATTTTATCATTTATTTTACGTAGTCTTTCATACATGTTAATTTTGCGTACTTATTTGTATCTCCGAGTACGTTTTTGTCTGACGAAGTCTTCTGAACCCGTGTTCAGATTTGTTTGCGAACTATCGTTATTGTCTTGAGGACAACTTTGTATTTGTCTTTGCACATTTTTTATTACATAGTACAGGGTGAATGTGAATTTTATCACTATACAGGGTGACCGTCAATCGTACATGTTATGCGGGTGTGAACCTGTGGGAATTTCAATTGCTTTGAACACCATGTGTAGTCCTAGCGGTGCCACGAATTCTAGAATACTTGGACAATTTTACGCTAGGTGGCGCCCTCTTTACATCCACGTTTTAAGCTACCGACAGCCTATTTGTAGCCCACCCCGTCTCCACTGAGCTGGGCATATTTCCAAGTAGAGTTTTTTTAACATCGACGATTTCCCCCCCGATTTCGCAACATGTGAGACGAGAAAGTAAGTAGCAAATATGCCTATAAAAATAATGATGTGGAGCTATTTTTTTTTAATATTAGGTCATCTAAGGTCTCGTTGATTTCGGAAAAATCGGGTGCGATCTAAATGATGCTGAGCTTTTATTGGAAAGTTCTTGAAACCTCTATAAAAGTCGAACTGGGCACGTTCCTATTTAGATACTTTTAAAAGCAATTCTTAGAACGATAAATAACTAAATGATAGAATCGCTGTCGAGTGTTTTTAATTTATTTACAAATGAAATGCTAAATTAACCGATATATTTATATTCCTATGGACGAAACGTAAACACGAGCTAATGAGGAGAAGTCCTGGTTGTAAATGGAAAGGTCGGGAGTATCGGTAACCTTTGAAGAATAACAAAAAAATACATAAAAAGAAAATTACAAATGAGCAATTAATGAGATTACCTTGTTGAATAGGACTGTTACGTAACGAAATGGAAAAAAATAATGTAGCTCGTTTTATTTTCAGGTTGAGAATATCCTGCTTTAACGAGCTTCAGCGTTAAATAGAATTAACCTGGAAAGTAAAGGGAATAATAAAAGTAAATGAACATGCGTTTCTTTTAGGAGTAGAGTAGAGTTGATTTGCTTTCTGCATTACATTAGTAGTAGGATTTGTATTATGCGATTTGTTTAATACGTTTCCTTTATTTAACATTCTCAAGTAATAAGTCTGTTTCATTATATCATTTATACAGGGCATGAAAAAATAAATATTGTATGTTTTGTAATTTTTGACGCCATGCCAAAGGCGATAAAAAATATAAAAGAATGTGTATCTCAGTTAAGAACGTGTTTCTTTTAAGACAACACCCTGTATAGAATTTTATTGTAATTTATTTTCTTTGCAAAATATTTTTAACGTCGAAAGAAGATAAAATAAGTTTACTGTTTGCACATTAAACTTTCAATCTCAAATATTTATTAAAAAATTTATTTGAGGTGAAAGTTATTACAGATACTCGATCAGCGATATTTTAGAAAATATCAGGGCACGTCGAGTACTCAGAGGCATGAAAAATTTATTCCGAATGTTGTATGGAAATGGAATAACGATTACCTTTTCTTCTCTAAAGATATTTTCTGATCGTGTGAGGAATACGCGGAAATAATTGAATTTAACCCTTATATTCAACCATATAAGATAAGTGGGGTTCGGCTCTATATAAAAGCAATTTCGGCGAGAATGTATTTGTTCGCCAAAGAAAACTCCCCCTTTTACATCAATGTTTATTCCTATTCATTTCTTTTATTTATGCGCAATATCTTAGATTCACTTCTGATATTACATCCGAACAAAGATTGTATCCTTATGGTCTTTACAAATTGCCTCCCCATTAAATTTTATTTTTCATAATTAACTATAATTATATTCAACAGTTCTAACATGGTTTATTAAGTCTAGAATGATGGGACTCAACCAAATTTATTAATCAATATGAAAACAAAACAATTTTATCAGCATTCACCGAATGTCATAGTGTGCGGCCAAAATGTGAAAGATCAGTCCGTCTCTCCGTATCCAGTACCATGGTTCGGGTGAGAAAACATTAATTTATTCGCCAATTATTAACTAACAACTGCTTTAATTGATTTACAAAATGCTGTTTCTTCTCGTTGTAAGGTTATTTGGAATTTGTTTTGCATATGATATTGTTCTCTTAAATCCACCCAACAGAAAACAAGAAACGAACAATTTCGTATCTATGGAGTTAATATAAAATCCGCCTATATGTTATTCGATCTTGAAAACCGCACGTGCTTTTGACACGCCCGCGCCGTCGCCTTCTTTATTTGCAGGTGAGTTTTCATGTGCTGAAAATCCTGTAAGAGGATTGCACTTACACTTCAAAGTATATAGCTTGCAAAGCTGTATATTGAATTTAACAGCACATCGCGCCGCACACTCCCCCTCTCTCTTGTCAGGCACTCACAACAGGTACTAAACGAGCCATTGACAAGGCAATGGAACAAGAGCGCACGTTGTGTTTACGACTACATATATTTTTGTGAGTGACGCTTTGCAGCTTTTGTGTTTTACCAATGAAACCTTCCGTTTTGTTTTTGCACAAAACTAAATCGGATAGCTTTCGATAAACCGATGTGCTTCAGTTTCATGAAACCCTTATGTCGGATTTGAACAAAATTAAATTTATCTAACTTCGATTTTGTCCCAGAAGTACTTGAAACTTGGCAAAGCTGAAATCTGCTAGGCTAGGGAATCCCGAATTTGCAGTTCTGTACACAACAAGGTTACAACGTCTTCTGAATACACACGTTTACTCTTAACTCCAATTCGCCTCTGTTAATAAGCGCATCTGTTTGCTATGCAACGAGTAATCCGTCAGCAAATCTGTTCGTTCCGTGTTCCTCTCTGCAAATGACGACTTAATTGTTTGCATGGTTTGGTAATTTTTGGTAATAATTCGTTTGCAAATGACTGGGTCGAGCCAATTGTTCGTCCTGAATCAAATTAGTCGTCCGGTAATACGTGTACTTTAACGGAATGGGGTGGGGAGGGGAGGTTTGTTTACACTCCATATCTGCTGGTGGTTAGCACAGGTTGCACGAATTTCTACCAGTAACGGCTGTGTTATTTAGTATGAATCCAGATCGTCAGTTTGAAATTAATTAGTTTCCGGCAGGAATAATTGTGTTTTGCTCAGCGATTGTGCTGCTTCCCCGACTTACCTCGGAGATTTATTCGTAAATTGAGTTTTCCGTAGTTCTCAACACGTATGTCTCGAGAAACAAAGTTTTCAACTAAGCTTTGTGATCCGAAACTTTGACACTTTAGAATAATTTAGCTACACCTGTTATCATTCGCTTTTAGATCAACTAGCTGGCGAAAATAGTTTAGTTTATGAGATGAGAAATTTTAATGACACCTGATTTATTTAATTTCTAAAAAAAAGCGGCAAACAATTAAAAACTAAACAAGAAAAGATGAACAAGTTTTCTGACGATCCAGAATCTTAATCGAAATGAAAAAAAAGTAAACATTTTCGAAAGTAAGCAAAAGAAATGGCGATCTGCTACCTGAGGGCTGAAAGTTTAGGGAGGGCAAATTAAGTTCGTCCCACCGTCGGCTAAAGATCTGATTATAAATGCTGTAAATACAGCGGCAAGATGGCAGGTAGCCGATATTATTAGAACTGCTTTATGGATTTTTATCTAATAATTATTATAATTATAGGTTTCTTATTAGAGAGGCAATTACAGTCAATATTTCAAGCAGTACTAAAGAAGCTTTCGAAGCTTCACAGCATAGTAGAGAGCGGTGCAATAAAGCAGTTGCAGAAAGTGATACAACTATAACAAAATTGAAAAACACACCGGAAAAGAAGAAACCAAAGTTAATTATAAGCGACGTCATAAGAAAAGCTTCGAGAAGCTTGGTTAACCCATTATAATGGGGGGATGAGTATGAGTAGTGTTTATGATAACATTGATAACTCAATATCTCTTCAAAATTATAATGCTTCTGATTGCAAAGTACGTGATAAAAAATAACTTCTAAGATGGCTCATTTATCTCGCCATGAAGAAACATATTCTCATGCAGGCAACATACGAAAATCCGAGAATATCCCACAGAATGTATAAAACATGAAACACACAATAAATGCGTGACTTATATGCAGAACTCAGGCTTCGAAAAGCATAGCAGAATGCGCAAAAAAAAACCGAAAACATCAAAAGGAAAAGAAGAAAACGAGAAGGGAAACGTATCTCACAGTCGAGACGTTTACGAAAGAAAAAGAATCGCAAGAAAATGAAAATAAGTTTCTGATTATTCAGACAAAAAATTAAAGACAAAAAAAAACACGAAGAACATCCTTGACGGTCAAGAAACTCAAAGTAATTTCTTAATTTCTGTTAAACATCCAAAAAACAAGAAAAAATGAAGAATGTTTTCGACGCTTTGAAAAACCCAATCGGAATGAGAAAAAAAAAAGAAAAATGAAAATTCTGAAGAAAGTAAGAAAAGCAAATGAAGTAAACGTAAACGTTTACGGAAGAACGAGGAGAGCAGAAATTTTTTAATTACTTACCTAATTTCAGAAAACATAGATAACATAAATAAAAACAAAAAAGAAGAATACGATGGATACGAGATGGCGCTGTAATAACCACGATGACAAATCACTTAAAAATTTAAAATTAAAAAAAAAGTCAGTTATCCGACTGATCAAGAGAGAGCGCTGCAAAAAATAATTTCTTTTTCGGCTGGCTAAGAGATGGCGCGCTGCAATGACTGCGATTACTACAAATACCAAAACTAAAACAAAGCAAAAACTATGATTAGTAAATCACTTAAAAATATTAAATTAAAAAAAGTCAGTTGCTTCGGCTGACCAAGAGATGGCGCTACTATGACCACGATAAATCATTTGAAAATTTTAAATTAAAAAAATAATAAAGAAGAATTACATTTATTTGGCTGGACAAGAGATGGCGCTGCAATGACTACGATTGATGCAAATCACTTAAAAATTTAAAATTAATAAAAAATATATTTCTTCCTCGGCTGGCCAAGAGATGGCGCTGCGATATCTACGATAACAAACCACTTCAAAATTTTAAATTCAAAAAAAGGAATGAAAAAAGAATGTCCGTTTCTTCGGCTGGCCAAGAGATGGCGCTACTATGACCATGATTACTATAAATCATTTGAAAATTAAAAAAAAAAATTAATAAAGAAGAATTACGTTTCTTTGGCTGGACAAGAGATGGCGCTGCAATGACTACGATTGATGCAAATCACTTAAAAAGGTAAAATTAATAAAAGAATTATTTTTTCCTCTGCTGGCCAAGAGATGGCGCTGCGATATCTACGATAACAAACCACTTCGAAATTTTAAATTCAAAAAAAGGAACAAAAAAAGAATGTCCGTTTGTTCGGTTGGCCCAGAGATGGCGCTACTATGACCATAAATGCTATAAATCAATTTAAAAATTTTAAATTAAAAAAAAAATTAATAAAGAATTACGTTTCTTTGGCTGGACAAGAGATGGCGCTGCAATGACTACGATTGATGCAAATCACTTAAAAATGTAAAATTAATAAAAAAAATTTTTTTTCCTCTGCTGGCCAAGAGACGGCGCTGCGATATCTAGGATAACAAATCACTTAAAAATTTTAAATTGAAAAAAAGGGATAAAAAAGAATGTCCGTTTCTTCGGCTGGTCAAGAGATGGCGCTGCAGTTACTACGATTACTGTAAATAACAAAACTGAAACAAAACAAAAACTATAATAACAAGTCACTTAAAAATATTCAGTTAAAAAAGGCAATAAAATATGTCAGTTTCTTTGGCTGGCCAAGAGATGGCGCTACAATGATCACGATTGCTCTACCAATTACTTGAAAATTCTAGATTAAAAAAGGTGTTATAAATAATGTCAGTCTCTTCGGATGGCCATGAGATGGCGCTGTAATAACTAGATGATAAATCACTTAAAAATTTAAAATTAAAAAAATAATGTCAGTTTCTTCAGCTGGCCAAGAAAGAGCTCTGTAATGACTGCGATTACTACAAATCACTTAAAAAATTCTATTGAAAAAAGGAATAAAAATGTTAGTTTCTTCAACTGGCCAAAAGATTCGTATTAATCAAAAGATGGCGCTTACAGCCTTCTGCTTTTATAACACATAGGTACATTTTCATAGCCGTCTGGTATTTATGCGTTCCGATCAGCTAGTCGTAGTGACCAAGAGATGGCGCTCGCAAACTTTTGTCTTTGTAACATGTTGTCGTGATATATTAGGATCGTGTTGTGCAAAAGATGGCGCCCACAAATTTTGCTTTTCCAACTTGTACATTTTCGTGGCCTGTTCTTATTGATGTTGCTTTTTTTCTAATAACGCATCGTAATGACCAAGAGATGGTGTTCAAAATCTTTGACTTCTGTGACATAATAAGATTGTACTGACCAAGAGATGGCGCTCATATACGACATCAAAATACGAGGTGTGTTCAGAAAGTATTGGGAATTGTAAAATTGTCAGCCAGTGAAACACTGTAACAAGATGGCGCTGAATCTACTACTATGACTATGATAGCGCATTTTTTGTATAGCTAATTAATATTTATTCTTTTTATTTTATCTTTTTCCAAGAAGAGAAAATGATTTATTGCACATTTTTCTATTTTATGCGTTGCCTTTTCTAACCTACGAAAATAGAATAATCAAAAGCGAACAAGTTATTCATTGTTGCCACTTATTCTTTTTTGTCTGCTCTCTATGAGATCCAAATGAAAGTCTCACTATTAAACCGAGTGTTTCAAAATCACGTAATTTGTTTCATTTAATTCTTTTCCATTCCTGATACTTGAGTGAATTTAATTTAAAAAAATAAAAATACGTTGTTGGCATAATGAAATTGAATTGGATAAGAACAGAAAATTGAGACATACTGAAGTAAATAGTATAAACAAGGAAAAACCATTATCGCTTAGTTTTTCAGAGCAGGCCGGATGCTATAAAGGAAAGGAAAAACCGAATGCCTCATTTGAGAGGTTCGAAGGCTCTTATCTGACTTTATCTTTAGGAACGGTCTTGTAAATCAAGCTTAGCCTTATCTTGAACGGTGCATAAAAGCCTTCCCGCTCGTCAATAAGCTCGGCTCTAAGCCACGGTCACGTTGCAAATTCTGAGTTCATATTCGCGCGCGGATAAATTTCGTTAATTTCGAAATGGGAATTTGAAATCATGTAATTTGTGCGCGTGCGAGGGCGACGCAATTTTCTACAAACAATTCTAATTCAGACGCCAGAGTAAACATTAAGCTGGAACGAAACGGAGACGCTTAAAAGTACGTGACGTATAGCGCTTTATCATTATCAATGAGAGCTTTGCATAAAGTTTGTAACAGTGCAAACAACAGCCATAATTCTGCCACTTCGCTCTCTCTAGACACTTCCGATTGTGGACTGAACAATGGCGTGTTGAAATATTTAATGGATTTACATGCAAGATGTATCAGTCGTAATGGCACAAGTAAGAGCGTTTCGGCTTTGTGCTGAAGTAAGAGGGGTTTAAAACTGACACCTAACTGATTTTTGTTAATTATTTCGAAGAGAGCTCGCTTTTATTTATATTTCAGTAACACAGTAAAGTCATAATGATTAATCAGTGTTACAGCTTTTCCGTAAGCGTATTTGTGTTCAAACTCAAATCTGGTCGGCGACAGTCCAGAACAGTATACAAACATAAACTTGTGGTGAACCATGGGTTCAATTCAGGCATTATACGTATTAATCTCAATAGTTTATGGCCTACATTGTGCTATCCCTTTATTAGTGTATGTACGTTCTATTTGGGGTCTTAGTGGCCACGCGTGCACACAATTATATCACTTCCACTGTATCAGTAAAGTAACATGACGAGATGAGGGAGGAATTGAAAGTGTAATTTGAGGATAAAAAGATCCTAGCACTTCGCGTTTTCGTCACTTAACGTCTCAACCGAGAGGACACGTAAACCGATTAGGGCGTTTAAAAGTTGCTGGTGAAAAACGCGCGTCTCGACGATGTCTCGAGTGTTCTCGTACGGCGTAATGTAATTCTGTGTTTTAGGACATTTACCCGCATTAGGTCCGACGATAAGTCGTCGGATGCTATTTTCTTGTGGCGAGAGTTACACAAGAAGTTACTGGATCCCCTTTTATTACTTGGCGTCTTAATGACGTTGTAGCTTTTTTATGGAATTAACTTTTTATTTATTAAGGAACTAGTAAAAATTATTTAATTACGTCCTCTTCTTACAACATTTATTAACTCTGTTGTTCTCTTGGAAATAGCCGGCAGTTGGGATTGTAACTTAATTTGCTCGCTCAACAAATTTGCAACCAGGTACGAGAAGGAAAGTTTGTAAGGAAAGCATTTTAAAAATGAAACGGTAACTGAAATAAATAAGAAAACCTGCGCCCTTGCAAGTATGCCATTAAATAGCACGTCGTAGCAAGAGCGCCTGAAATAATTGATTGCGGACGTGTAGAGAAATGTTCTTCCGCAAGTTAACGTTACGTTTATTGTAAGATAACTCATCCTCATGCGCACTGCACGCTGCACTTGCTTCTCTTTTTAGCTCTGCAATGAACTCCAGAACTTCCTTGATTAATAAACCAACATTTATTTTTCCTGATGTTCCTTATATTTTATAGCCGCTTCTCCCTGGATGTTCCGTACTGTTTGCACAATGTATAAAGTACGAGTCATGTAATAACACGCTCTCGCCTTGTATAGAACTGAACTTTTTTACGTTAGCGACGTTTTACAAGGAAATCCAATGATCGGAGCTGAAAGCTATATTAAACTGTAAAGTCAAAAACAAATATATAGAGACTAAAACTCTGTTTTACGTGATCGGGGAAAAGAGAGCAAACACCGTGATGGAAGACAAAGAGAACTGAATCCTCGCTACAAATTGTTAAAGTTTCTTCTTACTAAAAATAATCGAACGAGGACGGCGGACTTTCGACTCAAAACCAATAGAATTCTTACGTCCGTAAATTTTCCAGCATAGTTCGGCTAACTATTTTAAGTTCGCAGGCGAAAAGTAGGTGACGCTATGCCAATTTCGTGCATCTTCTCTTCGATCTCACCTTGTTGAATTCCACGTCGGCGAAGTTTGTACTTTGTACAGGAAGATATGCTTTTCTTTAGGGATGTACATTCAAAAAAAACATCGATGTTTTTTTCGATGTAATACATCGTAATGCTGCATCGATGTTTTTCGATACATCGCAAAAAAACATAGATGTTTATCGATTTTTCAAAGGATGTTTTTAAAATAAATAAAAAAACAAACAATAATTATGATAAAAATAGGTTTTTATTTAAAAGTCCCAATGCTGTCTTTGTAAACTTTGTAAAAACAGAATTTTATTTAATCTTTTTCCTTTTAATCTGTTCCTTTGTTGAGTAAGAAGTTGGGCCGCTTTGGAAAAAAGTCTTTCTGAGGGTACTGAGCTACCTACCATTGTTAAATACTTAAAAGCTATCTTGTATAATTTAGGGAATTGAATCTTCAGATCTTTCCAAATTTCTAAAGGGTTTTCATTCAATCTACCAACTGGACTTCTCAGATATACAGAGAGTTCGTCAGAAACATTTTCTTCTGTTTTGTTAGACTTCCAATTACGATGGACTAATTTATGATGGTCGCTCCAGAGAGAGTGATCAGAATCTGATTCTGTAGATTCCTCACTTTGACAATTACTTTTCATTAAATCTTTGATTTTTGTTACTGCATTAGCACAAGCAATTGGATCTATGAAATGCATTTTTTCGAATCTGGGATCCAAAATAGTAGCAATGGCTAAAGGAGTCACTTGTTCAATAACACCCATTCTCTTTTTGATTTCTTTTAAAACAAGTAATTGGACTTCTTTAGCTAAAGGGTCTTCAATTATAAGCGAGTTAATTTTTGAAAGCATGCAGTGGGTTAAAGGAATGATCTTACTGCTTGTGCAGTATTTGTCACCTGAAATTTCCTTTGTTGCTGCTTCCAAAGGTCAAAGTACCTGAATAACTGATGATGTTACAGATAGTTCTAATCCAGTCAACATAGGGGGTGCATTTTTAAAACGAAAAAGAATGTCATTAATGATGCTTCGTAATTCTATAAATCTTTGCATCATATAGTGGGTACTGTTCCATCGGGTGGACACATCTTGTATTAGTTTTGTTTCAGTAGCTGTTGCTTTACGTAATTCATCGCTGGCTCTGCAGCTTTGTTTGAAAAAAGTTACGATTGCCTTTATTTTGGTTACTATATTTTGTAATTCAATGTGCTTTGAGCTACCAAATTCAAGGTGTGTGCATAACATGGAATATGTTTCTTTTTACCATATGCTAATTCAACAGCCTTGATCATGTTGGCTGCATTGTCTGTAACAATAGCCGACACTTTTTCACTATCTATTTCCCATTGCTGACAAGTATTCAGAAGCTTTTCCGCAATATACTCTGATGTATGGCATTGATCTAACTCACAAACACCAAGAGTCATTGAATAAATTTGAATATCTATGCCGAAATGCACAGTTACACCTAGAAAACTTTTCATATTAATTGTATCAGACCAGACGTCTGTTGTCAAAGTTAAACTCTCAATAGTTGCTAATTTGTTTTTAAAAATTGATGGAAGTGCATCATACTTATCATCTACCCATCTTGTCAGAGTGGTTTTACTGGGAACTTTGTAATTGGGAACAGTAACTTTCAATAAATTGCGAAAACCTTCATTTTCGACAATTGAAAATGGTTGACTTTCTTTGCAAATCATATAAATTAAAGAATTGTTTATTTTTCTCGTCTTATCACCTGTAGCAGAAAATGCAAAAATTTCATTAAAACTTGATTTTATAGTCCTTTCACGTTTTAAAGGTGATTTTGCTTCTATACTGTCATTATCACTATTTAGAGAATTTAAGTCTTCTGTACTTATTTGCAATGATATTTCACCAGAACTCACGCAACGTTTAGAATTGTCAATATGTTTAGATACTTCTTCATTGGATAGAGATGTTTTTTTAGAAACTGATGGCGATGGTAATTGTGCATTTTCTTCTAATGTAGTAATTGTATTTGTTGGTTTGGACAAGATTTCTAAATAAGCAGCCTTGTGAATGTTTTTAATATGTCCCATTAAATAGGAGTGTTGCCTGCAGATTTAATATTTTTCTGACAAAGTTTACATTTTGAAGTTTTATCATCAATTTTGTCATAAAATTTCCAGGCAATACTTTTTTTTGTCGGTACCATTGTGAATCAAATGGAGCTAAAAATTAACTTGATTAAAAACAATAATAGTCAATAAAAGTGATTCATTACTCTGTTGTATAAAAACTCAACACATAACCTCGAGCTCGAGTATTGGCTGAAGTAGTTACTAAATCGCTGACGCAAAAATGTGTTGCCAATACATTTTTGCGTTAAGCGGTTGGTATCTACCGCTGGTTATAAACTTCTAATCTTATTAATCGCTTGTTCAAATACTGAATTCGTCTTCTTTTAACTGAATAAATAAATAAATACATAATATTTACGTTTCCTATTTTCGATGTATCGCTTGAAAAACATCGATGTATCGAATAAATATAAACCCCTACGATGCATCGAATTGATTCGATGTATCGAACCTCAAATATCGTTGTTTTCGATGCATCGATGTATACTGAATATCCCTACTTTCCTTTAATATAATATTAAAATAGAATAATTCCAAGGAGAGAACCATTACCTCACTACGAGAAAGTTGATAGAATCCATTAGGGAATAGACATAAAAAAGAAACTATTATTAAACAAAGTGTAATCAGTAACTTGCTAATTATTTAATTGAGAGGTACGAGCAAATATTTCAAGAACGGTTATAAATGAAATAGAAAGGGGAGGGGTATGTTAGAGCGATGGCAAAGGTATCTAAGTAATTTATATTCAGTAATAGTGTAGGATGTTTTTTTTTGTTAAACATACAAAACAATGTGCACACTTAATCCGGCTAACCGACGAATACAGCGAGATCACCCATAAGATAGAGTGCCCAATCTATTACCTTTGCACCTTATCCTATCTCAGAGTATCATCTATCATCAGCAAGCCTCAATTCTTGCACAAACTCCTTCATCACATGTCATTGCAATTCACTTACAACACTCGTGAGCTCGTCTGCCTAATTTGCGCGTCTTACCAACACGTTTACCACTCAAAGCTCTCCCGGAGACTAACTGCTATCTTTTCTACATCCCTCTGCCTGACACGTATCCCCGTATCATATTACCAAACCATAAAACAAAACAAACAAACGTGCTCGTGATTTACGGATATATTGAGGATGCGTAAAGTTTCTTAAACTCTAAACTTGATAAATTATACTACGACAACAATAGTTACTCGTGACCTTTATAAAAATAGCAATATCAATTTTTCTTCGTCTGACTGTTTCACGTTCCGCAGTATTAATTTCAGTGTGCTACTAGCAAAAGTCCTGCTGTTTACGTAGTACGTGCTCGGAAAGCACAGCTAAGCTTCGCCGGCGATAGTGTATTTACGTCCTACAATTTATGTCTCGTTGCTTTATTTTGGTTGCCGGACGCTGCACATAACTTCCATAAAGTGTAGGTACGATATCGCAAGGCGTGTGCAGCTTAAAACAGGTACGAATTAAAGTTGCTTCGTGCTCTCACTTTCGATTTGTTGCTGTGGTAGTTGTCCTTTTGCACAGATCATATCTAAAAATAAAATATAAATACAAAATGAAAATGAGTTTTGAAATGCTTTTAAAGGAACATTTCTTTATTAAGCTGTAGGAGACAAAAGTTAATTTTTTTACACGTACAAACCTCTTGCGAAATACTTTAGCGAAGAGCGAAGAAGCAACACACAGTCGTACCGAACTTTACAACTGAAGACAATAGTGTACGGAAATGGAACAATACCGCAACCAAACAAAGTACATTAAAGCGCGTGCAAACAGCATAAAGATGAACATCTCTAGCAGAACAGCACACAACTAACTTACTTTGACTCACAGACGTACTTAGCAAAATACTAATTAATATACGTTCGCGATGCATGCACACATTACAATGCTCCTAATTATCGTATCTTGTATATTGTCGAATTCGAGTTAAATTATATCCCCGATCTTATGTAGGTATTAAATTTCGCCGGGGTAGATGAAAACACTGAGATTAAAACACCGAATTTACTAAAACACGATTAATTTTGAATCTGCTGTAAATAATCTTGTGTTTAAGTGGAAGTTCACGTCGCCCGATGTCATGAAACACGAACTACAAAATATTTACTTGAAAAATACATGCAAATCACCTGAAGCAGATTATTTTGGATGGAACAGGCGCAGGAATCTTCTCCGATGACCTGGACCTTCACCCAAGCATAGCACTTAGCCAACTGACAACTGTGTTCCAAGCGGAATTAGTTGCCATTATGGAAGGTTCAAGAGCAATTCTAAATCGAGGTGTTCGTTAGGATAGTGTTATGTTTTGTAATATTTAAGCAATAACTTTTATTAATATGAGTTTTCCATTTACAAATTAAATAGTGAATAATCTATGCAAAACTTGTCAGTAATTCATTTTTATCAATAATGTCACACACAACTCGTCTACTCAAAAAACACATACATAACATCCCTTCCTTTTTTTACTTGAGCACAAAGTCTTTGTAGCGCAACGGTTGCTTACAAACTCTTTGTGATCTCAGTGACATTTTTTCTTGTTTAGGTAGAGGCACAGGAGGAGAAGCATTCATATTAGGAGGAGAAACATCCAAACCTGATACTGCTGTTCCATGTTCTTTGTTAGAAAGAATTACAGGTTGATTAAATAGCTCTTTCTGTATATCATCCCTTCGCTGTACTGGATCTGAAAAATCGGAATCGGAACTTGAAGGCGGTGTTGGAGATGTTCCTTGTAAGGAAACAACATCAGAAGTAAACTCAGCTGGCTGTGTCTCTCGTAATTCGAATTCCGATGACTGTTTTTCAGTTTGTCCATGTAACTCAACATCTTCGGTCACTCTCCGTCGTAGTTGGTCAATATGTCGTTTAACAATATTTCCATTTGACATTTTAACCTTATATGAAACTTGTCCTGTGTAATCCTGGATCTGTCCTTTTAACCATTTAGGTCCTGATGGATTATAGTTACGAAAATAGACTAAATCTCCAATATCAAAAGTGCGAAGTTTTCGTTGTGACTCTTCTGTTATTTTCTTATTCATTTGTAGTGCGTATGGATGCATTTTATCCAACACTGTTCTTAATTTCCTTCCCATCAGCAGTTCCGCTGGTGTCTTTTTAGTACCTGCATGTACAGTCGTATGTTGATGGAAAAGCATTCTTTGAACTTGTAATTCGATATTTCCTTCATATAATTTAGACAGAATTTTTTTTGTAGTCTGTACCATACGTTCAGCTTGTCCGTTACTGGATGGATGGTACGGCGATATTGTACTAAATTCAATTAAGTTTTTTTCGTAGAATTCGTGAAGCTCTTTCGAATTAAAAGAACGTCCATTATCCGAGACAATAACTTTTAAGTTTTTGTTTATTTTTTTATATTGAACTTTAACAACAGACTCACCCAAAATGTTAATTTTTTGTTGAGTCCATGTCTGTAAATTCCACGTCACTTTTTGCAATTTCCTTGATTTCATTCGAATTTTTTCCCAAGTCTCTTTTTTTATAATAGTACATATTGCACCAGAATCTACCTCCATCAGAACTGGCATTCCATTCAGCTTGACATTCGCCATAATCTTTTCATTCTTCTCAACTGCCTGTATCGAATTAAGAGAATACAAATCACACTCGTCATCTTCAATCCAGTTACAGTTCTTTGATTTATTCGGTTTTTTATTTGTTGCAGTATTTGGTTCTTGTTTCCTTTCTTCATTTTTCTTTTTGAAACAAGCCTTTTGTATATGTCCTTTCTTAATGTAATGGCAGTAATGGCAGACAGCATCTCTGAATTTGCATTTCTTTCCGTCATGTAATTTGTCACAATGATGACAGGGTTTTAGTTTTCTTTGCTCTTTTTGCCCAATTTTTTGCTTATTAATCATTAATATTGAATTATCTGTCAAAGTTCTGACGTCTTCCACATTTTTCCGTGCGGTTTCGGCTGCAATAGCTAATTCCAATGCGCGCTCAAATGTAAGATTTGGTTCCGAAAATAACTTTTTTTGTAATCCTTCGTCTGCTACACCACATACGATTCGATCTCTTAGCATGTTATTAACTTCAGTAAAATTGCAAAATTTACTAAGTTTACGAAGGTCTGCGACAAAATCTGCAATGGATTCACTTTTTCTTTGTATTCGCTTGTTGAAATTAAATCTCTCGACGATTTCGTTTGGTGTTGGGTTGAAATGTGCTTTAAACTTAATAACTATTTCCGCGTACGTGAAATCACGTGGTGTTTGTGGCGTTACCAATGATCTCAAAATTTCATACGCCGAAGCGCCAAATTGGGCTAGTAGAATAGCTCGTTTTTTTCCATCATTCGTTATGTTATTTGCTTCAAAGAAAAATTCAAGTCGTTCTTGATAGTTTGTCCATGATGCATTAATATCAAAAGGTCCAACATGTCTAATCGTTGGAATGTAATTTTGAAATTGTACTGCATTTCCCGCTTCGTTTGTCATCTAGGTCCCCGTACACCACCGTAATATTTTCAATGCTTTTACTCAGGTAATCCTCGTCGCCAAATTATGTTATGTTTTGTAATATTTAAGCAATAACTTTTATTAATATGAGTTTTCCATTTACAAATTAAATAGTGAATAATCTATGCAAAACTTGTCAGTAATTCATTTTTATCAATAATGTCACACACAACTCGCCTACTCAAAAAACACATACATAACAGATAGCTAGCGCAAACTATGGCCTAAGTGCATGTGAATTTTTCATTCCGCCCCCCCCCCTTCACCAATCCAGAATCCAGGTCTACACTGAGCACCGAGAAGCATATCCCGAGGCATGTTGTCTGTACGAAATTCAACACGTCTGCTATGAAGGATCAAGTTTTACAAGCTTTATTCTGAGTAAATATCGTAAAACGTTTATGACATACATACATAAGTACGTGAAGTACTTCTTTTGGATGCCTTCTTTTTTGTCGAAACAACCCTGTATAATTTTCTTTCTGGACGTACGTATTTTCGCCGGAGACAGTTTTAATCAAGAAACAATCTCTTGCTTGATTTTCAACGTAATTTAGCGTCCGTAATTAACGTCCGATTGTTGTGAGGAAGCGCGGCCCAAATTAAAATTAAATCTCGATTTTAATAAGTTTTTATTCGATAGAATCTGAGGGCCGCCCGGTTCTGAAAATCATTTACACAACCTGAAAATAAATTACGCCTTCGGATTATCTGAAAGTTTCGACGCAACGAGGGGCTCTCCTCACGTCGAAACTTTTTTCGCACGAATCCTCGGCTGCAAGAAGACGTACACTCTTCATTAATTTCCCCGAAAAGTTCTTTTGTCTCATCGTAAATTGGAGGTGTGCGCGCATCGATGCGGAAACTTGCTCTAAGAGAAAAATGCCTTTGTCAAGTAGGTATTTTTGATTAATTTCGAAAGTTTATTTTCGCGAGTTACACCGTAGCGTTTAAATTTATTGATTTGTGTGCTTGTAGGCGAGACGGCGTATGCATGTAGCATATGATATCTCATGTTACAAGCGTCCATCAACTAACATTTGTCATGGGACAGTTCCGACAGTCCCTGGGATACTATTGTGAATGCAAATGCCCGACTCTGCTTAAATTATGAATTCTGTGTCGTTGCGGAGACTATTCATTCTTGTCAGAGGGTCCGTGTACATTTGACTGTTAACGTAAGTGATTTTCAAGTATTCATCATCATCTGATTGTCAATAATAATCCATTTTCAATGTTCTTAACCAATTATAATTGATATTACTAGATATTACAACTAGGTATTAAAAAGAAAAAAAATATTGAGTACCACATGTACTGTTTACTGAAATTATAACCGACTGAATAGTTTGTTATCATATCAACAGATAATTTGGAAAGTATAAACAATCGAGTTTACATGCACATGCATCACCGTGCAAAATGTATTTGTAATTTGCCGTGTAAATACAATTACAGCACACTCAGGTTGAATTACATAAACGTATCGATGCACTGATGTACTCGTACTGTGAAAGTAAAGTGCAAAATTAAATTTTGACTTGAAATCAACAGCATGTACAATTTGCATAGTATATGGAGGATATACAACGCAACGGTTGCGTAAGATTTGTGAGCTTTATCCCTGAACTACCCCGGCTAAGTTTAAGGGCGCTGCTTTCACCTTTCGAAGATCAGCAGCGATTGTATTATGTGACGTGACTTGTTTTTATATACGAGCAAATCAGAAGTTGGCCTATTCAACACATCTGCGTCAGGAAAAACGAAACGTTATGGTAAAGCTGTAGAATTTCATCATTGTTAGTAAAATTATATTGGCTGACGCTGCTTCAATTCGAGATACGCTGGAATGCAGTCCTGATCTGGAACCATTCTGTGGTTGGTCCCTTGGGTGTATGTGCATGTGACGGGGGAAACGAACGGAGCTTAATTATTTATTTATTTGCTCTCTTTCACTTTGGGGTTACGTATGACCTCGACCTGTCCCACCGAGTCAGCCGGCGGCAATTAGTTTGCCCTCCCATAATTTGTGGCCTTTACAATGAAAATCCTCGCGTGGCTATAGAGAGGGGAAAAACAACAAGGGGAAGAAAGGTAATATTTTTTAAGACAAAATATTGAGGGGGTAAGAATTTCCCCAAAATGAATTTATTTTCAAGTTAAGTAATAAAAATGAACCGGATCGCCCGCTTAAACATTTATTCACGCCGAACAAAGGCCATATTTCAAATTACGCCCGACTGTGCTTTTTAATTTCGCATTCCCGCAACTTCTGCGCTTTAACTTGTACTCCGTCTGAAATATGCCCCATAACGTCGGCAATATTCAAACTCTTATTTCTCCAGCAAACACGTCACTTAATAATAACGCCTCTCTCCTTAAGTTCGTTCATCCACGTTCAACCCCCGCGTCGAGGTGTGAACGTGAAAGCCAACTCGTTTAATATTCGGCAAACAATTGAAACTCTTCGAGTGTAGCCACCCTCCCGCATAAACAATCTTAAAAGGCAACAAATTCGAAACTGGGGTCGCCCTAAGCGGGAAAGCAAACAGTGCACCTCGAGATGCGAACGTTCGAGAGTGGCCGAGGACCGGTAAGTGGCTCCTGGAAACTGTCATCCATAAATAAGATCGCAGCTGTCGCAATTCGCAAATGATGTTCGTCCTAAGGCAACAAACTCCTGTCTTGAGCGTGATTAATGGCCTCGTAAAATATGAGTAAATGGAATCTCCTATCAGATCTCTTAAGAACTAATCAATAAGTAACGCAGAGTTATTGTTACTTACTTCAAGTTTTATCTATAGGAATAAATAAGTTATCACCGATAAAACATAGTAAGTTCAGTTTTAAACTCCGAACTTATCTGTTTTTCTTCTTCTTACCCTCTCATCCTATTTCTCACTTTTTCCTTTCCCGCTACATTTTATAAACCCCTATTTCGTATCTATTGCATTTGCCCTATGACATTGATACTTCATCTTTTGGAGGTGTTGCTAGTCAATTTTTTAAAAACATTTTTGGAAACTTGAGGATAATATTTTCTTTTCTTTTGACATACTTTTTTTTTGTAAGTAGATTCTCACCTGTTTGGTTGCCATAGCTCAGTTTAGTCGGAGGCTGAGGTGGATTCGGAAGATGACAAAACGAAAGCTGTTGAGCGCCAAGTAATCTCTTTAAACTGTAATTACTAAAACAGTCCGGAACCAAACTAATGAACTCGAAACAGATTTTTAGATTACGCAAATTTATTTTAAAGAAATTGCTCTTTAATCGTATCAGAAAATGAAAAAGAATATTTGAAAATGAAAAATAATATAATTGATAAATTATGTAACGATTTAACATAAAAGGTAATTTGACCAAACAAAATATATATATATATACAGTGACTTTCATAAAGTTCGTAACAAATGGGGAAAATTTTTATTATTGTTTTTTGTGAAAAAATTTTACTACAATTAGTTCGTGCACCAATAAAAATGAAAGACAACACAATTCCAACCAGCCATGGATTAAAATGTGGCTGAAAACTCGAAAGATAGAAAGTCTTGAAAATGAAAAATTGCCATAATTCGAAAGTTATTAATCTTTTTGTTCTAGAATCGATGTACTCAGATAAAATTAAGTGTAATGAACAACCTACAGTGTCTAGATACAATAATTTATTAGAATTATGACAAAAAATCCATTTTCTTGGAATTTTATTTTATGTGATCTTAAAATTAAAATGCTGTCTTAAATCCTTCAAGAACCTATATCATCTCTTTCTTTGATCTGTGTATACTAAGATAAATACCACTAATCTGAAAATATTGCTTTAAATAGGACGCTTTTTACAAAAAATAGAAATTTCGCTTTAAAAAACACGTTTTTGTTACATTGCGTTTTTAACAAATAAAAATAAATTGTTTTCATTTATTTTTTGCATAATAGAAAGATAAGATGTAAATATGCTCTTTTTATACAAAAAATGTTCTTTATAGCATATTAAATGCATACTTCTGGCCTTTTGAAAAGTATTGTAAATTTTAAACGAAAATTCGTAAAATAGTGTTAGCCATGACGTGAACTTAGCGTCAACAAGCGAAAACATCAGTTGGTTCGTTGATATTTCTTGTTCATAGCAAAGTTAATCTTTATACATGTTCTATTAAAGACAAAGTTGACTCAACAAGAAATATCAACGAACCAACTGATGTTTTCGCTTGACGTTAATTTCACGGCTAATATTATTTTACGGATTATCGCTGAAAATTCACATTATTTTTCAAAATACCAGAAGTATGCATTTAATATGCTGTAAATAACATTTTTTGTACAAAAGAGCATACTTACTACATCTTGCCTTTCTATTACGCAAAAAATAAACGGAAACAATTTATTCGTATTTGTTAAAAACTCAATGTAACAAAAATGTGTTTTTTATAACGAAATTTCTATTTTTTGTAAAAGGCTTCCGATCTGACGTAATACTTTCACATTAGTGGTATTTATCTTAGTAAACACAGATCAAAGAAAGAGATGATATTTGTTTTTGGAGGATTTAAGATTTAAAACTACATAAAATGAAATTCTAAAATAAATTGATTTTTTGATCAAAATTTTAGCAAAATATTGAATTTAGACGCTGTGGGTTATTCATTACACTTAATTTTATCTGAATGCATCGATTCTAGTAGGAAAAGATTAATAACTTTTGAATTATCGCAATTTTTCATTTTCGCGAATTTCTATTTTTCAAATTTCAGCCTATTTTAAATGACTGGTTAGATAGAATTATGTTGCTTTTTATTTTGATTGATGCACGAACCAGCTGTAGTAAAATTTTTTGGCAAAAGTCAATATTAAAAATGTTTCCCATTTGTTACGAACTTTATGAAAGTCACTGTATATACTAACATGTGTACAAAAAAAACTTAAAGTAAAAAAAATTAATGTGATGCAAACTATAGATAAATGACCCATACAAATAAAAAAATGTGTCATATCGCTAAATAAATTGGAAGGTGACCCAATATACTATAATTATTGTCCACTGACAATCAAAATAAATTTAATGGATTGTTTCCATACGATACGGTAATATTTCCATAAAGATACGGCATGATACGGTAGTTATACGATACGATACGGTACGGTAATTTTCTCGAAACGATACGATACGGTACGGTACGATAATCGATTGTGATTGTTTCTTACTCAATCCTGACGATAGCCTGACCTGAGTTCCAATTACGACTCCGTTGAATTATATCTTCAAACGACTCCGCAATAACTGGATTTGTTTCCAAAAACAACCACGTCAAATAAAAAAAGAGGAACTCCTGTTCGGTAGTATCTTCAAAAGACACGCCGTAAACAGCAAGGAATTTTCCCATAAAAACTCGTGCGGTAGGAGGAAAGCTTCGGCCTCGGTAACTCAACACAATTTCGGGAGTCAACAAAAACTCTACATAAAGAGAAAAAGAATCTTAGAAAATATTCTCCTAAACAACTAGGGTACTTACAATCTTCTGTTAGTTTTTCCTGAGCGAGAACTTTAACGCAACACGTGCTTGGCGGAAACGGTAGCAGTTGTGACAAAAAAACAGACGGCAAAATGACACAGTAGGGCTTACGAGATATAGAGACGTAAATATTTGCCAAACTGGAATATCTCAAAGCCGTTCAGCTTCACAAAACCACAAAAATTTGAAGACGCACGCCACGCGTCTTAATGGCGTACGAGCACACACCCAAATCCGTGCACGATCATCGAGAAGGAGGGAAACTCGTCAAAAATTTTAACACGCAATTTCCGCAATACGTCATCAAGAAATATCGATCAATAAAATCGACCAAAAGACCATGTACGACATCTATAGATTAATTTCCGAAACAAACAAATGGCTTTAAGAAGAAATAGAAGTCCGCATTACTATCTGAAATTAAAACACAAATCCTCAGAGATAGAGGCGTGAAAGTCATAAATACGAAATTAATTAAACGAACGAAACAGTTTTTACTTAAATTTCAACAGAAAAATAACGAGAAAATACGTAAAAAAATAATGTAACGGACAGCGAAAAATGTGAACGTTACACTTTTTCCATGCGTTCTTGCGTTTTACTTAGTCGTTCTGTCCTCATTATTAAAGCACTGATACATAATTGATTACATAATGTGGTACCTACCTGTAGGCTGCAAAATATATGAGAGGGCAGTTTCAAATGTCGGCTAACTCAATGGGACGGGCGAGGTTATAGCCGAGGTTATATGGTTGTAGCCAAGAAATAAAAGGGCAATAAATTAAAAATAAAATAAATCAATAACAAATTTAAAAGAAAACAAAACAAATCCGACCTTGTAATACATAAAATCTACTTTGACACTCAGCTCACTGTTAAAGTGAGGTTGGAAATACCAAACGAGATACAATCCGACGCGACGGAGGAGGACATGTTGCCAATTGTGTCGCTACGGAGGATGACGTCAAGGTGTCACGTCACGGTCTCTCCTGTTGACTTGTATCGTCTAAGGTCGAGTCCAACTCCAACGGGAGAAACGGGCGTACTGCGATGTTTTGACCTTTAGCAGCTAAGGCTCCGCACAAGGGTAGGTTGTCACCAAATTTATGATTTAATTGACTTTCCTCTCACTTACCTTGACAGATGACAAGTTCTGCTGACTAAACGTATCAGCTGTTCCCCTCGACCAGCAAACAGTTGGAGATGGGGGTGAGTTTAATTACGATGGTAGAAATTATTAAAGTAATTAATTATTAAACGTAATCGATCAGTCGACGTCTTCAGTCGACCAAATCGGGCAGAGAAATCAAAAGCAAACAGAGGCGAGACTTTACTCACTGGTGTGTGAACGTGGAAATCAAACTCGGAATTAAAGTTAACAGTATTACAATTTATTTGCGGTTCCAATTTAGTTCAAATGCAGGTTACTATGAGTTCACCTAACTAAGTTAGGTTCGTCTAAAGTTGACAATCTCAAATTTACTTCAATCAACAACAATAATTTAATAATGCACTTATTTGGCCGAAGATTAGCTCTCCACATTAACTAATAAGCATGCGGTATTATCGCAACGATATATGTCTTAAATGCAACAATAATGGCGGATTTCACCAACGTTACTTAAACTTATTCATCCGTTAAAAGTAAACGTTACCATGGTTACATGTGTTGAAGGTATAGGAATAATAACACAGGCCAACCATGAAAAAACTTTTTTTATAAAGTTGGCTCCCCTTTATGTTTTTTGACGTGCTGAATCCGAAAATGAACTTTAAAATACCACAGGACGTAAAGTTTCCTCGAATGTTTACTTTACGTTATTTATGCATTGTAAGCGTATAATACCTTGGTCTCGACACCTAATTAGTAGTAAATGCTCACAGTGCACTTTAGATTAATAAGTAAAACACTGTTCATATTCAAATTTATACTGCCATTGTAATAATAAAATGTTAAATTTTTAAATTATACTCTGATAATAAATTACGTACCTTTAAATCTTAACTATCATATTACTATCATACTATCATACCCAACAAAAGATAAAGATTGCGAAAAATTTATACGTGGTAGAAAAAAACTGATTCAGTACACCAAAATACATAAGAAACAGGTTGAACTTTGAAAAAAGCTTTTAAAAAATATTTATTGGTTGGCCTGTGTAATTCTTAATCGATGATTAAAGTTAAGTGACGTTGGTGAAATCCAACATAAGACTCACGGATTTGTTTCTGTCAGTCAGGAAAACGTCAAACGAATTTGCTGATCACCACGCCATCTATGGTTCCTGTCCGGCGTTGCTGATCCGGGATGAACCGGCGGTTTCCAACAGCTAATATGGCCGGCCAAACAGCCGTAGCCGAGAACGATCCCCAGAAAGCACAACGACGCATAAAGCGTGAGTTGTGAGTAGGGCTACCACACGAGATTATAACCCAGTCGCAGAGCCAATGCACTCGTAAAATCCAATAACAGGAGAAAAGAAAAGCCTGAATGTAAAGGAAACAGTTTCGTTGGCGTCCGCCATCAGACTCAATATACATTACCTGAGAGCTAATGAGTTCCCAGGCTTGGAAATGGAGTTAAAATTATCCCCAAATGTGTTCGATGGTGTCACTAAACGTTCCGGCACAGCCTCTAATGAATTACTTCTCCCAAAGAGCAAGAATTCCTATAACTTACAATACACGTAAAACACGTCAGAAATGCGCCACGCTTTGAACAAGAGAGAGCCCGATCGAGGCGAAATTGTAGATGGTGGTGGTTGCTAAGATACGGATCCGAAGACTGTCACGTGGTGTGCCTCCTCCAATAAACTTCGAGAAAGCAAAGGAGGGATACAGGCTTGCCAACTGTGTCAACGTCTGGATTCCGTGTTTTCTTGGCGGGAAAATTGAAACGTAACACGGTCTCAAAGGGCGTTACGAAGAAAGAAGTAGTCAGAAAGGGGTACGACTACAAGCGTAAATAATGAAAGAAAGACGCGTGTTACAAAACGAAATACGCACAAAGTTGTTAATAAAACCCTACCTGTTCTTTTCTCGTTGCAATAGGCTTAGAAAAGCTTATAAGAAGCTTGTATTGCTTAACGTGCACCTAAGTAGATCTCGGAGTAAATAACTTCCGTTTCAGGCTTCGATCAAAGGATTCAACATGGAAGTGTACATGATCGAAATTGGCTAATCACCGACATTCTGGAAAAATAGATAATAACGACGCGCTTGACCATAAGCATTGTCTAAACGAACATTATAGATTCGAACGGAATTTTACGCTATAACAAATCATAATTTAATAATATAAAGTTAACTTAAATTTGTTGTATGTAATTTAAATTTCAATATCCCAGCAATTAAGGACGTATAAATTTCCTATGTAAGAACTAAATAATTAATATGCAACATTTACAAAGTTAACAGTTTTACCGACGTAATATAAAGACCGGGGCTGTTTAACGAAACCGCAAGTTTAAGATTAATTATTGCCGGAGTTATGTGCACTTCAAAATAATGTTAAAGTCTTAAGCGCGCATTTAACCGAGGGCAGTTACGTAAAAGTTGTTTTTGTTTCGTTACCGCGCTTAAAATTTTGAAATTCAGATTTAAATGTACCAATTCTAAACTGAAAATGACTCGCATTGAAAAATCGTAACTTTTTTTAATTTATTTATAAATGAACTTTATATGGTAATTAAAAGGCTAATAACCGGACCAAAAATGAAAATGGTCGCCTCATAAAATTTATTACGCAAGTTACGCCCTTCAAAATTTTAAGGGTTCAATTATGTTGGATAAAAATTTTCTTTTGCACGAATATACAGGGTGTAATCAATTGGTCCTTGCCCCGTACGTATGTCATAACTTCGTTTCTTTTCTTGTGTATTAATAGTAAGTGAAACTAATTCGATCATACACTGTCTAAATAAAAATAATTATTATTCGAAATAATCATTTTTACTCTAATATGTGCACTCGATCGTGTAATGATTTTAGTATACCGAAGCATAGATCTACATTCTTTATACAGGGCGCTCATTATAAAGCTATTCAAGTCTATAACACCTTGCCTGCGAATATTAAAGAGATGAATTTTAATAAATTCAAATCCTCGGCTAAGACCTACTTGTTAAAAGAAAACTTTTATCATATTAATGAATTTCTATCTCATAAATCAACCTGCTAGCGAGGATGATTTGTTATCAATCTGATTTTCCTCATGTACTATGTGATATGCGTATGTCTATGTATTTGTGTGTTCTAACATTTTAACAAATTATGTGTTATATGTTCTAGTCTATACTGCTGTCATTATTGTGTTAAAGATCTGACGTTGTCCACATCTGTTTATATTGGATCAGTGACAATAAATTTATTATTATTATTATTAAAAACCAATTTATGGAACTACTTGCTAACGAATTTTCATGTAGAAAACAAAAAGTACATTCTTAATTACCCTGTCGAAATAAAGCCAATAAGAGTTGCCTTATGTTAATGACCTTTCAAACGCTTTGACATTTTTCTGATTTATACAATTACTATTTTGTTATTAAAAACAGTAAGAAGGAAAATCCGAATTACTTTCAGCGTTAAATAGAGGTGTTTAAAAAAAAACGCAAACGCAACGAAAATCATTCGTTGCTGATTTATTGCTGTGTGAGGCTTACAAAGTTAGGTACTTCGAACGTGCAATGAAAGAATATAAACGGCCGCGTTTATGCGAATTTCGAATTCGCATACGACCACAGGGGACCGCATAACAACAAAAATAAAAACGTTCGCCCTGAAATGGCGCGAGCAGCAAAATCAATCCGTCGTAAAAATACGATTGTATGTATCGGCAGCTTTATAAAACTGTTTTGGTTTGAAATTAAAAGCTTTATCGCATACGGAAAACTGTACGCCTAAATATTTTCTAATCATTTGATTCATCGTTTCGGTAAATACGTAAATTGAGAAACGGAAAGATCACAGCTAAAGAGAAATGCCAGTCCGGGAAACTTGGCGTCGGCTGAAGGATGGCGCGGTGCAGACAGGGTTGCTCCTTACGATGGGTGTAGTTGGAGTTATTCGGAGGTGGTTCGTGGATCCTGTCGGGTCAGGAGACATCAACAGCAACCTCAATGAGCGCCTCGGGGGTTGCGTAGATCTAGTGAAGTGACAACGAGGGATGTCTTCGGCCTCGGGGTAAAGAGTCGTCCAGAGAGCAACGATACTGTGGCGATCTGGTCGGTCCTTTTGGATGAGTCGGCAGCAAGGGATGTTTTCGGTCTGGTGTAGATGACTGGTCTGGAGCAGTGGCGTCACGACGTCAGTCGTCCGGTGAAGATGATGGCGACGAACCTCCTCTAGTGAATTCCAACATCCAGCCCGGATTATTTACACCAATATTTTGCTTAAATAAAAGTTAAGAGTACAACGATTACAGTAAATTTTCTACATGATGATTTCCTAATTGGGAACATAAACTATGCTGCACCTAACGTTATAAATGAATAAAAAAAGAAAGAGAATATCGAGAAGAAACTATACTGTGTGGAGTTTTGTAAATATCACAAAGAAATGTGCTCGCAGGTAAAATTAATTTCGCTTTGTTCATCATGCTGTTTTACACACAGTAATTGTCACGTGTATGAGCGCTCCCTTGGACCGGTATATGAAGAGACTCCTAGGAATTCCGTTCGAATTATAATTCGCAGAGGTCCGCAATTGGCAATGCATATTCCCTAAAGTAATTAAAAACTTTAATCTAAATGGAAAAATGCGCCCACGTTTACACGTTTGTAAAGAAATCGCGCAAGAGTGCTCCATTATTTCGCAGAAAGTAATACTAGATTAAGTTTTTAATTTATACCGACATACATACATATAAATGTACAGATAGTATACATAATGTTTAATATCATTATTGCTTTATGCAAAGTGATTCTCATCTATCTAGTTACGTAGTGCCCGACGTTTTGGGTGCCAAATTTATTGCCATGTCATCTGGAGATAATTTGTTGTTTTTCTTTTCGGTTTCTTATTAGGTTTATTGTTATTTTTATTTGCTTCCTTACTTCGTTGTTTCCTTGCGACGGCTCCTGCTCCGACGATGGATTTTGCAGAGTACCTCGTAGACAGATTCTTGCTCGTAGAGTGTATTTGTTGTGAGCCTTCACATTCAAAATTATCTGGGTCAATGTGGGGGTGCGTGTGTGGGTGAATAAATAAGAAGATATTTCGTAGAATAAAACGGAAAACGACAATTTATTAATTAAATTTTAAAGAGCTGCACAAACAAATTTATATCATAAAGAAGTTCGGAGTTTTAACGAGAAGAAGATTATATGTTTGGTCGGTTTTTCACAAAACCGCCAATACTTAAAACCGCTTACTTAACGAACATGGTCTGTTGTTTACATCCTGTTAAGATAGAAGTATGGTTTGCTCTATCCCGCCGTAGAGTCATAGGGCCAGTATTCTTCCATGATACAATAAATCATCAACGTTGTAACGAACAATTGTTGATCCCATATTTAGAGCAGGCGCATCCCGATGAATTTGAAAATGATTACTTTCAGCAAGATGGGGCAACAGCTCATACTACTCGAGAAAATTTAGAATAATAATAAGAAACGTCGTGTAGTTATATGCATGCATCAAAATGGTGGCCACTTGCTGTGATTTACTTTCGTTTTCAACTTCAATCTCAACTTTGCACCATTTATATCATCCCTTCGCAATAAATCACATTTTGAATTCTGATGTGCATTTCGATATTGGCACTTCGTTTTTTACATTGGTAGCTACAAAGGTAACTAGATGAGAATCATTTTGTACAACTCTGTATAATTGTATACATGTGTGCCTATATTCTGCAACAACTTAAACATCGTTATGGAAACAGCTTCCTTACATTTAACCGATAATTCATACTCACGAGCGAGCTTTAACATATTTGCAAGGACTGTGTTATCCCAAAGCGGAGTGTTTGCTATTACTGCTAATTAAAGGTTGTGTTTGATTCTAAAATCAATACTATAAGATGTCTGAAACAAACAGCGTTATTCCCGAACTTCCATACGTTGCACGTATTCTAGTTCCCAATCCGAAACAACGTTGCAAACCGTACTGTTCTAACTCACAAATGTATAATATGTACATGGCACTACGAAATCCAATGTTAAGATCAAATTCACCTGCAGAATTTGATAAAAACGCTAACGTAACTTCTTCTATATTAATTTCAACTGAAAACTGAAATTGATCCTCGTTTCGCACAAAAGTAATGGTTTCGGGCAAATATTTACCGCAAGCGAATAAACACGCAAATATTTGACTCTTTGTGGGATTATTAATAAGTTGAAGTTAATGATGTTTATTTCTCATCGGTACGTCCGCTCGTAACGTGCACAATTTATTTGAAGCAGGTGATATATGGGAGATTATTTGTCGTAAATTTGTGTTGAACTCGCGCGAGTTTAATGCATCGGAAACTAATTAGATTTGTTGTGTGGCTTTTCACAAAGATCATTTTTACAATTGCACAACTAATGGACTAATTTTTTTTTATCTGTGGTGGTTGCCCAACGGGGTCTTAAGTCAAAGACTTTTCAGGGCCTCAGGAGCGGGAGTGTATTTGAGTGCGTGTAAAGTGTTGCATGAAGGGTGTCTGAAGTCGATACCGACCACCCCCGAGAAAAATCCCGAGTGCGGTTCGAACCGACGACCATGCGATTGCAAGGCCGGTCCTCTTACCACTGGACCGTTCAGGCGTTTAATATTAAAATAAATAATAATAAAAATAATATTTATCTTTAATGAATGATTAAATTTAACTAGGGTTGTTGGAATCGCTTTCTAATTATACAAGCAATGAGATTCAACCTTTATGAACAAATTTTCCTCCAAGGGTTTTTAATAAATAATACAGAACCCCCCTGCCTGTCAATAGATATCGTTTCCTCAACTTATAACTGACTTTCCAAGCACGCAGCGAGATTTTGGACGGTATGATTCGAATTTAATAACCTGTCGTCGTTCCCCCAAAAAAGACAGCCCCCTCGCCATTGAAACGGATTACTCCGCCTGTGGCCCATGCTTGCAAATATGCTCAGATCCGGAACTCGGAAAAACTAATTACACCGACGAGATTTTTACATGCGTCTGTTATATCGAAATTCCAAACTGTTCGTTAAAAAAAGCTCCGAAAGCTGTTATAATCTGCTTAGCGGGCGTAATTAAGGCTGGGGTTAGAGGAGATTGGAATTTCGCGTATATAAGAAGAAAACGTTAGACAAATTCACGTACTTGCTGTGAAACTGGGTGGCATCAGATGCCGGCTGCTGCATCTAAAATAATTAGGTCTTGCCGCGAGTCTTACGATACTCTGGCTCCCTTTTAATGTTCTTGCTCCCGAGAATCTTCAACGTAGCCGAGAAATTCTTTCAAATCTTAATTAAAAAGTCTCCGTCTTGACGTACAATTAAAAGTTGCCTTAAAATACTGCTCAGATAGAGTCAGCAAAATTTTAAATTCTTAAGAGTGTTATAAATTTTATTTTAGTTTGGTAACACTTTTATTATCCAAGATATACATTTAGTTTTTTTTTTCTGTTATTTCTGTTGAGAACAAAATATACATATACACGTAAAACCATCCGAAGCCAAATAATTTACAACAGCATCAAGATGAATACTTTCAGTCAAGTTACGTGACGTCTGTCAAGCTGTATTAAAGCGCGTCTGCTTACAAAAAGCAACACGATATTAGGCCTCTCTCATCTTGACTATGAAGCAGTAGTAATTTGCGCGTGATTTATTACGATGGCGCTGCCATATATTGTCAAAGAATGGGGGTGAATATGTCAGGATGTTACTACATGTGCGCGCTGAGTAGAGTAGTTTATCTCTTTTAGTTTGTCTCGGCAGAGCTTGTTAGTTACGATGGTGCCGCATTGACGCTAGCGGCGGGTCATCTTCTATGCGTCTTTTACAAAATATGATACGTGGCATGACGTACACGCAAATTGAATAACAAAGTGTGTGTGTGTGGGTAAATTCTCCATGTTTTGTCTAAAGCTCACACTCTTATCAGTTTAGTAGTTCCTTTTTGTACGAGATACTCTGACCCTAAACTATAAATCAATTTATTTTAATAAATATCGTTAGTACATAGACTATACAATAATATACAGGCTATACATAAGAAGTGGCGTTTACCCTTATCTCGACCATCTGACTTACTTACTGTCGCAAGGAATAGAATCGACCCGTCGGGTCGGAGGCGGCGACCACTTGTGCGTCGTAGCAGTTTAAAGAAAGAAATATCGGCGAAATCGGTCGGACCTACCTGTGACGCTCTCAAATGGTGGTAACGCCACCCAGTATCCCAGTAGCTCAGTGAAGACGGTCGTGGGTAAACAAAGTTACGCACAAGTGTTCGTCGGTAAAGACGGCGGGATCTCCCAGGCGTTAATTAAAACCGGAATGTGGCGCCACCTAGCTTGTTAAGACGTTACCGTAGGAAATAGGCCGACGCTAGGAGTAGGCCAAGAAAAATCACGTATAATCCGACTCTGAGTGACTCGCCGGAGTACGGTTAAAATAATGTAAGAAAGTGAAAAGAGAGAAAAATAAAAGGCTCATAAACGCATCAAGAGTATAATGTAATTCAGGTAAGAAATTCAGCAAAGAACTGTAGGCAATACAGCACATCGACAGTCTCTCATCTAAGTGAAGGACAACAGAGTGGGCAAGAGGCCCAACTATAATTAAATACAAGCAAAGTAAATAAAAAAAAAATACTATGCGCGTGTGGTACCAACCGCGACGTTCACACGACATATAACGAATTAAAATCTCATCGAAAATATGACGTGAAAAACACGTTTTTGCACAGATAAATTGCAAATCAAAAAGCAATTACTATATGAGACCAATGAAACAAACATAAAAAAATAGCAATACTTAAAGCGTTAATACAAAAACAACTAACAGAGTCAGGAGGACTCACACGAGAGCAAAAATCAGATCACCGAACGAAGAAAAATCTACGCTACGGCTCCCGCTCCACTTTTCATTGGTCCTCGTATTGTGTAACTATGGCAACGCACCGAAATGTCCGAAGTCTGGTAATTATAAAACAAAGCTACACTTTTGCTTAATATCATTATAATTTTCTAAAATAATTGCACAATAAAATTTACCAAGTTTCTTTTTAGAAACTTTTGTTAGTGACATATATTCAAAACATTTTTCAACAGATGGCGCTGATTTGCTTTTCCCGAACTTTTGTAATCTAAGTAAACCAAAGAAAAATCTAATAAAATGCAAGCTATGTTAAAAACTTCAATACAAAATGCAATTTTAGACAAGGGGAGGGGGAGAGAGCAATACAGAATTTTGAGGTTATTCCAAACTCTCTACTTTGTGAATTCTCACATAGAATAAAATTAAAGCAATGCAACACGTTCCACGTTGATTATTTTTTGCGCCATCTATTATCAAAACATTGAACCTAGTGCACCAGTGGCTACATGAAATATTATACAACACTTTGGCATTTTTGGATGATAAGAATGCAATATGTTTATGATCACGACCTACTAGATTTTACGAGACAGCGTGTCTTTATCCGGCCTGCGCAATTTATTAGTTCAAGCGTTGCTCGGTTGGCGCCACATACCTAAAAAATCAAGAAGTGAATTTTATCAGTGTCATATAGTTTCCTTATGCTTTCTTCTTTCGTTATTTATGGTGTTTCTTATTTAGGTAACTAGCGCCAATGCGAGCAAAATTTGCGTTACATTAAATATTTCCCAGATCGGATAAGAACTCTGCCTTGTGAAATCTAGTAGGTCGTGTTTATGTTCATTCAAATTGACATGAAAAGACGAAATTTGAATTCGAATCAAATGTCAGGTTATCATAGTAACTATGGCAACGATGGAAGTTTAATTCAAAATTGTACAGAGGGAGCCACATTAATGACAACATTATGGAACAGATTTTTTTTGTAGACACGACCAGGACTGGTCCTTTGTTAATCTAGGAACCGATTTCATAATTATATTTAGAGTTGCTTTAAAATATAAAAACACATCTGTTTCCCTATTCTTTGGGTCTTGGTTAACTTTTGCATGTCGCCATGATCAGTACAATCACTATGTCGCCATGATGAGTACAAGCACTAGCTACGTTCAAGTAATCACTAGCTTATGTTCAAGCATTTTAAGTCACCCCCAAATCAAAGACAATCCAGTAATCCAATAAAACCCAACAAATTTAATCTTATGCTTATATCTTGCAGGTTCTTTCTTAAAATATTTTGAAATTTACCTTCTTCACCATTTGTGTCCGCGATCTCCGGCTGCACATTCTGTTTCTGCTGGTTCTGCTGATTCTGTCTGCTGGCCACAACATCAGGCATAACCGCATCGATCAAGCTCAAGCTTTCCACCAACCGCTGGTCGAATCGGAAAATTCCACTGGTGTCTCAACAGAGAAGTCAGACGTGCAGTCGGACGAAATTTCGACGCGAGTATAAAGATTTAAATCATACCCCTTCCTGGCTATCATGACCCTCAGGTGGTTTAGGTCAAACAGTCCTCCGTGCCAGCGTCCCGATGATCGCTTGTCCGGGAGAGGGAGGGCTAAATTTTCCAGGAAGTCCTTCGGGAAACCCAGACGGGTGCCAATCAAGTGTGGGTAACAAATTTAATACGAAGGGGGGGGGTGTCCGATATGAGCGGGGGTCTGGTACGTGCGGCTCGCAAAATAATGGAGTTTTACGAGCGGGAGGGAGCGGTAGCAACAAAATTCAACGGTCGTGGAACTCAAACCAAAAGATCCGTAAAGCGTCGGGACAAAAGCAAGCCCGAAGACTACGCCTGTGGCTTATTCCTCCGAAGAGTTTCGTTCAAAACGCCATACGGCCAACAATACGCCAACCACAGACGCGAGTGCACAAAATGTCGCCCGTGCGTTTCCGAGAAGGCGCGGAACACGCACGCCCACCAAATCTTAGAGCGAAAAGGCAATAGACCAACCACGGCCATGACTTCACTGAAGCCGAAATATGCGTCGCGTGAATGAAATAACGCTACAACAAAAAAATAACGTAACAACGGAAACCAAGTTGTTTGAACTTGCTTAAGAATGCTACACAACAGTTCGTATTTCATTCAAAACAATTAAAGCGGTCGCTCATTAAATGTGACGCTGACAATTTCGGAACATCGATCTTTGGACCCGAACCTTTGGAAACGCACCTTGTGGCATCCGGCACGAGTGGTATACAAAGGGAAATTTGTAAATCAAATGGTGAGTAGTTGATTAGTTGTTAATCAATGATTTGTATAGTCGGAAACTGTCGACAGGCTGTTTCCAGAGTATTCATTAATATAATTAGTTTAATGTATTTGGTGAATTTTATTTGTGACTTCTGAATCGGTCCTTGGGGGCGGCGTTTGGTCGAGTGTGGTGCAAAGAGGCGAGATAATGTAAAATTTAAATTAATTATTATGTTTCGTCCGCCAATATCCTGCCCCGCAAGCGAGTGCTCGATATAATGAAAACGTAACGTGGTGGCGTCCCGCTTATAACATAACTACGTTGTCTATATTTCCCTTACAACGTAACGTGATGGAGGCGCACTTAAAAAAGGACGATTTACGTAACAAAGAGGAGTACATCCCTTACCTTCTTGACATGATGTAAGTGCCGGAATTATAACTTTTGTATAACAATCTTTTCGCGTCTTAATGTGGTAAAGGTTCGAGGGTATTCTAATCGTGGCAATATCTGTATAACAATTTATTTAAACTATAGAAATTGCTCAACGTTTACTTTAACTTCGTGAATCGTATTCTGCGACCTCCAAGAGTATAAAACTTTTTAGTTTTTATGAAACCTGAAGGCGTCTTTCTCCTGTATATGGTGTGCGAAAATATTTTGTGTAATCTCGAATTGAAATTAAAAACAAAAATCTTATTTTATGCATGAAGAAATAGAACAGCAACTCGACCCAATCCGTGAAATATAATTTCCTCATATATATGCTAGTAAAAATCGTGGCCGTGTAACTGTAGAATGTAAAGTGTAATTAAATCCGCAGGTACGCCGAACGGGTAGTAAAATTCCGGAGTACCATTTAATAACGTTGCCTCATATTTTGGTTTTCATCAACCGAGTGCAGCTGAAGTTTCGTTCGTTCGTTCCTTAGCCACCCTCCGGGAATAATCACCACGCTCTTTTAAAATTTACGATGTAGAACGCCGGAGGTGTACTGCTGCAATTGCAAATTGCAATTTCGTTGCAAAAACTTTTTATTTTACATACATTTTTATACTGTGTAGTTCACCAGGTACCCACCATAGATTAGGGGGTGATTTTACAAGTGTGATTGAAGGGTGGTTAAAAGTGGACTGTGGGTGATGTGCACGGCCATACGACTTCTGGCTATATGATTTATATCGGAAATTCCGATTAAGAATAGCTCGTCATATTAACTGACTGCGCTTTTGTTACATTTACTTAACAGATTTTGGTGTGTGAACTTAGTTCACCCCTTTTATCACATAAATAAAAACAAGTGTGCATTACTGGTGATTTTTATTTCTTTTCGGATTTAAATTCAAGTCTTTGTATCTTTGTCTTTTATACAACGCAGCCTTAGTAATGTTTGTTCGATTTAAAATAAATAAACTTTCTTTTATGTACTAGCGGTTCCTTTGATGAGTCTCTTCGCCAATTGATTGATGCAATATGCAGTTGGTGTGCTTTTCGGCATTCTTTGTATGCAGTTTTATTGCAAAGGTCAGTCTCGTTATCATGACTGCCAAGTCTTTGATAAAGCAAATCGCTGTAACATTTGTTTACATTATTTTTAGGTGGGCGTTTTATCCGAGGTCACGTTGGCGACGTTCTATCCAGTTTAATGATTTACAAAATGCCGATTTCTTATAGAGGTATTTTAAAATATGTTTCTTTTTTCTAAAACATCAGTTGCAGAGATAAATTAAGTATGTACTCTCTGCTGTAGTAAAATGTTTTTGGTGGATTCAGACGTTAATTGAAACAAATTCAATTCTGTGAATTCCGTTAGTTTTAATTAATTACTTAATTAAAACAGCGCCTTTCCGCCAATTTCAGTTAAAAATCACACCCGCGTTGACGTCCACTTTAAATTCAGGAACGACACGGAAAACACCAGAGCGCCACCAACGGCGGCGACGGGGAAGAAAAAATTCACCCCGCGTACACTTTTCAGATCGATTCACCTGCACGTAGACGTAACTGTAATTTAACTCCAGATACTTTCGGATTTTGGTTCACGCTACGTTACTTTTACACAGTGTGTAATGTAATTTAAAAGTTTTGCGTCGCTGACGCTGTCGAGAATTCGTCGCGTTTCCAACTTTCCGGGGCCCCGCTAGTTCTGTCAGTTAATTCGGAAAAAAAAGAAATCAGTTCCACTCTGCGATTTAGTAGCCATTAGAAATAAAAGTTTTAATTCTCCTTTGATTATTTTTAACATTTTTGGATTATTGGATTTTCATTAAATTTAGTTTCCCTTGGAGGGAAATTTTGGTGAAACACAAGTTTCATCTAGATTAACAAATGCTTGCCATTATCATGACTAATACAGGGTCAAGTTATGCTCTAATTAATCCTGCTAATTACCACTGCTTTTATTCGGCCTGTTTATTTGATATATAATGGCGTAATGGGCCATAATGCGCTTGGTTTAATGAAATAATTTCGTTTTATGTGACGCTTGTGCACGCCCGTATGACTGCTGGTATTTTTCACGACTGCAGAATCCTTCGTTAATTAAGTCCTTGTTGATAAAAAAAATTAACAATTAGGCACGCCAGTTTATTTAGGTTATTCATATAATCATTTTTATATTGTTAATTGTGAAAGTAAAATGCCAACCACAGCAATTTCGAGCAACAATAAACCAAACAATAAAAACTTTTGTCGAGTTGCTTTGTATTTTAATACGAATCCTCGCACGCAGGAAAATCAATAACCTATTTGACGTTAGAATATTTTCTCGCAGCAGAATTTAAGCCGGAGGCATCCGAATTCAAAAATTTAATAAAAGCTTCTGCAGGAAAGCGACCCACCTTTCTTGCGCGCCGATACAATTCCTCTGAATCGCAAAACGCCGAGAGTAAGCTTGAGGCTCGGAACAAAACACAATGAAGTTAATTCGACTTCTCCAAGCAAAGCGAAAGGAAAAAAAAGCGTTATTCCGTTACAACGTATTTGCCTCGATGGCCCTAATACAATAAGATTTACGTTTATTTGAAAGTCTTCACCGGGGGGTTACCGATTGGCGGATGTGCGATCTGTGAAGAACGGAAATGAATATCTTTTACTGAATTGGTTGCAACTTGGTGTTAAAAGCTTTTACTGTTAGTGTTGGAGCGTTTTTTTTTTTGTACATTTGGGTCAAAATAGTAACAACGTTAAACAGAGCTTACCTCATTCTGATAAACACTCGTTCGCTGGTTAGTTCCTTCTAGCTTTCTCTCTCTCTATTCATCTCGCTTATTGCGCATACGATGCATCGTGAGAAACGGATACACATACAACAAACAATGCGATTTACATCGGATGTCCGAGGGGCCTGCGTGCCCCCGCAGAAATCCAACGGTGCATCAAGTAGCAACCATTCCCTCACATTGATAATGGACACTACGGAAGTTATCCTTGGACGTTGACTTCTTATCTTCGCATGCATTAACCCCACATTCACCTGTAATTCGGAAACCCACCCTCCGATGGATATAAGCATACCTTGTCTCCTAAGCTTACGTTCTTAGGATCAGTTGATGTCACTGATCGCGTAAGTGTCAGCACACTCCGTTTCCGATCCAGCGCACATCATGTGATGTTAGACCATTCTGGAGCACAATGCTTCAGCAGGTCAGGAATACAACGAACTGAATTCCCATTCACAATGAATATTTAATACCAGCTGACTGTTTCGCCGACACCGTGCACTTCATCAGCGGTGCTGACCACTGCGGCAAGTCACACACGGTATCGTATACTGGTGCGCAGTATGACCCCCTGCAATGCCCCGGATCATCGGCATCAGGACGATATTCGCCATATTAGAATAACTCCAACTCATCGATGATCCTCATCCCGCATTGCCAATAACATAAACAGGGTAAACCGCGATACTACTTCTGCCAGAACATTGCCTTCTTAGGGCAATACTCTGCAGCCACCCTCTAGGTCACCTCGACACGTAACACAATTCCTCACGCGCTTTACCGACCGTTCTCAGTCTGCATCACGAGAAAAACTGTCCTGCCTCTCCTCTTAATATTTTACGTTCCCTCGGCTAGGCTTATCGTCAAAACATAAACAAACATCCCCTGATATACAGATTTAAGCATTTTAAATTACAAGCTAACTCATTCCTTAAAAATAATTTCGGCTACGACATTAGGTATTACAAAAATTTAAATACAGAATTGTTCTCCCAAAAACATGCCTTAAAGACTACGGGAACTTGTTTATAATTAATTAAAAATTCACCCAAAAAGTGTGTTACAAACTAATACACCGTATTCACAGCTGAAAATGAATTAAAACCATCTTTTGGCATCACAGGACTGTAACAAGCGTAATAGATGGAATATCATTACGTTTTTAACCGGCTAAAGAAAAAGCAATGAGATACTCTTACGAATAAATTATGAAATTAATTAGTGCCTGTTAATTAACTCGACAAAATGAAACCACGATAAGAAGCGAAGTCCGAGAGTATGGGAAAAATGTTAAAAAATTCTTTCTACTTTGATAACAATTAGATAAGGAATGGATTATAGATTATATCGTCGAATTCGACCTTGCTAATCAGTAAGGTCTGGTTGGATCCTGAACTCTCAGTTATTCTAAAGTCAAATAGATGGCGCCATTAGTTTTCAGTAATTTTAATCACAAAATCTTTTAGCCGGACACTAAATCGTGCACTATACACTTAACGTTTCACCGTCGTTCGACAGCTTCGTCAGAAGTGAAAAATATTTTAATAGTTTTAAGCCTGATTTATTTACTACAAAGAAAACTTGAAGTACTAAAAGTGGAAGGAAATGCGTAAGAGGTGAACAAATGTAAAAAAGTGAATTGCTTGCGGGAACGGGAAAACATAGGCAGATAATAGCCAACGAGATAGGAACGGATGGACGCTTTAAAAATAGTTTGTTAAATACGCAATAGATGTCACTTGCGTGCAAAAATTCGTAAAGTCCAAATTCGAAAACTGAACATTTATCACAAACCATTTGCTAATAACGATGCTCAGTTGGCTCAATTACCGCCAGATGTTGCTTTTGAGTAACAGAGAAATAAGTTTAAAGCGCGGCAGGGACACGATATCGTGACGTGCGGTTATAGTAATACGCTTTTAAACTTTGCATCACACCTCCTGGTTATAGAATATCTTTTAAATGTTACTTACACTTACAGGTTTCGGTTTTCGACTCTGCTATTGTAACAATAGCGCCACCACATATTTTGCGAGGTGTTTCCACACTAAACCCAGTTTGCCTCCAAATTGGGGCGTCATATGATGAGCCAACTGTTTGGTTCTATTATCTGCAGCTATGCATATTAATTGCGCATACGCTGATTATTAAAGCCCGGATTTTTAGGCAATTGCCTAAAATTTTATTTATTAGGTTTTAAACATTTAGATTACAATTTTAATTAGAATGAGGTGTATATTTTTTCGTGCCTAAGTGCCTATTTTTACACTATTTATAGCTTAAGTGCCTACAAAATTTTTTATTGCCTATTATATGCCTAAAATGGACAATTATTGTATAATTATTTTTTATGAATTGTTTTCTATGTGTGTGAAAGTACAATGTATTTGTTCAGTTAAACTCAACGCTGCTACGTTTTTGTAAATAGCCGAAAATTTTTAAATTTGAATCAAATTACTTCAGGGTTATTCACGAAAGAATTTCACGCTTTAATTGTTAATATATATAATCTTAGGCGATAAAGGGCCCAAGCTACAAACTAGCCGAAATACTGACTGTTGTTTCTGCAAATAAAATAAAATATTATTGATATTTTTACAGGGAAGCCATAAAAGAAAATTATTTTTCATTCTTTTTCTGGTAATTCTTGAATTTGCTAGCGTATTTAATTTTTTTTATTTATTTCTCTAATTCACATTAATCTGGTAGACTTCACAAGAAATAATTTTGATTCTAAGAAAACGTCGTTTCGGAGCTTTTAATATGCAGCAATTATTTGATATACAGATCGTTCATAAATGATTGAGAGGCGTTTGAATTTAGCGCCAGTTCTTCTTACGATGACTACATTCACCGGAAATAAGCTGCTTGCTCTTAGCTGTTTCAGCGTTTACTTTGTAAGCGGTAATCTGATGGACGCGTAATAGATCAACGGTTCATCCCACCATTATTGAACATTTTATAAAAAAAATTTTTTTAATCTGTCATCGAAGTTGGTCATGAAAATTTTATTGTGAACTATCATCATCATGACAGTTGTTAATTTGACGTTCGAGGCTTCGAACTCTACAGTACGATAGGACAACACAATAAACGAAAAACGACAATAAAAATGATATCTGTTGTAACAATGAAAACAGACAATAAGAAAGTAACAATCGAAACCTTTCGGATTAATACTTGAAACTGAATAGCGCCATCTATCTTCGTTGGCGCCAACATATAAAACGTTGGTGTTTTTATTTATTTTGAAAATGAGCTTTCCTTCAAAAAAGTGGAATGGAAGCAATCGCAGTTTTTTTAAATGTTTTTGTATCAACAAGGAAACAAATGACAGTCCACACGTTGTATAACTAGAAAACTTGCATTTACAAAATGTTTCGACGTTTTTGTTAATGAACAGTAAAAAAAGAAATGCTCTTAAGTTCACGGAATGTTTTAAAATCGAACAGCGCCATCTTTCTGTGTAAGGGCCGTTTGTATTTCACAGCGCCATCTTTCTGTGTAAGGGCCGTTTGTATTCACAGCGCCATCTATCTTTGTAGCGTCGTACACATAGAATTTACGTATTTTCGCATGTTTTAAATGAAAATTGCCCCCTCTGAGTGAGTGAATTGAAAACAATCAAAGATTTCATGATTTTTGTTTCAGTAAGGAAACAAAAGACACTTGCCAACACGGTGATGAGGTGAAACAATACGACAGAAGAATCATAAAATGACTGCATATTTGAATGAAAATAAAACTTTAAAAAAATTGATAATTGCTACAACTTTCAACAGATGGCGCCACATCACCGTATGGAAAGGTCGATTTCCATACAAAATAACAACTTTAAATAGATGGCGCGCCACATCTCCTATTTTGGATTTTACCTATTTGCACAAAAATAAAACTTAAAAAATTGGTAAGAAAAACGAAATTGGCAACTGCTTCAACTTTCAACAGATGGCACCACATCACCGCATGGAAAGGCCTTCTTGCTTGTGCATTATTTTTGTAAATATGTTCAAAGGACAAGCAATATGACAGTGGAATCATAAAATGTTTATAAATTTGAATGAAATTTTTTGTCGTCAAAAAAGTGATTCCTGATTGATAACTGCTAAAACCTTCAATAGATGGCGCCATATCGCCTATTTTCACAAAAATAACGTTCAAGAGACAAGCTACATGACAGCAGAATCATTTGTAAATTTGAATGAAAATATGTAACTCTTTTAAAAAAACAAAAAACTTGATGATTGGTATAACTTTCAATAGATGGTGCCACATCGCCTATTTTTATAAAAATAATGTTCAAAATATCGCGTGATCTTTAAAATTTTTTTAACTCTTTTACTACAAAAAAATAATCAAAATTGTGGTGCGTTCACAATAAGCACCTTGTCCCTTCAGAATGATTATAAAATGTTTGCCTAATACTTTTTGTGAATAGAAGCTTCCCCATTATTAATTTCTTTTTATATCTTTATTTAAATTTAAAAATTGTCATTTTTGCTTCTTCATTAGCTTTATCATCGACCCCTTTTTGCTAGTGAGTATTTCAGTGTAAATAGTCCTGGTGTGGGTGATTTGATAGTATACGAAAAGATGACCCTTTGCCCATAGAAAAGTAGAAAAGCCCTAAAAGGGAAAGCTGTAAAGATATTAAGTCCTCGAACTACTCTATCAGGAAGGAAACCATCTTGTTTGGATTTTTTTACTTAAATCCCGATTGATGGCCCCTATTTAAAGCGTGTTTTTACAATACATTCCTTACGGCGAATTAAGTGGCGGAACTAGGAACTACAATGCACCGAACCCCGTGACACGGGGGGCAGAGTTATAGCGGATCCAAAATCCTCCTTGTCTGTATTTTCTTGACCCATTTTTTAAATTATCAACGTAATACAATAAACATTAAATTCACCATGAAAAGACTGAAGCGCTGTATCGTATCGTTTCAACGTCACGTGGTAGGGGCCAGAATAATTTGCGGGGAGGCCAAAAAGTTCCGCCACTGGGAGAATTATGTGTTTGATTCACTTGCACAGTTAAATAAGTTTCTAAGAACCTCCTTCCGATTTCTTAATAAATGATCATGTAACTAAAATAAGCATTAATATTATTTTTTTATTATAAAACGACAAAAGAGGAGAACTTATTAAACGCCTAAATTTTTTAGGCTGCCTTAAAGTGCGCCTATTTCTTAGACATTAACTATTGTTTAAGAACTGCAAGAAACAAAAAAAATGGTGGATTCTTGCGTAAATTTTTTGGGACAGACAATAAATTGTTATATTTGTAATTGTATTCACTACTATTGCTGTTTTAACTTTTCTATTTCTTTTATGTATTTTTTTTGTAATTAGTTTTACGTTGTTTACGTATGTTGAAATGTGGACGTTTCAAGGTGGGTGGAATGTTTAGTGTTTATGTGAAGCATAGAATAATTCAATTTATTTGAAATTAATAATTTTAACAACTTTACAGTTAGTATTGTCTAAAATTTTTTTTTAAAATAATAATCACAAAATTTATGGTCCTTCTAAACTGCTGTGCTTATAAAACTTGGCGTAGTATTTTGTACGCAGTGCCGGGGCTTGGTTTTGGGGTAACTTTTAATTAATAATTGTAAACTGTACAAAAGAACTTTTTTAAACATTTTTTCCCGTAATCTATGATATCAATTCTCTTATGTGTTTTTTTTTGTCGAAACAATTAATACATACAATGCTTACGGTGAAACAATCAACAAAACACGCAAATTTAGTCTTCTGCAATATTGTCCGCCCCAAGACCTCCGCGAAACTTCGAAAGTAAGGCAATTAAATGCTTGACTTCCAATCGCAATTACAAACAATTTATTTCGTCTTCAAAACAAAGAGGAAATACGTGTTCGTCATAAAATACCACCTTGGAAGTGTAACAAAGGGAAGGTTAATTTAAATTGCAATTAACCCCTAGGGGAACGATGTTTCGAAGAAGGTAATTTTGTTCGTTGAGAATTTACGAAACAAATTTATAATAGTGCTTCGAATATCGACATTTCGCTCTACATTTAACATTAACCGTTTCTATGTTAAAAATTATACAATTAATTTGTCGTGACAACTAAAAAGATATAGACATTTAAGTAGCGACATCTTTCGATCGCTTGACGAAGGCCCAACTAGGCCTGAAACAGCTGTACAGAGCTTGCTCGGGGAATCCGCTGCAATCAAAACCGATTTGCACAAAAATTTTCTAAAAAGATATAATTAAGTGACCTATTAAATATATGTTTTATTTGAATATTGTAACAAAGAAAGCTTCCAGTGCAGAATTTTCGAGATTATAATTGCAGGTAGCGATTCATTATGGTTCCGCGAAAACCATAAATAAATATAGAAAGGCAGCGTTGACGTGACCAAATAAGCGCGATGCATCGACGATCCCTCAATGAACATATATCGCGAACTAAACCATCCAAAAATAGAAACCCCTATATACAGGGTGGGCCAACAGTGCGTGGGCGGAAGATTGTGGCTTTATTGTTGAATATTTTTAAAATCTGTGTACGCACTAACATACATATGGGTTAGATGCACAATCTAAAATTATTTAGACAAATACAGGCTGTCCCGTAAGAGTGTGGCAACCCTAACTTTTGTTTTTTTAAATGGAACACACTATATATTATTGCACGATTCGATAGCTCGTCATTAGTGGATGAAAATAATATAGGGTTTTTTTGATCTAAAGTTTATGGTTCTCGAGATATTGATGATTTATCGTTAAAAAATGGCAACATTTGTGACTCTGTAAATTATTTATTTTTAAATATTTGACTTTGAAATTTGGTAAATACATTATCTAACTATTGGGAAATAGAAAGGCATGCACAATCGGAAATTTCTTTTAAAACTTTATACAGGATGATGCATTACGCAAAAGACCATTTTTCTAAAAAAAATGAAATTGAACGCCCTGTATGTAATCACACTATTTTAAACACCTTTTGTTGAAGTTTCTCACGGCATAAGTTTTTTTATGATTGGCTATTAAACTTTAGATGTAGGAATTTTTTAAAATTATAAATTTAAAAAACGAAGCTATGATTGTAATTTAATAACGAAAACCTAAAGTTTCTTTGATTCATATTCGTATATGACAGCAACAATAACAACAAACTAAAACTTAACTAACAAAAAAAACTTAATTAAAACAGTTTCTTCAAAATTATTACAGGATTTGTAAATATCAAACTTGCTGCACTTATTTAGAAAGTACTGTCAGTGTACAGCAAAACGTCGACATTTTTCTAATTGTGTAAATGAAAAAAAAAAACTAATTTAAAAGATGTTCAAAATGACGCCCATCTTGCTCTATGCATTTTTGAACTCGGCGACGCAAAGAGTTCCTTACATTTGATAACATTACAGGAGTTATCGATGCAAATGCATTTCTTATTCTAATTTTCATATCCTCTACATTAAGGGCAGGCGCGCACTGGTGACTTTTTGTTGGGCAACTATTTTGTCTCTCGTACGAAGTCTGTACAATCATATGTGGGTGCGCGCACATAGCGACGCGACAGCAAAGCGACATTTTAATTCCCTCGGACGCCGACAGCAGACCGACGAAACTGTCTTCGTATCTATTGTACCTAGTACAATGCGCAGACGTACCTATTGTACCTAGTACAATGCGCAGACGGGCGACATTTTAGTTGCCGGTTTGCTGCCCTCTCATAATTTTGAAGAAAGTGTTTTAATTAAGTTTTTTTTGTTAGTTAAGTTTTAGTTTGTTGTTATTGTTGCTGTCATATACGAATATGAATCAAAGAAACTTTAGGTTTTCGTTATTAAATTACAATCATAGCTTCGTTTTTTAAATTTATAATTTTAAAAAATTCCTACATCTAAAGTTTAATAGCCAATCATAAAAAAACTTATGCCGTGAGAAACTTCAACAAAAGGTGTTTAAAATAGTGTGATTATATACAGGGCGTTCCATTTAATTTTTTTTAGAAAAATGGTCTTTTGCGTAATGCATCATCGTGTATAAAGTTTTAAAAGAAATTTCCGATTGTGCATGCCTTTCTATTTCCCAATAGTTAGATAATGTATTTACCAAATTTCAAAGTCAAATATTTAAAAATAAATAATTTACAGAGTCACAAATGTTGCCATTTTTTAACGATAAATCATCAATATCTCGAGAACCATAAACTTTAGATCAAAAAAACCCTATATTATTTTCATCCACTAATGACGAGCTATCGAATCGTGCAATAATATATAGGGTGTTCCATTTAAAAAAACAAAAGTTAGGGTTGCCACACTCTTACGGGACACCCTGTATTTGTCTAAATAATTTTAGATTGTGCATCTAACCCATATGTATGTTAGTGCGTACACATATTTTAAAAATATTCAACAATAAAGCCACAATCTTCCGCCCACGCACTGTTGGCCCACCCTGTATAATGGTAAATCATGTCGTACACAGTAGTAGGTATTACATTGTCATTCAATTTAGAGCGAACAGCTCTTTTGTTGTGTATTGTGTTGTGATGATGTAAGTCTATTAATTTATTATTATTAAATGTTTAGTTTTACAAAGCTACGTCCCTTATTTACCCCAAATCAATTACTAACGTAACAATATATTAGGCTGCCTTCTTTTTCTTTCTACATTAACATAAAATCTAGGACCTTAGTACCATTTATTCGCTTTTACAACTCGTCTGCACAAATTTTTAATTAACGAATGCCGACTCTTAAAGGGTACTTCACAGTTAACGCCTGGATCTTCAAGTTTAGAATGAGCACGAGCTGATTAAATAAACTCTTCCCTGCTTTTCCGTTAGGTTTTCGGTAAACCAATGCATTCAATTTAAAGTAATATTTGCGCGCTCAATGGTGCTCAAAACTTTGCTAGGGCATTACTACATTAAATTAATTTTGCATGTAACCAAGACGGCGCGGCGAGCGAAGCCAGAGCTAAGATTTGCTCATATTTCACGAATTGCATCAGACTTCTTGGTTTTAGTCAAATAGTCCGAGTGATCTAAGCTAATTAATGAAGCAATTGCAAATTTGATGGGTCGCGGTCGTCGTAAAACTTTAACTGTTACGCTCCTTGAATTTTGCTGCCACGTTCAATTGCAAAACCTTTAATAAATACTCGAATTTTCTTCGATATTTTAATTTAGCAGATAAGAAATTCGCCTGGCGAAAAAGACAATCGGCGGAATTTACGGTGGAGCCCCATGGTCCATTAAATCCGCTAGACGCAAATCGTAGCAGCAATGAATTATCGTAATTGCTAGGAATAAAATGGCTGCGTCGGATGTAAGACCAAAGTTAAAAGCAATTTAATCACATAATTAACTGAAATTACTGCAGCAGCGTCATCTTGCAAAAGGCGCTTCGATTCCGAAATCGTGTGCTATTTTCCTAACTTTTCAATTTTTAAGTAAATTCACATCATTTTTGTATGTACGCATAATTCATTTCAGAAGTTGGTTCCCTTTCGGATCATTTTTTTAAAATTTATTTTCCATTATTAAAACAGCTGATATTTTTTGCATTTTATGTACAGGGTGTAATTGAATCGAATAGGGTTAATACAATACCAATCTCGAATCCCAAAAATTCAACGTTATGCTCGGCCTGGAGGGCTGCGGCACACGAAACTTGTTCAACACAGATCGGCAGCTCCTTCAAGGGTTCCAGAAAAGTGAACGAGCGTGTTATAGTAGAAGAGGCTCTCGGAAACGATGGTATTCAAGGTAAAACTCGTTCGGGGAAAACCAAATGGTTACGTCAAGGTTACAAAAGAGTGACGCAGATTTTCACAAGTTTTACCATTATGTAGTTGCTAATGGACGAAACATGAAAGTAAGTAAAAGGGAACAACGATATTGAAACTGACCCAAAGAGATTTTTATTTGATCATCAAATCATATCATTGTAAGTATTAATCAACTCTGGTAAAAAGACGTCTGAAAACTTCAGTTTCTTATGTTTATGTTTTTAAAACTGAAAGTTGTAATTTTCCACTCTATGAAGTCCTCACGAAGTTAGGCAGTTTGTTTCAGGACAGCCGTGACGGCGAAATTTTTCCAATATCTCATTTATATGCGCAAAAAAGAATCTCTCATTAGGAGATTGCAGAAAACCATCTTTTCCGCGCTTTATGATACCATAAAACCGATATTTTACGACGGGGAGTTGTAAGAAAAACTTTAATTCCGCGTAAACAAGGATTTTTAAACGTCGCCGACGACAACGACAATAAACTGCTAAAAATCGTGGAAGAGAAGAGAGGAAATTCCGATGCGTCAGTCAACTCTGTCGAATTGGCGACACCGAAAAAGTGTCGCGAGAATCGTGTTTCTTAAGGCGGGCCGCCATTGCGGTGTTCGATTCTCTCGTACTCGTACGTTTAGCGACTTACAGGGGCGAGTCTTCGTGATAAAGTTGCCGAACGTTTTTGTTGGCAACAAATTGAATAGGAGCCAAACGTGGATGGGTTTTTTATACGTTCACGGGGTAATATTTTATAAGAAATTATTCGCATTTCACCTCAAGACCTATTAAACCCCCTCGGCTTTGTTTGATTTATGAACGGCAAGGTACATTTTTTTTTTAAATAATTTATCGCCAGTTAAAGTAGGAAGTTTGATTATTGAAATTGAGGAGATTCAAATTTTAAAAATGAAAATTTTAATTTCATTTACTACAGGGTTTAAAATTAAAAAATTACTCCAAAATGCGTACGAAATACGACGCCACGCTGCATAAATGCAGAAGTGTAATAGGCCTATAAATTTTATGCTTATTACTTTATTGACTTCTTGCCTGCACACAGTGCGACCTTGACACATATCTCAGTTTCGTTTTATTGCATGTTTAAGAGCTGGGAACGGAAGTCTGAGTTGTTTCGTGACGTAATTATTAGTAATTTCTAAAATAACTGGAATTGCGTATGAGAGAAGGGCAACAAATTCGCAAATAACTGTGTAAGTAATTGTTTGTTAATTCGTGCGCGTCGGGCGTTGGCCTAAAAACGAAGTTGACGTGAAATTCCACTTAAAGAGGTCAAGTTTCTTGATTGATGCTACCCCACCGTGCCAACCAAAAAGCTTTTATGAAAGCATTTATTTCTGCTCCTCTATTTTGTAACCAGAGGCGCCTCGTCATTTTGGAGTTAATTTTTGATTAATTACTTTTAACATCTTATCGTGGTTTCATTTTGTCGTTGGGTTAATTAACAGTCACCTTGCATAAATGAAATCTTAAAGAGAAAATCATCACTACATCGAATTAATTATCACTGACTTGCATAATCACAAAGCAACACTAAACCTGTGGTTGTATCTCATTGATTAACTGACTTGCACTTAATGATTGTACAGAAGAGCTGCTATTGTTTATTAGGAATTTTTTTTTACTTAAAAAGCAAAACCAAAAGAATCTGCGAGTCTGTGGGAACTGAGATAAAACACTTAATACTTTTCAATGCGAAGTTAAGGGTAGGCGACAAAAAAAAAATGCAAATTTTTGAATTCCTGCCAAGGAGAGAGAGAGAATTTCCAATTCTAATGAAACTCCATCCGGGCACAGATTGTTTTGCGCGCCTGGAGATTAAGAGGTGTAAGTGAATTATTTTGTTACGGTTTTACAGAAATGTGCCTCCAAAAAAATCGTGAAAATCTTCCTCTTGCTTTTATTTTATTCACAGTTAAGGGGGTTTTCTGATTAAATATGACAAAATCTAAACCCTGTGGCAGATTTGACCTGGAACTAGAAAGGAATACTCGAAGGTTATCGACTTCGGGAGAGCGGAAGATAGGGTTCGGTTATACGATACGAACGATTTATTTGCTCTGCAACCTTGCAGTTGGAAGCTCGCAAGACTAGGAGGAAAGTGATAAAACTGTAATAAAATTGGAGCACTCTTTCAGCGCAAGATTCTGACAGCTTTTGCCTATTTCTGTTGCTCGAAAGAATACTATAAGAAACTAATAATTTTATATTATTTACATGATAAAGACTATGTATGTACGAAGCTGGATGAAGTGAAATTAAAAGTTTTGTCGCGTTTGTGGCTTTGAAATGAAAGTCAATTGACAAGACTAAAGTGGTAAAGCTAGAGAGTTATTAATCACATTTTAACTAACTCCTAACATTCAGCAACGTGTCCACCTACATACACAGAAATCCGGTGCGCAAAACAATCCAACTGGGAACAGATTTATCATCCTACAAACAGCGTTACCATGGTTTCCCCAATTAGCGAATGTATTTTGTGGTGGTCGCAATGTATTATGTGCTTAAGAAGTTGCCTTACATAAAACGTTTTAATGTGGCTGGTCGGCGCTAGAAGCAGCTTGGCATTGTCCTGTGCTTTTGGAAATATTGTTACGATAATGATTGATTTAGGATAAATAAGGGACTTTATAAAACAAAACATTTAATAACAACGATTAATAGACTTATATGATTGTTTACACAACACACAATACAACATTAAAGAGCCTTTCGCTCTAACTTGAATGACATTCTTAAACTTCTCTGTACGACATGATTTGCCATTATATATAGGGGTTTCTATTTTTGGGTGGTTTAGTTCGCGATATCTGTGATTCATTGAGAAATCGTATTGCATCGCGCTTACTTGGTCACGTTGAAGCTGCCTTGCTATATTTATTTATGGTTTTCGCGGAATCATGATGAACCGCTCCATGCAATTATAATCTCGAAAGTTCTGCGTTGGAAGCTTTCTTTGTTACAATATATAAAACCAAATTTCTAATGAATGTTTAATTGGATAGATCTGTTCGCATTACACTTTGCCATTTTGCGGTGAATTCGGTAGAAAAATCGAATCAATATTTGAACCTCAAAATGCAGAACTATAAAGTATATCGGGAAGACGTAAATCTTTGAAAGAAAAAATTAAGCAGGCGTAGGGAGTTAATGGGGCTTCAAACGTAATTTCAATGTGTTGCGCGCGGCCATAAATAACGTTAATGCCGCCTCTTACTTATAGAATGCTCAATAAACCATAAATAACGGCTAAGGAGATAGAGGAAAGATAGAATTTCCTCTGTATCTTGTAAAGCGGTACGTGCTGTCTTAAATCAATGAGGCGAGAGTAAGTCGAGCTTTCTCGATGTACACTGGTTCGTCGTATGTAAGAATGTCACACCTCAGAAATGTTTCTTGTCTCATGTAAGATGAGAAAAGGGACATGTGGAGGAAGCTTGAACAACAAAAATTTCTTCCCTTCAATAATATACAAAATATTTCTCAGGAGGCCAATACAAATTTTAGTAAACATTCACATTTTGTTCATACCTAAATGATACAAAAGTTTCAGATGTTTGTATGTATACAGTAGAATGCATTTTGTTGAATATATCCGTAATCCAGGTGTACTGAACCGTCAGAATCAAAGTTACGTTATGTTATATGCTATCAGACATATGTAAAAATGCGCATTTCCAAGTGAATGCAAATCTCTGGAGTTTAAAATACACTAGCCGAGCCCAGAATGGCATATTCCTTCTTCAATAGAAAAACTAGACGTGATTTCCCAGTCGCAGTTTTTCCCAGTCGCAGTCGGTGTAACAAAGTGCACTTGTATATTTCTTGTTACAAGCAGACGTTCATGGCTTTCAGACCGTGCCCATTATCAAAGCCGTGAAACATGTTTACTTATGTAAAACCAGGGGTTATTCGCGTTCCTCGTAGCTATTTTCCAGACGTAATGTCTACGTATTATCGAATGCATAATGGAGAAAGTTTACAATTTATACACTTTTCGGGTTTCAACTACAACATGTTTTCCTTGAGTTTGACGTTAACTTCAGTCTGCAAGAAGACGTTTTAACGTATTCATTCGAAAAGTAGGGCGAAATTTTGACTAAACTGATTTTAGTTCAATCAACTTCTTAAATCGCTGGCAAAGCAAATAAGATTTGAATTAATTCCTACCTTTAGTTAGGACCAGCAAGAGAGAATCCCTAATGGAAGGCTTTAGATACTAAGGGCTAGGCAACCGCTCCAGGGTATGCACTCGTTTCCCTTAGGAAATTCACAGAAACTCCGGTTACACCCAAAACGACACTGCTCGCGAAAATCCTACGAATACTCCAGAACCAAAGCACCCGAAGGTTCGGCAAATATTGAGTAGTTTTGAATTTTCTTCCACCGCCACACCTCGTCGTGTTACGGTCCAAATTTTATTCTTCAAATTATTTCAAACCTTTCGTCTATTTTCGGTTATGGTTGTTCGCTCTCTATTTTTATACTCTAGGAACTCTCCAAACAGTTGGGAGCACTGCAACATGAATCTAAGCGCAGGTTCTGAGGGAATGGCAGGCAAAAATCGGAAATCGGTGGTACAAAACAAGTACCAAAAATTATTGCAGAAGGTGCGCAAAATATACAGAAAGATTCACCAAATCGATTCACCCCAATTCCACGTTGTGTTCAGCCTTGGAGGGCTGCGGTTCAACGAAGTGTGCATCAACAGATTGGCAGCTTCTAACAGGGTTTCTGTACGGCGAACGAGATCGATCCCCTCCCCCCTTGTTCGAATTTTTCAACTTCGGGTACGAAAATGTACAGTAACATGAACCTAAATGCAGGTTCTGAAGGAACCAAGGACTACGACAGGCAAAAATCGGAAATCGGTGGTACAAAACAAGTACCCAAAATTATTGCAAAAGGTGCGCAAAATATACAGAAAGATTCGTACGATACCAAATCGATTCACCCTGGCTCCACGTTGTGTTCGGCCTTGGAGGGCTGCGGCTCAACGAAGTGTGCCTCAACAGATCGGCAGCCCCTAACAGGGTTATTGTACGGCGAAAGAGATCGACGTGGTGGCAAAGGGCTCTCCGAATCGAAGGCATCAGCGACAAGGCTCGTTCGGAATGAACCAAACGGGTAGGATATAGCCTCGAAAGGGGGATGATTCAACCTTCACGTGTCGCTAACGGAAGAAATACAAAAATAAGCCAAATAGAACAACGAAAAAGATAGTAAATCGAACGGAACTCACCCTAAACAGCTATGGGCGTACTTAACAGAAGACGTGACGTCTTGATTCAGCGAAATGCGCACTTTCAAATGTTTTCCACAAACAAAACTAAATCCCCATTCACTCTGGACGGTCAAAATCTTCAAAATACAGGTTTCAAAAGCACGAACGAATTTATGACCTTTGCAAGTTGACGCCAGCCGTTAACAAACTGACTTCGAGGCCATGCCCTTCCGCCTCGATTTTGGATTATTAAAAGTGTCGCCAACTGTTACAGAAAGAAATTAGAAACAACTTAAAAGCAAAATAAAACCAAAATCTTAGAGTTTATAACCAGATAGAGCGGAACTGAAGCCGAAATAGATCCAATAAATTAAGAATTTTGTTAACTCGAATTCGGAACGTAACAGAGCTTTGCTGTTGATGCCATCGAATCTCGAGATCCTATCTACTTTGACATCGTGTTCACAGAATAGAACCTCTGTTCGGAACTGCCGAACCTCATAAAGCACTCTCCGAGGGTTGCATCTCTTCCACGCGAATAGATTGGTGGTATCGTTAAAAATTCATCTTATGTTTTGTGCTGTTTTTCGTACACGTTAATTTTGGATACTTATCTGTGCCTCCCAGGACGTAATTGCTGGACGAGGGCTTTTGGTTCCTTCCGAACTCGATTTATAAAGTTAATATTAAGGTTACTTGCAAGTTATTGTTCTGAGGACAAAATTTTGTATTTTTTTTTAATGTGAACTAACTATAAGGGATGTTTACGCGATTAATTTCGATGAAATAGAATGTCTCGCATACATGATTCTTTCTGTAAATATATTTGAGTGGGGTTTAACTTTTGACTTCGCTTGCGTAGTAGTCTTCTGCACATTTTTGTTGCATATTTCCGTGTATTATCAACGATGCATTCAACCGTTTACCATGTTTTTGTCTGTTTCTTATACTGGTCATTATACAGGATGACCGTCAATCGTATATGCTACGCGGGTATAAACCTGTGGAAATTTGAATTACTTTCAACACCGTGAGTTGGCCTAGCGGTACCACGAGTTTGACTAGCCTACTTGAACAATTTTACACGAGGTGGCGTCCTCTTTACATCCAGGTTTAAGCCACCGACAATTTATTTGTAGCCCGCCCCGTCTCCACTGAGCTGGGCACATTTCCAAGTAGAGTTTTATAACATCGACGATTCGCAACTTTATACAGGGTCAAACTGGTAGGTCGAAATATGAAGGACGATAAAAGAAAGGGGATGAATTATCCTTTACTTTCAGATTTATCAATTTTACAAGGCCCCGTCGAAGCACTCTGTCCTTCTAGATGTCTCGACGAGGGTAAGAGTGAAGTTCTATTGTTACGCCATGTCTTAATTCCCAAAACAAATTGCATCACAATAATCAACAATTTCCACTTCTTTTCCTCACTCTTTTATTAAAATTTTAATCAAACCATAAAGGAGCCAAATTTAAATGTAATTACGGATTACCTCAGAACAATATACGAGACATTATAAAACAAATTTAAAATGATGTTTGGAACGAGAAAAACATACTTATATCAAATTAAGCAGTGGTTAGTTTCTAAAAACATAGTCACAATTATAAAAACAATATTTTCTTACCCAACCATGGTACTAGTTACGGAGAGACGGACGGATTTACGGAGAGCGACCACGCATTATGACATTCTGTAAATGTTGATTGATGAGTGCAACTCCACAAGTCGTGCTCTGCCATGGCCTTTTATATGGCTTTACAAAGGTCATTTCGTTTGCTCCCGTTATCGTATGGGAAAGTTTACGTTACAATCAAAGCTTGGATCGTCTGAATTGATTCTTATTTTCATTTTGTACTTCTATAGAACACCTGTTGCAATGGACGTCATTAGAAGAATCATATTACCACGAGCCTAATCGAAAGATCATTTCCATATTAAGAATAGTATTAAGTAACCACCATTTACAGTCGTAAATATTGATCTGATTGCCAACGTAATAAATTTGCTCTGTGTAGATAATATTTTTACCAATAAATTCCGTTTCGTTATCGCTTGCTTAAAGGCCGAAAAGTTTATATCCGCAACTCACCTAAATAATAAAACACAGCTCCGCGAGTTATTTATACCGAAGAGTTTTGTGAGATGGCTTTAATATAATCTTCCTCATAAAACTTAATTTTTACGAAAGATATTCGCAAAAGTTGAGCGAGTACGTGTCCTCAGTTCTTCTTCGGCTTATCGATTACCTGCCAATACAAACTTGAGTGGCATGAAAAGAAAACAATTTATTTCTACATAAACAGACGATAATTGTAAATTTAAATTTATTCGAATACATTGTTTCAGTGTTATCAATGGAGAAATTTTAACTGTTTATGGAATTTTAAGCAGAGACATTTTATAAAAATGTAGAAAAATTTTTAATCAAAAACTTATACAGCGCATATTTCATCTAAAATATGGCGGTACTTTCCGGAGGACGTATTATAAACAGTCTCTTACAAATTTCAATTCAGATTTATTCAGTAGAAGCAGTGGCTTAGAAAATTGAATTAGCGGCAGCATCTTTGCCTTTTCATAAATAAAATAAAAAAAATTGTTGGTTGCAAAGACGTAGAAAATGAAAGGTGGACTCGAGGGTTTCATAATTAATTTTAAAAGATGCATGCGATTTACAAAGCGGCTGCCAACCAGAATTACTTAACGAAATGCCGAAACAATTTCCCATGCCTCCTCACTTACGACCATACAAGGCCATAAAACGTTATGGTTTCGATCCGGGGGAACTTAATTACTTTGAAATTTTATTTAATAACTTAGCCTTAGAGGTATATACAATTATGGCAACGTGTAATACGTCATTATATCCCTATCAATTTAGGAAACGAATTAAAGGCCCACATGTTTTTCCCCATGTACCTTACACTTACAAATCACCAGGCGGTTAGTATTTTGCTCTCGCTCTCTCTTTTTCTGGTGTGATGCGATCGTTACGAACACGGATATTACCTATATCGAATCGATTCTCGAATGCCATAAAGATTCAAACGCCGCAAGGACCAGCGGAAGGAAGTTCGTTTTAATAAACCTTCTAACAACGTAAGATAATCATTTTTATTAGCATAAGCGTAATTGCCTGCTAACTAACTTCGTTTATCACTTTATTTATTCGTCCCATTTGTGAAATCCGTATTCCAAATAAACGCGCCAATAAAATATTCATAGGGAATTCATGCGTTGACGTTCCAATTTCATCCCGACAAATAATACCTGTTTATATTTTATGACCGGAAAACACGTTTCGGCGACATCAATTTATTAATAACTATTGTTAGCAAAATGCACAACTATGCGACTGCAGCGATTAATTTCTGCGCGATGTATATCTGCAACCATTAGGAGTTACAATGGATGTGACGGATTTTGTTGTAGAATTTGTCACGATTTTTTTTTAAATCAATAGAGGTGGCATTCTAAAAATATTAGATTTAGAAATGTGTCGAGTTTAGAGTTACGCGGGAAAAAACTTCGCTCTTATCGTAACTGACGCCGGCAGAAATCGATGAATCAGCAAGTCAGTACTTTCCTTGCAGAATCATCAAATAGAGAAGACAGCGGCTTAACTTGTATGCGGCGTAGCACGTGGAAATTAATAAAAATCACATCGATCTGCCATCTAGGGGCAGCTACTCCTTTAACGCTAGCCATCTTTATTAAATGAAACCTCTCTCTGTTAGGATTATGTGATACGACATCTACGGATGCAACTCTATAACGACAACTTTCCCTCTTCACATCGTTATGCCCAAACGCATTGAATTAAAATTTCTTCTTCAACCTACGTCTACGTCTCCATCTACGAATGCCAATTAGTAAAGACGACCTTCTCTCTTCATATCTTTATGCCCCAAAGGCATTGAATTTAAAGCCTTCAGGTCTTTTGCTAACCCATTTATCTTTCTCTTAACGTTCTTCTGTTCTCTAAATGCTTTCCTCGTCTATTTTCCCTTCTTTAATTGTCTCTATTATTTTCCTAGCAATTATGTTTGTCCGAATTTTTTTACTTCTTTTCCTTAGACGCCTCTTTACATCGTTGAATTAGAATTCCTTCTTCAATCTACGTCTAAGTCGCCATCTATGATTGCCAGTTAATAAAGACAACCTTCTTGTTTCATATCCTTATGCTCCAAAGGCAATGAATTTAAATTTCTTTCTCAAGTCTCCAGGTCTTTTGCTAACCCGTTCATCTCTCTCCCAAGATCTCTAACGCCCTGCTGTACTCTCAATGCTCTCCTCTTCTATTTTTCCTTCTTTATTTGCCTCTTTTATTTTCCTAGCAATTGTGTTTGTCTGAATTGTTTTCTTCTTTTCCTTACACTCCAGGGCATCGAAAAAACTTAGATTTCCTCTTCTTATTGATCCGATCTTTCTACGTCTTCTTTTTCGGTAACCTGTTCATCTCTTCAGGAATTTTTACTGTTTCTTCTATTCACTGAAAACTTGCACCGTTTATTTTTCTCTTCTTTATTTTCCTTCATCTCGAATATGTTCTTACACCCCAAGGCATCTTCTTCTAGGTCTTCTTCCATTGCTACCAGTTTGTCTCTCCTAAAGTCTTCTTACCACCTAAATTGTATTTCCTCTTTTTTTTACATCCCAGTGATCCGGCCTCTCTAAGTCTTTTTCTTTTTGGGTAAGTCCTTTATTTTTCTAATGAAGTTCTTCTATTCTCTCGAGACCTGCCTCATCTATTTTTTTTTCTTCTTTACTCCCCTCTATCATTTCCTTTGCTTTTGTTTTCCTTCATCCTGATGATATATACATACCATCTTTTCGTTATACCGTAGAGCATCAAATGTAGATTTCGTATTCTTGTTGATCTGGTCGCTCTCCCAAAGTCTTAATTAGTTCTTCTAGTATCTGAAGTCCTCTTCCTTCTTTATTTTCCTCAAATATTTTCTTGCCCGGGGTGTTTTCCTCCATCCATATCACCTAAGTTGTTCTTTTTTTCTATGCAGGTTTTGGTTGATTCTCATTTTGTCATTTGCTTCTACATCTCATTAAATACTCTTCATAAAAGTTTCCTTTGAGACGTTACACAGAAACACGTTCTTTCCTCGTTACTTACGTGCAGTTTTATTGTATTTAACACTAATGCAAACTAACTATTAACAACATACATTTATTTTTTCTATAAGAAGTAAGACAAGTAAACTCTTAAACAGAGTTTGGTTTAAGTGTTGCGATCACCTAAGAGCACGAGCTTTCAAAGAACAAATTTATGCCGCCCATAAATTCGCTTTTATTTGATCCATAAACTACCCATGTGGGGTGCTACATCACTATCATAGTTAGTTTTATAATTTATATTTGAAGTTGGTTCTAGCGGCGAGCAACATCTGCGATGTGTTGGAGGATTCTGTTGCTCCTGACGCATTACAAACTTGCCTTATAAATTTTACCCCCGGAATTGTTTTAGCCTTTCACCAGCTAGTTGTTCACTGTCTTACGTTCGGCTGCATGTCGCAGCAACAGTATGATAAACTCCGGAATACTCCGGACAAGAAAATTAAGTATTGCACCTAAATGTGCAAGATTATTTATAATTGCGTTTTGCATCTTCTGATAATTGCATCTTAAGAAGTAGTGCACCTGTAAGTTTTGCTTCAAGATGATCTTACTTTAAAGACATCACCATTTAGAGAGAGAGAGAGAGAGAGAGAGTGGTATACTGCCTATTAAGAATTTATGCCAGTTCTTCCGAGAAAAACTTCTGCGCATTAAATTCCACACACCTCTCCTCCGAAGTTATCAAACGTTTATTACCGAGGGTTGTAAAATTTTTAATTAATCATAAATTATACTACCACGGGGATTAATGCTGAGGACTTCAGCCATCAATTAATCATTTACAGCGACCAGTTCGAAAACTGGAAATCGTGCGCTTTAAAAAATTTACGTCGATGTTTTATGACGGGAAATTAATAATAAGTTCCTAGCATTAAGAATCAATCAAGTATTTATGAGCATGAAGGAAATTTTTATGAAATTGGGTGTATTTTATTCACACTGCAAAATAAAAACTTATTACAAGAGGAAGCTCTCCAGGGCTTTACGTTTCCGCGGTCCATCCACGAATAAAACAGATTTGGAAACTCATTACAATTAGATCTAATTGGAAAATATAGCAAACTGTTTGTAGGTAAATAATTTTACTATGCATTCGGAAATGTAACAACCAGTTTTTATTTTCTGATGATAAAGCAGTATATACAGTGTGTAATCGAACATGTTTCACTTGCTGTAGCCACTATTAATACATGAGAAACTTAATCGATTACACCCTGTATTTTGTATAAGTTAGTTTCAAAGGTTTTTAAAATATGCAGAAATCTATAGAAAAGTCCTTGAATCTACAAGATTATGAGAGCGAGTATCGATATCCACAAACAAGTACGTATACAAATTTTATATTCAGTCAAATCGTACTTATGAGGTTTCAGATGTTACACTATAACATTTCTGGAACTCAAATCGGCTAAAAGCAAGAAGTTATATTTGCCAAACAACTTTGATATTTGTGATTTCAAGTTGAAAATTATCCTTAACGTGAAGCAGCAGTTGTGAATATGTACCGAGGCTTTCCTAGGGAATATACATATTTCACTCGCCTGTCGGTAAAATAAGGATATCATCCTTTATATGTATATCTGACGTTCGGTTTGTGAAACATGTAAAACGTTGAGTGTGTTTGACGTGGAGGTAATTTTACGCCGCTCTGAGTATTTTATGTCATTCTCATCATTATTTTGGACGAATACCTTCGCTTAAAGTATCATAAATTGAAATCAACTGGAAATGTGTACGTGTAGTTTTGTGCTGCTACAATAATAAATCACCGAAGTTTCTTTTATATTATTAAACGTGAAGTGTTGCGATTGATTGATTGGAGAGGAGAACTCATCTCTGTTAACAGTAAACAATCCGGGGTTGTATTATTGTAACACACTCACTGGAAATTGTTGAAGTTAAAATTAGTCGTTGAGAAGAAAAATCGAAAATAAAATAGTATATCAAAAAGTTGCTGCCAATTAGGACCATTCTTCATAATTAAATTCTTTAAATTAATTTATTACACTTCTAAACTTCGGCGAAGCGTAATCAGTTAAAAAACTTTTCCTGTCGATTTATTATTGTCCGGACCTCGGCAGCGGCAGCGATAATACATCTTCCTTCCTTAATTTTATGGAACAAAACGCTCCCTCGGACTGTTTACGCCCCGAAATTTCGCCCGTCATCTTCATCAAAATATAATTTTCATGCCCGTGCGTTTATGAATTCGGTATTTTATTTACGTCTTTTGTTTCTGTAAAACTGAGGAAAAAATTCGAATCGGAAGTGTTGCGAGTTCGCAGGATAATAGAATTATTACCTTCCGCTTTTGGAATTACATTCTTCAAGTATTTAATAACATTGTAGAATTTTCTCGTCCGTTTCATATTAAAATTTATAATAACTGAAAGGAATTTGTAATTTTCTTGCTCAAATACTGATAGTTTGTGGTAGTTAATGGTTTTGCCCCGAAAGTTTGAAAACCAATTCAATTTTATGCTACAAACAATACAAATACAAAGAATTTGATTAAATTCTGGGAAAGCAAACAACGTACAGCAAAAGGTGATAATGATAAGTGCAATGCTAAAATTTATGTCAAGAAGGGGTATAGAATAGTGATGAAAAAAATCGATAATCCGCGAAGGATTCCGACTCCATCCTGACATTAAGAAAGAAATCGCTATGGAATTGTTCTCTTGTTACCAGAAAAAGGCAGATGATGATGACGAGGATGCGGAGGAGGACGGTTTTAAAAATGTCAAAAGTATAAATGACGAGAATTTATCCTTTACGATGGAGGAACTCCTGGCGGCAGCACGTAAAATGAGACTAAAAAAGGCACCGGGAAGGGTTGGAGTAACGACAGAAATCCTGAAGACCACGGTCCAGGCCGTACCCGCGTTTGTGCTACAAGCAATGAACGACGCCATGACACGCGGTGTTTTCCCTAAGATGTAGAAGGTTGCAAAACTTGTCCTGATCGAGAAACCCAAAAAGAGTAACGTAGAAGAAATTAAATATAGTCCGGGAGAAGGAGGGCTAAATTTCCCAGGAAGTCCTTCGGGAAACCCAAACGGGTGTCAATCAAATATGGGTAACAAACTCAATACGGAGGGGGGAGAAATGAAGAAATAAAGAAGAGTAAACGAGGCAAAAAATTACAATGGCGTCCGAGGAATACGGGTGTGTTCGACAATAAACTTACCTCGTAAAATAATTGAGCTTTTTACGAGCTTGAAGAGAGCGGTAGCAACAAAATTCAACAGTCGTGGAACTCCAACCAAAAGATCCGCAAAGCGTCGGGATAAAAGCAAGCCCGAATGTTACGCCTGTAGCTTATTCCTCCGAAGAGTTTCGTTCAAAACGCCATACGGCCAACAAGGACACAACAATACGCCAACCACAGACGCGAGTTCAAACACAAGTGAACAAAATGTTGCCCGTGCGTTTTCGAGAAGACGCGGAACACGCCCGCCCGCCAAATCTTAGAGCGAAGAGGCAATAGACCCACCACGGCCATGACTTCACTGAAGCCGAAATATGCGTCGCGTGAGTGAAATAACGCTACGACAAAAAAATAACGTAACAAGGCTCAAAGAGGAACTAGCGGATAAGGAAGATTTATCTGATAGACAATACGGATTCAGGGAATGCAGATCAACGGTAATGGCTATGAAGAGAGTAATGGAGATTGCGGCAGCTGAGAAACGAAAAACTTTATAAAGACTAGGAATCTATGCGTCCTAATAAGGGTGGATGTTAAAAATACTTTTAATACGGCCAGTTGGATGAAAATTAGGGCTGAATTTGAAAAGAAGAAATATTAGTCTGGCTCTGAGGGGGATTATCAGGAGTTACCTTAAGGATAGAATCTTGGAAGTTGACCCCGGTGTGCATTTAGACCTCTTTTGCGGAGCCCCCCAGGGATCGGTCCTGGGGCCTCTGTTAAGGAATATCATGTATGACGGCATCTTAAAACTGGCGACAAAGGAAGGCATAGAACTCCTGGCCTACGCAGACGACTTGGCGCAAAACGAAGAGGATCTTAAATACAAAGTTAATTTCGTATTAGACCAAATCGCAGAATGGATCCATGAAAATGAACTGGAATTGGCACCAGACAAGACAGAAGTGTTATTTCTCTCGAGAAAAAAATAAAACAGAGAAGTTAGCTTCGTGCTGAATGTAGTGTAAATTGCATCGAAAAACTTCAAGAGATATCTAGGTGTCGTGTTTGATAGAAATTTATCCTTCGGATAGCACGTAGCGTATATTGTGACAAGGCGAAAGTAAATTCATGCATTGGATTTATTTAGCAAACTTGAGATAAGAGAAAATGCAACTCGTCAACGTAAACAACGGAACCTTGACACCTGCGTGAAGAAATCTTGAACACGTTGGAACGGATTTAAATTATCTCGTAATCTGTCGTGCCTTTCCGGTTTCGTTAGAATTCGGAATTGCTCGAGTTGCACTTCCTATAAAAACCCCGCGATCTGTATAAAGTAATAAGATCTTAAACTAGTTGCTATCAGAGCATGATGTAGGCTCTATTTTGTTAAAGTGTGCTGTTAGGGTAAGTTGAACTTTGTACAATTATGTTTGTCTGTATTTATTTATGTTTAATATAATATTTAAGCTACGCTATACCTTGTTTCGATTTATACCGTAACAATATCTTGGGTAGAGCGCAAGGTAGCAGTAACAGCCCTGATGAGATTAATACCGAAAATATACAACAAACATTATTTTATATGCTACCCCCGGCCCCGTGTAGGCCCATGCATGTTATGTGGGTAAATATAAGGAGATGTTGTTAAAAGTTCATGTCTGGCAATCAGAATATGCAGGTTTTATAGAACTATCTCAACAGAAGCTGTTTTGGTAATTGCAAGGATGCTTCCGATAGATCTATTGGCAAAGAATGAAAATAGGGGTCAACGACGCGACTAAGGAAAAACAAAGGAAGGAGATGGGAATCGTACGAGCAATCAATATGAACGAGATGTTTGATGGTATGGTATGAAAGAAAGCATATTTCTTAAACTCAACTGATGAGCGAGGATTTAGGCACAGGATCAAAAAGACGATATCCCCAAGATGCAGATACTGCGAATCTGATAAGGATTCGGCGGAATGGGAGGGATTTAGGGCTAGGCTAGAAAGAACTTTGGACACCGTGTAACACTAGAAGAACTAGTAGAACATATGGTGGAAAAGAAGAGCTCTGGAAAAATGTGGCTGATATGACCAAGGAAGTGCTGACTATCAAGGAAAGATAAGAGATTCTATAGAAGATGACCTGAGAAGGAGAGGAGAACCCACAGAAGATGGCCTAAACGAGTAGAATCCACAGGAGATGACCTAAAATGAGACAAGACCTGACTGGATAGAGGAAGTCTCGACCTCTACTGTGAAGTAATGCTTACGGCGGTTCCACAGTAGATCCTGAGGGTCCAAGAGGAAAGAAATTTAGTTGGTAGGCGGGCGGGTTGTTCTGGCAGGGACCTGGGGCGATCATGTTCACTCATGTCTGTGGGGGCGGCCAGTGCATGGCAGGAGATCCAGCCATGCGCGTGTTATGAAAATTCTGTGAACCTCTAAAAAAATTTATATTTTTTTCATTCTTAATTTTTTGCTTAACTTGAGCAGACTTTTGATCCTCGTCTTCTCTTGAAATTTCAATTTTTTTAAAAGATTCACTCGCTATTTTTTCCCTTGGGTTAAATTTTCAAAGCGAACCTCCCTTATAAACGCCGGACGTAGCTGCGGCGGTACTTTTTAATCCGCGGCTTGATAATAATACCGGGGATAGAACACTGTTTTCATTCTGTTTCAGTTTCTTTACTTACTAATCAACCGTCTTTTGTTTCACGTTCTTGGGTCTTCTTCTGCCCTCTTCATTTTTGTTATGTTTTCTATTGTTTCATATTTTTTGCTGTTTTATAATCAATAATCAATCACTTTAAAGATTGCTTTTTCCGACAGAAATTGTTGAGCTTAATTTGGTGAGAGATTTGGTTTTGTCGAGTTCCTGAAAGCCTTAGTAAATGCGTGTACTAGTTTCTGTACTAACGCCAAGAGATGGTGCTGTAAATAAATCACGTATTAGGCAGGAGATGGCGTTCGAAATTCTCTATTATTATTATGTTTTCTGATAGATGCTATTTGGTAGCGTAATTATTGTGATTACAATGTTTATCGAAAATATTTGAGATCCAAGAACAGCCTAAATGGACAGATAGAGTTTCGAACAAAGAGATGGCGCTAGAAATCAATCAACCACGCAACGACTGCATTTTTGGACTATCAGATTCTCTTAGATTTGATCAAGTTTTGGCTGATTCCCTGAGAGCCTTACCGATTCTGCATTAACGTTAAAAAATGGTGCTATAAATAAATCATTTACTGATCAGGAGAGGGCGCCAGAAAACAACGATTATTATATTTCATAGAATATGTCCACGGACTGAGGGCAGAACACTGTTTTAATTTTGTTTCAGTAGAAACCGTCGACGGACCGAGGACCGAACGCTGTTTTAATTTTGTTTCGGTAGAAACCGTCGACGGACCGAGGATAGAACACTGTTTTCATTCTGTTTCAGTTTCTTTACTTACTGATCGACCATCATTTGTTTCACGTTCTTGGGTCTTCTTCTGCCCTCTTAATTTATGTTGTATTTTCTATTGTTTCAAATTTTTTGCTCTTTGAAACTTACAAGCTTAATGTGGCAGGGCAATTGAGTTTTTTATATTCCTGAAAGCCTCACTGCAAATGCGAACTAGTTCTGTATAGACGCCAAAAGATGGCGCCGTAAATAAATCAATCAATTACCAGGAGATAGAGCTCGAAATTTTCTCTGCCGAATATTGTTGAATTTTGCGCGATAAGAAAACGTTCTTTTTTGGAAAACTTTCATTTGAAAAATTCCGGAAAAGACTTCAACTTCCGACCAAGAGATGACGCTCTAAGATAATCACGACTTAACGACTGTTTTCTCTGTCAGGAAATTCTTGAACTTAATACAGCAAGAGAACTACGTCCTTGAATTCTTGAAAGATGGCGATCGAACCAACGATTGTTACATGAAGCTTCTAGAAATTTGTGCGGCAAGGAAATGTCTTTTTTTTAATTTGTTGAAAAAAGGAGGCCCAATCTCTTACGAGAGGAGACTGAGCTTTCACCTTGTGTATCAATCACAAATTTAATTGTCTTCGTCACCTTCTAGTTGCCTATCTCTTTTGTGGGTCGTTACATTCGATCCAGTTCGCTATTATTTGCACGCACCGTAGACTAAAGGCCATCTTCTAATTCCCTATCCCTTTTGTGAATCATTACATCCAATCCAGTACGCTATTATTTGCACGCACCGAATACTGAAGGTCACCTTCTACTTTTCTATCCCTTTAGTTAATCATTACATCCAATCCAGTTCGCTATTATTCGCACGCACCGAAGACTAAAGGTCTTCTTTCAAAGCATGCGGCTAATAATAAACAGCACTGAAGAGAGTGGGTTAAGCCTTTCACGTTGCGCACCAATTATAAATTTAATTGTCAAGGGCCTAACACAAAACAACCTGATTTTGAAAATAATAGTTAATGTAATAAAACAGTACAAATCGCTGAAACGTAAATAACTCACCGAGTCACTTTTACTCGAACCGAAGACCAAAGTTGACTTGGGTTGGGTTGCCTTGACCTTTTTGATCCTCGACTCTTGAAATTTCAATTTTTTTAAAAGATTCACTCGCTATTTTTTCCCTTGGGTTAAATTTTCAAAGCGAACCTCCCTTATGAACGCCGGACGTAGCTGCGGCGGTACTTTTTAATCCGCGGCTTGATAATAATTCTGCGTTTTGAATATAAAATAAATTTTCATAGATAATAGGAAATTGCAAGTGTCGTACTAAAATTGTAAACGCATGAGGATTTTTATTAAACAATAATATTGAAATCCAAAAAAAATATTGGTTTAGACAGGACTGTCAGTTATTAATTATAGACTTGCATCACGTACTGACGTAGCCGTTAAACGCACTGCGGCCTGGATGTTAGGGGCATTAAACGCAAGTCGATAAAGGGTGGTTCATCGCACATAATGACAGCCATTACATCAGAAAATTGCCGTACTATACCCAGCATGAACTCTCACAATGGTTATAAGGAACGAAACGAATTGCTTGTTTTGTTACAAAAAAAAATGACGTCGTCGGCCATGCCGAACGAGATTGTGGTCTGTTATGGTTTATGGAACCATTCATTCTGAAATAAATTAACTTGTTCGACCAGGACGCCTGCAACATTTTAAAAATTACGACGCGTTCGATACAAAACTAAGCTAACTTTTTTAAATTTTAAAATAAAACTTGAGTGGTCTTAATACGAGGGGATTATACATTAGATATGACCTGAACTTGACAATTGTATCGAACATGTTTGTAGGTGATTGAGACAGAATTTTTTTTGTGGTGAGGGTGAGAATCCTCAGGTCTTAATTTAATTTTATGGCCTATGACGTAACAGTTGACATGACAGCGTAGTTGCTTCTTCCTTCTATCTGTTTCCGATACTGACAATGTCATTAAGCTACCAAAACCAAAACGTACTGTTACGCCGGCTTACGGGTCTGATTTGTCAGCTTAGCTAACGAAAATCCTTAGAGCCAGTAGCTTGTAAGTAATTATTTTTGCTCGCACACCCCATTTCAGAGGCGAGTTGATTTGTGCGTGCGGTCCCCCCATAAAGAAAAAAAAAACGATTAGTGACGGGGACGAAGCTGAGAGGATCGCAAGTGCAGACATGTCGCGAATTAGTTCTCGCCGTACGTGCGAAAACTGAAGTAAATTAAACGGTTATTAAACTCTCTCTCGCACTTCTCCGTCAAGTTTTGCCGTTGCGATAAGACTTTAACGACGCCCTCTTTATTTCCAGGGAGCAGCGATGAGCAGTCAAGTCCATTACCGTGTATAGTGTACGTGCACGGAGAGAGCTACGAGTGGAATTCAGGAAACCCATACGACGGAACCGTGTTGGCGTCTACTGGAAAAGTTATCGTAGTCACTATCAATTTCAGACTTGGGGTACTAGGTAAGGATTTTTTTTGTTTGTTTTATTTTAGTACTACATATACAGCGTGATTCATAATAGGTGTCCAACCCGTTAGGAGTGTATTTATTACGGTTATGCAAGTACGAAATTACAAGAAATAAATTTATCAGAAGAATTGAATCCCAAATTGAAACCGTTAGAGTATCACTGACAACTATTTTTAGAATATGGTAGGTACGATGTTTACAAATACCAATATGCGTGTTGCCGCTGCAACACATTTTTATAACGACAATAAATTTCATTCATTCAAACACGTGTCTGCAATAATTGAATTGCCCGTCATAAACCTCTCGGAAAAGTTGTAAACACAGACGTTTTAGAATTTTATTCAAGGTTAAATGATTTTGTGAGTTAGGTCAGTTATTCCAGTGCCAGCGAACCTATTTACATGTGCTTCTTCAATTAATTTTATCTTAAAAATTATGCACCTAAGACCCCCTATTCATATAATCTTTTTGCTTTGTTTGTTCATGTACTACTCGGGTTAACGGGTCGGACACTTATTATGAATCACGCTGTATATTGTTAAAAGTGAAATTTAAACCCTGTAGTGTGTAAATTACAAATTGCAGTTCCTTTGACTTTTGTATACCTACACAATGTTTGATGCGGTCGGATCACTCATCAGCATCAGTGTGTAAGCTATGTCTTGTGTACTATCGTCACGTTTGCTTGCAAAGGGTATCTATCATCGAGCTCACTCCGTATCTAATTAAAGCCCACTGAACACTTTCCACCTGCCGCAATAATCTCGTTAGTGTCACGTCCTCACATCTAGAAACGACCAAGTGGTGATACATATGAGGCTCGATGAAGCTGTATATAAATTGCTGTCGAGCAAAGATATCACAAATTGAGAGTGTTCGCACGTGATTACTTCGGCTGCGGTGCACGAATTGCACTGTTTTTATAATTGGCGATAAATTTCCGGGGAGCTTCCATTTTTCCCCGGGTCTACCCTCCCTTTAATTTATTAAGTCTGAGTGATGGGAAAACTCGTTTCTAGACGGAGAAAAAATTCATTCCGCCATAATTCAGAATTGCTTCGCCCTCCGCCGCGGTCGACTGAGGAAAATAAATTCTTGTTTTACATGGTGGTCTTTACTTTGCCAAATTAATATTTGTGTGCATTTTTTTTTTGGTTAAACGCAGAGGTTAAGTTACTTTCACTTTCTGACTACTTCGCGGGAATCTTGTTTGAAAATATTAACTAGTTCTGTTCTAAGAAAGTTAACTTTTCTGAATTTTACCTAAATTTTTGTTTAACAAACTCGCAAGTATTGTGTAAATAATTGTTTGTTAATTCGAGCACATTATTTACTAGATCGGAAAGTACAAGCTGCTTCGTCCGCAAGGATTTAAATCCGGTGATCGTAGATGTCAATGCACGGTCTGACGGGTAGCTGATAATAAAATCTTTCGGCCCGACAGGCAGCTGGTAATAAAATCTTTCCCATACTCTCGGACATCGCTTATTATCATGGTTTCATTTCGTCAGGTTAATTAACGGTCACCCTGCATAACAGTAACCAATTAATTAAGCTACTGATTATGTAGGTATATACATCAAAGAACGTTACGAATGGTTATTTATCTAAGATGGTATTCGCAAAGGATTTTCTTGAGACAGACTGAATTTTAATTTTGTTTTCTTATTTATAAACCGCGTCTACTTTGTTCTGTACCCCATATATTATCATATTTAAAAGAAGAGACATGCGAGTCTTTTTTGCGGGGAACATATTCTAGATAATTTAGTTAATGCACCAACGATATACGGCGACGGAATGAAGTAACGAGTAAAAAGATGCTGTTTTCCTTGCATTGAAGATTCGTGAGGTGGAAGACGCGATAAGTTGATTGCTTAGTTTTTACTTGAGCCAAGAACTTGTAATCTCTCGGGCTACGTAAGCGGTATTTCGTAATTTTGTATTTGCTTAAAATACCTACAGTGGAAAAATTTCTAATCATAAAATTTCATTCCTTTCCAAAAATATACGAGCAAGCTGCATTCGTACAATATATTATTGTTGTTTCTTTTTCTTGCACTTACTTGTCTATAGCACCTAAATCATTCAGTGAAGACGCTTTTATTATTCAACAGAATTAATTTTATGAGGAGACATTCCTTTTAATCAAAGTCGTGTGTGCAGTATTGATCCTAGGCAGAATTATAGGGCGGCAGATGTCACTCGTTTAATTTTTAATTATGTGTTGACGTGTAGAAAAGAAAGATGTGCTTGCCTCTGTAAGAAATCTCTTTGTAACGATTTGAATATGGAAGCAACTGCTTCCCAGAATATAACTTTTCAACTCTCAAGGGATGGTCAATTTTTAATCCAGGTTTGTAGGCTGTGTGTGAAGCAGCCGTGTCTTCAACGTACATACGAGTATAAGCAAAACCTCAAAAATATAACCCCCTTTAATATTCGTCTGAGTTTATATGTATAATGACGTTATATATTTGTTCCCTTCAAATGACGCTATTATTTCTCTTTTTGCGAGGACGAGCGAAGAGCCCGGCGATTTATTCTAGCAGGGCCATTATTTATATTCTCATGAACTTTTCGGTACGCGCGGAATAACAGAGCATTGATTATTATTTGCGTGCGAAAACAATGAAACCGACAAAGGCCCATTGTTTTCGTTAATATAATAAATCTAAATTTGGTTAATAGAAAACGCACATTGCAAATTATTGCTCGTATTATTTGAAATTATACGCGGACGTTTTCAAAACATGTGCACTTATATTGTGCAATTCTGTATAGTGCTTTTACAGCAGAAAAGCGAAACGACATAAAACACACTGTATTATTAAAGGGGGCGACTGAGATAATGCCTTTTAACGCGGATGTGTGAAATCGCCCGAAATTAAAAGTCAACATGATGTTAGGCCATAAAAAATATTACATTGATAAAACATGTTCTTCGTTTCAATATTGTTCTACTCTTTTCTTATTCCTTCCGCAAAAATTGTGTTAATTTAGAAGCTTGCATGCTTTAGCGTCATTATTATACTACCTACCTGAAGGACAGCAAATTGTAAGAGGGCAATTTAAGTCCTCCAACACAGCCGGCCAACTCGTGGAGATGGGTATGGGTTGTACATAACCCCGAAGCAAAGGGGGAATAACATCACCAGCTGAGCGCACTTGTATTTATATGGCGTCGCTCAAAAATTAACACACGAACAAAAGTAAATCGTACAACCCAGACAGGGTCTCAATGAATTACAAAAGAAAGAAAATAATTTAATTAATTAAATCTTTAACCGAGAAACAGATCTGCCTTTCGTTTACAGAAATGCAAAATGTGACTATTCAAAATTATTCACTTAAAATAAAATTAACGCAACACAGCGTTTAATGCGATATTAACAAACTAAAAATAAAATAAAACAAATCCGACCTTGTAACAAATCACTCAGCTAACTGTCAAGGTGAGGTTGGAAAAACCAATCGAGATACAATCCGGCGGAGGAGGTTGGTGTTGCCAATTGCGTCACTACGCAAGACGGCGTCAAGATGTCACGTCACGGTCTCCCTGTTGACTTGTATCGACTTGGTCGAGTCCAACTCTAACGGGAAAGAGGGGTGGACAGCGATGTTTTGACCTTTAGTAGCTAAAGCTCCGCTTAAGGCTTTTGCACTCAAGGGTCGGTCTCAAAGGGCGTTACAAAGAAAGAAGTGGCCAGAAAGGGGTACGACTACAAGCCTAAATAGTAAAAGAAGGGCGCGTGTTACAAACCGAAATACGCACAAAGTAACCAATGAAACCTTACCTGTTCTTTTCTCGCAGCTACACGCTTAGAAAAGCTTATAAGAAAGCTTGTATTGCTTAACGTGCACCTAAGCGGAACTCGGAGTAAATAACTTTCGTTTCAGGCTTCGATCAAAGGATTCAACATGATCAAGGAACAAAATCGTGGGCACTTCACTAACAATACGTATAAGACTCCAGCGGCAAGAGTAACACGTTGAAGAGAGAACACGCGCAGACTAAATAGATCGGGGCGGGATTGTTACGAGATAGACTCTGTTTTAACCATGCAAAAGAGTGAAACAGGGGCAAGGATTACTGCAGACGTACAAAATCACCTCATGTTGAATTGAAACATGCCGGGAGTCACGTAGGCACAAACGGACCTTTCGAGCTCCCACGCAATACAGGGTGACTGGCGATACTGAAAATGATTTAAATAAGTTTTTCACCCGTAACAATTAGAAGTAGTTTACTAATAGAGAAACGAGAAAGAATTTTCTGATAGTCATGTATGTATAAAGGTCGGTACATTCCGGACGGGCATGGGCGTCCTATGATTTATGAATTTTGTAACTGATATATTGCAATATTATTTTCTATTTAACGCATACGCAGCATTAATATTATTGCTTTCCCAAAATAACTCTCTTTTATTATAAATTTGAATACAAAAAATGCGATAATATACCAATGAATTAATTTATTTTAAAACGTAAACCGATTTAATATTTCCCCGTGCGACGCTCATGAAATCTGCTGTGAGATCATTTCTTTTTTGCGCCGAGGATTAAAACAATCGCACTGCAATATCTTACGTATATTTCAATTGATTTGAAGCATCACTTCCATTGGTCTGCTTTAGTAATTTTTTCTTGTAATCGTTATCTAGTAATTGATGCTAGTATTTATAAAAGTCGGCAAAATTTCAATTGCAAACGTGTATTTTATTGGGATACACGTATCTTCGCAAGAAAATCATATATTTTTTAAGACTGTCAGAAAAGTTCCGAGCCCAGGCTCATGTATGTGACACAAGTGGAGATGAAAGATTCTTTAGATATCAGGTAGCTTACGTAATTATAAAAGAAATTAAAGAGACATAAAACGAACGAGCTTCAAAGGCAAAATTGCCTTTTTACTAAAACAAATCCACCACGCACTTCATGTAAATTTATAAAAGCAATTATAAAACGATCCATACATGTGGGAGCAGAAACACGCATAATTTCGGAATTGTCGGCTTCGGAATATCGAGTTACGCAATTCACACGCGTGCAGTCAAATTTTATTAACATTCTCGGTAAAATTATTCCTTCTAATTTGCAAATAATTGCTTTTCTCCCGTGCCAAAATGTTCTCTCCCCTTCGTCATTAATATCCGCTTCGCCCCAGGACGGGAAAGTATGTTATTGCTAATTAAAAAATGTCCTTTTTTCTCCCCCCGTAATTATTTTTCCATTATAATCGTAATTTTTATTGTAATCATATGAATTACTTAATATTGTACATTTAAACAATGTAACACTTACATGGTCTGCTAACCTTACACTACACCTTTACAAAAGAAGAGCTTACATGCTCTGCTAACAACTAGTTTATTGATGGCGAGAGTATTTGGCCAGTGGATTAAACTCAAGATAAGCATTGAAAAGAATATATTAAGTTGCGAACTTTTATACAATTAACAACTTCTATCTATGTTGTATCAATAACTGATTACTTGATAATATTAATATCAAACGCCTACTATATGAATGTCTTAACAGCATAACGATAACTCCAACACTCCCCCTCGTTATGGTGGGAATTTACCCATGCCTAATTTTTCTAAACACTTTTGATGTTTGGGCCTTGGGAGACTCTTCGTTAGTACATCTGCTGTCATGTCTTCTGTTGGAATATATTGAAGGCTAACTTGATTAGACTGTAGAGCTTCTCGCACGAAATGGTGTCTTATGTCAATATGTTTCGTACGTGAATGAAAGACAGGATTAGCTGCTAACTTTTGGGCTCCTACATTATCGCAGAAAATCTTTACTTTTCCAAGATCTTCGAAACCTAGTTCATTTAGAAATCTTTGTAAGTATATGGCTTCCTTGGTAGCTTCCGAAAGGCTCATATATTCTGCCTTCTGTTCTGTTCTACTTTCTTCAAAGTGCGACAGTCCTCTGTTTCTTCGATTCCCAAGTAATTGCACCACCTGCAAGAATAAATGCAATACCTGTATACGACCGTCGGTCATCTGGACAATTTCCCCAGTCGGCGTCAGCATATCCAATGAGAGGTTCTTCTGTAGTTCTGTATGATATACCAATACTTGCGGTACCTTTCAAATATCTTAGTACGCGTTTGGCCGCAATCCAGTGAGCTTGTTGATAAGAATCATTAAAACAACTCAAATAACTCACCGCATGTGAGATATCCGGTCTGGTACCTAACGCAAGGTACATCAAAGAACCAATAAGTTCACGATAAGGAACATTTTCAGCATTCTTGATTTTTGATTCATTTGTCTGGCATAATTCTGTAATTGTACACATTGGTTTTGAGACTGGCTTACAATCACTCATTCCAAAACGATTTAAAACTTCTTCAATAAACCCTCTTTGGTGAATTGAGTATCCATTTTTGTGACGTACAAATTCTATTCCGAGACAACATTTCACTTCACCAAGATCCTTGACATCAAAAGAACTTGTAAGTCCATGTTTTAGTTTATTTACCTTTTCCAAATTTCGTGAAGCTATCAGTATGTCGTCAACATAAACAACGACCAGCACTAAATCTTCCCCTTTACCATTGAAATAGACACATGGGTCTGATTTCGATGGCGTGAGACCAAGTTGTTGTAACTCGCCATCGAGTCTCTTGTGCCATTGACGACCAGCCTGGCGAAGCCCGTACAATGCTTTCTTAAGCAAACACGTCTTATTTCCTTCACGTATTTTCTTGAGCATTTCCTGTGCCTGTTTTTTAATATTTCCAGAATTTTGTTCTGTTCGAATAATGTGTTCCAAGGTCTCTTCAATCATCTCTGGTACTTCCATGTAAACTTCTTCGTCCAAATTTCCATTAAGATATGCGGTTGTGATATCAAATTGGTGAATAGTCATGCCATATAATGATGCGATTGCTGCTGTTAAACGAACTGAACTAAGACGGGCAACTGGTGCAAATGTTTCCCGAAAATCTATTCCAGGCCGTTGAGAAAATCCGCGAGCGACGATCCGCGCTTTTCTACGCAGCAGTTTTCCATCTGGTCCGTACTTGTTGGTCAAGACTAGTCTCCCTCCGATGATCTTTTTGTCTGTAGGACGATTTACTATTTTCCATGTATTATTTTTAATTAAACATTTTAATTCAGTAGCCATAGCATCATACCAATCTACCACATCTGGACTTGAAATAGCTTGTTTAATCGGTACTTCTGCCAGTAATGTCTTTTCCGGCGATACATTCATGGTTTCAACTAGGTTGAACTGTTTTCGCGGTCGACCTTGTTCACCAGTTAAAATCTTTCTAGGTCTGCCAGGTCCTCTTTTTAATTTGACGGGTTCTTCCTCTTGATGTTGGTGCACACCATCATTAGTTATTTCTTCAGCTACTGTTTGAATTCCTGTCAGTGGAACGTCTATTTCTGGTAATTCCTCTTGTAGGTTCACCTCAGGTTCTAAAGTGTCCAAAATTGTTCCACAGGGAGACGTATCTTCCATAAATTTCACATCTCTAGTGATTTCTATTTTTCTTTCTTCTGGTATCCATACACGGTAGCCCTTTGACTGATCTGAGTATCCAACAAAAATTCCGTTTTTCGATTTGGTCTCAAATTTTCCCTTCGACGAAGATCTGTGAAGAACATAAACTTTACATCCAAATTCTCTCAACATACTCACGTTAGGTTTTTTTCCGTGATATAATTCATACGGAGTTTTTCCTTTGAGAGACTTTGATGGACACCTGTTCCGAATGAAGTTTGCTGTAGCAATGGCTTCCGCCCACAAAGACGTAGGCAGGCCGGACTGAATAAGCAAACATCTTGCCATTTCCACTAAGGTCCTATTTTTACGTTCTGCGATGCCATTTTGCTCTGGGTTATTAGCTACTGTCAATCGTCGTTGAATACCATGTTTGTCCATGAAACAATTAAATTCATTATTTAAATATTCTGTTCCATTGTCTGATTGAAGACATTTTAAGGACTTACCAGTTTGATTTTGTAATAAATTACGCACCTTTTTGAATTCATCAAGGACTCCGCTCTTTTTGTTTAAAAAAACGTACCTCAGTCCATCTTGAATAGTCATCTATAAATGTGACAAAATATTTCGCTTTTCCTTTGGATTCAATACGCATTGGTCCGCAGACATCTGAATGCATTAAATCAAGTTTATTTGAACAACGTTCCGATTGCTTTGGAAATGGTGTTCGTGTCATTTTTCCTTGAATACAAACGTCGCATGTGAAGTTATTTCCAATTTCAGTAATTTTTATTCCCTGAAATATTCCATTCCGACTTGCTTCAACCAAATCTTTGACATTTAAATGTCCCATTCGACGATGCCAAAGATGTATTTGATTTTTATTTGATGACTGCGATTTTGACTGTTGAGTTCCAATCATGCAATTTGCTCCATTTTCTGTTTCAATATAATATAATCCATCTCTGCGTTTGGCAGTCAATATAACATCGTTATTGTCGGTGACAACTGTTGCCTTTTCTTTTCCGAAAATAACGCGATAACCTTTATCAGTTATCTTACCAACCGATAATAAATTCGTACGCAAATCCGGAACATATAACGTGTCAGTTAGACTGACATTTTTAAATTCTTGTCTGTCACTTATTTTTAGGCATACTTTCCCGCGCGCTTGAATGTTTGTAGATGCTTTATTAGCTAAATATAGTTTTTCAGTGTTCATAGCACTAATGTTTTCAAAATCCTCTTTGTCCTTACACAAATGTGATGAGCACGCACTGTCTAAACACCATATCCTGTCCCGATTGACATATGTAGCCTGATTCAGGCTGTGAGTGATTTCTTCATTTTTGGTAGGAGAATTACCATAAAATATATAGTTATTAGCACTATTTGCACTTTGTTCATTTTTCTTTTGCTTCCAAGAACATTCCGACGCCTTATGTCCAACCTTTCGGCAACGGTGACACTTAAATTTAAATTCATACCTGTTGTCCGGTTTATTTTCAGCATATTTATTCTTCTGATATCGGTTTTTGTTTCCAAATTTTCCCGCGATCATAGCATTTGTAGTGTCACTTTGACTTTCATTTTTTGCGCGCATTATCTTCTTCTATTATTTTGATACGCAAAGTTTCTGGTGTTGGTAATTCATCCCTCGACTCAATTGCACAACGAAAATTTTCAAAATTCGATGGAAGACTATACAATAACAATATCGCCAGTAATTCTGCGTTAATGTCTATATCCATTTCACTAAGTTTATCGACTAAATCAAAAAACTTATGAAGATGCTTACGATCGTCTTCGCCTTCGTGCATTCGATGAAGTATTAACTGTTTGAGTAGTGTGGCTTTCCGTGCAGGTCCTCTTGATTGATAAATACTTTCCAATTTCATCCACACGTTATGAGATGTCACACATCCTTTGATTTGCTTTAATTCCGAGGAACTGATTAAAAGCAGTATGTCCGATTTGGCCTTCCGATCATTCACAATCCACAAATCGTGTGTTTGTTGTGATAATGCATCACCTTCCACAATCTCTGGTTTTATCTTCGTGCCATTCACGTATTCCCATGCATCATTCTTTATCAACAAAGCTTCCATATGTATTTTCCACGTATCATAATTTTCACGATTCAAGGATTCTACCCTTGCGGTTGCCAATGTGTTCATTTTAATACGGTAATGAAATTCAAATTTCGAACTGATGTAAGGTAAGGTTTTGACACTTTAAGTTTCTAACTTTTCACTTACTCTTCTTTGCACAATGCTTTCCTATGAGGGTTTCTGATGGCGAGAGTATTTGGCCAGTGGATTAAACTCAAGATAAGCATTGAAAAGAATATATTAAGTTGCGAACTTTTATACAATTAACAACTTCTATCTATGTTGTATCAATAACTGATTACTTGATAATATTAATATCAAACGCCTACTATATGAATGTCTTAACAGCATAACGATAACTCCAACATTTATGATTAAAAAAATTACGGTATTAATCGAAAGAAGGGGCACAGCTTAAATAATATATTGTTTATAAATGAATACGAAACGGTATTTGATCTTTTAAAACGAATGAACCCGAGTTATATATTTTTAATCAAAAAAATGCATTAACTTTCGCCTTTGCCTCTGTTTAATTCAATCAGGTCGGAACGACCTTAACGGAAGACATTGTTTACGTAGGGTCGCTTCGTGTTTTTAACGGATTGAATGAATTAAAAGCGAAACAGGCTCTCCGAAACCCCGCATGTTTTATTTCCAAATAAATAAGAAGCTCCTATTTTCGAAATTGATGGAATTGTTAAATTGCACATTTTTACATTTGATTGCGAACGTTTCATTCATTAAAATTTGTGTGCAACCTGCCCGCTTATTTCCAGAAAGCTCATTTATTCTCAGTTTCGTTTCTACCTCATTCGACGAAAAAAAAAATACTGTTTTGTGCACTGCGAAGCTAAGCAGTTACCGACTGTGCAAACTAGACGGTATTCTAATGGAACACGCAAGCACCATTAAATATTTTACTCGAAAGAATAGCTTCCTTCAACGAGGATCTCGTGAAGTGCACTCTAATTTATATGAGTTAAGGTGATACTGCTGGGGGTGAGGGGCGTTAATATGTTTTGCTGAGGTCAACTAACTTAGTTTTATGTGTAATCAATATGTTCCTATCAGTTACTTCTTACTTTTATTAATCGTGTGGTCAAGTTGATTCGATTAAAATACTGAATGTGAATACGTAATCAGTCGTACTACTTTGCGAGAATTTCTCCTGCTAATAAATACCTCGCAGAGTAACAAATGGTCCGAATTGCTTCAGATGACAGCTTTACCACAGCGTTGTTACACGGAATCGCTCTGGTCGGAGAGAAATGAACCGGAGGGTGAGTGGGAGCGTTTCTGAATTTCCGGAACCAACACTTCGCTGATGAGAATCGATAGTCAAGAATAACGATGTAGAGAATTGCTCGAACTTTTTATTTATTTCAACTATTTATACTCAATCCGTATGGCTACAACCAAGTTGTAAAATATGACACGTTTTGAAATTGATGAATCAAGCTGATACACGTGTATAAATGCTGAAATATAAATGATTGCCGGGTGCTACTTACTTTCTCGAACTACCTGTTTGGCCCAGCTCAGTGGAGACGGGCTGGGCTACAAATAGATCGTGGATATAAAGAGGGCGTCACCTAGCGTAAAGTTGTCCAAGTAGGCTAGTACAACTCGTGGTACCGCTAGGCCTACACACGGTATTAAAAATGAACCGCAACAAGGGCGATTCTTGAATAGTTCGACAGAATACTTTAGATTTCCAGAGATTATTAATGAACGTACCCCAAACTACGATACTTCTATGGCAAACAAATAGTGGGCGATGAATGTAATAAATAGGATTGCAAGAAGTCGCGATTTAAACTTTTCGAATAATATTTATGAATTAATGTTAGTATTAATAATAATATTTCGTAATAAATATAGTTATAAAAGTGTATTATAAACTTTTAGAACCGCATTGTAAAAACGCCCTTGACGTAAGGCGTTTATATATTTTACGATGTACCGGGCAAAGTTTCCACCCTTCAGAGCGCTTAGTGACCTTGCTCTTGCAGGCATCAATAATTGCAAATGAATAACTTAATAATTGTGGTATTTGTAGATAATTGAAAACAATGCATCTATTAATTATTCTGTGTATGAGAGATAGAGTGATTGTTTCCTAAGTGGTTAAAAGTAGTTAAATTACAGCCGGTCTTGTTTACGGAACCCCTGCGAATTTCATTTCATTACGCGGGGAGCGTGAATTACAACCGAAGATTAAACCCCACGAAAAGATTAAACCTCAGCGCTAAGGGCGAAGCTTCATTTACACGGTATTGTAGGTAGATTCGTAATATTTGCACTTTCGACGCGGAGCACAAAGCAAAATAACCTCCCCATTGTAGTTAAAACTGTCTCGTTAATCACCGGGCGTCACGGCCCCTCGCCTCAAAAACCAGACAGGGCTTACAGTTTTTAGTTTTGCGATTCCCTCATTCCTATACTTTGTATTAATGAGTGAGGGAAAACGGCAGGTGATACCGCGACATGTGGATTTAACTTGTCTTTGAGGTGCAATTAATAAATTATACATAAATTGTTAGGTACTACCAACAAAGCATTTAGATTATAGAACATATTATTGTTTATTATTCGTCTACCTTTTTAGTTTTTGTCGTTGAATGTGATAAGAAATTGAAAGTATTAACTAATTTTCATGCTTTGATAATCTGTGACATGCATGCACGTACGTGATTTGATCAAAAATTCTACGCAAACAACTGTATCCTAATAGTTTTATTGTCTCCGTGCGATTACGAAATGAAAGATTTTATTATCAGCTGCCTATCGCGCCGAAAGATTTTATTAACAGCTACCTGTCGGACCGAAAGATTTTATTATCAGCTACCTGTCGGGCCGTGCATTGACCTCTGCAATCACTCGATTTAAATCCTTGCGATTTTTTAGGTGGACAATAATTTGTTTAAGTAAACCACTACTGACATGTCCTGTTTCGACAAGCCAATGCCATTTTCTTTGATGGTCTTCTACAAAATGAATAAATACAAAAATTTATGCAGCTATTAATTGAGAAAAACAAATTTAAAGATGGCTAACTCCCTAAATTTAATATTAATCAGTGACAAAACTGAACGGAGGCAATTCTAAGACGGTGCTGCAATTAATTCGTTCAAAACTTAGCAATTAAGGCGGAAAGACCCATGAATAGAAACATAATTAAGGATCGTGTAAATTGAGGGAAAGCAAGGAATGCATACTTTTAACTGCGCACAAGAAATGTACACACTGAAGGAGGGGGCGGATCTCTCGGCGAAATTCGATTTGATTAAGGCGAAAATTAGCAGCAAAGAAGTTGGCTGGCATAAATCGAGACGAAACGGTGTGAGCACCGAAAACAAATTACAGGTTGAAAATACAACGCAATAAAATAATTCGGAGGTGAAACGTTAATTCGGGGCAAATAATAAGAAAAGAGAACCGCCGAGAGAGTTTGAAATTCAAATTAAATCAAATTACACTTTTCGCAGACACATAATTAATACAGCAGGGCGGCAATTAATTAATGCGAATTGGGGATGGAACCGTAGCAAATGTAACAGTATTATTTTTGCCAAAAATTTGTGGCGGTGTAACCAATGAGAGAGTAAATAACATAAGTACATAATTTGTAATGAAATAAATTTTGTTACCTGCCTACAAAACATAAATTTTTTATGTCACATAATAGGTTCTTATTTTAGGCATTAAAATGTTTGGCCAATCTACTGGTTAACTTTTAATTAATGCACGAAGTCTTTGCATAAAATGTGGGTCGGTTTTTGCGATATCCTCCGAATAGTCTTCCGATGCACGAGTTCGAGTTCGAAAGTTCCACGAAAGTGGTCTCAAGGTGGCAATACAATTCGAATAAAGCTGATGTAAATACGCTACTAAAAGTATAGTCTTCTTGCGAGCTTGTAGAGCTTCGCCCGCAACTTTTCCTATTTTACAACTTTGATAAATTTGCGTCGCTTAAAGCGGTCGTCCGAATCACCTTTCACGTGTGTGCAAAATGCAACTGCGGACTTCATTTTAACCTGTTCTTTTTCCGCATAACTTTGACTTACCGAACGTATTTGGAAGGCAGATTAGTTCGAATAGGACTCATTCTTCCGTTCATCGATATGGGAACTTCATAAATAATTTATGTTCTCATTTACCGAACGAAAGTCGAGCTTTAGTAAGACTGCATTTACATTTGTATTTAGGTACTGGAATTGATATGTGAATTAGTAAGTAGCTTTCGGGCTTTATCATTCAAATCGTTCGAGTAAAAGCCGTATTTTCGATGAAGGAGACTTGCAATTACGGTTTCTACATGAATTTAAAGTTTTAAGCACACTCGTTAATATTCTCAATATTCAACTGTAAGTTAAGCAAATTAGGTTGGGGACAAGTGGATGATATAGGCCAGAGCTTTTAGTAAAGTAATCTTAGAAGACCAACTGATGTAAAATGGGGAAAAAAGAAAATGTTATAAAAGGAAGCATGAATCCAAACAGGAACAACTAAATGAGTAAGATGTAAGGAAACCAAAATGAAATCTAAACTGGAACACAAGACGTGCTACGTTCTACCTACTAATAAATGTTATGGATGGGCGTCGTTTTAGTGCTGATTAAAAATTCCATTAAAACGTGAAAGATTCTCGTTACGTACAACATACATTTCCGCATCCAGGTTAAAGTGAATATAAATGAACGCGTAACTTCGCCAAAGGGTATCAGATGCCGCATATGCCGGCTTATGCTAAGCCTACTGCGCGATATTGTAAAATATGCAGCACACATTAAAACTTTTCCAAAGCGAAATAGGTCCTCGCCGACACAACATCGGACTGCCGAGCCTTTTCTTTCCGAGGTATCAAAAATAGAGCGCACAGAATGTGGAAATTCCACACACCCAGCCGACCTTCGCAAATTTGCCCGAATACGAACTCGTTTATGCCGAGGAGGAGGCTCTCTCATGTTTACGGTCAATGAAAGTAGACCTTAAATATTAATAGATTACGTGTTAGGACAAAGAGGCTGTGATGGAGACCACTTAAGGAAAGTCGTTTTCTTTTAGAGTATGAATTGCTTCTGCATACATAAGTCAGCAAATATCAGGAAATTACCTCATGAATTTTAATAAGCAATTTCTCCATCTATTACGGTGCTTTTCGCATATGATTTTCTTCAAACCGCACAGGGAAATTAAAACAATTTTTAAATATTTTGCTTTGATTTTCTTAGTTTAGGTAATATTCTGAGGCTAATAATTAAGTAACAAATAACGAGTACGACCCAGAAGGGGTCGAGCAAGGAGTTGAACAAGAATTAAATAAACTTGTTATCACGCTTAAATTTTATCCGATAAACAGATCTGCTTTTCGTTTACCGCAAAAGCTTAAAGTTAATATTTAAAGTCACTTGATTAGGAAAAACGTAACGCCGCGTTTAGGTGATGCAGACAAATAAATAAATAAGTAAAATATTTCCGACCTTATAACCAAAATTCAACGTATTGACAAACAGTTGTCAGAAGTGTGGTGGAAGAATGCAAGCGGAGGATAGTACTGCCAGTGACATAAGCGGCGTAAGTATTGCGTTCAAAACTCCTCGAGTGTGGCGTCACGTCTGCGGTCAGGTCCAATTTTCCCGGACGAAGGGTGGGCCGTTACGCCAAGACCTCCAGCTAAAACTCCGCTTACGGCTTTTTCTTCCACCCAAAAAGTCGTAGATAATTGTTAAAAGGGGGTATAACTAACTACCACTGGAAGCCTAGTAGAGAAGAGATACGCGTAACAAACAGAACATAAGCAGAACAAAATTTCCGATAAGATGTACCTGTTCTTTGTCCCAGGAACAGGCCTTAGAGAAGCTTATAAAAAGCTTGAGTTTACTCGGTGTGCACTTAAACAAATCTCGGAGTAAATTCGGTTTCAGGCTCCAATCAAAAGATTCGCGTGAAAAGAAGCACCAAAAATCGTGAACACACAAAGAATAGATCGGCATGGAAAGGATGCGTTCTCCCCAACTACTGTCACCCAAGTTTAAATTAAATCTACTTGTCTCTACTTACCACGACTCCTGGATGACAAGTCTGCCGATTCTAAATCAGCTGTGCCCCAGCTAGCAACAGTGGAAAATGGAGGCAGGTTATCTCAACGATGGTAAGTTATAACGGGCGCCAGAAGACAATTTAAAAACAACTAATCGAAATTCGACTGGCCGACGTCTCCAATCGGCCAAGTCGTGCAGAAAGGAAACTACTAAATAGAGACTAGACTTATTACTCACTATGTGTATGAAAGTAGTTAAAATTAAAATCGTACTCAAGTTAATACAATTTATTATACAACTATAGAAATAAAACAAACAGTTACACTAGTGCGTTTAATTTCTAGCGTACCGCTGCAATTGCTTTAAATTAAATTCGCACGAAAAGAATGCATGCGCAACAAACACAGAAAAGGTTACCTCGCGACCGATGTCATATACCGTCTGAAGTTGGCTGTCACTACGCCATCTAGTGGTCTTGTCAGGGTCGATGACTTCACAATGGCGTACTCACACGACGGGGGAACGACAGACGGGCAACAAGAATTGTCGGGGCACCAACACGCGATGTACTGGGAAATCCCTCGCGTATACGCTTGCGGGGATGACCTGGGCCTGCGCTGTAACTTGCGAAAACCAAGCAGAAAAGGAACAAGCCCGAACTAAAAAACCTACGTGGAAAAACGATATGCGTTAGCGGCCATTTTGATGGTGATATGCGTCGTTACATATTACCTGAGCGAACAGGAGCTTCAGGCTTGGTACGGAGATTAAAATTATCTCCGCTCGGTGTTCGGCAGTGTCGAATGAATTTCCAGCCAAGCTGCGATTGATTTCTTCTCCAAAAGAGCAAGGAATCCGACAATTTTAACACACGCGAAAAGATACGTCCTTACGGCACAATGCACGAACAACAAGAGAGGACGACCAAGCCGCTCGATTACGCAGATCGCCTTGAGGCAAGGGAATTACCAATGGTAGGCGGTCTGAAAGTCACATGGACCCCCAGAACCTATCAGAAATCAATGATCGCAGCGTGCAGGCTTTCCCCCATAGCGCTGTAAAGGAGGGGTACCAGGGTTGCCACGGCGCGAAAACGAAATTATTAGTCGCTACATTTTACCGCTAAATTTAAAACGTAACACTACGCTGAGACGCGAGTCGTTACGAGATGAACTCATTTTTAACCGGGCGAAGGAGTGAAATGGACAGATGCCGTAGGGTATGATAGCAGCGTATGGTTTTCTGACGCAATATGGTGCAACGTGACGATCGGCACGTAGGTCTTTTGATTCCCGCACAAATACAAGGCGACTGTGCAAATATTGTCGCGACAAACACGTAATTTATCAGCTACAAAAGCGTTGGAAACGGAATCTTCCAAGTTCTCTTCACAGTCGACACTTAGGGCGGCCTTAACTGCAAAACAACAGCACAGAAAGCGTAAAAACGTTCGACCGTTGTTTGCAAAGCGTGCTCGTGAACTGCTCAAAATGGTCGCCAAAAAACACCAAGCTGGAATAATGGCTAGCCCCGCCTTTTTTCATTTTCGGAATTCTAGCGCGAAGAACTTTTCGGTGCTTTAACAGTGCTCTCGACTGTTATAAAAAGTTACCAAAGACAAGTTAACAAAGTAAAAAAGGAAAAATCCTAAAGTATAAAACTAAAGGGCGGTCAACTGGTAGAAAAGATTATCGGTTAAGAAGAAACAGAATTATAACCTATTGTGACCTACCTGGTTACTAATGTTGAAATGTGCAAATTAAGTTCATCTCACGACCGGCTAACTCGTGCAGATGGGCTGAGTCAAAGCCGTCTCTATCTAACAAGCCGTGCACTTGTAAATTTGGCAACAGAGCAAGTAGTCCGATCACGAGTTTCACCAGTTTGACGTAAGTTGTACGAGATAAAGCTGTAATGTAATTCTGTACTTATCAATCAAATTTTATTGTTTATTATTGTTTATTATAGTATTGGTGACTAAAATAACGTTTTAAATGTTATATTAACAATCAAGTCCACAAAGCCTAATTCTGCTAGATAACCAAACTTTTTCGTTTTCCTTTATTTGCTTTTATTTCATACCAATGTGACATTTTTCGGATTTTCAATGGTACAAAAAGTGGAACTTTAAGTCTAGTTTGAAAGAAAATTTCAACTTGCTCCTAATTACTTTAAAACTTGACTTTTCGTTGTAGGTAAATAAATAACTATTCTTTCTGAATTATTAATTAGGTTTATGTTGTAGATGCCAAGTTCGATTAGGACTACTTTCGGGTATCAATGCGACGTTGCCAAGCGTAACAACACGGCTTGTTAGATAGAGACGGCTTTGGCTGAGTAATACGCAATCGCAGTCAGAAGGTTTGAATTTACACGAAATGAAATAAAAATCACCAGTGATGCACAAATGTTTTTATTTATTCCGGGGTCGTCAAGACCTTCGAGACACGAATAGCAAGATGCGTATCCGGTGTAACCACTTTCGTAAGACCACTTTAAGCAACCACTTGCGTCAACTTCAGTGACCGCTTTCGTTCCAACCGTCGTATTACCAAACACAAGGACGGACGGCCAAGGTCGGTTTACAACGACACTTGTTACGGGTGAAAATTCGGAACTTGGACTGGTCTGGAAAATTCGCTTTAGAACGTTAAGCAAGCCTGGGCCACCCTATTCTTTGATAATGAGACTGTCCCTTGTCGAGAGTAGGATACAATACAGGCCTGTCATTGACCAATAGGCCTCTACCCCTTCCCGCGAACCGTTCGACGCTCCGATGTAAATTTCTTTCGGTCGATGTGACTACTCGTTAGCAAACAGACCGCGTTGAGGGTTACTCTAAATTTGTTTAAACTTTTCATTAAACGGGGTTTGTTTTGAAGTGAAAAGTAAACAGGTTTACTCCCCGTATGTGAAATTGATCGTGACGAAATCCAAGACTTCTTCGAGGCTTCTCCAAGCCTGTTCCGTTGTATCTACGGCAGGTATGTTTTTAGCGTTACATCGTGCGACAATCGCGGTCGGTTTGTAATTTGCGTTTTCTTTTATGTAGGTTTTTTTAATTGGCTAATTGGAATTCCGTTGAGTAAGAGCTGCTTGTCGTCGTCCTCGTGGTATGCCCTTGCTGAAAGGTTTGATGGCGTCGTTATAAATGGATCTTGGCCGACCATCTTCAATTTTTGTCATCGCGTCCGACGAGAACGAGCACGAGGGCGCACTCCGTGAAAACGAAAGGCTAACTGGATGCCGTTTCTCCACCATATTCCTACCTCGTTGCCCTGAAGCCAAGTTGATATTCGGAATGATGCGACGCTCCTAACCTCGACGGTCGACATTTTGACGTTTGCACTTTGTATAACCAAAGATTGGAGATTTCTATCTTTCTGATTTTATTCGTTTGTTTAGCTTGTGTTACCATAGTTTAATATTAAGTGCTTAAACCACAAACGGCGTTGATACACGATTCTATTTTCGAATTGTAACGTTAATTTTAAAGCGTTTTGTATACAGATCCGTAAAAGAGCATTTTAGTTTATCTTTAACGCTGACTTGATACAATCGTTGAAGGTCGTTAATTAAAGTTGGACATACCTAAATAAAAACAAGTGTGCATTTATTTCTTTCGGATTAATAAATTCAGCCCCCTTTAAATTTTTGGGTTACGTACGACCCATGCCCTTCTCCATGAGTTAGCCGGCTGTGTTGGAGACCTTAAAATTACCCTCCTACAATTTGCTGTCCTCAAGGTAGGTAGCACACCATCAGATTTTTCAGCAACGACACCATGAAGATCGCCAGGTATCTCGCAGTTAGAGGAACTCCGGTGAAACGTTCCGAATAAATGGAAGGGAACAAGAACCAAATACAAATAGAACCTAAATAAAAGGAAAAGACGGATTACGAACCGATCGACGCCCAACGTGATTCTAAAGACATACCTGCCGTAAATCCGACGGACAAGCTTGGAGAGACCTGAAAGGAGGCCTAGGACTCGCCGCAAACAATTAACAATCGGACAATATATCCGTTTACTTTTTCATTCCAAAATAAACACCGTTTAATGGAGATTTATATAGAAGCGAGAATGCGGTCTGTTTGCAAAGCTGCGGGCGGTCACAAGACTGGCTAAATCTCAATCGGGTCGGCGTGCGACGCGAACGGTTCGCGGGTGGGGGAAAAGTCCATTGGCCAATGGCCAACTTTGTACATGGAACAGTCTCACTATAAAAGAAAAGGGGTCGTCCGGGGTTGTTTACCGTCCTAAGCGTCTTTTATGGAACAGTCCAAGTTCCAAAGTTCAAACTGCGACGCAGTTACACTTTCGCCAAGGTACAGGCTGACACGAAAGCTATTTCTAGCTTGTAACGAATGTTCTTTCTCTAACACTATTCGATACCTTTTGTAAATTAAAATTTATGATCGTTAACCTTTCATAGAATTCCTTTAGAATCTCTTTGATATACGTGCGCATTTTTCGTAGAAATTAGAAATGTGAGTTTTCTTATTGTCTTCTAACGCAACTCCCCACTGGGGATTACGACTCCCGGTAGCTTTAACTATATATAGTTATATATATATAATTTTTGGCATTTCGTCAGATTTATTTAGTAATGGTATTCGCTATTATTATTTGAAAGTAAATCCAGCATAATTCAATAACGCTTGTGTAATTTTTTTACTCTTCCAAATCCGAAATGCGTGTAGGTATACGTTTAAGTTTTTACGAAAAGGAAGTGTATAAAAACAGAGATAAAAATTGTTTTGCTTTGGCGACGATAAAGTTGTGACAAACTATGATTTATTTCAGGTTTCCTAAAAACTGGTGCAAAAGGCAGTGCTCAAGGCAACTTCGGTCTAATGGACCTAGTCGCCGGCCTGCACTGGTTAAGGGAAAACCTCCCGGCTTTCGGTGGAGATCCCGAGAGGGTGACGCTGATGGGTCACGGCACGGGGGCGGCGCTCGTCAACTTTATAGCAGTATCTCCGGTTGCCAAAGGTAAAGAAAGTTCCCTCCTTATCCATATCGGTGCCATCGTCGCAGATTGATATTGTCTTTTAAACTTGCATGAGACATTACCAAGACGGAGTGAATTTTTCATATTGCTCGTCCGCACCGTTTTGATACTTCTCTCTTTAGTAAACTGTGGATGAAGTGTTCCCTATATCATCCCGAACATCGGGCTGAGAATTGAATTATTACCTTCTCGCCTTGGACTTGATCCAATTTCTTCATAAAGTTTCAGCTGCATTCTCCTGCTCTCCTGCAGTAAATTTCGAATTTAAAGTTTGCCTCAATTGTAATGTGAAAAGTAAATTAAGCAGGGGTTAATGTCGTAAGTAAACTGCGACTGCATTATAAACTGTTTACACGTCACTAATACATACAGTATTAATCTGCTAATAGCTTTTACTTGTAGAATCAATTTGTGTTACAAACTAAGATTAATAATAAGTAAATTTGTTGGAAGATAATCACATTACGAATGTTAGACTATGAATAATTTAAATTAAATGCGAGAGAGAACTTTGAACGGTGAATAGAGTGAGTGCATTTGCAATTCTCTTAACACAGAAGATTTCGATGTTCGAACTTAAGCAACACGCGAATTCATTTCAATATGACCTTGCACCTTTTAGTTTAAATTTTCAATTCTTCTACTTTTCGCTTTCAGTACGTTTACAATTCATTTCTTTCTTTCAATTCTTCAAAACATGGGAACTGTTACACAGCTAAAATTGTATCAAAGTAGGTACGTCTTCAGTAGGGGGTAATTTATTTTGCATTTGAGAGGGAGAGAGAGAGATAAGCAAAAGCAGGCTGATTATGTTTCAGAGTCCAATTTCATTCGAAATTTATAGAAACGAAGGCAATATCGAAGTCGATGATGAGTGAGTGCTTTAAATCTGACGATAATAACGTCGCTCGCCGCCCGAATCCAAGTTACCTTCGTCTCATTTCTTACGCGTTAAGCGGAGCCGAGCAAGAACCACTCTGAATAAATTTATCATAACGCAGACAGAGCCCACTTAAAAACGGCTTCATTTAAAGACGTTTATGCACAGCTTGAGCACTTCACGGTAATCGCAATTTAGCATATCAGACGAAGTTCAAAGTGCCGGTTAAATTTTGAAGGCTCGGTCGCCGGAGCGAGGGCGTAATGTATAATTAAAATTTTGTACAGAATTTGCCGCCATGTCCTGTTAATAATCTCCGCCTTTTACGATTACCTGTCATACTAAAGCCGATATTATGTAAAATTACTTTTAATGTCGGATTTAACGCGTCTAGACACGTCTTATTTAACTGATACTTCAAATTTTTTACTCAATACTCAACCTGCTACAATTTGCCTCGCTTAACGTGAATTTGCCTGGTATAACGTGAAACTGCTCCGTATAACGTGAAACTACTCCGTATGACGTGAAACTGCCTCGTACAACGTGAAACTGTCCCGTACAACGTGAAACTGCCCCGTACAACGTGAAACTGCCCGTACAACTTGCTAAAGAAAGAAACTTGACGATAAGTTTGACAAATTCATAATTGAATCGGAAGGCTTACCCCTTGTTTAAAAATAAGGTTTTATTTTCGAATCAACAAACAAACAAACGCCAACACGTTTCCTCTTGTTCCAAAACCGAAATTAACCAATCTACAAGCACGAGAAAAGAAACAGGAAGGCCCTTAGAGTTTGAATTCAGAATAGAGCGATCAGTGAAGCCAAAACAGAACTTTAGAGTTTGTTATCAAATAGACCATTAAATGAAGACAAAATTTTAACAGTCCCTAAAATAAAATCGTTAAAGCGAAATCGAACCGTAACACTATATCGACCATAAACTTGATTATACGAGTAACTATGAAAGGGTCTCTGAATTTCAAATAACGTCGAACTGTCCAGTTCGGGTGTGAGTTGAGTATGAGTGATATTTTCTTAAATCATGATTTGCACAATAAAATGTACTCCTGTTTTCAATGTGTCGCCTCTCTCCCCCAGGAAAATATATCATAGGAAATTTCTTTATCGCCTCAGATTACGTGTTTGCCGCTATTTATAACCGCTCTTTTGTTTACGGCTTACGGACTTTTATTTACATGCCCCTAAAAGAAAAAGTGCCAAGCACTAAAGGAAGATCTTCATCATCCCCCGGTAACAATGGGGCACGAGGTGCGGAAGAAGCTATGAAGTGTAGGACTTCAAATAGTTTATCTCTTCCTACAACTGCGTTATTTCAGAAGGGCTGCTAAATTACTTCAGAGTTTATCACTCTTTTCATGTAAAGTCATGCAACATGGAAAAAAAACGTCTCACATTCGTGTGTCCCGCCTTAAAATTTAATTCGAAAACTAAAGAAATTGTTTACTGTAATCGCTAATGCGAAACGCATCAAAATATTATTTTTCTCAGTGCTGCAACACAGCATTTACCCGAAAAGGGCATGCATAAACCGGACAACGATTTGAAGTTCAAAATAAATCCAATAAATGGCTCACGAATTTACTGTCAAAGCACAGTAGAGGTCGTCTGTCAACGTGCGTAACCGGACTTGCAGGGCCCGTTAAAATGGCTGAACCAAATCCCTCGGAGGCTCGAATTAGCGCAAAAACGCTCGGAAGCGAATGATAGTCGACTCGGCCTGAGTCTAACTCAAGACGGTAAAATAAAACGGCAACTTAAGACTAGAACTAGAAGTCTGAATGGAAAGAAAGAAAGAAAGAAAGAAAGGTCGTTAGCGTCCGAAAGGGCATCAGACAATTCGCTTATTTTTATCTGGGTTTTGTAGTTTCCCAAGCTTGGTATGGGATTTAAAATACCTCAAAACTCGTTCAGTGGTGCACTCGGAAATTCCGGCAAAGCCAAAGCCTTAATTTTCTAAGCTTCTTCGGTAATTTTCTTAGCGATAAACACACAACACGGCACCACGTTGGGACGAGGAATGAATCCAGAGCGCGAAAACTAGTCGGAGGATGCAAAGATGCACGCATGGCGTAAGCAGTATCCAATAGCCGTGAAGGTTACGAACACATGACACCTCTCAACAAATGAGAATCGTGGCGAGCGAGATTGCCAAGCGACTCGAGACGCGTTGCCGCTTTTCCGTAACCGAATTTCTAAACGTAACAACTCTTATTCACCCTCACAGCCTAGTCAACAGTTTAACATCACTTACATCAAAAGACCTTCGCATTTGATTGTTTGCTTTCTATCTTGTTAATGTTTTGCCACAGTATAAGTAACTACCCAGTAGCGTCACCTAAATGTCGGTGTAAAAAAAGCGACCATACTGTTTGATGTCCTTATGGAAGTGTAATGTAATTTGCAAATCGGTAGGTATCAAACAAAATGGCAAATCTGACAGTTAAGTAAACTCGAGTCACGCTACTGTATAGATTTTTATACTGTGATTATATTATGGTGAAAGAGACACAAAGAGCCGATTTATTGAATCAAGTCCATCGTTTAGTAGTCATTTATTTTTTGCCATTCACAAACTGCTTTTGTTCGTGTGGATGTCGAACGGAGAGGTTTAATCCGTGATCTGGAAAGAAGCACTCTCACAGGGAATTAGAAATTGCAATCTCCTCGCTCGATTTAGACTTACAAAATGTTCAATGAATTAGAAGACCCTGCTTTGGCTAACCATATTAGACAAGTACGATATCACGGTTGTCCAGGCCAGAGAAGCAAAATTCCCTAATACGACTAAAAACGAAAGTGTGCAAAAGGTCACAGAGATGAAGGCACTAATAGGGGACCCCATTTATGTCTTGTCATTTTGTTGCTTCCTCAAACTGTTTTTGTTTGTGTGAATGTCGAACGGAGAGATTCAATCCGTGATCTGGAAAGAAGCACTCTCACCGGGAATTAGAAATTGCAATTTTATCTCCTCGCTCGATTTAGACTTACAAAATATTCAATGAATTAGAAGACACTGCTTTGGCTAACCATATTGGACAAGCACGATATCAGGGTTGCCCAGGCCAGAAAAGCAAAATTCCCTAATACGACTAAAAACGAAAGTGTGCAAAAGGTCACAGAGATGAAGGTAGTAATAGGGGACCCCATTTATGTCTTGTCATTTTGTTGCTTCCTCCAACTGTTTTTGTTTGTGTGAATGTCGAACGGAGAGATTCAATCCGTGATCTGGAAAGAAGCACTCTCACCGGGAATTAGAAATTGCAATTTTATCTCCTCGCTCGATTTAGACTTACAAAATATTCAATGAATTAGAAGACACTGCTTTGGCTAACCATATTGGACAAGCACGATATCAGGGTTGCCCAGGCCAGAAAAGCAAAATTCCCTAATACGACTAAAAACGAAAGTGTGCAAAAGGTCACAGAGATGAAGGTAGTAATAGGGGACCCCATTTATGTCTTGTCATTTTGTTGCTTCCTCCAACTGTTTTTGTTTGTGTGAATGTCGAACGGAGAGATTCAATCCGTGATCTGGAAAGAAGCACTCTCACCGGGAATTAGAAATTGCAATTTTATCTCCTCGCTCGATTTAGACTTACAAAATATTCAATGAATTAGAAGACACTGCTTTCGCTAACCATATTGGACAAGCACGATATCAGGGTTGCCCAGGCCAGAAAAGCAAAATTCCCTAATACGACTAAAAACGAAAGTGTGCAAAAGGTCACAGAGATGAAAGTAGTAATAGGGGACATTTATTTTTTGTCATTTTGTTGCTTACTCAAACTGGTTTTGTTTGTGTGAATGTCGAACAGAGAGATTTTATCCGTGATCTGGAAAGAAGCATTCTCGTCGGGAATTAGAAATTGCAATTTTATTTCCTCGCTTGATATTTCCTAGTTGCCATTCGTTTTATTTCGAAATTTACGATTGTATGGCTCATATAATTAAATTTAATAGAATATAGTGAGTGCATTTGAATCACACAAAGTCTGCCGAATGAATCTACTTTAGAATGCATTTGTGTATTTACTATTTTATTTAGTTTTGTCGATGTGAAACGTTAATGTGCCGTGGAGTACGCCCATAGAAATTTTTAATTCGAGATTTACATAATTCCTCCGTGAAATTTTACAGCAAAAGTATTTGCATTTGAACAGAGTTAACACTTTGAGTTTCGTTACATGAACATTTGAAAATAAAATTTGATTTAGCCGGCGGAATAATTCTCTTTGTCAACGTAGTTTACATGACTTTTTTTTTAATGAATTTATTTACCTTACTAACATGAGAAACAAATTTGTTTTTAAATTATTATGAGCCTTTCATAAAAGGCATTCGATCGCGTAATATGAACACGTTGATAAGTCCAAAGAAAATTTTTTTTTACTAATGCTATTCTTAACAATTTACATAACACATTAGTGAAAATCACCAAATGTAATTTCAAGTAAGTAATATCCCAAGGCGATGGAGTTTTACGTCATACATAAACTAGTTACTGTGGCTTTGATATTAAAATTTAACATCGCTAGAATAAAGAAATATAAAAGTTGGACGCGCACGAAAATATTCATGAATCCGGGAGACCAAACTCCGGCCGTAATTCCGTTATTACGTGTAACGATGACTTTTATAGGTGATCGGCTATTTATTTCATTATCGGTTATATTCCCAGAGGGATGCGCGGTGGCCAAGTTTTTCAATCTGCTGTCGACGTGAACAAATTGTGGATACAACACAGCAAACATCGTTTCGGATCGAAAGTTGTAATCAAGAAAAAAAAAGAGGAGAGAGAAAAAAACTGTGATCGTCCGTGATTAGTTTCTGTCGTCGAAAGTATTAACTTCGATTGGATATATTATCTGCACTAAGAATGAATGATGTCGTGATTATTTTTTTCCCCTCATAGTAGTTATGAGTTCTACCTGCTGTTCTCTTAGGTCTTCCTTTGCGATAAATAGCAGAAATAAAGTAACTCCTTTGAAAAGGAATAATACAATTAATTTTTATTTTGTATCTCATTGCTCAACCACTACTCACAAAAAATGCACTTCTTATAGCATTCGTCAATAAGTGAGTACTGAGATAAACCGTACCCTACTTTGTTAAAGTAGTTAAAGCAAGCAAAGAAACAAGTAAAATGAAATCAATGTATTAACGCAACACTTTTTTTCGTATCCGTCGACACCTCTTAATGGTGGAGTCGCCGGAAATTTTAATTAATTTGCATGAACAAGCGACGGATGCGTCGTTCCTAAGACTTGTTTGCAGATGTGCCGGTTTGCTTTAAATATTTGCCGACTGAGGTCAAATTAATTCCGGTAGTTTAAAACTAATGAGTGGAATACATCGTCTGTCAGAGAGAGAGAGAGGAAAATTCCACGAGCTTTTCCTAAAGTTCTAAAAGTGTTCGCAGGTCAACTCAATAAAATTAGTACAACTGCACCAGTCGTTAAATAAAATTGATAACGAAAAAGTATTTAAATCCGTCCATATACAAAAGGATTTATGTCACAATGTGGACGCCAGAGTTTATTTCGATTTAATTTGCGAAATAAATTTTGAAAACGGGCATTTCATTGAGCTTGATTTCGGGGGCGTTAAACGAGTGCGATTTGTTCGCCTGTAATAATTTTCAAATTAACATAATACCGTGCGCGAAAAAATGGCTGCGATGAATTCGGCATTTCCGATTCGGACTTATTTGGGCGTTACATGCATTGTTCGGATACAAAAACGATTTCGAATTCATGATGGTCCGGAGTTAACTGACGGTGTAATTTTATTAATGGCCGAATAATTAAATTTCGCGTAAAATATTTCCCATCAGCTCTAGTCCAAATGGACCTAAATCGTTTTAACTTGATGCCAGCGGAAATTATACTGCGTAAATACGTGAAAGTTAATCGGCGTGTAATCAAATCGAGGCAGTTGTATTCTATGCATTTATAATAAATACCTATGGAGAAGTTCATTAATAGTATAGCTGGCAGGATCCTGGGACGCTTCGATGGCCTGTCCATCCGAAGGTCATCCCCAAGTTTACGGGTTGTCGGATTTGATCAGTATATACCGTATGATTTTTAAAATTTTAGATCAAGGGAGACCGTGAAGAGGAAAACATACAGCTTAAATTAACACATACGTACGTTTTGGTGAACACCACTGCGAAAATATGTTTCAATTATGAATCTTTTGTAAATATCATTTTGAATAAATTGTTGTATTTGCTAATTTATGCCATACGTTTTGCTTTCACGGCCTCCCTTTATCTAAAATTTAAAAAATCATACGGTATATATCTCTGATGAACATACACGATAGTTATTAAGGTTCGAAGTATCATACGCACCAAACTTCAAAAACGATTGGCACGCGATGACGTTGGTATAAACGGTCTGGATGAGGCTTGTAGGGAGCACGATGTAGCATATTCTCCAGAAAAAGATGTGACACATAGACACGTGCCAGATAATAAATTATATGTATAAGAGTGCAATGAAAAGATTTCGATCCAAAGACGCTTCGTTCGGCAAGAAAGCAGCTGCATTAGAAGTCGCAGGAGCGATGAAAGCTAAAGTAAAACTTGGAACCACTTCTGGTCATTGACGACGAAAATTCTTCTGCGACCACCTCTGGCCATTGTTAACAACCACCTCTGGTAAAATTACGTCATTGTCGACAATTCTTCAGATACAAGAACCGAAGGGGTTACTTCGTCTGCACGAAAAACCGCGCCTAAATTACTTCTGCAACACAAAAGACAACCCCTAAACATGGGGATGACCTTCAACTGTGGACAGGCCATCGAAGTGTCCCAGGATCCCGCCAGCTATACTTCTTTCATTCTCTTTAAGTTCTGTGATTAAATAAAAAGTCAATAAATTTGACAGTTCATGAATGTATTGCATTAATTAATTCAGTTAATCACAGACATTGCACTGCCTACTCCAATCTGATTTTTTTTGCTCACTTTTTATAAAACCTTTAATTCCTTGTAAGGCGCGTCGGTGCACTCGAATTTACTATGCCTAATAAATAGCGCTCCCGGAGGCCCGAGGAATGCAAATGAAATTCTTAAATTTGAAATATGCGAGTAAAACTTGGAGAGGATCTCATTCCGGAGGATGACATAAACACGTGATTCTTGACCTACATCCCTGATGCGCGGTCGTTTACAAACATATATTATTAAAATTGCGAGCAATCTGGCTACAATCCTTCCAGATAGTCGGCTATATCTCAAATCTCCGGCGAACTTGGGTCAGCCGGCGCTGGAAGACTTCGTAAATTCGGCAGAGTAACGGATGGCTTCCGAAATATACATGTTTAGCCGCTGGAAAGCCTCGGCGAAAGAATAAGGATGGAAATTTCGCCGGCTTAGAAGTTGAAGTGAGGAAAGCAACCCTTTGTTTTTTTGTTTTTTTTACTGTTTCCAAACAAATGTTATGTATGCCATTCATATTTTTGAAATAGGGTATTCTATTTCGTTTCACGTTAAAAAAAAATCAATAACAAACGAGATAGTTTATCAATGTTTTTTTTTTTTCAATAATAAATGCACCATATTACAATATTCTGTTGTTTAAATTTCCCTTTATATTTTTTCCGCTGCGTAGGCAAGACCGATAAATAAATTCGAAGCGCTTTCGAAATACTCACAAATGTGATTTAAATGATAATATAGTTAAATTTTTATCTCGCTGTTTGTCTACGTACGTACCATGCAAATTTATTTTTTGCGAAGGTTAAAATTCGTTACCGCTCGCGTTCTCCACACTCGACTAAATTGCAACATTTCGCTTTATTAGATGGTCGCCGAAAATTCAGTTCTTCTTCATCTGAAATAATGCAGTATTTTCTTTAGTTCGTTTTGCCTTGTTATTTCTTTAACTTGTATATTTTCAGAATAAAGAAAAAGCAGAAATATGCACGACTTCATGGCGTCGTTGGTCCTCCCGCTCGATTATATTGATTTTTCGAAAGGAATTTAGAAATTAGTATTTGATTAACTCGTTTATTGCGGGCTGTTGCCATTTTGTTGCTTCCTCAATCTGCTTTTGTTTGTGTGAATGTCGAACCCGTGATCGGGAAAGAAGCACTTTGCGCGTAACACAGGCGTCGTTGGCCCTCCCGGTCGATTCTATTGATTTTCCGAAAGGAATTTAGAAATTGGTATTCAATCAAATTCGGAAGAATGAGCACCATTTATTGCGGGCTGTTGCCATTTTGTAGCTTCCTCAATCTGCTTTTGTTTGTGTGAATGTCGAACGGAGAGATTTAATCTGTGATCGGGAAAGAAGCACTTTGCGCGTAACACAGGCCCTCCCGGTCGATTGTATTGATTTTCCGAAATAATAATAATAATAATTCATCTTTATTAGAATAATATAAGTACATATATAATGTAAATCATGCTCTAACCCCAAGGCGAGATTCAGCGGCATAAAATGCCCTACTCTTCCATCTAAACCGTAATAAACTAAATTTTTATATAAAATAATTGCCTACCACTAAAACAACTTAAAGTAACTTAAATAAAAATAAGGAAAATAAGATAAAAGAAAAAGAAAAGAATAAGAAAGGGAAGAGAAGGAAAGAAAAGAAATTTAGAAATTGGTATTTCATCAAACTCGGAAGAATGCGCATTGTTTATGGCGGGCTGTTGCCATTTTGTTGCTTCCTCAAACTGCTTTTGTTTGTGTGAATGTCGAATGGACAGATTTAATGGTCAGAAAAGAAGCACTTTGCGCGTAACACAGGGTCGTCGTTGGTCCTCCCGGTCGATTGTATTGATTTTCCGAAGGGAATTTAGAAATTGGTATTCGGAAGAATGCGCGTCCTTTATGGCGGGCTGTTGCCATTTCGTAGCTTCCTCAATCTGCTTTTGTCTGTGTGAATGTCGAACGGAGAGATTTAATCCGTGATCCGGAAAGAAGCACTCTGCGCGTAACACGAGCATCTCCAAATGTTTTTCGAAGCCTGACCTCTGCAAATACATTAGGTAGTTACTGCGTTAGTTAGTTAGTTCTTTATTAAACGGGTTTAATTTTACTGATTCATTATCCATATGCAGTACGAGGTAGTCAGGTTAATAGTAAAGATTTTTGTGCACGCAGAAGACTACATTGTCACAAAAGTTACTAAAATTATATATGTAAGTGTTAAACGAAATCAATAAAACTGCACGTGCCTACTTACTTTTATCTTCGAGTAGTAAATAATTTGAAACAAACTTAGAGCCATTTACCTACCGCTTTTATAAAGATCGTAAAAAAGAAAGTAGCAGCTTATGCACACCATACTCGTATTAAGTATTCACGCAGCCGTAGAAATCATAGCCTCTTTCACGGCATGTATAAAATATTTGTAAGAAATCCAAAGAAAAGACTTTACTTATAAAATTCTTTGTTGTCTCATGATGTAACGAAGAAACTAATTAAAATAAGTAATTAAAGTAGTTGAGTGCTCGATTTTAAACGATGGTGTGGTCTGACGTGATACGGGGCGGCAATTTAATTCCGCCTGGAAATTTAAGTTCGCCGTTATGACATATTTCAAGGCGATGTTCCTTCGGCCAGACATCAAAGGAAATTGAACTGAAAAATGTCAGCATCAACAAATCAAGGCAGACGCTTCCTTTTTCGGGGGGTAGTCATGAGGTGGATGCTTCCGTTTTATTTAAAATACATCGAATTGAATCCTTTCAAATGAGCGATCCTTTTGTGATATGAAATATTCAAACGCTTGAAGAGTCACTATTGTTATGAGGGATCTGGTGCTGGAATTTATAACAAATAAAATTTATTACTTCAAAGCTCGGTGAAACTAGGCACCTCTTATTAAATCAAACCAACAAATTCCATGGCTTTGAAAATTTTAAACTTTTTACTTCAGAATTCAAAGATAATTCCATTTCAGTCTGTAACTAACTATCTTGTTACCGAAACGTAATGTAATTGAAGCTATTGTGTAAAGTTAATTAACGTTAACTTTTCTCCTCAAATTTGCTCAAAACGTTAATGATTTAAGTTTCGTGTGCTCTCGAACTCGGCGATTATTATCTTTTCTAACGGCAATCATTAACTCTCATGCATCGTTAACTCGAAATTAAATAGATTTCTTATTCGCAAACAATGGCGTGTCCTCCGGCATATCGAATTGTGAAAGCGGACGAGAATCAGTTAATCAAGTTCCAGCTGTAATTTTAATATCTACTTTCAATTGCAGCAAACGAATTCTCGTGTTGAATTTATTCGTCCCAGGGTTGTTTCGAAAAGGGTGCAGGACTAACGCGTTCAATTCAACCGTCCATATTCTTAGCTTGAAGATACGCTGCCTCATCCATCTTCGTCCTGACGCTAAATTCTCAGGGAAGGAGACCAGCAGATAGTTTTGTTTCGTTTTTATATTTTCCTACATTTAACGTGCTGAGTTGCCAGACATTTTGTTTCATTAAATTTCTCCTTAAAATAAATATAATAAATTAAAGAAAATCATACATGAACCAATGAATTCAAGGATCTCATAAACCCTCTCGAGGAACTATCTCTTTTCGACAATGTAGTCAGTGAAGATGAAACATGGGTATCTACTCATGATCCGGAAAGCAAGAATCAATCAAAGATATGGCGTCACATATCATCCAAAAAAATTTAAGTGCAAACATCTGCGAAGAAGTTTATGGTAATTGTGTTCTGTGATCGTCAGAGTGAATATCTCGAATATCTTTGGGTGGTTTCTTTCAATTAAGTCTTCGCTTCAAAAGCGTAATTTCTCATTCAGAAATTAAAAAAAAAGTGTTCAGTTTCCCGGCCATTTTCACCAAATCAAACGAAAATTGAGCGAGAACAAAGCGAAAGGAAAGCCATAGACATTAAAAGTAATAAGCAAATGGGCTTGCGAAATAACAATGGAATAAAGCGCGTCCTTACTCCTTCAAAAGCTCGTTAACATCTTCATGCTTCAAACGAAATTAAGTGGTCGAGTACAGTGAGGCTCCCCCTCCCCCCACACTCCCATAATTTATTAACCTCCCCCTCATTACAAAAGACGCTCTGCTTTGTCTACATTAACTCGAGATTAATTTAGGATATTCCGCTTTTTGCGAAATTAAAACGCGAACACGGAATTCGAGCAAACGCTCGCTTTATTGTTCTGCGGCGACATTATTGTCGGTCGACCGCCCTGTGTTACGGTGTGCCGTTTTGCCCACGCGTTGCCTTGCCTTCCTACGTTGCACGACCGATTATTGTGTCCTGTCGGATGTTATCTATCACATAATCAATCACGAAAAGCGGGACGGACTACTTGCATCAGTGTAATAATGTTATTTGCATGTGAGCTGTTTTAGTTAAACCGACACTCTTATACAATAGAAAACTGGCAGCTGCCAGATGAATATGCTCGTTGACAATGAGCTATGAACCAAAAATAATTTCAAACATATGCAGTAGTCATAGAAGTTACTTTCAATAAACCCTCGTAACTCTACCACTTGTTACAACAAAACAATAAATGTCATAAAATGTTGCTACCTACCTGAAGCCTGCAAGATGAGGGAGGACAAATTAAGTTTCTTCCCATCGCCGACTAACTGAATGGGACAGGCGAGGTCATCGAAACCCCAAAAGCAAAGGGGCAGCAATTAAAATTAAATAAGAGTCATGAGCTATTACACTTATCTCCGTGTAAAGAAACGCAGGTATGATTTAAATATTCAACAACTTAAATTAGCAACGCAAAATGTTAAAACTCAAACGACAAGAATTGTCAAAACACGAAGCACGGATCCGCTTTTCGTTTACATACAAATGGTAAGTAGCAAAACTAAATAAATCTATAACTACGCGAGAAGGAATGCTTGATTCCAATGTGGCAAATTAAAGGAGTGTAAGTAACTCAAAAGCTCTGATCTTAAGACATCCAAACTGTGTTCGCACCAGTTGAACTAGTGCCGTGAAGTCCTCCGGGTACCAAGGTCTGGGAGCAGCGCCAATACCGCGTTTCCAAGTGTAGGTGTGTGTGTCTCTCTCTGTCATTGACGATGGCAAACGACAGGTTATCGGAGTCAAATTCAAACGACCGAAGTGGGTCTCGTCAGTGCCACAAAAGTCTTCTACCGCGGCACCAAAATAACTCGGCGAAGAATATGACCGCAGAAAAGAGAAACACACGTTACGATCTAAACTGCGCACAGAATTCGCTTGCACACCTGATTTAACTGTCGAAATCAAGCTTTGATTTCACGTGGAGTGCTTCCTTTCAAATCACGGACTAGATTTCTGTTCTTTCCCTTTACAAGAATCCACACGTAAGGGACCAGTCACTAGATGGCATCAGGCTAGAAATAAATCAACTGCGCTCCAGCGTGTCTAACGAAATACCAACTCAGTCTTGCGCGCAACGAAAAATTTAAGCAGAAAGGGAAGTCACATGTCTCATACTGGCCAATCACCGACTTTCTGGAAAAATCGGTACGGACGAACCGATCTTGATCTGCGGCGTCACAAGGACGGTCTACGACTGTGGAAACTCAAACATACAAGCTTTGAAAAGCTTGTATTTCACGTGGAGTGCTTCCTTTCAAATCACGGACTAGATTTCTGTTCGTTTTCCCTTACAAGAATCCACACGTGAGGGACCAGCCACTAAATGGCATCAGGTTAGAAATAAATCAACTGCGCTCAAGCGTGTCTAACGAAAAACCAACTCAGTCGTGCGCGCAACGAGAAATCTAAGCAAAAATGGAAGTCACATGTCTCATACTAGCCAATCACCGACTTTCTGGAAAATCGGTACGGACGAACCGATCTTGATCTGCGGCGTCACAAGGACGGTCTACGACTGTGGAAACTCAAACATACAACCTTTGAAAAGCTTGTATTTCACGTGGAGTGCTTCCTTTCAAATCACGGACTAGATTTCCGTTCGTTTCCCCTTACAAGAATCCACACGTAAGAGACCAGCCACGAAATGGCATCAAGTTAAAAATAAATAAACTGCATTCCAGCGTGTCTAACGAAATACTAACTCGGTCGCCGATTTTCTGGAAAAATCGATACGAACGAAATGATCATGATCTGCGGCGTCACAAGGACGGACCGCGGTTTCGACGGCCATCTCGAAACATTCTACATTCTGACGGAATTTTATCTTCAACGGAGAAATACACTGTATGAAAGTATAATGTACTCCTAGTATTTATTAAAGGGTGGTAAATTAGAAACGTTGCACTTCTCTCTTCATTTATTTATCGTACGTCAGAATAAGTTCTATGCATAATATGCATGTGCCTGCTCGTTTTGTTGCACGTAATGTACTTCAAGCAGCTCTGAATCTTTGTGTGTATTCAAGCCGACACATCGTCGCGAAGAAGACAATAGATACTAACATGTCATATGGGAACGTAGGTGAGTAGTTACGCTGTAGAAACTCTTGTTGTGGTAATCCTGAAGGACTTTCGTCTCCGGAGACACTCATTCTCAGCTTCCGTCGTGTTCCCCAGCAGCGCGTCATCTCAACCACCATTGTTGCCCTTAGCAGGCAGCGTCGAGGAAACACTCTTTTTAGGCTTTCGGGGGTTTGTTACGTAGCAATTGTTTGCCTAAACAATAGGAAAAAGGACTAGCAGGAAAAGCAATTTTTTTCGCATGAAAACTTTAAGCAAGGCTAACCTGGAAGTAATTTTCATTTAAGTGTGGAGCAGCCTGCACTTAAGCAGTTTTAAAATGGGGCGAATAAAATCTGCAGTTAACGTAATATTTAGTCTAAATAGCTGGTGGGTTTTCTCGCGCCCGGAACATTCGTAATATCATGTTAAACGAACCGTAAAATTGTGGCGCGTTGGAAGAGTCACATTTGCCCACACTGCGGTGGAGATGAAACAATTTACTGCATTATAAATTTGAGAGGTGAGGTTCACTGTGTAAAGACGCAATTTTATTAATTGAGCGAAGTTGCCTTGCACAATACTTTCGTCGGTTTTTGGTTTTTAGAAATAAATTTTCGATGTTTTTTTTTGGAAAGAGCGAATTCTTTATGTGTGCTCTGGATGATTAGCGGAAAGTTACACATCGTCGGAGGAACATAAATAAAAGAGCTCCAGGATTTACTCAATTTGGTATCTCAGCAAATCGTAATTTCTATTCCGCTATGTAGACGCCAGCAATAAAAGCCCAAGATAGTTTATGGGGTAAGTTAGACGAGTGTGTTGGCAGTTCGTAAATAACTTGATCTTGCTATATCCAAAATAAGTTATATCAATCTTTTATACGTTTTTCCAAATTATAGTTTTATGTACAAACCTAAAATTGCTGTGTAGTTTCGATTGCGTATTCGATTTTTCATAACTGTAAGAAATCAAGCATTTCATAGTCATTAAGCTCATTACATAAGTTAAACTCGATACAATGCGAGCACGCATCCCTCACATAACGAAAATACTATGCAATTTAGGTTCTTGTCTGGGTTCGGAGGATCCTTTACGAAAAACTCCAGAAGTAAACTAATCCTGTATCAAATTCAACAAAACAATGTTTTGCAGTTCCGAAAGCGGAAGCGAATCATTAATTTCAGTAAAAGATTAAGTCCTATCTGTCACCAAGCGTCTTGAATTTCGGTAAACTTGCGGCACAAGCGTAATACATAATTAACGTTATATAGAGCATGTTAATCGCCACCTAACACTGACGTTCCTCGGCAAAGGGCGCACTGCCTGTGAATACGGCAATTTCTCATTACGATTAATGTAATCTCGCTTCCGGTGAATCTTAATCGCCGGGCGCAGGAGTGCAACGTATTCCGCTAATAAGGGAAGAAGTACGTTGCACTCTCTGCAAAATTTAATATAAGAACATAAGTGGAGATTTAAAATGCGCCCGAGCGTCGTCGCTCTTGCAAGAATTGTAAATCGGCCGCACTTTGCACTCAAACATTTGCATGTCTCGTTTGAGTTGTCGGGGCAGCAGTAAAACAAAAACATTTTCCAGTAAATTTTAACATTTAACTCGGCTGGTGCAGCATTGTAAATTTAATTAAACTTAAATGGCAGCGCTGCAACATCGTATTTATGAAGCTGTCTCACTGGAAGTAACAAGATTTTCCTAAAACTGTATATGAGTTTACATTTTCATTTCTTACTTCAATTAAAGTAGCTAAGTAACCTTTTGCGGTTCATCTATTTTTACTTATGCTATACATTTTCAAGAGAAAGTTACTTAATTATAATACAAAACGACGTCACCCCTAAATTAAGTACAAAGCAACTTATGAAGTTTTTATCCAATTGAGTTGTCTATTTCTCTTACAAACTATACTCTCCAAGGGCAAGTCTTTTCATCTCGTAGAAGTGCGGGCATTGTTTGTGCATTCTTTGATGTTTTGTCTTGTCTGGTTTCAACTGATGTCCTTTGATTAAATTGAAATGTTTTTAATTAACTCCGACTTCGCTACTTCTACTTGAGGACCAATTATGCTCGAAGTCGGCGAAATAAACAAAAGCGGAAGGCAAGGCTGAAGAGAAATAATATTATCAATTTAATTGCTCGCGTTGTCTTGAAATAATCTTTTACGTGAATTCGAAAACAAAATAAATCGTAAAGCTAGGAAGCAATTAAATAATATAACTATCACAGTTCAGAAATTTGTTTGTTTTAAGCAGAATGCAATTATCTACAACGGTACCGTTCGGGCTCCATAAATCAGACAAGTCGGATGAAATTGAGTGAGACACCCACTCAAAGAACGGTATATACAAGAGACATCCGTATCAGGTTAGGTAAGAGTGAGACACCCACTCAAAGCACGAGTTGCAACATTATTCAACCGGCAGATTTAACTAATAACTAAATAAAAGACGGCTGTTGTCACGAATTGAGGTCACGCAGTTCGAACACGTAATTGTCGTTAACAGTTAACACCTCTACAGAATTGGCATTCGTATAGTGTCACTGTGTGTAAACAAAATTCCAAAAATTCTGTTTCCCTTTCTTCCTGTATCTAGAATCAATAGTTTGGTGAGCACGTGGCGGGTCGTTTTTCTCTCAGTGATGTTGATCTTGTTCTCTCTCTCGACGTCGCGTCGGTCTGGTGTCCGGGTTTGCTCGCTGACGTCTAAAATACGTCATAGACTTCACAACTAAACTTTATTTACAATAATTTTACTATGTACATAATTACAACAACTCGGAATGTATATATCGCGGGTAGTTTAAATATGACGGTGACTTGGTGGTAACGGTACGGTTTGGGCTCCAGGAATCGAACAGGTCGGATGATATTGAGTGAGACACCCACTCAAAGAACGGTATATACGAGATACCCGTATCAGGTTATGTAAGAGTGAGACATCCACTCAAAGGACGGTATATACCAGACACCCGTATCAAGTTAGGTAAGAGTGAGACATCCACTCAAACGACGGTATATTCGAGATACCCGTAACAGATTGGTAAGAGGGTAGCAGGTAAAGGACCGGAGCCAGGTCGCTTAGCCTTTACCTACTAGTTTCCTCTTGTATATTTTTCAAAGAACAAATCTTTATTTACAGTTTTTTTTAATTCTTCAGTCAACTCTTTCATGTTATAGTTTCGGCGCTTATACTATGTCAAGAACGGAAGGGATGTACTCCACCTTGTTACGTTATAGAAAACGTTGGTTCCCAAAAAGAAATAAATTGTCCTTTTTTAAGTGCGCCTCCATCACGTTACGTTGTAAGGAAAATATAGTCAACACAGTTATGTTATAAGGGGGTCGCCACCACGTTACGTTTTCCCTCATATCGAGCACTCGCTTGCAGGGCAGGATATTGGCGAACGAAACATTATAATTAATTTCAATTTTACATTACCTCGCCTCTTTGCAGCACACTCGACCAAACGCCGACCCCAAGGGCCGATTCAGAAGTCACAAATAAAATTCACCAAATACATTCACAAATACTAATTATATTAATAAATGCTTTGGAAATGCCTATCGACTGTTTCCGACTACACAACTCATTATTAACAACTAATCAACTGCTGCCTATTTTATTTACAAATTTCCCTTTTTATACCACCTGTGCGGGATGCCACAAACTGCGTTTCCAAAGGTTCGGATCCAAAGATCGATGTTCCAAAATTGTTAGCGTCACATTTAATGAGCGAGGACTTTAATTGTTTTGAATGAAATACGAACTGTTGTGTAGCATTCTTAAGTAAGTTCAAACAAGTTGGTTTTCATTTGTCAGCATGGAATTCCGTCTATTGAAACGTTAATTTTGCATAAGTTCCATCGACCGAAAAAGAATTTGACCAGCAAGCTAAGCAGATATCGGCAATTCATACTAGACAACTTCGGCGGCGATTAAGCCTGTGTCGATGACCGTACTTGTGAAATGCTAACTAAAGAATATTGTCAATTAAACCTAAAAATACGCGCGTTTCCCTCTTCTACTATATTAGATAATCTACAATACAATTCATATTTATGTATTTTATAGATCTTCCATGAAAATGGTTAACTTTTAGTTTCGTACCCAGTTAGTTCCACAGGAAAGTCTAATATTAATATACCTGTCTCGTAAACATCCAAGAACGTATTATAACTATTAACATGCAGGGTGTACACTTACATTATTATTCCTCAGGGGTAGCGAAGGGTTAATCCTGGAAAATAGTGCCCGTTGTCACAGGCTGCACGCTCGCTGTTATTTAGCTTGCAGCCTCAGATGAAGAGGTTGCAATTATACCTTCGCAACCGCACAGCGACGAATAGCAAACGCGTTTGACATATGATGCGGTACTAATTATTTCACTAAATACCCATTGTTTGGAACCCCTACGCATACCCTCGAGATAACAACCTCTCTGCATTTCTAGTCGATGTGTCGCGCGCGCGAAATACTAATCAAGAAATTAATTTATTGTGAAGCTAAACGAATTCGAGTGCACTTTCCTATTGTTCACTACTAACTCCGATCTGGTTGTTTGTTAATACAACTACAACAATGAACGAATTAAATTGATAGAGATATAAGTAGATGCATAATTGTCTAGTTATAAATTTGTTTCGTTTCAGAGCTTTTACATCGAGCCATTCTGCTAAGTGGTTCCGGTTTGAGTCCTTGGGCGTTACAACGTGATCCTCTTCTCGTTAAAAGAAGAGTAGCAGAACATACGGGATGTCACGGCGATCTTCTCGAAGACGATCTTGCACCCTGCCTTAGACTGAAGCAACTCAATCAACTCATTTCCGTTCAGGTGGATGCCCCGCGATTTCTGCCGGGCTTCGCGCCCTTCATAGACGGTACGATTCTGCTGAGCCCCACGAGTCCACCGCCCACGACAAATTCCCCCACGGTAGCCACTTCGGCGGGTTTCGAACTCGCCGATTTTCCGGAACGAGATTTGTTGTTCGCGTTGACCAGCACGGAATCATACTTAGACTTAAGTGCCCAAGATTTAGAATTTGGTTTCAACGAGACGAGGCGTGACAGAATCTTGCGGACTTACGTGAGGAACTCTTATTACTACCATTTGAACGAAATTTTCTCGACGTTGAAAAACGAGTACACCGACTGGGAGAAGCCCACGCAGAACCCGTTAAGTGTGCGTGACGCTACTTTAGAAGTTTTAAGTGACGGCCATACCGCCGCTCCCCTTATTAGAGTAGGTTATTTGCACTCATTAAGGGGAGGAAAGACATTTTTTTTACATTTTCTACATCAAAGCGGAGAACGGGATTTTCCACAGGTTTGTACACTTGATGTCATACCAAATTATTTATAAAGTTTTTAATGATTATATGACTCGGTGTTCTCTACTTTAAAAGCTCATATTAACAAATTATTATATCACTTGTGAATTTACTTCTTCATCAAATGTGTTTACCCAGAGGTTTATGTTCCTGCTTTGACACGTAGTTACCTAAATAAATAGACATAATGCTAACGCACTAAAACGAAAATAACATTTGCTTTGCTTGCAACAAAATTTCTGAAGTTAAGAGGTATCAGTATCAATACAACGGGAATTAAAGAAAAAATCTAGAACGTGCGATATTTGTTTCATGGCCAATGTCTATTTCTACTTAGTGGATTCGAATTACTGCAATAAAGCTCAGGAATAAATCAGTGATCTTTTCCTCAATTTGTTATTATTGTCTACCTGTTTCATATCGAGCTTTCACATTGAAAATGCATGTAAATAAAAAAAGAAGTGTCATCCCACGTACCTTAAGGCTGCAAATTATGGGAGGGCAACCTTAGGACGTCCCAATTGCCGGCTAACTCAATGGGACAGGGCGAGGCGTAATTTAATCGCAGGTAAAAATTAAATGATCACCCGGTTAATCTAACAACGCAAACAAAGCGTAAATGACAAGAATGTCAAACATAAAGCATAAAAACAAAAGTAAACAGCAAAACTAAATGATTATATTGCCACGCGTCACGGAATGCTTTACTCACATACGACAAATTAAATTGACGAAAGTAGTTCACAAGATCCAACCTTAAGACATCTTTTTTTTTTCTTTTAGTGAGGTTTAGAGAATCTTCCGGATATATATCAACCTCGGAGGCGTGTTGGATTCACCCCGGCATTTCCATCCGGGGCGCCTACCGACTAAATTCCTTTCCTCATAATCCACTCTGCGCAGAGGGTGCCGCCTACCGGCATTTCGTCCTCTGCGCATGTTGTCCTGTCTTCCATCCTCTTGTCTCTTCCTTCCTCTTCCACCTCCTCTTCTCTTTCCTCTTTTCCTTCCTCTTCTCGCCCTTTCTTCTTCTTCCTCTTCTTCTGTCGTCTCTCTGTCTATTCATTGCCTCTTCTCATTTCCTCCCTGCTTTTACTCCTCATAATTTCCCTCAGCATCTTCGCCACGCTGTTCCAGGCGTGCTCACTTTCGGCCATCACCTCCGCTGCATTCTCCCTTGTCACCAGTTTTCCACATTCCTCCTTTGTCGTGTCTCTTGTACTGCACCACCTTGTGAAGTCGAAAATCGACTGAGTCTGGTGAGTCCTCTTCAGGACTTTCTTTCGCGATTATTTTATCTTCATGCGGAATTACGAAATTCTGAGCTGGAATAAAAATCAGCGTACCACACATTCTACCACTTGTGCATGTATGAAAAGAATCGAATACAAAACGCGTTCGCTTTATATACCCACTCCAAGTAATAGTCGAGTTAAACCGCACTCTTATTATTACTTACACAGGTCTCTGCTACTCGACAACAAAAAAAAAACACATTCAATGCATGGCGAATTCAAAATTGAACCAAACCGTCAACCAGTTTAATTAAAATACAAATTAAACAGATCAAATTGAACTATCGCGTCCACGTCACCATAATGTAAGGGCATTTCGAATCAATTCTCTAAGGCCCCGATTTAATTCAAACATTTGTATATTTCAAAATTAATCTGATCACCTATAACCTATAGGTACAGCTGAAATCAATAAAAACGGGACATGTCAAAAAAATTTGGCACATTCTTTTCAAGATTTTCATAGTGTGAAAATGACTTTATTAGAATAGGTTTGAATTATTTGACGCTATGGCCCAGTTGTACAAGCTGAAGCTTAAACCCATAACAACGATTATTTCAACAACTGGTAACAAGGATTTAAGCTTAGGCTTAAAGTTAAACCGGAATTGTACAACTGGCCCTAAGTCAGTTTATAAATAAATAGGTTACATTTTTTTTTTGAAAGGTATGTATTGTCAAGTAGACAATTAATTGACAAATGCAACCAAATTTACAATTGGAAAAATTTCATTTCCCGTTTCCTTTGATTTCAGCTGTACAATAAAAACTTGTTACTAGATTTGAGGAAAGGAAAGAGTTTTAAATATTTTTAACAAAATTGCAAGTGTTTTTAGCGTCGTGTTTACTAATGCAAATAAACACAATTTCATTGAACGTAATTAATTTGAAATCAAAAACAATTTTAAACGTTATAAACAAATTTGTAATCATAATTCTCCGAAGAACTTTGTAGCACTTTGATAACCAACGTTTCCTTATATTGGCGACAGGTTTTGCAAAATTAATTAATGAATAAGTTTATCTAAAGCACTATTGATCCGAACAACAAACGTCTTTTTTCAAACGGTTATAAAAGAATAGTTTTTATAAATTAGTTAATTCTATTTAAATAATAGGATGGATTGCATGTGTGTATTGGAAAACTTCTACTGTCTTTGTTCATCACAATATCACAAACATCTTTGTTCTTCGCAAATATCTTTGTTCATCACATACGTGATCACTACTATTGGCAAACAAGGTAAAGCTTTGATACTAACTTTAATAAGGAATGATAACGACTGTGATAACGAAAATAAATTTACTTTTGACTATAAATCTTTCGGCCATCACCTCCGCTGCATTCTCCCTTGTCACTAGTTTTCCACATTCCTCCTTTGTCGTGTCTCTTGTACTGCACCACCTTGTGAAGTCGAAAATCGACTGAGTCTGGTGAGTCCTCTTCAGGACTTTCTTTCGCAATTATTTTATCTTCATGCGATAGTCACCGAACACCCTGTGGCCCGAGAGAGTTTGGGTCACAAAGTAATCGGTCTCCCCACCCTTTCTAGTACACCAGGCTTCCACATCTCTAATGAAAACCTTCGCCCACGCGTTATACGCGTCCCATCTACGCTGCCATTTTGGTACAGTTCTTTCCGGGCCTCGGTCTTCGCCTGGTTGCCTCTGCTGGTATGTCCTCTCCCTCTCTTCCACCCTCAGGATGATCGGCGGTGTTGCCGCGATAACAAGGACTGCCTCTGTTGAAACCGTACAATAGACCGAAGTTATCTTCATGGCGACCTTCCTGTTGAACTTTTCTGGCATGTTTTCATAGTGCTTATACCCCAACGCCCGTGCCCATGTCGGTGCCGCGTACTGCACGATCGAGGAGACTACTGAGGAAAGAATCCTCCTCTTTTTTGGTCGCGGACCTCCCACATTAGACCTCGCATGCTTTCTCGTAAGTCTTTTCAACGTGCGTCGTCATTTTGGTTCCCTTGCCGATATACACCCCAAGGTATTCTTGGCTGTTAATCTGCATGCTATCCACTTCCAATGCAAAAATGCCCGAGGCTCTTCTTACCGGCCAGAATGACCATCTCTGTCTTCTTCGTGGCCAGTTTTAGGCCCTTCTACTCCAACAGTGCGCTTACTCTAGCTATGGCGTATATGGCCTTCTGCTCCAGCACTGAAGACGGCGGCTAGGTCGTCCGCGTAGGCTATTAGGGTAGTTCCGCGATCCATTTTCAGCTCCAGTACCTTGTTGTATGTTCCACAGCGTTGGTCCCAGCACAGATCCCTGCGGCACCCCGCAAGTGATCGTCTTCTGTTTGTGTTACAATAGCTCTGTCCGAGAGATACGATTGTATAATACGCACTATTTGTGTCTGTTCCCTGAAGACATCTAAAGGAGTGTTCACATGCGTCTTCCTCTTTCATCGACGATGCCAACCAATAGGTTATCAGGGTCAAACACGAACGACCAGAGTGGGCTTTCTACCATGGCTCCAAGATAAACCAGCCCCAAATAAAAGCCTAATTAAAAGAATGAGAAACAACGTCACAGCCTGAGCTGCGCACAGAAGTCGTTTGTATAAATACCTGATTGAAGTAGCGTCGAACTCAGGCTTTGACAAGCTTCACAAGCTCGAACACTTAAGGGACCAATCACAAAACGGTTCCAGATCAGGACCATCTCGATTGCATTCCAGCAAGTCTTACAGAATCCTAACTCAGACTTGCGCGCAGCTAGAAACCAAGGCAGAAGAGTAGCCATAATAGCAAAATTCCTGTAAACATCGAGAAGATCGCCGGTAAGGAAAAATAGCAACATCAAGGCGCCTACCGGTTTGGTAGCCATATTGGAACATTCTAGATTCTAACGGACTCTTATACGTAACGGAATTTTACACTGTAACAGTAGGATAATATGAAATCGTCAGTAAGATACAAACAGAAGTAATAGATACTTAGATAAATTGTTAGAAGTTTAAGTACACAGTAGTCCTCTACAAAAGGAAAAACGCTCGCTGACATAAACCAAGTAGGTATTGAAAAGGAACTCGTAAGTAACCTCACGAACTCGTTTGAAACTCACACACGCAATATAAAATCCTTTAAAGTGGTGTTCCATTCAGCGAATTTGCTTAAGAGTATTAAAGATCAAAGAGCCGAAAGTCTTGTATTTAAAAAAGCTAAAACATCAAGTGCCTTCGAAGTGGGTTAATTTCAAAGGAGGAGCGTAGCCCCCGGGGCGCTCAAATACTTGTTCTCAGCTTAATCCGACGCTAAAAAATCTTTGTACTTTGCACTTTTTAATTAGCGTCGAACGGAAAAGGAGAGTTTGAAATACACACCATCATTTTAATACCTCCCCACGCTTTAACGTAACACGGTTCCCCGGGATCATGCTAAACAAATAGGAAGTTCAGTTTTAATGCTTTCCTTAAGGTAATTGGTCTTAAATTAGCAGAAGCAGTTTTTGCATAAAATGTTTAAATTAAAGTTTCTTTTGCTTTTTACTAGTTATAGTACTATGCTTTTATAAACAAGTAATTCATGCAATTGTAGTTTGACTACATGTAGAGTTTTCAATCCTTCGGAATAAGAAGACTGGCCTTTTTAGACTATCGTAGAAACTAAAGAATAGTAGCTGGCGAACTCGGAAATACAATATGAGTATATCAACAGAAAAACAAAATCCCTAGACATCTCGAAGGAACTAAAAAGATGTAAATTAGCCGTCAACGTCAACGCCGACGATCGTTGATATTCTGCTTAAATCAAAGCAAACAAAATTTGCATCCATTCAGGCTTTCGTCTAAAAGAAGTGGTACGCTAAACTTTTCCATTGTAAATGCGATTAGAGTTATAAAAATTCCATGTGAATCTAAATGAAGATTTATGGATAGCAAGCAAAATGCAGTGGTGTAATTTTTTTTAACTCCCCTGCTGAGGTGAACGCAGCAAAAGATTGCAATTACGTTAAAGAATAGATTAACTGGAATCTTCCAGCCAGCGGCGTTTACCGCCTCCTAAGCTGTTTTCATCAGGGTGGATTGAGCCACTCGGGGGCGTTGCACCAATCCAAAAGAGTGCGCGGTTCGTCGAACATGTCGTTTCGATCGGACCGTCTTCCACAAACGACGCTTCCACATTCGTGAACGACACTGTGGCTTGCGTTAACAAGCCTCCAGTTACCGGGGAACGAGTCATTAAAAACCTCCCTTGATGAATTGATTAAATTTTCGCTGATGTAATAAAAAAAGTATTTCCCTTAACCAGATATATTTACTAATTTAATAATAACTTCTACTCGAGAGTAAAGACGACCAAGCAGAATAAAGGAAAATGAAATGTTTGCATTTGCTTGATTATAAATATTAACGAAAAGTAAACAACGTTAATTTCATTACAAAACAGACAGTTAGAAAAAATTAATATGTAATGATATAATTGTAGAATACGTAAAAGTATAGATACATAAAATATTTTATTGAGTACTTCCGGGCAGAGTTTATGTTTGTTAAGAAACCAATCACGCATGGAACACACTCTTCGGCGCACAAAACTTTGGCCCAAACGAAGTTTAAAAATGTTTCCCCGAAACGAAGTTCCTGAAGCACTTTGCGGCACACTTCAGAAGACAACAACTTGCGTTTCATGCACGAAAGGAGGTTACACAGCATTACGGGAAATTTTATATTCCCGCGTGAGCCGCTTGCCATGTTTGCCGTTCGAACTTAAACCAAAGTTTGCATAATGTAATCCTCGTTACCGCAGTAATTCAGGCGCTTGTTACGCTTCAATAAAAGTTAATACGAATTTTAACGAAAACGGTGCTCTCGTGTCGTTCGACGACCACGTTAACTATTCCGGAATATTCAAGCACGTACTTGGATCTTTTTTTTTTGCACGTTGTAACTACCTTGCACTTGTTACTTTTATGGGCTAGAAATTATACTTTCCTACCAAACGTTATTAGACAGTAACTCTTTCTCGAAGTGCAGAATAATTGGAATTCTATTTGTGTTCTATTCTTTCATGGAGTTTTGTGATTCAAATCTGAAACGGAATCTTCCCCGAAATTTTTTAAAGCACTCCGAGTAATTTTCAAGCTTGTTAAACAACTTTTCGAAAGCCTGTCGTTGAAATAAGGAACAGGTATGTCTTGTGGCCATTTTGTGCGATGTTCTGTTGGTAACCTTAGTCAAACCTTTTTTGGGTAAAGGAAAAGGCCGGAATCGGTGTTTGAAACTTGTTGAACCCGTTGAACTTGTTGCAACACGGCTCACCCCCTGTCGTGAAAGTGGACCTGACCCGTTGATTCGACGTCACTTGATGACGTAACATCGGCGAAGTACGTGACTGACTGCATTTACCTTCGTTGGAAGGCGCTCCCTCACTGTTGGCTATCATTACGCCGGATACTGGTTACAAGGTCGGAATTACTCTAAGTAATTTTAATTACTCTATCGGGTTGATTCAGCTTTCCGCGGCGTTGTAATTTTTTATTCTCATTTAGTTGTTAATTAAGTGAATTTCTTTAATCACTTTAGACGACGTTAATTATAAAAGAAGAACAGATCTGTTGATCGGATAATATCTACCTTATTGTTTACTTAATTACATTTCGTGATTCTTTTCATTGGAATCCCTTCTGGGTCGAACTCGATACTTGTGGATTATTTTTCTTATTCGTTATTTATTTTTGAGCATTTTAAATAAAAAGAAGTGTGCTCAGCTGGTGCTTTATATTTTATTCACTTTGCCCACCTTTTGCTTCGGGGTTTCGTCGAACCCTCCCATCTCCAAGAGCTTAGCCGAGCGGTGCTGGAGAAACGTCGAAGTCACTCGCACAATTTGCTGGCCTCCAGGTAGGTAGCAGATGACTACACCGTATTTGATATTGGCTGCAGTTCTGTTGTCTGTCCACCTCAGGCAGTTAAAGACCTTGTAGTCTGCCGTGTCTTCTTCATCACAGTACCAACAGACGTTGTTGGGTGACTTGCCGATTTTGTGCAAGCAGCTGACGAAGACCCCGAGTCTCGTCATTGCCTGGGTGATGTAATAGTCCACGTGCTACACCACGCGCCGATGTCCTTGATGAAGGTTTTGGTCCATCCAAGGTAAGGGTCCCAGGCGTTTTGCCACTGTTGCATTAGGGTAGTTGTTTGTAGTCTTTCTCGCCATGTGCTGTTGCCTCCGCTCCTCCACCTTCAGCTTTATAGGTAGAGTTGCTGCGATCACCAGGACTGCCCGTGTGGCGACCGTTTTGTACGCTAAGGTGATGCGGATGGCTACCTCCCTGTTGATGGATTCCAGTAACCCCTCGTAATGCTTATACTTCATAGCCGGGGACCATATACGCGCTGCGTACGTGATGGTTATTGTGATGACTCCCGCCAGGACCTTCCTTTTCTTGGGTCGTCTCGATCCGCCGATGTTGGGCATGAGTCTTGATAAAGCCCGGCCTTTTCGCATCTTCTCTTAATATGGGTGGTCATCCTTAGTCTTCTGTCTAGATGCACCCCAGATGCTTAATCAGGTCTTTCGAGATGATAACCGCTCGACTCATCGTTTCTAATTTCTTTGGGCCCGCAAAGTCTTTTCGGTTTCCAGTTCTAGGTTGTTTTCTTCCAGTCAGTTCCTTGGTTTGATCATGGCGTACTGCGCGCGTTCTTCCAATGGGGCGATGGTTTTTGCAGTGATGATTACCGCCAGCCAATTCCTTGGCCCATGTCCAGGCGTAGTATCCCGTCATACAGAACGTTCCACAGGGTTGGTTCGAGGACATATCCCTGCGGGACGCCGCACGACATTTCGACTTCTTTCCCCGATGGTCCTATCCTGCAGATAGGACTGTACCATCCTGATTATCGGTTTGCTGATGCCTGCCCTTATAAGGGGGTTTACTCTGTGCAGCAACGAAGCAGACCACTTCTTTGGCCTTATGCACGATGTCACTTAGCTTGGTAAGTGCATCTGCAGTGGATCTGCCCAGCCTGAAACCAAATTGATGATAATGTAGGGCGTTTTTTTTTTATCTGTGGTGGTTGCCCAACAGGGTCCTAAGTCAAGGACTTGTCAGAATCTCAGGAGCGGGAGTGTATTTGAGTGTGTGTAAAGTGTTCCATGGGGTTGTTACTTCCAAACCTCCTCGCCGTTTAAGGGGAAGCAGCGTCGAATTTTATCCCCAACACTGAAGGGTGCCTGAAGTCGATACCGACCACTCCCGAGCGCAGTTCGAACCGACGACCATGCGAATGCAAAGCCGGTCCCTTACCACTTGGTCCGTTCAGGCGTTTAGCTCATCCTGTTCCTCTACTAATCGCTGCTTGACGATTGCTTTCAATAGCTCGGCTACAACGTCGAGGAGGCAGATGGGTCGGTACGTTGGCGTGTCTTTCGCTGCTTTCCTAGGTTTTTCTATCAGCACCAGCTTGGTCTTCTTCCAAATGGCCGGAAAGTTTCCTTCGGTTAGACAGTCAGTTATAACCCGCATGAAGGGACCCTTCATCGTTTTGGCTACCGCTTTCATGGCTTCCGGAGGTATGTTGTTTGTTTTTTATTTTGCAAATCGCCAGGTGCGTCTCTTCCATTGTGATTGGTCTAACCACGGATAATCTCCATCGATGAGCCAGCTTATCCTGGGTTTTTTAGCTCTACGATCGCTTCTTCGCTCAGCTTGACTGGAGGCTTTAGCCCTACCAACAGGAGTCCTCCTCTGCGAAGATTCGATGGTATGAACAGCAAAACTCGTCAGGAAGGAACCAAAGTGGCTCCAAAAGCTCGAATAAGGGGGTGATTGCAATCCACAAAACGTGCTAACGGAAGAAACACAAATGTAAAAGAAACTCGATAACGAAAGGGAAGCTGATTGGAATAAGACTTACCCCCCTGAACAATGGGCTAACTAAAGGAATGTAACGCGTCGATCCTCGAGTAATTTATCAGCTACAAAGCGTTGGAAATTGAATCTTCCAAACGTCACTAATCCAAAAATCTCTTAGCTCAGGGCGATCTTAACTTCAAAGTATCAGCATAGAAAGCGTAAAATATTCGCTCGTCGTTTACAAAGCGTGCTTGTGATCTGCCCAAAATGACGCCAAAAACCACCAAGTTGGAAAGTCTCGCCTCTCTTTCCGTTTTCGGAGATCGAGCGCGAACACTACAGGGTAAGTAGTGTTCCCACTTCTAGAAAAAGTTACCAGCGACAACTTAACGAAACAAAGGAGAATCCGAAGATTAACAAAAAAATTTGAACCATAGCACATTTGATCAAAGTTAGCAGTTTTGACGCATAATATATCGAAAAACGAATTAAATTTCTCAGTGGTGAAATAAATAACAGCACACGTCACGAAAGCATTTACATGTCGACAACAAACTATTACTCCGTGGAAATACGAGAAAACTTCCAAAGCGCGTGCCCTTAGTATTCATAGAATCGCCCCGTTTCGGTGGTACATCTTCCCTAAATAATGAGAAAACGGGGCTAAGTTTGCATATGTTTCGCCGTGACCGGAACAGACGACGCTGGCAGACGCTCCCTGAATACATACGCTGCTAAAATAGCACTAATGTTCACGTAATCTGCGCGAATAAACGTGGGGCGAGTGCAAGACCTGCTTCACATGCACTGCGGTTTGTTATACTTGGTCGAGCGGGGGTGTGTGCAAACGGCCCGTCTGGGAGTTGAAATTATTTACAATTGCTCTGTAGATTAGGGATGAAGTACAACTCTCCAACAAATCGAATCGCCGGGGATCTATTTCATAAAAACTTTTCGCACTTAATTCTTTCTTAGAGCTTCATCGCTTCCCCTTGAGTCGTTTCAGGAAATGTTTTATTGAACAGCTGTAACACAGATTTTGGTCGTTGTTTAACTAACTGCTGGGAACTTTTTTTTCTGAAAAGATGCATTAAACAAATAGCTCTTTAAGAATTATTTTTATAGCACATACAGAAATAGTTACAGAAGAACAACTTCAATTTCTACGAATGAGGACTTATTTAAGAAAAACTTTTTCTATTCAACACTTTTCTCAAGTTCTATTACTTAACTCTACAGTCTCCCCAAAAATATAAGGTGTGTTACAACACCACGCAATTCTATGTATATTGATAACTGTGCAGGAAATTATAGTACCAATTTCCTCTTAACTTTTAACTCTATGGTTGTTACATTAGTTATTTTTTATGAGTAACATCTTCGGAATGTTTTAAATAAAAAAATATATATGTTAAATGTAAATTTACATTTTATAACATAGAAGATAAGATACGCAACACGTTTTATTTTATTTGCGGCTATCTCTTATACGGCGATCATTAGAAAGCATAAATTTCAGCTAAAGCAGAAAAATAACCTCAGCTTTATCGTGCCTGTGTGATGAAAACCATGTTACTTTTTTCTTTTTATTCCGTGACTCATATTTCACCCATATTCATTGCAGAGAACCGGAAGTGTTAGGGGCGAAGATATACCTTACATCCTGGGACTTCCTTTGGTAGGAGGCGGGCCGTTTTTTCCGCACAACTACAGCCACGGGGACGCAATTATTTCCAAGACTCTTATACATTATATAAGCAATTTCGCAAGGAAAGGGTAAGTTTTGTTACATTTTCTTTTTTTACAGAAACTGCTTTTGTTAAGAGTTTCATCATTCTAATAAAATAGTTTCGATTTTCATTCGAATTTCGAAACGATTTCTTATTATTTACCTCGGCGATTTATGGCGCATCCCGTTTAAACTTCAGTAATTTAAATACGAAAGCGAATCGTTAGTTACGTTTAAACCGCAGCAGGGCCGCGCAGATTTAATCCGAGCGAGCCGTGCAAATCAATTATAAAGTAAATCAAAGCGATAGAATCTTATCGCGGCCGATAGAGTCGGGGAAACCCCATAATTACTTATCCGGGATTTCGATAAGGAATCCTTTCTCCACACCCGACGGATTTATCTGTCAGCTACATTAACCTTATTTCTCCGCATCTACATGGGCTGACCGTATTAATAAATCTTCTGGTATTTGTCTTACTCGCATGCGTGCGATGAATTAGATTTTCAAACGGTTTAAAGCCGCATGTGTGAATCGGATATGGAAAAGAAAACGACAATCAAATATTTAGGCGCACTTACTTTCAGTTGCAAACTCACGTGTGTCTTTCTAATCAGCAAGTATAGAACGGTCACTTAGATCTCCTTGATTTGACTTTGTTGTATCTGGGGCTTAATTAAATCAAAATTGTATACAGTTTAAATCGAATCGAAAATATGACCTAGTAACTAATAGTTGCCCAACCAAGCGTTAAGCCCATTGCCAGCGTACTCAACCAACTCGGTTATGTAACTATGCAATGTAAGGCTTATTTTTCAATGTCTCTTCAAGTGATTCTCATTATTTCTACGACTTTTTCAATACACCTTTGTCATATCAGCCTAATCTGTTTTGATGCTTTGCCTGCCTACATCTTACTAATAGCTTCCTTAATTTCTTTTGAAATGTTAATATCCTGTTGTTTTTCTCTTTAATATAATATCGTCCTGCTGTTGATTCCTTTGCTTCCGTTGAAGTTATGTCCTCTCCTTCTGATACATTTTTGGAATGTGAATGTTGCAGATGTTAGGATTGCACCTCTGTGTCTCTTTCATAAAAACTCTGTCGCTTAATTCAGATTTAAATGTTGCAGCATTTCATCAAGGTTTTCCTGATGTTTTTTCTTTGTTTGGGACTTTCACCTTCTGTTATCAACAACTCAATCTTTTCTCTTCCCAGCCTGAGGACGTTTTCCCCATAGCAGACTGAAGCGGCATTGGCCCTGAGAAAATCTCTTCCCAGCAGTCCATCTACTTTTAGGTGGCTACCTGTCAGCAGCAGCGAGATTGTGGGAGGAGAAATTAACAAACGCCCCATTGCCAGCTAGTTCAATGGGATGGGCACGTTCACACGAATGAATATGAAAGGGCGCAATTAAATAGAAACTAACAGTTGTCACAGACTTGTCTTTATTTTAAACTACAAGTTACTCAAATACTCAATCAACAAATGTAACCATCAAGTAAATAAAGTCCTAAACAGAAAACGGCAATTAAATCACGAAATATAGGGGTAGGTATTCGCTTACGGACGTTACAGAACAATAAAAGTTTACTCAACGCGCAACAATTCAATAAGAAAAATCATAAGTAAACATCCAATCTCAAGTTGTCCAATCGATCACGAAATAGACGTCCGGGTGTAACGGCCAAGAGTCGGGCGTCAGTACGTCCTCCAACGTCCCCGTGTGAAGTCTCCTTAGCTTGCGTATGGTATCCCGGAAGTGGGTGGCGGAATCGAGTCCGGCCGAACTTTGCCCATACCAAATGACTTATCTAATGCGGCCCCAAAGTATACCAGTAAGGTGGCCCCAAATAAAAACCTATTTAATAAAGAACGAAACAACGTTACGATCTAATTTGCGCACAAAATTCGCTTGCAGTAAACACCTGATCTGTTTGCAGAAGTCAGTCTTCGAAAAGCAATTGAAAATGTTTGCATTATACGCAAAGTGCTTCTTCCCAGATCACGGATTAAATCTCCGTTCGGCATCCTACATAAGCGCACGTAGAGTGCCTCGTTCAGATCACGGATTAAATCTTCGTACGACTTCCCACACAAGTATACGTAGAGTGCTTCTTCCCAGATCACGGATTAAATCTCCGTTCGGTTTCCCACATAAGTACTCACAAACTTGAGGGAACAACATAAAACAAAATAATAGCACTCTGACATATCTAGCAGAATACTAACTCGATTCTGTGCGTAACTGGAACACCAGACGTGAAGGGGAGTCATATTATTTAAACTAACAAATCACAAAACTTTTCCGAAATATCTTTCGTAACTATCAGCGGTATGTATATTTATAAGCCGAGTCAGTAATTACCAATTAGGAGTAATCTTTTTGGCAAAAATTCTTTATCCTTTCCCCATTTGAATTTCTTGCTTTTTCTCTTTCGTTTTAAAACAACTGTAGGTTTTTTTTTTGTTAAACATTCTCGACTTATAACAATGTCAGAGGTCCGAGTTACAATAAACATTCACTCACCCTTTGGTTAGATCTCTTTTTCCCTGTTTTCTTTCTCTTTTTCTCGCTTCCTCGACCACTGCGGAGCTGAGGGTAAACGTCTTAACATCTGGGCTTCGCTTTCCGACTCGATAAAGATGCCATGCAAAATTATAAATAACCATCTACTCAAGACTATAGGACTTATTTACTCACCGGGGCCTTCTCCCGGCCCCGCCCCCTCCAGCGGCGAATCTAGATGTGAAAGCTCCCTGCTGAGATGCGAACTCACGGAGAAGGTGTCCTTGAATGTCCATCTTCGTACTTCGCATGTATAAAGACGAACCCCAGCTGGATATTAGCATACCTTGCCTTCTGAGCATATGTTCTCAGAATCATTAGTGCTACTGTCTCCTACAGTGTTAGCTACACCGGCCTGAGCCCAGTGAATACCAAGTCATGACCGTTCTTGAAAGCACAAGGCAATTCACTAGGGTCGGGTTTCTGAAACGTTTCATAAAGTTAACTAATAGATAAAATAAAATATTCCCATACTTCTAACATGTGTAGCCATAGCAACATTTACTTTTATCGGACCGATAACTTTATGTAACGTTCCAGAAACCGGGCATAGGTCAGGCATACAGCTAGCTGTGTCTCCGGCATTTACTTCTCACGCCTCTGCAGTTGGCGGATAAGGTCAAATGCCGTGTGCAGGTGGAGTGATCCCCTACTCTCTCCGACTATCGGCGAATACAGAGCGATTACCCTTCATCACATGTCATTGGAATTCATCACAACACTCGCGAGTCCATTTGCCTAATTAGCGCATTTTACCAACACACGTTTACCCCGCTGCATTTACGCGGAGACTGCTCGCTATCTTTCCTTCCATCCCTCTGCCTGAGACGCACCCCGTATCATATTCCAAACCATAAGATAAAATAAACAAACGTGCTCGTGTTTTACAGAAAATGTGTAAACTTTCTTAAATTCTAAACTTGATAAATTATACAACAACACAACCATTTTAATCCTTCGTTATTATTTCGAGCTGGATCGTTAGTTACGTTATAACTTGTTTGTATGATTTAATCCGAGTTTAATCGATAAATTAAGTTTTTTTTTTACTCAAAGTACAATGTAATTCAAATACAAATATAGTTATTATTAACAAATAAATATGTAAATATGTTAGCAGAATGAAAAAGTAACTTCATATATAAACCATCTTGAATTGAAACTATACATATATTGATTCTGTATGATCATTAATCAAATTGTTTGCCAAAATCCTTACCCATCGCGAAGTACAACATCCGTATCAATCACATCCTCGCTTTTGCATCACAAAGGACTGCTTCTGGTAGATCTATAACCGCCAATCATAACTCGCGTTTCTCATTAATTATACATTAGCGCGTGCGAAACCGTTTTATTTGAATTCGGTTCCCATAAAATTGTTTATTACACTTATCACTTGGCCATCACGTCCATACCATATGCCGTTGTAGTTATGTTGCACCTAGCGGATACAGGTCATAAATCTCGTGAAGCCAATATCTTGTTGTTGTAATCCGATGCCATGCTTAACGCTCTGGCGTATTATGTGAGGAAAGCGGAATTTATTTCGCTTCTTGCATAATGGCGTCACGTGCAAGGTGTCTTGCGTTTAGTGCCAAGTTTTCCACCGTCTTTTTGGTTGGTAATGTTTCACTCGTCGACATGTATAAAGAAAAACAAATTGCCGAGTTTCAAGTAAAACTATTGTAGACGACTGCGTAATGGTGCGTGAATGCATTGTTTATTTATGAGGAAGGCAACAACGTTAACCTGCATAATTATCCCGACCGCAACAAAAAATTTGTTCGCCCAAGCGGGACTTATACACAGAAGAGGAACCCTTGTTTGTAAACACGGTTTTGTGTTTCGGCGAACGCATTGTGATAACGGAAGAAAACGTTAACGCTAATGTTTCACAGTCCCTCATCAGAATTTAACGGTTAAAAGTACCCATTCTGGCGCAGCAAAGTCGGTTATACTTTAATGTGAAATCCCTTTTCTACAGCAAAAGTGTATTAAGTCATTTAGAGAGCAGGTACGTTTTACTGGACGGAAAAAGCTTTCTTCTAATTTTTCACTGAAATCATATTAGCAATTTACTTTTTATACGTAATTTTAGACATCTGACGTTTCTAATTTTTTTTTTACATTCTACTATTTCAAATATTAAAATATACGTTTTCTACATCATCCATCCACTCAAACCCTCCGTAGGGCTGAGACATTGCATAACCATAAAGATTGTTAACATCAGTATAAAGTAAATGTTTTGATGGTTGGGTGGGAATAATCACATCGCTGGTCCCGAAGAATAAAAACGATATTTTTTACGCAAATGATTACACTAGGGAACAAATTTTAAACATTCGTCGACAACTTCAAAAAAAATATTTGTTTCTAGTTACATTCATCTCACTCAATTAAAAAAAAGTACTAGAAAATCTGCAGCACGTCTAGATATGCAGTTTTTGAAATAAATCAAAAATTACTAAAAACGAATACAAAAGGGAGAATATGAAAATATTTTTATTAAAAATTTTGTTGATTTTAAACGCAAATATTTTTTTTTTATTAAACGATTCTTAAACTGTATTAAATATAGTCACAATAATTGTACAAATTTCAATGACTTTTTTTCTGCTTTTTATTGGGTGTTAAATCCTCTCGTTTCAATAACCAAGAAAAATCACCCATCATAGCCGGATCCCATTGTCCTTGATATCTGGTTTGCATTGTTCTGATTTCTTGATGAAACCTTTCACCTTGTTCGTCACTGACAGCGCCGAGATTATTAGGAAAAACGTCCAAATGAGAATGCAGAAAATGAATTTTTAATGACATTCTGCATCCTAAAGCTTTATACGATTGCAGCAGTTCATTTATTAAAATTTTATAATTTTCATCTTTCTTGTTTCCCAGAAAACCTTTAACTACATTAACAAAACAATTCCAGGCAGTCAGTTCTTTTTCATTAAGTTTTTGGAGAAAGTTAAAGTCCTTAATTACCTTTCTTATTTGAGGACCTTTGAAAATACCTTCTTTTAATATAGCATCACAAAGTTGAGGAAAAATTGTCCTTAGGTACTTAAAACCTTCACCTTCTTTATTTAAGGCCTTAACAAAATTTTTCCTTAACCCCAACTTAATGTGCAAAGGAGATAAAAGAACTTTTGTGGTTCTACTAAAGGTTCATTTTTGACGTTATTACTTCCCGGCTGATATGAAACTCTTTAAGGCCAATCTTTTTTTTAGATAGTGCTGGTTCGTTGCTCGGCTATCCCATAAACACAGAAAACAACAATATTTTGTAAATTCCCCTTGTAAGCCAATGATGTTGCAATCACTTTCAAGTCGCCACAGATTTGCCACTTGTAATTTTTATAATTACTTAATTTCAAAATTACATCCATATTGGTGTAAGTTCTTTCATTGCAACAGAATGAGCTAGTGGGATGGATGGTTTCTTGTTACCATTATGCAATAATACAGCCTTTAAACTGTATTTACATGAATCGATAAAAAAACGCCACTCGGATGGATCAAGCTCATTCATAAGACCAGTTAAATCGTGACACACGCATAAAGATTCTTCCATTTTATAAAATGCTTTAAAAGGCTGATTCCTTTTTCTAAACGATGTTATAGTGACTCCATTTGCTAATAGATTCCATTGCTGTAGCCTAGAACCCAACAACTCCGCTTTTTCTTTTGAAAGACCTAAATCTCTTACTAAATCGTTTAGTTCATTTTGGCGTATAAGATGAGGTGTACTTGTATCAGAAGTTATATACAATGAGTCGGTTAAATTCGTCTCAGATAAAGTGTCTGATAGTTCTTGTTCAATTTCTGTAGGTATTGAAGACGCATATTCAGGTTTCGATGATGCTGGGGCTGATGGTATAGGGAAGTTTTCTCCGTGTGGAACTGGTCGTGATACAGATGGTAAATTTGGATATTGTATATTGTTTCTGTTCTTTTTAGAATATCCTCTTACATTCGTAATGCAGAAGTAACAATCTTGAACATGATTTAAAGGTTCCCGCCACAACATAGGGACAGCAAACGGCATACTTTTTTGTTTACCGTTTATCAATTTCAAAAATCCTGTATAACAAGTGGTGCAGCAAAATTGTGGTGTCCAAGTTTTATATAGGTGCCCAATATCGAAGCCAAAATGCATACGATAAGCTCTTTTTATTTGTTCCGTTTTAGGTTGCGAAACTATGTAATAACCACAAACGAAACAAAATTTATTAGGTGAATTTTTGCAGCATCTACGCTGTACACTAAACATCTTGAAATGTACTTTTTTAGAAGACATTTATCTAAAACATGGTCAGCTACATTGACAGTCGCTGTCATTGAGTAAAAATTGACAAATTTAGGGATAGGGAAATGTATTACAATTATTCTTAATTTTAGATGTAAATTTCAAATGTGCAATAATGCTATTATTTAAGTTGCTATTTAAAATAAGCGAGTAGATAGTGATTTCCGGTATAACCGGAAGTGCGTCATAGTCAATTTTAATTTATTTTAAGAGATCTCCATGCATAGTTCTTACAAAAAAAAGAAATAATATTCCTATTTAAATTGTTTCCTTAAAAATTTTGAACAGTTTACGTAAATAAGCCTGTATAGTAACAGTCATAGTTAAAAAAAAATCTGACGTGCAGCAACACTTTTTATGCCCTAGTATGTGAATATGACTTAAATAGATTAAAAATATAAGGTGTTTATTAAAGTTGTCCGACCTGTGTTCCCTAGTGTTATTAGCTAGAAGACCATTAAATGTGAAGCTTTCGTACAACCATTAAAGTCATCCGTTATTTACATGAGCAGCAGTATTTGAAACGCAACTAACTACATTGTAACGAAATTAATTTGAGAGTATTAGCCATGAAATTAATTTACATAAAGACAGAACAATACAGCTGTGTTAGCTCGGTGCGCTTTGAAAGACTGAACGTTATAATTAGATTGGCTGAAATAGAAGTGAATTAAATTGCAAGTTAAAATGCAATTTATGTCGTGTAATGCACAATCACGGTGTAAATTTTCAGTAAATTAAAACTTTAGCGTCTGGCAGACTTTCCATATTCAGCATAGCACTGCAATATGAGGAAAGAAATGAATCTAAACGCAAGTTAAATTTTACAGGAAATCTTTACTAATTAAGGTTACATGGAGAAGGTAGTAGAGACTGCATGTACGTACATGCGGTACGTTCAAAGTTTAGATGGAAAACACAGTTGTTTCTGAAAGAGCCGAAGCTTTGTTGCTTACAAAACGTTGCATGTACTATGAATAATTTACACTTTGCTGCGTTCTGTTCTATCATAAAGCAATTACAAAATGCATTCAGCTGAACACACGATTGGTACATTACATTCATAACTCAATTAATTTGTTACTACTAATGTGTTTTGCTATCTCGGAATGTACACACAAAAGGCTTTAATGGAAAGCTGTGATTATTCGTGATGTGCTTTTCGCAAGGAAGCAAGGAAGGATTCGTCTGCTAAATTTGCGAGTCCTAAGTATGACCCAAGGGACAACACGAGCATTTCTGTTCTAAATTTTTATTTTATAGGCCTTACGAGATTACCCTGACACCTAAAGAAAAATATTCTGGTCGCCCAGAGTAATCCCAGTAGCGAATATCGAACGTAAATAGAAGCATGCCCAGTATACACTTCAAGTACATACGAGTATTTTCTAGAAAACTTTTCTTTGAAATAACTTTATATGTTTAAACCGCGGTAGCAATTTATTTGACGAAATTTTTAAAACAACTTGAAGAAAAAAGATTCGCTTACAGACGTTGCAGAGCAATAAAAGCTTATTCAACGCACAATAATTCCATAATAATGCACCTTTTATAATTTTAAAACGTCAGTTTAAAATGTCAATTACGTTTTGATTAATCAAATTTATGTTTCTATTCTATTTTCATTGACGGCTTCCCAATGATTGTACAAAAATTTGAGCTAAGTTTCTATAATAAATGTGAAACTTATCTTAATTAAGAAATTAATGGTACTTAATGTATCATGGATCGATTTAACTCACCGTATACTTTTTGCTTACAAACTCCACAACTTGGATGTAGGTATGTATCAACCAACAGCAGTTTGTTGTCCAAAGAACGGCAGTTATCAACAAAGGACATATTATGGTTTTTACAGAACTGAAATCAATCCGTGTAACCACCGTAAAACCAGGCCTCGACGAATAGGTACTTGTTCACCTCGGTCACAAATATCTGATCGGACTTGTCCAAAATTTTGCGAACCGATGGATTCTGATGATATTTTGGAGAAACTAAAATGCATAGATAAATGTTGGAACGTAAAAGTATCAAGAGATGTCGCTGTTAATACGCAACCAAAGGAAAACCCAAGAAACAAGAATTATAACTGCCGATAGTCTGGAAAATTTGTTACCAATGAATCAAAGATTTTTGTTCGATGGTGATTTGGACCATGAACAACAGGAGGCAGAAGAGGAGAAAGAGAAGAAGCAGTCGAGTAAAAAGAAATCTGCATATTGTTCAAAGGGTGGCAGAAGCCGATCTAGAAGTCGAAAACGGCGTCTTAGGGAGGATGCAAATGAAAAAAAGAAAAAATCTCCTTATATACAATCAACTTCTCAGGAAATTTCTCCGAAGGATGATGTTCTTTTGTATTTTGAAGCGAGTTCATTGATGAAAGTATCGCCGATCGAAAACACTGAAGATACGTCGCCAAAATCTGAAACTCGTCTGCATATTAGTAAACAGATAGTGAAAGAAAAAAAATCATCGAAAACTTCAGTCAAAACCGATTCAGGTAAAAAGCAATTCGAAATATTTCCGGAATATCTTGTCCATGGCTTCCCCGAGGAAATAGCGACCCTTCATTATTCTTATTGCTCCGAAGGCGAAACCCTTATCTATAGCTTTTAGCTGAACTCGACGTTCGGAACAGCAAACTCATTCTCGATGTGGTGTGCTATGGCGTCTATTGTCAGTCCTTGCGAGTCTTGTAAATCAACAATTGCTGCCATGACCAGTTTAGCGGTGTTCAAAGTCTTGGGATTCGGACGGGCCATTGCAGTTTTAACTTGAAATTTTGACTTAATCCAAGCTCCGAGTTTATAATTCAGGAACAAAAATGTTGCAACTTTCGTCAGTGAAACATAAATGAAAAGTCACAAAGCAGAGATCAGGATTGTATTCTCTTCTCCATCTGGCAGAGCGGAAACTTTTCTTGTCTTTAGCATCAAATACTAGATGTAAATTATTCACTTCCATCCACGACACCAGCGATATACCATTTTGATCATTATCAGCGTATCCCCACAAATTATGATGGCAATTGAAATCTCCAACAACTATTGTCGGGCGTTGAATATTTATATCAATAGTTTCGGGCCATAGATTATTTGGAGGTTTATAAATGTTAGCAATATACAAATCTGCAAGTTTAATAACAATTACAAAAACACCATTCGGTTCTTTCTTATATATTGGTTGGTAATTCGACAAGTCCTCTCTAACATAAGTTGCTATACCATATATTGGACTGCATAAATGATCAACAATAATTCTTCCTCTTGCATATAGATCTTCTATTGTGGCATACATACATAGGTCGGTACATTGGTTCATCGCGATAACGCCTCACCAGGTGATAAGAAATATCATAAGTAAACATCCACCCGTCCAATTGTACGTCAAACTTTACTTCGGTCACGAAATAGACGTCTGGTTTGTAACGGCCAAAGGGCGAGTGTCAGTACGTCGTCCAAGTCCCCGTGTGAAGTCTCCTTAGCTTGCGTACGGTATCCTGTAACTGGGTAGAGGAATCGAATCCGATCGGCCGATAAAGAATTTTGCCGATACAAAATCAAGTCTCTAATGCGGCACCAAAGTATACCAGCAAAGTTGCCCCAAATAAAAAATCTATTTATAAAGAACGAAACAACGTTACAGTCTAATTCGCTCGCAGCAAGTGCCTGATCTATTGATAGAAGTCAGGCTTCGAAAAGCAATTGAAAATGCTTGTATTGCACGCAGAGTGCTTCTTCCCAGATCACGGATTAAATCTCCGTTCGGCTTTCTACACAAGTACGCCATTTAAGGAAGCAACAAAATAGCTACGAGCCAAAAAACAAAGCAATAAATTTTTACTTTTAATGGCCTTACGAGATAACCCTGACACCTAAAGAAAAATATTCTAATCACCAAAAGTAATCGCAGTAGCGAATATCAAACGTAGATAGAAGCATACCTAGTACATATTTTCTAGAAAACTTTTCTTTTAAATGACGTTATTAATTCAAAACGTGGTCGCCATTAATTTAACAAAATTTTTATAACGGAAACGGCTTGAATTGGATAACTATACGAGATTGTTTTAAGGCAATGTTATTTCCCGAGCAGAGGAACATAAAGTAAAAATAGTCTGAAACAAATTTTATAGCACACCTGAATTCAAACGGGATAAGTAATTTACTTGAATGCTTTTGGTACGCCAGCTTTATACATCCGGCAGGTTTATTTATGGTTTGAAGTCGAGAATACTAATAATTCCGAGGGAAGAAATTTCCGCTGGCATTCCACAAAGGACACCGACTGTATATCTTACGTTCACAAAACAGATACGTTTTAATGCGCTATTTTTGCAATTTCTTGGAGAATACGTCGACGTAAATCTAACGAGGCGGTGAGCAAAAGCGAGGAAATTACGTTCCGAAATCCTCGGAACGTTTCGGATTTCAATGCGTGCGCCATCCTGCCGATTCTCCTCGCTACGATCATTTAGCCCAGACTGAAATAAAACTATCGTGACTTTGTCTTAAGAATAATAGAACTCCTGCGCTATTTTACGACCCACATCTTTGCTCTCTTTTACGTTCAATGCTAATCAACGCTAGTGGGCTGGCTTTCTTCTTGCGGAAGATTAACTTTAGATATTTTACAAAGTGGATGAATACAATGGCATCTCGACTATGTCGATTATATTTCTGTTTCATATTACACCATTTACGTCTTGCATAGTACTTTTACAAAGTACAACTACAAGTTTAATATACGAAGTTAAATTGATACGCACTGTGATAATGGTTTGCCTTGTGAACTTTGATAACATGGTGAGAGTTAATCCGATGCTGCATACCGACTACTGAATAGCGAATTGAATTTGATTACAGAACTGTTTGTTTGAGATGAGAACGGTAGCGAAACTCTAATACTGATTATGGTGAGTCTGCTGAAAGATACGTAGATAGCACAACTAATACCCAAACATTTTTAATCCTGTCGAGGTATGTATAGAGAAATCGAGTTGATAAGTTAATATAACTGCATTAACTATTAATCTGTTGTAGGTAATTACGGAGATGCAATGAAATTTGGTCCTGACTGCTGCGCTTAAATCGATCTAACCGCGTCGCCGTTAAATTCCATCAGTTTATCGTAGTGGCAAAGCCAAATACAGTTCCGGAAGCGTCTCAAACTTTGTAATCACCTACCCCCGGCTTCCCTAAATAAGGCCAATGAAGATTCCATAGTTGTTAATGAAGATTAAATAGTTGCTGGACGCTTTAATCTTGCAGTGATCGTCCGTATGTTAACATGCTCCATAGTAATTGCGAAATAAGACTTTTTTTCTTCACTCCGTATGTGATATTACCAAAGTGAACGTAAAAGACCATATTCCCAACATCGTAATGAGCAGACGTAACAAAGAGTATCAACGAGTATCAAATCTAGAATATTAGAGTGTCATTCTAGGCAGAGGAAAGTGTCCTCCTCATGTAGTGTTGTGTAAACCATGTAAGTCTACTTCTTATTATCTTTAAGTGAGCTGCGTCCCTTATTTATTTATGCAAACCGCGTACGTGCACGTTACATGTATCTATGTAGTTTAATATCTTGATTTTATTAAAAACGATTGCAAATTAAAACGAATTACATTTGCGGCCGCTCAGTTCTGATGTTTTAATTTAAAAAGTGCCGAGTCAACCGCATAAACCTATTAAGAGATTAGCAAATTGCATTATTACCAACTAAAGTTGCGTGCAAAATTGTGAATTTAATTTAAAATCCTTCATCTTGCTAACCGAATTATGGAAGTTTGCCCTTATATTTCAGAACTTGACGAAACTTAATTATTGAACCCTTCTCTCCAGCTGTACGGCGAAGATTACAGATTATTCTTAAATGGTTGTTTCTTTCCACCACTGGATCGTAATTAGAAAGACAACAAACGCTGTCAGATGAATTAACTAGATCGTAGACAAGTAATGTCATTAAATAAAATTCTACTCAGTTCAATTTGTTTTATTAATGTCTGATATTTGAATAAGTAAAAGTTGTTTATAAGTATGAGAACATAATGTTTTCGATCCAGTAAGTATTTCTTATACATTACGTTTTTGATTGAAAAGCTTCTGTTTAAAAATGTCTCCAACGAACGGTGAAATTGACCTTTTTACGTTTAAGAGAGTGAGCACCAACAAAAGAAAATTAATGAAAAAATACTGTTAGGAAAAAAAGTGAAAGCAATTTACTGAAAAGAACAGCGTTTCCTCTTAAATTAATAACCCCGGGGGCAGAAATAAAATGCAAATTTCCAGCGGCACGACGACTCTTGGGAATCAATTTCGTGATAAACTGTGTCCAATACATGGCACGCGGAGTCGCCTTTTTTGCGCGATCTCCGGCAATCGATTGCTATAAATCAACTTTTTATGGTTATTCCCTCGTATAGAAAATACTATAACTCCACTTTGCTGCTGCTGCTGCGTGCTGCGTGCCTTTGCACACATTTGCAAAATGAATTCCTCTGAATAAGAAAAGTCCACTCAAATCACCAAATATTTCCAATTAACACTGCCTGCTTTAATAAACATGTTCATTAATTTTATAATAGTCCCGATCGATGGAATGAAATTTATTATCTCTCTGTGAAAGCACTAATGCATCCAATCAGTACTATATATTAATTAAAGCGGAAATTTATAAAACTGGACGCATATATTCATACAATTAGGGAGCAATCCCAATGATAAATCACTGTCGATTGCCATCAACTAAATATATAGAAATACAATCCCAATGCAACGACAAAAAATTTTGAAATAGAACGTCATCAGTAAATTTGCTCTTATTGCAAAACTGTTTTGTAACATAAGGAACAATCTGTATCAGTTGCAATAAACTCAAACGTTACTACTCCTTTGCCTGACGATGTTAAAAAAGAATGCGTTCGAAAATTCCTTTCCTGTCACTGCGACGGCAAACCGCAGATATCAGAGGAGCAAGCTGCGTCAATATGTAAAAGATCACTGGGGGAATACGGATAACGGTCTCTCAGAGAATAGATGAATCCGGGTCTCCTTATAAAGGGTTCCAGCGCGGTTACGTCGCAGGCTTTGTAAAAGGGTTAATATGAAAGTGGAGCGGGCACGGGAAGACGCGTTGATCGATCTGATTCCGACAATAATACTGCTGCGTGCAAGGGTTTGTGAAAGCAGGCGAAATATATTTTCGTATACAGCACGTAAACAAAAAGTTAAAATCATTTAAAATCTGATTGAAATCTGAATGAAATAATGACATTTACTACAAGTAGAGACTTAAGTATCATTCAGAATTGACAAAATTAGTGCAAATCGGATCTGCAAACTGGCCGTGCAAATGTTTGACAAATGTATTTTGATGTATCTATTCACAATCAACTTAGTGCAAAACGTCTGTTGATTGTGAATAGATACATCAAAATACATTTGTCAAACATTTGCACTGCCAATCTGCAGTACCGATTTACACTAATTTTCTGCACTAATTCAATTCTGACTGAGCCTTTACATGATTACACTATAACACAAGGGCAACTTCCCTCTGACTAGAATGACACTCTAATCACTCTAATGTTACGCAAATCAGTTTTTCCAGCATCTAAAGGGTTCGCCTTTTAGAAAGTCTGCCGTAGGAGGTATCATGACGTATAAGTCATCGAGAAATCGTTCTAAAGGGTGGATCATGCTTTTCTAATGACTCATACTGGTGATTCCGTGCTTGGCAAGACCGTCTTATTAATTATACTTCCTGGAAGCTTTGGTAGACTGTTTCATGCAGCTACGATGTCTTGCGTTTTTAATTACTGAAAATTAATATAAATATAAGCAACTTTTTCAACTTGATTGGCTTCGCTTTCCTTTTCTATTCGTCCCGAGTCGTGCAGCCGAAGAAGTAAGTAAGCCATTTAGCCTATTCAAAAATAGCCCTCTTTGATGCCCTTAGAATTGAGGAGTGATTTTTCGATGGTCCTCAGCTGCGTGAGGCTTTCTTTGGAACGACATTTTCCTGGCTGTCTCATGAATTTCGTTCTCCGCGGACTCGTATTCATACAAAAGCAAAACATCCATACAAACGGAAACGGATTTCAGTCCGAAACGTGGCAGGCAGAAAGAAACGCAAACACGCGACCTTCGCTTCCGTGCTACAAAATCATAAAACGCGTTGCAATTCTCTGCAGCAAATCGCAAATATTTGTTTTCGACGGTTGTTGATGGGTTTCCTTCGCACACGTTTGTTTCGGCAAATATGCTAGATTCGAAACGATTTCCAAACACATCGTTTTATAAATTGAATAAAAAATTTATCGCAAACACTATTCTTTTTTCTTTATATAAATTTCTCGACTTTATTTCTTTGCCGTGTAAATAAAAAAATCATCTTCGACGGGCTACTACAAAACTAAATCTTGTTCGAAATGTCTACATTGAAAACTTGGCTTTCGTCTGTAGCACATATCGATCAGTGGCATTCAACCAACTTCGCGAACTACGCTTTAAATGATTTCCTTGGCAGTTTTCCACACATGAAGGAAAAGTTTTCAGAGCAAGTCTTGTGCTCTTATAAATGAAATCTTATTCCCTTACGTCTCACATTTCACTTGAGCCGAAGAAAGAGAAACTCGACGAAAGTTTTAATCTAGGTGCGATCGCTGAAAATTATTGCCCACGCCGTTATTTGTCAATGATGAATAAATCCCTTATATTTTTCCTAATTTCATAAAAAAAAAAGTTTTGGAATCCTATCATTTATTGGACGTTTGTTTCATGCGTAACGAGCTCAAAATAAATTCGATATACACGGAAAAAATGTTGTTTATTGAAATTTTTCTTTTCCTGTTGTTTGAAAGTTTGCACGTCAAAATAAATCACCAATCTAACTTTATGTATTCCTCTCTGGCAACGCACAAATTATATCCATTCTTTGACAAAACCCAATAAATAAAATGATAAATTAGATTCCTGTCGCCCTTCCCAGCTCCAGATCTTTCGCCGAGTTCACTCACATTTTTGTTTTGACATATTTCCCGGAACTCCGCCACCGATAAACATGTCATCCGCAGCGCGGCAGTAAAGTCAGACATTATCGACGTATTTCCAAAACGTCTCGGATATTCGGACACTGCGACAAGCAGCTGCCTAATACTAGGACGAGATAAAAAAAAATAACATTAGGGAAGATGGGAACCGAAGCCTTGACCCGCCGCGATTCAAGCGAATGGAGGTCCCCAATAAGATAATCGAATTACTTAGAAAACATAAAACAAATGAAGGGAGAATGAAACGGTTCCGTCTTTTTAGGAAGAACGTGACGATAGTGCCTGTTTCGATACATGACTTTTTATTTTGCGACAGGGTTACAAATAAGTTTCATTCAACTCTCAATAGATTTTATTTTTGCCAGCAAATTTCATATCTAATCTAAAAACACTTGTTAGTCTAAATCCTCTGCTAATTTGTTCAATCATTTGAAAATTCACGCGTAAATCCAAATTTAAAAAAAAAAAAACGGCTCAAAATCTAAATTCGGAAGTGAACAAGTGTAAGAAATTAGCAATTTGTAAATCGGTGAGTTCCTTGCGTAAGTTAAATCATGTAAACAAACGACTAAGCTTTGCCGTCATGAGTCATGCCTGACGTTTGCAATAAAACTGCATTCGGAGAATGCTACATATTGCATCATCAAACAGTTGCCGAGGTGACTCATCAAAGAAACCACATGCAAGCGTAATCAAACATGACTAAGAGCGGACGATTTACGAAAACCACAATGCTCATAGGGCAACAAAGTTATTCAAAGTAATCGAAATTTCCGGTATAAACCATATAAAAGGCGATTGGGTTTCATGATCATCAAAAATTGATAGACGTATGGAGAACAACTGTAGGAATTTAATATAAATATTTTAATGATTTTCAGAATACAGTCGGCGAGATTAAAAAAAAGTGTGCGAGGTTTATTACGAAATTTGTGATGTTATGTATGTTACGTCAAATAAAAATATAGAAAAAACTTCAACTTTCCACAAATTGGGGACTCGTCCGGGATACGGAGCTTAGTGGACACAGTGGAAAGTGTTCAAAGACGAAGACAGGATCAGAAGCTAAGTTGACGTAGTGTAAAAAGTGTAAAAACGACGAAGACACGATCAGACCAACTATTGAAGTAAAGTACAACGACGAAGACGCAATAAGACGACATTTTCAATATTTCTATGGCTGATCAAGCAGATGTGGAAACGATGAAAGTAAGAGAATTAAGACGACGGTTAGAGATGCTAGGCTTGTCTGTTACGGGATGTAAGCCAGTACTTCAACGGAGGCCTCAGAAAGTACAAACTACAACAGCAGGTACCAATGATAAGGATAGATGTAGTGAAAAGAACGATGTCGGTGGTAATCAGAATGACGGCAATGAAAATGAAAACAATGATGACGTAAAAGAAGATACTATTAAGAAAGACGAAATTAACGACGACGACGAAGAAGACGAAAGTGATGACGCTGAAGAAGATGAAAGTGATGACGAAGAGAAGGCTGAAATGAGCAAACTTAAGGGAAGAAAAGCAGACAAAAATGTCAGTAAACATTTTCAATAAATCTAAGCGTATTATACAACCTGTATTGAATTTCAAAGACGTTGAGGACGCGTTAGAAACATTTAGTGGTGACGGTGATGAAAACGTTTTGAAGTAGATTGCGTGGAGGAAGTTGCAGAATTGTGCGAATTGTCCGATGTGCAGAAAGTTATGTATGACAGAAGGCATCTACGCGGTTCGGCTAAGCTTTTTGTTAATTTTGAAAGCTCAGTTAAAACTTGGGGTAAGATGAAGAAAGCGTTGGTAAAGGAATTTGGAAAGACGATTAGCAGTAAAGAAGTCCATCGACGATTGGCCACTACAAAGAACAAGAGGGACGAAACGTACTAAGCTTATGTATTGTAAAACGCCGAACTGTCACCTTGTTTGTTGACTTTTACGGACAACTAAATAACCAATAAAACTGTCCAAACAAAAAAAACAAATTAAACTTATTGCCAAATTAAATAACTGGACCGAAACTGAACCGAAGTTTAGTTTACTGAGAATTCCCAAGAAAGGTCACCCAAATTTTTATTACTTCAATTAGACATGCACTACCCTTATCCGTCTAAACTCGGCTACAGCTACCTGATTCTACCGCCGGCGCTAAGGGACTACCTACTGACCTATTTATTGTTTACGGTTGGACGACCCTTCGGAATCCCTAATAAACTGATAATAATTATAAATATATCGCGTAATCGTCAGTGCAATCCCTGGACTTACATTGTGGTAACTCAGTTCTTTTGGGGCGTCGGTGAATAAATGTGAGAGATGAAAGGAACTAAATACGTTTAAATAAAAAATGGGGAAGTTAGATTTAATTAATTATTTGTTGAAAAAAAAAGGGTAAAAACTCCTTGTACCAGCCACTGCGGGATCTGATATAGTGAAACCCTTGCGTTTTAGACCAATACAGGAAGTACGGTAGAACTCGCTTAACAGATTTCACTTTTGAATATCGGAGCAACCTAACTGCCTTCAAGCTGGTAGCTTGGTGCACACGCAAATAGTTGTTGGAGAACTCTGCTCCTCAATTAAATTAACAACTTAGATTAGTCTTGGTACTAGTGCTTGCCACTTCAGATCGTATTCGAGTTCTGCTCAATCAACCAACGCACAGTGACACAATGGGTCTACAGTGTCTACGGAAGCAATTAATTAATTATTCAGACGTTCTGGGGAAGTATGTGATACAAAATGCCGCCCTCGGCGATCAATTTGCAAGGTAGCAATCGCTAGTTTTTCAGGGGCTCCTTTCCGAGGTGATGGAAAACCCTATTGCTAGCTAAACTAATTAATTGATGTCGAATGGGTAGGATTTTTTCTCACTACGTCCAATCGCCTTTAGAGGATGGCCTTTATTCAAATCCCTCTACGTTGTTTTTTCGTCGATGGGGGCGTTGCGATCGAGAAACGCACCGTAAGAGATAAACCGGTCATGTCGCATATCAAATGAAAGCTCTTGACTGGACGAACTCGAATATCGTAGAGACGCCATCTGGGAATGAAAGGTGGTGGCGCTGCGATCGAAAATCGCCCCGTAAGAGGTAAGCCCGTCGAGTCGCATATCAAATGAAAGGTCTCGACAACTAATTAATTTATTGGCGCAATGGATCCAAATGACTGTTTTCGGCACTCTGCTAGTTATTCTGTACGGTGCAAAATCTATCAACGACCTGAGTAAGAGACTGCAACAATATGAAAAAATGAAAGGCAATTTTCACAATAATGCTTTGAATAAAATTGACTGTAGTCAGAAATTAATCTGATCTAGTATTTTCGAATACATATTTGAATTCACTTTTAAAAATTGAACACATATAGAAGATTTTTATTTCTCTTACGCGAAGTTGTCTGATTTTTCTGGCAACTTCGACTTAATAACAGAATTGTATTCTTAACGAAACATTTAACTTAACAGTTTTCAGTCGGACATTTATTCGTACTTCAGATAGGAAAATTGCGTTCCCGTTGTTTTAATGACTCCGTTTACCGGCTTCATTACCGGTTCAAGTTTCAAGCAAACAGCCACTAACGCGGTAATGGCTATTTCGCTGTTATTGACAAACAATTGCTGAAAGCTGCACGGTGCAGAAGTTACATTTCGTTTACATTACATGTTTCGTTGCAACAGCGGTCGGCAACTGACTATACTCGAGCGTATTCCTTTTTGCCTATGATGCTCGTATTACAATAAGTTAATTGGACAATTTACAGTATTTCTGACGTATTGTTTAACAATTCTGATTCGTCCTGTCTATGGGGTATTACTTACTAGCAAAGGTACAGATGAAGTAGTTAACAAACTAAAAGGGACCAACGAGCTTTTACATCTACGGCTTACATTACTACAAATTAGTAATAATTAGTTTTATAAATTAGTCCATAATTTTGAATAGGAAAGTTTGTGCAAATTCCCAATTTCTACAACGCAATTGAACTAATAATTATTATACTGAATGCAAACTCTAATTAACAAGTTAGAATTGCCGAATACTTCTAGTCTCCCGTACCTTCAATTTATCTCAACTTGTACGTCGTTTGATGTGGAAATAATAAAATTTCTGACAGCCAGCGCCTCTTACGGTGCTAATTGTAGACTTAAACCGCGTTAATTGATCTTACAGTCATTACATTAAATGCGCTTGATGAGTTCGATAATTGGTAGGTCCGCATGTTGCGCGGTCTTTGAGCGAGGGTCACGCGAGTAAGCGGGCCCCATTGTGGCCACGTTTCCGTCACGTTAAGTACCCGTTTAACGGGGGGGGGGGGGGGGCTTGTCTGAAGTTAATTTCGGAAATTTTCAGCAAACGTAATGCACTTTCAACTACCAATGAAAATAATAACTAGTTTAACCTAACAATAAGCAGATTTGAGAAAAATAGAATTATTTTAGAATTCATCTTATTTACTTTATACGTAGGTCTGTTAATGTCATCAAATCAACAAACCTTTTGAAGAATTTGTTGCGAAAGCAATTCTCTGCTTCCCTTTTCTCCGTTTTACTGCTTTCGCACAGACAATCATAACAGACGACGAAATCGAGTTATGCCTTCATACATTACCGCAAAGAAAACAATATCGCAGGCAACTTGTCACGAATACCTAAGCTTACGTTCGTATTTTTTCCTTCCTCGTATCCTTGTTACTTTGTAATACATAATTCAGCTCGGTTTCGCGGTTTATTTTATTGCCCATAGAAGTAACGTTTCAATATTATTTCAGATAAACTGGCCACCTTTCGGGGCGCCTGCCTTAAAACAAACCTTTTACCCGAAACGTTGTAAGCACGTCGTAAAGCTGCGCCCCTAAAAACCGAGCAGGGATCATTCATTGAGTTTATTTGACGTCGTTACAGTTCGCGTGCTAAATTTTAAATGAACTCTGCGGATTCAGAATGAATTATTTGTCCTAAAATAGACCAGAGAACTGTATGATTCTATTAATATTTACGTGAAAATTGTAAAAGGTTGAGAAAAACTTACTATAGGTCATAGTGCCTTCCGTAAGCCGATTAGAACAAACTTAGGTCGAGATTTATGTATATCGCCGCGAAACGTTTAAAAAAAACTACACGGAGAATAAATCGTTGTTTTTGTTTGATACAGGGATCCAAATGGCGCCGATCCAAATGCGTCGGCGGCCGAAGCCAAGAGCACGCAAAAAGGGCCCGACGAAATCAGCACACCCTACTGGGACACGTACGATACCATTAACCAATTATATTTAGAACTAGGTAAGAACAAGTTTCCATCTCGTATTTTAATCTTCAGCTTCGTCTCTTAATTTACTAAACTAATTTATTCCTCTTAGGCCCCCAAAACCACTTTACTTTCCCTAAAGAGATGAATGAATGTATCTTATGTGTGGATGGCTTTCAAAATTGTTAATTTAATTAAGGAACGCGTAAATTCCGAGTAACACGCTTTCAGTTCCGCATGAGTCATATGTCAAGGCATAATTTTATAATCCCCGGGAAAAAGTCCCCCTTTAAATAATCGATGAGCTGATCATTAGATTATTGGCGTGATAGCTAGTCAGAAGTCTTGTTTTATTGTGTAAGTGACCAAGCCATGTAAGTTGTAAACCCTTAAATGTATGTAAATAAATTTTTCGTTATAGTGAGCTACGACCCTTATATCAGTCAGATATATTATTTCCGTAACAGTATGAAAGTCAGCAATAAAGGAAACTAAAATACATATTTAATAGTTGTATACAATTGGCCTTAACTTTCAATGATTCCTTTTTACTTTATTTAATACAACACAAACTTCTAATATTTATGCTTTATTTTAAATACGTAAAACTGTCATTTTTTTAAAATCTGGCTGCAAATCGAAACACGTGAAATTAAGCTCCGGCTTCTAATTTGAATAACAAATACGTTCAGCGAACGCAAAACGAAATGGCTACAAAAATTTCTCTGTGGAATGTTTGTGCAAGCTGTTAACGAATTGCGAAAGCCTCAACGTAAACATCGACTCCTGGAAAAATCTGCCTTTTGAAAATTAAGTTTTATTTTATTAACAAGTCCCCCACACAGCCACGCGAATAAGATAAACTGCTTGGCATTAGTTCGACGGTGGTGGAGAGTCCTCCCTTGTGGATTCGCTTGTAGCAGGGTTGAATTTTAATTGAATAAGCCACCGTTACAAGGCGACGCCATCATCATTAATCATAGCGCACTAGATGCGGAAAGCGATATTAAAAATGCTTGGCCTCATCCTCGTCTAATAGTATTCGTATAATTTCCGCACGATATACGTTTTGCGGTGGAAAGTAATTTTTAATGGTCGGCACGAGACCGACGCTTTGCACTAATTGTTTCCAAATTAATTAGTGCTCCGCTTCCTTTCTCAATCTGCATTAATTCGAGTCTAATAGAATAGAATACGTTCGCAAATCTTAACCAGTTCGCAAGGATTTGTTACGTTAAATTATCATCAGCTTATTGTTTTATTTGTTCAGACATATTACAAGAGGCGTAACTTCAGTCACAGTATTTTCATAACTAAAAAGGTTCGCAGAGAAAATGGAGAAAATAACAGAGTACTCCGAGAGGAGAGTAAAAGAAGAAAACTCTGGCAAGCAGAATCAGTATAATCATATTAAATTAATTTGATAGATTTACATCTAGAAATATATTGGGGAAAAGAGTGACTCTTTTGTAGAGGTTAACAAAACTGCGAACCAAAGGCAAAAGAAACCATGAAACAACATAGCATGAAGTTGGCAAAAAGAACACAGAGAGAAACAGGTCTAAAAGAAAGTGAAGGTCGAATTCAGCAGGTACTAAATTTTTGACAAACCCTAAATTGAATGATTTACCTTTTTCTTGGGTTTACCTTTATGATCGATAGTATTTTGCTTTTTTTCACAGTGCTACGTACCTGGTTACAAATTTGTTGAGCGAACATATTACGTTACGTTCCCAACTGCCGGCTATCTCGGTGGGATAGGTCGGGATCTCATACGTAACCCCAAAAGAGGACAGAATTTAAAGATAAATAAAAGTCACCAGTATTACACACTTTTGTCTTTATTACAATCTTGCAGACAATACAAAATCCACGCAAGTCTAATTAAAAGTGCGATAGATAACACCAAGTTAGGCACGAAGCACGGATCCGCTTTTCGTTCACAAACGAAAGAAAAATGAGCAACAAATTTAAATTAAATTAACTCCACAGTGTCGACATATAATAATAATAATAGTCTTTATTGTGTTATTCTGCATTACAAAAGAGAAACTAAAAATTAAAAAGAGAAAAGTAAACACAATCGCAAGGCGAGATTCAGTTGTAGTAGTACTACTTCTGTTCTTACATCTAGCCTTGATATTAAAAGAGAAATATATGCATCAGATGCCTAATATAAACTTACAAAAAAGAAAATAAATGAAAATAAACAAACTACTAATTATAACTAATAATAATAATAATAATCATAATCATCATAATCACTCTGTGATGTGCATGCTGCATGTTATTTAAGTAATTATGAATTATATATTAAGAGAAAAAAAAAACAAAACAAAACAATTAAATTTGATTTAGAAAAAGTTCCTGACACATTGCTATTTTAAAATTTTTCAAACTGATATCCTTGTATTGCAATAACATAAAATTATAAAATAAATACATTTGGAATGTAAAAGACCTCCGAATAAGGCGCAGCTATGCTTTGGTGGTGAAATACGACCACGGTATCTAGTATTGATGTTATGTATATCACTTCTAAATCTTATTTTATTATATAAATATGGAGGTGTTTTAGTTATTACAATTTTATAGAAGCAACAGGAACTGTATAATTTTCTACGATTCTCCATATTTAACCATCCTAATTCATTTAACTTGTAAGATACGTGGTCATACTTCCGAATTCCATAGATGTAACGCATACAACAGTTCTGAACTTTTTGGATGCGATATGTAGTATTTTGATCAATTGATGAATGATAAAGAGGTACTCAGTAAGAGAACTGCGAAAGTACGAAAGATTCACAGAGCATTTTTTTTATGTGAATATTAAAAACAGATTTAAACGGATATAATTTTTTCAAAGCATTATAAGCACACAATATGTATTTGGAAATCTGTTCACGGTAACGGAAAGTGTTATCTAAAGTAACCCCCAAACTTTTCACTTTGTCAACTATAGGCACATCAACATTATTAATACGTATTTTTAGGGAATGTTGTAAGTCACCGCATATCTTTTTCTTGCCGAATAAAATAATTTTTGATTTATCAGGATTTAGAACAAGTGAGGAATGTGAGGAAGTGATGAATTGAGACATTGTAAATATGAGCTAAATCAGCATTAATTTGCTCTTCAGCCCGCCGCCATTCATTTGGTTTAAATGAATGATATAATTGTGTGTCATCAGCATATGTGTGCGTACTACAAAATTTAACATTTTTTAGGATACTCGAGGTATATAATGTAAATAATATGGGACCAAGAATAGATCCTTGCGGTACCCCATGAATAACTGTTATTGGCTGCGAATATGCATCATTAATATGTACAGTTTGCAAACGATTGGTTAAATAATTCTCAAAAAGTGATACAGCACAAGGACTCAGCCCAATATATCGTAATACCTTACACAACACATTATGATTAACCATATCAAATGCTTTGCTGTAATCCAATAATGCCAAAATCGTTATATTTCCATTGTCAGTGGCTGACAAAATGTCATCTGTCACTTTTAACAAAGCGGTAGTGCAGCTATAATTAGGCCTAAAACCAGACTGTGTCTCGGGAAGTAAATTATACATGTTGATATATTTCATAAGCTGGCTTCCAATTACTTTTTCAAACACTTTTGACAAAACGGGAAGTATGCTTATGGGTCGCAAGTCCTTAAATTGCAAAGGTTCTTTAATTTTAGGAATAGGTTTTACTAAAGCATGTTTCCACACGGAAGGTAGCATATTTTCCTGTATAGAAACATTTATTATATGTGTTATGTATGGAATCACAAAAGGGCAACAGATTTTTATCATTGATATTGTAATGTTGTCATTACCCGCAGCGTTAGATTTAATATGTTTTATTATTTCCCAAATTTCGTGCTCCTCCACATAACTAAATTTAAAATTATTATTAAAAATAGGGGAATCATAAGCAGTAGATAAAGATGCGTTAGAATTAGACATTCCAGCTGATGACACACTATCAATCAAATAATCATTATATTTTCCAGGATCAGAAATGCACTGAGGAATGTCAAAATTTTTGCGTTTCGAGAACTCAAGATGATCTAGATGTTTCCAAAACGCATTACCACCACGAGATCGAAAAATAAAATCAAAGTAGGCTTTTTTTTCTAATTTGAAGGTACGCGTTGTCAGATTTCTAAGGGACTTATAATATTCCCAGTGAACACGTAGACTAGTCTTTCTGTATTTATCTTTTGCTTTGTCTCTTAAAGACATAAGTAGTTTTAAGTTATCAGTTAACCAAGGAATGTGGGGTTTCGTAAACCTTCTCGTTACTACCGGAGCATGCAGATCAAACAAATTAGTAATGCTATCATTGAAAAATTTAATTTTATCATCAATACTCGCCAATCTAAAAATATAGTGAAATGGTATTTTTTTTAAATCAGTTTGAAATAAGTCTAAATCAAAGTCCTTGAATGATCTATATGTACGAAATAATGGAGAGGATTTAGTTTTTATATTTGGAATAGAACAATACACTAAATCATGGTCAGATAAATTACAAGAAACAACAGCCCCTTCAGTGCAGGATTCATCTGTAGTTATTATTAAGTCAATAAGTGTAGCTGTAGCCTGTGTCAATCTAGTTGGTTCAGAAATAAGTTGTCTTGCACCAATAGAATCTAACAGTTGCATTAAATTTTGTGTAAGTGAATTATTAGGTTTGAAAAAATCCGTATTAAAATCCCCACAACAATAGATTTTATCAGAAATCATTAAATACGATCCAATAGAGTTTTCAAATTCATTAAGAAAAATTCTGTAATCAAACTGAGGCTCCCTGTATACGACCCCGACAATAAGTTTATTAAACATTTGCACTTGAATCCAAATCTGCTCGATTGCATTACTGCATGGTAGCAAAGAGAATCGTATGGAATCACGGATAAACATAGCAACACCTCCCCCCCGACTCGGACGGTCTTTTCGAATTAATTTATAACCCTCTATAGTTACGTCAGCATCAGAAATCTTAGAATTTAGCTAGGTTTCGGATATGGTTAAAATATCCATATTCCATTGTGCAAGTAATAGTTTTAAATCAAACAACTTTGGAAGCAAGGATCTAATATTAATGTGTCCTAACTTAATCATGAGTTTCAAGAGAAATAAAATAAATAAGTGTGATAAATCGAAAAAAAATTAAAGTCAAAGTGTAACAGCAGCATGCCTATCACAAACTTAAAAACACTCAAATGTGAAAATGTTAGAAAATCCGATTGCGCAACCCGACAAATAGAACTATCAATACGTGTGCCATTACTACGACAAATTAAATTTTACAGAAAATTCTTTATAATCGTTAAGTGAATAGATTTTATGAATTTTATTTTTAATTTTTACCGAAATGTTACCATTACTGGTGAATACAGTTTTATTTTCGAACTTATCAGATATTTTTTTCAAAATGGAAACTCTACTTTTGGTCAAATCCTCCCGCACTACAATTTTTGTTCCTTTTAACTTCCTTTTCGCATAAAAAATTTTATTTCTTACTGTACGCCGGCAGAATTTTACAATGATGGGTCGATGGGAGCCTTCTTTTGCAGCCAGCCGATGACAACAATCTATATCTATTTCAGATATAGGAATGTCCAATTTTTTCTTACAAATCTCCATAACAATTTCCTCAGTATTCTCCTGAGCGGCTTCCGGGACACCAAAAATCCGTATGTTATTTTTTCTGCTGTACTGCTCCTGTAACTCGATTGCGTTTTCAACGGTGCTAACCCTGTCTTGTAGTTCGGCGAGATGAGGTTGATAAAATTCCATCTTTTTTTCAATGAATTGGTCCAGTTTCTCAATTAAAGCCGTAAACAACTTATCGATAAAAGACGGGTTTACGATAACTTTTTCAACAATTTTCTGTACCAATGCTTCATCGGCACTGATGGACCTTGTAATACGTTCGGCATTCACGGACATCGTTTAAAAAATTTTCACTTAAACAATTAAACGACAATAACTATCGTATGCATATGACACGCACATCTAGCTTAAGCGACTGCACATCACAGAGTCTTGATTTAATTCGACGCCAAGGATATGATCAAATAGCGTCTAGTAGCTACGTCACCCCGCGATTCCAGAGAACCAGCTCCCTCTTCCGGCTATTTTGCCAAGCAGCAGGGTTATCGGTCGCTAAATCGGCTCACCTAAGATGGACGTAACAAAAGCCAACGAAATGTACGAGGCAGAGTCAAATGAAAACCTTAAAAGTGTCCTTTCCAAAAATGCACCGAACGGAACCTTGTCTTACAAATTTGTAGATTTGTATTTTTGAGATGTAGAATGCCTTGACTTATCGTAGGAACGCTTGAAAGTGTTGACAGTTTAAAAAAAGCAACTCCACTTGAGCACTGCACTAGAGAGAAACGGCGTTCTCTTATGCGTTTCTTGCACAGTAAAGGAGTGAAACCTATTGATATTTATCGTAGAATGAAGCTGCAATATGGAAATTCATGCTTGTCACTCCAGCAAATGTATGAATGGAGCAACAAATTCAAAAACGGGGTGATTTCCGAAGCTGATTCTAACCGACCTGGTCAAGCAAATCGTGTTTTGACCCCTGAGTCGATTTCGGCATTTGAAGCCTTAGTGAAACATAATCGTCGGATTATCCTTGATGAAATCTGTTCTGCTCTGTTCACCACATTATGCATGACATACTCCAGTACCATAAAGTGTCAGCAAGGTGGGTGCCGGAGCAATTGACTCCAAACTGAAACAACGAGGTGTTGACGCTTGTGAAGAACTTCCGTGTCGGTATGAAGCAGAAGGAGATGCCTTTCTGACAAGAGGTGTGACTAGGGATGAGTCCTTGGTGCACTATCATCAACCTGAAACCAAGAGAGCAAGCATCACACATTTTGGTCAAAACCCAAAAAATTTCGCACACGGCTCTCGGCAGGAAAGGTTATGCTGACCTTTTTTTTTGGGATGCAAAAGGGGTAATTTTGGAGGACTACTCGTACATGCCTAATGAAGTTACTGTTACTAGTTACTACTACTACATACTCAGAACTCTTGAAGAACCGCCTTAAGCCTTCCGTCAGAACCAAAAGGCGACGATCTCTGACCATCCAAGATTTTAAGTTTGAGTATCTACCACATCCTCATTATTCCCCAGACCTCGCCCCACACGATTACCATGTCTTTGGTCCACTTAAAGAGGCATTAGATGGGAAGAAATTTCAGAGTAATGATGAAGTGGTTCAGGCGGTGCACGAGTGGCTGTGCACACGACCAAAGGAATTTTTTTCTTCGGGCATTTAAGCACTTCCAAAACGGTGGAGGAGGTGCATAGAACGTAATGGGGACTACGTCGAAAAGTGACATACTTTTTTTGACATTGCTTTAATAAATTTTGTTTAGCAACGTTTTTTCTCCCTCGTATAGTACAGCCAGGTAATCCCAAATCAAGGCTACAAATCCCGGAGCGAACCTGCGTTTGAAAGCTTCCGGTAAAACATCCGGAACAAAAGGCCTAGATAAATCATCGAAAAAATACGTGTTACGACCTGAACTGCGCACAAAGATGCTTATATCACTTCTGTCTAATTGTCTGCAGAAATCAGGCTTCGAAAGGCCTGGAAGAAAACCTGTTGTTACTTATAGCACACTTATCAAAAGTCGGAGTAAATTCTTGAAGAATATGTACCAGTCAACTACAAGACAAGTATCATATGTTCATAATCCGGATAGCATGCTGGGCTACCTACTCATTCGTTCTCTCTACATACGCCTAGATTCGTTTCTCTTATATGTAACAATTAAGTCAATTTTATGAAAGAACAAAAATGAATACACTTATAATAATTCAGTTAAATTATTAAAGAGCATAATTTAGACAAATGTAAAATTTAAATGTAAAGATTACGTTATCGTACGACACAATGCAAAACGAATTCAAAATAACCTTACAACGAGAAGGAAAGGCATTTTGTAAATGAAATAAAGCAATTGTTAGTTACTACTAGTAGTATGATGGTGTATGCATTAAACACAACAAAACGAAAATAATAGCGTGTATCAACGCCGTTTGTTGTTTTAAATACTTAATATTAAAATGTAACAAGATAAAATATTAAAAAAAGAAAGGTTAGATCCGACCTTCGAGTGTCCAAAGGGGCAAATGTCAAAGTATCATCCGTCGAGGTTAGATCTAACAGGAGCGCAGCGTCATTCCAAATAACAGTTTGGCTTCAGCCCAACGAGACAGAAATATGAGAGAGAAATGCACCCAGTTGTCACTGTAAGGTGGTGTCCTCTAGCGGCGGATTGATGAGCATTCAAGTGACCAACATCAAGATGGCGGGCCAAAATCGGCTTACGACACCACGTCCACAGCGGTGACTCTGAGGGGAATCGTCAGGTCGCCTTCGGTCACCAAAACTCAGATAAAGCGTCCGGAACGAGAAGGGGTGGACAAACACAGAATAAAAATAATAAAACCTAGATAGAAGGAAACACGGATTACGCATCGATCGACGCACAATGTGACTCTAAAACATACCCGCCGTAAATTCAACAGGCAAGCTCGCAGAAGCCTAAAAGAACTAACAACCGGACAATAAGTCAGTTTACCTTTTCACTCCAAAACAAACTCCGTTTAATTACAAAAGCGAGAATAATTCGCAATGCGGTCTGTATGCAAAACGAGCGGTCACAAGACTGGCGGACTTTCCAATCGGGTCGGCGTGCGACGTGAACGGTTCACGGGTGAGGGAAAAGTCCATTAGCCAATGAGAAGCCTTTAATATATTCTCGAAAACTAGAAATTATTTGCAACGAATTTTCTCACGTAAAGCTAGGTACACAGTGGCCGCACCTATATTTTTCCCAGCTTTACAAGATACGGAGCCCAGACAGAAAAGTGGTCTATCATTGATGAGATTAAGGCTGAGCCGCATGACATAAACATTTCATTTGTTACACAATGAACACACAAATTTTTGTATTTTCAAAGGTTTTAAAGGAATGAAGAGAATTTGGCGTAGAGTTAACAAGCAGATCTATCGAAAGCTAAGCATGCTCAAGTTGCAACGGGCGAGAACGGCGGCGGTAAATCATATTAATTAAAAGTGATGCTAAAATATCGTTCGTCAGGATTAATGAATCTGCAAAATTGTTCTCAAATATTCCGGTCCTCGATCTTCTACGGTAATATCGGAAGGATTTATGTACTTATTGCGTCTAACGGCTATTTATTTACGAGCCGGCGGCTACGTGATCCACATCTCACACCGACGCAACCAATTTCTTCCTTCTGCACACGTGCAACCGAAGTGTAAGGTAGGTACTAAGGACGTGTTAATTTGGAAGAAATATTGTTTGGAATACAAAATAATTAAAGATGCATTTATGCGTGCGATGGTTTTATTCGAGTCCTGGGTGGAACGTAGTAGCGCCGGTGATAAATGAGCTTTCGCCGACTGTGTTGTTGAAGCCTGCAGGAATTGCAAAAAGTGCTTATTTGTAGCTCCCACTTGTTTTATTCAAATAACCTTTGACGACTTTGATGGATTAAACGCCTGGATTATTTAAGTCTTCTAACCCACTACTGCCACTACACATAAAAAAAACAGAAGGCGTCTTTGCTTTCAACACTATGGTTTCTTTTGTATCGTCAATCTTGAATTTATTTACTACGAAATTAATACTGAAAACCCATGATTTAATGGTAAATAAATATTTGTGGAACACGTCGTTTTAATTTCATGGTGCCGCAAACCAGAAGCAGCACATATTTTAAAGACTAATTTATTACGTAAACCGCAAGCGAGTGTAGTAGTGTTTGTTTCAATTTATTTCAAGTCTCCCGCTTAATGTTTGTTTTAGTGTTCCCGCTTTGCGAGGGATCTAAAAATCCTCTTGCCAAGTTCCTTTGCGCTGGCTGGAGTGCAATGGAACGTGCGGTTTAAAAGCGGCGCTAGGATCTCGGGCAAAAATGTTAATTATAGCAATGACCGAGGATGCGACTCTTTAATTACGAAATGGCCGAATGGCACATATTTCGTTTTCATAAAATTTCCCAGCAGCTGACACTACTACATGTACACGTACAGTAAAGTTGACCAAGCTCGTCAGCGTTGCAAACTTTTACGAGCAGGTACGAACGGTGTTAAATTTAAAAATCAATTTTGCATCGTCGAATTATATAGCTATCGGTTTTCGATTGAATTGTACTTTACACTTTAGTACTTTACATTAAGTTACGTGACTTACTTAAGATAAATTTATCTAACATAAAGTCTACGACGAAAATATATTAAAGCTTTTATCATATTAACTGAATTCGATTTCTCATCTGTTGCAAATTCAAGCGCAACTGATCAGGAACTATAGTTTGGGAATAAATATTTGTAATGAAAATAACACAAGCATGTATGTAAACTATTGTGATATTTCAGGAAACAGGGCGGAAATAAAGAATCATTACAGGGGACACAAAATGTCTCTGTGGCTGAACCTCATCCCGCAGCTTCACCGTCCCGGTGAAGGGGACGACATTTCCATGAGGCACCATCATTTTCAGGAAGAGGGACCTCAATATTACGATGGTGAGTATCTGGTTGGGTGTTATTACACACATAAAGAAGAGGTTTTTTTTTTCTGGGGGGGAAAGAGTAATGGAGCAATATTCGGGAGAAAGATTACCTGTCGGCTTTAACATACCGCGTTAAAATTCGCGCAGTATTTTAAATCGAAATAAGTCGTAAGTATTTTATCAGGTTTTCAAATTGAAACGTCAATTCTTCGAAGAGTACCGAGAGCACAGTCGTAAATTTCTTACGTACTTTTTATTTTGCCAATCATATAAAATTTAAATCTAATCAGGCAGGCACCAAATTGCTTTAAAAGAAGCAATAGAATTAATAACCAAAGTGTACGAAAGAGGCTGTTAGAGACGGGTGGTTAAAAAATGTTAAAAGAAAGAGGATGAATTATCCTTTACTTTCAGATTTATCAATTTTTCAAGGCCTCGTCGAGACACAGTGCTCCTCCAGATGTCACGATGTCACAAATTAGAAAAGAGAAACATTCACGCCAATTTAAATGCCCTTTCGTATGCTATCGAGTGCTTCCGGATAACCAACGCCATTTGTTGCTCGTTTCCTCCGTATTTCGCCTACGCCAATTTAAAGGGACAACTGGTTCGAGGTCATTGAAACTACTCGGTGTTATGTACGTGTATACATATCAGAAGCCCATGAATGAACGTTGTATATAAAAACAATAGGTTGTTATGAGGAGTCAGTTACATAAACAATTTGTATCATTTTTGAATTAAAAATAAATCTTTCTAAAATAAGCAACTCTGCCCCTTTCATCAACACAACACTCGGCAAAGATCGAACGTGCCGACACGGAGTGTCTTCTCCTGAATAACTTAACCTACTCTTTGCCCAAACTGTATGTCTTAATTCAGTTTACAAAAAAAATAATAATCAACAATTTTCACTTCTTCTCCTCACTCTTTCACCAAAATTTTCATCAAACTACGAAAGACCCAAGCGGCAACTTCTTTGTTTGAATTGGCTTCCGGTTAGACTTCTACTACCGACGTTTCGCTCTCCATTGCAGAAGAATTTCCTCAGGGCTGCTACTGCTGCTGCTTCTCGTTAATCGTTGAGACTGACAGTTTCGCGGTTCCAACCGCAAGCCCATTCAAACATGGACGACGCGACGGTGGCAAAAGACTTCAATTTAAATTTGTTTGTACGTTTCTGGTTTGAGTTTTTGAATTAGCCAGATCTTGCTCTCAATGCCTTCTTTATATGAAATGAGATTTTAGCCCTTTCCCCCTTCCCACTACATATATTTTTCGGGATTGTCAAAATTTTTGTGCGTTCTTCCTTTTATACGAGTTTTAGTCGCAAGTAAAATAAAAAGTATATTAAATTAAACAATTACACATCAATTAAGGAATTTGACATAAAGCAAAATCCTAAACATTGTTAAAACAATAGCTCAAAGTCTTGTAACAATTAAGCAATTTTAGGAAAGAACAAAAATGAATACTTATAAAATAATTCAGTTAAATTATTAAAGAGCATAATTTAGACAAACGTGAAATTTAAATGCAAATTGAAGATTACGATATCACACGACACAATGCAAAATAAACTCAAAATAACCTTATAACGAAAAGAAACAGCATTTTGTAATTCAAACGAAGCAGTCTTTAATTTCTAATAACATAACTAATTGGCAATTGAATTAATGTTTTCTCACCCAAACCATGGTACTAGATACAGAGAGACGGGCGGATTTTCGGAGTTTGATCACACTATGACACTCGGTGACTACCGGTTTCGGGCTACTTGTACAGGGTTCTTCAATAAGTGCGTCTAAACTTTAAATTTAAATAAAAAAAATTATGTGCAAAATAGATATAATATTTACTTCATAATGAAGTAATCAATGGCGATATGCATGGAAGAGAATGTCATTTAAATGTCCACCATGGCTTCGTTTTAAAGATTGCATTCGAATGGACCAATCATTGATGGCATTTTCGCACAAAGCAGGTTGAATGTCACCAATTACGCTTGAAGCTGTTGAATAGTGCGTCGATTATCGCTACAGACAGCAGACTTCACATAACTTGAAAGAAAAAGTCTTATTGAAGGAAAAATTCGATGGTTTCATTAACTCGCGCAATGGTGACATCAACTGGCTGCAAAGAACATGTAATTGATAGCTCTAGACTTCTTTGGACTTCAACAACTTAATAATAATAATTAATAAATAAATAATTAATCCGTTCGAATACAATCTCTAAAACGAAGCCGTGGTGGACATTAATTTAAATGAAATTGTTTTCCAACCATATTGCCATCAATGGTACTTCATTATGAAATAAACATTATATCTGTAACACGCCGACGTGTCACCTTATTTGTTGACTTTTACGGCCAACTAAATAACAAATAAAAATGCCCAAACATCACCCAATAAAATTTATTGCCAATTTAAATAACTGGACCGAACGGAACCGGCAGTTTACCTGGATTCCCAAAAACGGTCACCCCAAAATTTTATTACTGCAGTTGAACATGCATTCCCTATCTGTCTACGGCTACAAGTCTGCTACTTACGATTTATGGCCGGCGCTAGGACTATTCTGTCAACCTACTTCTTTGTTACGGTTGGACGACCCTTGCGGGGAATCCGCAATAAAATAATAATACTTCTAATACGGCTCGTAATTGCTGCAAATCTGGACTTATGTTGTTGTAACTCAGTTCTTTTTGGTGCGATACTTGAGAGTTCAAAGGAACTAATTACGTTGAATAAAAAAGGCGGAATTTAGATTTAATCCTGATGGGTGGTTATGGCCCTTTCAGTCTCTCGGAAAATCGCTTCTAATTAACCTGCAAATCCTTCGGCAAAGACCACAGCTTGGTTCACACACATACAACAGGGTGTGAGAGAAACTTTGTTAAGAACAAACAACAAATTTTACTAGGTGAATGCCACTAGTGGAGTTTAAATACTCGATTCAAATGTACAATAAAATGTTTTGGCCAAAGTTATCTAAATGCAATAGGAATACTGAACTTTATGGACTCTTTATCTCTTGGTTAATGCAAATTAAATTATCATTAATCAATTTATACCACCAAATGTGTGACGAAGAATACAATAAATGCAAATTACCTGTCCGCGTATCCGCGAATTGCGCACACACGCACATACTCTTGTTTAGACACTCGCGACGCGGCTCGTACGTATTCGTGGTTTTGTTTAATTGTCCTTTCTCTTAACACACTGTATTTTAACCGTACCAAAATAAATGATTTATCTAGGAAATGAGTAAATGACTGCAAATGGTAAAGCAAACCGCTAAGTTAAAATTAAAAATAAACTCGACCGTTCGTGCCAGAAATCGAATTCTGTCCGTCGACGTCGTTTTCGTGCTTCTGTCTTTCCAAGTAGAAATTAACCCAACCCCCCCGGACTTCGCAAGCTAAATTTTGAACAACCTCCGACCAATGATAATCGCTGTTTCTAATTTCAACCCACGCCCTGCACATTTTTTTGTATAACTTCATAAATTACGCCACCCCACAGCTTCGTGGTGGTCTCCCAACATGTGCAACCGCTTGTTGCTACAAATTTTAAAATATCCTGTGCTTGTTGAAACTAAACAGAAACACTTTAACTTGCAACGTAATTCGATCTCTTTCTCATAGTAAACATGTATCTGCAATTTGGTGCGACCATTTCCATACAAACGAACACAAAGCCAAATGTCAAGCAGGCTTGTTTTATGATGGCAGACAAACCCCTGAGTGTTATTTGCAGGCTAACGTTACAAGTTCTTAAAAACTCGCTGTGTGGGTTATAGTCTTTTGAAAAGAAACATGGCGCCTTGGAGCATCCGATCGAATTTTTACTGCTGTAGGGTCCGAACGTCTGACCACATGTTTGTTATTTGAAATTAAACACGCAATAACCGATTTGTTTTGGAAACAAATTCCGCGACAGTTTCATATCTATAGCTTACGCACAAATTTTTATATTCAAATTTAAAGTCCATATCCACTTATTGAAGAACCCTAAAGTTATGTGACATCTATCATAAAACTCAGTGGCCTTTTATATCGTTTATATCGGAAATTCCGATTACGAATAACCTTGCATGTGGACTACTTGCCTTATGAGTCATCGTGATTTCCCTAAATCCTCCGTTCTTATGCTTGCTTTTTGATGAGTCAGCTCAAATTTTCTGAATGCAGTTTTATTGCAAATGATTTACAATGAACTAATGATCCACGAAATGCTGGTTTCTTATAAGACTGTGTTTTATATTATAACTGATCATGAGCTGGTTGTTTCTGTATGGAGCTCGTATCAACGTGTAAAAATTAAAGATTCTGAAATTTGTTCTAATGTTTAGGTTCCGTACGTCCACAAACAATGCAGAAACCAAATCTAGTCCACGTGATCGCACCACCTCCAGCGGCAACTACTGTACGAGCATCTCAAGCGACGACGACACCAACACCGCCTCCTCCAAAATCCGATACCGCCCTACAAGCAACGACAACGGAATGCCCTCCGAACAACAGCCTCGTCGCTCCTTCAACAAAAAATTCCAACAGCAACAATTCCCTCAGGAAACTGGTGTCGAGTCATTACCAAAGTTACACGACCGCTCTAACAGTGACAATAGCCGTGGGGTGTTTTTTGTTGTTGCTGAACATTCTGATATTCGCCGGGATCTATCACCAAAGGGATAAAGGTAAGAATAAGAAGAAGAAGAAGGAAGAATTAGCGGAGGCGGGCAGCTGCAGTTCGTCGTCAGGTGAGGGCTACGAGAGCAAAGCCGCGTACGAGGCAAGACAAGGCGGCTACGATCCCTGCAAAAATCCATACGACCTCAAGAGGGGAAACAGTTTCGAGTGTAAAACAATGCCAAATTTTATCGGTGAATATAGTTGTGAGAAGCGTTCCTTGGCAGACGTCCAAATGACTGAACTTCCCTTACAAGAATTCCAGTCGTCCCCACCCCCGGGGGTGAAACGTATGGATATTAAACCGCCTAGTTATCCACCGGATGTTACGAGCACCAGCCAAGAGAAGCAGAATGTCACCAGCCCGAGCATACCGGAACCCCCGCCGCCCCCAAAAAATCAACCACCAACGAGTTTATGTAATCAGGCGGGAATCCTTAGATCGCACGCCACGCCGACGACCCCAGGAACTATGAAAAAGCGCGTGCAGATACAGGAGATTTCTGTTTGAGTGCTATCGGAAATAAAACAGTGTGTGGTTACCACTGCGAACAATTCGTAGTATTTCTAATTTTAAACGACGCTATTTTCAAATAACCTAATCATATCTGACTGAAATGAAACTAGGAATTGCACTGTGATTATGTGATTAGTATAATTTTTCGACTGGCACATGACGTAATCGCATCTATTATGTATTTTAATGTGCAGATGAATTTTAGATTAGAATTCGATTTAATTAAATTAGTTGGCGCTGCATCATGAAAATTTAATTTATTGAAAACTCGGACAATCACATTTCAAATCAAATCAAATCAACCATTTCATTAGCTTCGCCGATAACAGGATTCAGCAAAGATTCAAAACTTGACTTTCTCATTTCGATTCCGATTCCTCGTTTGGGGCACCTAAGTACACTTGTCCGTCCATCCATTGCGCTTGCATACATTTTCCTAAATACTTAATCACGTGATAGATGTGATTACGAAATGATTTTTAAAAAAACACGAAGCTCTGTTTTGTATTTTCATTCATTTATTCAAACAATGGTGAAAAAAAAAAACATAGATTTCCAATTACCTCCGAACGTTTAATAAGTTTCATTTAAACGTGCGTGTGATCTGATGCAAGAACCATTTAAACATTGTGTAAATTGAACTTGAAGTGCTACTAAATCAAAGTATGTCAAGGTTAAATGAATACATTTTCTTATCGGTAGCCGTCTAGTAATGAAACGTTTAATAGACAATCAGTTAGAATACGATAACTGCTTGCTTTTTTATTTTAATTACGTTCATGTAGGATGATCTAAAAAGACCTAAAGTAGACTTAAAGAAGAAATGTTTTTTTTTGTCGTAACCTCAGCTTTGTTTGAATTTGTTACCGTGGAGGAGCTTCTATATTCCCAAGAGGCTTGCCTCCATTCGAAAGACAATTCATTTTTAAAACAGAAACAAAAAGTCTTTAAATTTTATTATTACAAAAATAAAACCTGTGTATGCCAGCGCAGATAAAATTAAAACAAAAATTGAGGAACATTTTGGAGATGTAGTTTTAATTTTGGAAAGCATGTAATTTCTCACGACTGATTTGACATTCATGATCAGAGCCATGGTTACTGTCTGTTAGTATTGGTTTATAAAGGAGCAATTTGTTTTTATGAGATAATTTCTCTCTTCTGCACAGTAAAAGGAAAATGTTATTGGTGCTTTGGTTTTGTTGCTTGTGTAAATTATGTGGTCCTTACAGTTTGATTTGTCGTGCAGTATGACTGGTTTTCGTTTTCCCAAGGTGGTTGTTTGGTGATAATAATGATTTGGAATTTTCCCTCGCCTTCTGGTGAAGATAATTGAAGCGTTTTTATCTTCTACTTGAACCAACCTTCCAGACTATTTAATCCTCTTTGGAGTTTTTGGGAGAACAGGTTTTGGGTCACGTAAGGCGAAGGATGTGTTAGGATGCAATATATTGGAAAGAAGCTGTGAGTGAACCTGATTGAACTCCTGCATCTAGAGGTCTTACAGAAGATAAGACCCTAAATGGGCGAGAATTTGAACATGATTAATTTGTAAACAGACCTGAATGCCAAATTTTATTCGCGTCAAACAAGACGTGACAAGCTTATTTAGTTGTTCTTAATATTGGATGGGTTGTGGTGCGATTTGGGCGAAAGCTGAATTGCTCGTTGGGTATGCACTTTGAGTTTATTATGTTTATTATTATTATTGTCGTCGGATTGGGTCGAAATATGACGTTTACTTCTTTCCAGGATCGCCGAAACTTGCGTAATTTTGATTTTAGGTATTTTACACCAGCATTCGGTTGGACGTCGCACTTTTGCAAGGGTTTACTGTTTTGATGAGTGAGAAGAGTTCAGTAGTAAATGTGTTTGGTTTTTGGGAACCGGATGGTTGCGTGCGTGACTAAATCAATGTGGTCCCCATGTGCTTCAAAAGAGTCTGCGAACCATGTGTAAACCATGCCGTGTTCTGTATGAACGAGCGGGAGTGGTTTTCTTTAAGACTTTAATGCCTCTCCTTTCTCCATAATGACTTGTCCCTATTAATGAGTTGCATTAGCTTTTTTCACAGTTTTATTTATGATATGCCTTACTCTGAATTAAAGTCCATCAAGGAGTCGTTCGTCTTTCGGGGAAAAGGTATTTTGACATTTCTTTTTTGTTCGGTTCGATTGACACACATGGCCAGTGGAGGAGTTCCTATAGAAGTGTGAAGGACGGGTGGTTAAAAATGATAAAAGAATGGGGATGGAATATCCTTTACTTTCAACTATATCAATTTTGCAAGGCCCCGTCGAGACACTATGCTCCTCTAGATGCCACGACGAGTAAACAAACACGCTTACATTCCGCAGAGCTTACATAATGAAATGTGAGCATGTGTAACGCGGCTGTCCTACTAATTGTCAATGGGTACTGATCCTGCATAATTTTGAAATGCGCACAATTGCAATAATTACGAAACGAATTTAAATTTACTTATTTTCTCAGATAATGACATTGTGACATTTTTAGCCAGATATTGCTCTCAATATCCCTTTTATATGGAATGAGATTTTAGCCCTTGTTCGTCACTGCGTACATATATTTTTCGGGATCGACTAAATCACGTCCTTTTTCTAATGAAACTTATGTGTCAGTTCTGCTTGTATTTCTAGCAACCGTAAGATCTGTAAAGCTGTAAATCAATTATTAAAAGTTCTGTGGAAGATACGAATTCTCCTTGGTCTCTAGGATTACTCGTAAGTTTCAGCTATATTAAAAAAATCGTGTCATACTGAGAACTTCAGAATTCCACTTTTCAATAATTGAGTTACAGGCTTACAGATCTTACGGTTGCTATAGATATGAACAGGATCGAGTCATTAGTTAAAAAATGAAGAGAAAAAATATATAAACGTATATATTCAAAATAGGCAAAACAGTTACAAACCAAATTAAGGAATTTGGCATAACTCAAAGTCATGTAGAAATTAAGACAATTTTCAGAAAGAAAAAAGTGAATACTTTTAACAATTCAGTTGAATTATTAAAGAGCATAATTTAGACAAATTTAAAATTTAATTGTAATTGGAGAACGACATCGTACGACACAATACAAAACGAATTTAAAATAACTTTTTAGCGAGAGGAACAGCATTTTGTAAGTCAATTAAAGCAGTTGTTAGTTTCTAACAACATAACTAATTGGCAAACGAATTAATGTTTTCTCACCCAAACCGTGGTATTAAATACAGAGAGACGGACGGATTAGTCCGACGATTATCCGTCACAACGGTAAGCATACCTTTACAATTTTATCCTTTATTATGACTCCTCTGAGTATGACTGACACGTTCACGCGTTCAATTTTTATATCCTGTAAACTGCATGCGTGCTAAAATGCTTGTCTCCGTTTTAATTACCCCACGTTTGAAATTGAAATTTATCTTACCCAGAATGGACACAAAATTAATTTATACAAAACATATTTACATCCGATGTTGAGTCGAACGAGATTTTTACATCAACTTTGTGTCCCAAAAATAGATTAAATTGTTTGGCCAAATTATGTTTTGTATTATTACATTAAACGAGCAGAAATAAAATATTACTATGAAATCGAGTTCCATTAATAATTAAATTATTTACACCTACCGAACACAATAAAACTGTAAATACAAATGCTGTATTATTCATACTTTTACTATCAATTTATTGATTCGCGTCAATCCCTTATGTCGAGTCATAATTGTTTTAATCTACATGAATTTGTTCCTGTTCGTTTCTAAAATGAAATGAAAAAGAAATTACAATTCCACATGTTGAACGTGTTTCAAGTGATAAACATACTTTATTTTCTGTGAAACTTCACAGAATTTTCATTAATATTTATGACTTTTCTACACATCGCCCTGAGTTTACTCCTTTAAGAAACAAACTCTGTCTGAAACATTCCAGTAAATGATGATGTATTTTAATTTTTACAAAAAAGAAACGGCGCGCAAGTTACTGATTGTGAGTCCGGGTATTGATTATTAAAACAAATAAATTTTTGGTGCTCTGAGTGTTCATATTTTATTCATTTTATTGCCGCAGTACAAGATGGTGGTTTGCTTTCTGTTCAAATATTTAATAAAAGCGTTCTCCATATAAGTAAAGTAAAGAAAATATTGCAATTGGACCCACGGATAAGAAGAAAGTGTAAAGACTGGGATATTTAGAGACCCGGTTTCTTTAGTGTTGTTTCGTTAAACCGCAAAAAAGAACTCGGGCAATCAAAGGCCAGAAAATAAAATCAGTAAAATAGTAAGCTCATATCAATAAAGTTTACCCTTGATTCATAATAAGAACTATAACTTAAGCGAAAGTGATATGCATGTTCAATAGAACTATTAAAAAAAAAATTATTAAGGCAACATCTCTTTTTAGATATCCTACAAAATGAATTTATAAAATTAGTCATAATATTTGACGGCTACCGATGATGACCTAAACCTAAACGAAAGCTACTGGTGCAGCGATGAAATCAAACAAATGTTCCAAAAAGGTATTTTATTGTACATTTCCGATCGTAAATATGCGATTCATTTCATACTGCCAAACACTGTCACAAAAATTATTATCTACTAAGTTGTATAGAAACGACCTGCCTTGTATGCAATTTAGTATAGAATCATCGCATATTTACACCGATTAAGGGGGAGGGGGGGGCGCTAAGTTTTAAATGAACGACGAAATGAATATATTAAATGAATTATTGTTTGAAGAAGATTTTATATCACTAAAGGATACTGTTTTACTGTAACGAATACATCCTTTATCGATGTGACAACAAAATGGATTGTTTCAATAATAAATACGTTATTAATAATTTTGTTTAACTTTTCTCGAAATGTGTAACACGACGACCTGTGTACTTTCTAATTAACCTGTTCCACTTCCAACTCGAATGATACGAATATTGTCCTTCAAATATTACCAAATTTATTTTAATAATTATAACAAATTCTTTGAAACAGACACTGAATATGTGCAGTAACACTTAACGTTAAGTGATACAATTTTTATCGGCTTGAATTAATAATTATTATTATTATCACCCAAGAATTCTGTTAATAAGGGACTGCGATTGTAAGCAGAAGAAATCACAAACATCCATCATTATCCTTTTCTAGTACTTACTGTTAGTAAGTACCTACCCTTGACATTGAGTTTCACCCACTATAATTTACGTCGGGGTCACGTGACGCTATCAGAGTCGCGTAATAGCTTTCGCCGTGGGACGATCATTTTTAATCTAAGTCGTTACAATTTGCTTCAATTTAAACAACGGATTTAAATAAGTTTTACAGGATGGCAAAGAAAAAACTCAAGGATAAGTTTCTTAACTGTCAAATGTTATGTTATATAATATAAATAGTCATACAGCTGCAAGAAAGTAATAAATACCTATCCTAAGCGAAAGAATTTATGAACGGCTTTTAATTCTGCCCTTGACGGAAAGACGGGTTGACAACATTGAAAGAATGTGCATTTAGTATGCATTTTGAGCGAGTCTGATAAACGTTTGATAATGCGGATTTCGTTGACGATCAGGAAGCCTTTCCGCATACTACAAGCTGCTAATCGCTCATTTCCTGCACATTTTCAGTGTAAAAGGTGCATATCTGCGTACTATGCCTGCAAAGATTGTGCTTTTGGTAAGCAACATCGAATTTCCCATTCAAAAGATAACGTTGTTGCAAAAGCCCCTCTTGTAAAGTTCATGTTGATCTTGAAGAAATGAATAATAATAAATAATTTTTATTATTTAAAGATGACTTTAGTTATTTTCGTATCGTATATTTTCTGTAAAACAAAGGCAGAGGCCGTTGATACTCTAGGAGGAGGTTGCATAAAAGATTTAAGCCAGGATTGAATTTAAGTGTAAGTTAGAATATGACGTTGATAACGCACAGCATATTGTGTGCGTCACATTCTAACGTAGACTTAAATTTGATCCTGGCTTAAATCTTTTATGCAACCCAGCCTAAATATGTATGTATGTAATGCTTAGCTTTGCTGAAGCTGCACGAGCTGAACTTCATGCAAAAAATCTTGGACCATTTCTGTGAGGAGAAGCCTTGAACTACACGGTATTCACAATAAATCAAAATGGCACCAGCAGCATTGACGGAAAGAGCTCAGCTGAACTGTGGTTTCGTCGTCAAATTAATCTGAAATCTATGAAGAGTTTTGGCTGCGAATGTTACATGATGATGATACCAGAACATCAACGTCAGAAACTTCACGGAGGGTGAGTTCGCGTTTACGCTCGAATCGATCGAAGTGTTTCTCTTTCTCACTCTTACATGCAGTGAAACGCAGTCGCTCTCCCTCACACTTTTGATCAAAGCGCTCGGCGGGCGTAAACGCGAACTCACCCAGAAAAAGCAAGAAAGGAATTTTTGGTCGGATATGATATTGAAGAACATGGTTATCGCATTTATTTTCCAGATCAACGCCACGTTGAAGTTTCATGCACTGTTATATTTGATGAGAAACTTGTTACAGAAAAGGGTTGCACTGAGATTGAATGCAAGTTGTCTGAAGAAACTGAATCAGTGAGAGTTTACTTGAGTCAGAAATAAATAATGACACGAATCGTTAGGAGGAGTTTCATGATGGTAGTGACAGTGATAATAATCAGCTAGAATCAAATGAAGGAGCGAATGAAAATTTGCTGAAGTATGATTTACGAAATCGTCAAAATATTAAGCAGCACCCAAGATATAATGAATACCTCATGATAGGTGAAGTCAAAAATGCATTGAAAGATCCTAGGTGGAGAAAGGCAATGCAGGATGAAATCAATTCTTTGATTTACAAGATTTAGAAGTTAGTTGAAGGTCGCAAACCATTAATATGCAAATGGGTTCTACACGAAAAACTCGATGGTCGTCTGAAAGCTCGTGGTTTTGATCAAAAACCTGGAATTGACTGTACTTGCCTAAAACAATCTTCAAAGGCTTGGAATCACAAATTTACAAACTATTTGAAAAACTTAAAACTTGAAAATACTGATGACGACCCATGTATTTTCTACAACAATGCAAAGTCAATAATTATAGGAATATTTTTCATTGAAACAGACTGTATAATTATTATCTTAATTAACCATGTTCAATATCTTCTAATAAGCGAGTTACCTACCTATTCATTCTAAAATAAAATACTTTGTGTATATTAGAACTATGTATTTGATCACACTACCCATTAGGAGAAATGGAATTAAAAAAGAGACATATTAAAGAATGATTGTGTCGACATATTTAACAACTTGCTCAACGAAACAAGAGTAAAAGCTATTATGAATGTCCGACGTAAATAATCGCATTATAAGCGGTCATTTTATTAATTAGCCTTCATGTAACAGCGTAGGGTGCAGATTATGAATTACGCTCAATATGTGTTTGTCTTCCGTAGTTCTGATTAAGCAATAGACAACACTGGACACATAATTATTTTCGCGACAGTTCCCAACTACCAAAGCGTAAATTCGACGGAAAATAAACTCGCTGTGAATTAGGTGTCGTTATACGTAATTTTATGTGGCACATCCTGTAGAACATGGTCGACAATAGTAAAAAGTTAATGTCATGCAGAGGAAAGCTCATATTTCTAACAGTACCACAAGGTATGATTTTATATTATTTTTATTTTTTCTTGTCATTATTTTGTCATGTAATTTTTAAAAATCTTTATTCTTCCTGCAAACAGAAATTCCATGACGCTTCGACCCCACATGCTAATAAGGACAAAGTCGCTGTTTTCTTTTTTCTTTCTACCATTTTACTTAGCGCTGCGACACGCGTTTGATAAGGACTACGTCTATCTTCTCGGAGATTATCACATTAATTGTTAAACTATATTTATCCAACATCTACATGTCAGGGTCCTTTTTGAACATTAACACGTTCTATTGTCGCACAATTGTGACCAGTGTGGCATATTTAGACCTGGGGGTCTAAGCAATTGCCTCACACCAGATTTATTTAATTAACACAGCAGTAATAATTCATCGATAAATAAAATTTGAATAATAAAAAAAGAACTGGCATAATATTATTGTTGTATGTGGCGGTTTTAATTTAGATTTAACAGCTAGATTTAACAATGACATAAAAATGCATAAAAGACTTTTTTATATACATATATTTGTAGATTACTGTAAATTATAAATATTCCTGTGGAAGTTCATGATGCGAAAAACATCCAGAATTTGCTATAAATGAAGTGAACAACATAAAGAGACAAATGAAATAATTAAACAAGAAACTGAAATAATAATGAGTTGACATCATTGCAAAGCAAACGATGCTTAACCAATTATTGGTTTATTAACTTGTACCTGTTATATACGCACTTATCAGCTTAATGATAAGGACACGAATTATCACAATAATGTGCATGCAATTGTCATACATCCGTTTAAGTTTGTCGCCAGTGCAAAGGACAATAATATGCATATGCTTCAGACATCCGCGTTTAATCTCTACCTACACTTCTTAAGGCAATATATCAGACAATGTGCGGGCGACAATTTTGTAATTTATTTAACGCCTTTGCTTTAAGATGAATCGTAGACAATGGGTAACGTTTCTGTTAATTTACTATTTACAAAAGTGGTATTATTTTATATTCGGCAATACAATCAATACAGGGCATTGACGAAAGCAAACTCCAGGAGTGCCTAGACTCAAATAAAATAAAAGGATTCAAAATACAATCTTCTTCTGAAAAATTGTACAACTACCAATGGAGAACACGAAATTTTTCAATGTGTATATCTAACTTCTAATTCATTGTTTAATAAAATTTCAATTTGAACTTAATGTCAGTGTGAGTGTGTCACAGACGCCGTGCCAGAAAAACAAATTGTTCTTTTGTTTACATATATAATTGTATTGCTTAAGTGGAATCACGCGGAGTAAGACCGTGAGCAATTCATTAGTACCATTAAGCCCCATAAAATGTAAATAATGTTTGCGTCGCTTTAAACACGAAATAAATCGCATTCTTTACGATTCATACTTCAAGCGTGCACTGTATCCGTACGTACAGGATACCTTGCAAAGGACGAGACTGCTTTTTCTAATTAAGCAATACGTGACCGGAATACGTGCGATTTTACTGGAAATATTCCATTATTAATAACATTTCTGATTTCTATGAACAGCGACATCTTTTATTTAGTATTTTTCTGAAACTTGCAAGAAAATAATTGACTGCGTTCAGCACATATTCGTGTAAAAATCATTTATAATTTTAATCTTCCAAATGGAGGTATTTTTATTCTGCAAGACAGCAACACCAACTTATTTACATATTAGTTTATTTTAAATCCTTGAATATTATACTGACACAATGGTAATAAATGTATGTGCACAAATTCCTTTATAGTCGAAAGATCCTGCGCCTTTACCTCACCCTTACCTCATCCTTCATTGTAGTCCAAGGCTTTTTGGGCTATTTTGAAAGAGTTACTACCAGAAATAAGCCCAATGAGGCATGATTCTTTTAAGTTCCTCCAGATCAGTTTTGTTCAGAAAACTAAATCTCATACCTATCGTCAACGTGATAATTAGCCATGCTGTATATGTAGGTCACGAAACTGTGCTCTCAATTCAAGTACCCGCTAAACCAATACTGACAGAAGAAGCCAGACACATACTGTATTGTTTGTATGGCACATCACTTAATTTTGAAAAACCCCAGGAGATGGCACGCCATTTTTTCCTCCCTGAATGACATTCTCAGTGTCACTCTTTATCGAACTTACATCGTATATTAGGCTTAATTTTTTTTAAATTTTATTGTACGTATAAAAGTACTTTTTTTTTCGTTTTTGGACATTTAGTACCTTGGTCAATCATTCTATGATACTGATGGATGGTTGGGTGGAAATCAGAGTTGGTCACATTAGGTTTTCTTTTACTTACTATTTCTCAATTATTATTATTATCTCAATTCGAACGATTTCTATCATGCAGAATAATAGAATTTTGACTTTTTTCTGTCAATTTTCAATCGATTTGAAAAAAACACAAATTTACGAGCTCGTTTCTATTAATTGGATGACAAAACAACATTTTCCAATGTTGTTGTACACTATTAGCGCGTACACATCAAAAGTGACTACAACAAATAAGGTCGTAAGTTACGACACTTGTGATAAATCGTATTTGAATTTGTATTCACACGTAAATTAAGGCACGCGTACACTTTCCTGTACAAACACACAATTAGGTATATTATACCGGCAACACGTATTGCCGTAACTCGCCTCATGTATCGGCGAGATACGCAATAAGAGTTGATAATTAATAACGAAATATCTTGCTTCAATGAGAAACAGATAACCCACCAGAGAATATCAAGCAAGAAAGAATTAAAATAGCATGTATGTTTCGTGCGCGATTATATTTCTATTTGATGGAATCTGGAACACAAATTATTTCCTAGAAATATAGAAAAGGTGCTTTTTCCATATGTAACATACTAGGTATATTCAATGGTGGTTCTCTACAGTATCATGCACTAAATAAAAAAGAAACATTGAAACATTAGTCCAAAAGTAATTTGTAAAATACATGTTCACGAAATTAGATCTTCAATTCAAAGTACAAAATATTTCAAATATTTTATACTTATCGACGATCTTCTGTTTATTCTGTGGATTCACTAATCACTAACGTAATAATTGTTGATACAGTAGTTACCGTATGTTTTGTTTTCTGATTACAAAACGATGGCTGCTAATTAACATTAATGCTTATCATAAGCGGAATAATTGAAAGATAAACAATAAACATCGTTAAACTGAAATAAAATAATGTCTCAATATTGAACAACTTAATTTATTGTACAAAAAAAAAGGAGAATTAATTATCGCTACTTATTGGTTAGTCATATGTATAATCACTTATTTTTACGTAGATTAAAAATTTTTTTATGAATGTAAAGATACTACATTCAGCTACTATTTTAAAAGTCTCTTATTTAGTTCATAATGGAATAAAACTACTGTATAAGTAGGGGGACGGGGGGATTGAGAGCCAACTAAGGAAAAATCAATATACAGCGTGATTCATAATAAGTGTCCGACCTGTTACCCTCACGTAATACATGAACAAACAAAGCAAAAAGTTTACATGAATAGGGGGTCTTAGGTGCATAGTTTTTAAGATAAAACTAATTCAAGATGCACATGTAAATAGGTTCGTTGGCACTGGAATAACTGACCTAACTCACAAAATCATTTACCCTTGAATAAAATTCTAAATCGCCTGTGTTTACAACTTTTCCGAGAGATTTATGACGGGCAATTCAATTATTGCAGACACGTGTTTGGGAATGCAGACAAAGAGAATGTTATTTATTGTCGTTATAAAAATGTGTGGCGGCGGCAATACGCATATTGGTATTTGTAAACATCGTACCTACCATATTCTAAAAATAGTTGTCAGTGATACTCTTTGGGATTCAATTCTTCTGATAAATTTATTTCTTGTAATTTCGTACTTGCATAACCGTAGTAAATACACTCTTGACGGGTCGGACACCTATTATGAATCACGCTGTATTTTGAAGAATATAAAGTATATCCTCTCAACAACTTTATACTGTTTCGTATAAGGAAAAACCATTAAAATGATGTAACTATACCATTCAGATACAGATACAGATGAATAATAAAAACATTAAAATCTAAAGAATATGAATTATATTTGTATACATATACCACTTAAATTTAATAAATTCAATTGATTAATTGAATGGAATTCTTCTGGTATGTTTCATAGTTTCGTTACGTAACCGGCAATAAAATACGACATTTATTGGCTGGTCAGTGCGTATATCATAAAAACATTTCGCTTGCAGTTTTTGCACCGGAGACAAATTCGTTTTACATAAAGTCCGCATTTCGAAATTAACATAAAACACGCGCGGAAAAGCGTACGTGATGAAAATGGTGCTATAAATTCATATAAAAATTGTAGCAAATACGTAACCGGTGATTTAGAAAGTAACGTTGGCATTCTGAAAGACATCGTTCAATCTTGTTTAGCCTGCTTGAACTGAATAGATAATGTAAATGCAATTTCTTAATGGAAAATGTAACCATTATGTTTATGTAGTAGAATATTTAAATTTACTTGTGACAGGATCACAGTTATTAATTCAACAAGTTCCTTGAAAATTATATATCTACAGGGTGCAATCGAATAAGTTTCACTTATTAGTACTGTAAGTTCTTCATCACGTAAGGAATTAATTCTGCAAATATCAATGGTTTTGTTCAAAAATTACAAACTGATCTACCACAAGAGCGCATCGCCTTGTGTTTGTTTATCCTGAACGTAATAAAGAATCATAAATTAAGGGATGACGAGTTCGGCGTGCTTTATATTCCAATAATACTTTCCGAATGTGACCTCATTTGAATTACCTAGTTTTTACGTCTACCGTATATTATCCCTCAAGTTATGAAGTATAACGTTAAGATTACCATGAAATACATCACGTCTTTGACAAACTCTTTCATAAATAGAACGTATTACAAACAAATAAATAACTTTAACCTTGCCAATTCAATTTTATGAATCAGTTTGATCAGTTTAAAGTTGCCGTTGATAACTTCATTTTCATTATGTTATGTATTCGCTGCTTGCTTTTGGAAATTGCGTAGATTAAAAATTAGTTTTTGTTTTTTTAATAAATAAATAGATCGTTGGAGTATACGAAACGGATCAATTTAAAAATTGTATTAATTACTAAGGTCGTAAACAATTGACTCCTGTCCAATCAAAGGATTGTTGTCGTAGCGCACACTCAGAGCACATGCAATACGCACACACATATCGAGATTAAATATTTGTTTAAAAACAAGGTGTAAACATATCGCAGCACACTGAAAGCACAAGCGCCGCAAGTACGCAACGCAGGTAACATGAAGTTCGCATATAAAGGTGAGCCTGTCAATTTCGAAGCTTCAGTTCGTCAAATAATCGACAAACGATAGGTGAAGTCGATTGCTTCAATTTCGCGCCGGCATCACTGAAAATTTTCACGAAAACTCCGACACTCATTGATGCTTAATTGTATATCACTTAAGTCCATCCGCGTTCCACGCGCGATTGATGTTAATGAATTACGGTAATTGTGTAGTCGTCGATCCACTGACGTGAAAACTGTGTGGTTAATTACGAAAACTAGTTCATTGGAGAGGTTCATAGTAGGTATGCTCATTAAATATTTTCATGAAAATGTCAATGTCATGGTATTTTTCTTATCTTCACTTAAATTACCCTGTACCTTTTACTTAATTTTTTTATGGCCGTAACAATATAACATTTTTTTAAACTGAATTTTAAGAATGTTTTAAAATTAATTACGTCTCCATGGCGCGCGGATATGTCACAAATTATTAAGATGTAAAAATGCAAATCAAGAAAAAGATTTACATATACATACATAGGTCGCAGATATAATAATATATAACTGCAAAGCAATGCATTCATAATAGATTCAAGACACGTGGGAGAGAAAGAACATGAGGAACTGGAAAAAACCTCTGGAGAGTTACCTGTAACATTACTGTTCATTGCATTTACATGCAAGGTAGTATTGAATCGAAATATTTAAATTTCCATCCATTTAAACTGATAAACATTCACAACAAAAGTAAAACAAGTCTTACAGGTCACGATCACAAAGCTCGCCGGAGCTTACAAGAATATCTAATGAATATGGTGAATGCAAATTTTTGTTTTTATTTTTATCGATTAGTAAGAATATAATTTATTTGGTTGAGTGAGTAATTATTCAACTTTATGATATAATCAATAATAAATAATTAATAAATTCTTTCAAAATCTACATTTTGAATTTTTAATTACAGTAGGCCTTCATATTAATTGTTTTTAATCGATTTTCAATAAATTGTTCTATCAATGATTCCATTAAATTAACTTTCGTAAATCTTCTCATGTGCCACCCCTGTGTAAACAGTAGGTACACTATTTTACCAACTTTAAAAATGAGCTGGTGAGCGGGAAATTCAAAAGCCTTTCGATCATATGTGAACGCTCCGTACAAGTTGTCCGGAAAAAAAATAGTACAAATTTGGTTAAAGATTTTCACCTATTTTAAATTAAATTTCGTACAATATTTTACAATATCGAGGCTAAAATAACAAATGATTTTGGACGTTAGTCCAGAAATTACTTAGAAATTGGGATGTTTTGAATCCGTGCAAAGTAGAGTCCATTTTTTTTAATACTACATCGCATACACAGTTCAGAGCATACATAATCATAATCTAAGTGTATATGGAAAAGACTCTTTACATAAATAACAAAAAGTAGTAAACGGATATATTAAGAAAGTTGCATACACTTGTGTACAACATACAGGATGTTCTATTATAAAATAAGAAAGCTGTGTTATGGTTCACTTGCAGGTGAACAATATGAACAATGTTAATAAAATTATAAGTTGTCGTAATATCTTCATTCTTCCTGTTTATAATTCTGTCTAACAAAAGAAATTGTTCATTGCCGTATCTTTCCTGAGGTATTTACACCTGCCATTTGATTCATCGCTATCAGGAACCAATGACGTCCAATAGCACAAACGCTGACTAACAAATGCAATTATTAAAACGAAATTTATACAAAAATTTACTGTCTAAATGAAAATTCTATGGCAATCGCTGATTTTACCATGTACATGTATATAGATTAACCTCTTAATAGATACCAAAAGTTAAAGGTACTCAGACAAATGGGTCTATTCTATAAGCATGTAATATCAATCCTTATGTAACAACAAATGATTGTTATGGTATGTATATATTGAAGAGTCAATTTCTGTTGCGGTTGCGGATCAATTTATTACTTTTCAATTATTATTAGATATCAATTGAAATGAGTTGGTGCTTACAGAATGCACGTGATCATGTCTTTTTAATGCTCATAGTTGTTGGGGTACTTTATTGAGGGCAGATTCTTGTAGGACCATATGTGGCATACAATGCTGATGATGATGAATCAACTTAGTATTTTTAGCATACGATGAAAGCTGTTGCTTGTCTTCCCATTATACTAAATTGAATGAATTGAATGCACTTTTAAAAACCTCTCTCGATCGTTGTACTAATTTTGTTGTTACCATAAAATTTTCTTTCGTTGTTGTTTTTCGTTGAGGCAGAGGAAAACACTCGAGTCTTATATCTATCACATTTTACAAGTTTACACTTAGATACTATGCAATGATTTCATAATCACAATTATCAAAGACAGAAAAAATTCCGTTATTATTAAACTATACATAAGTAATCTCTTAGTTTGTCGAAAATTACTAAATAAAAAAATATCTAGTCCACTTATACGTGAATACGCTGTACATTGATAGTTTTCTGAAGATATAATTAATTTTACCTTGGGTTGAAATAAATACAGTATAATATTGCATAAGTGCTACAAACAATTTTATTTTCTTACAATTATTAGAGTACGTTATAAAGAAAAGTTTTAGATCATGCAAGACATTATAACGCTGCCTTAGAGTTATAAGGTTCTATGTTTTATATATATATAACATAGAACTATATAACTCCAAGGCAGCGAATTAATTTATTAAAAAAAAAATGAAAATGATAGACGAAAGACTTTATTCACTTTCAGACTTGAAATGATTAATTAGTCATAAATTAGTTAAAAAATGAGTTACATAAAACACTCAAAATATTAAAAATAAAATGCACTTTGGTTGCCACTCGTTATAACAATAACAGAACATTAAGGGAGGGTTTATCAATGCTAGGTTAAAAGTATCTTTCAGTTTGTTACCAATGGCAACAATTATAAAGTATACGTTTCCATTGGTAACAAACTAAAAGATAAATTTAACCTAGCATCGATAAACCGACCCTTATTCCAGCAAATAAAGAATTTAAAGGAAATCGCACGACTTTAGATGTGTGAGAGCGCAATTTTGCAAATGCGTACCAACCAAGGAAATGGATTCATTAAGAGTCCGAATGCACAGACTACTTTAGCTAAAAGTGGTTGAAATAGATGGCTATCGGAGCCAAGGTATTTCCTGGGCAAATCGTGTTTCTCTAACAAACAAACGATTGAGACCCTTAGAAAATCCTTTCTACCATTCGTCGATGTGGTAGACTTTTGTTTGCTTAACATGCGATGCTACGAAAGGTAAGGAAGGAGTATCAAAACAAATACTGACAATTCAAATTGAAAGAGAGACGCTGACTTTTGAAGAGACAGAAAACTACATGTATGTACCTTCGAATATTAGTAGATGCAAAGTGTTATGAAACGGTGGAAATCGACTTAAGGCTGGTGAAGGCCAACAGACGTATGGGAGGATTAAATAAAATCATTAAATCAAAAGGAATTTCAAGGAGAACTAAATTAAGATTATATAAAGCTGTAATACGACCAACGCTGATATACGGCTGTGAATTGTGGACAATGACAAGAAAAAATCAAGAAAGACTAAAAATCTGGGAAAGAAGGATCCTAAGAAAGATATTTGGTGGTAGGTCAACGGAAGAAGGGTGGACGAGATGAACAAATAAGGATATTGTAGGCTATACGGGGAAGCCCCAATAACGCAATTTATAAAGATGAGACGTCTTCAGTGGTTGGGTCATCTTGTAAGATTGGAAGATGATAGATTAATAAAGGATATAGGACGCAAGGATCCGGAAGGCAAGAGAAGGAAGGGCAGACCAAGAAAGAAATGGAAAGAGGCCTTAATGGAGGACGTGAAAGAGAAAGGACAAGAAAACTGGAGGACGCTGGCAAAGGATAGGAAGAAATGGAACGAGTTCATCAAGCAATGGGTCTAACAGGCCTGTAAAAGCTTACATATATATATATATATAACGTACGATGCTTCGGTCAACGTCTATTACCATCTTTGTTAAAACAAAACTTGAGATAGCACAACATTTCTATTGTATCACTCACTATGAAATGATTTTCCAAGTTGAAGAATTGGGAATTCGAAATGCCACGTTAATTTGACAGAAGTAAACTACTAATATAGAGTCCCTGAAATCGTCTTTGGTCACGTGACAGCGTCTCCATCCTTTCCAAACATTACGCAACCATCAGTAGTTGAAAAGAAAAGAATACACGAACCACGTAAGAACTACCAGCAACCGTTTTTCAGCGCAGAAGTTGATTAAGTTGACTTGTGCACAGTCTTCGTGTTAAAACAAAGTAAACCAATTGATAACAAATACATATAGTTTCTCCAAAGGTATCAAATGCCGTTTCTCTCCAACTAGGTCGGAGCGAGACTCACATTAATTGTCACTGAGGAAGGACCTGGTCAGGTTCGAAAACGCTCTGATTAGAAAATACACATTTGGACCGACATTTCAAGGATTTTCTTTCCCTAAAAGTACCAAATGTAGTTTGTCGCAACCACCAACGGTTGAAAAGAAGTCAATTTCTACTGCTCCGAACCACTTTTACCGAACGATCTTCGACTGCTAAAGTTGAAACGTGTGTTTTGACATTAAATTGTTGTAAATTTTCTGTACCAGGATTAGAAAAAGATACAAAAATGAATAATGAGAGACTTAGAGATACAGAATTTACAAATGTCCGAATACAAACAAGCTTGAAAAAATGTGGACTTTGCAGGAAACAAAAAGGTCAAAGCTTGAAGGTAACAGAATATAAAAGATAAAAAATATCTAGTTAAACTCAAAAAGAAAAATATTTTCAAATCCCTTGATTATTTTTTTCTGTATTTATACAAATTTTGTCGTTCGATGCTGTTCAAGTAACACGTCGTGCTTGGTACAGTCGCGAGCGCACTATTTTATAGTATTCAGCTTTAAACAGCAGTTTTAGACGTTGTACTTTTTACAGATTAGGTTGTAATGCCATAATAACATCAACAATGATTACATTTCAACGATGTTTACATTTTTCTGAAATCCACAGCTACATTTTGGGCATTTTAACTTCGAGGCATAGCATGTCTTTTATGCTCGCGACTGTACCAATAAATAACGGTGTTCCGCAGGGGTCAGTTTTGGACCCAATTTTGTTTCTACTTTTTATCAACGATTTGTTTTGTTTATCAATTAAGTATACCTTAATTATGTATGCGAATGACACTTCTGGTATTGAAACAGGAAGACTTAACAATGAAAGGTGACTTATTACTTAATGTTAATTCGTCACCTTTCATTGTTAAGTCTTCCAAATTCAACATGAACAAACCTTTCGTGACTCACACTTCATTTTTTGTTCTTCATGGCTTCTTTCTGATATGTATTGATTTTAATTGTTATGTATGTGATATGCACTGATTTTAATTGTTATAATTTATACATATTTATATAATCGTCTTGTTTATAATCGTCCCTGTTTTGTATCGATTTTGTGGTCTGGCGATTAAAAAGCGGCAAAGAAACCGTCTCTCTGTTGCTTTTTCTATAGTAAGACCACAAAATCGATATAAAACTGGGACGACTATACAACTGTAAATATTGGGACCAATAAATATTATTATTATTACAATTACGATAAAAAATTATGAGGCTTTTGTCCTATTTGAAATTGAAACTTGTTATTTCTCATAAATTTTATTATTAAGAAATTCGTTGTTACTTTTTGTTAGCCATCCTTCTGACTAGTCCCAAACTGTCAGAAGGATGGCTGACGTAAGTTTCAAATTTAATGCAGCTCTTGAAAGCTGTGATTAATTCGACAGGCGAACATATTTAACAAACTACATAGTCAGAAATGTTGCGATGGATCGTTAGGTGTGTGCCGAGCTTAAGTCACGCTCGACAAAATTGATTGATCAAATTTGACCGCGAATTGCCTCGGCCTAGAAGACCATCATTAAACAATTAGCACAGACATTGACCTCGGATTGAGAATTTTGCTCGTTTCCTGTCTGACGCTAGCGCAAACGTAAACAACTATTCCCACAATCGTATATGGACGTAGCGCAGACGTATTATCACAAAAAAAAAATTAAATTGTAAATTATTATTTAAAATGCAAACGTAGAGATACGAGTCTTTAACGAATTAAAATTAATTAAAATGAAAAACCTGGGCCGGCGTTAATTATGTGACAAGTTTAGTCTCGGTGTCACATTTATAAATCATTCTATGCAAAGTGGATAATAAAAATTTTAAAGTCGTGGTGATGTAATTGATTGCAAATGATGTTTAAATTCCAGCTGTTATTTATTTATGTTTGTTGCTGTGTCGTCTTGAAGTAAATCATTTTTACAGGCGAAAATTTTAATAGTTTTTCTTTTTTTTAGAATTTTCGAACCGAATATAATGTATAGTCATAATCAAAAGTAATGTCCCCTCTATAAATGTTAAAGTCTGGCCTAATCACACTATAATAAGTAAACAGGCAAGCAAATGAGGGAGGGAGACATTACTTTCAACGCTCAGTGCCCTATAAATTGTCTGTCTTATAAACAGAAATGAATAATGAACATTCTTAATGATTAAGAAAAATACCAAGACATTGATAAAATCTAACAATAAGCAAAATCATAAAACACACAAGTGTATTCATCTTGTAGCACAATGTCCATACATCAAGAAAATGTCGTCTCAACACAACCATCCAGTAGAAGAGTGAGCATCGTAACGGATCCATCGTACGACAACGTTTCCCAGCCAAGAAGCAGAAAGGTTTCAGCACACGCCTACGACAATCCCAGTTTCGAATCGCCAAGAAGCAGGAAGGTTTCAGCCAATTCCGACCACGTAGATATTGGACCAGTTCGGAAAAAGAGCATACTGCACAACTCACAACACCCTGTAACGGATATCCTGGGAGAAAAGATTGATGGTAAAGGCGACGTTCCTGTCGTAATGTAATTGATAATTCAACATCATTGTTAATAATTTCATGACTGTACCTCTACGTAAAAACGTGTCCTTTCAGCATTTCTAGGTATTGTTCGCCTAGTTCAAGGACCATTGCACAAATATAAAGCAATACCGTCGTCCATTAAGAGACTTAACGTGCCGCATATTTATTAACATCAAGTGACATTCAAAGGACACTTGTTGAATCTATTATCAGTATCGGTATTTACCATCGACGCTCACTGACAATGAGTGAACCACACCGGGTGTGTTGCTCTTGATGACCGATACACATATACATATAATTTCATGAAAACAGTGAATTAATAAAATAGAAGTTCTTGATCTTTCGCATTGGGAGGGTAATGACTTGGCCGTGCGTAATAGAATTTACGCACGTTTCTACCGGTACGCACTTCCTGTGCTACCATAAATGTGTTGCAATTATATGGATGGAAAACATGAACCATGAAAGCAAATGTACGTCAAATTTGTTTAGGAATTCACGCTTGTTCTAGTGCAAGTCAAAGAAAATTTGAGATACTATAAATAAACTAAAAACTTTTTCCCTGAATATAAGAATCACCCTGTATGTCCTGAATATAATAATTTTAATTGTTTGTTGTCGAACTCAATTTCATTAATTCGTTAATTAAACAGAAAAATAAACTAAATAACCGTGCGCTGGTTGTATTTGTATTTCGTGTTGATAATTTTTTCCCATCTTGGAAAAACGTGTTCTTGTTTGGTTTCCTGCGAAATGTGAACACAGAAGATGCACGTTTTAATCTCGACGAATATGTGATTGTGATGTGTTAAGCTACATTCTTGTAATAAAATATAATAGGGAAATGAGTAACATTGTGCTTTTTCCAGAACCCAGCAAGCATGCCAATGGTGATGCTAGGGCGAAGAAACATTCTGTTACGGACTCGGTCCATTCAAAAACGAGGTTCTCGGATATAGAAGAAAGTGATGACAGGTTAGTAATAAGACAGCTAAAAATATTTTGTTTATAATAAATATAATGAAAGTTCAATTAGGCAATTACTTATACCAAAATTTTATTAAATGTAACGTAGGTTTTGGAAGTTACTTTAATAATAACTATATTTACTCGAAAACTCCTCATATTTAATTTTTTTTTTCTAATTATTTGTCTAAAACTCTTCTGGCAGACAAAGGAAAAAAAATAAATTGATTGTAAAACATAATTTATTTGATTCTTGATCTCTTGACTAGTAAATTTGATAAAGTAAGCAAGCAATTGAATTTTCTCTTATTTACAATTTAGGAAAATTAAAATGTGTTTTTTTAGCTTTTATCTTGTTTTCTAAGGCAATTTTTTTAAATATTTTTCTAAATTTAATATTACATTTAACTTTTTTACTAAATATTTACTTTTTACATTCCTCTAGGTTTTCCTTTTCCAACTAGTCGGGTTGCATTTCCTTCTCTGCTGTAATTTTTGGCTTCCTGACAAACTTGCTTTTTTACTTCTTTATAATCAATACCTCTTTATTGTTTCGTGAATTTCTTTTAACTATTTTCTGGAATCTTTGATGTAATTTATGTATGAATACGCTCCTGAGTTATTAATATTACAAGATTATTTGTAGGTACTTGCAATATTCTATAATTTTATATATACATACAGGGTGTAATCGAATAAGTTTCACTTACTAATACTGTTGTTGCAAGTCGAATATTTTCAGAGATTTCAATTGATTTAAAAGTTAGGATATTTCATCGCGGATGTTTTGGAAATTAAAATTAGTGTTACGGAAACAATTACAAAATGAACCTGTAAAACTTTCCTTGTTATAATAAAACAAACAATAAGTATTGCAATTGAAAATAGGTCATTTTGCAATTAAGTAACCGTAACACAATGAAAACTTGTTTATTTTGGCTTGCAATAACTAAGTCATTTTGAGAAGGGAGCTAGGTTTTAAAAAAGATGTTACATGAAGAACGGGGGGTCTTTTATCGGAGTTTTTTATCAGAGTCTTTTTTAATGAGTGTTTAGTCAGTTTTTAGTTAGTTAGTGAGCTAGTGAGATTGTTGAAACCCGTCATTATGTGTAAGTAGTTTGTAAGGTATTTAATATATTTAGTTTTAAATAATAACACATCTTCTCGCCCCCTGCGCCCAAGACCCCGCGGTTTAATCAATAGTTCCGTTTTCTGCAATGTCAGCTCGGCCAGCACTCGTGTTAAAAACGCGTAAATTAAGCGGTATTATTAAAGCACCGTACGTAAGCAAATATTTTATTTGTTTACTAATCAGTGCACTAGACCTTCAAAATCGTTCTTTCATTCCGTATTTAACGCGGAACCAAGGATATTAGAGGGTCGCGGATATAACACTGTAAGTTCATCACATAAGAAATATATCAATAGTTGTGCTCAAAAAGTGCATCGCCTTTTGTTTGAAAACCTCTGCTCGTTCGTGAGTGTGCCTGCGCTTTTTACAAACGCATTGTAAAACGATACATTCGCTTCTAAAACGTTTTATGTAAAAACTAACGATATATTTGTTCGGAGTTGTTACTGACATTTTTCCCAAACGTCATAACTTCACTTCTTTTCTTGTGTATTAATAGTGGTTATTGTATGTGAAACTTAATTGATTACACCCTGTGTATATGTATAGTCAATTCTACTTGTCATTGGGTGTCCAAGTGTTTAATTTTTTTATCTTCGTTCTTCGTACATGTTCTATTGTTATTCTTTCTATCCCGTGCAAGTTCTTGACTTGGTTCACTGTCAGCTCCTTTGCTGCTATGACACCACTGTGTTTTTCCCGTTTTTATGGTTTTCCTCTGGGCAGATTTAGTTTCTCATATTGCTCTCGCTGGTCTTTCTGTTAACTTAAACTTTCTGTTTCTTAAAAGATGTCCAAGCCATTGTAGTTGTTTTTTCTCAATTTTCTTTTCGTGGTTTTACGTTTAAGTTTTTCTTACAATTTCTTATTCTATCTATTTTTGAGATCCCTTCTATTCTCCTCAAGTACTTCATTTCCATTGACATTGGTTTACTTTCTTGTCTTTTTCTTATGGTCCATGATTCACTTCCACACAGCAATACTGGTTAGTAGATAATTTTGTAGATTGTTAGTTTTGCGTTGCATGATAAATACAGGCCGTTTTTTAAAACGCAAAGAACGAAACCAGTAAAAGTTAAAGCCCAGTTTTACAATCGTGGAATAAGGACGAAATATCCTTTAATGTTCCTCCATATCTACGTCACGTTATTCTAAGAATAATGCTTATCCGACGATTGTAAAATCGGGTCTAAAAGTGATAGAATGAAGCAGTTTTTGCATAATAATTGATTAATAAATATTAGAGATAATAAATGTTTTCGTCGAACGATGCAACAATTTGATAGTCCCTCGTTTATTTTCATTACGTAATTATGTAATCGGCTGTTAAAGTGGGTCAGTTACTCAGTTCTCAACTGAACGTCGTCGCAGATAACAGTGTTGAAAACATGGCCGAATTTTCCCATAGTATTATCGTGGACATGATTTTAATTTACGGCCAAAATGCGTTGGCTGCAAGACGTTTGTATGCACAGCATTACGCAGATCGCCCTTTGCCAAATAGCAGATCCTTTTTGACACAAAGGATATGCAGTTTGTTGTTTGGCAAATTATTCGTGAGGAACAATTACCCGTTCCATTTTCAAGGAGTGCAAGGGCCGATGCCCGTAGATTACCTCCAACGCATGCGATTTTGTCGGTGGTTACTCCGGGAACAGACGGACAATCCGAACTTTGTTAATAACATTCTCTTCACCGATGAATCAATGGGCGCATTCAGGTCCACTCAGTGGCTGAGATGCTAGTAAGCAATTTCCCTGAATGGACAATCTGACAAACCGCTGAAAGAAAGCCGCTGAGACATTTACTCAGCGTATAAATTGTAGGCTGACTTCCTCAGCGCTATCAAAAAAAGTGATGGGGGCATAATTTAAATTTACCGGTTAAACTAATCTGTCATTAAACGAATAATGTTCATAATTTTGCATTGTCATCATTATATGTATAAATAATCTATAATTCACCATTATCCATATTTATAGAAATACTACTGTCAAAACCAATAGATTAACACTACGTATTTTAAGGTTAACATAGGTATATTTAAGGTTAACATAGGCAGGGGTAAGTGAACGGTTAAACTGGTCAGTATTCAATTTTTCCAGTCAGGTAGTTTATTCTGACCGTTGTCTTGATGCCCATATAGTAAGTCAAGCATGTGAGACAGCTGCAATTCAGAACTTCGTTAAGGGAATCACTGTGTGCTGACACTTAGAAAACGCTGACTAAATTACAGCTTAACTAAGCCGCTGAGCGTCTCTGAATGCGCCCAATGTTTACAAGGGATGGTATGTTTAATTTTCACAACATGCATGTGTGGACAGATATATTAAACGGCACTTTAATCGGTATGTTTACGTCTCACGCAGGGGGGGGGGGGCTTCAAACACTTATTGTGGGTGAGGGTCACCTTCCGTTGCGTCTAGCCGTTCTAAACATTTCACAAGGAATTTTCATTTTTTTTCCGTTTTAATTTTGGTGCATTCGTGAAAATATCTGTTTACCAAATACGCCATTAATTTTTTGCACGAATTTGAAGAACACCCTGTATTTATTACTTATGATGGGTCTATCGAGCGAATTATTTAGTTTTGCTGTTCTAACGGAAATGACTGCTCCTAAATACCTAAGCGACTCTACCTGTCCTATTTTCTTCGCATTTATCTGTAGGTTAGTTTCTTTGGCTTTCATGAGATTACCATCATCTTGGTCTTTTCTACATTTATTAGCCAACACATCTGCTCTCTTCAGTACTTCGTTCCATATATTCTTTTGCAGCGCAGTTTCGGTTCTGGCAAGTATTGCCAATTCATCCGTGAAAACACACTCTGAAGTAGATGTTGTCTCTAGGTTTATTAATTTGGTTGCTCTTTGCCTTGTTTATTTTTTAACTTCGTCCTAAAATTATAAACAAAAGGGGGACTTAATGCCCCTTCTTGTTCCAGTCCTTTCGTCCCTCATTCCTCAGAGTGATGATTACTGATTACTGATTCCCCTTTTCTTTAAAACGTTCCATACCTGGCATCTCTGGACTTTATCGAACGCCTTCTCTAGGTCTACAAAGCACACGTAGACTTCTCTATTGTTTTTTTCTCTTCTGTTATTTGTCTTATACTAAAAATATGGCCTTGTATGCAATGGCCTTCCCTAAATCCACTTTGGCATATCTGGTTCAATAGTGCGTGTAGTATACAATTTCCTGTTTCCACATGTATTTTAATTGCTCAGGTCCGGCTGCTTTTCCAATTATGATTGTCATTATTGCTTTTTTTTACATCAGTCATGGTGATTTCTTTCTTACTTCTGGTTCCTTCTCTCCTGTTCTCTACTTCTAGTATTCTTTGCATCTCTTCTTCTCTCAAAAGCTTTCCGTGTTTGTCTTACTATTGTTTTAATGTCACCTGTTTATCTTTTCTTTGTTTCTTAATTACTTTGTCAACTAATTCCGAGTTGCCATTGAAACTTCTTTTCAGTTCTAAACAAAATTCTTCCCAACTCTTCCAAAATTTTATTTTTTCTTCAATACCCGAAGGCATCTACTATGTGTGTCATGTCAAATGATATGTCGCTTTGTCGCTTTGAAAATAGGCAAAGCTTGGCCAGACGGCCAGTGAGCCCTGTGAGCCCAAGATAAAATGGGCCTCCTTAAACATAGAACAAAGTTTTCAAATTGTCGGTGTCAGATTTATTTTTTTTTTAATTTCAAATTGAGAGGTGAAATAAACCCAAATCTCCCCCATACTTTTTTATTTTCGCGTTGAAATTCATTATTTGAATGTTTCCCAATTCCAATTTTTTTTCCAATATCCATTCTTTTTTCATTCGAACATATTTTCTCTAAAGAATTCTAGATTGGTTATGTATAAAGTTTTGTTTCAGATCGTGGTGGTACACATTCTGCCTGAAATGTCGACAGAAAGAGACGCTTCCGTCATGGCAGCCCCCAATTTGGCCCAAAATATGTCCATACCCATTCTGCCTAACCTACCGACAGTTCTCTAGGATAATAGCTTTGAGTCTCATAGGGATTTTACTCTGGGGCGTAGTGTATGCCATCGTTGGAGAGACCGCCGCCCCGGGCGGCCAATTGTTTCAGTTGATATTTCTAGCACTCTGCGCCCATTTTGGGGGGTGGCTGATTACGTTAACAACTCTCCCGGCTCTAATCGGCATGCTGTTCACGGGACTTATTTTTCAAAACGTCGGCTTTGTTGACATGGACGAATCGTTTTCCGATGTTAGAAAAGAACTAAGGTATACATACCTACGGTACGAATATTTAACTTGCAACTCGTAATAATTGTTTGTTTCAGAAAAATAGCCCTCGTCATAATTCTAACGAGAGCCGGACTGGATTTGGATCCAAATGCTTTGAAGCGTTTAAAATTCACAACTCTAAAACTGGGCGTTATACCTTGGGTCATCGAAGCGGGGATGATGGCAATTCTGTCCCATTTCTTCCTGGACCTGCCCTGGAGTTGGGGGTTACTATTAGGTTCCATGATAGCAGCTATATCGCCAGCCGTGGTAGTACCGTGCCTATTCAGATTGCGCTCTAAAGGCTACGGCGTCGCCAAAGGAATACCCACGTTGATTATCGCAGTGGCGGGTATTGATGATGCCCTATCGGTAGCCATTTTCGGAATTATACAGAGCATAATGTTTTCGAATGATTCTCTGACTTCGCAAATACTCCAGGGGCCGATTTCTATCGTTGGTGGAATAGGCTTCGGCGTTATGTGGGGGATAATTTCAAATTACGCCCCGGAAAGACACGACCCGTTCATGGTGCCTTTAAGAATACTCATGCTACTAGTGGGGGGATTAATTTCCGTGTTTGGAAGCGAACTCGTTGGGTACGGGGGCGCTGGTCCGCTGGCCGTCGTTGCATCCGCTTTCGTTAGCCTGGTTTGCTGGTCGAGAACTGGTTGGGAGATCGAAGACAATCCCGCGAGCACCGCCTTCGAAATATTCTGGATGATTTTCGAACCGATTCTATTCGGCATCACCGGAGCTCAAATTAAAATCCACGAACTCGACCCAAATATCGTCAGCATTGGCGTCGGATGTCTCATCGCTGGGGTAGTCGTGAGGATTTTGGTTACCGTTGTGGTGGGAATTGGGTGCAAACTAAATTTGAAGGAGAAAATATGCGTTGGGTTATCTTGGATGGCCAAAGCCACGGTGCAGGTAAACTCCCTTTTAGTCAAGTCGTTGAAGTTTCATCTTATTTGATGCATTTTTTAGGCAGCTCTAGGACCTGTTGCTTTGGGGTTAGTAGGTGATAGACAACCAGAGCAAACGTACGCAAGTGTTGTGCTTATGATTTGTGTTTTATCTATTATATTAACGGCCCCCACTGGTGCCGTGCTCATAACTTTAACCGGACCGCGGCTTTTAACGAAGACAAAGTTTCCTCAAGTACCTGAAGGATGGCGCAGAAGCCATCGTCCCTCCATTAGGGACATAAGCATAATCGATGAAGAAGAAGAGAGAAATGAAAATCTGGATAGTGGAGACGACGACGTTAGCGTGCACAAGGATAATAAGCCGAATAAGCCGGAAGTTTGATGAAAAGCTTTATCTGTGGTACTAGTGAAACTATTTCGTGTGGACACGTGGCCTCAAAAGTATCAGTTAGTTTTATTTAAATGCGAAAGGTAATACAAAGTACACTTATACATATTGTTATTTTTGTACATATTTGAATGTTATTTTAGATTAGGAATGTAAATAAACGAGATGTGAATTTATTGACTACTGAAGGATGATGATGAGAGAATTCTTGTGATATATGTTTAAGAGAACCTTTTTTGTTTGTCTTTCATGACACACAATTGCATTTGTTTCCTAGAAAATTTGGACACTAATTAATGTAAAAAAAAGCCCGCCGCTAAGGTGTTAAGCGCCCGCATATTTTGGCGCCCTTTTTAATAAAACTCTGAACAAGAACAAATTCTGCTGAAATAAAGTTTGTAAACAAGACGCTTTTGAATAATGATTTTTGCTGTTTTAGTCTCAAAGGCAACGCATGTTTAGTTATATCTGTTTAAATAATTACAGACAATTTGGCGCCCTTTTGATCAGGCGCCCTTGTGCATCGCACAATCTGCGCAATGGGCAGCGGCGGGCCTGATTCTAAATGTCTAAACTTGAAAGGATTGCAATTTATAAACATTTAATTAATTATCTTTGCTAGTACAAGAATGTATAAAATAATACTTACCTACAGAGTGATTCGATTCTATTGGTATCGTACACTTTTGTTTATTTACTGAAACAGACAAACAGACACAACAAAAATAAAATATTTGCTTTCTGATATATAGAATTTATTAAAAAAACAGAAAACGCACATTTAATGTGCAGATCTTTATACCTTACAGAGACATCTCAAAAAAAGATAACAAACGAGATAGCAAGGCATTCATCAACGAAAACAGTATCAAAGAAGAACAGAACAGAAACGAATCTTACATAACAACAAATACGCTATCTGTATAAAGAAAATTGTTTTTAAGTTACTATAGAATTTGTATATTTAATAGCTATGTACAATGTATCAAATGTTTAGCATCTTATATCTGAGAATTCAATAAACTTTCATTCAATATTAACATCAGCATATCGTTTCAAATCTCGATAAAGAAAACATACTGTAAACAGTTTGAACAGACCCCCTTACTACGTACGTAACAAAATCAGTGGCCAACGCTGACCCCGAATGGATCGTTCATGTATGTGTAGGCTACAGGGGAAAATAGTAAATTTACACGAGCGCATTTGGGAGATTAACGTTGACCCTGCGTGATAATAAATCAGTAATAATAATTTGACTACGCCTATACAATTATTTTGTGTTGTGAAATTGGTCAGTGATATTGCCTTTGAATGGCACATGCATTTCAAATTCAATTCGTAAAGCCTATACCCGATAATTTTTATCATCTACAAGTATCTAGAAATTCGTAAAAAATTTGCACGTTTCCTTAACGTCGTTTTCAAAGCTTTCGCGGAGAATTTGCTATACATGATCGACGTTTTCCCAGAAGGATTTAAAAGAATTATGTGCCATTTATCGAAGGGCTAAAAATCTGTTGCATCAAACGCAAAGTAACGGAAACACATCGTTCATATTAGAGGTAGGTAATTTGCTTGCGAAAACTTTGATTCCTATAATGCATTCATTCCTAAAAAAAAAAAAACGAAAACTAAATAGGGCATTTGAATGTATAACACTTTGTGTTACCACAAAACAATTAAAACTAATAAGGGGATGATTGTCGAATGTTTATTAGTTTCGTTTATAAAAATTGTAGATAATAAAATTTATGTGTAGTAATTTGTTCGAAATAAAAAATAAATAATATTTTAGAATACGTACTGTTCGCGTGTATGTATATTAATTCGTTATGACTGTAATAAATATAACTATCCCTTAAAGCTTCGTCTTTCATGCATTTTACATCTACTTATCGTAAAACATATCTAAGAGCAGTGCAAACTTCAACGTACTAAATTACCTAACTTCAGTCATTGCATGACATTAACTTTTATGTACATTAATATCACGTAGGTAGTTGAAAACAATAGAAACAAAAGCAGTACCCATTTTTGCAAAATACAGAAAACATATTCCACTCATAAAGTATATATCTCAGTTCTTTTTTTTTAGTAGTAGTAAGCTATCATACAATATATAAAATACATAAATTTACACAGCTTTCAACGGCTTCAATTTTTTTTACAAAATCAATTTTTATAAATTTTAGTTACGGCTACGTTAAAGCTTGAATATCCTATTCTTTCAATTTGTAGACTGATTAAAAATTGAGCTATTACTCAAATATGGCACCGAACTGGTCAAAATTGTTACAGTTTATAAGAATTTTTGATCACAATTACGGAACAACCCACTGAAGTACTCTCAGAGATTTGTTTTGCTTGTATACAACGGAAATAAAAAGATACCTTCGTTTTATTTCTATGAAACGCGACCTAATCGTAATATCTTTGCTGTTCGCGAAATTCATGATGATCGTCGAAATCCATATCAGCGAACCTTTCGAGCAGTTCTTTCCTGTAATTCCTTCCTTCTTGCTTGTAACGTTTTTCTTCTTCCTTTCTCTCCTCCAAATACCTTCTCTCTTCATATCTACTATCCCTTCTGTCTTCTCCTCCGAGTCTAGGCCTATCAAATCGCCGATCATCCTCCGATCGTCTCCTATCCCAACGTCTAATGTCTGGCCTAACGTCGTCCAATCTCCTCTCATCTCTGTACTCCCTGGGTACCTGCGGTTTATAATAGACTTCAGCTCTCGGACTCAAGTCGTCATGAATTTCCTCTTCAATGGGTTGCTCCGCAGAAAGCCTCCACTATATGGCGTTGAGTACCCTTCTTGAAGATCCTCTATGCGCGGGATAATCTTCATCTCTACCAGTTCGGTGTTCCCTGGGGGCGACCCGCTCCAGATTTCTCTCTACGCCTCTCTCTCTATAATCCTCACCACCTGTCAAATGCGGTGGCACGTGAGTCTGGGCGGTGTAATCCCTCTCCGTGTACTCATCATATTCTCTATCTCGTTCTAACCTAGGTCGGGTTCTTGTGTGCGCGGTATGAAACGTCGGAACTGTTGAAAGAAACGCCAAAGTGAGTTACCGTTAAAGCGACAGACGTTAGAGACAAATCCACCCAAAAGACTAAACTAATCAACAAAACAACGCAGCAGTACTTACAACGGCAAGAGAAAATAACCAAGTCAGCTTAAGCAAACAAGTCTGATGGGCCAGCTCGCCATATCTTACCAGGGCTTGGAGCGACTTCACCTGATAACGTATATGTGCAAATAGCGAAAGCGGAGCGATAAGTGGTGTGCGCAGCGAAGCAAAATCCAAAAGAGAGAGAGAAAAAAAAAGAACTGTTAGAGAGTAAAACCGTGCAAAAAAAAATAAGTGAACCTGCTTTTACACTGTGAAAATCTACGTTAATAGGTAGCTGGAATTGGTGACAATGAGCCAGAAAAATCTGAAAATAGTTTCGAAATGAAAACAAAGTAAATAAAAGCAACTTATATAATCATGTTTTTTTATTATCATCACATTTGTTTGGACCCAATATCTGAACATTACATTTCTCATTAATAAAAATACAATAATAAAATAGTACAGTTAATGCTTCCTAAAAATTACCAGCCTCATTTAAATAAATAATTAACAGCAAACGATTTGGTGGTAAGTTTTAGAAAATTGTGCGACAAAATGCAATCGAAAATGCAGTAGAGAAGTAATTAGTAAACAAGTTAATAATCTTGCAGAAAATTCATCACAAAAACATGCAAGTGTTTTACAAGAAAGATAATGATTCTAGAGAATCTACAGAATCCCAACTTTGCAATCCAATATATCTAACAGCTGCGTGACTACCTCTAGAATCATGAGGATATCCATAAACGTCAGGATGGGCTGCAAACATATTAGTATATTAATAATGCTCGGAACTTAGAAAGTTAGGAAAAGCATTACGCTTTACAACTAGATCGATGAAAACTATTTTTCTTGGCGAATAAACACGCAAGCTAAAATAGTATACCTCACCTGGTAAAGTGGGTCTACCCTGTTCCCCACTTGGAGACGCTTGCGGAGATGCACCAAGGGTTCTTGGAACGTTTGTAACTATTTCGGGATGCGTTGCTCTCCAGTATGCCTTAATAAAAAAGTACAGAACTGAGACATCCGATAGAATGCAAGAATTCAACATCTCATAAATCATTAAGGTCAGTACGTAAATTAAATTCGATACAACGTCGCCTACGCGACCGCGGAAAAATTCATCCACCTAAAAATTATGTAAGCAGCGACTCACTTTATCATGAATCGCAAATTGCATTCGAAGAATTTCTATTGCCTCGTGCAAAAAACCAGGCATTATGCAAGCAGACTGGCCCATATGTAAAGTGTTACGTAATCGGAATTTCCGTTATCAAATGATAAGAATCGGCGATCGGGTTTCACGAAGATATCAGATAGCTACTCAGGGAAAAATATGTAGTGCAAAGTAACGCAATTGTCGCTGCAATGAAGCCAGTAACAAATTGTATGAGATATTGACACAGTTGTAGTAAAACTACAAACAATTACCATGTCAAACAACTGTCCGAATATTCGTCCGTCCCTCTGCATTCAGTACCGTGGTTTGGGTAACAAAACATTAATTTATTTGCCATTTGCTTACGTTTTTAGAAACTGCTTATTTGATTTATGAAATGCTGTTTTCCACGTTATGGCTTAAATATTTTTTTAAAACTGTTAAAAACTGAACATTTTTAAAACTTTTGTGATAAAGAATAATGTATACAGAACTCTTGGCCTACTGATATAAAGTAGGTCCAAGGTTCTATAGTACCTACTGAAAAAGGCTGATTTGAATGACACCTTCTTTTTGCCAAATCACAAAAAAGACATCAAATAAAGAGACAGAAAAAGAAGAAGTAATGAGTGATACTATTTTAACTTTAAGTCAGAGACTCAAGACGAAAATCTTTAGTTTTTTAAAAATGTTATAAGCAATTCACTTACATTTTCAAGGTTATTGTTTGACTCTTGCATAAAAAACTTAAAAGTCTTGCACATGTATTTATTAAATAATTAAATTTCGAGTTGGCACGCTTTAGTAATTTGGTCAGTCGAACACGTACGCAGACCCTTGCGATAAAAAAATCTTAAGCCGAGATTTAGGGCAAGAAAACACGAAAGATAAGGCTAAGCTCACGCAACTGAAACGACATTTCTGGGAAACTATAAACTTTAAGTAGTCAGGTGAATAGGTCTTGCGATAACGTGCTTGCTCATGAGCTTTACTACCTCAGTGCCATTCTCGTCCTAAATTTTTACGTTGCTATAAAATTTGTTTGGCTATAAAACGAAGCTGGCGATATTTTTCACACCCCATCGTTAATCAGATTTTTATTGAAGACCGCATAAACATTATGGTGAAAATAATTGTATATTTTATATTTACCTCTAAATATTCGGCTATGTGCTCACACGCGTCTTCTAATTGGTTCTCATCAAGGATAACATCGAACATTTCTGGGGGACATTGAGCTAATTTCTCGGACGCTACCATTTGTACATTTAAGTGCCGCGCTTGACTCTTACCCCTTGATTTGATCAGCCTTTGCAACACCTACAATATCATAAGATTCACAAAGGGCTTCTTCTCTACAATTGAGGACCATAAATTCAACTTACTTTAGGACTAGTAATTTTAAGATAAACAATGCAAGGAGCAAGAGAAGTCTTGGCAAGTTGTGAAGGATGGTTAATAGTATCACAATCCAACACTACAAGCTGCAACGTACGAGCCAGCTCAAAAATTCTTTCGATCTCAGTTTGAACTTCTGCCAGACAAGTAGAACGAGTGTTGGAACGTTCCATGATGGCGCGCTTCGAAGGATTATTCAGCAGCGACCTTTTAGCCAGCGAAATATCGGCCATAACCCTTGTTATAATTATCCTGAAACCAAACAAACTATAGTAACGTATTTAACCTAATCAATTCGAAACTCACCTTCCTTCAAATCTATGTTTTAAAAAATCGAATAAGGCTTTTTGCATCATGTCAGTTACTTCGTAGCCTTTCAGCGAAGGACCGACTAATACAACCGGTCTCATGGAGGGAACTACGTCATAAGGTGCCGTCGTCTCCTGCTTCTTAAAGAACGGTTTCTTTTTTTCTTTGGCGGGAGGCGTCGTGAGCGATTTACCAGATCTCGCGTTTCCAACGGAATCTGATTCATCACCTATACACACACACAACTTCGATTAGTGAATTCTATGGTGTGACTTACCCAACGAAAAAGAATATAAACATGCACGATTTTCTAGCTAATACCGACTACCAAAACTCGAAATTAATTCGAGTTTAGGTTAATCACTATTCTACTGTACTACTTGTGAGTTAGATGGGACGGAAGGCAAAAAGAGAGGAGGAGGAGGAAAATGGAAAGGAATTTCGACAAATTCCTTATTGGAACGTACCGGGGTAAGTGAAGAAGTCTTAAAAAATGTGTACAACGACAAGATTAGAACAAAAGAAAACGAAAGTAAAAACGATTAATAGAAAGTAACAATCGTGCACATTTAAAACAAGAAGAAAAATAAAAGAAAGAGAAACACTTAATCCGTCACTGTTGGCAAATATGTATTCTTGTTTATCCTGTCTGGAGAAATATGCGTCAAACAAAAATCATTCAACGAGACCAAAAAACATCGAAAACACGTCGAAGTGTGTAGTGGAAAGGACATACCGGGCGTAGGAGGGGTGCTACCTCTGGAAACATCGTTACCAGCTGCCCCTATGTTAGAGCTGGAGCTAGTTTTACTTGAGTAGAGCTTCGTTCTCGTCTGGGTCTGCTGGATGCGCAGATTTTCGAGCTTCACAGGAGAAGGAATGAATCCCACGTCGCATCCTTCCTTAACGGGTCGTCCGATCCACCAGTTGTTGTCGTATTTTTCCTAAGTGAAGGCCATTTCACATTTTAACCCCCATCTACGCGTTCCACCAAATGGCTTACCTTTATATGCAAAAAATCCCTGACATCAAATGATATTGCATATCCATGAACTGGCGAGTCGTCATCCACAGAACCGTCGTAGGCTACGTTCGTGCGTACAGCAAATGCTACCGGCTTGGTCTGAAAATAAAATAAATGGGCACAATTGAGATCAGTAACTAATAGACCAGTTGGATTGAAATACAATATTAAAATTATAGACCAAGGACTTCAACATGCATATCCTCAAAAATCATACATTCGGTAACATAAAGAATAAATTCAAATAAAAAAAGACGAAGGCAAAATTCAAGTCACAGACATCATCAAAGTGCATAGGCATGTGCATGTCAAAGGTGCATACTGCTTCATGTTCCTCGCATATTTCTGTTTACATTTTTTTTGTAAACTGAAAATGTGAATGTTCAATAAGGTAGGCAAATGCCTTCTCTTGCAAAATAAACGCTGGAATTGAGCAAAGCAATTCCTGGGAAGCATAGCAATGGAAATTCTTTTACACATTACAAATCACCTATATGTGATATAAATTTCTTCAAACAGAAGTGATAAGACAAAATCATTTAGTAAATAAATTTCGTTTTGCTCATCCACGTAAATACATGTGTATTATCTTAACGTAAAGTTTAAAATATTTTTACTCCACAAACACACTTCGCGGTAATTTATGTCGGCGGAATCTATAAATCACTCGGCAAAAATAACTCTAAGTAAATAAATCTTAACGGAATCTTCTCCTTTTTTTATTGTGCAGATATAAAATATCGGGGCGCTTTAATTACAGAACCTTTCCGGTTGTGCAATAAAGGGGAAGGGAAAAAAAGCCTTATATAACTTCATCTTCCAAATCAATATTATTTTATAGCAGATGACCCATATTTTGCCCTAATTTTCCTGTTATATGTACATATTTTGTATTCTCGATGTACCTGGATTCAGACCAAACTGATCAGTAACAGACCGAGGAATACAAAGCGTGAGGGGATGAGCATAATAGCGAAGTACATGCTGTCTTTATTGATTTTCAGCGAGTCTATGACTCTATATTAAGAAAAAAGATCTATGAAGCAACGAAAGAGCTGAATATCCCAAGTAAAATAATAAGGTTGGTGAAAATGTCAACAGAGGAGACTATGAACAAAATATAGTTAATAACCAGGTATCTGAACCCTTTAGGGCAGATGAGAGACTACACTGTTTTAACCTAGTCCTAAAGAAAGTAATACAAATCGTACTGGAACTCTGGCAAACAAAAACCACCAATGCTTGGCGTATGCTGATGACATCACCATCCTGGCAAGAACAAAAGAAATACTGCCAAACGTGACCAGGATGTTAGAATCTAAAGCTAAAACACAGAAGAAAACTAAATACATGCGAATGAGGGGTGCAACTGGCAAAGAAACTGTATACAGGGATCTGGACATCGATCTAGAAAATGGCAGAATAATAAAAATAGATCAGGCGCAAAATTTTACTTATTTGGGAGGGCAGGTATCAGACAGTGAAGACACCAATTCGGAAATCAATTCAAGAATAGTAAAAGGACAATGTAGTGCGGGTGCGTTGAAGTCAAAAAATATATTGCGTAAAGCGGAAATAAGAATATATAAAATAGTGCTTCGGCTGTGAAGATTGGGTCATCAAAACAAAAAAGGGGGGAAAGGAACGTTTAGAAAACTGGGATGGAAAGATGCTGAGGATGATTTTTGAAGGGAAGATGGAGAACGGTGTATGGGAAAGAAGGAGTAACGAGGAACTAAGATAACTCAACGGGGAGGCGACGATAACCCAGTTTATTAATGCTCAACGGATAAGATGGCTGGGACATGTCGAAAGAAAAGAAGATGAGCAGCTGAGCATAAATCCCATGGTAAGCAGGCGAAACGATGCTTCCAACTGGCCACTCCAATAAATCGCTGAACTTTCGATACGCTTTTAGGAATGGGGATGTTCAAGATGGCCTGAACTTTTCACGGATCTACATGAAAACCTAATTTATTAACTACATAACCATGACAATTCTCCTTACTTAAAGTAAGGGGCCACGAATTGAATTCGTTCAAGAGTTTTCTTTAAAATTTCTAAATGTTTTTCGAAAGTAGGGATGACGATGATAAACAAAAACCTACGGTTTTAACTCCATCTGAATGACACGGTCAACAAAACGCTGCCAAGTAGCGGGGGCATTATGAAGGCCAAAGGGCATACGCTGAAATTGGAAGAGTCCTCGATGAGGGACGATAAAGGCAGTATATGGACGGGGCTCTTCTAATATAGGGATTAGCCAATATGCAGATTTAAAGAGACATGGCGCCTCGAATCTAAGGTATCAGACAGGTATGGCAGAGGATAAGCATCCTTTTGGGTCATCTAATTTCATTTACGATAATCCAAAGAGAAACTTCCTTTGGCACCAATAGAATCGGAGAAGACCAAGGACTATATGGCAGAGGATAAGCATCCTTTTGGGTCATCTAATTTCATTTACGATAATCCAAAGAGAAACTTCCTTTGGCACCAATAGAATCGGAGAAGACCAAGGACTAGTGGATTCCTCAACTTCACCTGAGGCTAACATTTCATCCAGTGCTTTATTAACAATTTTTTACATTGCCGGGAATATAGGGTGATATCTTTGTTTTTTAGGAGGACTCTCAGTTTGTATATATGTTCCACTAAACTGGTAAAACTTAACGATTTAGAACCCTCATCCCTAAAGAAAATTTTTATCGCGTCAAAAGTTTACAAAAGAAGGGAGTACAAAATCGGAGATTAAAGGCTAAAGATCGCAAGGAATGGAGAACACTAATCAAGCTATGGGCCTAAAGGGCTTGTTACATACCCCATATACCTAATGGAGATGTATTTTCTATTAGATTTTTGATGCACGATTTCTCGCATCCCCAGTTTAAATAAAGCAGTACTTACATGTCTCCCCCAAAACTTAAAAAGTAAACGCCTTTCCAAAATCAAAAATCTACTTCTTTTGGTAGTTGATGCCTACTTCACTAACGCCCTTGCCTGAAGTGGTTTTACAATTAAGCCATCGTTCCATAAAACATTCACACACACGTGATGGAAAAATGACGAAATAATTAGCATCTACGAGACGTTTTTATTTATTCAGGTGTTCATGTACGGAATCGAATTTACGCTCGCTCCTATGAGCAGTTTCGGTTTACTCACGACCTGATTGAAGAAAGCGACCTAAATAAAGCGCAAGAAGCAATTGATTAACGAACTGTAATAAATAAATTAGCGGTGAATTTCAAAAGCACTGGAAGCCTTGTGATTACATACGACGGCGAGCATGTAATAGGAGACGCTATGATTTTCAATTCTGTGGCAAATTCTATTTTTTTTCCTTTAAATATGTTTTGCCTTACCCTCGCTTTCTCCAACTGGCTAAGAGCCTGACGTTCCTTCTCCCGGCGAAGAGTTTCTTTTTCCTCGTCCAGCGACAGATCCGAAGATGGCTGTGAGTAGTTAGAGTCAGCTGAGCCCTGAAAATACAGTAACTATAAGAAAAAATCACCCAAACGCAAACGCACTTTGATGAGGAGTCCTAATTTTTCTTTTCCATGACTACTGAATTTCACAAGGGTATCGGAACATGCAAAAGATCACTGTGTAGTACTAATGCAACAAACACTTCAACTAAAGTGCAACAAGCTACAATGGTCATCTATGTGTGTACAAGATAAGTTGAGAAAGAATTGATCACCTCGTCTACGAAAATGATAATCAAAAAAATTCATTCTTTGCTTACCAGAGAAGTGTACTTGGACATAGGTTAGAGGCGGTGCCACTGGCAAGCATGCGACAACAGTATAAAGCATCAGCTGACCAGTGACCCTCAAACTGTTGCAATACTATTTCGACCAATTAACGTGCGTAAAAAGAACGTATTGCAAACACTTGGGGTCGATCGTTAAGACACATTAAACGTTAAAGTCGCAGTCCTTTCGGTATGTATTGGTTGCTGCACACATATAATGCTCACTGTGGCGGAACACAAATGGAAATCGAAAGTGAAACGGACACGGTGAGAATGAGAATGAGAATGGCAATGGAACCGCACCAAGCAACTAATCGATCGAGAAATGAATGGCCCTTTTTATTTTCCCTTATTCTTTGCGAAGCGCTCGAATAAATCATTACTATGTCAAATCTCATTTCAGAAACTAATACATCATTGCGAAGATTGACTGGCTATTATTGATAACGTCAAAACGTTAAATTTGTGTATCGGGCCTTGATTTACTAGATTTTATATTTTTCAAAAACGAAGGACAACTAAAGCACATAATAATTGAAGCTCTCTCAAGTATATATATACTTACAAGTAGAAACTATTATTTTTCAACGACAGCAAAATGACCAAAAATTTTGTTACCCTCCAAGCCATGAAAGTTACAGCAGACGCACACGTTTTTCTCTGGTTTTGATAGAAAGAAAGTTGCTTTAATATGCAGCCTGATCTCTTTAAAATGGGACGAAACTTTTTATGCAGATGTTGTAGCTTGCGACTATGTCACACCCTTTGAGGACAAACATTTCGTGACGCAACACGAAAACATGTCAATGTCGATATCAAGGGGACAACTACCCCCTTATAACCTTATAGTTATAACCACCTCTTCGCTTAGAATTAGGTGACATCGATGTATACTTGATTCCAGATGATCAACTACAACAACTACTGAACATTTCAGATGACATGAGGAGTCGAGTGATATATTATTTTCAGAAATCATCAGACCACTGTTTATGAGCATCTCTCTATAACCAGATACAAGGTGAATTCTGTTGTACTAAGAGTTAATACAAGAAGTAGATAAAAATACTGGAATTAAGTCGCCCTCGCTTCTACAAACTAAAGAAACGTCTTTGTCATATATTGACTTCTCTATACATCCAATGGTACAACAGATTGGGCGCGTTTTGCGAACAGCAGCTGCTGAGTTGCTTACTCAGCAATCGTTTGTGATTGGCTATTACCTTAATGTGAACCAATCACAAACGATTGCTGAGTAAGCAACTCAGCAGCTGCTGTTCGCTAAACGCGCCCATTCTGTTTTCGTGGGGTTACTTGTTCTGCCTCTTTCTTTAACGTTTGCATAATATAACCAAGAAAGTTGTTTTTGTAGAGATAGTCTACTACGACTTTCAACTACTATCTCGATATTTGGACCTAAAGTAAAGTATCTTAAATTTCTATTAACTCTACTGGTTTTATTTCATTTGAAAACTGTGTTGGATCAAGTTTGCTACCCTTAAAAAACCAAAAGTAAATAAAATACGGAAAGCAACTAGTAATAAAGTAAATTATTGTAGAGGGCAGAACCCTCAGGAGAAATCAGGTTCGCTGTGGCTCGAACCGATGCGTATCTGGTTGAATCCAGTTTATGTCGGGATGTTCTGCGAACGCCTCTCGCATCCTAAATATTTAATTCATACCAGAATTTCCTTAATATTTCAAAAAGGGAAAGGTCAACTACTTCCTTTGAAAACCCAAATGTGAGTCCCTAAGTAATGGAAAACATAAAAATAAAAAGAGTTCCAGTTAACGACTATAATAAACAACGAGGGAATCATTGTACTGGGAATCGAGGTGGTAAACGGGTAGGTGACGTCAAAATGACGCAAAACCATAACAGTGTGATTTCGTGCATATGATCATCAATTATGGTAATTGTTTCCCATTCCCAATTCTTGGAACTAAATGGGATTAACTCCGTTTCAATGGAAATAACTTACGTAACGTTTCTTTGGAAAATAAATTGTGTGGGCGTTAAAATTTTAACGCTTACCTGCGTGAACAGTTTGTTATATCCTTGATTGTTGTAGTTGTTGTAGCCTATCATATTGCGACATGTCCTAGGCGGAACCTTATGGACCATCCAGTCGCCTGAACAACACACAAGATACTACGCCACTCGCTCGTGCAATTAAAAATTTACAGCCCAACCCCACTTTATAAAAGACGACTACGTGAAACAAGCAACTGTTTACCTAGTATTCTCTTAATAATTAATTAAGTTCGTAGGGCACAATTAAATTTTATGGCCGGCGATCGCCTCCTTCGGTCGTTCTCCTTTAAATTTAACATCAAACAAATCCGAACCAAATAAAATTTCATGTTCACGGAAATTAATTTGCGCCACACTTAAATTAACAAAAAAATATGATAACTCGCAGTCCACCATCGTCATTCTACAAAGCACCACTTCAACCCTTAAGAATCATCACCTGCGTGCAATTTACGAAACAACTAAGCATTTTTTTGCGTGCGTTAATTTCTGAATGAAAGGTATGTTTTGCTTAAGAATATGTGTTTTGTAATGCGGGTGAGCTCCGCTAGGTGTAGTACAATCGGGGGTGAACATCGAGATCGAGCTTTGACGACCCGATGCTTCAAGGGAGGCGAGCTTTGAGCTTTCGACTGTACAGATGACAGAGGTGGGGTTGTCACGCGGCGCAAGCGCAAGTATCGATCTGCAAAACAACCGACTGTGACTTGCAGAGGGTGTATTAGTTTTTACTGCACGTTTACTTCATCCCTTATTTATTTAAATGTGTGTGGGCAGTCGTGTCCGAATTTTGCCCCCGCTCGTGCGTTGAATCTATATTAAAAAATTTAATGTTCTTACTTTTTAATTATCCAATATGCGAAAAGCACGTGCGTGCCCGTGTGTATCAAAACATAATTAATCTACTTCTGTTCATAAAATAATTAATTCCAAGCTCTATTCACGAATAACATTTTTACTCAATATACTAATCGGGAGTAAAGGATGACGCGAGAAATTACTTGCATTATAAAATTCATACATTTACGATAATAGAACATTAAATGAATGCAAATTGTATATTGTTACGGTATAAATCGAAACAAGGGGCATAGCGTAGCTTAAATATTATATTAAACATAAATAAATACAGACAAACATAATTGTACAAAGTTCAACTTACCCTAACAGCACACTTTAACAAAATAGAGCCTACATCATGCTCTGATAGCAACTAGTTTAAGATCTTCCTCTTTATGCAGATCGTGGGTTTTTATAGGAAGTGCAACTCGAGCAATTCCGAATTCTAACGAAACCGGAAAGGTACGACAGAACAAGAGATAATTTAAATCCGTTTTAACTTGTTCAAGGTTTACCACCTGCAGGTGCCAAGGTTCCGTTGTTTACGTTGACGAGTTGCATTTTCTCTTATCTCAAGTTTGCTAAATAAATCCAATGCATGAATTTACTTGCATCTTGTCACAATATAATTAAGTCGCAAAGAAGGCACACCAACAAGAAATAATTAATTGGTACTTCTTGGCCTCTTTCTTCTGCCGACTCCAGAATTTATTAAAACTGTAGGATTACAACTTGGAAGAAATTTAAACTTTCCTCCAATGATATTGCTTAATCACACGATTAACTTGATCGAGTGGTTAACTACGTTTTATGAAACTGGGCCCTAGTAAAACCAATTCTGTTTATATTTAGGTACATACAATCTCAATGTATTTAAGCATCCATATCTTAAAGAGCTTCAAGTCTTTAATGATCTAATCGGTTTCAGAAAGTAAAGAGAAAGTTACCACGTAGAGGAACACAAGTATTTTTTTTATAATTGGAATAACACAGAAGAAACGTTCAAAAGTAAAATTAAAAAAAATGATTACGAAATTAGTACCTTTTCGTGGTAAGGATTTGTTTTCGAAATCACATCCCACTATTACAAAAATGGAATAGTTCCAAATCAGCGCCCAAAAGCATTTATTTATACAGATGTAGACGAATTTAATTCGGTGGAAACCCGAAATAATATAAGTTCACATATACATTTGCAACTGTTGTACGTTTCCAAGTCAAAATTTCTTTATTGAGATCGACGTTCCTACTTAGTTTGACGCGTGCTGGATATAATATTAGCGCGTTCACGTTATGACGTAGACTATAGAAAATTTCATTCATTTACACAACACCATTCATTTACACAAGGCCGTTCGTGTAAGTAAATCATCAAACCTAAACTTTTTGATAATAATTATTATCAAAAATTATTTGCTTGTTAATACCGTGAGAGCAATAAAGAGCCCATGGAATCTCAAATTCTTACTTCTATTAAATAAAGATGTCAACAACTGTTAAACAATATTTTAACTTACATAGTACATAAAACGCGTTTACTTTTTAATGTACGGAGCTAACAAGGACCACCGGTTTGTGTTCCAAGGGTAGGTATCTTTGACTTGGGTTTTTTTTGCTCTCACGGTATATTTTGCGCGTAATAAACAGCCAAGAAGGACAGATAAAAGAAATACCTCAATATTAACTAAATCACTCCATTTTTAATTGAAAATGTATGTGAATTTATGTGCACACTACGTGCTTATGAAATACATACAATATGTTTCATTTTAAGATAAAAACGCATGCGCATGTTTTGGGCACTCTAGTATTAAATACTTTGATTTTTATATGTATACGTATCGCCTATATATACGTTATTGCAACCTATCAGCAACTGTAAGAATTCAGCATTTCATAATCAATAAGCTCATTACGTAAGTTAAACTCGATACAATGTTGCCTACGCGAGCGCGGAAAAATTCGCTCACCTAAAAATTATGTAATCAAGCGACTTGCTTATGCAAGCGTATGAGCAAACGATTTCGGATGAATTATAGGGCAAGCTGGCACACTGTAGAATATTATACATAATCGAAATGACCTTTGTAAAACCATATAAAAGGCCATGCCATTGCACGACAGATGAGACAGCTAGTGCCCGTCTTGTGGAATGTAACTCCACAAGTTCAAGGGCGTAATGTTTGTTATGAAATTGTGTTTTTTTTTTTGCTAGAACCATGCATAGCAAACATGGTATCAGAAACAGTATAAATTTGAAAGAGTTTTCTGAATTCCTGGACAAGGTTCAAAGAAAATGAGACGTCCTTTGACAGCGAGGAACTTGTCAGTGAGGCCTTCCAGGAGCGGTAGAAAGGGACGAATCGTGTACTTGACGGACGGACGACAAGTAAGGGTTAAGAAGTCAGAGATAGAGGATGTCCAAATAAACTACGCGGAACTTCTGGATTACTAAAATTATAAACGTCAAGTGAATGTTATAAGAAGTTTCATTTGAAATAGTTTTAATTTGATTCAGAAGACTGCTAAGGAAATCACAGGAAATTTTTGACAAACATCTGGCAAATAAACTTGACATTCGAATAAAACCTGTTTCAATTAATGAATGCTTATTTAAAAACGATTTGCAAGGATCGTAGTTAAGGCATTTAAACCTATTGAACGGATTCTGTTTATAAATTTAAAAATACAATTTTATTTCAATCAAAGTAAAAAATACTTTGGCGACGATTTGCTCGGATCGTAATCAAGGTATTTAAATCGATTGAATAAAATTATAAAATCAAAAATAGAAAATATTCAATTAACGAATAAAGTATAGACGATTTGCTAGGATCGAAAAAACAAACATATTGGCCATCGCTGATTTTCTTTTCTCAAATTTTCATTCGCAACGCATTCGATCTACCATTTCTTTTAAGTTTGGTTTAAATAATATTTTAATTTCAATTTTCTTTCATAGCAAAATAAGCAGAAATTGAAATACATTTGTATGCAAAATCGAACGAAACACTCAGTAAACCTGCGAATTACGATTTATTCTCCCTGGAAGAATGACCACGTGGCTCGTTTGCGAAAACTCTGGAAATAATTCGGTTTGCAAATGCCTAGATCGTTAGTCATGACGTGCAAACATAAGCGGTTTCATCAATGAAACTTCCAGACGAGCAAAGTTTATTTATTCTGGGTGTTTATACAGCGAATATAATAGTAGCAGTTCAATGCGAAATTATAGTTTGTATGTACAGAGTTTCGGGCAAGACAGTTCACCAGCTATGTATAGAGACCTTCGCATAGCTTACGGAATCCGTGAATGAAAACAACTTTGAAACGTACGAAACTGTTTATAGATATGACAGTGTTTATATAGTTCGACTAATTTATTTTTAATGTTGAAACTTTTTTTCGTTTTGTTAAAACATGGTTTACCTACATGTAAAAGAGTACCTCCTAAATGGTACGAAAACTTCATGTTTAATAACTAATTGGAGCTCGTTCAACAGGTGTCGGTCTAACGAGTGCATTCCATGTGAATTTGTTACTTGAATCCTTTAGGAGATACTGTATTTTTTTAATTTTCAATGGAAATTTACAAATTCTTTAATTTCTTGTAAACAGAAAGACCCTACTTGTCATCAGAATGAATTTATCTCTCACATGTACATATAAATGAGTCTACGTCTAGAAAAAAATTCGTATTATATGAGTATAACTTTTTGATAACTTATTGCCAAGTTTCTAGAAAGGGCACTTATGCTTCATGATAATTCTTGAATATAATAGAAAATATGATACAATTGACGCCCACACATGGTGAGTCTTATTTTAAAAATTGGCGATGCTAGAAGCAACCATAACACAAAAATTTATTTCATCCACAAAATACATAAATTACGAAATTTGAATTATTTCTATGGTAGGTAATACCAAGTCCTACATTTGGCGCTAATACCAATGCAGATGTTACGTATAATACACGTTCTGCAGAAACTGGCAAATTGCCTTACCCTTCTGTTTCTTCCGAATGGTATATAAGATCTATGATGAGGGTGATGATGTCGATGGTGGTGGTGTTTCTTCATGTTGATTTGTCAGTAGTCACTATCTTCCGAAAACTTTCACTCTCATGGGCAACCCAACACTGCCACAACTTAAAGTCAAATTAACGCACATTTTATATTAGGTTCGCTTAATTATCGTATACAAAAAAAAATAAGTCATATCACAGAGGATCTTTCAGTCACTGAATTTCATGAATGTGGCGTCGAGTATTTCGCCGTTCTACTGACGGACGATGTGAAACAGAACCGATTCAGATAGCCACCTATTTCCTACCAGAAGTGATTCTAAAAATAAGACGACTCAACGCTAACCACCACGTCGGATGTGTGATTTTAGTCTTTTGTTTTCGCGATTACGCTCGACACGAGAGCAAAACATATTTACTCAACGTGCCGTCCGCGTCCGTGCACAGAATCCATTTTATAAATACACATAATATTTTCCCGTAGGAAGCTGCTACTCTGACGTACGGAAAATATTTTAATTTTAATCGCCCGGTGAGCGACGATGAGCTAGCTAGCTCGTCTGGTCTGGTCCACACGAGAATGCAAGTGTACTGACACAAAAATAAATTTGGAATTACATATTGCACGCTGACACAGTTTCCGAAAGCCAAGCGGTTACGATGTAAATAATTAGAAACATTTTAGATTTTTTGAATTTCAGTGAGGCTATAGCTTTGCAAGGTTGAAACATAAAGTGTAGCTAGCCTGTTGCTATAGGCAACTAAAAAAACATCTATGGCTAGGGAACCTTTTCTATAATACTGTAATAATAGCAATGGGGGAAGGGGTAAGAAAAGTTAACATTTAGTGAACATATAAGATCACATTACATGTACGAGGGGAGTTTTATGTTTCTGTGACATTTTATAGTGTCGTCTTGAAGATTGGTTCCAATCGCTTACCAATTGCCATTTTTATGTCAATTTAAAGAAGTGAACATAAGTGATTTGAAACTTCAACACAGAAGCGTCATAAAATTTCTATCGAAAGAAGGCAGTGGCCCGAAGAATATTCATGACAGATGGTGGTTGTGTATGGAGAAAACAACCCGTCCTATTTTCAGGTGAAATATTGGTGCAAGCAGTTCAAATGGGGCAAGGAATCCATTCATGATGACCCAAAGTGTGGAAGACCTTTGGAAGCACGAACTGAAGAAATCATCAACAAAGTTGAAGATTTGGTGTTGAGTAAAACTTTCACTTATTGCTAGAGAAATAGGAATATCAGAAACAAGTGTTTTTAAAATTTTACACGAGGATTTAGGGATGAGCAAAGTGTCGGCACCATGAATTCCCAACCTGCTCAGTCCTGAACAAAAGCTTTGCAGCAGACTACAAATTAGCGAGGAGAATTTGATTGCTTTATCCCAAAATGAAGGCTTCTTCTGGAGAATTGTAATTGGAGATGAGACCTGGAACCCTCCCACGAAGCAAGAGTTCATGCAATGGGTTAATAAGTGCTCTCCTCCATCCAAGAAGGCAAAGACGCAATTTTCTGCAGGAAAAGTGGGACGCGGAGGGGATTATCTTAAATGAGTATACGCCAAAAGGGACTACAATAACGGGGAATGTCCACAAAGACTCAATTAAGAACTTGAAAACGGCTATACGCGGAAAAAGACCCCACCATCATGCTCAGAAAACTCTGCTTCTGCACGACAACTGCAGAGTGCATAAAGCACAAAGTGTTCAAGCAGTAGTCGGTTTTGAGGAATTACGACATCCACCTTACAGTCCCGACCTCGCCCCCTGTGACTATTATCTCTTTCCAAAACTCAAAAAACACTTGAGAGGGCGACAGGGCGTCGCTTAGAATCCAATGATGACTTGGAAAACGTTGCGGAGTCTTATTTTGACGAATTTCCAAAAGAATGTTTTTCGAAGGCATAGCGTTATTAGAAAAACGTAGAAATAAGTGTGTTAGTTTTGATGGTTCTTACTAGTGCTGGCAATGGATAACCGATTTTGGATATTTTGGATATTCGCGGTGTACAGCATGTCGCTCATGCAAATAGAGTTGCATAAAAAAAAAGTTTTCATTTAGATTCACATTCAAGTTATGCAACTCTATTTGCATGAGCGACATGCTGTACACCGCGAATATCCAAAATATCCAAAATCGGTTATCCATTGCCAGCACTAGTTCTTACGTTGAAAAACAAAATTCTGTTTGTTCTCTAACTCGTTGTTTTCATAGCTAGGTAGGTAACATAAAAAACTCCCCTCGTACATCACATTTGCTAAAGGGATATTTCGAACATAAACGATTAAGCTGACAAATGTATAATCTCAATTTATAAGAAATATGAAATCACAGGAAAGTATAAGGCAATAAGTTCCGAAAATTTTTGTTTTCTTGTTGCATTCGTCATTCATCAACTGAAAAATTATAACATATTAATCTAAGTGACATTTTAAATGATAAAGTTGTAAAAAGTACTGTAAATTATTAAGCTGAAAATGATTAAGTATCTAAGAGTAGCATTCCTCTTCCTCTCTGCTCATTTTAAATTGGTATTGCAATTTTAAAGTTACTATTTGTTGACTTTTTTCTCAACATCCTCTATAACAAAGATGTTAAGTGAATTTAACAGGAAGTTAAAAACAATACAGGGTTACTGACAATTATTCCGACTAAAGAAAAACACGATAAGAAGCGAAGTTCAAGAGTATGGGAATAAATTCTTTCTCCTTTAGTTTTCGAGAAATAATTAATCAAAAATTAGCCCCAGAACGTCTCTGGTTGAAAAATAAAAGTTTTATGGAAAGCACGACGGCGTAGCATGGGTCGTGAATGTGATCTTTAAGTGGAAATTACTACTTAATTAATTATAAACTGTTCCACAGAATTTTTTAAATATGATCCCGTAATCTGTCACATTCTTTCACATACGCGATTTCATTTATAGCCTTGTAAACAAAAAAGACTTGTCGGCGATGAATTTCAGGTCTAATAAATCGTTTGACATTTTCCAAACAACCCCAGCAAGTAACATTTTCTCGTAATCTGTGACATGCATTCACGTATGCGATTTGATCACGTATGCGATTATGTCTCCGACGGCAACAGCTGGTGCAAGTGGAATTGGGGGAGCTGGGGCGTTAGCGTTCACTAACACACATAAACTTGCCGTCTTCCCTATTTGCTGCTTCCCTATTTCCCTGAAAATTGCGAGTTCGAACCATTGTTACCAACATGTAAAGACCAGAAATTCCTCAAGAAAAAAAATCTCTTTTCAACATAGAAAATCTATAAATTCATCAAAAAAATTATTATAAATCTATTAAAAAAATAATAATAATAAAAACGAAAGACAATCGACAGCACAATTCACTAGATCAATAAAATTAAAAAAAAAGTGTTAGGAAGCGAAGGTGTCAAAACAAAGAAAAAGAATTAACAAAATTTTAAAAAATATGCATACATACAACAATATTTCAAAGACAACAAACCAGAATTCGGTCGATTCATAAATTAAAACAAACGAAAACGGCAGGTTTCAACAGATGGCGCTGTTAAATGTCTTATAACAACGCAAGTCATTTTGTGTGATCATCCAGAAACGACTGTCAGTTAAACTCGAGGGATGGTGATTTTTCAATATAACCCATCAATAATCAGTGAATCACCCTCATAGAAACAAATGAAAAGAAGATTGTCGGCAAGTTTCATCAGATGGCGTTGTTGAATGTCTTACAGTGACGGAATAAATCGCTTTGGAAACATACACAGGGGTCATTTTAATAGATGCTTTGAGAAACTTTTCCGGAGCGTTTGAATATCATACAGGTGCCTATTTTAAATCATGTCCCCTGAAGGTTTTAGAAAAGGCAACCCATCAATCAAATCAGAAATAACTTCGTGATTTCATAATGTATTAAAATCACTGAAGTAGAATGAGTTGCCTATTTTAAATTTTTAAGACGTCACGGTTTAAAATGGACACCACGTATGTATAATTATTTTGAAAATAAAGTTTGGGAGGTTCGTGTTTCAAAGTTTGTACATAATCTCATTTTTTTACTCTATACAACATAAGCGAATTGTTACATAAGTGAGTTCCTCCGCGACCCACGACCTCCGCGATCACCAGATTTAAATCCTTGCGATTAGATAATCCGCAAGAATTAACAAACAATTAACTGCGAATTTGTTACCTGTATATCATAGGCAATTTCAGTTATTTTAGTAGTAGTAGTAGTAGTACTAATAATTACGTCGCGGAAAAGAAACAGCTGTTAAACGTATAAGGAAACTAATTAAGATGTGTGTCAAGGTCGCATTGTGTGCAAGCGAGTAATCAATAAAAAAATCTTTATGGTCCTATTATACTGCCGCATTTATAGAACGTGGCGTCGTATTTCGTACGCAGTGCTGAAGTTTAGTTTTCAGGTGATTTTTTTAATTAATTATAAACTATAAAATATTTTTTTTAACATTTTCCCCGCAATCTGTGGAATCAATTCTTTTATGCGTTCTTTTTTGTTGTTGTCAGAACAATTGTCATTCACCCTGTATAATCAATAGTCCACATTAATATACTTAATTTTCACAAATTAATGTCGAAAGAATTTGATATACTACACAGAGAAAAAATAACTCTAACATTCGATAATAAAGACGTAAATTAATAAACAAAAATATAAGTGTATCTTATTGTTTTTTTTGGTATATTTTCCAACCATAAAAGTATAAGAAAAATACATAATGAGAAATTAAATTCTTCATAACATTTTTCTATATCAACTGCTAAATGGGTACGATTATTTATTAACTTTTATCGTAACGTACAGGACTTGATGTTTCCTTCTAACAAAATCGGTTCCTTCCCCAAGCAATAAAATTAACTGCGCAGGCATCGACTGGCGAGATATTTACAGCACTAGTGAAGCGCGTCCTCCATAGATGACGGGCGTGTTCCCGCTCTGTGTATGATTCACGCAATATCCGTGAGATGCCACTTGTGTTTCTACACCATTTTTTTAGTCCAACGCGTTGTTGCCAGATTTAAAAATTTCTCCTTACACAGGGATATTTATTTCCAAAAAGAAGGAAAACAAGAGGCGAGTGTTTTTTAACATTTAATCTCAAAGAATCCGTTAAAAAATTACGTTTTAATAGTAAATTAGTTTCACCGTCCGAATTACATTAAAATTAAACTCCTTGAAAAGTTTTTAGGGTAAAATAAATAACTGCAAAACTGTCCCATTCAAATGTTGTCGTTGAAAGAATATTTTTCGTTGTGTTTCGTTGTTAAAACAAATCGTAATTAATGTCAGAACAAGTTATTAATTATAAATAATATTACAGCGTGTCGCTAAATTCCTTGGACATGGCTTAACCGCGGATTCCTGGGCAGAATATAAGACGATTTAACTCAACTTATCTATATCCAAAAAGTGCATTACGCTAAAAATAAACATACAAAGATGGATTTATAAAAATGTTATATGAAAACATCCGAAATGTTTTTTTTTTAGGTAAAAATTTTTTAACATAAAAAACAATACGTTATTTTCGAGAATTAAGTGCAACAATTTAATTCTATCTTATAATTGTTTTCTGCGACAAGTTAAACAACAATATAATTATTTATCGGAAACCTTTCATAATTTTTTAAGCGCTTCACAGTTTTTTTTTAATTATATAATTAATCGTGTTTAATTAATTCTAGTGTAAATGTTTTCTTAATTTTTTTGTTTTTAATGTAGATGTATCGTATACAGGGTGAGTCACTAAGTGTCCCTTCTTCGGTAGCTCATTCATAGAACGAGATAAAAAATAGAGTTTCTGCGTAATTATTCTGACATATTCGATTTAAAACAACGTTTCTTTATTGCAAAGAGACATAAATCTATTATTATTGTTATTACTATAATTATCAAAACCACTGCCTCCTTTAGGTATATTCTCACAAGATGTGACGATTTGAATTGTTCAAACGGAAATCACAACGTATTCTAAAAGTATGTGGAGAGAATAAAGAAAGAAGTTTAATACTTTGTGTTTGTGTGTAATCTCATACTGAAATAATATTAATAATATTATTTATTATAGTAATCAAAGTAGATTCTTGTCTGATGTTGATTGCATAACAAATTCTTTTAACGGACACTTAAAATTCGCACAAGTTTCAGAATCGTTGATAGCTTTGTCAGGAGTGAAAATACATACATGAATGCTTCTGACGACGTTGTCAACCGATAGTGAAACGTTAAGCGATTTTAACTGTCCGTTAAAAGAATTTGTTATAAAATATTATTAAGCCAACTGAGGCAGTGTTTGAAGACTTGGTTGTTCATTTATTTTTATTTAATTTAATTCATTTATTCAACATTATGTTACAACAGCAGTGGTACATAAGTTATGTCAGGTTTCTATATACTACACTAAAGTACGAAATTGTAGAAATAAAGGATTTTAAAAAGATTTAAGAGAACAAAAGAGGAAAAAGTTTTCCTAATTTAGTTTATCAAATTTTTTGCGTGCACTACATATTCGTTTATATTATAGAAAGGGTTTTCCAGGAGGTGCTGTTTTAGTTTTGTGTGGAAGATTCTTGGGCTTAGATCAGTCAGTGAGCGAGGGAGGAGGTTATATAAGTATAGATGTTGATGCTTTGCGGCTGTCATGTTGGTTCTTTGGAAAGGAATGTCCACTGCGTGGCTATTTCTTAAGTTTTTTGTAACTAGGTCACCTCTCTTGTGTAGGGTAGTTGCTTCCCGTCTGGCTCGGATCAGTTGTTGGTATAAGTACGACGAAGTTAAGGTCATAATTTTTAATTTGAAGAAAATCGGCTTGGCATGTGTTCTGTAAGGAACACCTTCTATTATTCGTACTGCTTGCTTTTGCAACTGAAATATATGATCCGCGTGAGCCGATCCTCCCCATATTTGGATGCCATATGTCATACGCGAATGGAATAGCGCATGGTAAGCCGATACGGAGGCTTCTTGTCCAGCGATCTGCTTGATGCGACGTATGGCATAAGTGGCAGATGTCAGTTCGTAAGATGGCAGTTCGCTTGTCATTACAGCCAAAGAAGATATTTGCTTTGTTTCACTAGATTTTAATTGTAGGTATTTTGGCTAAAAAATTAGCTCTTCTAAAGTTTCGTCTATTTTTGCTTGTTTGTCACTTAGCTCGAAGAATGCTTTTCGTCGACAGACGTTTTAGGAGTTGTCCGTATATTGTAACTATAACACACAGTTGGGTCAAATTATTTGAAGATTTAATAATTCGCTTTCACGATCAATGAAATGTATTTAAGTACAATTATTTTATCTATCAACTGGAAAACTAAAGCCCAAAAATATATTGTCAGAAAACATGCTATTACAGAGATAAAAATTGTGCTGGATTTAAAGGAGTTAGTAGTTAAATGTTTCTACAGAAAAGTTAAATTTTCACCTAATGTAATAAAAACTATTCCTTTATTTCTTCAAAGTAACTCTTTTCGATGTTGTATATTTAACAATCTTTACAGTAGTTATAGTATATAACGGTATTAGGCCGATATGCTTGATATAACGAAAGAGGATAAATTCTATGGCCGAGGCGCCAGCCGAGGCTATAAATTATCTGAGTTCGTTATATGCATGTGGGCCGTATGTTGTTTTATAGTTTTCGTAATACTAAATGATGAAATAAATCTTTATTTTGGCAAAAACATTCATAATAATAAACTTCGATAAGTAGGCAGAATTATGAGTGTGATTTAATTGTAACTATAGCAAATTATGAGTGTGATTTAGTTGTAACTATAGCAACGTGTGAAATACACAGCAAATAGTAATAACGGCCGTGCTGTTAAAATTTAACCGGCCTAGGCCGTTATGGATAGCATAACAACCATGGAAACAATGCAGTTATAATGATATAACATTCAAGTATTACGAAAAAAATTTTAAATATACGAAACGGAAAAATATTACACCTTTACGTTGTTAAAAATTAATTTAACATATCTGTAGCTTTAAATGTTTCCGAAATGATGAACATGTCACAGATTTGAGGAGGTAAATATTATTTCGACAACAAAACTATGTTAAAAAGTTCCGAAATGTGAAAATATTTGTTACTTCAACTCTGCAAAAAAGTGATTGTAGCAAACACATGAATTACAATTAACATGCTTTTAGGTATATCTTTTGCAGACGAAATTTCTTTCTTTCTCTTATTTTTATTTTTATTCTTTAACATTTTAACATCATGGTGTTTAACTGCTTGTGTAAATGGACGTGAGGGAACAACCAAAAAGAGTAAAAACGGTGTTTAATCTAACTCCGTGTTTTTATCTGTGTAGTAATATTAGTAGTGATGCTATAGTCATAATAATTTATTTTAACCAGTTGATCATGATGACTATGATATTAGAAACATCAAGTTACAGATAGACAACATAATAAATAAATATGAACAGTACCAACAGTATACATGTAATATTTAGTTATCAAATATCACAGAAAATGCAATTCACTCAAAAAAATAATTGTCAGCCAGGAACTCATTGTAACACTTTTGAATGAAAATACTTTTTAATCCTGCTTTAAATGATTTATCATTTAAGATCTTTAAACATTGTGGGAGTTTATTATAACTAATAATTGCTGGGTATTTAGGCGACTGCGACCTTTTGATAAATGACGATCTGTGATTATCCTCCATTTTCTAAAAATATTACGGCAACTAGTTCTGAGATTCACTCCGTCCGTAAAACGCAACGCTCTCTTTTGATTGAGTGATTCTTTGAATTTTTTTATCAACTCTTGTCATGAGATCTGGACGGCATGTCTTAGCTTACGTGAGAAGTAAGTCATTACACTTTTTTATGCTGTTTTACAGTAAAGCTACGACATGCCGTCCAAATTCCATGACATGAGTTGATTAAAAAATTAAAAAATCACGCGGTATTAGAACGCGTTCAATTTCACTGCTCGATCCCCAAACTAATCTACCATAAGAAATTAACGAATAGAAATTTGAAAATTAGTACATTCTCAGTATTTCGGAATTCACGAATCTCTAAGCTGCTTCAGTGTATAGCTTACATGAGCTGACTTATTACATAAGATGTCGATATACATATTTTAACCACTTGCATTTGCTATCAATGGTAATCGCTATTCTTTTTCTATTTGATAAATAAACTGTGATCCAGTTCTTTTGTAACACTGGCATTAATATACCGTGAATGTATCTTATTCTGAAATATGGAAAACACACACATAGGTTTGTTGCTAGAGTAACGTAATTATTAAATGACAGCAATGTATTAAAGCGTGTATTTTATTTTGAAACATAGGGTGAGTTCGCGTTTACGCTCAGATCGATCGGAGTGTTTCTTTTTCTCAATTTTACCTTACATGCAGTGAAACGCAGTCGCTCTCCCTCACACTTTTGATCAGAGCGTACTCCGAGCGTAAACGCGAACTTGCCCATAGGAGAAATAAAGTAATGGAACAAAATATGTTTCAAAATAAAATACACGCTTTAATACATTGCTGTCATTTAATTATGACGTTACTCTAGCAACAAACGGATAGGTGTGTTTTGCATGTTTCAGAATAAAATACATAATATATTCACACCGATTTATTAGTTTTAAGTATTAAATCGTTAGTAAAATAATATTCTTGAATTGGCATCAAGTTGACGCTTGAATTTAAGGAAACATGGGCAGTCTCAATATCGTGAATAAATAAGTACGTGTCAGCAGCGTTTTACTAAGAGGAAAGTCGTTTACATGTAGTATATACAGAAGAGGTCCTAAGACAGACCCCTGCGAAACACCACGGTCAATTTTCAATGTTTCTAATTTAAAGTTGTTTATTGTAACACCGTGAATTCTGTTCAAGATGTGCTTCTAATACCGTACGCATTAAATTTTTCAAGAAGTAGTGTGTTGTGATTTTCCATATCGAAAGCTTTACCAAGGTCTAAAGAAGCCATAAACAACCTCATATAAATAAACTAAATAAATAATAACTCATCTAAAAATTTAAAAGTACAACATTCCTTACGAACGCCAAATTGGTTGATGTTTAATATTTATGCTTTTCCAAAAAGTTAGCAATTTTCTCGAATATTTTATAAAATGAACTTAGCAGAGAAATCGGCTTGTAGTTTTGAAGTGAAACTTCATTTAAAAAAGGACGAAGTAGGTTAAAATTATAACAGGTAAAAGTTTTGAAGGAAATAAACAAGAAGACCATCTACTAATAATAATAACAATAACAATAATTTTTTCTTGCTGATTTGATCGTTAGATGTTAGCAGCTGTCATACATTCCGTAATGGCTATAAATACATACATATAAATTATTCCAAATTGGAAATTGTCAAGTAACAAATGAAAATTAAAGTATAAAATAAAAAGACGAAATAAACAATGAGTAGAAAGATCACCTAATATCACAGTCAATTCTTCTATCGAGGAAAAGGCATTTGCTTTAAGATAGCATTTAATTTGTTGTTTAAATTTGTTAGTAGAATTTAACTATCACAAATTGATGGAGAGTTGATTATAAAATTTTATTGCAATGTAAAACATACTGTTGTGAAATTTAGTTGTTCTGATTCTTTTGTAAACAACTGTTCATTATTCCTGTCATACATTAAACAACTAAGAATAAACAGAGTAAACAGAGATGGCAAAGTTAATTCTTTGAAGAAGTTTTTGCAACTTATATGTGCTCCTTTATTCACGATGGCTTTTATTATGCATTTTTGAGATAAGAGGATTGGACGAGGATGAATTTCCACAACAAAGAATGCCATAATTTAATTTAGATTACACGCAAACGAAAAAAAAACATTTTCAAAATTTCAAGAGGCACGCTGCCAATCAGTTTTTCCAATAAACAGCACGCAGAATTTAATGATTTTGCCAATTTGAAACAATGATCACTCCAAGTTAGTCCTGAATCAAAAGCTAGTCCCAAAAAATTTACACTTGTATCAACATGAATATCAATGTTAAGATTTTCAAACTTAAACTGTGCTGGACCTAGAATATTGTATATCATAGAGCATTTAAACACAGGTTGTTGCAATAACACCAATTCATCATTTTCCTAAGTAGTACACTAAGCTTATGTGATATCTGTTCATGAGACATGTAATTAAGTATTAATGAGGTATCACTCGAATAATTAATGATGTCTCCTAGTTAAATAAATTTGCTTAGATCATTAAGGTAAGTAATGAAATTAAACGGTCCAAGAATACTACCCCACGGAACACCGTGATGAATTTGGCCAACTTCTGATACTGCGTCTGACCAGCTAACAATTTGAGAACGGTCGCTTAGAAAACTAACAATCCTGTCTGCAGCAGGACCGCGTATCTGGTTTAATTTGTATGAATGTGTATTGATGATTTCAGTAAACTGCTCTGCCTCTGGTGGTCATAACTGGAACTGCCACAGACAAGTAATGGTCAATTTACGTTAGATTATAGCTGAATTCGGTTTATCTGACCTATCTGACCAAACTGAACGCAAATAATATAACAAGCAGAATACGCAAGGTTCATTACGAGCAGTTCTAGTGATTAGATCAGGTAAAACACGTTAAAACTAATACGCCGTATGTGTTACACTTTCTGTTAATTTTGTTTAAAAGTGCCTCCTAAATCAGTGCATAACACAAACTGTTGTGTTTTTAATTGCCATTCTAAAAAGAATAACGATTGCATTGCATTCTTATCTATTGTTTTCGACGAGAAATGCAGGTTCTCGCACTAACCTACAAATTTGTTATACTTAGCTTAACTGTGTAGAATATTATGGTTGGCACTTACCAAATTATAATTACTACTTTTGGAAAATATAACTTTCCAAAAAGTTTAAATACGAAAAGCAGAACTCCTAAATTTCTTGATAATAAAGTATAGATGTTAGAGTCTGAAGCACCGTGGTCTGCAGAAACAATCAAACCGAATATTACTTACTAATGAACTCGCAATAATTTGCAAAACAATAACAATAATTTTCTTTACAAAAAGTACACTTAAAAATCTTGTTTAACTAAACATTTTGTCACAAATAAATCAAACGTAAACAAAACGCATTACTTGTCTACGGTGGTTCCCTCACACGTGCTGTGGTCAGTTTATTTCCCAATTGTGATGCACGGTATCAAAAGCTTTTGTTAGTTCGAAATATAAACCAACGACTTTTTCTTTACAATCAATGTTTCGGAAGATGGTACTATACGCCAAACATAAGGCATCTTTAATTGATAACCCTCTTCTGAAACCAAATTGACTTTTGCTAATGATTTTATTGGCGTCAAAAAATTAATTAACCTCGCCAACATTGCTTTTTTCGAAAATTTTAGAAAACACAGAAAGGACTGATATACATTAGATATATAATTTCTTATATCCTTCTTCAGAACAAGAACAACTTTAGAGCTTTTGAGAACAGATGGAAAAATACCTTCCTTAAAAGACTGATTAATTAGTTTGCACAATGGAAAAGTTCGAAATTTGGCAACATACTTAATAATTGTTCAAGGAATACCATCGACTCCAGTAGAATTTTTCTTTGAGACAGACAGAATTCTGTTATAAGTTTCTGCTTCGTCGATGGGATATGTTACAACTATTGCAATCAATAGTAATTGTATCTTCAAAAGAGTTACCAACCAATTCATTTATTGAATTTACAATATCTATACTCCTCTCGTACGGTTTAATAAGTATGTGAATAATTTCTGTCCTTAAATTTTGTAAAATGGAACAAAAAAAGTAACATAGAAATTCAAAAATTCAAAAAAGAGAAAGGCGGAAGATTACATTAGGAGACAGGCACATAAAAGTTAACGGATCTTTCACAACAGAAAATATCGTTCATATTTAGGAAATAATGAATCTAATATATCTCGCGAGTTGTGAAGTAAAGAACGGGGATCGTAATTTATTCCGGCCCGAAAAGAAACTCTTTCGACATATTATATTCGATCGTGCAACACATTATGTATGTGTTTGTAAATTTGTGTAAAATCTGAAATGTCAATTACAAAATTTAGAGTGTTTTTTTTCTTTCAAATAACACGTATATAAATCTGAAGCAAAAGTGCAAGGTTGTTCGAAACATATAACTCTACGATGGTAATCCATAAAATATGCGGTTGGTTGATCGGGTGAGCTCGTCTCCAAACACGTAGTTTACCTAACAGAATGGAAAATCTAAATAATTATGACAATGTATAAATTAAAATTGGACTATAAATTTAATAGAGTTTCGACGGAGGAGGCGCAGTCCCACTCCTAGAACCTCCCACAGCCTTCTGCAGCTAATAAGACGGCTCTATCCCAGCACTCACCTATGACACCGCTTTCCACGCGCTGTGAAATGATGAGAATGAGTGAGTCGTCGTCGTAATGCTACTACATTATTGGCATTAGGATATGTATGTCAGTATTCCATTCAGTAGTTCTTGGTGTGGGCACGGCTCTGAGCAAGAGAGACAGACCATAGAACCTATAAACTTGGCATTTCCTATGTATATCCAAAACCATTATTCACATTCACATAATACCTAGCTATTCCAGAATAGAAATCTGAAGATACGACTGTTGTAAATCATAATATAGGATGTTACAAAAGTGCGTTTACTATAAACAGTGACATAATTAGTACATAAATAATGTCACTTTTTATATCTCTGAGTTATCGCAGGTTTTGTGCCTAAATCAAATTTCCTTCTTCGAAACGAATCCATGTTAATATCTCAACATTATGCATAATTAGGCTTAAATGAGACACCAGAAATATGGGAACGTAATCGCTTATTTATCGGATCTGGAGAAAAGTTTCCTAATTCGCTCATTATATACGAACGGACGTCAGTCGGTTTGTTTTAAATTAATAATAAAAAAAAAAGTTCGCTCTCCAAAAATGTCAATTCTTTTCTTGCCATTAATATTCATATAATCTATAAAATTGACGACACGGGCATGGAATGAATAATATTTATCATTTATGAACTTTTAAACGTTCGAATAAATATTTTAGTATGTGGCAACAAAATCTCTTTTAACCTACTCGCTCCAAATCATTTAGTATCAAAACAGTTATTTTATTTTTTTTAAAGGAAATTAAAACATTATACACCAGAAGACACTTAAATTGGATATATTAAAAAGAAATTAATTGTAAACCTAAATAATTAGTATCACAAAATATTTTAACCGGACACTATACACTTAGCGTTTCACCGTCTTCGACAGCTTCGTCAGAAGTGAAAAATATAAACACGTTGTCAAAATAAACAAGGTTGTCAACGGAAACTGAAAAGGTAAATTGATTTTTTTTTAAACATAATAAATATTTTATTTTAATAAATGTTAAAAATATATATGTATATACAGGGTGTCCCAGCGAGACCTTTCATTAGAAGTTTATGGGGTTCTGGCCAAAATAGAAACTTGAACATTTAGAATTAAATACAAGAGATTGCGTTCTCTTCAGCTAAAATATTTTCAGATGTCTAGCACTTCCGGTTATACCGGTAGTCGCAATCTACTTTGTTATTTGAAATGGAACACCCTATTTATTTTTGCACTTTTAGATGGAAATCATAATTTTGAATCTTTTTTATTGAAACCATACCATGTCTATCTATTACAGTTTTTGAGATAAAAATTATTTTCCGAAATCATGGCAGGTGGTTGACGTTTTCAAAATGGGCTGTAACTCTTATTTGAAACGAGATAGAAAATTGAAATCTAATTAAGTTTGTAGTTTAAAGATCCCTTTATCGTAGGTATTCTTTAAAATAAACATCTTTGCCTGAGAATAATTCTTAAATTTATACTTTTCATCAAGAGTTAAAAAAAAAAGATCGATTTTTTCAAGTAGAATGCCAGCTTTTTCGTTGCGTAATCAAATTGGTGATAAAATGTGGCACAAAGTGATATTACATGTTCCTATAGCTAAATCAAACCGTTTTAGAGTTATTTCCAAAAAACGGAAAATTTTACCATTATAAAAAATAATTTTTCAAAAGTCAAGTTATTGAAACTCATTAACTAATAGAGTGCCTTTACGAAGTTTCATTTCAAGTTGCAAAATGAATAAAAGCAACGAAAATAATGTTTATACAAATGAAGAAATTCTTAATTTATTTTTTTATACTCGGAAAATGCGACAAAATTGTTAACAGAACTTGCAGAATATTTAACGAAAACTATCCACACTTACCTCAGATGACAAAAGATAAATTTAGAAGAATAGAAGCAAATTTTGTGCGTTTTGGACGAATTGGTCAACTGTTAAATCGACCAAAAACTACAGTTGATAATGAAGAGGCTGAGTTGAATACCTTGGCTTATTTCGAGGCCAATTCCAACGCCTCACTTCGAGCTGCCGAAGAAGATCTGGGAATCAGTAGGAATTCAGTGCAGAGGATTTTGAAGAAGCATCACTTCCACGATTACAAGTTCACGTTAGTGCAAAACCTTCATCCTCAAGACCCCGACGACAGAGTTAACTTTGAGACTGTGAGATGCTATGTCTTCGAAGTCAAGAGGAAGAGAACATTTTGAGAAAAATTATCTGGACGGATGAATCTAAATTTTCACGTGAAGGGATTTTTAACAGGCATAACAACCATGTCTGGGCGTCAGCCAATCCGCATAAGATCCGACAAAGAAACTATCAGAGCAGGTTTAGTTTCAATGTTTCTTGCCTTATGATGGATGATCGGTTCTCTTACATCATTTACGATGGCGTGTTAACGTCGGAGCGTTACTTACATTTATTACGAACTGTAGTAGAAGATTTTCTTGACAGCCTGCCTTTGAACTTGCGAAGAAGCTCTTGGTTTCAACTGGATGGAGCTCCGGCCCATTGCACCCAGGAAGTATCCCAAGAACTCACCTTAACGTTCGAAGACAGGTGGATAAGGCGGTTAGGACCATGGAACTGGCCTGCAAGGTCTCCAGATTTGACACCTTTAGATTTCTACCTTTGGGGACATATCAAAAATCAGGTCTACCAGACACCGGTGAACACGAGGGAGGAATTGGAAGTACGCGTGCGAGCTGCATTCAACAGGCTCTCTCCTCAAGAAGTACAAACAGCGACACTTGAGGGTGTTTCTTCACGCTTAACACAGTGCTTGAATGCGAACGGCCACCATTTCGAACATTTATTATAATTTGTTTCTAGTTTTTTATATCTATTTTTTGCCATCTGAAGTGTGGATAGTTTTCGTTAAATATTCTGGTAACAATTTTGTCGCATTTTCCGTGTATAAAAAATAAATTAAGAATTTCTTGATTTGTATAAACATTATTTTCTTTGTTGTTATTCATTTTGCAACTTGAAATGAAACTTCGTAAAGGCACTCTATTAGTTAATGAGTTTCAATAACTTGACTTTTGAAAAATTATTTTTTATAATGGTAAAATTTTCCGTTTTTTGGAAATAACTTTAAAACGGTTTGATTTAGGTATAGGAACATGTAATACCACTTTGTGCCAAATTTTATCACCAATTTGATTACGCAACGAAAAATCTGGCATTCCATTTGAAAAAGTCGATCTTTTTACATTTTTAACTCTTGATGAAAAGTATAAATTTAAGAATTATTCTCAGGCAAAGATGTTTATTTTAAAGAATACTTACGATAAAGGGATCTTTAAACTACAAACTTAATTAGATTTCAATTTTCTATCTCGTTTCAAATAAGAGTTACAGCCCATTTTGAAAACGTCAACCACCTGCCATGATTTCGGAAAATAATTTTTATCTCAAAAACTGTAATAGATAGACATGGTATGGTTTCAATAAAAAAGATTCAAAATTATGATTTCCATCTAAAAGTGCAAAAATAAATAGGCTGTTCCATTTAAAATAACAAAGTAGATGACGACTTCCGGTATAACCGGAAGTGCTAGACATCTGAAAATATTTTAGCTGAAGAGAACGCAATCACTTGTATCTAATTCTAAATGTTCAAGTTTCTGTTTTGGCCAAAACCCCATAAACTTCTAATGAAAGGTCTCGCTGGGACTCCCTGTATATATATAAGTATAGTGCGCGATTTAGTGTCCGGTTAAAAGATTTTGTGATACAAATTTCATCAGACAAGAACCAACTTTAAATACTAAATAATTAGGTTATTGTCCTTCAATGTTTAAAACTATTAAATCTGTTGTTCAGCAATTTTCGTTACACTAGTTAAGAAATATTTGAATTTAGATCTAATCAAGATAATCCTGTATATAAATGACTTAAGATTAAGACTATTACAACACAAGTTCAACTGATTTTCTAAGATTTTGGCAAACACATGATTCTCTAGAAAGGGAGAAATTGTACAGGGTAATGAGAAAAATATTGAAAGGTAAAAAAAAGTTGGTAACAATTATCTTAAATAGGTAATATGAATAAAATCAAAATCGTTGCTCAGTTTATTAAGTTTCAAAATCTGGTATACACCCAAATTACATCCTGAAGATTTTTTTTCCGCATGGTTGGGTACGCTTTAATAATAATAACAATTGAGAAGCAGAGGTGTACACCTTCGTGATTTTATGGTTGCATCGGGTGTTTTGCACGTATCTGCCAGATGTATTGGTAAGTCATTATATGAGAAACACATTTAACTTCCGGCGTTCTCGATACAACATATGCTGTTAATGCAATGCGATATTTCGTCTGCCCATTGCAGCCTGCTGACTTTTCGACTTAGCTTCGTCGAACCCCCCCAAATACACTGTTATCACGAATATATTTACGTTTTAACAACCCCGTCGCGTCGTACCGTACTATGGTGGCAAGGTGTTGAAAGCGCTTCGCGCCAGAGCAACAGCATTTTTATATGTTTATGCTCGTGAAACGCCTGTTTGTTTAAAGAAATATAAAAATGATAAACGGCAAAACAAACCCACTTAAAAACAACACGTATATATCATGCGTTCGTTAATGTTGCATTAAAAACGCTTGGCGATTTATTTGGACTGCAGACCAGAATCAACAGAGATGTTCCTAAGGTCAGAAATAAAAGTGGAAATTAGACGGGAATGATATAATTTTATGAAAGGTGTAATGTAACACTTATTTTGCACTTTTGTAGTAAATGAGATTTTAGAAATTTTAGTTTCCAAACTGTCAAGTAGAATTTGAAGCACTTGCCAACAAGGCATGTCAAAATGCGGCACCAAGTCTGGAAAACGCAGGTGATGAAAATGATGGAGGGAGAAACTCGAACTTTATGTTTCTTTTAAAATAATAATGTTATCGCAAAAGAGCATCATTAATCAAGCGATAGATGGCGTTACTGTACTCGAAACTTTATGTTTCTTCTAAGTCAACAATATTTTGCAAAAAAGAATCAACAATCGATCAATAGATAGCACTACCTTACCCCTAATGCTATAATCCTTGCATTTCTTTAACAATGAACAAGGTTTTTGTAAAAAAAAATTAACAATAGCTCGATAGATGGCGTTACTGCATTTGAAACTTTGTTTTTTTTTGTAAATTAACAATGCATGTTATTGCAACAAAGAATCAACAATCGTTCAATAGATAGCGTTACTGTGAAAATAAGCAGTTCGAACTTTTTGTTTCTTGTAAATTAACAACGTTATCTCAAAAGAGAATCATTAATCGAGCGATAGATGGCGTTACTGTACTCTGTTTCTTGTAAATCAATAATAATTTTGCAAGAAATAATCCACATTCGATCAGTAGATGGAACTACTGTACTCGTAAAGCTGTATTTCTTGCATTCTTTTTAAATAAATTAACAAGGTTTTCGCAAGAAAAACAATAGCTCAATAGATGGCGTTACTGTATTTGAAATTTTGTGTTTCTTGTAAATTAACAATATTATTGCAACAAAGAATCAACAATCGTTCAATAGATAGAGTCCTGTAAAAGTAAGCAGCTTGAATTCTTGTTTCTTGTAAATTAACAATGTTATCGCAAAAGAGAAACATTATTTGATGGCGTTACTGTACCCTAACTTTATGCGGCTTGTAAATCAACATTATTACAAAAAAGAATCTACAATCAATCAATAGACAGCGTTCCCGTAAATAAATCAGCTTGGAACTTTGTGTTTCTTGTAAATTAATAATGTTATTGCAAGAAATAATCAAGAGTCGATCAATAGATGGTGCTGCTGTAAAGAAATCAAATTATAACTTTGTATTTCTTGTAAATTAAAAATGAAACTACAAAGAAAAGAATCTACATATAGTCGATAGCGTTGCTGCACAGCTCGAAACTGTGTTTTTTGTAAATTTAACTGTTATCTTTGCAAAAAATCAACAGTCGATCAATAGATGGCGTTACTATGAGGAATTAGTGTTTGCTATAAATCTTGCAATGTTATCGACAAAAAGAATGAGAAATCGATCAGTACATGGCGTTATTATAAAATACATCAGCTTTTCTTGTAAATTAAAAAAAACTATTCGAAAAAATAATAATCAACTCATCCGACAGGTGGCGTTACTGTACTCCAACTTCGTGTTGCAAATTAACATTGTTATTGCAAAAAAGAATCAACAAAATCAATCAATAGGTGGCGTTACTGTTAGAACAAACTCACAGCTGTTTATTTTTTTGCGATTGCTTAAAAATCTGACGAATTTGACAAGTTCTATCAAAAAACTCTCACTTTTGTTAGTTCAACCAAGTCAACAGGCTATCGTTTTCTGTTTGCAATTATTTCACCCCCAGTTTAACTTCGTGCAAAACAAAACAGCTTCGTTGTGTTATTGACAGCGCCACTGATGAGTTTCCTGTCAACTCTTATAGTCTACTTGACCTTGGTTTTCTTCTTCTTTCTTTTGTTACACTTGGCTTCCGCTGCGTATACTATTTAAGTATCCTGCTCTCTGTAGCTACTTCAGTTTTTTTTTTCTCTCTCTCTATTATAGAAAGATTTGAAGCCATGAAACTAGTTTCTGAGGATTTTTTGTAACCATTGTTGATGACTGTTACTATACCTATTTAGCAGAATAAAAACGTGATTTACGTGAGGGCCTACATAATTTGCTTTAAGCATAATTTTGACTCAAACAAAGTAAACTCACTTCTTTTTTTTCATTCTGAATGCCTTTTCTAAAACCACTTCTCAAACTTGGCATGTCTATCTAGCGCTTTTTTTTCTCCATACACCAACCTGAAGGTCTTGTCTTCATCTTTTTCTTCTTCTTCTTCTTCTTGGGTCACTTTATCAGGAAAATGCACATTCGATCTTCCTGCCTTCTGTTTCCTTGATTTTGTCTTCTGCATTATTCTTCTTCCACTGTAAGGAGATTGCCTTCGCTTTTCCTTTTATATTTTGTTCCTTTGAACTCACACCATTTAAAAAAAAAGTCTGACTTCTCTCATCCTGTGTTATTTTGACCTTTTTCCACTTTATCAGGGAAATAAGATTTCGATTTTCCTTTCTCCTTCTTTCTCTTAGCCTTATCAAGGAAGCATGCCTTCAATTTTTTTTCTTCTGGTCTTTGTCTTAATTTATGAAGAAACTAAACCTTCGCTCTCTTTCTCTTTTTTTTGGTCTTCTGGATTCTTTCGCTTCATCATTCTCCTTCGTTATTTTGGTCTCCTTCCATTTTTTTAAAGAAATGTGTCTTCGATTTTTCTTTTTTTTAATGGGTCAAGTACCTATATTCTTCTTATTCATTGAATCTTCATCTAATTTTTCTCAAACTATTTAACAATTGTAATTCATTGGAGGAACTGCTTCGTATTTCTTCCTTTCTAGTTTTCATACATTTCCAGATGTTTTTCTCAAAATTATGATTGGTTTTACATATTTTGCTCTTTTCAGTTGAAAAACCAGTTAATAGTTAGTAGGTCCGTTTCCTTCATGTTACTAATTTCAGGTATTAACACGTAATGAGTATTAAAAAGAAAAGAAGCATGTGAAAAAAAAGAAGAACTTGCATTTCATGAGGCGTAACTACTGATCGGTAATAATTGAAGCGTTTTGGACAAGGATAGAGAAGCGCACATTGCTAAAGATAATGAATGGGTTCCAAAGAGGAGACCACGAAAGGAGGATGGCTGTAAAAAATACCAGAATGATGTGAAATATGCAGGAGTAAAGTGGATTGGAAAAGAAACAGAGAAAAAGAACTGAACGCTCGCCGGAAGGCCTATTCCAGGTTCTTGAAATTCATAGAGGGAAGGAACCGTTAATCTAAAGTAATCCGCATCGATGTTGTTGAGATCCACTCTCTTGTTGAGGGAATGAATGCACTTGGTCTATAAATTATTTTATAAACAAAAATACCACTATTTCCTACTTTCCAGAAGATCTTTCAATCGATGCAGATTTCTTTACAAACTGCTCCTCAATGTGGAAAGTTCGAAGTTTAAAAAAAATGCAGGTATGTGAAATTGGCATAACTAATTAAATGATTTGGTTTTGAAAATTCTTAAGTTTTATGGAATTGACAATTACCTTCCTTTTTTTCCCTAAAAGTAACGAGCCAACTGCCGGTCGTTTTGTTACATTTTTATATTATTTCGTTTATTCTGTTTAAAAAATCTCATTTGTATTCAATTAAATAAAGATTCACTGGCACGTAACATTAGCATCGTTTGTTGAATCGAATCAAATTTTAAGAGCTGGGTTGGAGGCAGAAGACATTTTTGAAACTGGATAAGAGTTTACAGGAAAATTACTCGTATTAATGGGCAACTTTTGATGGTTGATGCATTTAAAACTTTGCAAAAAAAAGGTTTCTTTTTGCTATATTTCGCCCAACCATAGCACGTAACAAAATTGTGGCCACTTGCTTTGACTTACTTTCGTTGGCTTTCTTTTCAATTTCAATCTCAACTTTGCATTCACATCATCTCTTCACATTTTGAATTTTGATGTACATATATTTTGATATTAGGGCACTGCCTTCCTCATTTTCGTAGAGTGGCACTTCGTATTTTTACATGGGTATAAAATTTGCTATGAAGGCAAAGTTTGAAGGAAAGGTATTGGTATGGATAGCCATCGAGCCAAAGGGATTGAGTCATCCATTGATTCGTAAATCTGGTTTTGCTAATGCCTTACATTCGTAACAATTATGCAAATATGGAATACACTTTTTGGCCTGATGTTATTACCCAAAATCATGATTGATCATGATCACCGGGAGCACAAAGACATTGAAAAGCTAACTGTCTCAAAGCTCGCCCAATTGAAGATTTTTAGTCGTTACCACAAGGAAAGGTTTGTACCAAGGGCTGGATTAGTTAATTAATTACACGAATCAAATTCTATTTGGATAAATTTGATACGTGCATTATAAACCAACTGGCCTTACAACCCAGAGAACGAGAGATTTTATTCAAAGAAATGGTTTCGTATAAGCTCGCTGCCCTTATTATATTTTTTGGGGGCACTTTATATAAAAGCTATCTTCTCGGTCCAGATTTTTAGGAAGCAGCACCCCTTAGGTATAAATTAACAGTGTACGAGCGTAGATTAGCAAGCACGGAAACTAAAGGTTGAAACTCGGCAAAGTTAACAGGGTGCCATTGCGACATGTGGCCGATGCCGCTAAACGCATTGCAGCGCCTCTCATATCGAATTACTGCACCTCTTGCGCCCTCCTCACTCATGGCCGCTTGTGTACCCTTGTCAAAAATATTTCTTATTACTTACGACGTACTACCTCGCCCAAAAACTATCGCTTTAACAGAAAGTTAATAAACGAGTTTCACGGTGAGGATCACTGGCAGGAAGACCCAAATTTTTTTTTTCGAGAGGGATTTTGTTTTGAATATAGACATACTCTCAATTATTTAAATATATAGGTATATGTACGTTTGTGGTCCCTTTTGAACTTTCTAAATTGAGCTAAACGGGGGCTAAATCAGGATTGGTTTTGCATTGTCATGGTGTAAGACAATTTTTGTTTGGTCTTGTCTTTCTGTTGGCTTCCTTAAGGTGTTTATAGTGGTGCCCGGTTCAAGATATACAACAAGAATGACGATCCCAGAACACAGTTGCCATAACTTTTTCGCAGACGTTTGTACTTAAATTTTTTCTTGGTCGGGGTGTTGGTGTATGACCTCATTCCCTTGAGTTTTGGTTTCTGGATCGTACGTAGATGCCCATGTTTCATCTCCAGTCACTAACTACAATGTCGAAAAAATATGGGCCATGTTCCTCGAGAGAGTTTACAAGACCAGTGCAAATCCCCACTCTTTTTTCCTTGAGTTCAATGGTTAACCCACCATTATGTCCACATCCCAAAGCATTAGCAATATTCCAAACCGTCACGCGTCGAGCTTCACGAATCATTGTTTCATTTATTCCAATAGTGATCGTAATCGGTTTCACCATATACTTGTAAAAGTCTTCCATGAATTTCTCAAGCTTAGAAGAAGTAACTCTGATGTCTTTGTTGTTATCTCAATGTACACATATATATTGATAAAATACATGTGGAAATTGGTTCTGAAAAAGCAGGATCATTGAGTTACTGTAGATCTATCCTGTCAGTAGATGGGAATCAATCTTAATAAATGAGCTCGTAAATCTAATGGGAAACACACGTCAAGCAGAAACTTACAAATAAACTTTGCATTGCAAGGCTCCAACTCCAAACCTAATTTAAATTGGAGCAAATATTTACGATTTGTAGTCGAGGAAAATTGTCGGTTAAATTTAAACTTAGCAGCGGGCCGCAGTTATTGAACTGAATCGGGTGCATTCCTGCTGTTGCTATTGCAGCAGGACACAGTATTGCGTGCGTGTACGCACTCTAGAAATAACCCACGTGGTCCGGCACGTGGCAGTTATTTCTGTGCGGTATGTGTGAACGGGTTATGAATCCGTATGAGGCATGGTATGACCGACCCGACTTGACTCGGATGATCAGGCTCGCGCAAAAAACGGACCCATTAATTTCACCTCAGTTTAATGCGAAAGTGGCAAGTCATTGGTCGAATTAACGCAGGAGTTTATGTACGAAATTAATAACAAATTATAATAATTCTACTACGTACATATCTACGCGTAGTAGAATATTCATCGTTGGATAAATTGCTTTTTTCTAATAGCGTTACTTTCTTTTTTTTTAATACTTAAGTCATCGAGTAGGTTAACTAATAATAAGGTGTCATTTCCTAGAAGACAGAAAGTTATCATTTACCTAATTTACGACCTTTCTAAAGTTGTTAATTAATTTTTATTGATTTATTGCGTAAAGGCCTCTATCAATTTCAGATTGTGAGATATCAAATCTTACAAAATTTTAGGCTTATTGGTTTATACCAATGCAATGTTAGTGCATCTGTATATACAATACTATAATTGGAATTATCAAGCAACAGTAAAAATTGGGAATTAAAAAAAAGCAATCTGCATAACATTGTCGAATTCGTAATGAAATGACAGCGTTTCCGCAATAGATAAACAAAATTTACATAATTTTCAATTTAATGCATTGGCTAATTACCTACTATACTTTAATAACGGCATTTCTTATTTTCGAAACAGGAAACATTAAGAATCGAAAAGCGTAATAATATTACCAGAAACGTTCCTCTGTAATTATTATTGTAAAATGTTATTGCGTTTCTTGTTTGCTTCACTTCGAAATGTCCGAAATGTATTTGCCATTAAAGATATAGAAAAAGTAGAAAAAACCCACCTCGATTATTTTGAAAACACTTAAGTGTCCCACGCATAAATCTAAACGTATTTAGTTAGCATAAAAAAATGCAATGAAACACTTTAATAACAAATACATAAAAACGAGCACGTTAAAATAATTTACATATGCTACATGTAGGTATGTAATAAATTTTCGAGTCAATTACACCCACCTAATGCCAAAATCTCCGGGAATGTTTAATAAGTGTAAATACCGGTCAATTTATTAAAGGAAATATAATTTATATGTCATTTGCTCAAGCCAAACTGAATTAATTAAAAAAATTATTTAATCGTTAAATAACACAGTGCAAATCAAGATTTAATCTTTGTTTCTCTTAGTCTGGATTTCTCAGCCCTAGTTCAACTTTAAACTCTTGTTTATTTCCATAGGAACAATTGTTTTTATAATTGCTACCATGGGAGTAAACAAGAGTTTAAAGTTAAACTAGGGCTGAGAAATCCAGACTAAGTAGATTTACAACTTTACAAGATTTTTTGACACTTTTTTATCATATTTCAATGATTGTTTTCCCCTCAAGCAAACGAAACATACTAAACAGTACGGAAAGGAGTGGATTTCTCCTGAATTAATTACGGACGGTCGTGAACTAAGGAATATCTATAAAAAACTGAAAAATAGCTCCGGTATCAGCTACGACTCGTATCTATCCTTTTATAAAGAACTTAAAAAGAAGCATCGTCTAAATATTGATTTGGCAAAGAGAAAATTCAATGATAATTTTATTTGTAATTCCTCCAACAAAAGTAAGGCAGCTTGGCAACTAATAAAAAATAAAAATTCAGTTTATGATCCTCCTGAACATATCACTGATACAAATAATTACAACTATGATAATGCTCAAGATATAAGTAATGCTTTCTGCCGTTATTTTGTAAATTCTGTTGATGACTTAGTTTGTCACTCTGTAGAAAATCCAATCAACATTGAATGTAATAGTTTCAGTATGTTTTTATACCCTATTAGCGTAGTTGAAACTTATAATATAATCATCTCAGTTTCCAATAAAAAATCCGCGGGAGTTGATGAGATCCCCTGTATAATTTTTAAATATGTTGCTGAATTCATAGCTGCTCCGTTATGCAACTTAATTAATCAGTCTTTTAACGAAGGTAATTTCCCATCGGTTCTAAAAACTGCTAGAGTTGTACCTGTGTTTAAAAAAGGTATAAAGGCTGATATTAAAAACTACAGACCCATTTCCGTTCTTTCTGTGTTTGCTAAAATATTTGAGAAAGCTATGCTAACCAGATTAATTAATTTTTTTGATGGTAATAAAATAATTAATAAAAACCAATTCCGTTTTAGAAGAGGATTATCAACTAATGACGCCTTGTGTTTGGCTTATAATACTATCTTGCGGAACATTGAATATAGAGAAAAGGTAGTAGGAATCTACTTCGATTTAACAAAAGCTTTTGATACCGTGCATCATGGTACGCTCCTCTATAAATTACATCAATATGGAGTGCGCGGTCCTGCTCTAGATTGGATCAACAGCTTTTTAAGTAATCGTCTGCAAACTGTTACTTGGTTAGAAACAAAATCTCAGACTGTTCAAATTCGCCACGGTGTTCCGCAAGGTAGTATTCTTGGACCTTTCCTTTTTATCACATATCTTAATGATTTAAATACTTTTATTAAATTGGGCGATACCATCCATTATGCGGATGATACCTCCTCTATTCTACATTACAAAACTGATGAACAATTATCACAGAAGCTAAATTTAATACTTAAAAATATGACTGATCGGTGTCGTTGCAATAACTTATCGTTAAACGTCAATAAAACAGTTTTAGTTCCATATTCATTGAATTCTTCTAATCATATACTGAGTAATTTAAATATTGATATAGATATACCCATTAATAATAACGTAACATTCTTAGGTTTGACTTTTGACTCTGGCCTTACTTGGAGTAATCACTGCCTTATCTTGTCCAAATCTCTAAATTCCGCATGCTTCATGTTAAGAAAGTTAAATGGCACTGTATCCCTTGGGACTCTTAAAATGTTTTATTTCGGATGTATACGATCAAAATTAAACTATGGTATTCTCTGCTGGGGAAATTCGTCTTCCGCCAAGTCATTGATTACCATTCAAAAACGCATAATAAGAGCTATCATGAAAGTAAGTACGCGAACAAGTTGCAAAAACTTTTTTAAACAATTAAAAATTTTAACACTGCCTTCTTTGTTCATATTCAATTGTCTATTATATGCTGGAAACAACGAACATCTATTCACTAAAGAATCGGAAATTCGAAATTATAATACTCGATCATTTGAAAAACAGAATTTTACTGCTAAATTTCATAATAGCGTGTTTTATTTGGCAATTAAACTCTACAATCGCCTTCCTGTTGCAGTAAGGCAGTTGAACTCAATTAAAAATTTTAAAAATCAAATCAAACATTATCTTGTGGAAGGTGCTTTTTATTCTACAGAGGAGTTTCTTCTATAAAGGAATTGAATGATTTTTTTTTCTTTTATGCTGCATTAGGTGATCTTTGTATATGTTTATATGTTGTTTATATGTATATATATATTTACATGTTGTTGTTTTTGACAATTTTCCTTATTGGAAAAAAATGTTAATTTGTTAATACTTTACTGTCGAACGGTGTGACAATTGCTAACATCTAACATTTTGTTGGCAATAAACGATTATTATTATTTCTTGACAAATTTGAGCGCTTTAAGTGCAATTATTTTATTAATTTTAACTTTCAATCACAAATATTTCCTGCTCTAACGTAAACAACATTTTATCAATAATAAATGTGAAGTAAATGAATCCTGAAACACTTACTCGATAGTTGACAGGACGTATGACGTAGTGGCAATTCTGTTCGCGGCGAGCTTAAGCTACGACATGCCTTTACGAAAACGAAATATTTCCATAGCCAGTACTACCGCAATATTGTATATGTATTAGTTGAGGCAAATTTGAAACGTTCTATAGTTAACAAGAAGTGATTGCGTTTAATTTTGCCATAATTCTTTAAATAAAACCACGACGTTTTCGTATTACATATTAAAAAAAAATATAGGTACATCTTAAAAAAATATAAATGATGTAGTACCAAGAAATCAAGATGAATGTTGTCATTACCGAGAGTGCCGAGGATACCGTGATGAATAATCTGCTACTTTATAAAATGACTTCTTGATATATTGTCCTCGTGATCTTTGCCCGCGTTTGGAAACTAGATGGTACTTTTTTAAATTCCACGCGAAAATGCCTTTTTATTGAGCGGCAAGTATGAAGTAGTTCTCTAAGCTCTAAACCTAAAGTAAGTTTAATTGACTTGAGCAGCAAATAATTTTATTGCATATAAAGTATATTATGAGAATTCCTTTCGTGTGGTGACCACACGATAAAATTCTGAAAGAGGAATTAATTTTGTTTCGATTGAGGTCAGACCTAATAAAATTCCTTACAGATTCTTAAACTCCTCCATGCATTGCGTGGGAATTAAAAGAGAGTTCGTTGCGTAAAAACAAACGCACACACGCATCATCCAAAAATATATCACGTCTAGATAAATTACGTTGCCGCAGTTACAAATACCTTCCTTGCAACACGTATGTTGTCGCCTTTCTTTTCGGGACGGACGATTCGGCGAGCTGCGCTTGTCTTTACTTGGCGAGCGCCAGAAGGAGAAGAGTGCATTTCGGGCGGGCGCCCCTTGTAAATGCTGGACAAATGTTGGACAGAAGCCATTGCCTGCCCGTTTATTTTCATTTCGTTTATAATTTTAGTACATGAGAATGTAGATATTGCACCGTAGGTGTCGGATTTTTATATTTCGAATAGTTTATTCGTTCCTTTATTGCCTAAGCCTCTTCCACCTCCAGCTTGCTGACAGAATAGTGGGCATATAAAATCCTAAGATATAATTGGGAGTATTGGAACGCTTGATATGCTTTGACTGGTGGTAATGTTCTGTTTTATTGACGGCGTTTAAATAAGGCTGTCTATTTTTATATTCTTCTGTAAATTTCTAATGCGCTCGTTAACAGTAGAAAGTTCCTCCTGTGCACCGTCTAACATTAATTTCATCTGGTATCTATAAAAATAAACTATTATTTCTTGGAAATTTTTGGAGGAATATGATTACTGGGTAAAAAGAAATTGCAAATTTAAAATGAGTGGTAATTCATTTCTTCTTATTTTTGCTAAAGTTTCCAGTTTGACTCAAATCATAAGTTTTTTTCTTTTGGTAACGTTTCATTTTTTGCCACAGGAGAACTTCAAGGCCATTCCTGTTATTCTTCTTACTTCTACAACTTCTCTACAACTCTACAAAGCAGAGGGAAGAGGAACAACACTTTTTCTCTTATTTTAGCAAGTGTTGCTTATTCCTAAAAATTTGCAAATAAAAAAAAATTGATTTTTGAAAAAATCCCTGTTTTAGTTAGTTATATCCCAAAAGGGTAATTGGTTTAACAATCAGTATCTACCCTTCCTGGTTTATTGACTCGATTAAACGCTATACGACTGCACCTCGCCATCAGAGCAGTTGAGGGTTGCATACTTTGCCCTGGTGAGATCCTCTGCAAAACTTTACTTGCCCAGCAAGAAAATACCCGAACTTAGCCTACTCGTTAGGCTGGAAAACCCCATCCTTAACAAAGTATGTTGGCTCTCAACCTTTACCCCGAGAATCCAATTGGTTACCACAGCGCAATATGCACTCACCACATCGGCCATTAGAAAGGGAGATCCTTCCGTTATCTCTTGATGCCAGATCCGTTAGTGTGCATCAGCAATTAAATTGAATGCAAGCGATTAATTGATTTTCCGGTCTCAAGAAATCGTTGAAAATTTTATATAAATAATATTAAATATATATTAGCTAACAGGTTACTTAGGTTTGATGATTTTCTAAGTTGCTCAAAAACGTCGTGAGATAAGCAGTTATGGGAAAAAATAGAAAGATTACGTCGATCAATTGACTTGGAAACATTGTGAGAGCACAAGTAAAAAAAGGCGCTTAGCAAAGCGTGAAAGCAGGACTACGCGTAATAGTAATAAGTAATAATGGGCTGAAGAAGAGATACGTCTGGCTAATCATGTGCTTCTTGGAGCACATTTTATCGGACCAACAACACTTGAAAATGTCACAAAACGACGAAACTGCGGACGTAGCTCCAAATAAAGAAAATTATAACTAGACTTATCTCTTCATTACCCCATTCCTAAGATTTCGCTACATATCAAAGATGCTCATGTTCAAACGAATACCTAAAGTGACTGTAAATATAGTCATTCTATTGGTTCAGTTAACTGTTACTTTTGAATGTGTTCATTAAACAAAATGATAGCTTATTAACTAAATACGATGACAACCACAACACATTTTTCAAGATCCAGTCACTTCCATTTTGTTCGAAATCTTCAGTATTTTCTCTGGGTAACTTCACTCATTAAAGGCCTTTATTTTCTTTTGAGTAAAATTTGGAAAACTCACTCATAGATCTGAACAAAGAAAATAATACTCCACTCGAGGATAGTTATAGTAGTTGTAATGAGAGGGATTTTTCATTGAAGCAATCATCTTCCCTCTATAGATCCGGAGCTAATTATGAATAGCTTTCTACCTTCAACCATTCGTATACAATGATACGTCGAGTTTTCATCGAAAGAAATCAAGTTAATAAACATTGGATAAACAAGTTTAAAGAAGTCAGGATATTAGATCTTTTTTCTGTAAGTAAAATTTAGAAAACTCACAGCATAACTTCATTCTACAAATCTAAATAAGGAGAACGCAAATTCTCCACACGAGGATTGCTGTAGTTATAGAGATTTCTCATTGAAGCAATCAGGTTTCAAATATCTTCACTCTGTAGGTGCAGAGCTAATAATGACAAATAACTATTTGTAATAAAGGTATACCTTGATGCAATCGTAAGTCACTAACGCTCAGGATATAGCTCAGCTCTATAGATCTCTATGAAGCTAAAGTTAAAGCATGCAATTTCCAGCCGGACTCGAAATGTACCAGCTTTTTGCATCATAACAATGTCCAAAACGTAATTTCGGCTCTATAAGCCTTTCCTTTAAGTAAAAAAAAAAAAAATTGGAACATACACAGTGTAACTTCACTCTATGGATCTTAACGCGAAGAAGTTGGCTTCTCAGAAACAAATTTTTTCACGAAATAGACACGTTTAAAAAACTATAGAATAAAATATAAAAAGAATATGACTTTCCTCTACAGACCTGGAAACACCAAAGCTAACGAAGAAGAACGCAGCTTAAAAATTCTATAGAACTGGACGCACTAAAGTTAACAAAGAAGAACGCAGCTTAGCATCTTCAGCCGTTTTAGAAGCAATTTCTTTCTGACGATCAATCCACGTTGTGCGAAAATGTATGTATGTCAGGGCATAGCTTAACTCTGTAGGCCTTTATTGTCCTTTTAAAATAAAGAGTGTAACTTCACTCTATAGATCTAAATACATAAAAGCTAGCTGTGAATATAAATCGCGTAAACTTTTTATGACTTAAAATTGATGAGTTCTTCTTTGACGTAGACAAGTTTAAAAAGCTCAAGATGTAACTTTCATCTATAGGCCAGGACAACCAAAGCTAACAATGACGACCGCAACTTAGTATCTTCAGACAATTTTCTGTGACGATTAATCCACGTATAGAAATGTTATGTCAGGACATAGCTTAACTCTCTAGGCCTATATTGTCCTTTTAATGTAAATAGTATAACTTCACTCTATACATAGATCTAAATACGGAGAAGCTAGTTATGAATATAAATTACGTAAGTTTTTTTATTACTTAAAATCTATGAATTTTTCCTTGAGGTAGAGAAGTTTAAAAAGCTCAAGATGTAACTTTCATCTATGGGCCAGGACAACCAAAGCTAATAATGTAGACCGCAACTCAATATCACAATAATCATAATCATAACTTTTCTTAGAACTCTAAGCTCGCTTCAATGATTAAATTAAAAGATTACAGAAAGCTCAATTTTTTAACTCTTTGTTATTTTTAAGCAGGATTGTGCCAAACACTTTAAGCTAAGCGTAACTTTAAGCGTTTACTCAACGTTGCGTAACCTCAAATGTCACATTGGTCTCACAAAACGGATCTTAAAATACACTTCTATGACAAAATTTAAATTATATCGAACACATTCAAAAATACACGCGGATTAGAGAGGAAACTATTGCATACTTATTTTTACGTCTCAGGGATATTCCAAAAATAAGATTTTCGCAAACGAAATATGGCAATTTCGGACTGTATTTAAGGAAAAAGGAGAGGAAAGGAAGTTTCTATTGAGCATCATGCCGCTTGATTGATGTTCGTTCGCATTTGAAAAAAAAAGGCCCGACATTTACCTTCACTTTTAGAAACGCAGTTTAAAAAATGCGTCGTTAGAATTTATGTTAATTCCACTTTGTCTCTTTTAATAGTCGCCATTTTGTAAAAATATTTGTCAACGTGTCCCCAATTTAATTCGGTCACTAATTTTATACATAGTGTGAGACAAGAAGATATCAAATGGTAGTTGTAAACTAAAGTGATTTGAATTATGCGTTAAGACAGACGACCACAAATATGCAAAATGAATATAACTGTGGAAAATGGCTATTGTTTAGACGAGTATGTAGAATTTTACTATTTCCGTGTATCCGCTTGCTTATGGTATGTAAGTAATAAAAAAGTATAATGTAATTTTGAGAGAGAGAGATAAATCTTTGTCATTTGTTATAGTCCGGTAGTAGGTGGAATATAATGGAAGATTTAGATTGTTTATGATAATAACACCGGGTCTGTATACACTTAAATTGGTTTTGGTAATAAACAGAATCGGTGACAGTAATTCGGTGACGCAACTTGATATTTAATAATAACGAGCCCGGCCAAATTAGAAATACTAAAAGTTAATTGTTGTACGCTGTAAAGGTCGGATTATTCGGTTATTTTCACATAGCATACGCTGCACGATATTTATAATATTATCATTATGTTTATAGCGTTGCCAACGGAAACCAAAAACCGTTAGCTTTATAATTAAAAGCGGCCAGGTAATAAAAATAAAACGTGTTTTATTTGAGATGTTAATAAATAAGAAAATGATTTTTGGAAGAAAAAAAAATGTTTTTGGCTATACTCTGATTCGGTGAAATTAAAAAGAGAAATCGTATGACAAGTCTAATTGAAATAAATTATAATTAGTGCGTAATAAATCACTGGTTAATGCGTTACAAAAAATAATAAATTTCGCTACCACATGCTAGACTAGGTGACAAGGAGACCGTAATGTATTACGAAAAGTTTGTTACGGATTAGCGCAGCGGCAATAAAATATGAACCGTGTCCTATTTGCAAAGTTGCAACAACCTTCGATGGATTCAAATAAACAAATTTTAAGGTGAACGCGCCGGTGACATTTAGGTTTTTTTTTTTCTTAACGCTTGTTACTGTATGGTCCAACTGACTTGAAGAGATTGAATTACACGTCAGTTTTTTTTTGGTCGAGGCAAAGGAGATATCTGGTTCCTAGTTTTCTGCATTTAATATGTTTTGACGGAACCGTATACTGAATATATTTTGAAAACAAACACATTCAGAATCATATAAGAATCATGTACGAACAAATATATAGTACAATACAAATATTAATATTAATAATGAAAGCTGGTTCTTGTCCGATGAAAATTGTATCACAAACTCTTTTAAACGGACACTAAATGGCGCATAAACACTTAACGTTTCGCAGTCGTTCGACAGTTTCAAACGACTGCGAAACGTTAAGTGTTTATGCGCCATTTAGTGTCCGTTTAAAAGAGTTTGTGATACAATTGATATTAATAATATTCACTTGATGAAACAATTTAAAATCACAATCAGATAAGTAAAAACATGATGATAAACAACATTAGCACCTACATGAGTTTCGATGATAAGCATTCCACGAATGTTAAATATTAAAATAAATTGTAGGTATTATGAAAAATTGCATTCCTAAGTATACCAGCTGGAGAGAAAATACGAAAACTAATCATCCTAATATCTTGCATTAATCTCTGAAATATGACAAACGTCACATTAGAGGCTATAACGACGATTCCTCTTTGGCCGTTCACAGGGCGTTAAACTGAAAATAAATGTTCGAAAAGAAGAAATCCCAACAACAGATTATTGATATCCATGCGCAATTAAATTCAAATAACACAACGAAATATCTTCGACGAATAAATAAACAGTTAAATTGTGTATTAAATTTACTCTTTTTATAAATCTGAATATATGTTTGCCTCTCGAATCTAATCCTAAGAAATGCAGTAATGATTTAAGTAATGAGAAAGATGAAGAATATAAGTAGATTGGCTTAGATTTTTTTTAAGAGACAAAGTCAACCGTGACGCAATTTCACATATCAGCCCACTGTTAAAACTGTAGATTGAACGTTATTATATGAATTTTGATTAGGAACAGGTTTTATGCTCTCGACATTTAGAGTGTACTGACAGAAATAATTACATAAATTAATTATGTTTTATGACCGCGTACGGGATATACGTTATGGTGTAAAAAATAGTTAAACTTTAATTTGAATTTTTGTTACACCTGCAGCGTATTGCGACACCGTTTTATTATTATTTTTATTGCTACGTTTTAGGTGAGTAGTTAGCGTTTAATGTGTTCACTTTTTTAACGCGTGATCTCGAGATGATATACGCAAATTAGTTTTACATTTCTGGCTTCGGCCAATTTAACGAGGAAAGTCAACTATTAAGCCGCTCTTTTTATTAATACCTAAAACTTTACTAAATGCAAATTACTTTTGATGTATAAAACGCCAACAGAAATAATTATATACTCTTCTCCTTTTCAACATATTCTACTTTTATTTTCAACTTTCAAAACATTAATAAAAGAAATTCAAATGATAAAATCGCATACTCCATGGAATTACTACCTTAAGTTCTTTTCAAACGCTCTCTTTATAATCACCCGGTAGTTATACGTTTATATGAATTCTTAATAAACACAAGTTGTATTTTGTGTGCAATAAAATGCAAAACAGCCGGGCCTTATTAGAAAAGCAATGGCTCTTAAGACGAGTTTAATTAGACGAGCAATAGCAATCTGAGGTACTCACCATTGTATTTATAGTTAGCTTTAAACTCGAAGGTATTTAGCTCGTAAAATTATACAAAATTCCTGCTTACGTTTACGGATGTTATTAATTTTTTTGGAATTAAGTGTTATTATTTTATGTAAATTTCGAGTGTAACCGAATCGAAATGGACTTTTTAAACACTCACTGGAATTTCATTATAGCCTCAGAAGTCGGAAATTTTTATGAACGCGGCAGGCAAATACATACAAACAGTTTCTGATGAGAGATAATTCCCATCTAAATTTGGTGGATTGTTTTCACGCTAAAAAAAATCGTGATTGTAGACACAAGTCGCCTTTAACAGTCACATTTAAAGGACTGCTATAAATTAGAATTTAAAATGATATTTTTCCACATAATTTACAACTTAGCATTTAGTGGCAATTTAAAAATCTAATCTTCAAGAGCAATAAAAAGAGAGAGAGTTGCAACACAAGCGCACGTTTAAGTTGACCTGGCGTGTACCTACTTTTTACGTCTTTTCGCGATGGGTCTTAAAAATTTTATCATTTCAAATTGTATAAATTAAAAAACCTACTTTGCATTACTTACAAACATGTTTGTAGGAAGACTCCAGTTTACATTGAAACAAATTATAAATTACAAAACAGAATAAACGGATAAACAATAACAAAGCCGCTAGCGTTAACAACCTTATAAAATTTTACGACGTAAATTGAAATTAACATTATTATTTATTGCGCCATGTAAATTTAACACATCCATGAATTCAACAGATCCTTATCGCGATAATTACAGATGAATTAATGTCTTTGTTTTGATACAATGGAATAATAAATGCAACAAGCTCATAGTGGTCGATGTCATCATTAATATACGATAAATGTCAATGCAGAATACTTCGAATATACAGTTGGTTGTTGGTTAAACGCAACAGTTTAAAACATTGAATTACATAGCATCCACTGACATTTACACAACTTTTTCGTATCCATTGCTGTAATCTGAATGTATGCTATTTGCGTACGTGCCATTTGCGTACAAAATTATTTTAGTGTCATTTGCGTACACGGATAGAGTTGATCCGTGCCAGGTAATCGGGGTAACTATTGGTAGTGCCATTTGCGTACCTATTGCAAAGAACTAATACATAATTGTTAGATATTTAATGTAAAAGCATTTAAGAATTTACAAAAGATACTTTCAAAAATATGATCGCAAAGTGGTAAAGCGAAAAACTGTTTGGTATTTTATGAGACTCGATTTTATTCATAAAAAACGACTTACTACAACATTTAAATGTGCCATCCATAAAAAAATGAATTGGAATTTCAAATAATTTCTCTTCCCGTTGTTGTTGCGAAACATATGATTCGATCTTTTTTACCATCGTTGTAGTCAGCAAGGTGAAAGGACGATCCATCCTGCATCAGAAGGATACTTTCTGGAATTTCGATTTAACTAGGAGATTTGGGTTCCGATAAAACACCACATTCTTGACGCCTATTCCTGTATAAAATGCTCTTCATTGAATACAACAGTGGAACATCTGCAACGAAATCATATCCACGGTCAACCAAAGGCCTGATTTCTTCTTTGTAAATTTTGGAAATCCGTTGATCCATTTCTCGTGCTCTCTTCTTGGCGTTTTGTTGGTGTTGTTGCACTATTTCCACTTCTGCTAAACTTGGTTTACACTTATGCTCAGATTCTGAGAGAACTGTAGAGTCTCTTGTTTTTAATGTTCCGCGGCACTTCTCAGACTTTTCTTTACATTTTCTTTATTAGTACGGTGTTGACGGTATCTATAACCGCCAAAGTTGGCAGAGGGCTTTGATTTTGTGGTTTCGATAATTTGAAACGTATCCATTGCAAAATATATAAGTTTGTAAAAACACTGATTTGATCACTAAATTTCAAGAGCCGTACTCGTTGAAATCTCTAATCGAAGTGAGAATAATTTTGAAATATTACTAATTATTTATAGTAGTTTAAAGCCGATTAACAATAACTTAATTGCCGCTGTAAAGCCCACGCAATTTGAAAAATATACAGGGATATTCACATAAACCGTTCGTTAAAAGTTTTCAAGGTTGCAGTTCACGTAGATATTTGAAATTTAAGGAGCAAGGGTTTTCCGTGGAGATCTCTTTAAATAAAATAAAATTGCCTTTGTATCACTTCCGGTTGTACCGGAAGTTGCTATCAACTCGCTTATTTTAAATGGAATGCTATATTTTTTATCACGTTTTTGAATTCTACATGTAAAAATATGTTAAATTGCAATACATTTCCCTATCTCTAAAATGCATCATTTTTGAGATATTTTGAATTTTCTTAGAAATTTGGATTCTGCAATCTGATTTTCAAAAAATTATAACACAGCTGTTATTGAAGCAATTTTATTTGTAATAGCTAATATTGTAGTTGAAGGATGATTAAAGAACTATTAAAATTTGTGAATTTCCACTAGCCAAATTCTATTTTCTTTGGTTGACTACAAAATTTGTAGTAACAGTAATCGTTGTTATAATTTCCATGCTATCTTAATAAAATTAAAAATATTTGACCTATTAAAATTGTAATTTTCTTTGAATTAATCGAAAATGTTTCATAACTCAAAAACTGTTAAAGTTAGGTATAGGGAATGCTAGTACAGTTCGACGCAGCATTTGATTCCACATACAATGGTGCATTAAAATATCGGTCATTCCATTTGAAAAAAAGTATTTTTCTGTGTTTGAATATCTTCGAGTGGAGCGGTGCGTTTTAGACACTCTGTAGCTTAATAGATTATGCTGATGGAATTTTTAAGAACCTTAAAGCTTCAACTACAATATTAGCTATTACAAATAAAATTGCTTCAATAACAGCTGTGTTTTAATTTTTTGAAAATCAGATTGCAGAATCCAAATTTCTAAGAAAATTCAAAATATCTCAAAAATGATGCATTTTAGAGATAGGGACATTTCCCTATCTGCAATTTAACATATTTTTACATGTAGAATTCAAAAATGTGATAAAAAATATAGCATTCCATTTAAAATAAGCGAGTTGATAGCGACTTCCGGTACAACCGGAAGTGATACAAAGGCAATTTTATTTTATTTAAAGAGATCTCCACGGAAAACCCTTGCTCCTTAAATTTCAAATATCTACGTGAACTGCAACCTTGAAAACTTTTAATGAACGGTTTATGTGAATATCCCTGTATTTTTCCTTTGAAATCCGATAATGACATATTTACAGATTAACATTCAATATACTCGTAGATGTACGCAAATGGCACTACCAATAATTACCCCAACTACCTGGCCCAGCATCAACTCTATCCGTGTACGCAAATGGCACAAAAACTAATATGTACGCAAATGGCACGTACGCAAATTGGACGATACCCTGTAATCTAATCCAGTTCGAAAGTGTTCCGAAACGTATTGGAGAAAGAACAAGATGAAGGCACAGAATAATATAAGAAGAGGTGTGGCAGTTCCTTTAACAAAATAAGGAAATAAACAGCAGGAAGATGTAATTGCAATGACATTTACGAAACAGATAAAATAGATTCCAACGAACCATAAGTTAGTAATCTAATCCTGAATAGGTGTAATATACAAAGCGCAGCTATAAGTTCTATCAATAAATATCATAAATCAGCGAAATTGATAATTATTACAATTTATCGAATTGAATTAACAAACGATTAAAATAGGTCTGTTCCATTTGTCAGGATTTCGAGTTCTGAACCGTTCAGAATTGTACTGAGCATGAGCAGTGTACAAAATTTCATACTGCGCATGATTCGAACGGTTCAGAACTTGAAATTCTGTCAAATGGAACAGACCTAATGTATACCTTACTAGATTGTGTCCATTATTGAGTTCTTAGCATTTAATACGACATGTACGCATATATTCTTCAGGAGAAAGTAGTTAATTTGGGAAAAAATTGAAGTACAAAGATAATGAACTAATAAGAAACTATTAGAAGAAAGTGTTTAAAAATTTTGACATTGGTTACGCCACTGTATCATACGAAGAGTTCAATAAACGTGTTTGCGACTGCTGTACGAAGTCTAGACGATATTCTTAGATGTGTAATTATTTTCAAAGAACCACAAACGCCACGCCTAAATACTCCGCAATAAACGTCTTAATGTTGGCAGTAACGCTGAGGCAAAAGCCAGCGAACAGACCGACAGGATAAAAAAAAGAAAAAAAGCGTTTCCTGGTCGGCCAAACACACCGAGGGTAAAAACTTAAATGTTAATCGATCAAGGCTCTATTAATCATGTCTTTGATCTCTCGTACTTATTTCGTACACAGTTTCATATTTATTCGGCAACTAAATCAGATAAGAGAATTAATAATTGGCCTAACAGTACACTATTACCGACATTTTCACGTATAGGTTATTCGTTGCGTTGCAGCACTGCTTCGGGTCTATTTAAATTAATGCGCTCTTTCGGCCGGACTACTTTTTTAGGTGTGTAATTTTAAAGTATATATCAAAGGTAATTCTAATGTATGGTTCTCATTATTAGTACTGTTATATTATAGATACATTGAACTTAGTTGCGACGTAGCAACATGCCTGGCCTAACTACTTCCATCCAGATCGATAAGCTTGTTCTTGCGTAAACTTTTAATTGTTTTAATATTTAAGATGGTTGTTAAAGTTAATGCCTCTGGCTCAATAAATATGGATACTTTATTCCAACTAAATATACTACTAAATTTTTGAGTATTTACTTAAATTAATTTTATCAAAAGAATTTTTCACCATATTCATCATTGTATGACGCGTTACAGTTTTTTTAAGACAGTTTATAAATATGAACGGCGTTCGAATAGGGTGGAGTTGAGCAAAATACACGTATCGATTGACACTATAATTTAATGAACGCGAGTAATTAAATTACGCAGAGTGAAGTGATAATAAACATTAGTTTGATGTAAAAACGTAAGGAACTGAACAAATCATTAATATTTTAAATAAATGATTTAGTACTATCTTTTGTAAATAACAACAATAATTACGCCTTTATACGTAGGGCCATTACGGGAACTTACGAAGTTACGTCCTGAATGTGAAAGAATTTCAAGTTACAGACGAAAATGAAGGTAATGGAAAAATAAACAAATTAATTTCTCAATAACGAATAACGTAGCAATATGATTATGATATTTCCATGGTAGTTAACACATTTAATAAATCATTGTGGTCGTATAGTTTATATGCAAATGTGAACGGGAAGAAAAAAAAATAGACCAAGTGAACATGAAAACATGTAATTTGATATGCAATTGTAATTAGGCGTAATAAGTTTGTTGTGTCTACGAGATCAAGGATGAACGAATTAAAGTGTTTCAAAACCCACATTAAATTCTAACTGGTACTGCATTAAACTATTAAATAGTCAATCAAAATTTTAAAACCGCATATTATTTTATTATCGAATTAGCATATTCGGCATAGAATAGGTCCCTTGCTCCGATAACTAGCATCACGAATAATATGGTTTATTATCGTTGCGCTGCAATTTATTCTTTGTGTAACGCGATTTCCGGGAAAACACGACCGGTAAAGTTTTCGCGTGAACCAAGAAATGCTAATTCGGTTATAATTTGGGTTGTAATTATAATTTACGTGCGGATATTTTCGGCCCATCTAATAGTTTTAAGTGCAATTTGAATTTCGTTGCGTGCTCAACGGCGTTTCTCTACCGGAAATTGTTCCCTCATTTACATGCCTTTCAGTGTTTTTCTATTTTTTTTCTTGTTCTTCTTTCAACTCAGTCTACAATATGTTATCAATTAGGTACCTATATAATTTTTGTTCTTAAGAATTCTAATAGAACAAAGCGATTACATATCAATCACACAAATGATTTGCAAATTTTGTATATACAGTGAAAGCTCTCTTAGGCGGACACCGACCGCGACCGTGACCAGCAAACTGTCCGTTCATTAGAGGTGTCCGCCTATGAGAGATCCAAATGCATGTAAATTACATAAATGGGAGATTAAAAACTGTCCAGTTAACAGAGGTGTCTGGTACGGGAGCTTTCACTGTATTCGTATTATTCAAGCTCAGTGTCAGATGCACTGAATATCGACCAGCGTGTCAGAACATTAAATTTAATTCTGAAATTAATTAGACGTCTCCTAATTAACTCATCAAATTTACGTCGATTAATCGAACGATTATAGATTCAAGCAAAGAAAGAGCTTCAAAGGTCCTTTGATATTTTATTTTCATTTACAGAAAATGTCATTAGCCGTTGTGTTGGAGGCCAAGTAATTAAAAACAAAAAGATTACTTTGCAAACGCAAAGGAGGAAATAAAGTAACTTTCATTCTGAACATGTTCATCAACTGTAATTATATTTTGGCAATTCGAATCATCGTAACATAACAATGCACTGCTGAGAAGGAGGAGGAGGAGGACAAACCAACCTCGGACAATTACAATATAATTCACTTGGGTGGTAAATTCTATCAAATTCTAACTAACTGTATCATGGCACGTCTTCTATACGTAGGGTTAGTGAGCTAACCTAATTAGGCGATTATTGTGTTAATTAGGTCATAGTTTGAGGCGCGTCGGGGCCGGTTCGCGACGAAAGGGTTGCTGCTACGTTTGGTATGCTCACAAACTTGCCCATAAATCTCGGCTTCGGTAGTCGCAAAGACTGGTTGGCCTCGCGTCCTCGCTACCTGCAACGCGAAGTACTCTTCGTTATGGGACCGTAAGTTCGCAAGTTGCATTTAATGAGGACTTTTGGGCAGAGAGGTAGACGAGGTAAAAACTCTTTTGTATGAAATGAATTTCATGAAACGTCAGACTTAACTTTTGCCTAGCTATGTACAAGATTCGTTCAACTTTTTGGATCGAATTATGACCACTATGAGACGGAGACCAAAGAAGAAAGCCACTTACTGGTTCGTTGGTTCAAAGAAATTTCGAGTCCAAAGAAGTACTGGAGAAATGATCTTGCGTTGATTTTTTCGAACAAGGATTGTATTATACTCGCCGATTATCTAAAATGTGAAAAAACAGGAGAGTATTGTTTTCAGATGTTAAAACAAACTTCGAAAGACACTTTTGGAAAGCTTTTCACAGCATTGACCATGAGGCGCTTCTAATGGGATTCTTTTCGTGGAACCTTAGAAACAAACTCCAACGTATTATTATCATTGGCTTATTGTGAAAGTGATTCCATTCCAACTCGTTCTACATTTTGTATGGGATAATGGAAGAAAAATGTTTCCAATTTAAGAATTTCAAACGAAAAAATCGAGGTTACTTGAAGATTGATTATATACAAGTTTAATGATAAGTTCATTGAATAAAAAAAAATTGAAACCAGACAGGGTTGCGATAACAACCGAATTTCAGCCCCAATTTTTTGAATTGAAAATGAAATTTTATTTATTCGGTTGAATAATAAAAAATAAAACCAGACTAGGTTGCCATGACACTCGAATTCCGGCGCCAAGTTTGAATTGGGAATACAATTTTTATTTATTCAGTTGAATAAAAAAAATTAAACCAGTCAGGGTTGCCATGACAACAAAATTTTGGCACTAATTTTGACTTTTCAATGAAATATGTATTATTATTATTATCTATGGAATAAAAAAAAAACTTTTGTCGCCAATTTTGAATTGGGTAAGAAATTTTAATTATTTATTTAGTCCTTTGAATATAAAGATCTACGCAGACAGAGTCGGCTCTGACAACCGAATTTCAGCGCTAATTTTGAATTGTCAACGAAATCTTATTTATTCCATTGAATACAAAAATTGAAACCAGACACAGTTAGCTATGACGATCGAATTTCGGCGCCAATTTTGAATCGGCAATGCAATTTTAATCATTTATTTTTTTGCTCCTTTCAGTAGCACTTTGCACACTTTAGTTTGTTGAAAATGTTGAAACTTTAAAATCAGGCGAGGTTACCAAGGCTGCATTTTGGCGGCAAATTTAAAATCTATCTACAATAATTTAGCGCAGAACTATTATTCAGTAGCCCAAAATTTTTAATTCGGAAAACAGTTAAGTTAAACAAAAACGTGAAAACATCGGTTTCTATAGCAACCCAAAATTGCCGCCATTCCAATCGAGTTTTGGCGGCAAATTTGAAATCTCAAATGAAGTTACAATTATTTACTCAACCAATCTTATTATGATTTAGTGTAGAACTATTACTTGCAGCCCAAAAGAGAGAATCGAGTTAAAAAAAGTGAAATCAACATCGGTTTCCATGACAACCGAATTTTGGCGCCATGGTAACCGACTTTCGGCGACAAATTTGAAATGTCAATGAAGTTCTAATTATTTATTTAATCAATTATATTATGATTGCTATTTTTGGATAAATTGAATTCCAAAAAACGTGAAATTAACCGCAGTTTTTATAGCAATTCAAGCTTGGCGCCTTGGCAACCAACTTTGGGCGGCAAATTTGAAATGTCAGCGAACTAGTAATTGAATATTTAATTCAACTCATTATGACTTAGTCTGGGCTCATACTTCGTAGCCCAAAATTACCAATTTAAGAGAAAATTTAATTTAATAATGTGAAATCAACATCGGTTTCCATGGTAACTTAATTTTGGCGCCAAATATGAAACGCAGCTATGCTAATCCGCTACTATTATTTATTGGCACGTTTTAAGAGCAAGTTTCGGTTTATATTTTTTTTTCTTTAATTGCAGATACTGAGGGCATATACACCAGGGTCATAAGCGACCTCGCGAGCAACATATCATCGTCATGCATAAAGCATCTGACAAGGTTTTTTCGGATTTTACATATTTTATAACAAACAGGTAGCTGACATCCTATTTTCGTTTCGTTTTCGTAGACTTCGACGATTAGATTATTCATGGCCGGAAACTATTGACTCTGACATCACACGATTCACTGAAGCTACCACCTCGCTCCTTTATAACATGAAATATTTAGGAAACATTTCAGTTATTTATATTTTATATTGTGGGGGGACTTTTATTTATATTTCTTTATAAATTTAAAAAATATTTTTGCTAATTTATTTTTTTATGTTATTATGCTGAAAGTAAAGAAGTAAAGAAGTAAAGAAAAGCAGGATCTGGTTAATGGATAGCAACATAATATCACAAGAGATGTGGGGGGGGGAGCAGTAAAAGAAGTCCAATTTTAATTAATTAGAGAGTGTAATAGCTCTGGTTTATTTATACTTGAAATGAAGAGCATCTGTGGTGCATTATTTCCGTCAATGCGCACTGCAAATGTAGGGTATTGAGAGGTGCTTGCTCTTGGCACGTGTACGCGTGGGTGCTGCTATCTCGCGACGTAATCGATCACCCTCCCCCCCACCCCATTCCTGAAATCTTAACTCGCAGAGCGCGGCCTAGCGTCACGACGCTGAAATATTATACGTCACAGATCTGGGATACCAATATCGGAGAGTCGTCGGATATTTGAGAAGGGTTGCACTTAGTTTGTTTTTGTAAGATCTCGTATTTGCATTATCTTTAGATTTATTTTTCCTTTCTATAATCCGGTTTTCTAAAAATATATCGACATTTATTGTCTTAACGCGCACAATTTGTTTGCATCTCTTTTCGTTCAGCTCATCTATTTTTTTCTTTGATCGTCGGACTAAATTTGATTCTCAAGTTGAATCCAATCCAAAACCTAAAAACGAAACAAATTGTCGGAAAAATTATGGAATCGATTAATATTTCGGTAATATCTTGGAAGATAGAGCAAAAAGTCTTTAAGAAAAGTTGATTTTTTTAATAGCATTCAAATGATTTAGAAATCTATCATATATTGTTATACAAGGTAGAACAAAATGGAAAAGTAAATCTAGAAAACGATATTGTTAAATATTATGGGTGAAGATGGCCTTGAAATATTTAATAATTTGAAATTGAATGAGGATCAAAAGAAAAATTATGCATAGGTAATCGAAGAATTGGAGCGAGAGAAACCGTAGATAGTTTCATTCAAGCACTAAAGACTTTAGTGAAGGCACGTGAATTTGGAGAAAAATCAGAAGAAATCATATTGTTCTGGGCATACGTCATAAGGAAGTACAAGAAAATCAGAATGCTTTAAACCTTAACAAAGCAATTGACACAATAAAAAATTGGGAAATTATGCAAGAGCAAAAACTAGACTTGCAAGGAAGAAGTATTGAAGTCATTAAGAAGAAAGAAACAAATTGCAGCTGTCAGGACAGGAAAACCGAGAAAAGAAGTGCTGAGGAGTACAAAAAACGAAACAGAAAAAAAAAAAAACATAAAAGACAAGCAAAGAGTGTGTTCGGTGCAAAAAAGTTCATGGATGGAAAGAATGTGCAGCATGGGGCAAGGGCTGTAAAAAATTTGGAAAACTGAACCATTTCAGCCTAAAACTTAAGCTTTTGAAATATGAAATAGAAATGCTGTACATTCAGGGCAAGCTTCTGTATATACCTGATACTTTATCCAGAGTATACCTAAAAGATCCAATACTAGAAGATAAGAGCATGTTAGAAATAGTACGAAACATCTTAGAGATAAAACTCTAAGGCCCAGTTGTACAATGTCGGCTTAAACCCATAACAACGATTATTTCAACAATTGTTGTTAAGGGTTTAAGCTTTGGCGCTTAAAGTTAAGCTGGAATTGTACAACTAGGCCTAAGGCCCGATTGTACAATCGTGGTTTAACTTTAAACTTATTCCCATAGTATCCATGTAAGTTTATAGTTAAACCATGATTGCACAATCGAGCCTAAGGCTGGGTTGCTCAGTCCTAGTTTAACTTTAAACTCCTTATTTTCATAGGTACAATTGTTTTTATAATTGCTACCATGGGAATAAACAGGAGTTTAAAGTTAAACTAGGACTGAGAAACCCAGCCTAAGTAAACTAATAAACTTTTAGTTCAACGGATGGCTTAAATTATCTGAACTGACACCGGAACTGAAAAAATTCTACATCATACCAATAGGTCCTAGATGTAGCAGACGAAATTTTACTTTTTTAAGACAGGATAGTCATTCCTCAAACAGTAACAAATAAAGTCTTCTGTAAGCTACATGAAATTCATTTAGGTATAAGTAAAACAAAAGAATTGGTTAAACAATTTTATTATTGAATTGGTTTATAAACTAAAATGTAAAATATGTGAAAAATATAGACCAGCAAATGTAAAGGAATCTTTGCTATGTCATGACATGAATAAAATCGGAGCAGACATATCGAAATAGCAGGAAAAAAATATTTAGTCGCTAAAGACTACTTTACAAAATGGATTGAAGTTCAACCTTTAGTGTCAAAAACGTCGGAAGAAATAATTAAAGTTCTTAAAACTATTTTGCACTGGTGGCATAGCAGAGATAATGATAGCTGGCAACATGTAGACAGTTCGCAGATAAGTTTAATTTTAAAATTATTACTAGCAGCCCAAATTATCCAAGATCAAACGCTCAAGCGGAAAATGCGGTTAAAATTATTAAAAATCTAATGCGAGAAAATAGAGACCTAGACATGGAATTGATTACTACAGTACAGATCAATTACTGGGATTGGTCTATCACCAGCGTAGTTGCTCATGAATAGAAAATGAAGAACTCTTTTGCCAATGACTAAGTCTTTATTAAAACCAAAACATTGTGACTATAGAGCTGTAAGTGATAGAATAAGTAAACAAAAATGTCAAGAATCTAAGGAAAGAAAAAAATAATAACCAACTCCTGGTATGAACATAAACATATTCACAAGTTCACCAGAGAAGTTGCAAGCAGAGGAGAAAAGTCAATAATGGATTACATAATAATAAATAGAAGATACAGAAACGAGGGATCTGAAATATATTCTGACAATTACTTGGTAGTATCAAAAATGAAAATACGGACGGAAAGACAAAAGGAAATTTATAATAAGAAAACAGGCAACACCAAAACTAAGGTAAAAATCAAAACGTCCAAGCTGGGAGAAGAAGAGGTGGCAAGACAATATAAAGCAAGAGTTGAAGAGGAGATGAGTAAGATGAGTGAACATATAAGCAGACTACCATTAGGTAGTGCAAAATGGGAAAATATCAAAGAAGTATTGACAAGAACAGCAGAAGAAGTATGTGGAAATTCAAGAGTTAATAGGAAAAAGAATCAAATGAGCTGTTGGAATGAGGAGAGATAAAGATGAAGAAGCAAAGATGAAAACAATATATGTAAGATGCAGGGCAGCCGAAAAATACGATAAATATAAGCAACAGAGGACCAAAGTCTGGTAAAGCAAACAAAATTAAGACACTGGGAAGAGTTTAGTGAAAAGATAGATAGATCGGAAATCAAATGTTATTTTATAAAATTCTCAACACGCTCAGAAAAGGAAAAACAAACAAAGTTAAAAACATAAAAGATAAAGGCGAAAAGATGCAGATCAAAGAAGATGACATCGTAAAGAGATGCAAAGAGTATTTTGAAGAAATGAAGAAGAACAAAAGGAACCAAACAATACGGAACCCAATGAAGAGCAAAAAGAGAAATAACGAAGGATGAGGTGAAAGAGGCTATCAAAAAATTACAAAGAGGCAAAGCGGTTGGACATGATGGAATAACGGCGGAAATGGTTAAGAATTTCGGAGACAAGGGACTAGATATAGTTACTACATTGTTCAACAAGGCATGGAAAGAAGAGAGGATCCCTAAAGAGTGGGAACTGGGAATAATCTTACCACTACATAAAAAAGGGAACAAACGGGAGTCTAATAACTCCAGAGGCATTACACTGTTACCTGTGGTAGCTACTTGAACACAAACTAGAAGAATCGCAATGCGGATTTAGAAAAGGTAGAGGAGTACAAGATCATATATTTGTCATTAAACAGCTAATAGAAAAACCCTCAACACATAAGATACAAATGGCGTTTATCGATCTAGAAAAAGCGTTTGATAGCGTTAAAAGGAACGCAGAATGGAAAAGCCTAAAACAGAGGAAAATAAATGGCAAACTGACCCAATGTATAAAGAGCTTCTACAAAAATAGAAGAACCGGAAATTTACAATCCGAAGAATTCACAACCGCTGAAAGCCTAAGACAAGGAGAAGTTCTCAGTCCCACTCTATTTAACATAGTAATGGATGACATTCTAAAAGAAGTAAAAGGAAAAGTAAAAAAGCTAAAAGTGGGTTACAGGAATATGAAACTAATCGAAATATCTGAAGAGTGTTCGCCGACGATTTACTGATCTACGCAAAGAATGAACAAGATCTACAGCGCAACTTACAGATTTGGACGATCGTGCTAGTTACTAAAAACCTAAAGATTTATTTATATAAATATAAAATTGTAGGAAGACTCTGCCTTTAAATCTTCTTCTATAACCAACCTACAAACAGTAATGGAAACGTACAATAATACTAAAGATAAATGTCGAAAAGACAAAGGCGATGTTATTAGATAAAGAAGATCGAGCTACGAGTACAACAATGATATACAGATTGAAAGAGTACAATCGTTTAAATACTTGGATGTGAGAATACAAAGGAATGGCAAAATAAATTATAGATTAGAGAACGCGGCCAAGGTCTACCACTCCCTGAAAAACACATTCATCAGGAAAAAGGAGATTAAAACAATTTTCAAACCGATATTGTTGTATGGAAGCAAAAGCTGGATTTTCACAAAACACCTAGAAAGCAAAATGCAGGCCTATAGGAAATGAGGTTCTTAAAAGGAGTTGCACGAAAGGATAGGATTAGAAACGATATAATAAGAGAAGAACTAGAAGTGGAGTCGATCCTGAAGAGCATCAAACGAAACCAATTGAGATGGCTCGGACATGTAGCAAGAAAGAACAACAAAAAGAATATGGGAACAAGTTTGCAACAAAAAAGGGGAAGAGGTAGACCAAGAAAAACCTGGGATACGGAAATAGTAATCAACTTAAAAGAGAGAGGACTAACATGCAATGAAGGGAAAAAATTAGCAAAGAACAAAAAAGAATGGGCAAAGAAAATTCATACTGAATAATATTTGTTGGTACTTCATCTACGCAGTAATGCCTTGAATGTGTATACCAAAATTCCTCAGCGGTTTAATCCTCGTGCAAAGGTAAGTAGATGAGAATTTTTGTTCCACTCTGTACAATTTTATACTAAATTTACAACGGCCTATTAGCCTATTCATAAATGAACACAAATGGACACAAAGCACTTTGAAGTAGGGAATGAATCATATTTAAAATGAAATGAAATGATACATTGAATTTAAATAAATTGTAAGCAGTATTTTCAGAAACTAGAACTTTTCCATTTTGATTATTGAAAGTCGGACGGTTTCAGTTGGTTTTATATGTGTGTCAGGTTCGATTTCATTATTTCGGGCATAAAGTAGTCTGAAATCGTAAAATACATTTGTAAAAGTTTGCGCTGTTCTGTTCGCCATTAAAAAGTATAAATCTTGAAGTCTGCAGTAAACAGGAACATAAAAAAACTTGCAAAGCCAGCAGCGGCAAATTCCCGAATCCATTTCTGCGTCCCGCAAAAGTTTTTTACTCTGTACGCCTCTCGCTTTAAGCAAGAGCTCCAACTTTACCAACCCTATTCCGTGCTTTTAACCTTTTTCTCTGTTATCATGTCTCTTTTTTATGTCATTCGCGTTCACCCCCTCGGAAATTCTGAGCCCGCGGATTTAATTCCCTAACTGAGTTTAAACGTGTCGAAGCAATTACGTCAGAGTTGATAAATCCATTATTTGCCTAACGAATTATTATTAATTTGAGATTTACGTGAAGCTAACGTTACATGCGCGGCCTAATTAATACCGTCGAAACGTAAGCATACAATCCGCCCCAACAGAAATGATGGACAGACTAATTGTGGTGTACGATCCTGTATCTATCGTCGGCGCTGTGTACGCTATAGTTTGTGATTTGCCCGCGAGGTGCGCTGTCAGTCCCGAGCTTTTATTAAACATCGTTTTATAGCGTACAAACAACGGTTTGGAAATGGTTACATTAATTTCTTCTAAGAACTCGGGAGAATCATGCGCGAGTATTTTACCGGTAGGTATTTTATTGTACGTTTTCTTACCAACAAATAATTCCACCTTGTATGTTGTTACGTTCCCACAATCAGAGGTGATCTTGATTAACGCGGAATGCGTGCGCGTTGCGCGAGTACCAGTATTTTTAATTACTTAGATCTAGTTCACGCAAGTAATTATCCAATCTTTAAAAGTTATCAAGAAACAGAAAAATACGTGCATTGCATGTACTTAAATAAATATTCTACGTTAACTTTTAGACACCCTGTATTATATGTATACCGCTAAAGTAAATTTCAATTTATGATTCTTTAGTAAGAGATAATTAACAGAGAGAAGCAATATTTTAAAGTTGTAATAACGCACGTATACTTTCCAGGCATTCTTGTTTATTTAAGTGAACAGTTAAGAGATGTGAGCACAGGCGGTCCTCTTAATTAAAAACCTATATACATTTACGCAACGTCGCATTATTTATAGATTCATTGGAAATCGTACGACTACCACATCGCACCATAATAAAAAAAAGTCGCTGCTACCAGAAACATCGCCGAGGTGACTACCGATTTCTCCTAATAATTAACTCCACTCCGGTCCTTTGTATTTTATTATTTGTATACAATAAGACGCATACGAATATAAATTAAATCTTCTTCTTCAATCCGTAAATTTATGTGTGTTACGTTAAACAGGTTTTAATACGGTCCCGCATTATACCATGTATATGTATGTAGATAACAGGTAATTAAAGAATGAAAACGACGCAATCTCATATAAATTCCGGAGAGAGAGAGAGAAGTGTTTGATTTTAAAACGCAGCACAAAACAATGTGAAAAACAAAATATTTGAACTAAAATTTTTCAACAAAAGTAATTATAACAGAGATAAAAGAAATATATTTCCTTTCAAGGGGTTTATAGAATCTTGGCTAAAAGATTGGCTAAATGGTGTAGACGTTAATGGCATTTGCACTTGTTTAAAACTCATTATCCAAAACTGAGTTAATCACCTTCAAGAAACCCATCCAATCGATGAACAGAATGACGTAAGTCTGAACTTGAATCATACTTTTGTAGGTGCACTCGTGTCTTTGAAATCAAAATGCTTAAAGCGAAAGTTTACATCAGAAACCAATTTCTTGTTCGTTAAATAAAAATACAAATTTAATTACCGATTCTAGACGGCTTAATTCGAGATCCTTTCTATAACGACATCGCTGAGGAGGACCCCTATTGGTAGCTACCGAATCTCATAGAGCACTCACCGAGGGCTGCACCCCTTCCTTGGTCGAACCCACTTGTAGATTGGTGGAAATTTTATCTTGCGTTTTCGTACACGTCGATTTTGGGCACGTAGCCCCTAATGCGTAATTGCTTGACGTTGCGACGTAGGCTCCTGGTTCCTTCCGAACCAGAACTTAATTTATTTCTGTTACGGTAAAATTGACTGCGAAATAACTTTGTTATCTGTAGGTAGCTGCCGAATCTGATCCAGCACTCACCGAGGGTTGCACGCTCTTCCTTGGTCGAACCCACTTGTAGATAAGTGGAAATTTTATCTTACGTTTTCGTACACGTCAATTTTGGACACGTGCCCCCTAATGCGTAATTGCTTGACGTTGCGACGTAGGCTCCTGGTTCCTTCCGAACCAGAACTTAATTTCTTTATGTTACGGTAAAATTGACTGCGAAATAACTTTGTTATCTGTAGGTAGCTGCCGAATCTCATCCAGCACTCACTGAGGGCTGCACCCCTTCCTTGGTCGAACAGACTTGTAGATTGGTGGAAATTTTATCTTGCGTTTTCGTACACGTCAATTTTGGGCACATGCCCCCTAATGCGTAATTGCTTGACGTTGCGACGTAGGCTCCTGGTTCCTTCCGAATCAGAATTTAATTTTTTTCTGTTACGGTAAAGTTGACTTCGAAATAACTTTGCTATCTGTAGACAGAAAATTTGTTTGTACGATTCAATGTTAGCCGATTTTCAATTTTTCACAAATGTGAGATTGTAATTGCATTCGGAATCGATTTGGAAAGTATCCGAATTTTATGAGCCACATGAATTCCAAAGAAGAAAATAAGAGCTTGATAGCTACCAGAGTCCACTGTCGATGGGCTTGACATGTCATGAATGTTCCATGGGAGGGATGGGTCTCTCATGAGTCGGTTTGTGTTTGGAATCATGCTTGAATCCTTTTGAACACAATTTTCTTCTTCTTTAAGTTTGTTGGGCACTTCAGTAGTCAGAAAAACCAAAGATGGACGTGTGATTTTTGTTGTCTTTTCTTTTTTCTTATCAGAATGATATTATTGTCTTTATGGCCGACCTTTACGGTGACACTGGTTTAAATTTCAAAATGGAAAAGTCAGTTGCCTCTTGTTTACCAATTTTCCTTTGTTAATCGCCGTTTGTTTTGCTTTATATTTTCGTATCGACATCAGTCCAAATCTTAACGAAAACAAGACATCCCTAAGCAAATAAATACTTTCCAATTCTCTTCCAAAAACGACAGAATTTTTTTAATTTTTTTCCTGTAGGACGAATTCCAAAATCATCTGATAAAGCCGTACTCCACCAACAGGCATCTGAGGTTCGAGGCTTAGCTGTGAGTGTTGCTCTCATTTCCATTGGAGTTTCTCGTCTCCTCCTTTTTCTTCTGGACCATGGGATGGTTACTAGTTTGGAAATACACAAGTCTTTAGAGAGAGGGAGTTGGTAGTTAATTCTTTAGATGGAATTCGCCAAAGTCGAGTAATTTGCAAAAAACATGATGACTCTTGCAGGAAATTCTCAACTCCATGATGGTCTGGAGCGTAACACTGTCACCAGGTACTGCAGCATCAACAGTACCCAAAATAGCTCTGAAAAAGTTATTCTATAACATCACCGACAGATCGGGCATGAAATCGTCACCAGTTCTTCGGTATTGTTGCACCGAAAGATTAGGCGATAGCAACAAGGGCTCTGAAGAGGTTCTTCTATAGCATCAACAATAGATCGATGATCGTCTGGGGTATTTGATTCTTGGTTGCATCAACAGTAGCCAAAAGATTCGCAGTGATAGCAGCAACAGCTCTGAAGAAGTTCTTCTATAACATCAATGTTGGGGCTCCGAAAAGTGGACTGTATTTTTTCTTTACGATGTTAGAAGAAGAGCACTCATAAAGGCATAATTGGTTTATTAATAGAAGTTACAATCAAGGTTACATCAGTTACATGTTTACCATTTGGCTGCTACTTGTGGAATAATGTTAATGAATAATATTTTCACCACCGGAAATGCGCACCCTTCCCCACTTTATCATTTACACGTCAGTGTTGCCAATCCTTACACAAAACTCACCAATCAATAATAGATCGAATAGTCTGGGGCATGTGCTTCGATATTGTAGTCTTCTGCACATTTTGTTGCATCTTTCTGTGTATATTAAACAATCCGTGTTTTTGTCTGATTCTTGGTTACGATACAGGGCGACTGTTAAATTTGTTACTATATGGGGTGACCGTCAATTTTATATGTTATGAGGGTGTAAATCTGTGGGAACTTCAGTTATTTTCAAATCCAGTCCACCTTTATGGTGAGCAGGCCAGTTTTATTATCCTTTTCCATCACATCTGCGTGTCAATGACGCGTAGAATTTATAAGTAATCAGTAGTACCGTATGAATGGGAGAACACCAACACGCCGAGGAAGGATATGTAACACTGAAAGTAGAGGAAAACGGAGCATACAGTTTCGAAAGTGTCCAGCAATTTGAATACCTAGGAGCAACTTTAACAAACAAAGCAGAGGAAGAGAGAGAGATAGACAAAAGATTAGCGAAAGGAAGTAAGACTGCGGGGTCCTTGAAAACAATAATGAATTCAAAAATCGCCTCAAGAGGAACAAAGCTGCGATTATATACCTACTACAGTAATTCGGCCTACAGCACTGTATGGGGCAGAAACATGGGTGATGACAAAGAGAGACGAAAAGAAAGCTACATGGGAAAGAAAAATCCCAAGGAGGATCTATGGAGGAATAAGAACAAACGAAACTGAATGGAGAAGACGTACCAATAGGGAATTAAAGGAGCTGTATAGAAGACCAGATATAATACAAGTAATAAAAGCACGAAGAGTCGCATGGCTGGGTCACGTAGCCAGAATGGACGATAACCGTTGGGCAAAGAAGGTACTGGAAAGTGGAGAAGGACGAAGAAAGAGAAGAGGCTGCCCGCGAAAGAAATGGATAGAGAATGTCAAAGAAGATCTGAGGAACGTAGGAATAACAAATTGGAAGATTAAGGCAAAGGATAGAGCAATTTGGTCGTCGAGAAAATTCAAGCCCTGTAGAGCTCTATTATATGTATATATAGTAGTACCGTATTCCATTGATAATCTCCTTGAAAATTTTTACAAAAAGATTTATTGAAGCAGTGCAATACAATAAATGTTGAGGCAGGTCATTTATTACTTCCGTACGTATAAGTGAAACTTATTCGATTACACCTTGTATACATATAAACCTTATTTCTTTGTTTTAATTATTACGAATCATAGATGTCCTAAATTTAAAGTTTTTTTGTTGTTGTTTCAAAATGATAATATCTAAAAAACATCAATTGGAAAGTATAAGTTGGTTTCAGCCGGAGTTCATCTGGAATTCTTTCTCGCGTGGTGTTCAAATAAGTACGTACCTACGCCTAATCTTCGTGAGAGTCGTTTTTTGGCCAGTATTACCGTAAGTTAATTACACGTTGAGCCCGAAAAAGTAACGACTAAATAAAACAATAATTGCTTCATTTCGGGATCGTGCTGTGAGTGAGACGGCGTAAATTATTTTTCCAATTATTCGTACCCGTGCGTCCCGAACGACCCGCGTATAAATCAGAGGAACTCGTGATCGCTATCCGACGATATTCGTGATATGTTTTGCGAGTCGCAATGCGCTATTGAACATAATGGCGGTCGGTACCTGGGGAGCATAGGTACTCCTCGTACCTACTCTAGACGATCATAAATTGGGCACTAACAGTAACCACACCGGATCACCTTGGCTGTGACTTTAGGCCGCTTCTTCTTCTTCTTGTTCTTTCTGAAAGAAACGCCGCCATACACCCGCAATACATCACACATACTCGGCCACATGAACAGTTGCTGGATTCCCAATAACGATAACGATCATTATTTATATATTTAAATCCGATTAGATTTATTGATTTGTTTTCGTGTAGGTACGCTTTATCCATTAGTACATCTGGCTATAAAGACGTTAAGTATTTTTGCAAACGCAAGGGCAATAAAAAGTAAACGCTTACATACCAGGAATTCGTAAACATATTTTCATTGGATATCTTATGTTGGTAAACTCAATAATGATAGATACATACTTTTTAGAACAACCCAATTCTATGTCAAAAGATAAACGTTGATTTTAACCATAAACCATATGATCAGTTATGTAAAGTAAAGATCACGAAAAATTCAGTTTACTTCATAGGATGATGCATTTAATACGAAAAATTATTTTAGTACTTTTAAGATTTTAGCAATTTGATTTATTTGGCTTCCAGCAACTTAGAGGATGTAAGTAGTTTCAACTCAACTGTGGGTCCACCAAATTAGAGAAAATAAATTCAACGTGCCTCCCGCACATTTCACTAAAGCGATGATTTATAAAGTCACAGACATGAACATCGATTTCACGACTAATAAATTAATTGCCGTTTCCGATTAGAAATATAATTAATTACCGTTAATTGTTAATTATTAAAAGTTGCCAGGGTTCATTATAATTCTTAATTATTCACGGGCCTTCCTTGAAGAAGTTTTGTATTTGTGATGGTATTAATAACGACAATTAGTGAGCAGCTGAAATGTCGTTGTACCTTTAAAGAAGAAGAAGAAATTCGTGACGTCATTGTAAGATTTATGAACGGAACGAATTTTATGATCACATTGCACAAGTTGAATATTTTGGACAACGCGATTTTTTTTTATTAACAAAGTACAAGCATAAGTTTCGACGATTAACTCTGGAATTATACACATGGATGTAATTTTAAGTCACGTATTATTTAAATTATTTAGATGACGAAGGATTTTCTGAAACATCAAAAGCAAAACTGAAGAGCTTCGTATCTAATTGTAAGTAAAAAGAATACAGCACTAAAATTTACATAAAGAATGAAAATGAAATTTGTATTACATACAGTCTTGACTTTTGACTTTTGCTTGCTTTTCAAGAAATTCGAATTATCCTAGTTAACTCATGTAGTACTGTTGTTAAGTTTACATAGCCCTCTTTTTTGTAGTTTAATAAAATTCCAGGCGCTTACTTTTTTTTTACTTCAAACTTTTGTTCTTTATTAACTGCAATAAGTACTGAAAAATTGTACTTATTGTTATTTTTCTCGAAGTTGTCTTGTATTTTAATCTCATCCATTTGTTTACCTTTTAGTTCTCTAAAAAGCAGTACATGTTTTCTCTGAAATCATTGAAATGAAATCAGCTCCAATGAGGTAAGAAGAAATGTAATTGGAAGAAGAAGAAGAAAATGAAGGCGAAGAGAAACAGTAGAAATAAAAGATAAAGATGCAATGCAGTTTATGTTTCTGATCCACTTAAGTCAATGATTCATTTGCTCCATTTGATTGTAATTATTATTATTATATTAAAAAAGGAAGCATATAAAATATTAAAAGATTTGTTGTCACCCGTTTTGCCATCACAGAAAACACTTGATGAGTTAAAAGACGTCCTTAAGAAACACATGCCTCCACGAAACTAGTAATTGCGGAAATTCTATGGTGTCAGCCAAGGGGAAATGTCCATTAGTGAATATACATAGAGTTAAATTAAAGGGCGCTGCATCAACATTTGAGTTTGGGCGGTTTTTAGAAAGGACATTGAGATTTGTATGTGGTTTATCGAATGAAAATATTCAAAGAAAGCTGTTATCGGAAAAGTAATTGTCTTTCGAGCAACCATGTAATTTAGCGTTAGCTGTGGAAGCTGTTCGTGAAGAAAGTAAAGAATTAAATCAGAGTGCAAGGAATCTGGAAGCAAAAAGTAACAAAAGAGAGGAAGGACAAGACTCAACAGGAGACAAGAAATAAGAATTTTTAGAGAGTAAATAACGAAAAGTGTAACCGATGTGGAAAGCAGCTTGGAAATGATTGCCCAGCTAAGGAGTACCGATGTTATAATTGTCAGAAGAAGGGTCATCTGGCAAGATTTTCTAAAACAAGAAAATACAAGCAGTGGAAGATGACATCGTAGAGAAAGATGTTGGGAAAGATTACATGTAGATTTCTTGAGAAATTTAGTAAATATTTCCTAATCATTGTAGACAGCAGTAGTAAATGGATTGAAGTATACGAAGTAAAAAGTACAAAACCTGAAGAAACAATAGTTACCTTAAGGAAGTGCTTCACAACGTTTGGCATTCCAGGCGAAATAATCTCAGACAATGGACGGAGAAAGTTTTGTTTAGCCAACGGAATTAAAGTCATTTTAACACCACCATTACACCCAAGATCAACTGGTACTGTAGAAAATACGTTAAATACGTAAAGAGTCTATACAAACAATTGGAGCTATGAAAAGCTGCAAATAATTTTCTCTTAAAACACAGAATTTCACCAAATGTAGCAACGGGAATTAGTCCAGCAAAAATGATGTTGCGAAGAATAACAAAAAGCAAACTGAACTTATTAAATGTGAACCAATATAAAGGAAAAACAAGAACAAAACGGGAGAAAGAAATGGAAAAAAAGGAAGTTAGTAACAGAAGATTTATTGAAGGTATTTAGCAAGAGAAATGATGAAAATCAATGGAAGAAAGGAAGAATATCAAAAGTAATGAGTAACTGGACTTATTTGGTTAATGTAATTGGTGAAGTGCGGTATGTACATGGAGATGATAGGAAAGTAGATTTAAGGAACTCTACCGTTGAACACTATTTCCCATTCCCTAAAGTCTACCCGCATATCACCAGCAACTAACCGACCATCTGAAAAAATAGATCAGGAGAAACAAGAAGTCGAAAATAATGTGGAAGCAAGGACCGAAGGAACTAGTATGAGAACGACCACCGACAACATCCCTTCTCCTGCACAAAAAGAATCAAACACTCCTAATCCCTTAAGGCGTTCAAGAGGGATAATCAAAGCTCCAGAGCGTTTGAACCTGTAACGGGGCGAGATGTAGTACAGTTGGTATCTATCACATGTCTATGTAGTCTTAAGTTGGCAACACTGTGATGTAGGTGTGTGTACGAGTCATGAGATGTGCAATAAAGTATTCATTAACAAAAGCTGTTAATATACAGTAGAATGTCAGTACAACACGCTTTATTCTTTGTCAAATTTGAGTGCATTTATTTTGATAGATTAACAGAAAATTGCCCCTATTTCCGATGTCCACAAAAATCGAAAAAATCAAGTTTTTTTTTGTTTTATTCTATACACGAGATAACTGAAAATTTCTTCCAAATTCTAATCAAGAATTATCCAGAATAACACATTTTTTATTTAAAAGTCTTTAGATAACATCTCTAAGATCCTAATGTACAGGAAGATCAAATTTTTATGTATTGAATGTTTTCTTCTTTCCTTCAGTTTAACCTTAAGCTTCAGATGATCATGATCAACAACTCTCATGTTAGCATTTCATAGATTTTCTTGTAAATTTTGTGCATACTCTTTTCGCAAGTCTCTTCCAATTCCCATCCAGTTCTCTGTATTCCAATTTGTTAGATATTGGTGTTTGTGATTCGCAAGCATGTCTAACAACTTTTAACATAATTTGACAAATTTACTGAAATCATCTTCCTCCATTTGTCAGACATGCTTGCGTCCTACATTTAACTTCACTATTTGTAAGTATTTTTTATTTATATTATTTTGGGTCATTTTGGGATGCAGGAAATAACCATTCCCAAAAGCTCGAGATAATTAATTTTCTGACTGCATTCCTAATAAAACCTTCATTCATTGAATTACCAATAAAGACATCAACATTTCTATAGTCATGTTTTCTAGTTTCGCTCTGTTTTTTTTATTAAAGTTGCTAATACATATCATCAGGTAAGGTATTGTCCTGTACATGTTGTAGCCTGACTTGCCATTTCTCGGTAGGTCGGTAGGATTACCGCATTGTTCAAGATTTCTTACAACTTTTCAATTTTCCATATTTTTTTTATTAATTCATATTAATAAGGCAACAAACAATTGATCGAATAAATGACTTCTTAGTTGTTATATATCATGTAGTCTTACGATTTAGATTTTGTATGAGTTTACATATATGAAATACATAAATAAATCGACGAAGATGTTGTACATGCTTTTACAGTTACTGATCTCAGGATAAAGAACATAATGCAACGAATACTTCATAGTCTGTGTAATTCTATGCTCTTTCATAGTAAGTGCCCAACAGTTATTAATTGCGGTGGAATGTTATACTGTGTTCATATTGGCCACGTCACTGACGAATCTGTGGCCCGCGCATTGTTTACACAAAAATCTTTTTGTTCAGTAGATTTCACGGCCTTGCCACAGTGAAACTGAATTATTTTCATAATTCATCAAAGCTATCAAAAATAATTACTTTATTAAACGTATTATTTTCAATAAAAATGATGAACATATTCAGCATTTTACTTGTAGGCCATATTTCCTAACATGTATATTAATTTTAATGAATCGTGTGAAAAGGGATGTTCTTTATGCAGAATTGTTTGGACAACTTAAAGGCCGTTTCACACCACCCTATTTCTTGTACAAGATTTGGTTCAATTTCTGGAAATATCTTGGAAAATAGAACGAGTTCTATCTCTAAATTATATCTGCATACCAAGAAGTTTTTGTTCTAAATATTTATTATAGAAGTTGAACCAAATCTTGTACGTACAAGAAATAGGGTAGTCTAAAACGACCTTTAAAAGACTAGACTTTCGGGTATATGAAATTACTTTACGTATTGCATAATAGGTATTATTTGTATGTACTATAACTAAAAACTGTAGGTAGAAAATACATGATTATAAAATGATTTATGAGTGCGGAAAGCAGTAAATAAAGTTATAAAATGAAGAAATAAAATGGAACTACTGATATAAAACGTGATGTTTCCTTCAGCTTAAGCTAAGGAATAGTGTGTCTCGCGTTATAAAAAACGAAAAAAAAAACGTGAAGAATGCAGTTTTGGGTCGTTGTCATTCACTTGCGCCAAACTCCATTCGAAGTTCTTAGAATGCAATGCGTAACACACTCTCGAGACCACACATTGAGAAATCTTCAATTTTGTATATTATCGTTGCATAAATGTTCAACAAATACGGTCGTAAAATCGTATTACATGTATATTTATAATTTATACCTACAAAATCCAAAGGAATAATAATCTCCGCGATATAAATCATCGCAGTAAACGGCAGAATGTAATTTATTTATCTTTTTCTTTTATACGTGCGAATCGCATGCTTCTTTTGGTGCTTTGTAGGGAACGAATTAATTGATTTCACGCCTTGTGAGAAGAAATCTTTCTCACCCTGCCCGAACGAGCCAAGCAAAATGTTGGGCAGCCCTGTCGTGTAAAAAGAAGCGTAAGCCCGCATTAAAGAAAGAACAGGTACCCGAAGTTACCTGACTAAGACATATAGGAGTATTTATGACCACACATACATATTCGGTCACCTTGAGATGTAAACAATAATTAGGCATTGAAAATAATGTAGCATGTACTGGTCCTACCACTCCCAGATAGAATATTTCGACTGGTTTCGGTCGAGAAAGATCAGATATTATTCGGAGAATAAATTGTCGCATCTCCCGTGTAAAGTGCTGGAAAATTAACGTCATTTGTATGGGCCGCTTTTATCGAAAAGTGCTTTAAACGATGTCGGATTATGTTTTAATGATTCATTTGCGTCTAATTTCAAATGTATCATCTTATCGAAGTAATTTATCGACGGCGAATGTTCATTTTGGCCAAGTATTTGTGGCCAATATACAGCATGTTTCAGAGAAGCAAAGACATTTAAGATTCAAAGTTATTTAATGAATTGGAAATACATGCATTTAGATGCAATTAATTATATTTGTGCCCCCACTTTAATTAAATTAAACTTTCAAATATGTCACTTTAATGTGTGAATAATACCGAACGTGTCTTCATGTGAAACTCAAAATACTCGTCCCTCTTCTAAGCATCTTGTTAAACTAGCTGAATGAAACGTTATTTTTAAGACGTGTTAAGATATTCAGCAAAGGTCATGCTCACGAAATATTAATAATTAAAATATCAACACGTCTCATACAATAATTAAACCTTCATATAACTTTCAAAATGTAAGTGTATATATTATTAAATGATATGCAACGCGGGTAAATTTCAGTTGAACCACGAAAATTTCTAGATTTTACAGAAAATCAATCGTTGGATTTGGGTCCTTTTTTTATTATTCCTTGGTTATTGAAATATTTCTATAAACAAAAGAAAGAACATTGTTGGAATCATCGTTTTAAGTAGCGAAAAATCCTGCTGACAAGTCGCTTGACGACTCACTTCATTGTTGTATGTTCCACAACACGAACAGAGAGAAAAAAAGCTTAAAGACCTATCAATCCGTATGATCGATCGAGTCATGCTCAACTAATTCCGTAATGTATAACGTGACCTTGAACCTTCGTTCGGTTACGCCGATTTTCCGGTAAAACAAAAAACTGTTCCGTCGTTTTTCTGAAGTTGCCGAACGCGTTATGGTCGACAGCACGTGTTAACACGAAGTGGACAAGATCACCATGAGTTTCACCGCAAGAAACTGGCCAATCGTGATACGTGAACCGTTCAATATCCCACGGGACAAAAAATTTACAATTACACATAAAATACAAAACGTTACAATATGTAACTACGAGGGCAGATAATTTCATTTGAAGAAAACTTACCAGCTTCATTCCTTTAACATTTTGATTTGGAGCGCGTACAGTGAGAGGAGAAAAAAATCATCTAGCATGTTCCGTTTCCCTAACTGAAATGTGTGCATTAATAAATGTAAAATTTCAATAAATTTTAATAAACCTATTAAGTAAAAAAACAACATTGAACAGCATGGTGAAATTGTGACTTATTGCAGAAATAATTTTCTGCTAAATAAACATTCATTAGCATTTCTAATTTAAGAAAGCCATCGATTGCGAACGGCTGGATGGAATATTCTTACAAAATTTGGCATACATAACTGTTTTCTACAGTTATTTATGGCAGTTAAATATAATATAACTACTTTTTTTACTTTTACAACGTGCGCGCAGGTGCATACAATAGGACTAGTGTGCGAGTTTTTTTTTTTTTTTTTTCGTAAAAGAACATACAAGCTGATTTCATGACGAAGGGAACGGCTGTGCAATATAATAGTTCGTGCATATATAATCGAGTGTGAACGCTAGTATGAATTCACATACCATACAAAATGCACACAGTGAGCATAGCCAGACAGCAAAGATGTGAGCGCAAGAGACATTCTTATTTTTAAGAAAGCACACAGTTACACACACCTTGATTGGACAACGTTGTGGTCGCATGGCCTGCTTACCTTTGACGATATGAGCGTCAAAGTTGGCGATGATTCCTGAAACAATAACAGTCAAATTTTAGATTGTGGCTATTAACCCAGAAAAAAGTGTGTTAGGTTTAATAGTGATAATAGAATTAGTATTTTCCACTAAAACCTAATTGGCTAGGACCTTATTTTTCAGTATGAATGTCAAAAGAAATTCACGCGTAACAGAACATCGTAGCGTATCAGTGTTCGGCGAAATGATACGCTTCAATGTTACGAGGGAAATCTTGGATCTCAAAGTAACATTACACTGCTCCTTTCTCGAGAAAAATAGCCTAGGTAAGCAAAGGCGTAAAGGTAAACGCACTTGATATAATAAAAATACTTATACAGAGTGTTTATGCAATGGTCTCAAAAATAATCCGTCAATACATACATGTAACGAAATCAATGCTACAGAAAACGCAAGGTATATGAAGATTCTATTTCCATTCTATTTATGGTATTTTGAAGTGTTTATAAAAACTTTCTAACTATTTTAGAGTTTAAAAAGCAAAGCGGTACTTCTAAAACCAAACTAATTTACAAACTCGCAGTTATTGATAACAAAAAAATAGACATATATAAATTTTAGTGTGTTAGGGCTTACGTAATAAATGTGCGTTTGCCTGAATTGAATGCAAAAATCATTGTCAACTTACCTAATGAGATGAGTTAATAACGTTGCAACATATTTTGTGGGAAAAATTCTGCCTTTGGGTTGAAAACTACCCCCATAAAAGATCCACAAATACAAATAAAAATGTTAAGTTAAAAAAGGAATACTTCGTAGTTCCTCCTACTAGTTACTACTCGTTTGCGAATTCAGTAAAAGCTCTCCTAGCCGGTGGATTCGTTTCAGTAAACAAGTTTCAGCGAATTAGTCTCGAACTTATATCAACAAGAAGCCAATGAAAAATTCATGGTGTTCTATGGCCGGGATAAAAAAGAACGGGAAATTAATGAACCATTAAGAATGTAAATGTATCAAATTATGAAAGCCGGTAAGCCAGCGAAGATAAAATCTTGTGCGCAGAAAATCCATAATGCAAGACTCTGAAACGAAAGTATTTCAGGCGTACTGACCTTGGCAACATTTTCGAGCGCACACAAAACCGGGCGCATAAAATTCGCCGCGAAAAAAAGGATGAGAAACAAAAACGCCGCATTGTTAAGCGTCTGGACCATATATAGGTCGACTGGTTATATAAGTAGGATTTTTAGCTTTCTTTATTTTTCTCAGTTGGCCACATGTCTGGCTGCAAAATGGCAGCTGTTACACGCTAGCACGTGCTTTAGAATATAGGTGAACAAGTTTGTGCCCATCGCCTTCTTCGTGTCTGCCTACAGAAAATATTTAATTATACAGTAATAACCACAACCCCTAGTGCCTTAAGGGTGACCCTAACTATAATAGGTATTATAATGGCAGTTGTATAAATAAATTACGTATTCAGGATCGGGGTATAATTATCTAACTACATTAGCTAACTTTTCTAATAGCTTGTACCACCTAGACGCCATCAGGTTTTAATCCATTTTTTTTTCTAAAGAGAAAGAATTTCCCTCCTCAAATTAATGCTAATAAGTGCCTAACTATTTGCAACACGAAAAAAGGTACACAGCAACAGTTTGCATTTGATAGCAACTGCTGCTCATTAGCAGTTTCTACATATTACGAACACATGGCAACCGTATTCTTTTATGTATGAGAACAGAGGCGCACAAGTCTTAAATAAAATATACCCTTTGAAGCGAAATGGTTCAGAACTATCCAGAGTAACCAATTCACTTATTATGATCTCATGAAATTATAAAAAAATTATATTTGTTTTCTTTTGTGCCGACTGTTTCCCTTACTCTTACGTTTTAAACTTTTTCAAAATGGCGCTCATTTACAAAACACTTCTTTTCGTTGACAATCATTTAATACAATGTATGACAATCATTTATTAAAGTGCAACTTTTCTCTATCAGTTCCCAATGTGCCGCTTCGAGTTTGCATAATTTTGCAAAATACTATTTATATCTACTCGTAAAGCTGTATAAATTCAAAGTTGCATTTTTTAGTCCAACTTGAAATCTCTTGGCAATGCGCCTTCAGTAGAAAGGTGAATAGATTGTGATGAGTGAATTCGGTGGAAAACTGCAACACAGCGTTTGCCAATTCTATCTAAAAATGTTTTAAAGAAAAATTAAATGCGCAAATAAGAATATACAAACCAGAGTGTGTGACCAATCTCAACAGTTACCACAATTCGAAATCGAAACCTATCAAGAACTCTATGAAATTCAAAACTCACGTACCCCCATTCGAAATAACGAAATCCAATCTAATTCACAATGGGGAAGAAGCAAAGAAGAAAAAGCTCGCTGAGGTGTTTAAGTCAAACATCCAGTCCAACATTCCCTTAATTGTACCAGCAAGTAAACAACAGTCCACGAAAGAAGTGCAAAAGAAATTAATTATTATTTAAACCCTCGGACAAAATAACCACAAATACGCTACAAGAACTACCAAGGAGAGGATTGTCACATACATAATACTATTCTGAGATTGAGCCACTGGCCCAAAATCATTAAAAACTGCAGCAACAATATTGATTCCGAAACCAGGTAAAAATTCAAATAAAATGAAAATAAACTCTGCTCCAAATAGTAGAGAATGGATACCACTTCACCAATTTGGTTTTCGTATAAAAAAAACTGGACTGTGCAGCAATCCAAAGAATTACCCTTAATATGAGAAGGCAGCAATTTGCCTAGACGTAGGCCAACCCTTTGGCTGTACTAAATGACCTATTTCAAACTTGTGCGACAGAGAGTTCTAGGGTAAACGAAAATATCTCTGGAAACTTTATCATAAGATCCGGCGTTCCACAGAGCAGAGTTATTGGACCACTACTTTACATACTCTACACTCGGATCTTCCATTCAGTTGAGAAACAACCATGGGTGGTTCCTTGCAGGCGACACTGTTACTGTTGCAATCAGTGAACGTACATAAAGACTATAAAGAGATGTTACCGTGTACACGACAAACAAATGGAAAATTAAAATCAATGAAACAAATCCGTTCAAGTGACGTTCACCCTAAGAAGAGCTCAATTCCCTTCGATATATACAAAGTGGAACAAAATGATTCTCATCTAGTTATGGGTCGGTATTACCAACAGGTACTTTGCTTTTACGCAGAATGTTTATTTCTTAATAATGCAAAGGTAACTAGATGAGAATCATTTTGTTCCACTCTTTACAATACCACAATCTTCAACTGTGAAGTATTTGGGAATTCATCTAGATAGCAGGTGCAAGAAACACAAACAAATAGAAATAAAAGTAAAAGACTTATACTGTTTGATTGGAAGAAAATTGAAATGCCACCATTAAACCTTCTTCTTCGTTTACTTTTTCCTTGGCGTTTGGCTTAAACCATTCCAGCCAGTAACTAAGTATAGCGAAGCTATGCTTTTAATCAAACTGCGTATACTCACTGGGGTAACTTCGAGGGATTTAGGCATGTCGCTTGCTTGAATTAAAGAGAAACAAGGTTACATACAAAAGGGAAAGAAAGTAGACTCTTCAAGCTACAGGGTTCATTGCAGCTAACACAGAAGCGAGCCACGGAAAGGCAACACACTGTAATAAAGAGAAGAGAAGCAGGAGATTATACTCCAGTTTAATTTTGAGCAAAAAAATGCAAAAAATCTACGAGCAGTCTTACGGAAACAGGATTGGGATTCTTATACAGATTCATTGATTCAAGTCTGTATAGAGGGCAGTCCAGAAAAATATGTGGTTTGTGTCTCCAAACAAGCCGCAACTGCAGTTAGGGGAATCTTTGACCCGTATTTTAAATAAGTGGGAAGGAGAAAGGCAGTGATTAAATCTTAGTCTGCTCTTTGTGGTAAGGTAAGATGCATTTTTTGAACCAAGGACTTTTCGGAATTATCGGACAAATATTATGGTAGAATTTTCCCTTTGTTCAGGAATAATCATCACAAAATCTTTGCCATTCTTTGTGTAATTCATTTCTTAGATGATACAGCATCAGAAAAAGTTCTACCACTTCAATTAATAGAGCCGTACAAGGAGTAGATCGCATGGCCCCTAAGCACAGTCGTAAACCTTGGTATTGTATTCTGCTAAGGAGATCCAGGTTTTTTTTTTTTGATGATGTGGACCTGAATGATCAATGTGCGATCGAATAAGGAACCGGTAAATGGTCCTTCTTATTGATTTTAGCACCTTCATTCCCCGAGCACATTTCCTGGATACTTTGTGGTCCAATATAATCGCAAGGAATTTAACTTCATTACAATAGGTTATGATGGAATCGTTAATCCTTACGGACGGGGCATTTCCCGGATTCCTTTTGCGAGTGAAGACAACCGCTTGGGATTTACTCAGTGAAAATTCCAAGTCATACTGTACCATCCATTCAGAAATCTTCTCCAAAGACTCGTTCATCTCTTGGCGAGCTCCTGTTAGGGACGACGAGGAATTATAGACCACAATGTCATCGGCATTTTGAATGATTGAAGAATGTTGAGGATTGTGGTTGTCAAGGTTCGAAGTGTAAAGCATGTAGAGTATCGGACTTAGAACCGAGCCTTGTGGAAGTCCTTTTGTCGAGTTTCTGGGTCCATATAATTTCCCTTGATACTTAACGTACAATGGCTGATAATGTCCATTATTAGGAAACAGAGATTCTTTGGAATGTCAAAGCTTTGAAGACGGTTAAATAATATTGACCAATTAACATTATCATAGGCACCTTTTATGTCTAAAATACATGTCGTCAGGTACTGCTTTTTAGTGAAAGCAATGTAGGTATCTGAGATGAGATAAACCTATAAACCAAAATACTTCATATGACAACAGATGCACATATCTAAAAAAAATACAAAACATTATGACAAACTACTACAAAGAGCTACATAAATGTTCTGCTCCATCCACTATTAGAACCTCAAATAGGAAAAAGACTGAAAAGAAATTAGCCAGGAGAGATATTTGAAGAGGATTTGTCGTTGGAGAAGATCTCATCGTGCCAACTGAGAGCACCATTCCTTCACATTGGCCTATAGGATGTCCATCACATTCTGATTGCTAATAAATGTACTAAAATATTTATGTATGTATATTTTAAATACAAATAAAAATTCTTCATTTGACACAATGTGTAGGTGCTCCTAGGAAATTTTATTAAATATCTGAAATAACTTTATGCTAATTGCTCCTACTTTTTATAATAATAATAGTAATAATAAAATGACATTTATTTATGAAACTTGTGTTTTCAAACATACCCACGATGTAGGTACAAACAAAAAAATATGAAAATCATTAATAATTAGGAACTGGCCGCATAAAAATATTTGTAAAAGTTTTCAAGAAGTTTTACGACCGCTTCGGTGCTAGGCGTCTCTGATGTGTTTACTACTAATTTGAACACAGTCGGCACCTGCAAACAAAATCATTGCAAAGGTCATTTCGAAATTAAAGCTTTAACAGCCGTCGAGTATAATAATAACAACGCCGAAATGCTTAGAAAAACTTGAGAGTTCTTTTGGAGTGTTGATGGTAGCCGCAGGGGTCAGTTTACAATCACGTCGGGACGTTAACATTGCTTTTACTTTGTTTCGAATTTATGCCTCCTACACCAATGATGATTTAAGACGCTCATGTAGCTAGCAAAAAAAAACAAGATCTTATTACATGTAGTTACACCTACATGTGTATTTTCCGGCCTGCCATTTAATATGTAAATTCCTCTTCGAAATTATTGATAGTATGCATATTCAAACCGTTTCGAGCGAAATTCTTGCGCAACTATAATTGCAGACGTAAATTAATTAACTTAATTTAGCACTTCTGTCGTAAATTATTTACTTTTTGTTGGTTTCATTTAAGTGGACTGATAAATTGGTCCATATCGTCTAATTTATTTATAATGATAGCCTACTATCTTTTTGGAAAAATCACTTAAGATGGAACTCATTACTCATCAGTAATTTACCCATGTGTTTAGTTAGTGCTTCATTCCATTAAATTATTTAATAATTTTGAGCGACCTCGCAAGATCGAAACCTGTGCGGAAATGTTTGCGGTCAGTATAAAAAAAAAATTATTACTACATTGTTTTCGGGCAGTGATTCGGTTTACACCAAGTTTCTGAGAATTTATACTTACAAGCGAATGATAATTATAGATTATGGCAGAGAATTGTATTATTTTTTCTCCTTGCATATAATTTGCACTATACAGTGTGTAATCGAATAAGTCTCACTTACCGTAACCACAGAAGAGAAGCATACTTACGTATAGGGGGCAAAGGTTATTAGTAACTTGAGAAAATCTCTTTTTACAGAAGTAGAAGCACTGGATATGATTTAAGTGCCCCAGCTAGGCGAATTTACTATTATATACAACAAATGATAAAACTGTAAATCCGCAGATGTAGTACTATAAACGTTGAGGCACATCATTTATGGATTTCATAGAGATTAGCAATTAGTGATACGTAAGCAATAAAAAAATAAGGATGAAACGTTTACAATCTTATCAGCAATTATTAGTACTACATATATTGTTAATAATATGATGTGCCATGTAAAAAAAAAATAATAAAAAAAAAAAACGGTCTTTTCGTGCCGGATTTAATTTATTATTACAGGTAATTGTAATAATTGGTCCTTCGAGCCGGATTTAATTTATTATTACAGGTAATTGTAATAATTGGTCCTTTTCGCCGTTACTTGACTGGCATATGGAAAAAATGTCACAATCAGTACGAAGGAGTGAACGCCTGAAAAAACAACAAGATGTAGAACAGCAGCCTACACAAAACGAACCTACTGAGGATATTCTGGGTCAAGAAACACTCAAAGCGCAATCCAGCAAAAATCCCACACACATTTCAGGTGATGACGCGTCAACTTCAAAGTCTGGAATCAGTACAGTTTCTAGAAGACGACAAGCCGAAATTACAAGCGCAATCAAGAAGAAAGAACTGGAATATAAATACAAGCAGGAATTGTTGGATATGGAATTAGCACTAGAACTAGCAAAAATTGAAGAGACGAATATAACGGAAGTAGCAGATTCTGAGTCATTGAATGAGTCATGTCAACGGTCTCGTATTCAAGAATGGATAGACAGACAGTCCCCATTAGACAAGCCAGAGACATCAAATCGACACTCTTCATTATCGGTAAATGAATCTAAACAGGTAGGACGAAATTTACCAATAATTAGACAAGAAGTATATTCTCCTTCATTTGCAAAAATTTTGACTAGACAATCGTTGCCAAAGGATCTACCTATATTTGCAGGAGATCCCATGGAATGGCCTAATTTCATATATCAATTTCAAAATTCAACTTTAATTTGTGGTTACACCAATGCAGAAAACCAATGTCGTCTTCAAAAATGTCTAAAAGGTGCGGCCAGAAAAACAGTACAATCTTTACTAATAATGCCACAGAATGTTGAAAAGGTAATTAATGTTTTGAAAAATAGATTTGGCCGACCCGAACAAATTTGTTTTGTATTACTTGACAAAATTAGAAAATTTCCACCTGTCAAAGAAGACAGTTTAAATACATTAGTCGAGTTTTCTGATGAGATCTATGGATGAGATTACAAACGTCATTGGCACAATTGAATGTCTAAAAGAGGACGATTATTTACGAAATCCTATATTACTTCAAGAACTTTTAAATAAACTTCCGGTTTCGTACCAACTGAAGTGGATAGAATATATTTCTAACAAGTCTAGTTCTTGTTACAAATTAATAGAGTTTCAAAACTGGTTAGACATTCAAGCTAATACAGCCTGTCAAATTCATATACCAAAAAATCCTGTCAGAAATAAATTAAAATTTGACAGTGACAGATCAAATTACAAAATTAATAAAAAAGATGTTTCTATGACAACAAGTACAAGAAAATGCGTTTGTTGTAACAATGAAGTACATCATTTAAGCACGTGTTCCAGTTTCATTTCTTTGTCAACAGATCAGAGATGGAAATTTGTCACATCTAATAAAGTGTGTTTTTCTTGTTTGTCATATAATCATACAGTGAAAGACTGTAAAAAGAGAAAAAGCTGTAACATCAAGAATTGTAAAAGACCACATCATCAGTTACTTCATAAAGAAGATGAAGTATTCCAAATGGAATGTTCAACTTCAAACAATTATAGTAACGTTGATAATGTGAATTCACAAAGTAATTTTCACATTTCATCGGAACGAAAAGTGCTTTTGAAAATTTTGCCGGTGACATTGAGCAATGGGCAAGATTTAATTGAAACGTACGCGTTGCTAGACGATGCTTCGACAGTTACATTAATTGATAAAAATTTAGCCAATCAACTAAAACTTGACGGACCTCAACAAACACTTTGCTTACAATGGACGAGTAATGAAACAAACGAACAAGATGATTCTAAAGTAGTTAGTTTGACGATACTAGGATCTAATAATGATAAACCTTTTCAATTAAGACATGTCAGAACTATTAAAGGTTTATCACTTCCAAGTCAAACTATCAATATGTCAGAAATGTCTAAATGTTATCCATATTTAGGAAATAAAGTATCTTCTATGACAAATGCTCAGCCAAAAATATTAATCGGACAAGACAACTGGCCTCTTCTTATCAGCAAAAAAATTATCACCGGACCTTGGGGTGGACCAGCAATGACTAAAACTCTTTTGGGTTGGGTAATTCATGGTAATGTTAAGACACATATTTCGAATTGTTGTGGTTCACTAAACAAAATCGTTTACCATATTCATGAAAAAGAAAAGAATGACTTAGACGTATTACATGACATGGTCAGTAACCATTGGAAGACTGAGACCTTTGGTGTAAAGATATTGTATGATAATCCAATGTCTAAACAAGATTTAAGAGCACAAGAAATTCTAAATTCCACTATGCGAAGAATTGACGATAGATTTGAGACAGGTTTGCTCTGGAAAGATAAAGTACATCTTCCAGAAAGTAAGAGTAATGCTTTAAAAAGGTTGTATTTTACTGAACGAAAAATGGATAAAAACACAATTTTTGCTAAAGCATATTGTGACAAAATGAATGATCTCTTAGACAAGGGGTACATAAGAAAGTTATCGGATACTGAAGCATCAAAAACAAACGAAAAAACATGGTATTTACCTCACTTTGGTGTAATTAATCCAAATAAACCGAATAAATTAAGAATTGTTTTTGATGCATCAGCAAAAAGTAAAGGTATTTCATTAAACGATTGTCTTTTAACTGGTCCTGATTTGTACAATTGTCTACACACTATTTTATTAAACTTTCGAATAAAGAAATACGCTTTCACAGCTGACATTAAAGAAATGTTTCTGCAAGTAAAAGTACGACCAGAAGACTGTTGCGCTCAAAGGTTTTTGTGGCGTGCGATGGACAGAAGCAGATCTCCCGATGTTTATGAAATAGGTGTGGTGTTCTTTGGATCAACATGTGGCCCATGTTTAGCTCAAGAAGCTAAAAATCGAAACGCCCTTGAATTCAGACAGCACTATCCAGAAGCAGTTCAAGCAATTCTTGACGATCATTACATGGATGATTACCTTGGCAACGCAGATTCTGTAGATGAAGCCAAGAAACTCATAAGTGATGTGATATGGGTACATTTAAAAGGTGGTTTTACGATTTGTAATTTGTAACAAAGGAATTATTAGTCACATCAATTCAAATTTAACTAATATTAGGACTGAAAACATGGACATTGACGACAACACAACTGAAAGAATTTTAGGTCTTTGGTGGCATCCTCAAAATGACATTTACACTTTTAAAACACAGTTTCATAAGATAAATCCCGATATTTTAGAAAACTTAAAAAGACCAACGAAACGAGACGTTCTGAAAACAGTTATGAGTGTATTTGATCCATTGGGATTTATAGCAAACTTTGTTATACAAGGCAAAATTCTTTTACAAGATATCTGGAGAAGTGGAATTGGATGGGATGACGAAATTACTGACACATTAAACGATAAGTGGCAACTGTGGATAAAGGACTTGAAAAATATTTATAAATTTAAACTTCCTAGACAATATTCAAACTTAGACAGAGATAAAAGCAACATACAATTACACATCTTTTGTGATGCTTCAGAAAATGCCTTTGCAGCAGTTGCTTATCTTCGCTATGAATGTGAAAACCAAATAAGTACAAGCTTTGTGATTGCCAGAACCCGAGTTTCACCATTACGGCCAATGTCTATTCCTAGGTTAGAATTACAAGCGGCTGTTATGGGTGCGCGTTTAGGCAACATGCTACAAAATAATTTAAAAGTCAAACTAGATAGATCATATTATTGGACAGATTCTAAAATCGTTCTTTATTGGATTCGTTCTGAAGCTCGGCGTTTTAAAACTTTTGTAGCTCAAAGACTAGGAGAAATTCAAGAAATAACTAGGAACGACGAATGGAATTACATACATTCAAAAGAAAATGTTGCAGATGAAGCTACAAAAAGAACAAAATTAATTGATTTTACTCCTGAGAGCAGATGGTTAATAGGTCCACAATTTTTGTCAATGCCATTAGAGAAATGGGATAAAAGGAAAGAAGACAGTATCAGTATTGATCAGGAAGTTTTGGAAATCAAAAAAGATTTCGTATTTGTCAATTTTCTTACAAAAAATTTAATCACACCAGATCCCACTAGATTTTCGAAATGGAATAGAATCTTAAGAACAACTGCTTGGATGTTACGTTTTATTGAAGTTTGTAAAACAGGTAGAAAGAAAAATACAGAATTGGAATGTAAAGAAATACAAAAAGCAGAGACACTTTTGTATCGAAAAATTCAGACAGACAATTTTTTTAAGGAAATACATCTTCTTTCACAGGGTAAACTAATACCTTCTTCTAGTAAACTTTACACTCTTACTTGTGTATTAAACAAAGACAACTTATTACGCTTAGAAGGACGATTAAATAATTTAGAAGACTGTAACAACGATCTAAGAAAACCTATCATATTAGATTCTAATCACTTGATAACAAAATTAATTATTTTGCATCATCATGAATTACTTAATCACCTTGGACAGGAGATATTATTGAATAATTTAAGACAAAAATTTTGGATTTTACGAATACGACAGACTGTGAAAAATGTAATCAGAAATTGTCAGCATTGTAAAAATCGAAAAGCAGTGCCAAAAGTTCCGAAAATGAGTCAGTTACCTTTATGCAGACTAGAACCAACCGTAAGACCTTTCATAAAGACGGGTACTGACTATTTTGGACCTATAGAAGTAACAGTAAAACGAAGTCATGAGAAAAGGTACGGAGTCATATTTACCTGTATGGTAACGCGAGCAGTACACTTAGAAATTGCGCATGATTTAAGCACTGATTCATTTATTCACGTATTAAGACAGTTTGGTTGCAGACGTGGTTTTCCAGAAGAAATGTACAGTGATAATGGTCTAAATTTTAGAGGAGCAGAAAGAGAACTTTCAGAAGCCCTACGAAGTTTAAATCAGAATGAAATTTTGAAATTTTGCTCTACAAGAAACATAAATTGGAATTTCAATCCACCACAAGCTCCTCATATGGGCGGAGCTTGGGAACGTCTTATTCAGACAATTAAAAATAATTTAAGGGAAGTATTGAAGACGAAATACCCGCCGGAATATGTACTGAGAACTTTTCTTATTGAATGTGAGAACATTTTAAACTGTAGGCCGTTGACTCATGTTTCAATTGACTCAGATGACGCTGAAGCCTTGACACCAAATCATTTTCTTATTGGTCCTTCTTACGCAGCTTTACCTATTTCTGACACTAACGACAAGGATTTAAATTTAATGACAAAGTGGCGAGCAGCACAGAGATTAGCAGATTTATTTTGGACTAGATGGGTTACAGATTATTTACCTACTTTAGTAAAGCGATCAAAATGGTTCGAAGAAAACAAACCTATAGCTCTTGGGGACATAGTAATGATTGTGGATCCTCACGGGCCAAGAAATAATTGGCAAAAAGCAAGAGTTGTGAAATTATACCAAGCTAAGGATGGTAAGACAAGAATTGTTGATGTTATGACGGGATCTCGAACAACGTATCGACGTCCTGTATCAAAGTTATGTGTATTAGATGTTCAAAAGAAGTAAGCGATTCCATGACGCGGAAGCACTTACTGAGGGGGAGAAATGTTAATAATATGATGTGCCATGTAAAAAAAAAATAATAAAAAAAAAACGGTCTTTTCGCCGGATTTAATTTATTATTACAGGTAATTGTAATATATATTATTTAGATTTCACATTGCAGTTCATTTTTTTGTATTATATGCCAATCACCAATGAAATCAATCTGAGTTGAGAAAACAAAGGAATCTCCGACTGAAAGCAGCAAAGTAGTTTCTCGAAATTTAAAAGGAGATATCCTCTGTAAATAATAACAATGATTGTTTTTATTTTTACTGAAATTTAAAGGAGTTGAACATAAAATCCCCCTCCGTAGTTAAGTGTCATAAAATGAATTCCGAATTGCATTAATGCTAATTTCCCGTGGCTCATTAGCTAAACATGAAAAAAAGGAACAATTTAAAAATGTTTCAATTACGTTCCAGGACTGTAAATCATGAAAAAATTAAAACTAGATTAGCTGGAGGAGCACATCAGCGCGCGCCGCATTTTCTCATAACTTATGTTATACGGCCCGGGTTCCTCGAAGCTTTTCGGTCGCAAACCGAAATAAAAAGCCTCATAATAATCTCCGGCAATGCACTCCGAATGCAGAATCGTAAAAACGAGAACAAAAAACACATCGCATTGCTTTTTAATGATCACTACTCCTACAGTTTTCGATGGGACCGAACGCGAACGGAGCAGGTAAGGATAAGTTCCCAACGACCCAGATTCACGTAGAATGCCGCTGCTTGGTAAGTTTAGCAACTATAGAAGTTTCTTTTATGTACAACGTCCTCAGGTTATGGTTATTAATCGCTTCAATTAAACGAGATACCAACACCTACATAAATATGTCGTTAAAAGAACGTCTTTATAATATTCATAATTATTTACGAAAGGCATTCGAAAATAACATATTCTGTTGTCATTGTAAAGAAATATTGAATAATACATGATATCTTATTTAAAAATACTAATCGCACACAGAAAAAAAATCGTTTATTCATTAGGGTTTTGTTTTCACGTTGAATTGAAAAAGTTACATTGGCGTGTTACACTTTTACAAATTCTTAATACAAAGTGGAACATCTAGTTACCTTAGCATTATCCTTAATACAAAGTGCCACTCTACGAAAATAAGGAAGGCATTACCTACCCTAACATCAAGATATGTTGCTACATCACTTTATGACGGTTTCAAAACCGTCAAAGTTTTACACTCGATAAAGTTGTCAAAACCGATCATTATTTCGGTGGCCAACTGATTCTGACGGTTTCTAAACGGTTGAAAAGTAATGTATGTACAACTTCGTGTATCAAATAAATTCACCTTAAGAAATAAGTACTTGTTGGCAATACCACCGACCCATAAGTGTTTTTGATACCGACGAGCTACCCCCAACGTGTTTTCTGAAAAATGACTACGCAAGAAGACCAACCGGTCATGTTGTAAAAATGAATTGCGATTTTGCGAACATGTTCGTAAATGAAACGCGCGACTATGAATATTAATATATGCATTTGACTGTACACCCTTGTTTAACGAACCTGACCGTCGAACCAGACGACTTTTTATCGCCCTTGCTGCTTGCTTTGCTCTTGCTCCGTACGGGTAAACAACACAGGTATTGCATCCCCCTTCAGCATAACTCATTGTGAATTGATACAGTTCGATTACTACTTGTACTTTGTTTTGATCAAATACCTGGATTCTTTCGTAGGTCCATCCACTGCCAATCACTGGTTTCACTTATCTTGCGTTCGCTTTTGCAATATCCACTGGAAGGAAGCATAGCAACTAACTGCAATAAGTAGGTGCAATTCGAAGTTCGAATTTACAGCGTCGTTTTTGCCAAGTTGATTCTGTTTAAAGTCGTTAAATGTTTTTATTTGGACGTGGGCGGAAATTGTGCAACACAAAATAATACAAGTTTATTTTAGGATTTGCTTGCGCGTCTCCTAATTATTAACGAAAAGTTAAACAACTTGTCGTTATTCGACTGTAAAGTACAACATCCACATTATGATGGCAGGACCGAACAAAAGGCATTTCCCTCGACCCATATCAGAGACGTGCCACTTGGAAATTGCGTTAAAAGTCATCCAGCAGCCCAGGTATTCTGTACCGATGGATATAATTACATGGCTGCCATTCTTAAAGCATTACCTAAATATTTTTTGGTGTCGATCCCACAGACTTTGTATTGCAAGTAAATCATAATCATAAATAATTAAAATAAAAAAAAGGATATTTTTACAAAGGCTGAAATTTTTCGAGCTAATGGAACTATATAAGAAGTGGTAATTTGAAATGCCGAAACTTTAAAAGAGAGAGCTAGATGATATATAAAGGCAAGCTGTTAAAACGGCAGGTGAGCAGAAACCTTTACCTGCAGGCCAGTTTAAAACAATGTGCAGAGATTAAATTAATTAGCAACAGTAAATAAATTTTAAAATAAAGATGATCAAAAGAAGTATTTGTATTCTAAAAGAAGTTAATCTCATAAAAATTATGGGGTTTCAAGATGATTTGATTTTTTTAAATAATTAATAATATAAATCCCGAATGTTTTTTTTCGATAATCAGCTTTAATAAATTAATCGAAAATATATGTAAATACAGAAACGTAGCAAAAGTTCGTCTTTTAACATTTGAGTGTAATAAATGCGGCAGGCAAACAAACCAAAATTCTGGCCCATAACTTATGGATCCCAGCGCAGAGAAAAATTACAACTTTAGGGCCATATTCGTGAAGTTAATAAGGTTTATTGTCGCTCGTTTATGTAACTTTGCTGATCAATTATCATCTAAGACCACCGGGTTTGCAGGGTTTAATACCTGCGACGGCCATCTCGGCTTGTTCTTCGGTTACCGAAATGATTTCTATCATTTAACAGATTAGCGGGACAAGGACGGAGATACGGCGGCGTGGCAGGGGTTCATGCAGCAAATGCATCAAATCTAGTACAGACAAAACAAAAAGTTTCAAGGGCAAATTTAGGTACCATTTTTTTTTTGGTGGGTTAGTACGCTTAATTCGAAACAGCAGGTGGTTTCGGATTTTTAGAATTTGCGCTCAAATTGACTTCGGGCTCAAATTTTATCTGCCGACGGGACGTTTATTATCTCTAAATCTTTTTAATTTCGGTACGCCAACACTAAATTATGGTAAATAATATCGTACGGAGAGGTTCTCGCCGAAATATGCGGTTAATTATGTACGTGTTTTCTGGGAACATGAACAAATATAATAAATTATTTCGGATCACACCCAGACATAACACATTAATGAATAATTGTCAGTAATTATGTATTGCAGCGAGCAGTTTAAAAAAGGAAATTCCAATTATACATTTACCTGATGTACATACCTGCTTTCGTATTATTTTAATAGAAAGGCCCAGAACTTGTTTTTAATTGCACATAAAAAAAAGGTATTTCGGATATTCGGTGGAACAACGTATTACTAAACGTAATTAATACTTTAATGTCGTATGTAATTTCACAACATATAGGCGTGTATTCGAATATTTATTTGAATACTATTTAAAAATAATTATTCTACTTTCTTTTTATTTATTATACAGGTACTCCCGGAATCTTGAATATATTACAAATTACTATTCGCACATACTTATAAAGGTATTTCTATAAAATATATTTTCGTGAATTTTTGAGGAATTAAATGCCATGAAGTCAGTATATTATATCAGAATTATAATTATCAGATAATTATCTTTTCTTTGTAAGTTGGGTTACTTTTAATAAAGAGAGAAACTATTTCCTGATGCACCCATATACTTAGCAATAATATTAAAATAGAATGGACTATCGTTAACACAAATAAACGCGGACGAAATAAACAAGTCGCATACACTTTCTTAAAAAAATCAACTCAATTTTGTGGGCTACAAAACCGGCGTTTATAGCCGCTTCAGCATTTCCGGCTTCTTAGATTTACATAACTCTCTAGCCTCAAGCTAGGCCTTCACGTATTGCTACCTCTTCTTCGACGCAATGTGTACGAATTTACAAATTTCAAATATTTTTATTGCCCCGGTATTTATTTGCATTCCTCGAGTTAAGCGCGCTTAACGAGGCGGGTTTGTGGATCTGTGACAGGTATACAAAAACAAATTAACACCTGTTCGAGGTAATATATAAATGTTTTATCGGTCAAATTTAATATACGAAATGTTTTTTTTTTGTAGACATGCAAAGTAAAATGTTTACGACGACGTAAATTTCCATATTTCTTAACATAACAAATTATCATTTGAAGTTAGGAAGGAAATGAAAAGTCTAAAAACGCTATACAACTTCAAAAGTTAATCATTAGTATAAATACACCAATGAGAGAATTTGTTTGTCAGAATTGAATAAAATAGAAACAAAAAAGAATTCTAAGAAAGCACTGTTTGTTAAATACATAAACGAGAGCGCACAGTATCAATCGAATAATTATAAATGACGAAAGGTCTAAAAAGCGCAAACAATCGTTCTTGCAAAATATTCAATTTAGAATCATCAAAAATTCTCAGCAGGCAATCAAGCGTATGAATGTAAAATTTACTTCGTACCTTCCACGGGTTACATTTACTCGAAGCGATTAAGTAACAAGTAATTAAATTGTAATTACAAAGCACTTGCGCAGACGTGAATTAACTCCTCACAATGAATTTCGGACATTTACCGGGCCATTAATTAATAACGGAAGCTTGCGTCATGAAATATGCATTTTCGACCGGGAGAAAAAAAATAAAACTAAAACGTACCCAGCCCAAATCGCTGTCCAAGACGCAAAACATTTCACTCCGGTGAACCGTTTCAAAATACTGATGATTTGAAATGGATTTGGGGCTTTTAATTTATAGTTTATTTTGGCACACTATAATTCGAAGATTTTTAGCGGAGTGCCGTGTTGCCTTTTAGTGTGTTTTATTTGGAGCCGCTACCTTCAAACGGATAACCCGCAGTAAAATTTGATTAAACTGTAAACATTTATTTTATCGCCGGCTTCTTTCATCATCATAATCCCCAGTCGAAGGATTTGGCACGCGGTGTGGGTATATGGAGAAAACAATACGTTCTCTCAACTTTGACGCAAATAACGAACTTGGTAATTTAGGAAACCCATTTTGAAACATATTCAAGGTACCCAATTACAAAAAAATGTCGTTCATTTGGTTTTCCTTTTCTAAATCCTTTAAATTAAACATCTCCATAATTGTATGTACAGCTGCGGACAGAAAATTTCGGCCATCCCTTGTAACGTTCACATTTTTCGATGATCGTTACATTAGAGAGTTTTTGGCAATAGATTCCGTTAAAATTTACATACGTTAAACGTTAAAACTCTGAATTAATTAAAGCTGGTTCTTGTCCGATGAAAATTGTATCTTTACGTTTCGCTATCGTTTGACAGCTTCGTTTGACAGCTTCTTCGAAGAAGCTGTCAAACGGTAGCGAAACCTAAAGTGTTTGTGCGCCATTTAGTCTCCGTTTAAAAGAGTTTGTGTTAAAACTCTGCTTGTGATTAGCTAGATCCATAAAGTTGCTAAACAACGTGGCCTTTAACGTAACGATATTTTTGTCGTAATGTGTTGCAAAAACTCCCTATTATATTCTTCCTTCGCCTTTTGTACGTTTCAGTCGTTTCGTTCTTTTAATTTATCTCGTAATTATGACTTTAACGCCCCTATTTCTCAGGACCTGTGCTTTAATTTCAGATAGTAGTACGGACTTCGCTATTCTTCTTAAATAATTTGTTTTTAAGTTTCGGAAATTAATCTGTAGATGTCGTACATGGTCAGTATTATTGATCGATGCTTCTTGATGACCTATGCGGAATTTGCGTAATAAATCTTTGACGTAGTTCCGTCCTCTTCGATATCAGGGCGATTACTTGTGTGCTGGGACGCTATTGCAGACTCGTTGAGTGCGTCTCCAAATTTTTGCACTTTATTGGAGCTGAACGGCTTCGAGATATTCCAGTTTGACAATTTATTACTATTCCGTATGCCCTACTGTGTCATTTCGCCGCCAGTTCCTTCAGCTGCATACCGTTTACATCCAAGCACGTGTTACGTTTAAGTTCTCGCTCGGAACAACTAGCACAAGATTGTAAGTAGAGTGTATTTTTAGTTTGTTGATTAGGAATATATTTTCTTTATTTATATAAAGTTTTTCCCACTGCACGAGTTTTTCCTATTGCACGAGTTTCCCTACTGCACGAGTTTATCCTACCGCACGAATTTTTTTTTTCTGAAGATACTATCGGACAGGAGCTCCCTTTCTTTTGGCGTGGTTGTTCCTGGGATTAAAATCCAATTTCTGCGTGGTCGTTTGAAGATATTACAGGACAGGATTTCCTTTTTTCGGGTCGCTTCTGGTTATGTCAAAAGACAACCAAACTTCAGCGGTGTCATTTAAATGGAATCCAGGCCAAGATATCGTCAGGATTGAGTAAGAAACAACCATTATTGTTATTATCGTATCAGTATTATTTCGTAAAGAGAAATTCTTGTCTCGGCGTAATTAGATCAATTTTGGCGTATATCGATATACGAGATGAACGTCGCAGAATTTTTAATTCTGAAACTGAAGGAGTACGAGTAGAGGAGATTTCTTGAGGTTCTGGTACAGGATCTGGTTTACCTGAAACAGAATTTTTATTGGCCTGAGAGGATGTGAAAGCATCTTGAAGTTTCTGGTTGATTACTTCATGAGTGAACCTTCCCGTCGAATCCTCATTTGATTTGCTTGTCGATAACATTTACCAGAAGAGTCGAGTTGTACCTCATATAAAACCTTGCCTTTTCTTTTAATTATTTGTCAGGGTAGCCAACCTGGTTTGCTTGGGTTTCTCTACCGTAAATAGCTTGTTGAGGTTTAAATTCTCGATTCTTCGTTCCGTGATAGGTGATGGTTGATTACCTAAATTGATTTTCTATTTTTTCCATCATACATAGTGCGTACTTTACATTTTAAAAATAGTTCAGTTGGAGTTCGAGATAAGAAATAACTTCTGCTGGTGTTATCCTGTAAATTGCAAGAAATAACGAAAGTGCTTCGTCAATATCCATTTTAGGACGAAGCTTTTGCAGTGCTCGTTTAAAAGAATCCACAAACCTTTCGGCTTGTCCGTTCGATTGTAGAGGATATGTAAATGTTTAATTCCATGTGTAATACAAAAACGTTTAAATTCTTCCGAAGTAAGTTCAGTTGTCTGATACTATCACTTGTGGCAGGCTGTAGTGTGAGAAAAATTGTTTCAACATGTAGATTGCAACTGAACTTTTTGCTGAATTCGTTCTAATAATCTCTGGCCATTTTGAGTAAGAATCTACGACTACAAGAAAATTTGAGCCAAGGAAAGAGCCTGGGTAGTCGATGTGAATTCTTCTGATAAGTTTTCTGATAATGCATTCGTTTTGTTTAGCTTTTATTTAGTGATCCACTATTGGAACCTTTTTTTTAATTTAGTTTTCATTCTGTCGAATTGGAAAATGTGTTTCCAATGCTTGCAATGCTGTTACTTGGTATGTCAGACAAATTGCAGGAGCACAAACTATCAGAATTCTTATCGCCGATTTCATTTACAGGATTGAAGGATTCTGCATCTACTATTGATCCAATGGGTCTTTACCATTAAGTCATCAATGCATGTTTGAATAAAATGCACACGTTCTTCAACCCATCTCTGTTTAATAGAACAGGATAAAAGCAAATGAAAATGAAGACATTTGTCGATTCGGACGTATAAAATTGATGACGTAATGGTAGGTAAAGATCCATTGGATCAATAGTAATTTTTCTATTTGAAAATGTTCTAAAGCATCAGATACTAAGCCAGCATGAGTTAATAAATCAGTACCCAATCAATCAATCGCTTGCGATAACGAGTAGCAAACAACGAACGAACTGGTCCAAAAATATTCTTAAGCATTTCAACAGTTTTTTAGGTCAAACATATATATCGATCATATTCAGTTTGACTTATCTGAAAAAGCAATAAGGGTGCCTTAGGTGATTCTTCTATACATTTAGCGTCTTCAGAGAAAAGGTCAACATGCCTGTCATTCTTCAAAAATTTTATCTTGGTTTCTGTTATAATGAAATTCCGTTATTCTATTAGATAAGGACCCTATTCTATTAGATAAGGACACTGGCTGCTTGCTTGTAGCACATAATGCCATTTGTATTACTTCAGGCATAATGAGTTTAAATTCTTCACCAGTACAATTTATCTTGCGTGTTTCTGCTTCTGCCATTATTTTTTTTTCTTGCGGTGCGGTGCTTGAAAAATCATCGTCGCCAATTGTTGTGTTGATACTACGGGTACAGTAGAGTCTCGATACAGTGAACTAATTGATGAAAGGCTTTGTCACGCCACCGAGGTTGTTCACTGTTTAGAGTGCCGATAAAAACACATAATAGTAATACTTACAGTGTGGTTATTACTTTATTTATTATTATTATGTTATTACTGTTAATTTTGTTTGCTTCTCCAAACGTCATGCTTTCGGGGAAGTCCCTATGTATGTACTGTTTATGTAATGTATATTTTTGTGTTCACTGCAGTGTATAGTTCACTATATGGTATGTTCACTACATCGAGACTCTACTGTATATCAACAAGCACAAGTAGAACCATAACTTCCTTTTTTTTCTTTTTGCAACAAAGTAACAGTGAATATATAATGAAAATATCCTTGGCGTACTTTTTGTTCCACATTTTATTTACACCCTGTATATACTGTTATACTTATTGTAATGTTAATGAGCCTCAGATTTGGTTTTCTAAAAATTGTACTTTTTTAATTAATTTATTTACGTCGGCTGGTTTATCATCTCAGGTTTCTAACGTGGCACGAATTTTGAAATTAAAGAAACACATGAAAACAAAACTTCAGCAGAATAACTCTATACAATTGTTAATTTTCTTTTATACACACAAACTTAAATCTAAATGTCCTCAAATCTTAATTTATGTTAAATAAAGTTGTTCTGACCTTTACTGTCTTTCTGTTATTCACTTTCCTGCTTCCTTCCCTTTCCTTTTTCTAATTCCTTTTCTCTATCTTTTCTGAGAATCCTTTTCGAACTTTTCCCCTCTCTGCTATTCTTCTCAATCCTTCTTCTACCTTTTCTCTGATTTGCTGATCTGCCTCAACTACTTTCCTTTTCACCTTTTCAGCTCTACTACCTTCCTCTGTCTTGTTTTCTTAGTTTTTTCAGCCTTCAGCTTTCTTGTACAATTTCTATGTAATTTCTTTACAATTTCTTTTTATTTGTCGTACACACTTTGTAGTTTGCCTTTTCTTTTATTCATTTTGCAGATTTATTAGCTTTTACGTTCTCTTTAAACGATTTTCGTGATGCACCAAATTATTATTTTTTGATTCTTCTTATTTAATTATCTCTACTTCTTTTTGTTTTATCTCCTTGGTCATGGCCAGCTACATTAAACATTCACTGACGTGTATGTATGGCCGTTTCAATTCGACTTTTAAAAATTTTGACGGGTACTCCTCTCAGCGCCTCTTGTGAGTTTTTAGGTAATTGCAGTTGCCATTAAGCACGGCTTCCTAGATTAGTAAAGCCCAGTGCGCTTTACCCGGCTAGCCGCATTTCAAAAAAAGTTGTTCCTGGAAAAATGACCTTGACGCACTGTACTGTATCGCCCTCTGGACAATTTTCAAGTAACTATGTGTACACGTCAATTTGAAATATTTGTACGATTTGACGGATAATTCAAATAATTCATTTTAAATTTGATTTCGTTATAAAAAAAAATGCCTTTACGGCGGAGATGTTGCGTAAGCAATTGCAATTCAGAAGACAATGTTTCTTTCCATTGCATACCAGCAAATATGGAAGTAAATTTAAAGCGGAAGGAGATTTTGTTAAATCATACAGGTTAATGCTGTAAAATTACTTTATATTAAAAGTCGTTATGTTTCTTTAGATTTTGCACCTTTATCGGAGTATGCGGTAGTTTGCAGTAAACATTTCTCCCACGACAGTTTTTTAGTTACGCAGAAACGTAAATTATTAACTGCAGAAGCTGTGCCTTCTATATTTGAGGTTTATTTATTAAAATATACACATACATATCAATTACATTAAATAATAATTTTAGTTTGTCGATGAAAATCTAACTTGTTTGGAAAATTTAACGCCTGAAGTACCATATAAAATATCTGGTGCAACTCAAACATCAGCACCAACCATTGAAATAAAAGATCTAATATATACTAATAAATGTATCACACAAAAATTAAGACGTTTACAAATACAGTATAATAAAATGAAAGAAGAATTACAAACACAAAAGCAGAAAACACAAAATGTATATTGGAAACATTTAGAACAAATTACAGAAGATGCCAATCAAATGAATCCTCGTGCAACATTCATATTAGATCAAATTCGAAATTATAAAAAAAAAGCTTCCCAGATGGTCTGAGATTACAATTCGACATTGTATTGCTTGGAGATTTTGTTCACCAAAAGGATATAAATTTCCAAGTAATTCAATTCTTAAGTTACCAAGTCATACCACTCTAAAGAAATATATGGGAACTGACAACAAAAATTTAATCAAGGATCGCTTAACATCAGAAATTAAAACATTACGTGCCTCAGAGAGAGTATGTTCACTAATTCTTGACGACATGGCAGTACGTGAAGCAGTGTTTTATTCCAAAACAGAAGATCGTATATTTGGCTTAGAGACTATTCCTCAATCTCATGATGAAATAGGAAATAAACCTGTTATTGCTAATCAACTGCTTTGCTACGTAATTCAGGGAATGTCAACAAAATATATAATACCAGCAAGTTACCATTTTCATAGACATTTAAACAGCAAAGATTTATACAAATTAACATTAGACGTTTTAAAATTACTGTCCGACTGTGGTTTTATCGTGATAAGAATGGTAGCTGATAACCACAGATCCCATGTAGCTTTTTTCAAGCATTTCGGCAATGGAATGCTTAAAAATGTTGTTTCGCATCCTTACAATCCAGGACTTGAGCTATTCTTCAGTTTTGACCATTGTCATGCAATAAAAAATGCGAGAAATTTAATGCTGGCTCATGACATGACATCATCCGATGGTATAATTTCAGCTAAATACCTCTTTGATTTGGCTGAAATTCAAGAACACCTTGTGATTAAACCAGTTAGATACTTAACAAAGAAACATCTTTACCCTTCTAATTTAGAGAAAATGAAAGTGAATTTGGCTGTTAATCTGTTTTCTCCTCAAGTAACAGCAGCTTTGAACTATCTTATTCATCATGGTGGTGCAGAATATTCTCACTTCAAAGACTGCATTGCAACAGTAAAATATATGAAAAACATGTACAAATACTTTCAAATTCACGATGTCAGCAATAAAACTCAATACATCCATCAAAGAGAACCTAACACTGCTCCATACACAGATATTCAAGATGCACGTCTTTCATGGCTGCTTAATGAATTTACCTATTTTATTGCTGACATACAGTTTACATCAAGAGAAGCAGGTATGGCTGGATTAACTAACGAAACAGCAGAAGCTTTAGTTTTCACAGCCAGAAGCACATCTCTCTGCATCCCATATTTGATTCGTGATTTAAATTTTCATTATGTGTTAACCAGGTGTTTTAGTTCTGATGCTGTCGAATCCATTTTTGCAAATATTCGACTTCGTGGTGGTTCAAATGACTTGATTGATTGTAGAGCAGCTGAATATGCACTCTGGCAAATTTTAAAAAGTGGTTTGATTGAAAATGTAAACACCAGTAACACGATGAGTAAAGTTCATTATGCCAGCACTGCAAAACTTGGAAATATTCAGGAAAATTTAGAAGATAATGAAATTAGCATTACCTTAAGCGAGATAACAATTAAGAAATTGGAGATGATGAGGGAGTTTGAAGGCAGTTATTTAGGTTCTCTTTCGATTGAATCTGCAGCAATTGCATTTTTATGTGGATATTTAATCATGAAAGTTGAAGAGTCTGTGGAATGTAATTCATGTTTGTTTACTCTGCATGATGATTCTTGCAAGAAAACCAGTCCTCTCCTTGACTTGATCTATAACCAGGACAGAGGAAAACTGAATTATCCCTCTGAAAAGTTTGTTGGCTTAATTCATTATATAATACAAGTTATCCTAGAGATATTACCAAGCTTACCTAAACAAGAACTGGAAATAATTTTAAAAAGAGTAATTGTCTCATATCTCAGTGGTAATCCCATGTTCTCATGTGAACTGCACAACGCCAATATTTGTAACATTATTATATCGAAATTAATACCTCCACTGTTAACAAATTATTGTAATCTGCAAACACAAAACATAAGAAAAAAAAGTAATAATATTTACACAAAAAAACGAAAACTTTTAAAATTAAATTAAACTTTACAACTTTACTTACCGTGTCTAATTTTAGCCTGTTAATAACAGCTACGGATTGATAAGTCCAAAATAAATCATTTCTTGACAATAAACCACTCCATTTTCAGAATGAAAACATATTATACAATAACTCAGCAACTCAACTGCTACGGTCACCTGAACAGGCCCTATTGATTTAGTTGAAGCAACAGTTTCAATGTGTCAGATCTGAAGTTGCAAACTAATAATAAATTATTTTCAAATGTACAAAATACACATAACTTGCAATGCTTAAAGGTGTCTTCCACTTAGCATTAAATTTTATGCTTCAATCACATCAAAATTCATAGTCAGAATTGAAGATTTCATCGTTATGCAAACACCCATCACAATAACCATTGCCAAAGCCAGCCGGACCAAAGCTTAATAAACGATCATTGCTGATCGTGTTGATACTGCTGCCATTACACAATTTATTTAAGAGCACTAATAAACTTATGATCATGACTTACTTCAACATCATCCAAAATCAACTTTGAAATCGTGACTTGACAAATAAGAAATGTCAAATGATGTTTTACTGTACTGTAGCTCCCTCTATGCACAGAAAAAAAGCTTTGAACTAAGAATGCGGCTAGCCGGATGAAGCACACTGGGCTTCATTAATCGAGGAAGCCGTGCCATTAAGTTACTGCAATTACTTGAAAACTCACAAGAGGCGCTGAGTGGAGTACCCGTCAAAATTTTTAAAAGTCGAATTGAAACGGCCATACATACACGTCAGTGAATGTTAATGTAGCTGGCCATGCCTTGGTAAGGGTAATTATGATTCTTCCGCTAGATGTCATTACTGTCATTTTCATTCTTGTTTCTAAATTCTTTTCTACCTTCTTAATTTCAAAACTTTTCTTATAACACTGCTTATTCTACATTTTTAGACATTTCCCTTTTCACAAATTCATCATTCATAAAATTAAATCCATTTACAAAATTGCCAACTTTGACACTTCAAATTTTCTGACGTTAGCATCCGATAACAAACACGTTTCATTTTGCTTACATACAATTTTTCATAATTTTAAATTTAATACATGGCAATTTTATTACTGATATTTAAGAAAAAGGTAAGTTATAATTATTTTGTCAATTTGTTACAAAATTCTGATTTTTATTGTAGATATAATTCGAGTATGTTATTTAAACTCAAACATGTTTCCCTCCAATATTCTTCTACACAGCTTAGGATCAAATACAACGAATATGGCCAATTTTCATTCAACAATACAAACATTCCTATATAATAAAATTAATTTACAATATCATAACGTAGAACATGAATTTCTTTATACATAATAGGTAATTTTCAAACATTTATTTCTCGTGACGTTCTAAATCTAATTCTTTAATTTCCTTCTAGGTTTTAAGAACACAAATGAAAATTATTTTACTTTAACATGAACTACGAATATGCATGAAACTATGCAAGATATAATTCCTTCCACGGAAAACTTGAGATGCTATAAAATTAAATTAGATCCTCTTGAACACACAATTATCAATTCAACTCGAATAATGTAATACATTTAAGGTACGAAGGTAATGTCATTTGACTTGATTTATTTTCTTTTTTCTTATTTTTATTTAATTATATTTATATGAAATGTCAATAACATTTCAATATATACACATAAAAGGATAAAGTGTTATTAAATATACTGAACGTTATTCCAAACCATTGCGCCGTGACACGTGCATAATATAATGGAACTTGTATTTGAAACCATGTAGGCAAGCAGCTTCCAGAATTATTGGATTAAACAACACACCAGTGTGACAAACCTATAGGTATATGTATACAGAGTGCGAATTCACGAATCGATTGTGTTTCAATTAAAATTAATTCAATAAGCGGCTCGGTTCCGGCACAGCTTTTGTGTTTGATTATTCTACTTGCAACTGATATTCACGTAATTAATTCACGTGTGCGTTAAGATATGGCGCGCGCGCGTATGGGAAATCCTTTGAACGAAACGTTCTCAGATGAACGAATTGATTCGAATTTAGCCCGGATACTTTGTGCAACATGAAACGGCGAAGTTTGAAATAGGATCACTAAATAATCTTACGTTTTGGTTCATTTTATATGTACGTGAGTACGTCAGTTGTGTTAAAATCAATAATCTTTAAAATATTCCTATAAATAAATATTGTTTGGGTTGAAATATGAAATTCAAATATGCAGTAAATTTTGCTTGTACTTCTTCTTCAAGGGGCTCGGAAAGAATAGTTACCTATTGTAAGATTACTTATTGCGTCGCATTATGAAGTTCACATTACAGTTTTCAACGGAACAAAGCGGCGAAACCATTTAAAGGAATTTATGTTGACACTTATTAAGTCAAAACTTTTTTGGAATACGTAAATTTCACCTTCTTTATTAAGCACTTTAAGTAAAATCTTAATGAAGTACCTAAGTCTAGAACAGTTTTTTTTTTAATATGAAGAATAGGATCACTATTACTATAATAACTTTCAAAAGTTTCATAACGATCAACTTAATGAATTAAATTTACCTGCAGTGATTTAATTGTTTTGCAAATATCAATATGATAAATTAAATTCTCTCTAATTCGAATCGAAATCTTTCGAAATAAATTGAGGTGTGCCTAACTTCACAACTCTCCTACGACAAAAATAAACAAAGGTAGAAATCATTAAAGAAACAGCAACTTTTGCACCACACAGACAATCCCCTGATCCTTAAGAAGCCAATTCATGTGGACTTTCCTTTTTCATTATTTCTCCTGTGTGTGTTATACAGTTTCATGACTACCGTCCTACAAAGACGGGAATAATTATTATCGTCGGAATTCATTAGCGTTGCTTACAATAGCGTAGCGCAATTCAATCCGACATAAATAGACAGTAACACCAAAAGAGTTAGCGGGTGTTCCTTTGTCGAAATGATGCAGTTACTCGGGAGCGCACGGAATTTACAAGAATCGGTCACGATAACATACGGTGGGTACAATGGGTGAGTGCAGTGGTAGTGACACGTTGGATAAAACCCACTGTAAAATGACAGCTCAATCATTTAGCAATCCGTCAGGTTCTCTTTCATATAATCAATTTGTAATAAGCGTCGATACAAAATGAGAATACAACTGCGCCGCTGTTGCTTAGTAGAAACATACAGTTCGATGAGTGTAACAACACACTTTACTTTTACTTGTCTCATCAGATGGCGTTTCTCTTGCGACCTAGACATAGCCTTTTCTTTCTTTGGCCTTCCTTTACTTTAATTTATTTGGACAGGGGTGGAATTCTATAACTGATTTTATCGCTAATCCTATTTTCGAAAATAGAATCAGCCGGAAAGGCGTGATAAGAGTTTAAAAAGATTAAAAGCTTCCAATTCAATAAAGCTATGAGAGAGGACTTTCAGAGTTTAAAAAGTGATATTTCTTTAAAAAACTGATAATTGGTCTTGTTCGTCTTGTAAATATTTTGACTCAGCTTTTAACTAGTTCAATCGATCAATGTCAGTTTCTTGTATATGATTAAACACTAATAGATTTGTCGCCCGCCCAATTTACTTTCAGTATTGACCATTATACCTGTTTGATTGTAACTGTAGAGGAGTAAAGTTTTTTAATTTGATTTCTGGTAACTAATTTTATCCACTTTCGGTGAGCCGGCTGTAGTGCGAGAATCTGATTGATTGTGACATGTTGCCTAAAGCGACAGCCAGCTCCGAACTAATCGATCCCATTTCAAAGTGTTCGTTGTTGGACCAGACCCGTTGGCATTCTTCTTCATTTTGCTCGGAATTATCGCTTAAACAATAGAAAAAAAAATCACCGCGTACTTATTTAACCCAAATAATTTACTTCTTGCTGGTAGCTGATTGCATATTTAAAAAAAGGAGCCATCGATGACTAGGCAGTATACGTATACTTGGACACCAACTGGTCTGAGGAATTTCGATTCACGTGTAGGTACAACATGCAAACAAGATACTGTACGATGGTTGTTTATTTTTATTGATCTAACAAATTTAAAAGAAGCAACTGCTGGTCAAAAATTCGTAAGCGTAAGCAAAATAAAAACTATTATTTCTCACAGGCTTGAAGGGCTTCCATTTCCCTTTGTTTTTATTTCTCAAGTAACAGAACTCCAAATTAAGCAACACTGGCGCAAAGTTTCTTTTAAATGAAACTGCCAAGTTGAAGAAGAAATTCTTAGGTAAGTTTGAATGAAAATAAATAGAGCACGTATCATCAAAAGTAAAAGAAAGTAATACACCATTCTGTTGTCAGGATAATGTGCAGTGGGGTGTGAGAGCAAGATAAAAGTAGTAAAGTTTTGGCGCGAGAGTGAGATAAACGGCAGTGAGTTATTCCGACTGAAAGGCGCACAATAAGATTATTCACACACAAATACCTGCTTTAGTCAACAATAGAAAAATTTAGATTTGTTATTTTTTTTAAAGCGCCCGTCATATGCTTCGAACTGCGCTTTACCTGATAGGACGAATTTTGAATTATTATGAAAAGTCATGCTCGCTTTTACGAACCGTTGCGTCCTAAGTGCAGATAACTGTCGGATTTAAGAAATTTTTGATGTATGCCTCCTTTTCAACCACTTGTAATTTAAAACATTTTTACAGTTGAAATCTCATCATAACTTACACATATCTTAAAATTATTGCACTGGCTTTTGTGTTACACTTTGTAAGAATCTTCAACATGGATGTTCGTGTGAATCCTACAAAGATCCATTACGTGGAGTGATCAATATTAATGATTATAAATTTAGAAGGTTCAAAGTAGTAGGTAATTGTGATGAAATTTACATTGATTTAGCCAATTGAGAAACGTCTTGGTGTTTACTTCTTTTCTGTGTTTTGTTTAGACGTTTCGCTTATTTTTAGAGCATAATACTATTGTTACCGTGCTTCAATTGACACAATTTATAAACATCTAATAACAAATAGCCACAAAGAGCATATATTAGAGTCGTAATGAAAACACCACCGCAACAATGTACAATGTCCAAATATTTAACTAAAAAAATAATCCAAAATATAATAATTGAATATGTTGTTCTCGGCATGCCTCTGGGCAATCATTTCATAACGCGTGTTTAGACAATATATTCCGAATATTTATTTCTCTTTGCATATTTCCGATGCACCATAGTACGCGTAAACACAGATCTTTTAAATCAGTCTGTCAATTGTTCGCGAACAAAGCCGAAACAATTCCAGAATTATTATTTGAATATTCCTGAATAAGTTTATAATAGAAGGAGGAATTTATTTTTCAAAGCGAGGCATGTTTATGCATTTCTTTCCGAGTGGCGCGTCAAACTTTATGAAAATATATTTACACTATGTATGTGTATTTATAAATCATAAACTAAATGTCATATTAAACGCGTAAAGTTTAAAAATGAAGTAATTTTACGACGCTCAGTTTCACGGTGATAGAGTGCACGCGGTGGGAGGTGCTCTTGCGTCGCGACGCCCAGCGTCATTGCAAAATTTTCACTCTGATTCACAAAGCTCCGTTAGTCATCAGCAGAGCTTATGCGTAATGTTTCCGGAAACATTTCAGAGTTAATAACACTAAAATTATTTTGACCGAATCAATTCTCTTTTGCCAATCAAGTCAGCAGCAAATTTCTAAGTAGTAAATCTAGGACTATCTAGAAGCTAACATAATTTATTGCAACAGCTGCCTGACATTTTTCAAATTTTTATCTCATTCGCCCCGCTCTAACCAACAACATACATAATTAGTGCAAGAAAGACTTCCAATATTTCTCTGTATAAATATTTATAAGGGTTGGTCGGAAAACAGAGAGAGAAATGCATCGCGGTAAGTCGTGATTACGCCCGGAACAAACGGCCGAGTTTCGAGTTCGCAGATGAGGGTAAAATTCTAGGTATTGACACGCCCCTACATTTCGCTCTTACACAAATAAGGGTAACTATTTTAAGTCAGGGTCAAGTCTCGGGCTATGTAGAACGGGGACACATGTTTTCGCTGTAAACTGTTTCGGGCCTTTATAAATAGTTGCCGGGGGTGACAAAAAAATTTATGTCAATCAGCCCCTGCCCAAACAACGAATGCTCTATGTTTCATTTTCAAACACAACGTTCAATATATTATTTATTATCCTTGTTGTTTCTTCAAAATCAAGGAATCTAAGCTACAATGATGTCTTATGTGACGTAATTGAACCAAATATGTGAGCCATCAAGAACACCAGGGGTAGAATTTTACGAATTGTAATAAAGCTTTTGTAATTGGACTACAAATTTACAGTGGTTGCGTTTACCTTTATTGTCCTAATAAAATCGTAAGCAGGTGGAAAAGTGGCGCGGTAATAATTTTCTGAACTATGGCAGTGTCGACTCTTACAGTCTTGTAAAAAGAAATATATTGAATTTTATTCAGTGGCAGAAAGCTTTGCCTTAAAAAGCTTCATTGAAACTCTACAAAATACTATTTTGTTCTTTTTCTACTATACATACTTTATACCGTAAATGTTTTACGAGGGCCATTCGAAAAGTTTTGGCAATCGGCTGGCATTTATATAATGTTTAATGTAATTCTCCTTGCTGTTTGTTGCCGTTAGGTAATTTATGTAAATGCCAAGACGTAGCTTTTCATTTACATAAAAAAGGCTGACATTTAAATTAAATCTTCATTTGTTCAATGAACTCATTCATAATTTTCTTCATATATCGATTATTTTATCTCTGTTGATTGAATGACATTAAATATTGAAATATCTTTTAAAAGCTGACGTAGACAACATTTTTGAAAAGTTTTTCCCTTTTCGTAACGCTTGGTGAATAGGGGCTTAAGGTACAATCCAAATTTTATCCAGTAAAATGCACGATACAGTTAGCAAACGACGAGGAATAGAAATTACTTGAAATTATTCTGCATGAATTGTTGGTGTCGCTGTCGGTGATTTTGACTGTAGCAACATTCATCTTTGTAACCTGCAAAAAGGGACGCCTCTCTTTTTCATCACAAAAAAAGCTTGAAATATGAAACACAGGCTTATTACGAACAGACTTCATATTACAAGTCAAACGACAACTTCTTTTAAAAGAATTTCCAGAGTTTCTTGCATCAGGATCAGGATATGAATTCGATTGATATATTACTGCCTGTTGTGATGAGACTTGAACGGAAATTATGCGAACGCACCACCAAAGAAGGCCAAAGTGATTAAAGGGAAACAAATAAATTTCCTGGGAACTTACCAAATTATCTCCTTTCATTATGAAACTGTCCATGTAGAGCAAGTTCAGACAGACGGAAAAGAAGAGGTACCATAGAGGAATTTTCAAATTGGAAAAGCCAGTGCATCACAAAATGTACAAGGTGTTGCGTTACTTAAAATGATAATTAAAGCTCGAAGTACCCAATATTGACACACGGAGTGAAAATTTGGACACACGCAGAGGTAACGCAAAAGAAAACGAAAACTTTGCAGAGATGATGCTATTGTAGGTCTGCTTCCTTGGCTCGAATGGAAAATTAATAAACATTGCATAATGCAATGAGAAATAACAAATAGTTCTTCTCCACTTTATAACTGAGGGCAAAATAGATGATAAGGTTAAAGAAGAAAAACCCTCAAAAATGACTTGTACTTTGAATGATGTTTGATAAAATACGCTGTGTTCGTGCTAAAAAAAGTTGGATACGTAGAGCAGAAGGAATAGAAAAAAATATTAACTTTTCTTTCAGTTGTTACCATTCCTGATTTACTTTCTATTAACTTTCATATCTTTTTAAATCGAAGATCTTGATAAGTCAGAGAGCTTAAGTTCATGGAACACGTGCATTTATCTGCAGAAGAGACTATATCCAGACTATGTTAAATATACAAAGTGGAACAAAATGATTCTCATCCAGTTACATTTGGAATTTTTCACATGATGCTCTAATCTTGAATTCGCTAGTTCTATCCATGAATATCATAAATCAGTCAAATTGGCAATTATTACAATTTAACAAATTGAGGTTTCCAACCAAATTGTTGAAGAAACTGCTTTGCACAGAATGGGAAGCATGATGAAGGGGAAATCCACTGGAAGGGTGCAAACTGACCAAAATGTCGTCGAACAAGTGGAAGGGCTCGTTGCAGAAAATCTTCATTCCTTAACAGGTCGTATTTCTGCTCAAACGAATGTGTCCCACACCACTGTTAGGAGAATTCCGAAGCGTCGTTTACACATGCCTCCATACAAAGTGTCTGTAGTTCAAGAAATCTTGCCTAGAGATCACAACAGTCGAGTGAAGTACTGCATACATACCCCAATCTTGGAGGAAGGTAAATGTAATCTTCATACGGAAAACGGGCAGGCGACCTCCAGAAGACGCCAAATCTTACCACCCGATTAGCCTGTCTTTCTTCCTTCTTAAAACTATGGAGAAAATCCTAGAAAATAAAATTAGAAGCGAACCTCTTGAAAAAGCGCCACTTCACCCTAACCAATTTGCCTACCAGCCAGGCAAATCCACAGTAGATGCCCTACATAACTTTGTGAGTCTAGTGGAAAATCTATAGCGACAAAAGAAATTGCCCTTGGCATTTTTATAGATGTTGAGGGAGCTTTTGGTAACACCTCATTTACATGTATAGAAAGCGCAGCCACAAAGCGAGGCATTAATCCACCGACAATCAGTCTGAGGAAAATGACTGACAAAGATCATCAGGTACTTGGCTACGCAGATGACATAGTCACAGTGATCAGAGGAAAGCATAAAGACGTAATTTCCAACCTAATGCAAAATTCTCTGAATACTATCAATAGATGGTGCCAAAAGGAGGAACTTAGTGTAAACGCCAAGAAAACCATCATAGTAGTATTCTCTAAGCGCAGGAAGCTGAGCCTAAGCGCCCCAAGCTTAAATGGATCGACTATACAGCTCTACAAAGAAGTGAAATGTCTAGGAGTAATCCTAGATACTAAATTCAATTGGAAAACACATGTCGATAAGGCAGTTTCAAAGGCAATGGCGTCCTTTTGGGCATGTCGTAAGCTCTCTGGTAAGACATGGGGACTGAAACCGCGAATGATTGAATGGTCATTTACAGCGGTAGTAAGACCCATAGTTACCTACGCTTCTTTAGTGTGGTGGACGAAGACCACAAAGATAACCACGCAAAATAAGCTGCAGATACCACCTCAACAGCAGCTCTGGAAGTTTTGCTACATATCCCACCACTTCACCTTCAGGTGCAGAAGGAGGGCATGCTTGAGACTAACCCGGACTAGAAAAATTAAACCAGGCGATCGTACTGGTCACCTTAGAATTCTGCATCTTTGGCAGCCAGACATATTAGATAAACCCATGGACATGATGCCGAAAACTTTTGACTTTGACATACCTTATGAAGTGGATATCGGTAGCCGCCATATGGCTAATGCAATTATGCAAGCTGTGTGCCCAGGAGTGCCTAAGAAGGTATACAAAGGGTAAAAAGATTTATTATGTCTGACAGTCAGGCAACCGTAAAGGCACTCAAAGCATACTGTACTGAGTCCGTTTCCATATGGGAATGTAAACAATCTCTCAAGGAACTGGCTAAGGGCAATAAAATTACCCTAAAATGGATTCCCGGACATGGGAGTATAGAAGCGAACGAAGTGCAGATAAACTTGCTCGAACTGGTTCTGAGACTTCCCCCGGCTTCTGTGGCCTGAGCAAGTTACAGTATAGGAAAGAGACTAAAAGGTGGTTGGATAGGAAGAAAATGTCCACTGTCCTGTGAGGTATCACCTTAAGAACATGGCTTGGTGGAAAGTGAAATTTGCAGACTATGTGAGTCGGAAACAGTATAATGGAAAATGTAAGGTATTAACAAGACTTCGGCTTAGTCACCTAGAAAGGATGAGTATGACACCTGACGAGGTATACCAAAGCCTCTTAGGAACATCGCTGATAAGGTAGTGTTCCTAGGAAATTAATTACTTGGAGGATTTGAACAAAAGATCAATATGGTCGCAGTTCTGAAAGGCTTAAAAGCCCATCAACCAGACAGTACAATACAATACAAGTATTACAACTTTTTCTAAGAAAACTTGAACAACGACGATCTTCTCGATCTAAGCTTTTTCACGGACGAAGCTTAGTTCCATTTAAGTGGTTATGTAAACAAATAAAATTATCGAACATGGTTTGCTGTTAGTCCCCACAATTCCCTTGAGGCTCACTTACATCCTGTTAAGATAAGAATATGATTAGCTGTACCCCCCCATAGAATCATAGGGCCAATATTCTTCCATTGTTGACTCCATTTTTAGAGCAGTTGCTACCCCGATGAATTTGAAAATGGTTACTTTCAGCAAGATGTACCAATCGCTCATACTACTCGAGAAAATTTGGAACTTCGTAAACGGTTTTTCCCTAGACGAGTTGTAGGCAGGGGAACTTGGCCAGCAAGATCACCAGACCTCACCCCGTCAGACTTCTCCATATTAAAAATGAGGTCTACAAAGAAAGAATTAATAATTTGCAAGGATCACATTAAAATGCAACGAGATAACACCGGGTATTTTGCAGCACATTTTTAATAACATGAAACATGCAGCAAAATGGTGGCCACTTTCAACACTTGCTGTGACTTACTATCGTTGGCTTTCTTCTCAATTTCAATCTCAACTTTGCATTCATATCATCTCTTGGCAATAAATCACATTTTGAATTTTGATGTATATTTTTATACAAGTAATAGGGTATTGCTTTCGTTATTTTCGTAGAGTGGCACTTCGTATTTTTACATTTTGAGTAATGCAATTTAATTTTAGAGTAATCGCACTTTCTGAGCAAAAGTAACCGAGAGTGCAATAAAGTAGTGATATATAGCTCGATATTATACATTTTATGAAAGGATATTAAAATAGAAACACAGCAAAATGTACAACTGAATGGCATGTATCCAATTGAGCAAAGGTGACGATCAAAATGTAAGTTATTTATTTTGAAATCAATGCCAAGAGATCTGGCAATTTATTAACGTACATATGAGTTCGTTTTTCTTTTTTGTTATTGTTACCAATTTATTTCCAAAATGTATTCACGCTGTGTAATGTACGCTTGGTAATTATTCTATACAAGACCATATGTTCGCAGTTCTTTTTCAATTAGGCCCGAAATGGAACGGAATGTCCGGGAATTAACAGTAACCGAAACCGTACTTACTCGAGATCTGCACAAAGAGGATATACGTGTGCACAAGGTGAACTGCGCAATTAAATTAAATCATTTGAGAACTGGGTCGCATTAGCCGCGATTTTGTTCGATCCGATGGAAATTTATTATCTGCGATTCGGTCGAATTAGATTTATAACCCGCACGTACCATATCATTATATGTACGTAAACAGAATTCTTGATATGCTATGCCATTACCGAGTTAAAAGCACACCAATACGCGTGAAGTCAAATTAATAAATTAATTGTATTCTGACATTTATATGTAAGAGTGTTATGCAATACATTCTCATACAGTAACTCTTCAGAAATAGTCTCAATAGCCTCAAACTGACGAAGAAGAGAGAATAGAAAATCCATTTGTCTTACTAATACGAATTATTTATTTATTTTTTTAATAAAACCTCCTGGTCAATTTAAACTATAATTGGATGAAATTAATTACGTCGCTTAACCCAAGGCACAATCATCGGTTTCCGGTGGAAAATTCCGAAACAAAGATTGAAAGGACCGAGCTTCGAAGGAGGTATTTATCCATCGAAAGAACACCGCTGATACCTATTCTGTACGAACGTGTTTAGTGCTGTATAAAAATTCTATTACGGCATTATAGCGCAATGAAGACCGTTTGTTGGATAAATCGAAAATTTCACGGCGCGGCTTCCCAACGCAGTTTCTTTGGCAGGTACCTTTACAGTGCTCCTACTACAAGGACAATCATCGGTATACCTATCGCTCAATATAAACAGATTTGTGCTTTACTTAAGCGAGGCAAGACATAAAATGAAACGCAAATTTTACGTACATCAAGCTCAAGCTCATGAGCGATTTAAACAAAATTGCATTGAGAGAGGGTGGCGATTTTATTTAACTTATCCTATTACCCTATTTCATTTCGCAATATGGAAGCGGCATCACTTATTTAAACGCCCCCCCCCCCCCGTAAAAAAATGGCACTGGCGGTGCCACAGCTGTAAAATTAATTTCCGTAGATATGTACGTGTTGGAATTTAATTATGATTTATAATTGTTGGTTGAAACGGGAACGTAATGAACATGTGGGAACATTTCACATATACACACGAACGTGCCGCGATCAAAATTACGTTATAACGTAATCATTTATATTAATGGAAGAATTAAAATATAAATGATTATGTTGCAAAGGACGTTCTGAAAATAAATTTGGATGTACAGGAAATACAGTAAAAGTTTTCTATCCTTGTCGCATCAATGTTTATAATACATTTTCTTTGCCACTATTTGATTTTTCTCTTCTATAACTTATCGCCATGTCAACTGTGTTTTCATTATAACTTTATACCGGGTGGAAAGTTTCAAACCCGAACATAGGAAACTTGCATTGTTTCTGGAGATTGCTGCTCATCATTTAAACATACAAAAATGATAATGGTCTTAAAAGAGAAAAAATTATGACCAATATTACCTTGCCAAAATTATTGCTAAATGTTAATAATTTCGTGAAAATTAAATTTTCAAATTTCATCTGAAAAATTTGTTTCCTTAGTATGTCATATTTGAAACCTTCAGTTATTGTTTACTCAAAATGTATGATGAATAATTTACACATTGAAACTTTATTAAACGTTTTTAATACAGTACATTTTACAGCAGGTATTCAAATAAGCCACCGTTTTGCAAACTGATAGAGAAAGCTTTTCATGTCTTGAATTTCACGGAAATAAATGTCTCTAACCGAAGCTCAACACCACTGTAAAAGATTTCTAAAATAAAAGCCCTTCCTTCTGTGTAATTATTTATGATACTTTTTGAGTGACAGAGAAATTATTTTCAATCAATAGAAAATAATTAAATCTTTCAAACATGACATACTGGAAACTAGATTTTTCAGATGAAATTTAAAAATTTTATTTTTACGAAATTATTAACACTTAGCAATAATCTTAGCACGGTAATTAATATTGATCATAATTTTCTCTTTCCTTTAAGACCATTACCATTTTTGTATTTTTAAATGGCGAGCAGCAATCTCCATAAACGTACTTTTCAATGCAAGTTTCCTATGTTCGGGTTTGAAACTTTCCACCCGGTATACAATTATTAAATTCTTAATTTAGTTATACTTTCCAAAATAAAAATTTAATTGTACAGTTTTAATGCAAGAAGCTTTAAGAAAATAACGGACGTTAACTTCCAGAAACCACATACGTTGAAGTTGTAGTAACAAGAAACGTCTTTCGAGTAGCAAGTTTTAATTACACCGTACATATAAAAAAAAAGTTGCTACAAGCACTTCCTTTATACCACTAAATTATTCGAGGTATTAATACCCAGCGTTTAAGTCTCGATTGCAACAACAGTTTTCTGGAACTCAAATTAAGCTCCTAATGTTTTTTTTTTTGGGCACCGAGATTAATTTGTTTTTAACTAGAATTACGACGTAATGATTTATTCGAACTTAATTAGAAATTCTATAAATTGTATAGCACCGTAAATATTTCTCGATAATTCCAATGCAATAAGTTTTGATTCAATTGGTTACTTAAACCTTGAAGTTAAAAATTATTATTATTCGTATATTATTCAAATTGATTTTCAATGCAATAAAAAAAAAAACACGAAACTAGTTTCTTCAATTCCAAAATATCTCTTCGGAGATACGGGGACGGACATAATAATTACGCAACACACAATATTTCCTACATTAAAAACACTTGTGATAATTGAACATAAATAATATATTAGCTCGGTTACTATTCTGTTAAAAATACATTTATGACTTAATGAACGTGCTCGTCAAATCGGCGGCGTCCTTAAGCCACGTATCCCTAAATATGAGTTTCGAGTGCGACCGGGGCCGGTTAATGATATGCGCAAGTCCATAACGGTGGACATTAACTTGAAAAAAACAGATGAACATAAATTTTATTTTGGCGGAAACCATAGCTAACCCGACTTTAAGACCTCGTTATGTAGACCTTTTCTAGTATTGACTGGCCGCATTCATAAATTGCTTTTGGCCTTTTTCGGCCTCTGATGTTATTGCTTTTCTAGCAGATGATATTCGATACTTTCGACACGTGAAATTTTACTTGTTTCCTGCGTAGTCTCATTTCTGGAACCGAGATATAAATTATGAAACGTAATTATACACTTGGCTCACATACAATATGAACAGAAATAGAAGGATGTTATTTAACTCATATGCTCATTCAAAAGTGAAAAAAATCAGAACCTATTCAAACGATAATTTTGATAATTAAGGCAGGTTCTTGTCCGATGAAAATTGTATCACAAAATCTTTTAAACGGACACTAACACTTTACGTTTCGCCAGAAGTGAAAAATTTTTCACTTCTGACGAAGCTATCGAACGACGGCGAAACGTTAAGTGTTTGTGCGCTACTTAGTGTCCGTTTAAAAAATTTTGTGATGCAGTTTTTATAATTATTAAAAGTAATATAGAATTTGCATGAACAATTTGATTAACAAGGAGGATTGGAATGTATAATTTGAAGCAATTTCACTTTGCTCCTACTTTCGTCAGCTATGATCGAAAAGTGTTATCTAAATTATTTCTTAGATCCTGACGACATAATGATAAAGAGCAGCTGCGCATTGTAAATCTTAATTTTGTGTTTATCAGTGCTTCGATCGAAAGACTGTCAAAGCGAAATGTTTTTTTTTTTAAACTTGACTATTAGCATTCGTACAAATGTTTAAATAAATGCAGCGATAAATTTCTCAGCCTACTACTGCTTCTGTAATTTATTACATCGACAGCAAACGATGTCAAAGACGTATCGTACAGAGTGCCTACTAATAATCCAGTAACAAATTTAACCTTTGCCTTTTTCCTGACAGGGCAAGACAAATGGCAATTCAAATGTTCATCTAACTGTAATGTGTTATTATATTTTATGTGAGCCGAGGTTCCCGTAGTATTAAGTGTAAATGAAAATTTCGTATGTTGGCTTATATCATTGTCCATCCGAACGTAAACATTTATATATGTGTTAAAAGTTCCAATATAATGCAGGATTTGTTTAAATCGGTGTCAACAGGTTTTCGAATAAATATGTAGGCAGTGTTTGGAACAATAGTATTTTAGTTCAAGGAAAATAAATTCTTCCGGGAGAATATTTATTAGACGTGTAAGGAGCGCGCAAGAAGACCGATTCGATTCTTCTTGAGTTATTTTCGCAAGCGTCTGATTTTGACAAGGGAAGTTTTGGGATTAGGAACTACCGGAAATCACATATTTACTCGCAGCTGCTATTGAACAGAACATACGTACCGTCAGAGAACCATGACAAAGAAATAAATACACATACTGTCTCTTGATAATGTCATTAGCTAGCATTTCTAAATCTAGATGTATATACATGTAGAAAATTTTGAAGAGAAGGAATTCAAGTTATAATATTTTTTCTTTACCATTGCATTACCTAAAGTAAAAATATTTAATACCGTACGTCCGTTACCAGATTCTGGCTATTTAGATAAAGGTCAAACTTGATAATTAAAATAATACGTCTAGGTTATAAAGAGGTACCTTACCTACATACCGATTTCAGCGTTGAAGCAGATAAGTGTTTTTTCAACCGGATCCTGACGAGTGCCTGATTTACGCCGCGTCCAGCGTGTATGAACAAATTCGTTGCGATGTGCACCTGTAGCTTTGAGGGGGCCAAGGTGTACAAAGGACAAAACCAAATTCTCGATGGTTGCGAGATAATGGTGCCAAACCACGAGGTAAAAAATCCAGGAACGGATACCGGGGGCAGCTGCGGATGTACCCGGTGCATTCCAGTCGAAGGAAAAAAAGTGTTAGACTGTAAAACGGTGCAACAACTTACATTCTATGCTATTCTTGCACATTATGATATACATTCGTATTTATTAATTGATGTATTTTGTGATTCGTAAAGTTTTGTTTCACATTTCATTTACGCCCTGTATAAAAGCTTTTAATATTAATACAGTGTACTTTTTTTTAAGTACCGAAATGTTAATTATATTCTAGTGGTTTTTAAGTGAGTTTCCAGCACAGGTGTGCAATCTGAATGTGGCACACAAGCTAAACATATTACGCGGTGAATTTTGATTATTCATAGGTGACATCTACATCCTCGGCAATTTATAGACGCCCGAAATAATTAAGATAAAGTTGCAGGATTTTATTCAGCGCGGGCACGGTAATGTCGTTTTCGTGACTAATTTTAAAAATGTTACACATAGACTTTCAAAAAAAAAAAAGTTTTCTCACTGATGCTCACTGGACGAATTAATGGCATTCAAATGGAAATCAATAACGCATAAATTTCGAGCGTAAAGAATCTGATTTAATTAGAAATAAAATTTGGCTTTTACGTTCGATGCAGTGAAAGGAAAAGAATTAATAATGTGTGGCACATAATTAATTTTTTTCCTATTAATGAAGCAATTGCCGAATCAAATAGCTTCCTACAGAAATTCATAATTCGGCGGTTATATCAAAATAATATTTTCATGAATCCATATGAAACCCACGCATCTAACATTTAACTTACAAGTTTTTTTTTTCTTAACAAAATGTTATGATTCGATCGTTTTCAGAACATCTTTCCACTAAGCTTTTTCAAGGTCAAATTTTATCTTTAGCCATAAACTTGCAACGAATAAGAAACTATCAAGTGATACAATTTAAAATCATCTTCAAATTAGAAATCACGTCATAATCTGGAGGCCTCAAATTTTCTGAATTCCCAAGCATTCTGAGGATAAGGTTTCTCCGCATCTGTAATGAACTGAAGAGTGCTGAAGCCTAAAGCCTTTTCTTAACAGGTGATGTAAGTCCATGTATTACAAGACAGTATGGCATTGAAAATCAATAGAAAGGATATTCAGAAAATATTCGTACCTACTTATACAGGGAGATCGAAATTGATGGTGCTGATCCTACACTACTTTTCGTGAGCCTGATATCAATATTTACATCTATGACATGAAGGTTAGAAAGAAAAGCAGTACTTGCATAGAACATTTATGAAACTTACATCCAAATCTAATGTAATTAATAAGGAACATAATTACTGTTTAATCAAATTGCTCTTACAATGAAATAAACCATTTTTCATGAAGGAACTGTCAACAAAATCTTGGGATATCTGGTAACTCTTCCCCAGATCTCCCTATGTTGCTAACTTCATTATAATAATTGAATGTACATAAATTTCTATAGCTCATGGAAAGCAGGACAATCAATTTCGATCGCCCTGTATCGCAGGTCGTATGACGGGTAATTTTGATCACACCGTATGTCGTAATGTGCGTTTTACTACACAGTCTATACAGTTTTTTCACTGGCGCCACTATCATGTACAAAATATTTGGAAACTCGTGAAAGAATGCGCAGTAGTCTCGCTGTTTCTATTCGTAGTTTAGTTTACCGGCTTGGTTCGTGCAACTGCAAACTATGCAAGATTTTAAATTTAAATTGTTTGCGCCACGTAAGAATCAAATCGCGGAAGAATGTGCAGTGGTTACAAAAGACACAAACATCAAGTGAAAAGACTGTTGGTCGTATTCACAAAGCATCATTTAGTTTAAATGCTCCATTTAGTATTTGGTAATGATTTATAAATCGTCCATTTAGGTCTGATTTGTTAATAAATTAAACAGAGGCTTAATGGAGCCTAAACGGATGATTTAGCTATTTTTCCTATTCATAAAGCTTCATTTAGCACATTTAATTAAATTAATGTCAAATAAATGAAACTATTTCTAAATTGTAATTGTATGGGTGATTTATCTAAATTTTCCAGAATAAAGTCACATAACAACTGTAACTAAAATGTATGATAAGATTAATTCAATATACATTGATTATTCAAAACAATTTTTTGTAAATATAATTATATTTATAAATTTATATTACCTACCAAGAGAAAATTAGATATTAAGGTACACAAGTTCTGTTTTCAATACCCAAATCTGGAGTAATAAATGCTATACACATCACTTGTAAGAAGAAGACCGAAAAATGAACATAATAATCATCTTAATCTTCTGATGAAGTAGAAGTTCCCATTTTTGCAGTGTTGCCAAACGTCGTCTGATTTATGAATGTAAATCAAACGATTTATAAATCATTTCATTTACATAAATGAAATCATTTATAAATCGTACCATTTAGAGTTCTTTATGAATACGGCCCTGTATACACTGTTCTATAATGACGTTACAAAAAATAAAATTCTGACGCACATGATAGAAATTCGAAAGTAGGAAAAAAGAATATTCGTTCACGTTAAGAAATCACGATTTTCACAATCTGTTCGCTATTTTCACACTGACATTTCAAAGACACGGTGGCGAGCATTAAAAACGGGTCATGACTTAAAGTTAAACTGTTCAAAATTTAGCTGCGTGAATCGTACTTTTCGATTACAGAAAACTGTAATCATCGTCGAAATGTCACTATTGTCTGGGGTGCGTTCGTAAAATGTTTGCAAATGTAAATGTTTACACTGTAATGTAATAGGAAAGTAACTGTATTCACATTATATTCAGGGATCGGAGAGTTCAAGATAAGAAACGGCCATAAGAAATACATTGGGAAATACGACCATTAAAAATAATTAAAAATTCTAGTAGTTAACATCTGAAACGCCAGATAGCGTGTAAAATGCCTCAAAAATAAGGCACTCGCTCTCTGTATAGAAACACAGGTACTGCCATTATATGTTTTTGACACTGACAATGTTTTTGACATAGTGGCTATTTGACCTTGAATAAATTAATTGTCAAAAATGACAAACTGGAATACTTTATGTAAATCAAGGCGCAAATTACTTTCAATTTTCATTTTATTGATACAAAGTGCAAGTTTACAAAAAATTTAAGCGTTTATAGGAAAATATGACATAATAAATAAATAAATAAATACATTAGAAAACTGTAAGTAATAACCAAAAGAACATACCTGAGATATTCCAAACTAAAAGTTAACTTATTAATGTGCTAAGCTTTTACTAATGTTTATTAGCTTTACTAGCGACAAATTAACTTCTTTACGTACAAATTTTCTTGCATAAAGTTTTCATTTACAAAAAAAAAATGCGTATAGCTACCTGTAACATATTTTAGATCAAATTTAAAAACAATTTCTGATGTATTTTAACAAATTTAGTTAAAATAAGCAACAAAATTTGTCTTAAGTCAAAAAATTCATTAAATTGTATGAAATGTGCAAATGTATCTATTGCGAGCTTTTGATATTTTAAAAAGAAAAGCTGTATGCACCTCTAGGTGTTCTGTTCAGTTTTATTCACCACTGAATATTTCAATTACGTATTAAAAATTCTATACGCGAACAGCTACAAGGCATACAGCTAATTTATTTAATAAATAATCGACTCTGAAATATTCCGGTTCTTCGTCGCTGTCTAATTAAAGCTTATAACATGAAAATCAAGATTCAATTTCGATTGCATACAAATGTCCGGTTTAATCCGGGGCCATATCTAGTAATTATATTTATTGCGATTATTCCCTGTCCCGTACGGATACTTATGTAATAATCTGCGGCAATAAATTAATAAGGAGGAACACCTGAATCAATAGCATAATTAGGCGCGTTAATAACGAAATAATAAAAGCTGGTAAGCAACGTTTCGAAACCTCCATAATTTTTCTTCATGTAACGGCTCTGACGTCTTTACAATCAAACTTATTACAGGTTCTGAGGCAAGTGTTTATAGGCTGCTTGCAGGTTTCAGAATACACGTTATTAAAACGGTAATTGATTCGCGAGATCAATTTCTGTTTGGTAAGTTTCATTGAAGTTGTGGTTTCGGATTTCCTTGCACATTTTTGTGCTTAAGGTGAAAGATCGACTGTGCGACAGGTTCGTACGTACCACGTCAAAATAATTTATGTAAATATGCCAAAATTAGCTTCTAAATTGCGCGTGTCTTGCATCACTGTAAGTCAAATTATTCAATACAGGAGTTTATAACCACTTTACAACCGAACGCCGAAACGTTTACTATAAAGATTGTTATCTGCGAATTTTTTCACGCTTTCGAGAAAAAGCGCCGAATTTATGATGAGCCATAAATTTTCAAATTTAATACGGAAAGGCTTCAAACATTATGAAAATAAAATTATGCGATGGCACGAACTTGGGTTCATAACAAAATTTCTGTTGTGCATAGTGTTATTATCGATATACAAAACAACTGTACATTTAAATTTAAAAAAAAAACATATAGAATCTGAAACTGCTGAACATATAAAACAACTTTAAAACTCTTCCTAGTAGTCAGGTAATAGTTCTGCAAATATTTGATCTGGTCGTAGCTTTAATGACAAAACAAAAATGTTTGAAGATATACAAAATACAAACACAAGAGTATTGGGGTGGGGTAGATTGAGAAACGAAGTTTATAAATTTGGTTACCATTAAGAAGATGATTATATTGGAAAATGGTAAAAAATGGTTGTCTCCAATGTTATTTTAAACTGTGAACGTTTGTTGTATGGAAAATATGAGGGGTCAAAATATTTTCAGTTTTGATAATTACCAATGATAAAAAAACATGTATTTCATGTGTTTGTGTATTTAAATTATATACCGATTGCACAAAAACAATAATAAGTTGTATTTTTGTGGCATGACGTAAGAAAATATAAATTAGCAGTAACGATCGTCGAAGTCATATATACGTACGTATGTAAAAATAAATTCGAGAATAATAATTACATAGAACGGCGCCTTCTTATTTTCTTGTAAATTTGGCAATTGGAAACAAGTTTTATTACCCAATTATGTAATTTGCCATAATGTTATTCAAATGAATTCAAAGGCGCTTTGTGCGCGCGAAGGTACATTTTTTATGATCTCCTCGATATGTAACACGTATAATAACTAGCGTGTATTACAAAATATACGTGACACACAAATTAAGGTGTCGGAGAAAAATTGTGCAACGCGCTTTAGGCGCACGAAAATAAGAACCAAATATTTTTGACGTTAGTACACACTAATATGCAAACTATTTCAGGTGTTCCCCTTCGTATTTAATGAAATAGGTATAAACTGAGAATCGAATATATTAAACAAATGCTTTTTCGACAAAAGTGAAGACACCATAATCAATTCAATGTTGTATTTCCCAATTGGAAATGGAAATCATCAATGAAATCCTGAAAACAGTAATTTCTCATACATATTTACTTATTTATTTTATAATGTATATTTTTCTGAAATCAAGCTTTATAAAATAATTCTACGTTTTTTTAAATTTTTGAAAAGCTTCCTTAAAAAACTTACCTATCGTTAAGGAAATGATTCAAATTTCAAATCAAAAGAAAAGGCGAAGCCAATCTACAAATTTTATTCGTGACAACTTAAAACATTATCAAGTGTATAAGCTAAAAAAAGAAAACCTATTGCTAATTAATTACACATTAAACATATTAAAAGCAGTAAAATCTTTCAATAAAATTAAAGGCTAGGAGTCATCTTAACGTAACAGATTTAAAGAAAAAAGTATGTCTCAAAAACAGTCTAAAAGATCTAAGCGAATACTAAGGCATCTATCAGTTTGTCCAACATAAACGATCACAAGTAAGTGAATAGACTGCACTACAAGTCATTTTGTCCAGAGGCTCTTTAGTATGACAACAAAGTCTTTGGAAATTTTGTTGGGTTTTACACGAAACGGTAAGGTCTTGAGACTTTAGATAGTGTTTGATTTGAATGGAAACAGTTCCTATATAAGGAAGGGAAAAAGGAAGACGGTGAAGGAGACGATAAGCAAAGTAACAGTGGGGAAAATGATATTATTAACAAATTTGTTTTTCACACGTTTAATAACGTTGACAGGAGAATTGTTCAAAAAAGCTATCTGAATAATATTCTTAATTTCGTTTCTAAAATCTATTAGGCTCAGGGGGACCGAAAGAGCTCTGTAGAACCAAGATCTGAACGCGGCAAACTTATGTCCAGAGGGATGAAAAGAGTTGTAGTTAATGTAGCTATGAGTGTGAGTAGCTTTCCTGAAGACTTTGAACTGGAGAGAGTTATAAGATTTGGTAACTGTGAGGTCTAAAAAATTAATGCTGTTGTTAACTTATTTTTCAAGAGTAAACTTAATTTTAGGGCGTAAAGAATTCAGTTAGAGATGAAGGCGGTCCATCAAAAATAATAAAAATGTCATCAACATATCTATCGTAAATTTTGAACAAATGTTTCAATGAACTGTTGGATAAGAAGTATTGTGACCCAAGATTGTTCCTAAAAAAATCAGCTAATACAAGTGACAGGTTATAGCCCATGGAAAAAGCGTCGACCTGTGAATAGTATTTATCGTTGAAAACGAAGAAAAACTGTTCTAAAGTCAATTTAAGCAGTGAAGCCAGGAAGGTGACGTTGTTACCAGACAAATTAAAAGAGACCAGAAGATCTTGGACGATTTGAAGGCTGGTATGGAAATAAATAAACAAACATCTAGAGATCTTAAACAAAGACGATTATACCCATAAAGTCGAATCTTTTTTAAATGATAACAACTTTAATCTTCTTAATTCGGATCCAGAGGCCCAATTCTTGAAATCATTCGACATCATGTCGTATGCGACATGACGTCAAAATAACGCAATTCCCGATCGATTTGTATAGTTTTGTACGAGAGTCTACGTCATTTTGACGTCATGTCGCATACGACATTTGTCGAGTGATTTCAAGAATTAGGCCCCTGGGGCCTGATTCTCGAATCGTGCGAGAAGATTCGTATGCGAAAATGACTTCAAAATGACGCAATTTTCAAACGAATTGTATAGTTTTGTACGAAAGCCTACGTCATTTTGACGTCATTTTCACATACGAATCTTCTCGCACGGTTCGAGAATCGGGTCCCTGGTCCTAAATTTAACAACGCACTCAGATCTCTCGTTTACAAATTTAAGGATATTCCTTTGATTGACAACAGACATCTTCTTTGTATGACCCGGTGACACCTCGTCTTCATGGGTTACCTAAGATACATAAAGAGAATGTCCAGATCCGCCCTGTAGTGAGCTACTGTAATTCTCCAGCTTACAAACTTGCTGGCTCTTCAGATTTCATTTTAAGAGAACATCTTCCTCTAGCTCACAAATTTACGGTCAGAAATTCGAAGAATCTTGTTAGGAAATTGAGTGATTGTAACGTCAACCAGAATTGTATTTTGATCTCTTTAGATGTTGTTAATCTGTTCACTTCCATACCGATCAAAGATTGCCTGGATCTTGTAAGAGAGTTACTCTTGGAATCTGATTTATGTGATGATAATGTACAATACATTTACGAACTTTTAGAAGTAACCTTGAAACAGAACTTCTCTCAATTCAACAATAAGTTGTATGAACAATCAGGTGGGTTGTCCATGGGCTGTAGCCTAAGCCCACTCTTAGCTGATATTTTTATGAACAACCTAGAATCAAATTTTTTTAACTCTGACCCATCCTTTGACCCACAGTGTTAAATTTTTTGCCCGTTACGTGGATGATATTCTGGTCGTTTTGGATGGCGACGTCACTATTGCTACTCATCTACTCAATTTATTTGATACTTTCAATAGTAATATCAAATGTACTCTCGAAATTGAATAGGACAAGAGTATTAATTTTCTTGATGTCTCTGTGATCTTTAAACTTTAAAATCTTTAGAAAACCGACCAATTCCGACGCTACTGTCAATTTTAATTCTAATCATTCGCTTCAACATAAATTGTCAGCTTTCTCGTCAGAGCTATGAGCCAGTTAGATTTCACTAGAGAAATCAAAATTATTTGTCAAATAGCACAGAACAATAACTTTCCTATACAAGTCATCTCTAATCTTTTTTATAAAATCAGAAATAGTCTCATCATTTCAGATTCGAACCTAACCTTTCTTCTGCCGACACTACTTATGTCTCTTTACCTTTTGTAGATATTCTTTCTGAAAAACTGAGGAAAGTTGCTAGATGGTGCGAAGATCACTTTTTCGAATGATTATAATCTTAGTGAACAAACTCTTCAAATTCAAGGATGTGATACACTATATGAACAAAAGTGGTGTTCCATCACCTGTTTACAACCCCTCTGCAATTCCATTTACATAAGACAAACTGGTCGTAACCTTGCTAAATTTTAGTAACTTTTGATTATCATGTTGCCCATTGTTGGGGGCTTTTCACTAATATTTTAAGTGGTTGCCACACAGTCTTAACTAAAATGTCTTCCACATTGTGACTTTTCATATTGCTAAAGGTCTTTATTTTTAGTTAAAGATTATGTACAACCTCAATCAAAAGTAATGAAACATTCAAAACCGAAACGCTGTAGTTAGAGTGCAACGATGCCGAGTCAGAGAGAGCGCAACATGTTGTGGGGTTCCGAAGGACTTCGAAAACATTCGTTCGCCATAAGGCTTCATCTTACTCGGTATCTTCTCTCTCTGGCTATAGCGTTTCGGTTTTGAGCGTTTCATTACTTTTGATTGAGGCTGTACTTTTAAGCTTAAATTTTAAAAATTTGTAGATTTCAAGATGGTGGTTTACCGAAACATGTCATCTTCTTTGATGAATAGAAAATAAACAGCTTTTACATGACGACGTTTTTTAGTGACAATTTCTTAGATGAGAATCATTTTGTTCCACTTTGTATAAATTAATTATAAAATAATTATAATACGCGTTGAAATTCGAATAATATATAATTAGTTATAGCAAATAATAGATAAACATTTATGTTGCGTCTGACGGTGCCCGAAAGCTTGATGTGTCAGCGGCGTTGGTGCTCCAACAAAAGCCACATAGCAACCTTAAACCATAATATTATACATTTAGCGATAAAATTACGGTCAAAAATTTAAATAATTACCGTATTCGTGACTTATTCGAAAATAAATTCACATTAAAATGATTCCTCCGAACGTAAATTCAGTCAGGCGAGGGCATGATTATGCCCTTTCATGCCTCCCCCTCCTGCGCCGCGTGGTTAACTACACACTTGAAGTTTATAGATACAAAATTTTGATAAATAATTTTATTCCGTCACGCCATTCACGTATCGCATTTTAAGTGGTACATAACTGGAATTCTCTTTACAATTCCTTCCAGTTATTGGATATCCTCACAATTGCTTCTTCAGGTTTATGATATCCATTTCGTTTTATGTACTGTTACATCACGAAATCCTACGTTTTTAGCCAGGTCGTTATTAATAACATTCAAACTAGAATAAATGTGTTTTTATATAATATAATACGGCTTTCGCTTGGAATTAAAATAGCAAAACACAAGTTGTAAATTTTGAAATGAAATTCACATTCACATAAATTCAAATATTCAAATACAGCACAACAATTTACACGAGTACGGTATTTGTTAAACAATTTGGTAATACCGCGGTGAACTTGTGTAACACATTTTCTTGTCCGTTGTATATGTTAAGTACCCACACTATAAAATATATTTTGTATTGTGTTACGTATTACATTAGAAAATAATGTCAAAGGAATATCCGTAGGTTGGCTCTTGAGCGTATATCACGGAATTTATTTGCTGTTGTATTTCTTCTTGTCTTATGCTTTTGGTGTTTCGGTAAAGCGACTACGCGTAGAATTTATTCGTTATTGTCCTTGAAATATAGAGACAAATATTCGGTAATTATGAACGTGTGTGGGATCAAAATGTAAATAGAATTGCTTATTCAGGATGGTACGGACGGACGAAATGAAGCATGTAGTGGAGATAATTTAGGAGCCGTTGCAGTTGCGAACAAAAACTGCCTCCGGCAATCGTCAGGAAACTAACGGTTTAGTAAAATATGACCATCTACTTTGATTATTGCCATTGTTTATGATATAATCTACAGAATACATATCCATGTATGATGAATCAGAATGACTTCAATCAATTGTACCATATAATAGATTCAATAAAAAATGAAAATTTGCTTTTCTGATGTTTTTCTTTTAAGGACGTTATAAAATTGCTATTATTGCTAATATGTAATAAAGGATGTTTTTTTTTTGTTAATTTCATCTCGGGGATGGTTACAAAGGTTAATTGCGAAATTAAACTGGATTCTGCGATGAAAATTTGTGTAATAATTTCGTAATGACTTTACAAGGACAGCTTCATAATCACAAACTTCTCCAAGTTTCGCTATCGATCGATAGCTTCTTCAGAATTGTTAGTTGTGAACACAGGTATCTACCGTACTCAAATATCAAATACCTGTCAATTGCTTGTTATAGAAATAATATGTTCTTTAGATGTTATTACTAATGAACGGAATTTTATATTTTGTTCAGTTTATTTCGAATAAGGCGCCATTTTCGAAACTATTTCTTGCAATGCAATTTAAATTGCCACAACACTGCGCATGCGTGCAATACAAATCGCTGCAATTATTTATTGCCGGCAATAAAAATTGCGAACTGCAAAGCGGCCTTAAGGACTAAGTTTGATTCTTTTGAATATTTATTATGAATATAAATTAATAAATTAGCCACTTCACCTCTTGAATAAAGTTTCCCTATTCATTTTTTATTCCCTGCCACACAGAAAAAATTAAATAAAATTGAGAAAATGAACGTTTTTAAATAGATACCGTTTTACGCCAAACTAAAAATTGCTGATTGGATTAGACTTGTTTATATCGAAACGCATGAATTATTGGCCCAAAAAGTTAAAAAAAAAAAAAAAAAACAATAATTAAAATGTTTCCCATATGGTGCGGTCAATGCGGGTTCCTTTAGGCAAGCAAGTTATGAGAAACCAACTAGGTTTGTCCACTTCAAAAGTAAAATTCATTGGACTTTCAACTTCCTCAATATCACCTTCGTAATTGGGTAGATGCATACATTCAATTTTACAACTAAATTTAGTTTAATCTTCACTGAAGTAGTTCTTCATTATCACTACGACCAAAATCATTGTTGATGCCATCGCTGTCAGCTTCTTTATTTAGCTGAAATTCACCAGTCGTCACGGATCTTCGGCTTCATTGAAGCTAAAAATTGTTGCCGCTTCCCTTTTTGTTTCCCTGAATATTCAAACTTATGGTCCCAAAGTTTTCGGAAAAAGTTAGATGCTGATAACTTTTCCAATTTTTTTTTATTTTTTAAAGTATATGTTACAAAAATTAACAATAAATACAGCAATAAATACTTAATATTTAAATTGTTGATAGTGGACCATTGTCTTCAATAGTCCTCACGTTTCTTCTGACTTGTCCCATCATTCTCTGGACAACAGCAGAAAAATGCGACGTCGTAATTGGTCTTCATTTACGGCTTCCCTTGTCGTACACTTTTCTGGTCAATATTGACCAAAAGTCCCTATTGGCCGACCCTGAGGTATATTGGGAGAATTGTCTAATTTAATCTCTGAATGGGACAAAGTGAAATATTTCTCATCATCCATTATACAGTCTTTTTCTGTTGCTTTTCCTCTTTTGTCAAATGTGTTTCCTAATTTGTCAAATGATTTTCCAATCCGTTCAAAGTACGGTGGCCTGCAGATTGGAAAGTCATTTGACATATTCGGAAACATAATTGACAAAAGGGGAAAAGCAAAAGAAAAAGATTGTAATCAATTTATTGACTAAATGGATGCGCCTTAGTACACGATAACATCTGGGAATTCTTTCTAACTGGGCCAGGGAATCTTCTTTTTCGAAACACCACGTCATTTCGGGAAATTGTTCTAAAAACAGTGGTCTTTGAAACACTGAATCATCGAGATAATTTTCGCTGTGAAACGCCAACTTTTTCTTTAACGGCTTCCAATCAGTCTTCCTTTACGAATATCTAACTTATAAGACATTTCGCTGAACCAGATCGAAAAAACTAAACTGTCATAATTAAAACGAGTTAATTTTCAGCAACAAGTTGATTAAATGTTATTTGGTACAAATACATACAAACCATTAAGATTTTCCGAGAACTTTGGGACCATACGTTATTATATGTACCTTTTCAAAATCTACGATTTACCACCACTCTGAACGCACCCTCCCATATTTATTTTTCCTTGCAAATGTGGCATCTTTGAGAGCCTCCTCTCTTTAAATTAATGAAATAAACTGACTAGTTTCTCCTATTATACAGAATGGAACACAATTGTCACCTAGTTACATTTTGGAACTTTTTCACATGAACATTTTACTGTGCCGCTCTAATCTTTTTGAATTAGCCAGTTCTGTCAATAAATATCATAAATCAGTCATATTTTTATAAAAGATATAACAATTCTCCCACGCTTAATTTTTATACGTTTATGTTATATAATCTTCCAAATAACGAGGAGGATAACGTATTCTTCCGGATCTTCTTAACATTGGAGATTCTGCATTTATACGAACCAAATTATCTTGTATTGGATTACGATTAATATCAGGACCCATTATCTGACTTCGGTGATCAATCAGACCGTCTACATCCTTCCTATTTGATGCATTTAATGGGAGGTTGGTTCTCAGGATTCACTTCAGTTCAAATTAACTGATTTATATGCCTCTTTAACTTATATCCAGTATTCAACTCTACTTGATAATGAAGATGTCCAAATTTCTTTGGTATTGTTCGCAGGTCGGTTTGTTATTGGAATACCATCGAGCTAACACTTTATCTCACACGATAAATTGTCGAACTTTAAATAAACCTGTTGATCTAATTCTAATATTCCGTCCCAAATATCATTGTGCTGGTGTTTCACCAGAAGAAAATGGTATGGCTCGATCGCAGTAAAATTTCTCTGATTTTCTGTTGCATGGATAATTTTTGATTAGACATTGCCGTTAATTTTCTTTTTAGTGTTTGTACATTTCTTTCAGCTAATCCATTGGTAGCAGGATGACCTGGTGCAAAAAAAATTTTGAAAAATACCATTATCTTGACAAAATTTTTGAAATTCTTCACTTGTAAATATTGTAGCATTGTCTAATACTATGATTCGAGATAATCCATGAATACTAAAGATGTCTTGAAGTAAGTTGATAGTTGAACTGGAAGTTGGAGCATCTTTTTGAAAACGAATTTCAGGCCATTTTGATTTAGAATCAATCAGAACTAAAAAATAATAACCTTGAAAAGGCCCTGCGTAATCAATGTGTATACGATCGAAATTTTCTTCTGGCTCTTCCCAATCATATTTAGTTGCCTTGTTAGGTGTTTTCTTAATATCTACACAAGATTCACATTGTCGTGCAATTTTTTCGATATCAGAATCAATACCTTTCCAATAGCAATATTTCCTAGCGAGTTGCTTTATTTTTACAATTCCTAAATGTGTATGATGTATTTCCTTTAATATTTCTTTTTGTAAGCTACCTGGAATCATTACTCGATGACCTTCGAATATTGTAAGCTGTGCTTGGAATCGTTCACAGTTCCGCTGATCAGATCTTCTTTTAATTTTAATAGTTCAGCATCTTTTTCAGTTTCAATTGAAATAGTAGCACTTGTGATCAAATTTGAGGTGGAAATTTGATTAATTATTTTATCCTGAAGATCGCATATTTCTTGTTCAAGTGTTGATTCTATACCTTTTCTGTATTAAATTTTGTAATCAAATCCGCTTAGAAAAATTGCATATCGTAGTAATGGTGCTGAAGTCATTGCTGGTAATTTACTATCTTCATGAAAAATTCCTGTTAAAGACCGATTATCAGTGATGAGAGTAAATAAGCGTCCATACAAATACATAAAAAATTTGTCAACGGCAAAAATTATAGCCAGTGCTTCTCGATCTAGTTGACTGTAATTTTGTTCTGTCTTCGTTAAAGATCTTGATACAAAAGCAATGAGTCTTTCTATCTCGTCAATGATATGTGATAAAACTCCAGCCACTCCAGTGGGACTTGCATCACAAGCAACTGTTACCGGTAAAGAGGGGTCGTAAGGAATCAAAATATTATCTCTTGCAATTTCTGTTTTAAGCTTGATGCATTTGTTAAACCAATTAAACTTTTTATTCTTTATGAGCAACATTCTTAGTAGATACGTTATTGTTGAAAGATTTTCGATAAAACAAGAATAATATGTTACCATTCCAAGAAAGTTCTTCAACATTCTTCGGGCGTTGAACATTTTTAATAGCTTCAAATTTATTAGAACACTTCTGTTATAAACTCTTTAACTAATTTAACTTTTTCTTGCTTTATTTACTCTCTTTATGCCTTTGCATGAATTTCTGTTCGTTTCCTTGCTTAATTGTCACGGATGGGTTAAATAACACACACTGTAATCTGTTTAGATATTAGATGTATTATTACTAGGCAGCGGACGGCTGTTGGGCAGGCGAGAGTGGGGGACGTGTCGAACGGGCGAAAAATACATAACTAGTAGAGGCGATGTATTTTTTGCCCGTTCGACACGAGCCCACTCTCGCCTGCCCAACGGTCGTCCGCTGCCTAATTATTACTTTCTTACATTTTCTTTAACACTCGTTTGCTTACTTATTAACTTACTACTTGCTATTGCTAACGCACACACGCATAAACATAAAACACTTGCTTTTGTTATATTCTCACTTTATAACCTCTCGTTACTCGCACATGAGTAGCACACTGACAGTCCCGCTTTTTTTTCAATTCTGCCAACTGTCTTTTTTTTGTTTGTTTCATTATTGCCAACACTTAGAAATCTTGTTATGACTGATGATGTTACCAAGGCATGAAACCTTCTTTTCAAGTGATTCGCATTTTTCCTTATTTAAATGAAGATTTAATTGTTTCAGACGTTCCAGGCATTTGATAAGTCATGTATGACATTTTTCAATTGATGAACATGCACAATAATGTCGTCAAAATATGTCATCGTACCATTAAGACAAGATAAAATTTGATCAAATATTCTATTGGGCCAGATGAGTAAAACGAAGCTTATGCTTTTACTTCAAATTTTTCAATGAAAACTGCAAATATTTGAAAAAAAATGAAAACCTAAATAATTCTGCCTGTAACGTAGTAAAAATTTTAATAAATAGAATCGTACAATGATTTGCATTTGAAAATTTTCCACGTATTTAAGCTTTAAAAAAAATTATAACAGAGGTAAAAGCATTTGCTTCGTTTTATTCGTTTGGCTCATTGAATTCACTCGGTGCGATTCTGACAAAAATATGTTGAAGTTTATTCAAAATTTCGTCAATTCGACGAATTGGGTAATGTGCAGATTTTAATTGAGGATTTACTGCTATTTTCGAATAGACCCGCGTCCTCACCTTACCATTAGGTTTCGAAATGATTACAAGAGGGAATCCCCAGTCGCTCATGTTTACTCTTGTTCAAGTTCGTCCAATGCTTCTTCAACCTTTTCACGTAGTGCAGAGGTACTGAAACTATGGGCCGTCGAAGCTGTACAGAAGGGGTCAAACAGTTGTTGTGACTTACTTTCATTGGCTTTCTTTTCAATTTCAATCTCAACTGTGCATTCAATCATCCCTTCGCAATCTTGAATTTTGATGTAGGTAATTTTGAAATTAGGGCACTGTTTTTCGTGGAGTGGCACAAAGGTAACTTAGATGAGAATCATTTTGTTTCACTCTGTATTTAATTATTATGAAATATTGCTTACTGAAATATTATTTTTAATGGTAAGGTGATGATCACAGAAATAAAACTATATATTTAGATTAACCCAGTAACACAAGCATCAATCTTCCTCAAATTGTTCACTGTATGTTATATAACAAAATGTAATTTCAATGACACTTAGAAAAAGAAGTAATTCCGATACCGGGAATCGAACCCGAGCCTCCTGGGTGAAAGCCAGGTATCCTAGCCACTAGACCATATCGGATACTTTTAGTATTTCTCGGTTTTAGATGCGAACCCCCAAATTAGAACTTTAATCTCAAGCATATTCAGTAGGTACTTGTTTGATCAAGTTTATTAAACTTTGCTTGATCAGTGCAGTGATCAACATCTGTATTATAAGTTTTGATAAAATATAACTCTACGAATGCCTAGAAAGAAAGAAAAAAAAGGTATTCCGATACCGGGAATCGAACCCGAGCCTCCTGGGTGAAAGCCAGGTATCCTAGCCACTAGACCATATCGGATATTCTCGGTATATCTCAGGTTTAGATACGAACCCCCAAAATTTCTTTTTCTAGAAACTTATTTTTGTAGTTTAGTTGAATCAGATAGGCAGTAATAATTACGTTGTTTAAATGAACTAAGCGAGCAGGGCACAATAAAACCGATGAGTCAATCATGAGCTCCAATAAAAACCATGAATGACCCTAAATTTAGCTAACTATAAGAAAATATTCTGCTTAAATTAAAAATTTAAATTTAAATTTAAAATAAGTTTCAACGAGTTTTGTCGCACCAGCTGAAGCAATTAATCTCGGACCTACTGGGAGATATTACTACGCAATAATATTTGTAGCTTTTTTTATTATAGAAAGCTTTTTAATGCTTCTTGATTTATATCTCTAAATGAATGTATATGGTTACCGACAACTAGTTTTAGTACTTAAGTTGCTTGCATAATTTTTAATTAGATAAATGCTTGAGTATTTAGAACGACGTTTTCACGCAACACGTTTTTTTTTTTAAACGTGTGTTTTCTCTGTATTATTCCAAAGCACCCATTTCATTTTTAAATGTTTATCTGATTGTGGGTGGTTACTCTCAAAAGGACAACACGTCCAACCGAATCTATATCTAAACATTTTTAACAAGAGCAAACACCATATCGATAGGATAATAATAATAATAATAATTCAACAACTACAATAAAAAACTTACTCTCTATAATTTAGACATTAAAACATCACAGGATATTCGGATGGTACCTTGAATACCCGACATAATTGGGTTTTTACTGCTTCAAACAAAGAGGAAAAAAAATTAAAGGCGCTTATTTATTTTGATTTCGTAATTCATTACAAATGAATCTTTATACAAGTACGTGTATCGCTAGATAGAGATCGATTTGTAATTACGAATTCCAATCGCTTATAGGTGTATAAGTCAGAGCTTTTGTATCTGTGAAGATCTGAAACGAAACACTAATAGCTTCTCTGGTTAGCAAATAAAGAGCGTTATTCAAATTATAAAGCACTATTGCATACATGAATACTAACTGCATCGAATCGATTAATAATATTTAAAATAAATTAACGACTTCTTTCTTCGCATATAAATGTATAATGATAATTTACTGGCACATAAAAAATCAAGGTAGGTATGCAAAGAAATATAAATTAACTTGTTTTATTACTTAAGTAACTAAAACCGAAAAATTATTAACATTTTGCAATTCACGTAAATATCAAAATTATTCTAATGCATTTTTAATGGATGATTAAAGGCGAACGTCTTCTGAGACCTCACCCATAGGAAGTTATAACAATTTTGTAACATATACAATTTATCTTAAGTATCCAATTAAGTTAATATATATTTCAGCGAGATAATGTATATTTTGGTAGCGAATTCAATAATAAAATCTCATTTCCTGCCGTCGATTTCGACGGCAATTTTTCAATCATCGTAACAACTACATTCTGTTTTTTTTTATTATTATTGCGCAAATTGCCTGTTTCTACTGAAGTTGGACCTTCTTTGTTTTCCGAATATTTACCGTTGCAATATTCACGGTGTATTTACGTGTGACTTTGCTCGAGCACGAGTCAAAGCTCTTCAGTATATTTATTTCATTGTTATGATCATCTATTGTATTTTATAATAACTTCAGATTAAATTTTCAGTCAAGAACTTTTAAACTTTTTTTAATTGGGCCAAACAAGTGAAAATCCGACGGGTCTAAATCGGGACTAAAAGAATCTTCTCCACAACATTGTGTCCACATCCCAAAGCATCGTCGATCTTTACGAATCCTTGCATCGATGTCCTACTTTGTTTCATCTGTTCATCCTGATCGTGGTTTACAAAAAATATCGGCTTAACCCGCCCTAAACTTGTTCACCCATCATCTGGTATCAATTGCTGAGTCACCATATACTTTTAGAAGTCTCCCATGAATTTCTGAAGCTGAACAAACTGTTTTTCCCAAAAACTCTACCACAGCTCTTTGTTCTTTAATTTGGTGTCCAGATTAAAAGTAGTTTTAAAGATCTAGCAACGTGACAGTTTAATTTACTTAAAACGTGATATATTCTGAAGATTATGAACCGTTGGGTGAAACCGCGGAAGAGAAAAAAACATAAAAGAGTTTATGGCCGCGAATCATTTCGCATCAACGTGAAAGAAAATTTTCAATCGCTAGAACGTTTTCGATTAAATTTGAAAGCAGCACGCCCATTAGGATGCAAATAAGCCTCGTTTCGCCTAGAATTCTACGGAGGCGACGAAGTAGTGTATTTCACGTCGAAATTAGTCGTCATTACACAACTTATTCGTCAAATTATCTTCTAGATACACGAGGCATAAGGATGTTGTTCGACAAAGAAAGCTGCCTCTCGACGTCGTTATATATATTTTCGTGTGTGAGAAATCTTGCGATGGCTTTATGCTCGTGGATTATTAGCATAAATAAGTGACATTTCACACGATTTTTAGGTAATTATAATTTCTGAATTAATGGGCTCGTATTTTTATACATCGCTTAAATGCCGGGGATTACTTATACAGTTAAATGGTAATTTTTATCTCTTAATATCTTCTTGATACTTAAGAAATTTTAATGGAACGGTATAACTGTAATAATTATTTTATACTTTTATGAAAACACCCCCCAAGTATTTCAAAGTAAATAGACGTATAAAGTAATTTTTTTTTTCGTAAATCAGTGAAAGTCAAAGTAAGATTGTGACTACTGACAGTGAAGCGGCCACTGGCTAGTTAAGTTTTTTTTTACATAACAACGTCTAACATTACAATACGAGCCATAAGTTCATAGGCGTCCACTAAGCTTTAATGCGGCATAATAAACATGGCGGCTCATGAATAATAACATGTAATAAGAGGAAATAACGAGTAGTTGTGAAAGTTGTTCTCTATACTTGGATATCGAAGTGATTGAGTTTACAAAACCAAGCTTTAAATGAGTAATATTCTACTGCACTTAAGCATTGTATCCCACGTCGTAAAATGTGATACATCGCTCATTGTGAAATAACACCGGAACGATTATTATTATTACCCATTCGTGTAATGGGCCGCTCGCAATATATCGGGAGTGTGCCTTAAAACGAAGAAGAGTGTTTATTACTGGACATACACGTACTTACCTCTTTATACTGCATAATCAAACGCACGAGTATTAGAGAAATTACTAGTCATCAGATTGCAATTTTATGTATTTATGCATCTAACTTATTCGCATACTTAATTACGAAATTAGGTTTGCAATATTTCATTACTACCCAAGCAATAACGTATCTTATTAATTACTAACTTACTGTTTTAATTAATTGCTATTTTTGGCAATTATAAATTAATTGGCTTATTACTTAACATCTTTAGAAAAGTTTAACCAAAAAACCATTTTTGTTTTCACCAAGCCCCAGCCAGCATCAGACGATTACACGAAACGTGGGATGTTGATTAGCATCGACCTACAAGAACAATGGTAATATGAACAAGTTATTGTGGTTGATAAACCCTTAGCCTCTTTTCACCATGAACCAAAGTTATGGCATAGATATGTTGACCACATTGCAAGTAATCCCTACATACCTCCTTGGCTTACCCTTGTTTGCTCTTTTATGTAATTCCATAAAGTAATCATTATTAATCATTCTTTGACTTCTGGAAATCATAAATAGGGGGGCAGCTCCCATTTTTAAGCGAAGAGAAGTATCATGTGATGAGTATCAAAGAGGTAGTATGAAGATGGATTCTTTGTAGATAAGTATGTATAATTAATTCATCAAGTATGTTGCAAATCCCAATTTCTTCTTTCAAGATTTTGTGTCCTCTAACACTTCTTCTTTTTCTTGAGTTAAGTCGCATCTACGTTCAACATTAAGTAAATCTATAAGGTAGGTACTAAAACAAGAACCAGTTTTTAAAATATTTTAAGAATTAAAACATATCTGGCCAAATAGCAGGACTGAATATTCTTATAATTAAAATTTATAACAGAGCCAGTTTATGCTCGACTTTTTTGTCAATTCAGTGTAAACTCTATTGACCCTGCCAATCTAGGTAAAAAATATGTATAAATTGCCGCACATGTAACAGTATTTTGAAACCATAATTAAACCAACAGTAATATTAATGAACCGTAATATATAATTCTGAATTTAATGACGAGACAACTCTCCTCATTAGCGACTTGTGATCTGAACGTCGCCATCTCTACAAGAACAACTCGTTGGGCGATCGAAAATAATTCCAAACGTATAATTTTTAACGTAATAAAGAGTCGCGTTTAAAAGTTCAGTTTATAATTATCTAATTCCAATTTAAGAACTGGTTATACGTGCACAGTTTCTTAATCTGATAATAAAATAAGAAGAGAAGAAGAAAAAAACTTAAAATAATTCAACTATTTGAGCACGGTGGGATATTTTATAAGGAAGTACTACTATAAATGTTTAAAAATGTAACACGTAGTTTACATGCTGTCTCGCTCGGAAATGCTGGGTGTTGCGTCCAATTAAAATTTTAATAGACGCTGGGTAGTAGATTTAATACATTTTATTACCCGAGGAGCACCGAGACCAGTTTTGGTTTGGATTTCGGCTAATCGTAAAACGTAAATTAATTTTAAAATATTTAGGTTACATGCTCGCTCATGCTGTGTGCTTGCTCGATGATACATGAAGCCTTCCTCCTCGGCAACTTTAATTATTTCGGTGCCATTCACAGTGTTAATCTATCATTATTAGTTTTTATCGTTGTACAGTTACTTTGGCAAAGGAAAAATTACTTCGCTCCGAACGATAATAGCAAATACATCCATTACAATCACGTTGAATGGTCTGTCAGAAAATACTTGCAACTCGTATAGTAATTATCTCCTTTAATGAATCTCCGTTTACATTATAATGGCGTTTCATCTACGTAAGTCTTTTCGAATTAAAATTAGTTATATTTTTGTATTAAAAATTTGCAAAAAAAAGTGACATACGGTAGTCAGACATTAAATAACGGTTAACGATCAAAATTTCAACACCAATCAATTTATTGTATTAATTCATTAGCTTGAAACATACTGAATGCATAACAAAAGTTAATACCCCTAAATTCACTCAAATTCTTAAAGTTGGAATATCTCGAAAGCTCCTACAACGGATTCGATTTTTTATGCCTACTTTACCATTTGTCATTTTGGCAGTTGTTTAAAAACGTTCATTGGTTCATAGACTTCAATTTTTTAGCAAGAATTTAAAAGCACGACAAATTATAAAGGTTAATTAATTAATTATTTATTAATTATTATTAATTAATTATTTGTGAGTTACTGTGTTAAGTAGCAAAAAAAAAACTTAGCTTCTTCAATTTTTGAGCAAGAACTGTCAAGTTGCAGAAAAAACTTAAAGCGCCATCTCTGGCCGAGCAAAGGAGTTATTGATTTAGCTTCTTCAATTTTTGAGTAAGAATTGCAGAAGTTGAAACGAATAATTCGTTCAGTCAGCCAGAGCTGGCGCCCTAAGTAAAAAAATCTAGAGCGCCATCTCTGGCTAAGTAAACGAATTATTCATTCAAACTTCAATTTTTGAGCAAGAATTTGAAAGCAGGACAAATTATAAAGGTAAACTAATTAATTATTTATTAATCATTATTAATTAATTATTTGTGAGTTACTATATTAAGTAGCAAAAGGAAACCTAGAGCGCCATCTCTGGCTGAACAAACGAAGTATTCATTTAACTTCTTCATATTTTGAGCAAGAACTGTCAAGTTGCAGAAAAAACATAAAGCGCCAAACTTCTTCAATTTTTAAGTATTGCAAAAGTTTAAATGAATAATTCGTTCAGTCAGTCAGAGATGGCGCCCTAAGTAAAAAACCTAGAACGTCATCTCTAGCTAAGTAAATGAATTATTCATTCAAACTTCAATTTTTGAGCAAGAATTTAAAAGCACGACAAATTATAAAGATTAATTAATTAATTATGTATTAATTATTATTAATTAATTATTTGTAAGTTACTTACTACGTTAAGTAACAAAGGAAAACTTAGAGCGCCATCTCTGGCTGAGCAAACGAAGTATTCATTTAACTTCTTCAATTTTTTGAGCAAGAATTGAAAAAGTTTAAACGAATAATTCATTCACTCTGCCAGAGATGGCGCTGTAGGCTTCTTACTTTTTTGCAATTTAACAGGCACCGCCTCTGCAAGAATTTAAAATTACTTCAAATTATAAAATTATATAATATAAAAATATAATAACTGAAAATTTAATTGAATACTTCGTTCACTCAGCCAGAGATGGCGTTCTAGTTTTTTTTTTTACAACTTAACAGAAAAACTTAGAACGCCGCCTCTGGCTAAGTAAACGAATTAATCATTCAAACTTCTTCAATTTTTAAGGCAGAATTTAAAAGTACTAAAAATTATAAAATTAAATTAATATTTGAATTATTCGTGATTAACATATTATAACATTAAGTTGCAGTCAAAACTCAAAAAGCGCCATCACTAGCTGAGTGAACGAATTATTTATTTGACTTCTTCAATTTTTGAGCGCGAATCGAAAAAGTTTAAATAAATAATTCGTTCACTCAGCTAGTGATGGCGCTTTTCTTTTGCCACTTAACAAAAAAACTTAAAGCGCCACCTTTGGCTGAGTAAACGAATTATTCATTCACACTTCATCAATTTTTGAGCAAGGATTTAAAAGTACTACAAATTCTAAAGTTAAATTAATATTTTATTTATTTTTGGGTAACTTCTGCGTTAAGTTGCAGACAGATCTTAAAGCGCCATCTCTGCCTGAGCAAACGAATTATTCATTTAACTTCTTCAATTTTTAGCACGAATCGAAAAAGTTTAAATAAATGATTCGTTCACTCAGCTAGAGATGGCGCTCTGGGTCTTTTCTTTTGCGACTTAACAAAAAAACTTAGAGCGCCATCTCTGGCTGAGTAAACGAATTATTCATTTAAACTTCATCAATTTTTGAGCAAAGATTTAAAGTACGTACTACAAATTGTAAAGTTAAATTTAATATTTTATTTATTTTACTTTACCATTTGTCATTTTGGCAGTTGTTTAAAAACGTTCAATGGTTCATAGACTTTTCCAAGCCAAATATGTTCAAAGAAGAGATCAAAGACAATGGAATTTGCTTCCGGTTGGAACCGCGTCACGATGATTCCTTCTACTGCCGACGTCTCGCCGTTTATTGCAAAAGAACTCAACAAGAAACGAGGAGAAGAAGAAGTCTCAAGGACTAAGAGCGCCTTCACAAACCCTTATCGTAAGGAAAATCATCAAAAAATAAAATTCAGCAGCAGGAGCCCTGAGGAAGTTCTTCTGCAATGGAGAACGAAACGCCGGCAGTAGAAGAAAACATCATGACGGTTCCAACCGGAAACCAATTCAATTATAGACGACGGCCGCAGAAGCTTTCAAATTAAATTAAGCGATCAAAGATTTGAAAAGGTACAAAAAGTATTCTATTACTAAGGTCCCTAGATTTAATTGACCTTTTACTTATCTGATAGGGTTCGGAAACAACCTATCAGAATCTCCATCCTTTTAACCTCGTAGTCACTTATAAAATAGCTACGTTACGTTTTATTCTTTCCAATTTAATAATTTACTGGGACACTACGGTGACAGCGTTATCTGATTTTCATATTGCTCTGTTTTCCTTTCTTGAAATATTGTCTTTCATCTTTTCTTTAACTGTAGACTCTAGAATCAGTATTGCTTCGGAGACATTTATGTACGTATTGATAGTACTTCCTCGAGGCTTCCTTGAATGAGGAACCCCTTAGAATGGAATTGTCCTAAGGCAGTCCCCATTCTAGGGACAATCCAATTCTAAGGGGTTCCTCAGTCAAGGAAGCCTCGAGGAAGCACTATCAATACGGACATTAGATTAAGTCAAATTTTCCACTTGAAATGCAGTTTCATAAAAATGAATTTTAAACCCTTGGCCTATGTCAAGCCCTAAAGCCAAATCAGGTGAGCCAACACAAAATTTGAAATCACTAACAAAAATGACGGAATAAGTGAAATGTCAGTTAAATCTAGGGACCCTATCTATTACCAATTCAAATGTTTGCAGAACTATTAAATTCACCTTGTATATGAATGTACGTGTTTTTGAAACAACATATAAAAGTACCATTGAGTATTGGAAAAAATATGTAAAATTATTTTGTAAATACGAACATAAACAAGAAATGAAATGAAATTCTTAAATAACATAAAAATAAAGGAGAATTCAAGGTCAATTAAACGTATAATTCGAGAATGTTTAAGATTCAACGAAATAATTTGCAGAAACATTTCAAGAATGAACACATAATCAGTATCTAAATTACGTATTCCGTAATGACCGGTATTTACAAGTTTTGCTTCTCATTTAAATTTGCTATTTACAGCTTAAAAATTCACACAACATAAATGTCAAATTTTGCGCAATTAAACCCGACGATTGAATTAATTAATATTCATGGAGTTAACTGGCAGGTTTATACAACGTACACTCTCACACATACACCATACGGGTTAAAGGAGGCACATATGCAAAATTGAGTCTCTCCATCGACTGCATACACCTACCTGTCGTTTAACACTGGAGGAGCTATCACTTAAATTGCCTGAGGCGGTGAACTTTCGGGGCCGGTGCCTTAGACGGGCACCTCCACCTTCTATACCTCCTGCTACACTCTATAACAAAATAACCTGATTTAGGCCTGACCTGTACCACATCAGCTTTCTCACGAAGGATCGCGTTATTATACCTAATATTCTACGTTTGGCAATAGTGACGTCTAAACGTGCTAGTTATTTTTCTCTTCTAATCCGTCTACTTAATTACATGTAACGCGCACGATAATTTTTCATAAGGCTTTTCGATCCTGTTCGCATACAGCTAAAGTTCAGAACGTTATTTATTGTATCGCATTATGCAAATGCGAAGCGGTTGACAAAATTTCCGGGTTTCTTTTTAGAAAATTATATGTATGAATCGCACAAACAAGTTTGATGTATTGTATTTTTATAAATTAGTTACGCGAGCTTCCCTGGCTACTTACATACACAGAGTATTATGCATCCTCGAGAGGAGGCACTTAATGGCCTTTTACCAGCACGTGCTTCTTCTAGTGATGCAAAGTTGGTAGCGAGCGCTACTAGAACTTGTGATCCTTGCGATAAGCCTCTTTATGAAGTAGGAAGTTATGACATGATATGACGTCCACATCATAAATTTTACGTTGGATCGTGATGGAGTGTTTCGTATTACTAGAACACTTGCGGTAAAACGTCTCGCAACTTATTAATAAGAACACAACATGGACAAGTACATGTTGGCAAAAAAATGTCCTAATACTAATAGGTTTTAATATTCCCAAAGAAAGTCCTTGGAGCACGGGATAATTCTGAATTTTGTCGAATCCTTTTATTTTTAAATAAAAACATCAATTAATTCAATGGCGATGATTTTTCCCAAGAAATGTTCAAAGTAAGGAATTCCCAAATGCGAAGCAACGCGAAAAAAAGGCAACGGTTAACAATCGAGTATAAAGATAATGAATCTGACAATTAAAAGAACGTACAAGCAAGGTGATGTTTTAGATAATAATGTTTTGCGATATAGTTCAAGACACAACTATTTTCTTCTGCATATTAGCTACTTAATTGCTTTAAATTTATAGGTAATGTGAACATACTTTTTTATACCATAGATATATCGCAAGCTCGAGTTTTGTTTCATTTGAATTCTGTTTGAAGTATACTGATCTATTAATTGTAGAGTGATAAATTGGACTGTAGTAAGAGAAACGAGACAAAACGTTTTTTTTTAAGTTAACGGAGAGCTCACGCTTATGGGGATTAAGCTTTTTGAGATACATATACGCAATTCGGATGTAGTTAGAAATTTGGTCTCTAAAACGCAAGGTATTATCTAGAATGTAGCCTAGACTTTTGGCAGACTGGACTAGAGGAACTTGAGCATTATTAACAGTGACGTTCATAAGTTCTTGAATGTCATGGCAAATAGATTTATTACTTAAAAGTAGAAAAGAGGGGATTTAACTTAAGTGAATAGTTAATAGATGCTTCAGAGATGTACGCCAAATCCAAATTTATCTGATCCACAGCTGCTCCCTATTCAAAAGGTTTATAAAGCTGAGTATCATCAGCGAATAAATGTACGTAGCAATATTTAAGATGTTTAAATATATCACTGGTATATAAGGAGAACAGCAAAGGACCAAGGATGGAAACCTGTGGAACATCTCTTGCTACTAACAGGCAGCGAGAAGTAACATCATCCAAAAGATATCTAAACATCGACATCTTAAAAACCGATAATCAGGCCCCCTCGTATCTTCTTAGTCCCTTAAACACATTAGGTGCTAAGCAAATAATAATAAACTAACCCAGTCTACATGGATTCTGTAGAAGAAAACCTATCCTTCTTCTACGCGCAGATTTTGAACTCGTTCAATAAGCATGCCCCAGCAATTACTAAGCGATTCACGAAGCCTTGACTAACATCTAATTTGCGATTGCTTATGTCTCTTCGAGATAGCGCAAAATCTAACCAACTTCGACCAATTAGTATCCTCCCCACTTTATCCAAAGTCTTGGAAAAAGTATGTAATTAAGGATCAACTTCTGTATTTCATATCTAAAGAAAATATTCTACCACCAACACAGTCTGGGTTTAGAAAAACCTACAGCTCTACTGCTTTGCGCTCCTGAATGTGTTAGACGATGTTGTTGCTGCATCTGATGCAGGTAAGTTGACCTCTAGTTCTGTTAGATTATAGGAAGACATTCGACATGAAGAGTAGTGCGACATTATGTTCAATCCTGAAACACATCAGTATAAGTTCAAATGCCATAGCCTTGTTGGAATCCTTTTTAAGTAACCTTACCCAGAGTGTGGTTTATATATTATATGTATAAAGAATGGAATTCTTCACTTCTTAACTTCTTTCAATGTCTTTCTTTTGACTCAACAATTATCAAATTAAAAATCGAAGGAAGCATGTACAGGTCTCGTTCTGCTTCACATCTAAAAAGATGAGCAAATCATCGATTACCCCTTGTATCATTTTAAGAATGTTAATTACTAGCCTCATTCTACGGAGTGGAACAAAGTAATTCTCATCTAGTTACCTTGCATTACCCATGTAAAAATACACTATATGAAAATAAGGAATATCAGATTTTAAAATGTGATTTATTGCGAAGGGATGATAAGAATGCAACTTTGTGATTGAAATTGAAAATAAAGCCAACGAAAGTAAGTCAAAGCAGGTGTTGAAAGAGGCCACCATTTTGCTGCATGCATATGACTACACAACGTTTCATGCTATTAAAAACGTGCTGCAATATACACGATGTTTTCTCGTTGCGTTTTGATACGATCCTTGCAAAATATTAATTCTTTCTTTGCAGGCCTCATTTCTAAGAAAGCCAAATATAAAGAAGTCTTATGGAGCGTGATCTAGTGATCTCGCTGGCCAAGTTCCCCTGCTTACAACTCGGCCAAGGGAAAAACTTGTTACATTCAAATCTCGCGCTAAAATATCATGGCGATATAACGTCATTCAATTTCGTTTTAACACCGTTGGCGACCCTGATGCCCCTCCTCTACATCGCTACGGGGGAAACCTGCGTACAGTGATCGCTGAACTTTCATAGGCTATGAAGGCCCCATGTGATTCTCAGGTCGCCTGTCATTGGTTATCGTCGGTAATACCCGCGCGTCGAAGCGACCTTCTTCATTTTCAACCTGGTCGCGTCCTCTTTCTTGTTCGGAGCATTGTGCCGGTGTGACGTGATTTTCGTGTGTTGAATTTAACGGATTTCTTGCTCGTTTGGAGAAGTATATCAATTGCGACTTTGCTGGAATATCAATTGACACCGCCGAACAGCGATTGGAGACAGTTTTAATCTCCTTATCAAGCCTGAGGCCCCAGTTCTCTCAGGTAAAATATGACGACGCATGCGGACCAATAGGCCAACAATGGCCGCTTCCCGTTTATATGGAGTTTTGGTGCCACGACAAATTCCTGCTGTACTCTGCCGTTCTCCGCGTAGCGTGGGTACGCCATTTTGCTGCCAACCAGTCATCGACTCGGACAGGACCACTAGATGGCGTAGTGACAGCCAACTTCACGGCAAACTCGGTACGTGACAGATATCGGTCGCGAGGTAACCTTTCAAATTTTATTGCGCATGCATTTTTAAGAGCGAATTAAGGCCTCTTCATGCAGATTTAAGTGATACAACGCTTTACTAGAGAATAAGCACCTCTTTTGTAACTGCATAAAGTTTTGTGTTCAAATTATTTAATTAAACGCTTATAATTTATGTTGTGTGTTCTTGTTTAAACTTTCACGCACACCAGTGGGTAAGATTTTCGCCTCTGATTATTAGAGCTTCATTTTCTGCACGATCTGGTCGATTGGAGACGTCGGCCAGTCGAATTACGTTCAGTTGATTCAATTGTCTTCTGACGCCCTTGATAAGTTTACCACCTTAAGTTAACCTGCCCCTTTTCCACTGTTGCTAGCTGGGGCACAGCTGATCGTAGAATCAGCAGAAACTTGTCATCTTGAATCGTGGTAAGTAGAGGCAAGTAAATTTGGGTGACAAACTCTTCAAGAAATTCCAAATTTTCTCGAGTAGTATGAGCTGTTGCTCCATCTTGCTGAAAGTAACCATTTTCAAATTCATCGCGATGAACCTACCTAAAAATTGGGTCAGTAATTATTCCTTATAACGTTGACCATCGATTCTACTGTGGATGAGTACTGGGCTTATGATTCTACGGCGAGGTACAGTTGACCATACACCTATCTTAACAGAATGTAAATGAGTCTCAAGGAAATTGTGGGGATTAAGAACAGACCATGTTCTTGTTTTGTTTGTCTAACCACTTAAATGGAACCATGCGAAAAACTTAGATCGAGAACGTCGTCGTCGTTTAAGTTTTTTTGATAGACAGACATTTTGTATGGATGCACGTGTAAACGACGCTTCGGGATTCTTGTAAGACACATTCGTTTGAGCGGAAATACTACGTATTAGGGAATGTAGATTTTCTGCAACGAGCTCTTCCACTTGTTCGACAACATTTTGGTCAGTTTGGGGCCTTCCAGTGGATTTCCCCTTCATCACGCTTCCCGTCGTGGACTCACGACAATTTGGTGGACGTGTTGATGCAAGGAAGTTTCTTCAACCGTTTTGTTAGGAAACCTAAGTCGAAACTGTGGTTTGATTCAAGAATGGAATATTGCCATTCCCCCCTTTACTACACGTCCAGATCGGAAATAAGTTTCAATAATGAAAGCGTTCTTGCTACGTATGCGTTTTAATCGATTGAGTAAATTGTAATAATTATCAATTTGACTGATTTATGATATTTATTGACAGAACTAGCAAATTCAAAAAGATTAGAGCGGCACAGGTGAAGAAATTCCAAATGTAACTAGATGAGGATCATTTTATTCCGCTTGGTATTTATTTAGCCCTTATTTTTTGAATGCTAAAACGTTTAAAATATAAAGTGAATTTCAGCATCTCCACGAACCCAAACCTAGTCGAATTTAAATGACATTCTTCGTTGCTCATTAATACATGTGAAAACATTTAAGGTGACAGTCCTGTTTCGGTCAACGAACTCTTAGAATTTTATGTTTCTCTAACAATATTAATTTATCTCTTTGGGATAAATCTGCCTAAATAGCAGTACTGACTGAGCTTATGTGAAATAAAATAAATGCTTATCTCAACAAAATCAGATATTATCTGAAAGATTTAGTAAAATTCCCGGACAATTTTTACGGCATTCAAACAGGCCGACAACATACTTTAGCCCGCTAATGGTAAATAAATGTGAATAGCATAAGCCGGAGAGCGATTTTGTCGAAGCAGAATTAATTGTTTTAATTACACCTCAACATTTACGAGTCCTCATCGTACTGCGACGTTCCAGAAAAAAGAAAAAAAAAAACGCATTCACATTCTACCGGGCGGCCGGTATTGAACGTGATTCAATTGAATTTTATTAATAATGAATAGGCAATTTCAAATGGTAAATCTAATGCGTGTTGAATAATATTAACATTTCAAATGTATGTACAGAGATGAAATATGAATCGGGACGGATGTGTGTGTAATGATTTTGTTTGAAGCTCGGCTAAATTAAAATTTATAGTACGACTTCTCGGAATTGGGATGAAATTTGAATATACGGGTGTTCGAAGCGGGCCCGAAGAAATCAAACTTTGTATTAAAGTTTCAACGTTAATAAATCACTTTAAATCCAGATGACTAACAATAGGAACAATTCACACGTTCTTAAAAGAATTCTTTACAATAACTTCCTATAACACACATTTGCTTTTAACATTTTCTTTTTTTTCAAATTGTTTATTTACAGTCTTGAAATACGAACAATCTAGATTTTACTAATAATAAAATTGTAACAAGTCAAAAAAATAAAAACTGAAGCAAGGCATGGCCAACATCTTTTATCCCAAATCTTTTCTACCTAGTGTCATGCACACGCACTGATTTGGCGTTAGGTCACTATTCAGTGATGAGAATGCGTTACATTAACGCATCAGCGACTACCTTTTGTCTGCGACATCAATCGGTTGCAAATTATTCTGAAATATTCAGTATCAAAACTGGAACCTTTAAAGTGTCTAGACAGTCGGTTCCAGAGCCGCACTTAATGATTTTTTCTGATAAAAAAAAGGCACCAAATGCGTAATGTAAAGTAAAAACTCAAAGAAAACACTTTCATTATTAAAGCTTATTTCCAATCTGGACGTGTAGTAGATGGGGAATGGCAGTATTCCATTCTTGAATGCAAAGCATAGTTTCGACTTAGGTTTCCGAACAAAATTGTTGAAGGAACTGCCCTGCACCAACACGTTCGCCAAATTGACGAAAGCTTTCACAGAACGGGAAGCGTAATGAAGGTGAAATACACTGGAAGGCCCCAAACTGACCAAAATGTCGTCGAACAAGTTGAAAAGCTCGTTGCAGAAAATCTGCTTTCCTGAACACGTCGTATTTCTGCTCAAACGAATGTGTCCCACATCATCGTTAGAAGAATTCTGAAGCATCGTTTACACATGCCTCCATACAAAGTGTCTGTCTGTAGTCCAAGAAATCTTGATCTTCCAAAATTTAAATGATAGGTACGCCGTTTGTAAATTGTGAATTGAAGATATTTTATTAATTTTTTATTACTTTTCGGTAGAACCTACGTATCCTGCTTTGTTTCATTATCTACTCGCAAACATTGAACATCAATGGATGTTCCTAAGGTTACTGTTACAGTTTAATTATCATTAAGTCACGACTAATCTCACGCAATACATCAAATGGATTTCCTGTTGAGAATAATAGTGATAATTAAACAAAGAGAAAATGTCACATTACATGAATTTTTTATTAAATATTCCAACTGATTCCGGACTGGCAGGTTTACATAAATATTGATAAAAGTTAAGAGCTATCTATACTAAGTGAATTTTTAGAAAATGTTCTTATAGTACCTAACGTCAAGAAGCAAATGGAATATGTAATCCGAAAATCAAATCGATGCAAATAAAAAACATAAATTCCGTCTCTGTGGCATGTTATAAATTGCATGCGTAAGTAAGCAATTTAATTGAATATGTAACATACGCATTTAACCTTGTGCTTGACTTTTTAACAAGTTCGATATGTCGTGATGCTCGCATTAAGCCGATATACATCTCGTAAAAAATAACACGAATACTTACTCACTGGATGTCTCTGATGAAAGTTTTATTTATTAGGCTTGTTCTTAATGCTCAAATCGAGTACTGGGCCATAAACTACAATCTGAACGCAGTAAAATCTACATCCTGAAGTGTTCGTTATAAAAAAAAAGAGAAATTTTCTAAATTTACCGCAATTAACGTGCGTTAAGAGATTCTTACCTTTACGTCGTCCGCGACCATTAAATCACCGGTTAATTCCCGGTATTTTGTTCCGTCCGTAATAAACAACGATGTTCTAAGATTACAAAAGAGCTTGCTGAATATTTCCAGACGCTAAATGCGAAATTAACATATTTTTTTCGCGGATTTGGCACAGGTATTGAGAAAATTCCTATCGTCTCAAGGTTCCCTTTGTTTCGGTAGCTTAGGGTATTGTTTTTTGACGAATTATTTATAAAATTGGAATTCGATCTGCCCCCCAATTGTTTAACGATCCGGACATAATCATCGGTTCGAAAAGGGAGAGGAAAAAATTTTACCGCTCTTGCATATTCAAAATTGCACGGCACCATTAACTCTCATATATTTTTTCTTAACTGATAAAATACTTTAATTATACATAATTAAATAAAATCTAATTCCTCTTCTTTTTGAACGTTTAAAAATACGTAGAACCATAATAGAACAGAAATCGCAATAAACATTTACAGGATATGTTTTGAAAAGAACTGATTCTATTTTCCATTTGAATATATTATGTATGTACATTTTGGCTTTTAGTATCATTAAAAAATATGATTATTAAAACTGAATCGCATTAGAAAGCGCAATGTGTGGTTTCGACGAAAAGAAGAGAAAAAAAAATGCTTTATACGATGGTAACAATAATCAATAAAAAAATCTGATTCGGCAGTTACACACCTGCAGCACCACACAACAAGATATATTAGTTGATTATGAAAGGAACTTAAAATACCGAAGAGAGAGCAATATAGGTACACATTTATCATTTGTGCGGACAAGGGCTACAATTATTTAGCAGAATTCATATTCCGGAACAATGCAGTTCTTAAGATGGGAGCCCGGTGAATAGGGTGATTTAAAATCTACGGGCGCAAGGTGGCTCAAACGAATCGGCCACACCCCTCGAAGCTAAAATTTTTCTTGATGTTTTAACATCGCCACTCAGCGGGTAGTTGAGATTTTTATACCCCGAAGCCCTTTTTTTTTCACAAAGGATAACTTCACGTAAACAGTGTCTTGAAGACAATTATTCTAGACAAAAAACTCAAATACCTGCCTGTGTCTGTCTCATGCAATGGCATTATTTAATCTATACATTTCCATAGCTCCATTAAATGCAAAACTTTGGGCAGTACATGAATTTGAAAAGTCCAAACAAATACTGAAGAGGTGATTTATTTATTCAAAATCGATATTATGACTTATAATTTACGTGTGCAAATAAATAAAATAAAGCAAAGAAACCTTTGTTGAGTCACTTTCTTTACATATTGAATAGCTTTGTGTGTGTAATAGACTTAATAACGACATTATTCATACCACAATTTGCATTTAATTGATACGTCTACAAATCAACATCTTGAATAATTACCACCTCATATTTCACGCCCGTAACGTAATAAACTGTAACATCGCATCCCGTTGGCCGTGCTGCAATCTTACTTACGTTAAAACATATCGTCCACCTCTTTGCGAGCAAGTCGTATTAATAAATATAAAACAAAATAGATGTGCATAAATTATTTCGAACCGTATCGTGTAATGTATCAAGTGCTCGTATGCATAAACATTTACGAGCGATATTAATCATAATGTCACGGCCGTAACAACTTACCGGGAATTTGCGTTTTGCAAACGCACGGCGTCTACGTCTTTGACGACGCGACGTTCTTCGGATATTGGGGGGGGGGGGGGGGGTGCTTGCGGTGGTGGTGGTGCAATGCCATATTTGTTCGGTGTCGTGATCGGTTTGAAGTAGGTCGCATTATCATAATATCTCGTACCCCGGATAAAAATCCAGGTAAAATTTAAACTGCTTTTATAATAAAGTCAGGGGCGTAGGTGTGGATGATCAAAACCGACGTTCTCACTCGATGGACAACCCCAAATTTATCGTCACGTACGCCAGTGATATGAGAGATAATTATTTTATTTTAAAAAAAATTGCAGTGCATGGGAGTACAACGCCCCAAGGAAAATTATATCGTGATAACCAAAGGTACACCTGCCTGGTTAAACTAATTGTTTAATAACGGTTTATCGCTTCACTAATTTAAATGTATCCTACTTTCAAACTACAACAGAATTGCTCATTTGCTGATAAGTGCTGATAACAGATTTTAATAAAATTAATCTCAAAAGAAGCACAGCTTTAGCAAGTTTTTCGCGGCGTTTTTTCACAATTTTCTTACGTAAGTTAGTCAACAACTCAGTATAATATGATACTTCTACCCTGTTCCAAATAATTTATCAGAATTATCCCATCTTTGTCCCAGAAAACTGAAGCACGAATCTTGCTCAGAAACAAAATGCTTCCACTCTTTGTATTGCTCTTTAGTCTTTGGGTCATAGTATTGGAGCCACGTTTCGTCCATAGCAACAATCCGACCCAAAAAGTTTGAGGAATTTTCTTCAAAACGGCGGCAGATTTCCTTCGACGTTGTCAATCGAACGCGCTTCTGGCCAGCATTCAAGCATCTCGGAATCCATTTGGCCGAAAGCTTTCTCACACTCAAGTCGTGCAATGCTTCTGCATGTTTAAGCCCAATTCGTCGATCTTCTAAAATCATATCATGGACAGAATTCCGGCGTGGTCAGATAAACTGGTCTTCTAGAGCGGTGCTCATCTTTGACACCTGATCTTTCTCTCCTAAATTCCGACACCCAGTTTTTAATAGTAGCGTATGAAAGAACATAAAAAGTGAGCTAATAAAAATCAGATTAGAGTAGGCGGTGCAAAGAAAATGTATGTCTGTGATTAACTGAATTAATTAATGTAATACATTCATGGACTGTCAAATTTATTGACTTTTCATTTAATCACAGACATACATTTTCTTTGCGCCGCCTACTCTAATCTGATTTTTATTTGCTCAACAACGACGTAACAAAGAAGGACTAAGAGATCAAAAAACAGTTGAGAATGAAGCTACAACTAGCAAGAAGACAACAAAGAAAAAAGGCTAAAATTGAAAATGATAAAATTCAAATGGAAAATGAAACATGGAAATGGAATGCACTCATAAACCAAGTGGAAAAGTCAAAAAACTAGAAATTTTCCTTAGGACTAGTAAATTAAATGGCGACCGTGCAATGGACAAGAAAAAAGTTATATTGGAGAATATTAAAATAGATAAGAGCCGAAATACTTGGAAAATAGGAACGTGGAACGTCAGAAGCATAACAGGAAAGGAAGAGGAATTAGTAGGAGAATTGGAAAAAGCAAAGGCAGCGCATCTATTAATATATAGTGGAATAAAGTAAGGAAAAAGTTCCAGTGAAGGGGTGGAATGTTTCATGAAAAAAGAAAACTTGAACTATATACACGAAAATGGTCTAGAGTGTCGAAAAAGATTTTGAAAATAGAAATGGTAGTAAATGAAATAAAAACAACGATTATAACTGTATATGGACCCAACGAGGATGGGAAAACCAGCACAAAAAACGAGTTGTGGAACCTACTAATGGAAACAACGGAACAAAGTGTTAATACTGGGGGATATAAACGGAAGAGTCGGCACAAAAGACGATGAAACACGAAGTACGATAGCTAGGCATGGAGAAAATGTAAGAAACAGTGACGGTCGCAAATTAATAGATTTTTGCATTTTGAATAACTTAGTAACGTTCTATGAACACAAAGACACCTGCAAATATGCGAGAGAAATAATAAACAGAAAAGAAAGATCAATAATAGGTTACGTTATTATTAGTAAGAATTATAGAAGCGAAATAAAGGGCACAAGAGTAAGAAGAGGATGCGAAATATATTCCGACCGTTACCTGGTACCATCAAAAATAGAAATAATAAAAAAAAGAAACAACAAGAAGAGGATAAACCAAAACGAAAAACTAAAAGTAATGCAGTAAAAGAAGTAATTAGAACATTTAAATTAAGAGAAGAAGAGGTAGCCAAAGTATACAAGGAGAAATTAGAATCAGAAATGAATAAAATCCGGGAAATCTTAAATAACATCCACTAGAAGACATATGGAGAATAATTAAAGATTCCATAATAAAAACGACAAAAGGGACTTGCGGATGTATCGGAATAGACAGATACAAAAAATAAACAAGATAGTGGAATGAAGAAATTCAGAAAGAAGTAAAGTCGAAAAAACAAAAATGGGAGATATATCTTAATGAAAGGAATAATGAAAACTATAACAAGTACAAAGAACAGAGATCAAAAGTCAAAGAGATGGTGAAAAGAGAGAAGCAACAATCCTGGGAAGAATTTGGGGAGAAAATGGAACATGATAGTAAGGGTAATCAGAAATTATTCTACGGAATATTAAAAACGTTAAGGAAAGGCAAACAAAAGTATGTACAGCCTCAATCAAAAGTAATGAAACTTTTAAAACCGAAACGCTGTAGTCAGAGTGCAACGGTGCCAAGTCAGAGAGAGCGCAACGTGTTGTGGGGTTCCGAAGGACTTCGGAAATATTCGTTCGCCATAAGACTTCATCTCACTCGGTATCTTCTCTCTCTGAGTACAGCGTTTCGGTTTTGAGCGTTTCATTAGGCACCACAGAAGAAATACACACCGTTGGGACACCCGGTACAACAAACAAATACGGAAGTAGAACAGGAAGAAAACAGGGAGACAGCAGACAACATTGAGCTAATGCTAATAGAAAAGGAAGTGATTACCCAAGAAGAAATAAGGGAAGCCATAGGGATGCTGAAAAGAGGCGAAGCGGCAGGTCATGATGGGATAACAACGGAAATAGTAAAAAACATGGATAAACACGGGATAGAAAAACTATTTAATAGGGTGCAGAATGAACAAAGAACACCTAAAGACTGGGAAGTGGGAATAATACTACCGCGACCCAAAAATGGAGACAACAGAGTGTGTGGAAACTGCTCAGTATTATGTTGAAAATGTATGAGCGAATTCTGGAGAATAGGTTAAAAATAACAATCGGAAAACAACTAAAAGAACCACAGAGCGGAATTAGAAAAGCAAGAGAAGTTCAAGATCATATAATTACAGTAAAGCAGTTGATACAAAAGAACACGAACAATGCAATATACGTAGCTTTAAAGATATGGAAAAAGCTTTCGATAGTATCCCAAGAAAAGAAGTATGGAATAGCCTTAGAAGGAGAGGAGTAAGTGATAAACTGAGAAGCCATTGCAAGTATATACCAGGAAACAATTAATTATGGGAGAACAGAAGAGTTCCTAACCAAGGAGGGATTAAGGCAGGGAGGAGTACTTAGCCCAGTGCTTTTCAATGTAATACTAGACGATGCTTTAAAAGAAATTAGCGAAGTAACAAAGAAATTACAGGTAGAATATAGGAACATGCAGGTAGTGCATATTGATTAGTCATTATACGTAACATATTATGATAGTTAAAATCATCTAATAAATAATAGAAGTAATAATTTGATAGGAAGTTATAACTTGCAACCATCATCAATTGATCATGTTCGCAACTGATATAACTTCTACGCCACTGGATTTGAGAAATGACGCAATAACAAACAAAATAAGATAGAGCAACGGCAGTACACCCCTACAACCCCCTCTATAATACCGGCATCTCTTACATAACAAGGGGTGCAGCCTGTCATTGCATTTACCTGCATACCTATATAACCTCCTCGTCTCACCCCTAACACATCTAATATTTACCACCACAATGCGTTAATCCCTGCCGATTGAGATAAGGTAGAAAGTAGTCCTGATTTATTGCCCTAAGTTTTATATTACTGTTAAGTATTTTCTTTAATATTTAGCACAAGCATCGTGTGAATGTGAAAATATTGTTAATTATCACCACGCTCATGTTCATTACTTCGTCGTCCTTAAAATATTTTTGCGCATTAATTTGTTGCAAGTTTTTTTTGTTTGTTTAACTGTCTTCAGTTGAATTGATTTAGGTGTCTTCAGAAAAAAAAATTTAACGCGCAACCTAAGTTTAAAGAGCTACGTGAAGTTTTCTACAGCAGCTGTGTTTCGTACAAAAATTCACTTTTACCTTCCTGAACTTTACCTGACACTCGCCTATGTCAGAATCTACTAATGAAACGTCTATTCACTATTAATCTATCGGGGAAAAAAAAACATTTACAGTTAAAAGAATGTGCCCTAACTAAAAACGTAGATAAAAATCTTCCGGAGGGTAAATGAACACCTTTTTCTGTGGAAAACCATTAAATCTTTAATATACGTAGAGATACTTATTTATTCTAAGGCCGGCCGCGTACTTTTTCGAAATACAAGGCACATAAAAAATGAAGTCCGTATATAAACCGGACCGTTCTGCTTTACGCGATCGTAAAGTAATATTTCGAAAGATTGCTTTCGTATTGGACCATTACAATGAAAAAGTAGCAGTAAATGATATAATATTTATTTTATAACTTCTTGAGATATTGTCTTTACGATTTTACGATATCTTTATAAGGACTAAGCGTGCGCGCCTGCTCGGTGGGTGAATTTATCGTTTTCGTTTCGATTTAGAATTCCAAAACAAAAGTCCTATAACAGGGATAACTTTTTTTATAACCGAATAAGCCCCCTTTTTGTTGTATATTGTTCCTCCTATTGGTTCTGATTTTCTTAAGAAAACTCGCTTTGTGGGGGTACACCTTACGTTGACCATTTAGAGAAATTCCTAATGGAAACAAAGCATCTATCTTTGTATCTTTGATGAAAGCGTTGCTAATCTATTGCATTACTTAACTAACTATGATGCACCTTTTGTTTTTTTTACAAGGTCCCTAATTTAAAAATGTAATCCTTCAAGGCACGGGTCAACTCCAGCAGCTGTCACCGTGCACAATTAATTCGAAATATTCTCAAACGAGATTAAATGACCTAAAATAATACGTACTTTGCGACAGGTGTTCTAATCCTATCAAGTAATTATGTGTTCGAGCAAAGATGGTGCATGCAAGAGCTTGTTTTTATATTAAAATTAAAAAAGATATTTCAGCCATTTTAAATTCTATAGTTTGTATAAAATACGAGAAAAGAAAATATGAAGCGTCTCTTTATGATTGGTGAAGTTAATAGAATAATTTCTGAATATTTAACTTTCATCATTTTACTGACATGTATTGTGAAACTTGCTTCAGTAGGACACCAGGAAAGTTTAGAATTGACCAGTCAACACACGTGAAAGAATAAAATTTGAATAAGTTGCCGATCTTTAATTGACTAATTTGAAATTTTTTCGTCAAGTTCAACAAGGTTTTCTAGTAACAACCGTAAATTTCAAATGTCATCGTTATAATTTACATGAATATAAAATTTATATATCCGTACTAGTTTCGAAGGAATATTATACATAGCGTCTGGTAATGTGACCTTTTTACTAAAAGATGTTACATGTAACTGTTTACACGTCTGATCATTTCGAAAGATAAATGTCATTAGTATACTGCGTATATTTCTTCTGTTTTGGGTTAATTAAACTTTATCTAGCGAAATATATAACGACATTTAACCAAATTAGTTTTGTGACGATTTTAGAAATTGCCGTCTGTGAATGGATGCGTGTGGTATCAAAAATATGGTAATACTTAAAAATTCTGGTTCTGATTCAGGTTATTATTAATCATTATAATTAGTTCTTATTTTAATGTCATCTGAAAAAAATTTGGTATTTCAATTCGTGCTATATTTTAAACTTATATGTATAGTTTAAGTTTTAACATAATTTTGATTGAATTGGGAATAAAACCCAACTATGTATGATGCTTAAACGAATGAATATAATGAACAATGTCGTTCTGTTACACAAATACTATGTAAGTTGCTGCGTAATACGATTGTCACAAATCAAGTACATAAATTATATTATCTTACTGCAAGGTATGACGAATGAAAGCAAAACAACAGTATGAATTATTATATAACAACGTAACACGTGGCCAACAATATTCAGTGCATTTCGTTATTTACCAAACACACTGCGAGCCAAAATAATGCTTTAAAAGCAAAATTGCGCACACATTTATTTCTTTATCTTCCCGTGGGCATGTGTATTTTTAATAACTGCCAAATAAGCGGTACTTATCGTGGTCATACCACATATGTATTTAATTTGGGCATATATATCCAGTTCCGTTCCGATGCGATACCACTATCTCTGTTCCATGTCGGGACGGTAGGTGCGAACGAAAGGGACGGGGATAAGTACGAAATTGATTTACGCACAAGGTCTCCCATATTTGCTCCGGAAACGTAAGACTTCTTTATCGCATTTTTTATCACTTTTCACATACATGCTCAAAAAATACTGTAGGTACTGTGGTTTTGATATGCATTCTAAATAAACTCCTTTTATTATTTGTGCTAGGTAAAAGTAATCGTAATCGTTGCCTAACATTGAGTAATCTTCCTTGTTCTGTAATCAGTTGAATCCTTACAGGGAACCTAATAGTAACTAAAAAACTGAAATTAAATAAACTACGTGCCAATAAAAACACCCAGAAGGGGTCAAGTTACAAGGTTAAAATGTTCACAGTTTATTTCTCGTAGATAAACAAGTAATTGATTTCACTTTGGAAAAAGAAAATAACAGTCACATAAACGTCGCATGAACGAGGTTAACAATACATTCCCTAACTCGTCGGGGCATGCTCCGATATCCTCTTGAGGTATCCTATCCCCAAGCTTGCTGTAGATGATGACGCAGCTCCTCCAAACTGTTTACTTATTGAGGAATATGTCTTTAAAAAAAAACAGATGAAGAAGTTGCGGAAAGTTGGGAGAGAAGGATAGGAACAGCAATTTATAGAGAAGTAGAAGAAGGTTGAAAGAGGAGGAACTTCATATAGAAGCAAACATAAGCATCTGCATCAAAGTACAAATAATAAGTTGGTTGGGGCATGTGAGGCGGCAGGGAAAAGAGAAGATGCCAAGATTACCCCTGGGTAGAGGCTCGAGCGGTAAAGGTGGTATAGTAACGGAAGGCTTAAGAAATGCGAACGTCAGGAACTGGCAAGAAAAAGCTCTGGTGAAGAGATACTGTAAGCAGCCCTAAAGCCACGGCCACATGGTCTTCAGAGTTCTTAAATAACAATCACTCTCGTCAGCAAACTCCTTTTGGATCCTAAATTCTTCTGGTCTTCGTTGGTTTTTGCTCTCTCACTCCTTTTCCCTTGATGCTCTCCCTTCCATTAAACTTCTCGTTCGTATAGAATTAATTGATTCTAGCCATCACCTGACCTTGTTTCCCTGGTGCCGACCACGTGCCAACTTTTCCTCTCTCTCACTTCCGATCATCACTTGATACTCTTCCATCAAACTTCTCGTTCGTATCAAATTAATTTCCCTCTTTTTTCCCCGTTTCCTTATACTCGCCTGAACTTAAAACGAGTTTATTGCTTTTCGTTTCGTTTTTAGTGCCAGTGATGGTACGTCAGTGAACCTCTTTTGAACTCCAAACTCTATTGCCAGGCTATTCTATCCATCGTCTCGTCTCCTGTGAGCCTTCTGGTTCGCCTCAGTTCTACTCCCATCCTCTCATTTGTTCGTTTTATCTTTGCCATGAAACCTCATGGAAGTTCTTGTTCGTATTAAATTAATTGTTTCTTCTTCATCCCCATCTCTTCTCCGTTAGCGGTATGTAAACTATAACTGCTGGTAGTAAATCTCTTTCGAATCCCGAACTATTCCATCCATCATCTGGTTACTTTCGCTGATTATTTCTCTTCATATCAACTCCGTTTTCCTCCTTCCTACTCCTTTTTTCTTGGCATTATCTTTTGCTGATAATCCGTGCTCGTATCAGATCAATTTTGTTTTGGCTTCTTCCACGTTTCCTCAGAAAAGATTACATGTAAACGTGTTTCGAATTCCAAATTCTATTAGCGGGCTCATGTATTCTGGACTCTCTTGTTTCTTCTGAATTGTCTTGTTTCTCTTGCTTTCTAGATTGATATTAGCTGTTTTCTTTCGTCAACAAAACCGCATATTGATCCAAACGTGACATTACGCGTTTCGATTCAAAGATGGATTAATCCCCACCCACTCTTCGGAAAATTTCAATCCTGATCGGCAATCCTCTTTCCCCATTGAATCATCTCCTATTTTTACGATTCGCTTGGATTCAAACGCGTTCAGATTCTGTTGCAGTAATCCAGATTGAGAGAAGGCATTTAAACTTTTCAGGTATTATCTCTTCTTGGCAGTCCCTATTCGTATCACGGGGCATGCTCCAAATAAGATGAGGTATCTCATCCCCAAGCTTGCTGTAGGTGATAACGCAGCTCTTCCAAACTGCTTCCCACACTGGTTCTATGGGATTCGAATCCGGAGAACGAGCTGGCCAAGTAAGAACTTATACCTTTGCTTGTTGCAGAAAGTTCCTACAAATCTGTATGGGGTTGGGCATTGTCTTGCTGGAAAAATACTCCAGCGTGTTCGTTTATCAGAGGTAACAGAACGGGTCGATGCCTCTGATGAATACCAAAGGGGATCTGTGCCTGATGCCTATGGAACCCCATACCATAACATCTGGTGTTACGTTCAACAAACTCCATATTGCGTCTCTCTCTACAGAACCTTCTCACCATTACTCGACGCTCATTTTGCCACAGACAAAGTCGGGATTTGTCATTGAACATAACTTGATCCCACTGCTGCTTTTCTTAACATCAACGAAGTCTGGCTGCCTTATTCCATTGTGTTAGTGGAAGGCGTCGACACCACCGATAGCAGTGAAGACCAAACGATGCAAAACGTCGGTAGCTAAATGGTTCGACCAGACACCCTTTGTCTTAGATCCCTTATTCAATCCACTCCAATTGCAGCTGATGGGTGAAACCTATCCCTTGCAGCCAGTTGACGGAGACGCCGATCTTCACGTTCATTAGTTCTTCTGGGACGCCCACTTCCTGGTCGAAGGTGTTGGATACATTCCTCAGACCATGATGTCCATGCTCGAAGCACCATAGAATAGCTTCGGTTTGAAGGTCGTGCATCGTGCACGTGCAAAGTCTGACAGTTGATGAAAACGCTGTTTTCTGGCAATTCTAGGAATTGTCAAAGGTCAATACTTTATGCTTTTTCAGAAAATAAAGACTATTTTGACACACCGATCTTTTTAAGGCAACTCATACGAAAACTGAACCTTCTCGTTTTTTAATACTGACATACTTCTAAGGTGTGGATAATGATTTAATAAAAGTATCGAATTTGTAACTTGACCCCTTCTGAGTGGTGCATGTTTCTTTTTTTTTTTTTGTTATAGATTTTCTAAGCAATAAAAATGTCTGAATGTAAGAAATGAGAAAAATTAGGGAAATATTTTACCCCTACAGTTAATTGCAAAAAAATCGAGTACATCGAAGTGCAAAATTTTACAATTTTTTGACAGTATAAATCTGTCTCTTTCGTGGGATTTAAAAAACTTAAAATTTGCTTTTAAACAAATTATACATAATGACAAGTACTCCTCGAAGTTGACATGACTGGGGAAAGAGCTTTTAAGGTACAAAGCAATAAAATGTTCTTTACAATTTTCCTTGATGTTTGTTTGCATCAAGATTTAAAACGTGAATTTCATTTTATTTATAGGTTTCCGTTTATACTTTAAAAGTAATTTCCAAACTGGAAACATGCATGTTATTTCGACATAAAATACGCAGCCAATTGGTTTGTATTATTTTTAGAACAGAATCAACCCTCTTAGGTTCACATGTGCATAAAAAAAAATTAGAATTTCTTAAAAAGTCGAGAGCAATAACAAATTATACCTGTGCACATTTTATTATGAATTAATCCGAGTTGGAGTGAACGGTAAAAATAAGCGGTAAGTCCAGTTTAAATCCGTTTCTCGTAACTATCGTACTCTTTAGTTTAAATGCATGTGCATACATGCATGTGCATATATACATAATATATATATATTTTTTTAAATGTAACGTTGTAATGTTATATATTTATGTTGACTCACCTGTGCGCTGAGATGAGGGGAGTAGACCCCCTGATTGTCACCGATCGTAGAGGGCTGCCTTGATGTCATGGCCCCCTCTACACCATGGTGAAAATTGCACTTGCCTATTCAATCATCTTGATAAATCTGTCTTTCCCAAACAATTACACTTTAAGTAAAAATCCAGTTATTAATTAAGTTTACGGGGGGGGGGGGGGTATGATCAAAAGATCAGGCGTCGTTCACTTCATGTTCAGTTTCAATTTAGTCTGACAGTTTAAACAAAAGATTAAAAGCGCAAGTTGGTTTGAAGACGAAATACCCGGGCGTTTGTCGTCGTGGAGGAAATGACCTACATTTACCTATTTAGGTGTCAGTACCCTGCTGCCATATTGCAGATAAGGTCACGATTCAACACAAGCAGTTTACATCATGACGCGACAGAATTTGACGAACCCGGTCCTTTAAATTGACGATAAATAAACAATGGTCCGTGATGATTTAAACCAAAAAAAAATGCCGCATCTCGTGTGTCAAATGCTTCATAACCTCGCCTCACATCCGCACAATTTTTTCCGGGCATGCACAAACTCGACCGGAGCAAAAGTTTCTGCGAAAACCTGAAGGCGTACGCGAAAAAATCGTTTAAATTTGCAAATATTCGCAAATAAGCTTACACAGCACCCACATGAAGAAATGTCAATCAGACCACCACCTGCAACTTCGGTTAGTTCCGGTGGCTTCCGGACGGCGCCGCGTCGACACAACGACGCTTACGTAAGCGGCGTCTGTTTTATCGATCTGCGAGATTCTACCAGGGCATCATCGTTTCGACGTACGAGTGGAAACGGGACGGACGATTCGGAAACCGACGCCTCCGAAAGAGACGGAAAATCAGTGACCTTGTTTTAAGGGATGTTTTTTCGGCCTATATCTCCGAGATAAGTCAGTTTATTTTCGTGAAGAATGAGATATAGCCGTATTCAGGCGCCACATGAACTATAAGACCGAGGAAGGGAAAGGGGTTGGGCTCTTGGCAGAAATCAAGTCATTTATTTGATTTTTAAATTCTTGCCGTTTTCTAAATCAGTATAGGCGCACGAGTAATAAATTAGACTCGTATGTAAATCTAATATTCTTCCCCAAAAACCTCTTGTACATTCGCCTTCAAATTTTCAGGTGGATCGATCGCACACCTTTACGAAATCTTCTTTCAATTTATTCTAAAATATCAAAGACATTGCAGGTCAAACTGACAAATCTAATAGCGTTTTCGACCGACTGCTCTGGAGCACTTTCAGATTATCTCCATCCTGTTTTAACTTCATGTAATAACACGGGATAGAGATACTCTCAGAGTGCTCTGGAGGAGTCAGTCGAAAACGCTATAAATTTCATTTTAAATCCACACTTCATCACTTGAGGGATACCAAAAAAAAGGTAGAGTTCCAAGAAGTTCAAGCAAATTCCGAACTGTCCAAAAACAGACGAGGTAATGCTTTGGCTAAAGACTGGAAGCTTCAATTGGTAATATGGATTAATACCGCATGCGCATGTTAGAAGGGTTCAGAGTTTCGACTCATCAAAAAGGGAACATACATTCCAAAATGTATTCCATTCAGTAATTAATGTATTTCAGTTTTCAGTAAGCAGTGGAAGAGCTAAAACAAAGTATTCCTGAAGGATTTGTAGGGATCACGGAATGCATACTCGAAGCTCCTAGTCAATTGCAGAAAATTGTCTTCTTGCACATAAATAAAACCGATAAAAAGTCAGATCGTTATCCGGATTTGATTTGAATTCGTAACAACGCACATGAATTATGGGTTGGTTACTTTATTTGAATTGGTAATAAAATCGGAGAAAATAAAGTTTTTTCCTGATTTATTTCAATATTATATAGGCAAGAGTATCCGGTAATACTTCATTTGGAATTTATTGCCCGAAAAATATATTTGTTCCAGCTATGAAAAGCAAATATTGCGTTGGCCTTATAAATAATAATTTAATCATTCCGGTGAATATTTTTTTGTTCCTAATTCCGAAACTGGCCGTATCTACTAAAAATTATTGCTGTCTCAAATGTAGGGTTACCACCCTATACGAAAACGGACATACATATTTAGACAAAACTTTAAAATACATAAAAATAAAAAAGAAATGCGTTGTAAACATTTCACATGTGAATTTCCAGTTTGAAATTTATTTGAAACACCGTAAGAAATATGCAAATTTTGTTGAAAGTTTAATGTTGAACATTATTTCTTATAACTTCTAAAGTAAATGTACGAAAATGTAAAAATACTTTATGAAGGTGACGCAAATTGATATTTTAATTTGAAATGCCAGTCGACACTAAATCTAAAGGAATGTTTCCTTTCAAAATATTGACGTGCATCGATTTGGAAATTTCAGAAAAATATTCAACCGATACAACGTCTCAAATAGACACAGTTTTCATTAATATATAATTATCTAGTTTATCTAGTGCTGGAGTACCTTTAGGACTGTTACAACAAGACCCTTGATGGAGTTAAAAATCTTTAAATTAAATCAATTCCGATTAATCTAAAAGTAATCTGGTAAACCGCACCAGAAGGACTTTGGAAGCGACGTAACTATGTTTGTAACTATGAAATGATGAACACACTTTCAATATTATCATCTTCGTCTATCCTTGCGTCTTTAGATTCAACAAATACAAAAAAATGTTGATCATTTTTTCTCGTTTCAAATCAATTTTTTTAAAGAAGCGAACCAAGGAACACAGTGTACACAGACAATCAAAAGTAATGTCAACCCTACAAATGTTAAATTGAAGCCTAATTCCTTCTGACTCACTACAATAAATAGACGACGGATACGCTGCACGCTGTTTACATTTTTTCACTAAATTTTTTTTTCCTAATAGCTTTTCCCTCAAACATAGTTACGCCTTAAGCCTTTGTGTATTATTGCGTGTCCTAAATTGTCTTCTGCACAGCAGCATTGGTTTCACTCTCATTTTATACACACCGATCTTCTCATGGTCAAAGATAAAGTACTTAAGTCTTGTCACAATTGGTGATTTTTTAATTTACTCGCTTTAAGTATAACAAATACCACCCTCGCCCTGTTTCTCCTTTTCTGTTACTCTCGGAATTCTCCTTAGATTTCTTTCTTAAATTTTTTGTTTCTTTTTTCCGTTAATTTCCACGAGTTAGTATAGATTTTTTGGGTACACGAGGTGTGATTGGAATGCTTTAAGACAGATGGCGCCACTGCTAAGCTGATGCTCAATGTAAATGAACCCAACACAAAGAAGAGGAAACTATGTTTTATGTTTTAAACTATGTTCATGCTCCAATATGGGAAGGAGCGATGAGATTTAGACACCACGAGCTCGAAAGGGTTATGACAGCCATAAGGGTGGTGTCTGCGCGTATAGGACGGTGGCGACCGAGGCCGGAAAGTCCGCTCATCACATTACATATAGCTGAACGGACTAAAATCTACAAAGAGGGCCACCCAGTAAAGTCTTTGGCCAGGAATCAGCTGTTTGAATCGAGGGCAGGCCCGGTGGGAAAAATACGAGGGCCGGGTCGAAGCCCTTATAAAGAACGTGGAGACGTGGTGTGACAGTCCGGAGGGGGAAGTAGACTACCACATTACTCCGGCGCTGACCGGACATGACTTCTTTGGGAGATACCTGAAAGAAATCAGGAAGAGAGAGTTCGCAGAATGCAGGTACTGCGGTGAAAAAGACGATTCTCCCGAGCATCCAATCTTCATGTGCACCGGGTGGACCGGGATACGTACCACAGCGGAAACAAATGCTGGAGGGGAAATCAGGAAAGACAATGTCGCGGACATAATGGCTAGAGACGGAAGGTCATGGACACGGTGGCAGGCATGCTCAGATCCATTATGATCCCCAGAAATGTAAAGAAGAGCTGCGCAGTAGGGTGACTCGAAAAGAAGGAACGAAGGGATAGGAAGAAGAAGCAAGAGGAATGCAGACAACGTCGCGAACATAGAGACGGAAGGTCACGAACAACGGCCATGGACAAGGCATGCTCAGATCCATTATGATCTAGAAATGTAAAGGCGAGATGAACAGAAGAGCTGCGCAGTAGGGGCAGAGGAGGAGAAGGAACGAAGGAATAGGAAGAAGAAGTAAGAGGAACTGAATAGGAAGTGGGTGAAGAGGAAGGCAGAGGAGAAAGACCTAAGAAGTAGACAACTTGCTTGACGGAAGAAATGCCGAAAGGCGGTCCCTGCTGCGCCGAGTGGAAAAAAGTGGAAATGGATTTAGTTGGTAGGCGTCTGGGTTGGGTTGTACCCTGTCCCACGATGAATCCAACACTACGTTGGAAATTTTTGGCCCGCGTAGTCTTAAGAAGATTCCCCGACCTCTGTAAAGAAAAGGTGGCGTCACTGCTCAATAGGCGAGGCTAGGTTTGCCCGCGGATGTGGAAAGGAAGGCTTGCTTTATCTTTGAAACATTTTGAAAAGATCACCGCTATATCTTCGTTCAGTAGAAAGTGACACCCTGGTGAGTGAAGATGTGTTTTAGGTTCATGGCGGATTTTTGATTTAGTAAAATGGATGGAAAAATGGAAACAACGTGTTTGTGTCAAAGATTGTTTTGAAACCGGGGAATCAGTTTCGGAGACCCATGATCTCTTAAAAACGGCTTTCGGGGATAAGTTCAAATCTGGTTCAACAGATTCGAAGATGGCCGCGAATCAGTCGAAGATGACTCCGGGTCCGGCCGGCCCTCCACTTCAAAAATCAACGAACACATTGTGAAAATTCGTGATTTAGTGCGTTCCGGCCGTAGAGTTAGTATTAGGGAGATGATAGATGAACTGAACTTCAGGTTCTATGCAGAACTGAAGATTTGAACATGCGTTGAGTGTCCGCTAAATTCATTCCCAAATTGTTGAAGACGTACAGAGAAACAACACCGATTTGAAGTATCCCAACAACTGATTAATCGGGCCGAAACTGACCCAGATTTGTTAAATAGGATTATTACAGGCGACGAATCAACAGGGTTTATGGGTGTGGCCCAAAAACAATCATCGCAATGGAAGGGTCCAAGCTCACCACGACCAAAAAAACGCGACAAAGTCGGTCGAATGTGAAGACAATGTTTGTGTTTTTTTTAAATATTCTACGGGTGTTGTGCATCATGGATTTGCCCCCAGGGGGCAAACAATCAACCACGAAAACTATAAAAGTGTCTTTCAGCGTTTGCGCGAAAATGTGCGGAAGAAAAGGCCTGCACTTCTTAATTGGCTTCAACGCTTCAAACTTGTTGCTTATATAGAGAACCTAAAATTTGACTATTTCTGTTTTAGGCTTGAAAGCTTGAAGCTTAAAGTCATGTACACTGAGTAAAGTTTCTGGCTTCACTGATTGTCTTCAAAAAGATTTAAAAAACTTGTCGCTGTATTGTGAACCCAGTTTAATCTGAGAGAAACTCAAGAGCTTCTGAATAACTCAGTTAAGCTTCTGAGACTGAGTAATGTTTCAGTCAGAAAAAGGATTTTTTTTCCTCCTTCTATACATTAAATGTTTCACGCTTAAACTTAACAAAAAATTCTGTATACGCTGAGGAAAGCTTCTAACTTTCCTGATTAGCCTGATTAGTTTCAAATTTGTCGCTTACACATACATACATTAATGGGCACCGAAAATTCGACAAGTTTCCGTTTTGAGTTCGAAAGCTTGAAACTTATTGTTGGTCATGTTGGTCAACAGTAAAGTTTCAGGATTCACTGATTATCCTCAAGAAACTTGTCGCTGAAGTGTGCATCCTAGTTATTCTGAGATAATGACTCGGTTAAGCTTCTGTTCTTTTTTCTCCTTGTATTTATTAATCAGAACCGGAAAGTTGCAATTTCAAGCTTGAACTCAGTAAAAATTCTGCATACGCTCAGGATTACCCACAATGCTTTCAACTTACCGCTGAAATTCTGAACTTAAATCACTCAAGAGTAAGCATGAAGGTTTTCGAGTTGCTACGAAACTTCCTGAGGACTCAATCTGAAACTTCTGAGTTTGATTGTTGGAGATTTTTAAGCAATCATTCGTAGACGGAAATTTACTAAAGAAAAGGCTTCCTTGTCTTCTCCTTTTTGGTCGTTAATGACAAGTAGACTAGAGTTGTTTCAGTTCTAAACTCGAAAGCCCGAAGATTTGAGTGAAACTTCTAAACAAGCTCAGTGAAGCTTCTGGCCTCCGTGATTAGCTTAAAAGCTTGAAAACTTGGCGTCCAAAATGCGAATCTGATGTTATTATTCCGGACCAATTTCAGGAGCTTTCGGTTTCTCTCGAAATTCTTTTTTGTCTTTTCTCTTTCCAGATATGTATTATTGAGACCCTTACATTCAAGTGTTTCAGTTTTATGCTTTAAAGCCTGAAATTTGAAGGCAGTGAAAATTCCTCAGTAAAGCTTCTCTCTTCCTACTTAATATAGCAATGGTAATTAAAGGCAACGGCAGAAATCAACATTAGGACATAGCTACTTTTCCCCAGTTACTCTCGCAGTAAGTTCCTTTAATAGACCTTCTCTTGCGCAATATGAATTAATGCAATTATCACAAGTGAGGGAAAGAAAACTATATTTAAAAGAAAACGTTATGTTTGAGAATTAATTATAAACTAATGAATAGAATAATTTAAGATTGGATAATGAAGTAACGAAAATTCTTTTGGTAGCTTAGAAATGTAAGGATTAACGTCTGCTGGAATCTGATTTATTAGAAATTAAAGCATGCAAGGGGGTATTTACAATTAACGGATCAATGAGCAGGTTTTTATAATAAGCGATCGATTTTAATAAATAAGATTCTTCATCCGATTATCGAAGGGTAAAGACCAAATAAATTCTCAAAGCGCTTATCCTCACATCCCTGAAAACCTACAAAGGCAAAAAAAAGGTGGGAGTTAGTTTGAAGTAAGCGCTTGAATTTTCACTCGCCCGAGAGCTTTTATTTACGTAAGCCAGCGTCGTTACGCTTTGCTGCAACAAATTACAACTTAATCAAATATCTGCATGTTTCGGGGGTAAGTAAGTGCACGGTGCACGCACGCCACCTGGCAGGATCGTTTGTTGCACACGGCGATTTTTCTTTCGCGGCGGCGTTCCTGCGATAAGGAGAAATAAAAAAGGGATTATTTATGTTAGCGCCCTTTAAACTTCGCCTAGGGAAAATGCTCTCTAAGTTAAGGCCCAATAAAGATAATGGTCCCTAGCGTACGCTGGTAACTTGAATACACTTTTAACTCGACATTACAATAAAAAGTGCCCGGGTATTGATTAGGCTATGATGAGCTTTTTTTTATAGTTTACTGCGTAATAAAAGCTCATTTCAAAATGGCGCTCATCTTACTTTTATTACGAGGCTTGCTTTTTTCTCTTTCTTTACCTTTACTGCATCGAGTAATATATAGGAACATACATCAGCGTGAAAGTTACCCCCTCGAGTTACGACATGCGCCCCAAGGACTTTCTCGCTCTGCCTTCAGGCAAGTGAGGATGACTTACATGCGAAATGGTGGTGGAATAGCGTATATACCCTAGCAACTACTGCAAGCACGGTATATATTAGGTACGGTGCTCCCAAAATCGATATGGTTTGTTTTGCGCGGGGGGAGAATCGGATAAGTAAGGGCGGAAGAGAAATACGCGCATTTACGGGGTGCGGGGCGTGTGCGTATGGTACGCCATGTTACGAATTGAAGCACACAAAAAACATTTTACACATGAACATTGTAGTGTTTAGTCAATACGCGTATGTTCAACTTCCGTACTCGTACTCTCGCCGAAATGTGATTTTAATGCGAAATTGTGATCTCCTCACTCCGATCCGCTTAACTGCTTACAAGGGGTACGTAATTGAAAATTAAATACTGCCGATTAATTTTTATTTATTGCGCTGCAGAAACTGTTCTAATTTACTTTTAAGTACGGCCATCGCCGCCGAACGAATACAATCCCCGGCCTTATTTGTCGTAAAACAGTAAAACGACTTTTTAAATTTAATTAACAAACAAAAAAGCGCAGACTAATTAATTCAAGTAGCGCAGAAAAAAATCTGAGCACAAATACCCGGCACCGACAGTACACAGTAATTAGAAAAAACGAACCGACACATCTGTATTTTACGACGACACGGGCAAAAACTAATAACAAACATATTCAAGAATCACGAGGAAAAAAAACGGACTGACATTAAAGAGAATCTGAAAAAAAGCGGACCCTCTATTAAACTAATTATTACATTCGCGACCACACTTGTAAATTCCCGGAAATATTTGCATGCTCTCCGCGAGATATGGGGGTAGTTCGAAGGGGATGATGGGACGCACGGAAATTTACGAACGTCGTTTGCAAATTTTCATGTTTTGGAGGATTTTATTTGGGGATCTGGAGGAAGCTTTAATAACCGTTTACCTCGACTGACTGTAGACATACATTTTCTGTTTCTTAAAAAAAATAATAATAAGAAAGAACGTGATTTTGATAAGAAGTTTATTTCCTTCGTGCAACTCTAAAAATAAACTACAGACCAAAAAATTAAATTGGCTAAACCGTTTTGATTTGCTTCCAAAAATAACATTCAATCTTTTTTACGAATTCGTTTAGTAATACCAAAACTTTTTTTAGTCTTTAATAAAATGCAGGTAAGAATTGAAATATCTTTCAATCAAATTCATAACTACAGTCTCCTTTTTTTGGGGCGAATAAACCAGTCTTCTTATATCTGTCGTATATGCATACAATTAAACTGAGGCTTATCTTCAGTTAACATAAAATTCAACTAACTAAATTATATTTACTCTGCAATTTCAATATTTTAATTCTCGTCGATGTTTATACTTTTTCTTCTCATTAACTATTAATTAATTTAGGGAACTTACACATACATACGTGAAACGAAATCGACCCAATTCACACTTTTGACTTTATCGTATTTTTTCTATTCGCTTCAGAATACTAAAGAAATTCTAGTAAATTTGGCTTCATGTTAAAAGTTATGTTAATCTGGTAACTTGTTTCATTAACAGAAAAGAAAGGGATCAAAGTCAAAAGTGTGAAGTAGATTTCTTTGCATGTAAGTGTATAACAAATGGGACGAATTGAACTTGACTGGGACGAATGAATGTAATTACAATTAACAACAAACTGTTCAAATCAAAAACAGATTTAAACAGTAGAACTTTCTACCTCTACGAGCAAGCTCCGTCAAATTGTTGTCAAGATTTTAAAGTCGAGATTTAAGGTATAACTACAGTACTGTATGTTTGTAAAAACGGCAGAATCAAGTTTAGCTTAAGATTTACGTGAAGAAAACAATAAAAAGACTGATATTAATAATTGGAATCGTGACACTGAGATTGGCAAAAGGGGTTAGAGAAAGATTTATAACTTAGAAAACATTTCGATTCTAATTTTTGTCTTCTTAGCTCAGACTGAACACACTGTGCAGCACTAAAATATCTTCCTCAATCCTGTTTCCTACTTTCAGCAAGGCAACAAGAGTTTAGGCTGGTATTTTTACTCCACCCTTTCGATTTCTGCCCCAAAATCTTCTATCCCTGTCTGCCATTTTTATGACATCTTTCTATTGTATCTCTCCTTACTTTGCTCCTACTATTTCCTCCATATCAATTTTTTCAGACACGTTTGCCGTAAGTCTCTTCTCTGTTATTCTATTGAAGGACCCTTCCATCTCAATTAGTCCTTCATTTATACTTTTAATAAGATCTAAAGTTAATAGACATCTTTCATGCCTATTACAAGTTTCATATTTATGACATCTTTCTATTGTATCTCCTCTTACTTTGCTCCTGTTATTTTCTCCATATCAATCTTTTCAGATACTTTTGTCGCAAGTCTCTTCTCTGTTATTCTATTGAAGGACCCTTCCATCTCAATTAGTCCTTCGTTTATACTTTTAATAAGATCTAAAGTTAATAGACATCTTTCATGCCTATTACAAGTTTCATATTTATGGCATCTTTCTATTGTATCTCCTCTTACTTTGCTCCTGCTATTTCCTCCATATCCATTTTTTCAGACACGTTTGCCACAAGTCTCTTCTCTGTTATTCAATTGAAGGACCCTTCCATCTCAATTAGTCCTTCGTTTATACTTTTAATAAGATCTAAAACTGATGGACATCTTTCATGCCTATTTCAAGTTTCATATTTATGACATCTTCCTATTGTATCTCCTCTTACTTTGCTCCTTTATTTTCTCCATATCAATTTTTTCAGATACTTTTGCCGCAAGTCTCTTCTCTGTTATTCAATTGAAGGACCCTTCCATCTCAGTTAGTCCTTCGTTTATACTTTTAATAAGATCTAAAACTGATGGACATCTTTCATGCCTATTTCAAGTTTCATTCTTGGTAACACTATGTATATCTAGTAACGGATCTAGAAGAGTTCAAAGTGAAGGAAAAAACTAAAAGTATTAAAATTATAACATTGTTTTATTTTTCCAAGTCGAACTTATCTCTCTCAATGTTTGCTACTTTCGCCGAACCCCTATAGGCCTCCCTTCTATTCGCCACTGATTATATTATATCGTTTGACATGTTATGAACGTATTCGTTTTTTTAATTGCAAAATATGATATCCTAAGATGAAGTTTTACGTTGTTAGTGCATATAAAGAAGAAGTCATATTAAAACTTATAAAAATGTCAAAATTACAGAAAATTTCAGAGCGTAACTTTTGCTGCTGTAATACTAAAAAGAATTTGACATAATATCATCTTCGAGTTGGGTTTTATGATTTGTAAATACTTTGGGTATGTAACTAGCTCCCTTTTTGCTTACGTTGTTATTTGTTTGTTTTGACGCACATAGAGGGAAGTCTACCCTCCCGATTAATTTCGGCTTCGATCACCTCCAGAAAAGAGACTCTCCTGATGGAGAGTTTTTCGCCGTCTTCAGGAGACCTTCCTAGAGGAAAGCCTTTCCTGGAGAGTCTCCAAAAGATAACGAAAGCCGGATGGAAGTCTAAATCTACATTTGTGTGTATGTTCGTCGGAACAATCAAATCACAACACAAATGAACAGTGTAACTCGACAAAACAAGGCAACAAAATCCTTCCTTTCCTCAGCATTTTCAAAATGGACGAGAAAGATTTTATGCTCCGCTTGCACTTTTTTGGCCCACGTCTATAAATTCTTCTGCTCTTCGATTCTTTGAGGGTCACCTACCCCTAAGTCTTTTGCATGCCGCATTAGTCCAGGAAGGGTAGCTCATCTTCCGCGTCGTAATCAGTCGAACTTTCTTCACCTTTTTTGAATCCAGCCTTACAGAAACAATCCTTGATTGTCATGGAATTTACTTTATTCCATGCTACTTTTATAAAACACAAAGCCTTAGATTTTGAAAGCTCGGACACAGATTTCGCAACGTCCATTTTTGTCAGGACATTTTTCAATATTATACCTTGGTCGTGTTGGTGGGTAAAAACACAACTTTCATATTTTTCAGGTTCAATTGACGAGGATGGGATCCGGCGTTGTCCTCAAATAAAAGCACCTTTCTTCTCTGGATGCCCATTTTTCTATCGAATTGATAGCATGATATCTTGTATCATCCAAGCTTTTTGTTTCACTGACTTCCAAGTTGCTGGTAAGTCCTTCATGGTAATGTTTTTTAAAGCAGAAGGACGAGTTGCTTTTCCAATAACTAATAAACCTTCTTTTCCGCTGCCATCCGTGCTTGCACGAATCAATATGGTTAATGTTTCTTTAGAAAACTTTCCACCAGTGCATTTTTCTGATTTAAATGTTATCTAGTAACGCACTCTCAGCTGCATTGAAGACATCCTCCGGTTTGTAACCAATCAACATAGATCACTCTAAGATCTACTTGATTGACATCTGCTGCTTCGCCCGACATGCACTTACCTTAAAACTGATATTATGTCGTTTTCTCCACTCTTGCAACCACCCGTCGGTCGCACAACAAAAGTTTTTATAGGCCAATTTTTCTGCATATCCTCAGCTTTCGCCTTTACCAATGGTCCTGATTTGGGAATTTTGTGATTACGTGTTTTCGCACCTTTTCTCTATATCGAAAACCTCTTTTCAAAAAACTTTTCTTTTGCTCAACATTAACATCAGACTGCCACTTGTTCCTTAATCTTCTTTCTGTTTTGCGATTTCTGCTAAATCCCGAACTGATTCTTTTTCTCGGTCCAAAACCCTAATGATTTCCATCTTCTCTCTAAGGGTAAGCATTCTCTTTTTTGGCGCCGTCTTATGCATCCTTCCTTCACACAAGAATCTCAATAACTAACAGTCATTAAACAAAGGTTAGAAGTGAAATGGTTAGAACGGGATCTCACCGAATATTGATTTGGATTCCCCCAATGTCCTCTTTAACGAACATTGCTCGTCGTCCACTCATTAGAGCTTCGCGTCCGTTTTAGGAGATTTTTATTCTTTTGTGGGAAATAAAATAATGTCCGCGTCCGGTTATTAAAACATCCGCCTATCAGAAAGCATTTTACATTGGAAACGATATTTGGTTCCAAGCAAAATGTCCGGTTTGTAAACTTTAAGCCAAAGCTTAAATCTTTAACTGGGTTTAAGCTTCAGCTTAAATTTAAAATTTGCATTGTACATTTGGGCCTAACAGAGATGTCCGCTTATTAGAGGTGTCCGCAAGGAGAACTTTCGCTTTAATTTCAATATTGCGCACAAATTGGCAGTTGGTCAAATTTAATGTTAAGGCTGTTTCTTGTACAAGATTTGGTTCAATTTCTTAAACAATTCAATTTGTGCAATTGTATCGATATTTAAATTGAATTAAAAACTATCTGGAAAAATAGAACATGTTCTATCTTCAAAAAAGGGTAATCTGCAGTCAAACGAAAATTTATTGTAGAAATTGAACCAAATCTTGTCCAAGAAATAGGGTAGTCTAATTGTAGTCCATATTGTAAAGTGTTTACATTTTTTGAAGTTCCTGTCCTTCTTCAATCATCGGGAAACTATTTTTTTGTTGTAGCTCTATTTGTTACAGTAATGTTGAGAATAGGTCTTAATTCCTTACGGAGGATTGTTATAAAAGAATTCTTTAATTAATGGAATAATTTTGCAAAATATTTGGTGAGGGTTGAGGATTGATCAGATTGTATTTTCGTGTAAAGGTAACTGCCTAAAAAAGAACGTATTGATTAAATATAGGCGTAATTGAATTAAGAAGGAAACGGCGACGAAATTCTATAGGATCTGACGGAGAGTCAGTAAGGATAAACGAGACGCGAGCGACCGGGGGGGTATAAATATAGCATATGTGTGGAAAAAATAGCGTAGATGCTGAAAAGAGAACAAATAATGGTGAGTAGGAGTACGAATAGAGCAAGAATGCAATGTTGCAGTGTAAGTCTGGCGGACGTACGGACATGGCCGGTTTTTCAGTTCTGAGCCGTAGAGCAGCCATGATGGCAAGCTAAGTGCCACCGAGAGCAAGTACTGCTCAAATCGTGGTAGGCGGTAAACGCGGCAGGTCGACGCGCAAGTGTTCTGCACGCATCAAGTAAGCACTGGGCTCTCTCTCCGTGATTGTCTCAACAATTGCAACCTGCACTTCTTCATTGTTGCACGACGGTTGTTTATTGTTGATACGATTGGTTTCTCTCTTTTTTTTAAACAAGTGCAGTGTTTTTGTTTATTTCATTGTGTGGAGGAAAAGTATTGCGAATTTTTTTGTGATCTGTGATTAATCATTTCTTTTTGCAAATTTTTCGGAAAACACGTAAGGATTTTTTTTACACGTTTTCTTCTAACAATAAGTAGTTACAAGCTTACTTTTTTTTTGTATTTAAAATAAACGTGAATCACAATTATTAAAAATAATTTTGAAAAAAAATCGCAGCCTTAAACGGTGGGTTCTACTAATTTGTATCTGCGGCGTTACTTTAAAATTAAATTAATTTATAAGATGTGTCGTTGTGTTTAAAAAGAAATGGGTTACCAGTGCTGCACGCAGTGCCGCAAGATTTAAAAAGGTCGTAAGTGCAATTTCTGCTTTTATTTATTTTTTTATTAATAATTCGAATTTGCAAATTCGTTTCGTGTAATTGCAAGTGCGTGTTAATTTCCCGTTAATTGTAGCGGACTTGATAAATCATTAAAGTTTGATCAATTAAATTGCATTACTGCGTATTGATTTTGCAATTATTGAGAACCAATCAGAAATAGACTTTTTTCTTGTACTTGTGTTGCGCACGTCGTCCGTAGTTTTTAACGCGGTTTTTCTATTTTTGCGCATATCCCCAATTTTTGCCATTGCGCCATTGTCCACTTACTAATTTTTACTGGATTATTGATTTTACGTTCCACATCCGCCGATTGCAACGGCCTGCGTTGCATTCTTTTGGGCCTTCGACGGCACAGCTCCGCACGATCCTATATTTAAACCGCGGTACGTATTTATTAAATAAACATGTTTGTTCGTGTTATGAATTACCTACACGTAAGTACAGTCCGGCGCAAAATGCGACGCATGAACATAAATTACTCAAATTCCGTAATGTTTGATGTGTGTTTTTGTGTGAATTGCTCGTCGTGGGCGCTGGTAATTGTTGGAAACTGCCGGGGAGATTCAATCTTAGCGCGCGCTTTCTATTTTTAAAGGTTATTTCATTAATAATTTATGGTAAATTGTTATGATATCATTATTCTCAATTTCTGTACGTTTATGGTTTGTCAAATGGAATTCGTCGCCCCTTCGCTTTACATATTTATCGTTTTGGCATTGATTGTGATTGCGCGCCTTTGCCATAACTCACCTTTGAATTTCTATAAGCGTTCTTTCCGAAACGCGCCGTTTAATCAAAACGGCGCGCACGTTTTTCTCTCCGGTAACAAGTGCGTCAAAAAAAGCGACTTGCCGCTCAATTAATTCGCGCTCTCAATTGTTTGTGCCTAAAACGTTTTGAGCGAAACCGTAACGTGCATAGTTTTCTTCTTGTTGGCATTCTGTCTCGCTTCCATTTTCGTCAGCGAAAATTGCAAATAGAAATCGTTCGCATTTACGGCACAAATTACAAATTACAAATTACAAATTTGCAAATTATCAGACTCTTAGAAACAGATTCGGCAACCAGTTCTGCTTCTTACGTTGTTCGACTATCAACTTAATCAACTTATTCCTTCCATACTTTATTATTTAGTATTCTATAAGACGCTCGTAATCCATGATTTATTTATTTATTTAATAGCTCTACTGGCCATGGAGACCTGGGGCACTTAGATACATACATCTTCACCTCTAACACGGTCTGGACTATCCTCCTTCATTCTTTTCTATTGGCCGCTATTTCTTTCCATTCCTTTACTTTATGGTACCCAAGACCCGTACGCACAGACAGATCTGAAGGTGGTCTTAAGCAAAAAGTACTAACTTCATATCAACGTTACTTAGTTACATTTTTCAAAGTTGACTTAAGTCTAAAGGCATTAATAGCCATTTACACCAAACACTTATGCCCGGTTGCAGCAGAGCTTAAATATAAGTTATGTTTAGAATATGACATTTACGTATGATCAGTATAATGTCAAATACATTTAAATTTCAACTTATGTATCAATTAGAATGTGACTAACATTTTCTTAAATCTAGAAATAACGTCATAGTCTAAACACCACTCAAATTTAAGCTCTGCTTAAAAAGTTGGTGCAACCGGGCATTAAACTTAAATTGAAGCGGTGTTTATAATGTGACATTTTTAGGTTACACAGCATTGCGTAAGCCATAGTCTAAGTCATGCTTAAAGTTAAGTTGAACTTAAGTGCTTGGTGCAACTGGCATGTATCCATCTTTTTCTTGGCCTGCCCTCCCTGTTGGTTTTCTGCGTAGCATTCTTCTACCACCCAATCCCTCCACGTGTCCTCTTCGCTTTCACAAATGTTACTACCTTATATTTGAGCTTTCGCACAATTCTTCCAGTTCCTCAATCCTTCCTTAATTCTCTTTCCTCCATACATGACTCGTCGTAACATTTTCCTTTCCCACCTTTTCAATTTTTCTTCCTCCGTTCGATTTAGCGTCCAAGTTTCACAAGCATAGGTTGTTGTAGGTCTTGCGAGGGCGGGATGATAAGTTCGCGATGTCGACACTAATGGCCGATTTCTTCACCGTATTTAACCTAAGGTTAATTGGAATGTGACGTACAGTTGACCGTACAACATACACTGTGTCACATTCTAACTGACAGATCAGGCATAAAACGTTGGTATTGATGGGAAATTACATTTTACTTTTCAACGTAATCTCCTTGCAACTCAGATGCTTTTCCACAGTAATGATTTTGGTTAAGGCCCTCAAGAAAGAGTTCCGTGCAGGAGATCACTTCACTATCTGCTCCGGCGAGGAACTTTGTCAGATTTGGAAACAAACAGGGGGCCAAGTCCGGAGAATATGGTGGATGGGGAACCAATTCGAAGCGCAATTCTTGAACTTTGCCTATCGCAACTTTCGAGGTATGCGCGGGTGCGTTGTCTTGAAGAAACAGAAACAGACCAGGCCGTTTCTCGCGAATGTGTTCACTCAGCTTTTCCAGTAGTTGGGGGCATAATAAGCTCCTGTTACCGTTCTTCCTTGCTGTAGATAATCGACGAAGATCACTCCTTTTGAATCCCAGAAAACTTTTCCGGCCGATGGCACAGTTTTCCCCTTCTTTGGGGCTGACTCGCCTATTACTCTCCACTGCATCGATTGCTGCGATTTAGTTTCTGGCATGGAATGTTAAAGCCAAGTCTCACCCACGGTGATTAAACGTCGCCAAAAGTCCGGTTTTTGCCGAATGAGCTCTAGACATTGTTTTGAAGTTGTCACACGGTTTTGTTTTTGCATTGGTGTGAGCAAACGCGGCACCCATCTTGCGGAGAGTTTTCTCTTGCCCAAGATTTCGTGCAAGATGTGGTTGAGATACCTGGAACCTCAGCTATCTCCAGCAACCTCAATCGTCGGTCTGAAGGAACAATTTTCTTTACTTTTTCGACATTTTCTTCATTGGTAGCTGTTTTCGGGGCTCCGGAACGTTTGATGCCGCCTCGTTTAAACTCGTTTAGCCATTTGCAAGTAGTCGTCATTGATGGCGAAGAGTCGCCCATTTCACTTTCGATCAGCGTTAAACCTCTCAAATTAAAATGTTTGATTACCGCCCGTATCTCTTCTTTCTCCATTTTCAAATAGACTATTTAATAAATTGATTAATAACAAATTTCTGTAGCAAACTGAAGAGTTGTGATTTTTCTAGGTTATATTTGTTTATATATACTAGGACCCCTGGCGCCGAAAACGCGAACGTATCATCCCGCCCTCGTATAACCGTGGCATAGATTCTTTGTTTCGCCTTCCTGGACGCGTAGTTGGACTTCATCATCAGTATTTTCGATTACCTTTTGTTATCCTGGACCTCTTCATGTCCTTTTTTTTTTCTTCAATTGTGACAATTTAAGTATCTCGAAAATATATTCTCTTCCTTCAATGGCTACCTTCTGCCGGAGATAGTTTCCCCCATCACCATACATTTTCACTTATATTGATTTATCTCCCAGCCGAATTTCTTTTTCAGTTGATCTTATGATTCTGTTTAGCTCTTGTTGAGTTCTGGCTAATATACTCAGATTATCTGCGAAAGCCGTGCATCGATATTTGTCGTTGTACAGGGTGATCTATGACATATGTGCCAAACGGCAACCAGCCGATAAAGTGGGTCACCTTGAGTAAAAACGTCGATATCAACATATGTCCTATGCGCTTTTGTTCCTGAGCTATAGTGATTTTTCTTTTCCGTAAACCACTAGATGGATGCTACTGAAAGACGTGTAACACGGCAAGTCTTTTGGACAAAAAGGTTTACATTAAATACTGCCACTTAGAGAAACACAAGAAGTAGAAAATTAAAAAAATTATAACCATAATAACCATATTTAATAAACAAATAATAAATTATGTTTACGTCCTAATAAGCATTGTTGGTATTTGTAGTTGGTTAATTCCTTGATGCATTTTTTCCTGTTTATTCTGTCGTAGGTTTGCTTGATATCTATCTTTTAGGATAAAAATACGGTCTGCCATGGATCTTGTTATTCCTGAAACCTGCCTGATCTTCACCCACGACCTGTTCGGCGTATATATTTAATCTTCTTCTTATTGTTTGACAGTGTCTAATTCTTCTCATGTAGCGATCCATCTCCTTCTTTTGTGTATTGGGCAAATTAAGACTCTGGACCATTTCTTTTTTGTCCGTATCAATTTTATCATTTCGCTGATTACCTTCTGTAATAATTGCTCTCCTCTCGCCTTTATCATTTCAGCCGAAATGTCATCTTCGCCAGATCTCTTCGCCTTATCTCTTTTTCTGTTGGTTCCCCTATATCAATTCCATCTTCATCACGTAAATACTGTTCTTTCTATTTTTTAGTCCCTCCACCATTCAGCAACTTATCTGTCTGTCTGTCTAAAATATCTTTTTGGTCAGCTGTCGATATTCTTTCTTCAGTTCTAAAATAATTACTTCTACTGTGGTAACCTTTCTCTACTTTTTTAACGTCTTGATTGAATAGATTTTATAATCTTTTTTTTTTTTGTTAAATACTAATTTATCTAAACATAAGTAAAAAAAACCGACTCTTTTAAATGAATGTTTTATAAGGAGGCGAGATATCAGAGAATTACAATAGCTTCCACGAAATCGAAGACAATTAGATGTGGAGGAATTACCACAGGGACGTCAAAAACGATTTCAACCCACGTGACCCCGACGTATAGGCAACACAGTGTACTCTGTTGGTAACAGTGCATCGTTGGAGGATCTATTGCATGCGACTTACAAAGACTTCGTAATTTGCATCAGCATCTGGGAACGCTTGGCTAAGCAGAACAGAACACCTACGGCGACCTCAGTCTTCTCAGTGTTGCTAAGAAAATAAAACCTAATTCAAATAGGTCACGTGACTTGAAAATCGTTTCTGATTTGTAGATGTCTCGAGGTGTCAGTCATCTGGCCAACGTAAATATTGATATCAAACGCGTGAAAAGTAGTATTCGCGTGTTTGAACGAAAGAGACTGATTTGGTGATGAAAATACACGTGTGTTTGACAGCTGTTGGCGCGAGCTCCCTCTAAAAACGTACGAAATTTTGTTTCTGCTTCTAGTAATAACAAGTATTTAGCAAAATCGTGAACAAAATACACGTAATGACATCGAATTGAAAAATAACCGTACATTCCAAAAAAAAAAAAATCAATTAATGCCTTTATAAATCATCGCCTGTGCACATAACATTAGTAACCATTTGCACAGAGAACGATTAAATTAATTTTAAAGCTTTTTTTCTTGTAGTCTTGCAACTACATGTCAACGCAAAATATTTTTTAAAATACTAACTTTCCTGAATAAATAATAAACAAAATATATCATCAAATACTTACTTATATGGCTGTTTTTTTTTTCTTTTAGTTTTGAATTGTGTTTTAAAATCGGCATCAGGATTAATAGAATAATAAAATTATTATATTGCTGGTTTTTTATATCGTCGCTTCCATAAAAAGTGGATTTACAGGTCATGATTGATTACTTAAAGTATGATTAATAATTGTTAGAAGATATTGACAAAAAAATTGGTAATTGCTTTTCTCAGCTGAACTTCAACCTTTGTATTTCAAAATAAAATTACATTCTTTGCTAGAGCTTATAGGGTGTAATTTCTCATTTACTTATACAGGGTGTTTGTAAAATATGTTCGAGTATTTTACTCACTTACTTCAGCTTCAATTAAAATTATTAAAAAACCATGATTAAAATCAATCACGTTAGATGTGCTCCTCCAAATAAGTTTCATTTCAAAAGCATTACCGTTTCTAAAGTTTCGATAATTTTTTTGTTTTTGTTGTTAAGTTTGCTGAACTGCTACCCCTTAAGAAACCATATTTATGTTGTTTTCTTGTAAATTGTAACAAATTAGTAAATTTTCTATTGTTTTATGCTTCTATCAAAAAGAAAACATAATATTTGTGAATTCTATTTTCTTTCTCAGATCCTTATTTACCACATGGTAGTTTATATTCGATTGACTGCTTCAGGAGACAAATTACTAACTGCTTGCTGTTACTAATTTATCTCGTACGGGAATCCATCAACTTCTTAATCGTGCGAGGCATTAAATAACGCCCTCCGCGGGTTTCACCTTTCAATAAGTTCCATCTCCTTTTTTATAATACATGTTGTAATCCATCACACTTATTAAAATCAGTTTTCGTCCGGAATTAAATCGAAGTCTATTAAACGCGTCATTATTACTAGAACACATATTTACGAAAATCATCATCGGTAAGTCAGCATCGAAAGCGCAGCCGTTCTTATTTATTATTAGTTGATCATACACGCCCCACCTCAAAAAACATATAGACATTCGGCATTATGTACTATCGGTTTGCTTTCCCGGCGCAAGTTTTGTTAACTCATTTTCAAGGGAATACTAGACGTTAATTGTCCATTAAGACATACTGTAATCTATTTTATTAGTGGCTCCGTATTTACCGAACGGTTAGTGCTATAAACTACGGCTAATGGAAATTGTTTTGAATTTGTTTTCGAATTCGTATACTTAAATTTATTATGATGTTATTTTTTTTTCTCTAATTTAAGCGATAATGTATTTCTAATTTTCGCACTTGTTTATTATAAATCAGGTCCTTAACAATAATCGCATTAAACCCTTTAAATTATATGCACGAGCAACTTGTGATTGCGAAGCTCTTTCGGATGATCGTTAATTCCGCAAGCTTTTAGTTCATACAATAAGCAGATAATAAAAGTAGAAGAAAGAGAAAAGAAGTATTCCCTCGTCACTACTGTAAAAATATAAACTATTCCCCGTATACGTAAAAACCAACTAAAAATACAAATGAAAGTTATATCCTTATTTATTTTAAATCAGGAATCAGGATGTTTCTGTTATTTACTTACTTCAGTATCTTCATAACTAAAAAGTAACAACATTTATCAGGCAAGAAATTGAAGCTTCGAAGCTTTACATATTCATATGTTAAAATAAAGTAAAGCGTATGTCTTTGATATGGGGAATTCTGTATTTTGCATAACGGTGGCTATAAATTTCCGAATGTCCCCCAAATTTCACAAAAATAAGTAGGTAGGGAAGTTATTTTAAAAATCTCACAACCGAGCGAAAACAAACTTGAAGTTCTTACAAAATTATCGCACGAGTTAAAAATATTCCTGTTATTGAACGCTTAAAAGGACGCACACGGCAAAAAAAACCTACTTATTCACTTGTCGGTGATTAAAAAGTAATTGTTTTGCTTTATGCCGTACGAGAATGAGTAAGTGAGTAAACAGGTTTAGGAAAATAATGTAAAATAATAATCTTCAACTATAGCTTTGTTGTTGTATGAATACCAAGTGTTAATAATAAGTGTGTACCTCGAAACAAGCTTAGCGCAATTAAAACGTTAAGTACGTTTTGCTTTTTAGAAATTTGCTAATTGCGGAAGTTAAGTGAGTTAATGCGCGCACACTAATGAGTAAAATCTTGTAATTAAGGCGAAAATCATTCTGCTAAATTTAGAACTGCAGTTTCTATTTGCCATACTTTTTCAAACCGGCGACATCTATAAGCTACAAGGCGCCCGCGCCGCGCCGTCACAAACCAACGTTTCGTAACCTGTATAGTCATGGTTTATGGTAACGATGAGCGTGTATTTTATACGCGTTTGATCTAAATTTAGCGGTTGTATTTTTTTATTGTGACTCCGGTAGTATATAGTAGGTACACGTGCTTTTGTTTGATTCGCAGCCCGGGCTTTTAAATTGGTATGACTTACCATGTTGTCATTCGGAATAGCTGAGGATATGCACGTATCCTTATTTCAAACACGACTAACGCTTTGAGCTCTACTTTTTGGTTTGTTTTTCTATAGTCTTCACTTTTTGTTGTACTTGTTTTTAAATAAAATTTTCTTTAACACTTGCAACTATAAATTATTATAATCCATATTTAATTAATCTCCCCTAATAATAATAATAATAATAATAAAGAATCAATTTTTTTTCTTCTTAATATGAAGTTACATATTCGTACAACTGATACGTCAAATGAAAACGAATGAGTAAGTAACATCGTCAAATACCACATTAAATTTGCACTCACGTTGTTTTTTAAATAAATAATTCAAAATGATCAATACTATTAACGGCTAGCAAATTGTACGTAACTGTTTAGAAGCATTTAGTAAATTGCGTCACTGTAAAACATTAAGATCATTTATTAACGAGCAAGTGTAAAACCTGTGTAAAACTAACGTAACTACTTCACATAGCATTTGCAAATTACATATTTGTTTGTAAGTAAGTGGTGCTAAATTATGTGTTTCTTAAATCCTCTGTTGCCCCTTTTCCTCAAAAAATGTACAAGGTATTCAAAGGCTTCTTCTTCTTTTACAAATTCGACCAGAACATACTCACCTCGTCCTACAACATTACTATCTATTTAGTTATCACTGTATCGTTCTCAACAAATACATCGCTTTCAAATTCTATGTCCACTATCTGAGCTAAGTCCATATCCGATTCCGAGTCTGTAGATGAAATGTCTTTCTTTTTTCTTCTTGTATTTATGGGCTTAGTTATATTTTTACTTATCTCTAAGCCTATTTTGCGTTTCACTGTATTTACCTTTGAAACTTTACTTCTATATAGTTCTTCTTTCTCAGGCGTACTAGTAAAAAATTCTCGACTTTCCTTGTTACGAGGTTTGCAGTCTTTTCATGAAACGTAGTGGTCGAATGGTAAATGGAGGTATTTGTAGCATGTTTCCGACTTTCTGATGCGTTGAAACACTTTGTGGTTTGTGTTGTTCTACACCATATTTTGGTAAAATTTGAGATAATATTCACTTCGTCTCGACTGTATTTTCGGTTATCGTCAATTACGGTTGTTCATGTTCGTTAAAGTCTGCAATACCTCCGTCACTAATAACTTGGAGTTAATATTTATTGATTAAGGGGGTCATTCTAAATGGAGTTGCAAGTTACAACTTGATAAGATCCAACTTCCGAGCATTATCGAGATTGCACAACGTTGTATCCTGTTACCACCGAACATTGTCGAGATTGCAGCTTCATACCAGTTGCTAAGGAGGTTGCAAATCCGATTAGAATGACCCCCCTTAGTCTGCATTTCAGGCTGAAATTCCCTGTGGTTCAGACCCACCTGTAACATAAGCAGCACTAAAATCTTTTTCATCAAACACCAGTTTATTAATGGGCCATATTTCAGATTTTTTTAAAGCACTTGTGATATTGGATGGTGTGAAAGATTGCAGGAATGGTTGGGTAGACAAAGCAGGAATATCATCAATCTTAGTAGGTTTTCCAGGATTCGTTAACATATGGTAATTGAAGGATGTCTTCAAATGGTCCAAATACGCCAATGTCTAAAGGCTGCATCCTGGGGTGAAATTGTCGACAATAATTTATGGCCAATAAAGTTGTGTGGGAATCATGATTGTCCAATATTAACAAAATTGTGTGCTCCTTACTGCAATGCATGTGTTTCTTAATGTGGTTCAGCAAATTTATAAAAGCTTCAGCTTCACTCTTAGAACCATAAGCAGTGCTTCCTGTTGGAGCACCTATAAATAAAATGTAAGGGAGTGTGAGCCAGTTTCAAGGTCAGTGAGAGGAAGTGTATGAACCCTTCGCACTCTACAAAATACAAAAAGCGGAGGAATAGTATTTGCCCGATGCGATTACAGTTGCACAAAAGAGTTCCTCTTTCTTGTGAAACTGTTAAGATTCTATCTGTTGTAAAATTTGTTCTACATTTGTCTTATTAAAAGATGTTGCTGTAGCTAAGCTTGTGTTCTCAGGTTGTCATCCCTTAAGGGTTAAGCCATCCCAGGTTAAGCCATCCCTGCCATCTGGTTATTTTCAATTCTACTGATTTGCTAGGGATCTACACGAGCAAAAAGTGAGCCCATAATGTATATTGGAAGATATTTTCTTGTTCAGTGTTAAAACTTGTCTAACTCTATACTTTGAGGACCTTTTTGGTTCATCAGGTTCTTCTTCATTTCCCGTATCATGGTTGGCACGACGATGATGATGATGATGATGATGAAAGGATGTAAATGTTTTGGTACCAAAACGGGCAGCAGCTAATCGTATTGGTGTTTTATTTTTAATTTTTAATTTGTTGTTCATCTATGTACGCCCTGTCAGTTTTCTTTGTGTAATTTCGGACCATCTGCAAGAAACTTATTTATATTTATTCCGAATTCACTTATTTAATTATTTCCTTAACAGATCGAGCTGTTTTACTTTTATTTAAATTTTTCATTTATGATAATTTCAACTTAATACAGAATCTTGTTTAAAATTCTTATCAAATAAATCTTAGGTATTTAGATATTATAAATATCTACAAAATTCAAAAATCTACAATGATGTAAGACAAACTTCAAACAAAAAATGCATGTCAAATTTTCTTTCTGTTTCTTCTTAAAGTTATATTCATGTCTTTTAAATCACTCTGTGTATATTATATTTGATATTTCCTTGAAGTTGAAGTCAGAACAAATAAATTTTAAGTATTGGGAATCATTTCAAGTTAAGAATGTTCGATATGTCTAAATAAGGAAAAACTATTCACGTAATCTAATTAATTGCTTCCAATTTGGCCGATAAACACTTTCTCTCTAATTGTGTAACGATTTACTGCCTGAGCTGGTCTCCGTCTCCTTGCATTTTATAAATTGCAAATAAACGAAAAATAATTGACCAAAAAAGTTTAAGAAACATTGTTGTTTTCTATCGCCTTACGAAAGGTACACTAATGGTCCGTCTACACGCAACGATTTGCCTGCGCGCATCCCTTTGCAAACTAGTTTGTGCAAGTAAGTCCGTCTATATGCACGGTCTTACTTGCACAAACTAGTTTGCACAGGGATGCGTGCACGCAAATCGTTACGTGTAGACGGACCTTTACACTTGTATGCACCCTACACTTGTTACCACCGAAAAAGTTGTATAATTGTTTCAGCTAGCTACACAATTAAACTTTCCTTCGTTTCTTAACGAAACTAAAACCAGCTTCGCATTATTTAGTGTAGAAAAAAGGATGCCATTAGCGCTAATTATTTTGTGCGGCCGTAATTACGAATAATTAGCGCCATAAAACGCCATTATTCATAATAGGCACAATAAAATTCGGGTATTGCGTTCGTTGTGTGTGTCCTGTTGTAGAAAGGAAGAATACGAGCCGAGCTAATTATATACGAACTGAACGCAACAAATGTGGAATTACGTACCTACATATATTTTAATTAGCCGTTTTTCGGGGATATATTGCCTCGAATTTACATATTTTAATACATATTCGTCCGTACTCCGTACGTTTAATTATTGGGCGGCATGAAACTACTAAAATTGCTTTCTAATTCACCTGCTCTTTCCAATTCACACAATTATACACATGTGAATATTTATGTATACACCAACAAATTTAAACTAAGTTTTAATCAGAGTTGCGTTTCAACAGGAAGTGTGAAATAGTTTGTTGTTTCTCATAAGTTCAATTTTATTACTTACATAAATTTAAACTGTATTCCTTACAAAAGTATGATATTAGTATTAAGCTTTAATAGTGTATCTCAAAATCCCTAAATGATAATCGTTAATTTGATGATGATGATAGAGTCACTTATCAAAGGCAGAAGAACGTAGGGTATATTTTTTTATGATTCTGTTTAGATTCTATTTATAACTTTTGCTAAAGATAATTATAATGATTTCGAATTATTTACACTATAGTGAAAACAATAAGTTATTAACAGGAAACGCAGAAACAAATGTACCGTGTCGTGAATCAACAGAACGTTTCGACTACATTAACATTAAATCAATGTATCGAGTATAATGTACATTTTACGACCTAGTTGCACGCAAGAAACAACACAAAGTACTTCGTTGTATGTACAGCTTACCTTATGACTCACTTCACCGTCCTGTTCTAAGAACTGTTTTAAATCGTCCTAATCTCCATTTTTAAATCAGTAAGAAAAAAATGTAATTTAATTGACATCGTTGGCTTAATGCAAGAATCCATATAATTCCACTAAAATCCAAACAGCAGGCGACTCACTAGTTTAGGGGCGGGCCCCTCGCTTGAAGATGGCCGTTAGAAACGAAACTGCTATCGCAATACAATCAAAAAATCTTTCATATGTCTCCTAGTGACAAACCTGAGAAATTCCTCATTATCTTCTAATGAGGATTCCATTAATGTTCATGAATTAATTTTGTTTCCAGCCAAATTTATTCTGGTATTAATTTTTTCGTTTGCTAAATGCTCAAAGGTCAATATTTTTGCAAAAAGCAAATCTCATTTCGCTGTACTAAATTTTGCAATTTACTGCTGCTTCTCCGGCCATAAATTTTATCGATGGCGACGCACGTACATTCGAAAATCAATAAATTTATTAATTGACGAAACCTGAAGTTGTTTCTTTTTTTTTTTTCGCTGAAACTCGCGTAAATCACTGGCGCGACGGCTTGTTTATTGTTTAATTTGTCGTTAAGTAATTGCGCACCGCGATATGCCAATGAAAGAAAAATCTCTTTTCGTAATTAATTAGTAATAATTCAAGAGTGTGCGCAAGATGACTTCTTTACGATCCGGTATTGTTAGAACCCAATCGTATGTTTTGGACACAGCCTGCGGTGATTTTGTATGTATTTCGTTGGTGCTATTTTTGTCTGATTGATCTGGCTTGATTTATCCTTTATCCTAGTAAATAGGTGCACCTTATACTATCTGTATACAGGGTGACAGGATATAGGATTCAATGAAAGCCAGCTGTCGAAGTACAGGCTGATAATTAAGTTAACATTTTTATAACTTTTTGTGTTTTGATACATCAGACATTTTTGCTAAGTATTATTCTACTACAAAATGTACTCTTTCTTATAATTTAAAGCCTTCAATCGGAAAATATGGCGGACATTCTAAATTTTGCCGAGGAAACGTGGCACTTATGATCAAAAGTATTGCTGTTAAAGTAGCCAAGACTCACTCATGACGTGATGTATGTATGTTGCTGCTCTAAAATTACGAGTGGCAAAATAATAAAGATGAGTTTTCGTACGAGAATGTCTGCCAAAATTCGTACGGCTGTTAACTTTGATTCAGCTGCAACACCAGATGAAAGTAGTTCTATTTTTCGAATCATGTAGGTGCGAACTGAACATTTACGATCTTCGAGCCTAGTTCTTATAATTGCGTCCTTAAGTTCTCGTTTTTATTGGAGAAATTCTATAAAGAATATCGAACGAACCGTATCCAAACATAAGCGCCCAAAAAATTGTATCATTTCATTTCATTTATGTGCTACATTTAGAAGGGCTATACTTGTATAATTTGCACATTGTATTCTTCTTCTTTTTTGTATATCAGTAAAAATATTGCCTCATTCCAATTTACGGGTAGTTTTTCCCGAATCCATTCTTTTCCAGCAACAGTTGCATGCACTTGCTGAATATTTTTCCTCCTCCAATGCATTTGAACAATATTAATATTCATTAAATTAAAGATAATTGAATTGTAATAGGAATTGATTATTTTTTTTTGTAAAGACTGGCAATGTTTGAATGTCTACACGACATAATTTCTTGTCTGAATAATGGTGGATCATCAAATTTTATTATCGAAACTGTATGATATTGGTATCAATGTTGATTTCTTTCGATCCTATCTCTCCGGAAGGTCTCAACAAGTATGTATTAGGTACACAAAGAATGGTGTAATTGAGGAAATTTTATCTGACCTTTAGGGTAGTAGGTAAAGGCATACCACAAGGTTCAATTCTAGGCCCATTATTGTTTATAATCTACGTTAACGATTTGAAACAACAATTTCCATCTGTGTTATTATAGCTGTCCTCCATTTACAGCCTATTTGAACACGAATCGATTCAAGTTCATTTAAAAATCATTGCATTCCATTTACAGTTATTCAGTTGGCGATCAGTGATGAGGAAGTGATTGAATTTCCCCTCCCGCACCCCGTACTGATCAAGCTGGTTTTTAAAATCAGTGTGATTTCATACGTATTTTGAGGTTGTTAAACCATCATTCCATTAAGAGTCTCTCTGTTCACTTTAAAATCAGTTTGGTTCAAAATCAAATCGATTTGATTTTGAATGAAGTGAATGTAAATGGAGGACGGCTTATGTCAATACATCGACGATACTTGTGTGTAGTGACTGGTTTGTCCTCCAAAATTGCGCCTCACTCTCTATCTCTCAAATGTTTAAATGGTGTGAGAGTAATCATCTTCAGTTAAACCATAATAAAACTGTGACCTTGCAATTAATTTACAAATAGACCATTGCTGTCCAACGTACTTATTAAGTGTCATGGTAAATCAGTTCCAGTAAAATTTCTGGGTCTACACGTTAAAGTTTAACACTCATATTGAATTTATGTGCTCAAAATTGTCTCGATTCTGCTATGTTATAAGGAGTCTTAGAAACTGTGTCTCTGTGGACATGTTAAAAATATATTATATGTCCTTTGTTCAGTCTACACTATCTTATGGTTTAATTTTTTGGGGAGGGTCAAGCTTTCATCTTGCAAAAATCAATTCTAAGAACAATACTATGCAGAAAGCCCACTGATTCTCGTAAACCTCTATTCAAACTTCTTGAAATTTTACCATTACCTTGTCTCTATGTTTTCGTTTAAACTAACAAACTTATTTCCAAAAAACTAAGACGGTTTGATTCCAAATGCTAGATACTGTAATAATATGAATATCCCTTTGAATGTGATATCTATTACAAGGCACTAAAGGTATATGATCAGTTGCCTGCTTCATTAAGATTTTTGGAATCAACAACTAAGTTTAAAAGAGAACTAAAATATTCTTATTGAGTCACTGTTTTTACGATTTTAAGGAGTTTGTATAACCACTTGATGAGTTTTGTACTTTCCCCCTTTCTTGACGATACCTCCATATATCTCTTTGAGATCTATGGCAGAAATGTATAATAATAATAATAATAAGTAATAGTCTTTTCTTTTGCTGATGTTTCTTAGTTACAGAAAAACTTTTTCAGTGCCGCAGCTGCTATCCTACTGTTATTGTTGGCGCCAGAATGGTTTCTACAAAGCAGCAGCAACGAAATCAGCAGTGATGATAGCAGCAAAGGCACTGAATTTCTTCTTATGTCGTTTAGTATTTCTTGGGTTTGACTTAAGTAATGATTGTAGTTTTTGTTTCCAGTCAAAACGAAGAAGTAATAATGAAGACGAGGAAATCTACGAAGAATCAATCACTACGATAGTACCTATCTCCAATTAAAAAAAAAGCGAAGAAAACAAAATATTTTTATACGAACAAAAATCGAGAAATAAGTGTTTGAAACGACACCAAATGAACGTTACATATTTCACCTCATATATCATAATCGACGACCGACGGTACTACTACTACTACTATATAAATGACGGCTTGACGGATCTCGGCGACAGATTGAACCGATAAAACGAGGACGATTCGACTGGCACAGTCTTAAACGGCTTAATCATTGGCGTAGAGATAGCCCCCTCAGTTTGCCCAATGGGGGGCGATACCTCCCCGGAGCAGCAGTACGCGCTGCGTTGGAACGACTTCCAATCGTCCATCCTGTCTTCTTTTCGACACCTCCGCGATGAGGAAGATTTCGTCGACGTTACTCTGGCTTGCGATGGTTGTTCGTTTACCGCCCACAAGGTCGTCTTGTCCGCGTGCAGTCCTTATTTTAGAAGATTACTCAAAGCCAACCCTTGCCAGCACCCCATAGTCATCCTTAGGGATGTCCAGCAGAAAGACATGGAAAATTTATTAAGGTGAGTTTTTAATACCAATACTTACTTTCACGACGGTAATTATCATTAATACAAACTCGTTTTAACAGGAAATTTGTAATTGGGAAATGTAAATTTATTTATGAAATAAAAACCGTAAATTAGAATAAATTAGATTAAGTAGCTTACCTAAAAACTGTTTAATGTTCAAGAATTTTTCTAATAAATACATCCACCAGTAATTATTACAACTGGTAGGTACGTTTTGTAAACTACGTATTACCAACATTTCCTGCAATTTAATTGGATAAATTCTTTAGAAAAGAAGGTTTGCCTTACGTAAAGTAGGTTTTGATACTCGATTATCTTAGTAAGTAGGTATTAACTAAAAGTACTAGTAACATGTTCGTACCAGTTAATTAGATGCTGTGCACCAATGAGTCTGTTCCTAAAGCAGTCGCTGCCATTTTAATAATAAGAGCGATAAACATCTAATATAACACTTACAGTGTGAATGAAGAAGTGAATATATTTTGGGACAGCTGCCAAGTTGTGAAACAACTTGTTTAAAGTTGATCTTCAATTTGGGTCTTATCATGCGTGAGGAGGGCCTATTCCGTTTTGTTGCACTATTCTAATTACACGTTTTCGGGTATCAGCTACCTTCTCGTAATCTTCTCTGTCCAGGAGGTTGTGTCTGTAGTAAATCCGAATACAGAAGCATTTCTTTTTCATCATAATAGTTCGTATAAAAAATTGCCTTTGGGTATTCGATTTAAATTTCTAACCCGTGGTAATTAAGAATTTCATAAAATTCACTGTGCTTATCGCCTGCCATCTTGATACGAGTGTACATTTGGTGCCGTAGGCTGCATTTTTATTGCTCACAAATCTTCCGCATATCGCTGATGCTTCCAGCGCTAAGCTCTTTTAAATACCCAGTCGGTTTCGCTGCGGGCTGGGAACGCATTACCTCACCGCATTTCCAAGCTCTTCACATACATGTTTAGATATCCTATAGGAACCGTGAAAAAAGTTACAATTGAAATTTCTTTAAAACAGAACTAATATGATGAAGTTCATGTGGAAGGAACTGCAGCGAACTGAAACTTCTTGCACTGAAAATAATTGTAAGTATCAAAAATTATTTGGAATAAATAGAATGTATTCTATCTGCAGTCCAAAAATTTCTTGGTGGACGTCAATTTGACACAAGTGAACTACCAAAATGGAGCGCTGGTGGGGGGAAGTTCATTGGCCAATGACAAGCCTTTAATATATCCCAATTTCAACATGGAACAGTCTCATTACAAAAGGAAAGGATAGTCCGGGGTTGTTTACCGTCCTAAGCGTCGTTTCCGGAACAGTCCAAGTTCCAAAGGTCAAACTGCGACGCAACCACACTTTCGCCAAGATACAGACACAAAAGCAACAAACGAGTTTTCTCACTGAACAAAGGCAAATGCACAGGAAGCTCACACCCATTCGGCCTTGTAATGAATAGATAGATAATAAAGGAATGCAGAGAGAAAACAAACAAGACAACATGGAATCACTAGAATTCAGAAAGGGTAACGATAAACCAGTTAGCATTTGCGGACGATTTGGCAAGGAAAAAGAAGATCTACAGTACAATCCAAAAATCTGCAACGATGAACTGAAGCAAAGAGAACTAGAAATTAACTAAAGCAAGACGAAAGCTATGACCATACCTAAGACCCTCTGACTGCCGAAGATCCAGAATTCTAAGGTGACCAGTACGATCGCCTGGTTTAATTTTCCTAGTCTCAAGGAAGCTTGCATGCCCTCCTTCTGCACCTGAAGGTGAAGCGGTGGGATATTTAGCAAAACTTCCAGGGCTGTTGTTGGGGTGGTATTCATAGCCCCTGTTATTCCCAGACACGCTAATCGCTGCAATTTCTGCAGCTTATTTTGCGTGGTTAATTCTGTGATCCAGCACACTAAAGAAGCGTAGGTAACTATGGGTCTTACTACCGCTGTAAATGACCATTGAAACATTAGTGGTTTCAGTCCCCATGTCTTACCAAGGAGCTTACGACATGCCCGAAAGGACACCGTTGCCTTTGAAACTGTCTTATCAACATGTGTTTTCCAATTAAGCTTAGTATAGGGTTACTCCTAGATATTTGACTTCTTTGGAGAGCTGTATAGTCGATCCTTTTAAGCTTGGAGCGCTTAGACTCAGCTTCCTGCGCTTCGAGAAGTACCTCGTTTTGGCACCATCTATTGATAATATTCAGAGCATTTTGCATTATGTTGGAAATTACACCTTCATGCTTTCCTCTGATCAGTGTGACTATGTCATCTGCGTGACATCTGATGACCTTTGTCAGTCATTTTCCTCAGTAGGTCATCCACAACAATAGTCCACGGCAGCGGTGATAATATCCCACCTTGTGTGCAGCTCTTTGCTGTGGTTATTGAAAAAAAAATTCCCTGACAAACATCTGCTGACTCTATTGGAACAAAAAAATATAATACTATACTCTGTTTTTTAAAAAAAATTTAATTCGGAGGAATACTTTGAAATTTTGTTGCGCTAAAAACGAGCTTGTAGTTGGCAAAATCACAGCCGATCGCAATTCGCAGCATATCAGCCATATTGTTTCATCAGCTGATCGAAGTTTCATTTTGTGTGAAGAAAATTTCCAATTCACTCTTCCGAATTAAAATGAAATACCGCCCAATAAAAAGAAAACGACGCATGAGAACGACGCGCAATGGAGGGCGACCGATGGGGTAGGCAACTTAAGTCACTTCGATGACCTAAATGAACGGGGCCGATTAGAGGGCAACACCTCATTGGTGTTTAATACCCCGCCCCCCTGAATTTCAACTTTCATTTTAAGATAAACTTTCTCAAGCGATGAGCCAGCGCGAGGAAATCGTTTAGACAAAACATCGACCCCTTGAGTCAAGTGGTCGTTTGGATGTGCCAAAAGAAACATCGATGCGATCAAGAACTTAAGTTACTTAAGTTACGCGTCGAGAGCGTAACTTAAGTCACCCCGGTGACTGAAACTTAACGGGGCAAAAGAGAGACCCAAAATAGAGGGCGCTACTTTCAGGCAGAGATGTCAGAACAGTCGGGATTTCAAGTGGAGGACGTCACTTTCCGGAAGAGTTGTCAGTATGTATAAACAGTGAGGGGGGGCGGGGGGTGTCGCGGTCGGAGAGCAAATGCATGTTAACAATAAATGCTCTTATTTTCCAGAATGTCATTTATTTTTGATTGTAAGGAAAATGAAAATCGAATTTTTCCAGAAGAACACAATTTTTGTAAGAAAAGTGAGACTCGACTCTCAGAAAATCGAAAAGACACCGAAGCAAAATTAAAACAAAAGACATCCGAATTTTCCAAACATAGTCTTGTAAGAAAGAGTTTTGGAAAATGAAGGCATTGTCAAGAAATCAAGAAAACGTAAACACAAGACTGTCCAATTTCCTGGAACGCAATTTTTATGCACCTTTTTATTGTAAGAAAAGTCACGTTCACGTTTCGGAAAATCAAAGTACACTAAAATTCAAGAAAATGAAAACGAAAGACGATCCGATTTTCCAGAACATCGTTTTTTTTTTGTAAGAAAAATGAAAATTGAACTTTGAAAAGTCAAAGCACTGATGAAAGTCAAAAGAACGAAAACAAGAGACGATGGACTTTTCTAGAACACAATTTTTCCAAGAAGAATAACGTACGAGTTTTGAAAACTCAAGAAGTCGAAAACAAAAGACGCAAGTGATCTGAAGCGCCATCTCTTGGCCAAAAAGCGAAGCTTCTGACTAAATTTTATTAAGTTCGTTAAATTTGTTTTTTTATTTAATTTCGATGTGGATTTTGACACCTTAATAAAAACAACTGAATTTTTTAAGACCTACACTCAAGTACCGTCACTGAATAATTACAGTACCGCAATCAGCCGCCATTTTAGTGCAAAATATTGGCGGGAAATTTAAGCATCTAACCCTAACAACGACACTCTCGGGCATTTTAAACTTTCATTTGACAGGCGTTAATTAAACTTACCAGAAAGAAAATCACTAGAAAAGTCGGCAATTTAAACTTGTCGGAAAGAAGATCACTAGAAATGTCGACCATTTAAGCTTGCCGGAAAGAAAATAACTAGAAAAGACGGTCATTTTAGTGCAAAAACATTTTCTTTGTCTTACACATTAAGCAATATGGATTGCGGTACTGTATATAGTTAGTGACTGTAAACGAAAATGGTCACTAAAGTTGACGAAAGTGGTAACTGATGTTGACCAAAGTTGTCACTGAAGTTGACAACAGTGGTCACTTATTTAGTGACTGTACACTCAAGTCATCTGAAGCGCCATCTCTAGGTCAAAAGTGACGTGTCTGCCTGAATTTGATTAAATTCGTTATTTGTTTTTTTTTTAAACTTCGATATAGATTTTGACACTTTAAAAACAATTAAATTTTTTAAGACCCACGCGCAAGTTTTCTGAAGCGCCATCTATCAGAAGTGTACTGAATTTGATTTAAGCCCGATTTTACAATCGTCGCATAAACTGAGTATAATACTATTCTAGGAATAACGTGACGTAGATGTGGAAGAATGTTAAATGGATAATGAATAATCCTCATTTGACGATTGTAAAAACGGGGCCTTAATTCCTTATTTGTTGATTTTTTTAAATTTCGATGTGGATCTTAAAAACAATTGCGTTTTTAAGACCTACGCGTGAGTTATCTGAAATGTCATTTTTAAGTCAAAAGTGAAGTTTCCGCCCGAATTTAATTAAATTTATTTTTCGTTTTTTTTTCCGCACACTTCAAAAACAATTGAATTTTTTAAAACCTATGCCCAGGTTATCTGAAGCGCCATCTCTTGGTCAAAAAGTGAAATTTCTGTCTGAATTTTAATAGTTTTTTGAAATTTCGTGCATTTTATTTATTTAGTTATTTTTCTGTTCAAGATTGCGTCTTGAATTCTTCCAAACACAAATTAAATTGTTCAAACTTAATTCGCCTCCCGAGCGCCATCTTTTGGCCGACAATTTTTAACAGAGCAAATCGAATTTTTTTTTTAATTTCTATATAGATCTTGGACACTTCAAAAGGAATTAATTTTTTTTTAAATCTATATGTACATAAGTTGCCTGGTCGAAAAGCGAAGTTTCCCTCTGAATTAGGTTCTGAAATTCGAGCAGTTTATTTATTTAGTTGTTTTGTCGAATTTTCACTTTTTTTGTAAGGAAAGTCACAATCCAATTTTGGAAAATCGAGACATCGAAAATCTAAAAAAAAAGAAAAACAAAACTCAATCGATTTTTTCAGAACACAATTTTTGTAAGAAAAGTGAAAAACGAATTTTGTAAAATCAAGGCACTGATGGAAATCAAGAAAATGAAAACGAAACACAATCAATTTTTCTAGAATACAATTTTTGTAAGAAAAATGGCATTCGAGTTGTTTTGGAATATTAAGAACATGAAAAGAAGAGACGATCGTGTATTGGACACCTTCAAACCACGTATTGAGAACACTCTGTAGAATAAATAAGCTTTTACATTAGAGGGTGCGGTGGCTTTCGTTTTCCAGGAAAAAAATTCAAACAAAAATCGATAAAAATTGTTTGGAAACCACTGATTTTCTTATCTAATGTTACACCCACGTGCCGAACGCCATCCGGGCGGGCTATTCCCTGCCATAAATTCCCAGATGGTTTATTGTTTTACGACAAGCAAATAACGCACGTTCAGTGTCTCAACAGACTTCGGAGTGTGTAGGTCAGTGTGAGGTCAGAGTCAGCTTACACAAATAATTACATTGTTAACATTATTCTAACGTACGGAGAATGTATCATGTCTACGTATTTTCTGATCCCATTTGACACCCTTAATCTACAGTTTTAATTTGTCCAAGCAATAACCCAACACCCTGTAAACGCTGTTTCTGTTTATGTTAAATAAATTTCACTTGATACAAAGTAAATGTATTTTTTAATTATGGAATTTTTGGGAGTCAATTTTTTTGCAAAGCTTATGTTTTTAAAAGCTCTTGTTTTTCCAGAAGGGAATGTTCATATTGCGCAGCTACAAAATAATAATAAATAAGAATACGTTGTTAACTGTTCTTTGCCGAGTAGTTTCAATGACCTCGAACCAGTTGTCCCTTTAAATTGGCGTAGGCGAAATACGGGGGAAACGAACAACCAACGGCGTTGGCATGACAGAGTTTTCACCAATCAGATTATCGCAGACACAATTTTCATCCGGAAACACTCGACAGCATACGAAAGGACATTTAAATTGGCGTAAATTTTTTCTCTTTTCTAATTTGCACTTCCTTGTTCAAGCGTCCCCTCTTGTATAAGTTATCTACTCTTTGGTACGGGGCTCTATGTTTAATTAATTGTTTAATTTCTCAATATTAATAATAATAATATAATAATACCCTTAATTAATAATTATAATATAAAATTAATAATAATAATGTATTTATACACATTAACATTAATAAAATGAGTCACATGAGCTGGGCTCGTGAGTGACTGCGAGTATGAATTAACATAATGTAATTTATATGAAATTAAATATTGAGTAGTTTTTTTTATGACTTATAACTAGTAATTTTTTTATATAATTTTAATTTTAAAATTTTAAATTAGCTAACAATTGTATTGTTAGCTTTTATCCAAAATACTAATTTTTTTTGAAATGAGGTAACTAAAAGGTTGATTTAATATCAATTGGAAGCATATTGTAATACTGAGGACCTTGATACAAGATATGCCTTTGACCTTTTGAAGTGTTACAAAATGGAATTTCTAGATTTTGTTGTATGCAAGCTCTAGTTGTAAGATTATCATAATGCACTGAGGTAGTTTTAAATTTATTCAAGTGGGTATAAATGATTATAGCTTTTTTATGTAATTGATTAATAGTAAATACATTAAATGTTGTGAATAAAATGTGTGAAGAAAAAGTTCTAGGTTTCTTTAGGCAAATTTTTAGGATTAGACTCTGAGTTACATCTAAATGTCTAACAACCGAATCACTAGCTGATCCCCATACAGAAATTCCGTAATATATACAGCCTTGTACCAACGCGAAATAGACAGTTCTCATTAAATTAATTTTGCAGAAATTTCTAATTTGCATAAAGAAATATAAGGTTTTTCGGATCTTGTTCACCAACTTCTGTACATGTAGATGCCATCTTAGATTAGAGTCAATTACTAACCCTAAATAATTTGTATTATTAGAATATTTCAAAACTGTATTACCAACATTAACTTTGGGAATATGGTAAAAATCGCAATACTGAATAGAAAATGGAATAACTACAGTTTTGTCTAAATTTAAGGATAATAAATTAAAATCTAACCACCTCTTAATTACTGATAAACCTTCAGTTGTTAATTTGGCCACCGCTTCCCATGTATCAGAAGTAAAAACTATAGAGGTATCATCAGCAAATGCTGTTAAACAACCTGGAATATTTAAAGTAAACAGGTCATTGACATATAGTAAGAAATGAAGCGGTCCCAATACTGTGCCTTGTGGAACACCAGTTTTTACAATTTTTTTATTACTCACAGTGGTACCTATTTTAGTACACTGCGATCTATTGATAAGGTAACTCTTCAAAAGTTCCAAAACTTTGCCCCTAAAACCGTAACTTTGCACTTTATTACTTTTTTTCCATCATCTAAGGAATGATAAATACTCTGTGTTAAATTTATAACAGCATCATTAGTACTCAGATTTTGACGAAATCCGAACTGTGAATCAGACAAAATATCTTTGATGAAGTTTAGCATCCTATTCTTTATACATTTCTCTAATAATTTAGCAAAAACTGATGTTAAGGAAATCGGTCTGTAATTATTAAGAAGGGATTTGTCGCCCGATTTAAATATGGGAATAGTAATCGAACGTTTAAATTCATCGGGAAAAATACCTTCTTTAATACACAAATTATATACGAGTATGTAACTTAGTGGAGTACTAATATGCCGAGTCACAAATTTAACAATATTATTTGATATTTCATCAAAACCAGTAGCTGAATTGTTTTTTAATTTCGAGATATAATTGATAATTTCGTTATTTGTAATGGGAGTAAGGAAAACACTTTTATTCACAGTATTTACCCTGAAAGATTCGGTCGGTTTTGGAATTTTGCTAGAAAGATTAAGGCCAATTTCTGTAAAATATTCATTAAAACAATTAGCCATTTCAAGAGGCTGTTCAGAGCTATTTATTACGTAATTTCCATTGTTGATTGAAATAAATTTATTATGTTTTTGTTTGGAAATATCGCAACTTTCATATAAAATTTTCCAGGTCTGTTTTATATCGCCATTAGCCTCTCCTAATTTCTTTGAATAATAATAATTTTTTTGTTGCCTAATAAGTGAAGTTAAGGTATTTCTGTAGTGTTTATAAAAATTTCTTAAGTCATTATCATTTGGTCTATTTAATAATTGTTTAGCAAGCTTATCTCTATAACGAATAGAATTAATTAATCCTGCTGTTATCCATGGCTTCAATTTTTTAAATTTAGCATTGTGTGTTACTATTTCCGACGCAGTTTGAATTTCTAGCTTGAGTTTATTCTTGAATATATTATAAGCTATATTAGGATCACTAGTACTGTATAAGATTTGCCAATCAATATTCTCTACATTGTTAATGAATAATGTATGACTTAAGCGTTTAAATTTGTAGGAATTATTTTCCGTTTCATTAAAATTGTGCTGAGTCTTATATAAAACTGTAGAGAAGTGATCGGTGATAAATGACTTTAATACTTTAGTATGATACAAGTGAATATTATTAGATTTAACAAAAATATGGTCAATACACGTGGCAGAACTTTCTGAAACTCGTGTAGCTTGAGAAATACTTTTCACAAAACCAAACATTGACATTGTATTTAAGTAGTTTGTAACCACATTATTGCATGCCAAAATATCAATATTAATGTCACCCACTAAGATTTGGTCATTCAATTCATCAATGAATTTTTCAACATTACCAGAAGGAGAACGGTAAATGCAGGATGTTACTTGGCTAGTCTTATTTTTATTAATAATTAATTTTACACAATTTGCATCAGTGAAAGTTATATCTGTTATATAGGCCTGATAATGTTTCTTAACAAAAAATGCGATACCGTCATTTCTGTTATTTGTAATATGTGATTTAAAAAAATTGTAACCTTCTATTTTGTAATTAAACAAAGAACCTTCTAACCATGCTTCTGATAAAATTATTACATCCACATTTAAATTTAAGGTGTTGTAAAATAAAATAAATTCATTAAAGTTTTTATTTATACTACGAATATTTAAGTGGAGTAGAGAGAATTCTATTGATTTGCCAATATTTTCGAAAGAAAATTCCGATTCATCGGTTAATATACCGCAGTCAGTCACAACTCCAGTTACAGTACCCATATGGACTGATGGCAAAGCTTATGTTTTTAGAAGCTCTTGTTTTCATGAAGGAAATGTTCGTATTTTGCACGGCTACAATACAATTGAAAACAGCTAAATAAAAATACGTTGTTAACTGATTTTCGAGGGCATGCCTTGCGCATTATTTACGGTGCTAATTTGTTTATTGCGTGGAATACCTGCTTGCATTAGAAGTAATTCACGAAAGTTCCTAATGAGAGAAGACGTACTGCGGTAATAAACTAATAAAGTCGTAAAGTCGGACGTAAACTTTGTTTTGTATTCTAGGCGCATACACACCTTGAACAATTTCACCTTTAACGATATTATCATTACCGTAATTTGACGTAAGCATGTCATAATTAGATATAATGGTAGGTAACAAAAGCTCGAAACATTTAAGAAGGTATTGATAAGTAATAATTTTTTTATTCTTGTTCTTTTTAATTTAAACTTTCAGACATTTCAGTGATTTGGTTCCTAAATTAAAAATTAGTAAATAGAAGTTCTAAAATAAGGAAATTATTCTAGTTTCGTTTATGTTAGGGTTGTTGAATTAATTCCTGTTTTCTTGTCTTTATTTTAAGGTTTATGTACAACGGCGAAGTTCACATAGGTCAAGAACAGTTGGCAGATTTTCTGAAGACTGCGCAAATGTTGCAAGTTAGAGGCTTAGCAGACGTTCCAGCAGGATCCGCGGGACAAAAGCTCACGGTTTCAGAGCAAAAAGTATCACCGGTACGTGAAACCTAACCCGACCTTTTGCGCTAATCATATACAATTACGCACCGAAATTTTATAGGAATCGACCGTTGCACACACACACCATGAATTATAATTGCGCCGAAATTTTTACTTAATCTCCACCTGCCCGCTTCGTTCCTACCTTAATTAGCTGCGCGGTGAGAGAGAAAAAAAAAGCAGAATGGAGACACATGGGCTAATTAATTTGATTCAGCTCTTTAATGCGCGTTTTTGGCAGTACCTAACGTGTAATTGCTCTGAAATGGTTCAATGCCAATTTCTTAAAGGCCCCTACTCGCCTTAAGTACCATTATTATTCATCGCCATGTAGCCGAACGTCTATTTGCCAGCGTCTGTACACACAGACGTCAAGTTGAATAAATTAATGATGTAAATCAATTCGGATATTTGTTTTAATAGCAACAAAATCAAGTGACCTTGCATTGTAGTATGTGATCATTAAAAACGTTTAAAGTCACGTGTTCTGCATCGCTATTGAGGAATACATTAAAAACAATTTACAAGTAATAAATGTTGTTTATTTACGACTAACTAATCTCTTAGATATGGCCAGCGTAGTTATGAAACTCACGATTCAAAATTATTTTATAATATACAGGGAGTTTCCTTTTTTAAACTTGGTATTTCATCACATTCAAAAAATAATATCAAAAAAAGCAAAGTACATATTGTAATTAATAGAGGAAAGAAAACTCAGAGTAAATAAATCTATAAAGCTTGGTATTTATGCATACAATAAATATTTAATTTAGAATGAAGAATACCGTTTAGCTTCTGTGATATTATACTCTCGCCGGTTTTTAAAATAACTTTTTGTTCTCTTTCACCTTCGTCCAGTCCAGTGTGTGGCAATACTTACACGATAAAACTTGCAACAGGACTTTTCCTCATTCGAACTACATTATTTTGAGCATTTATCACTTTTCAGTCCTCACACGTTGGTTTATTTTGGCTCAAAGCCCGTTTACACATTTAGTTTATGAGTATTTATTTGTTCCCCCAATTTGTATTAATTATACCTTTCAAGGGTGCCTTTTCTTAAGAAAATTAGAGTATTCATTGATTTAAATTAACTATTTTTGTTAACTTAAAGACATTCCATTTTGGTTCTTTTTTAATTAAATTTTTATAATTTTTTTAGTTGAATACAATATTGTTTGTTGTAACAAATCAAAGCTAAATTTCGGTGTGCTTTGGCATCAATGTTTAAAAGAGTGTGTGCAGGACGCTTTCACATTACATATTACTAGTAATATTTTATAATTTATTATTTATAGTTGTTTTTGATTAAATATTTCTTCAAAGTCATTTAAAAAAAGGAGAAAAAAATGAAGGCAAATCATCGTATAAGTCACAAATTTTCACTTTTAAACCTTGCTTATACAGTAGTATTAAAAATTAAAATTATTTATTATCTGTGGTAATGCAGAGAGAAAGCATGTAGTACATGATTTATTACTTTTGTTTTGCAAGGAGTGTTGAGTTCTTCAATAAATTAAACGTCAAAAATATTAAACAACTGTGCTCGTATGCTTTAACACAAAGAATTTACGCATTTCATTTCTCAATTTAATCAAATCAAAAATGCGCAAAGCGGACTAAAAATAATTGAAATTCTGAATGTACTCTCATGTATGTACGTGTGTGATATATTTATTTCACTTTCATTTATATAAAGTAATGTGCTACAATTTATATTGGTTAATCAAGAGAGGCACTAAAACATGTTGTATAATTTCGTCTCCAAATGTACAGGGTGACTGTTAATTAACCCGACAAAATGAAACCACAATAAGAAGCGATGTCCACTGGCTGCGCTAGTGCACACTTAATGTATGTAATGAGTGTGCACTGATGCAGCCAGTGGAAAACGCTGCCTCAATGGTTTATAAGCAAAAGATAACTATTTCATTCATTCACATGTGAATCAATTTAGGAGGTTATCGTTATCCCTTTTTCTTCTCTCATTAGATGAACTTGATGAATTTTACATTGGTTACAAAAATGACAAATACTTCCGATAATTCCAATTTAAGGAAAGTTTTGCACAGTACAAGCAATGAGTAGTGTCGGCACGTTTGATCTTTGCCGAGTAGTTTCAATGACCTCGAACCGTTAAATTGGCGTGGGCGAAATACGGGGGAAACAAACAGCAAATGGCGTTAGCATGACACAAGGTGTGGCATACAGTTTTCACCAATCAGATTATCACAGACACAATTTTTGTCCGGAAACACTCGATAGCATATGAGAGGACATTCAAATTGGCGTAAATGTTTTCTCTTTTCTAATTTGTACTTCCATATTCTTGTATAAGTTATCTACTCTTTGGTAATAATCATAAAATTTGTAGTCCAATTACGCTACGTTTATGAAACGTAATTTCTTAATTAAGTATGAACTGTTCAAAAGAATTTTTGCCGTAATCTGTAACATCTTGACATCGACTCTCTTATGCGTTTTTTTTTTTTTGTAACAATTGTCATTCACCCTGTATGAGTATTACTTTTAATTATTTCAATTGCGTTAATATATACGTTATTGCGTTAATATACATATATTAGGTCTGCGAGCCTAACAGGCCCATGGTTAGTTAAATCCTTCCGTAATTTCCTGTTCTTCGCTTTCTCCTTCCATCTGCTAATTCTCGACTGTTTAGTATCATTCTCCATTTCCCTTAGCCATCTTGTTTTCGGTCTATCTCTTCTTCTTGTTCCTCCAATTGCGCTTACTAATATTAGTTTTGGCAGTCTTGCTTCTCCCATCCTTTCCACACGCATTCTTTGTGTTCTTCCATCTCTATTATTCCTGCTTCTTTGTATAGGTCCTTCAGTTCTTTATTTGTTCCCCTCATCCATTTATCACCTACTTTTTTTCCTCCAAATCTCTCCCTAAGTGCCTTTCTTTCCCATATCTCCAAACTTGCTATTTCGCCTCTATTTAGTGTCCATGCTTCACATGCATACAATACTGTTGGTCTTATGACTGTCCTGTACAGCTTTAATTTTGCCCCATTCGAGATGTTTTTATTCCTTAATACTCTATTTAGCGCTCATACACACCGATTTCCTATCATTATTCTCGCTTTTATTTCTGTTTCTACACTTGGTTTCCTTGTAAATGTCGTCCCCAAATAATTAAACTTATCCACTTCTTCGATTTTGTATATTTTTCCCGCATCAGTGTTTATCGTCAGGTAACTACCTTTGCGAAATTCTTTATCCAACCATTCCATATATTTTATTTCGCTCTCGTTTATAACCAATCCCATTTTTGCTGCCTTTTCTCCCAATCTTTTGGGAGATTCATTTTGACTTCTTGCTAGGATTACAAGGTCATCCGCTAACGCTAAACACTGATACTTTTTGTGGTATATAATTCCTGTCCTATTAATATGTGCGTCCCCTATGGCTTTTTCTAGCACTACATTAAAAAGTGCCGCTGCTAGCGGATCCCCTTGCCTTACTCCTTCCTTGATTTCAAACGTTCCTGAAATTTTGCTGTTTATTCTCACCATACTTTGCGTTTCTTCCATTGTCATTCTTATCACTCTTCGATTTTCGACTTATTTTTTATTCTTTCAGTGCCCTGTATAATTCTTTTCTTTTCACTTTGTCATATGCTTGTTTGAAATCAATGAATATAGCCATCGTTGCTTTTTTGTATTCGTGATTTTCCGCTTGTATCTCTCTTAACGCAAAAATCTGGTCTGTCGTGCTCCTACCTTGTCTAAATCCACAGTGATATTCACCTCTTCTATCAATTTATTCTTTATGTATGTAGCCAATATTTTATACGCTATGTTTAGCCTCTATACTCACTTTTGTCATCTTTTTTGTGTATTGGGCATATTATTGCTTCTTTCCATTGTGACGGTATCTGCTCCTTTTCCCACATTTCTTTAGTTAGTTTGTGCATATGCTCTACTACCCTTGTCCTCCATATTTAAATACCTCAGCCTTTAGCCTGTCTGTTCCTGGACTTTTATCTGTTCTTTGCTTGGAAGTGGTTCCACTTCCTGTGGTAGGTGTTTTATTTCGTCTTCTTCTGTTTCATCTTCAGTCCTATTTTCTCCGTTTAACAAGTCAACGAAATATTCTGTCCATCTGGCCAGAACTTCATCTCCTGTTATAAATTCTCCCTTTTTCCGCTTGTAGACCATCGTAGACGCTTGATATCCCTGTCTTTCATTTTTTACTGTCTGGTACAAGTTCCTGATTTGGAATTGCGTTAACAGTATATTATTGTAAAAAATCTACATGAAAATACAAAATGAGAAATTGGTGGTCAAATCTAAATGGTGTGTTGATCAAATTATGGCAACGATTGTATTATTATTTTTCAAGCATGCATATAATTCATTCAGGATGTAGAAGCGGGATTTTAGTTCTGTTTTTAATATTTCATTGTACTTTGATATATCATTTATCTAGGAATCAATCACTGCTTTAGAACACTTTCAGAATATTTTCATCTTTTAACCACATGCAATAATTAATAGATGATAATACTCTGAGTGTGCTCTAGAGCCAGTGAATCTAATTACTTGGGGTTCGATTTGTTTTTAATTTGTGTCGCCTTTTTCCTTTCTAGAATTCAACATCACTACCTCCTTGGACTACCGATCGTTCGGACGAACTACGAGAAGGTGGTTTAACGCCACCGCCCAGCAAAAGATCTCGAAGTACGGAAAACAACCGCGACATTTACACGCCGGAAAGAGGTCGAAGTCCGTCGAGGGGCAACGGTGACATGCAGGAGTCTCTTCTGGAGCAAGCTCTGGAAGTGGGACCGGCGTTACGCACGAACACGGTAAGGGAGCTTCTTCGGGGGGGCTCGAAGGCGAAAATTTTCTTGCAATTCGCGTTTGTTTTGGCAGAAAGGAAATTCGGACACGTCGCTGCAGGCCCAGTCGACGGGAGAGGACAGCAGCAGTGACACGCAAATGAGCGATCACGAAAGAGAAAACGTAACCCCAAAGACTGAACCTTCCGATTACCCTGTGATGGATGACCACCATTCGTATAATAACGGTGGCCTCATGGATCAAGCGAGAACACCTTTTCCCGGTGCGTTATTAAATTTACCAGGTGAGAACAGTTTTGTATATTACCTACTCATAAGTGCAGAAATTTCGATTCATATTTTTTATGTATCCAAATACACCCTTTCGGTACGACGTCATTCAGTGTGTATCCAAATACACCCTTTCGGTACGTCAGTGAAACGAGAACGACATTTAATATGACATCTCTTATATTTAAATGAAATTGATGTTTTAATGGAAAACAATACTTTGTGAAAATATTACAGGAGATACTGAACTGTTACGAGTATGTAAAAGTCATAAAGTTCAGAAGTTTTACGATATACATATTAAAATTAATGCAAATTCAGATCATTAAAAGTGCCTGGCATTAATTATAAATCTTAATTTACAAAAATTACGGAACTACAACAAACATTACCGTTGTCTCTGTGGGAGAGTGCCATACGAATCGAGTAGGTTGGAGCAACACATATAACATGCAATGTGAAGCAGTCGTATACATAAATTAATGTCTGCATGATTAATTAACGCATGCACGGGATGGAAAGGCGAGATTATTTCATGGAAACCGTGAATTTATTACGATTCCGGCGGCACGTTAAAATGTGCACGGAGAATATTAAAGCGTCTGATAGATACATCGGTTTGTTACGACACAGGTCCTGTCTCTTCATTAAGAATTTCGTCTGGGAACGCTGCCAAATGTAAAAGTGTCGCATTGTAATCTAAATCGATGTTAAACGTAGTGACTGAACGTAAATAAACTCTTTATTTTTATATACTATGATTGCGTACTTTACTGTATTTTTTACGTATTTATGAGAGCACATAAAATACTTTCCAAAAATAATATATAAAGTAATTTTTTTTCTTCATGGATATACCTGACAAATTTCTAAATTTTTATAAACACACATGTATACAGGGTGTAAGGCGAAAGTATCCTTTTACTTATTTTGAAAAATCAGTCGTGGAAACTTTTTTCTTAACTTACAGAGTGTTCTTATAAATGAAACACAAAAGTATTCATCATTCTGTGATTTGTAGTGTATTGGAAAACTGTTTTATAGCGTTAGCGTGTTGAGGTTCGCATGACTGTTATGTGTTATCAGTACTCTAATAATACCACATTGCTTTTATTAGTTTTTATAATAAAGGGGGGTTTGAAAGGGACTACCTTTGCTAAAACAACTTGCACCGTCCGTGTCCCTTAATAAGGATAAGTCCTTCCCAATTATTTATAACTCTGCGAACGGCCGAAATATTTTATGAGTCGTAATCCTTTATTACCGTTATAATTGGTCATAACTTATAGGAGTTTTATCGTTGCAGGATTACCAGGATTAATACCGGGACCGTCTTCGATGCCGGGAGGCGCGGATCATTTCGGCGGTAAGTTTCAATAATTAACCGTATTTCGTTACGTAAATCATAAATAAAACAGATACGTAAATAACGAACGAAAAGAGGACGAAAACATGCGACGAGGAAGTGTAGCAAGCCCCGGCGTATATTGAGTGAGTGAAAAGAGAGAAGCTAAAAGAGCACTTTCACTCTTTCTACGGAGAGCATGAATGAGAAATGCCCCGAGGGGGAAAACTTGCTTGCAAATAGAAAGTTCTGACGTTGGTCAACAATATAAAATTTATAAAGGAAAATGACGTCTTAAAACTTGACAAGGAACACAGCGACGTCCTACGTCCTGACAGTAGACAGTTCGATTAAATCCCAGGATAACGAAAATTGAAGCAGCATCGATGTGACCGACTGAATACTTTATAATTTCGGACGAGCGTTCCATATAAACTAAAAAAGAAAAATAATTCTTTCCTTCGCGTTACAAAAGAAAAGCTAAATATGGTGTGGTGTTATTTTTTCTACTACAACGGGCGAAGATTTTTAATGACTCAATGAAATATAGTTCTCGCGTGTAAAATGGGTGTGGAAAACAACATAATGTGAACAAGATAAATCCAATTATTTTTATTGCAACATGGCACAAACTTACGTTTATGTCTGGAAAATATACAGCTGATAAAATCGATAAGTTATTTACGTAGATGATTTGCTATAATGCCAAATTCTAATACAATTTTATAGTATGCGTTTCACCTATAAATCAAAAATAATAGCTGAAAATACTGTGAATTTAGTTTTTTTATGACTTATAATCAGACTTCGGACATTTCGGAGTGTTACCATGACTACGCAAATGAATGGTCACGTTTCATTGTTCCTCGTATTGTGTAACCATGGCAACGCTCCAAAATGTCTGCAGTCTTAAAAAATTTATGTTTATATTATTAGATTACCTGAAGTACGAGGGTGTATTGATAAGTATTTAGCCTACTATATAAAACGCCACATTATTTCAAAGCAAAATTTTATTTATTCAACATAATTACCCTTAGGTCTTATGCATTTAGTAGAATGTTCATAAAGTAATTCAAAGTTGTTTAAAAAAAATTCTTTGTCTTGGTCTGCAAACCACTCCTCAACGACACTTCGTCACTTGTCAAAAATCTTTTACCCTTCAATTTTTTTTTTTTTGGGTTTTGGGAACAAATAATAGTCTGACGGTGCCAATCCGGAGAATAGGGCGGATGGTCAACCACTTCAAAACCAACTTCGTCAACTTTGTGAATGCGATCAATGATTTACGAGCAGGAGCGTTGTCTTGCCCAAAGAGCACCCCTTTACCAAATTAGTTTAATACACAACAGAGTATAAAGCTCTACCATGTTCGAAATAATCTATCAGAATTTTACCAGTGGCCCAAACGAATTCGCCTTGAGGAGGAACCTTAGCTAGTGGAGCGGTACAATCAACGAAAAGGAAGACCTCAAAGAGATAACCTGAAACAATCTGTAATATAATCAGCGGACAAGATCCAAGAAGTCTCCGATGGAAAGGGTACTCAGCGACCCAAGATTCCATCAAGTAGGCAAGAGAACAATGAAAACTGAAAGAGCCTAGAAATTCAGTTGTTCGAATCGATGGTATGAATAGAATTGATGAAACTAGAGCAAGACTGACGTGATCCGGAGGTGGAGTGACATCGACCTTAAAGTAAGTTGGAAGGCCTAAGGAAAATTAACACAATCGCCTTACGAAGAGAATCAGTCGCAATAAACGAAGATTTTTTTTGAAGACGTGATCTCGACCTCACTTTATGTTGATCTACAACCAATAGCTGGAGAGAAAAAAATCAATAGGCGAGGAAGGGTTTGAAAGAAGCCTATAATGCTCCTCACTTTATTAGGGAAAAAAATCAATAGGCAAGGAAGAGCTTATGTCCAATGATGCTCGGTCCTAAACTGAGGAAAAGAAAAGAAATCTGGTGAGAAGGTTTTTGAGGACCTCGTCAAGTGAAAATTCGAAAGAGGTTTCATGTTGACTTAACAATCATCAGCTGGAAACAATAATTGGTATCAAAAAATATGGAAAGGGATGGACCCAAACTGAAAAAAAGTAAGATCTCAAAAAAGATTTTTTTTTACCCTGCAATTGGTATCGATAGACACGGAGGGATGAACTTAAGCTGAGAAGAGAACAAGAGAAATGAAGACGCCAAAAGGAGAAAGAAAAAACGATCGATTATGTAGAGCAAAATCTTTTCTTCACTGAAAGAAGGAAGAGAAACAAAAAATTACCGAGTTTTGATGAAGTAAAAGCTTACGAAATTGGAGGCCCTTTGCTCCATTAAAAAGAAAGGATGAATGAAAGAAGAACAGAAATCGTAGATGAGAAATCAATCACAAAATGGAGGAACCAACATAAAAAGAAATTTCTCCTGAGAAAAGAAACTAAAGACGCAGAGCAAATTTTTCCTTCGTTAAATACGATTGTGCGACGCATGTTCGTAAAGGACAATTGGTTTTTGATCGAAAAATAGAAGGAAAGAAGAACGGAAATCATGGCATGAAAAAAAGCACAGAAACAAAATGGAGGACAGTAATTTCATCAGAGAAAAATAACAAAAGACAATCGATTAAGTGGACAGAGCAAATTTCAATTTTTGACTTCGTCAAAAGAAGGAAGAGAAACGAAGGATTAAGTTTTGATTAAAGAAAAAAGGACTAGCGAAAGTCGAGGTCTTCTTGTATCATTTGATTTCTTCATTAAGGACACAAATAAAAATAAAACTAAAGACGGTCGTTCCTGCGACGTACGAACGATCGCATTTTGCTAAAAAAAAGAATCGATGTAAGGCAGAGAGAAGACCAACGGCTGAAATATCAAAAAACAGAAAAACGAAATGGAGGACGGGAAAGAAATTTCACTTGAGGGAAAAGGAGAAAAGACACAAAATCGATTGCGTAGAGCAAACTTTTTCTTCCTTTTCGCCAAAAGAAAGAGAAAGAAGATGCTGTTTGCGAAATAGATAGGCCAGCAGAGAACTCCAAGTCTCGATTCAGTTGCTTAGTTTTTTTTTGTCATGTAATGTTTTGAAAGACAAAAGACGATCGTCATTTTTTACTGTAACAGAAAAGCTGACATCGGCAGAAACGAATTGGTTTGATAGACGGCCCTAGTTGAGGAAAAAGAAAAATTCGGCAAAACCCTTTTGAAGGCCTCATCAAAGTCTCACCAAGTGAAGACCTCAAGAGAGGTTTTATGTTGAGGTGCTAACCAATAGTTGAAAAAAAAAACTGTCACCAAAAGTCACGGCAGAGTTTGAAAGAGGCCTGTATCCAATACTGTATGCGTCGAAGCTAAGGAAAAGGAAAAAGACCCCACAAAGTGAAGACCTCCAGAGAGATTTCATATCGACCAGCAACCAACAGTTAGAGAAATCTGCTACCAACTGAAACGGAGGAGTTGGAAAGAGGTCTGCATCTAATAAAGTATGGAGTCCAAGCTAAGGAAAAAGAAATGTCTGGCAAGAGGGTTTTCTAAAGCTCCGTCAGGGTTTCACGGAGTAAAGATCTCCAAATAGATTTCATATTGACCAACAACCAACAGTTGACAAAAACTGATGTCAATAGGCACGGAGGAGTTTGAAGGAGACCTACATTCAATAGTGTACGGACCTGAGGAAACGGAAGAAAGCCGACATGTAAAGACCTCCAAAGAGATTTCACATCGACCAGCAACCAGCAGTTGGAAAAAACTGTTACCAACAGATACGGAGGAGCTGGAAAGAGACCTGCATCCAATAAAGTATGGAACCCAAGCTAAAGAAAAAGAAATGTCTGGCAAGCTCCATCGCGGTTTCACGGAATTAAGATCTCCAAACAGATTTCATATTGACCCAACATTTGATAAAGACTGACGTCAATAGGCACGGAGAAGTTTCAAGGAGACTTACATCCAATAGTGTACGGGCCTGAGTTGAGAAAAGGTTTTTGAAGACCTCTTCAAAGTCTTATCAAGTGAAGACCTCAAAAGAGACTTCATCTTTGTCCCACAAAGTGAAGACGTCCAAAGAGATTTCATATTGACCAGCAACCAGCAATTGAAAAAAACTGATACCAACAGATACGGAGGAACTGCATCCAAAAAAGTATGGAGCCCAAGCTATGTCTGGCAAGAGAGTTTTTTAAAGCTCCATCGGGATTTGACTGACGCCAACAGGCACGGAGAAGTTTGAAGGAGACTTACATCCAATAGTGTATGGGCTTGAGTTGAAAAATAAAGGTTTTTGAAGACCTCATCAAAATCTTATCAAGTGAAGACCTCATCTTTGTCCCAGAAAACTGCCAGCTGATTTTTTAACATGAATTATTTTGTTCGTGCAAAACCAAAATGCTTCCACTCTTTGGGATTGCTCTTTAGCCTCTGGGTCACATGATTGACTCACGTTTCGTCCATAGTAACAAGCCGACCCAAAAGATTATCTCGTCGTTATCAATTAAACGAGCTTCTGATCAGCATTCAAGCATCTGACCGAAAGCTTTTTCATGCCCAAGTCGCCATGATCGATGTGAAACACACGTTCGTAGGAAATGTCCAATGTTACTGCTACTACACGTTTGAGCCCAATTCGTCGATCTTCTAAAATCGTAATCATGGTCAGAAGCAATGTTTTTTGGTGTGGTCATAGAAACTGGTCTCACCTCTGATATCTGATCCAAATTTCGAAACCCAGTTTTTAATAGTGGCATATGAAGGACACTGATCCCCCAAGGTTTCTATCATGTTAGCAAAAATTTCTTTGCCCGATAACACTTTCAAAAATAAATAGTTAGCTTTTCTCTCTCCTATGGATGTCAAACTTTGATAAATAAACCATCATAGTTATCACTATAGCAACCGTATTCAATTTTGTCTACTAGAAAGTTTCCAGGCTAGCTAGATATGTATTGCTCATGCTTGTAATTGAACAAATTTACGCAAATATTGTTTGGATTGGAATATCTAAAATTTAAGCGCCTGCTTCTTTGTTAACATCAAACTTAAAAGCTTGCCTTATTTAATTTCCATCACGTCCCGAAAACTTCACTAAAGGAGAAGAAAACTTCGCAATAAGGTATTGATTTTTGCCATTACGTCGAAAGATATTGTATTGGGGTCACTGAGCATTGCACGACGAGGTTTAAACATTTTCTTTCATCGACGCGCCTAAATTTTGGATCGCTCGGTTTTCGGAGAGGAACACTCGCCAATTTAGTCGACTTAATTTGACGTAATTAATGAAATGAAATAATTCAAACGTTGTTCGGTTAGGCAAAACAGAGATTCCAAATAGAGCCCGGCTAAAACTGATCCCCGATAAGAGGATTATCTCTGCGCCATCCATTTGAGAGAGTGGGTTTCCTTACGGAGGGCTGATATTTGGAATGTACCACCTTACTTGCGTCCATTCGGTTCGATGCTCGGTCCAGAGACACGGGGTGTGCGTATAAATCAATAGACCGATGCTATAGTGGTGGTGTGAGGACACCCGGAGCAATCTCGATGTTTGACTGTTCTTCTATAGCTGCTGGCCTCCCTCGTATGTCCTCTTCTCTCCTCCCTTTCCTTCGATCAATTGCAGAAGCTCCTCGTTAAAATTGTTTACGCGTTGTAGCCACGTTAAAATGTAATTACCGACAGGACTGATACGAAATTTTAATGAAAACTTCTGAAACATACGTGAAGCGGAACGTCATCAAATGAACGGAACCTTTTTTTTTTTTTGAAAGGCCATTTCGTGTTTTAATTGAAGCCTCAGCCTGCTGTATACAATGAATAATCCCCTTTTGTTCGAAAATTGAATGTTATCGTGTTAACCCCTTTTTTTCCTCTGTGCAATTGACACTTCCAAAATTCTATTAGATATTTTAAACTAATTTGAATAAATTTGAAGCTCAAAGGAGCTTCTTCCTGACCTAATACATTAAACATAATTTATCTGCAACAAAAAAAAATAATAACGAATTTCGAATGCGTATCGTATGGAGCAGATGGCAAAAGGTTAAGCCGTTGCACGCGCTCCTCCGGAGCAAGAGTTTTGTACAAAAGTACTGGCATAAATTCGCCGGAATTTATGGCATAGGGGCCCGGTTGTACCGATAAAGTGACCAACCGGTCCTATCAATACTTATTGCAGCTTTCAGGACGAGCATTCCAAATGCGATACCCATCTTTTGTGCCCTGAGACTTGAAGAAACGTGCTGCAATTTGTTAAATGAAAATTTACGGTGGGATCTCATCTTGTATTGTCGAGTTTCAAAATTTTGGGTAATGGGTTAACACCAAACGCATTTGCCAAGTGCTGGGAGTAATGTTAGCACCAGGAGTATTTGGTGATATTTAAAAATTCTCTGAAAGCTCTGTTCAAAAATTGTTTTAGTTGATTATTAACAATACTTTGGTACCTGAAGGTAAATATTTAATTACACTCAAAACGCGAAAAGAAATTAAATGAATATTATGTTGAATTAGAAGTTGTATCAATCTATTAAATTCATCCCGACATGCCACCACTGTATCATCGTAACAAAATGGGGTCTTTCGTCCTTGTTCTGTTCCCGTGTGATTATGAGGAGGGCGAATGGCAACGCAATGGCGTAATCAAAGAACCTCGAAGTAATTTCTTAAAATATACCAACGAAGTCAATGGAAACGTTATCGAACATGAAGTAATAAACGTGCGTAATGGTGTCCGAACACGAAAGTCGATAAGACTATTTTGTATTGCCGACTGATATCCCGGGGTAAACGTAATGCGAAAGCCACAAAAGCTCTGACGTATGTTACGACGTTTCCTTTCAGCTTCTTACTTCCTGTTCCACTTCTTCCATCGACGTTTTACAAAATTGTAAATTTTTTATCAATCCCGTTACGCGCAGAGGAATTGAGACGTGAAACGAAGAGAAATTTTATGCATGCTCCTTGCCTGGAAAGCCCCATCAAAAATTTGCCTAAATCAATATGAAAGATTCTCGCGAAAATTATTTTCGTTAAAAAAACACACTCGTTCATTAGAAAACTCGCAGCTGCGCGGCTCGATTTTAATATACTTATTGGACAGAATATTAGAATAAAATGTGTATAAATTGATTAGGGGTTGGCTCTTGTACTTTCAACTTAAGAACTCTCTTTATAGGTATAATGATTTCAACTTTTTATTTTAAAGTATCGATGGAGATGGTTTTTACACCTGAGGAACATCCGGAGGTATTTAATTTGACGTCGAATTTCAGAGGCTAGAAAAAGTTCTGAGTGCAGTGGCACGCAGTTTCACATCGTACATACGAACGAGCTCACAGCGAGCAATTATTTTAATGATTTTAATTCAGTCCAATTATCGGGTCCATTATTTTAATGACTTTAAATTAAGGACGTACTTACTTCGACAATGTTACAGAAATGATTGTGTAACGCATTAAAATCGTTTTAAGAAGAAAGTTCGAAAGAACTTCCAGATAAAATCCTACTTGATGCTGATGGAAACTATTCTACGTCTCTCTCTCTTTCCTTAGAAATAATTAAGCAGAAAATTTAAAGAATTTAAGCACAATTAAAACTTGTACGGTGGGACTTGATGCATTAAAAAAATTATAATTAATTATTAGTACTTTTTTTTTAAATAAAAAGAGAAAATTACAGATAAATCTTTCTAGGTATTACTCAAATGCTACAGAGAAAATAAGTGCTAGTTTGCGTCTCCTAACAATGACCTTGAACTATAGAAAAGACCTTGTCGCCATAGTTTAAAAATTCTTTTGATTTTTCCCACTTAAGGCTAGTGTGACCCACCTAAAAAAAAATTGATTAATTTATAATAATAATCTATTTACTTATACTATTCATTGCTGCCGTGTATTTCTGGTTGCGCACATATTAGGCGCAGATTAAAAAATACAAAAAGGGCAAGACTAGCCTTAACGAAATTTATATACTTTTTGCCGTATACGCAGATGAATTAAATTAAATTTCTTTAAATTATGCACTTCAAGTAATTCAAATATTTCATCCTTTTCTAGGCACAGGGCCGTATTAATTTGATATTCACGTGGGGTGCCCACGTTATTAAAATGTATTTAATGACTTGTAAAAATTAAACAATGGGGGGGTGGGAAAGAAACGGTCTTGCGCGCAACGATAATGGCCTATTTGATAATTGAGAGGAGAACGACTCACAATAGACGAAGCCGAAGTCTTCGAGGGCAAATTAAACTGGCCAATCGATACTCGTGTTGTGTGCAGAGTTGTGAAGTTTTTCATGAACTCACCACTGCTCGAACGTCAATTGTTCCAGAAAGTTCCGCCGGCTTGGAAGACAGGGGACGATTGATTAACTTCTTTTCTTTATGATTTTTTTTTGTCGCCAGTCGGCATTATGAAAAATGTAAAAGAACGCTCAACACTCGAACTATCTTGTACAAATGTATCTAATTTAAAAAAAGAAATCGTGTAACTCTAAATGACACAGTATGGGTATGTTATAAACACAAAATTGATCTGGAATTATATTGAGAAAGTAGATAGTAGGTTTTCTCCTCGCCTGAATTTAAGTTTTAAAATGAATTTCTTTCACCTTGTACAACTTTTGTTCTTTGCTGCAAAACTTTACATTCGCAGTAAGACTATTTTTTTAACGCACCAAAAATAAGACTCTCACTTCTTGTTTTTCATTTTAATTTCGTTTCGTGATCACTATTAGTTACGGCAATAGGTGGCGCTGTTTCTTCGAAGTATGTTGATTTAGTACCTTAGTGTATCCTAGTAGTAGCAGGGAGAGTACTTGACAACTCCTCCTTGTCAGACGGTTGTCCATTCTGACGTTCGCAGGAAACTGTAATTGTTAATTACCTCCAGACGGCAATAGGTGGCGATGTTTCACCTCGCAGAAGGACTTTATCGCAGTAGTGAGAGGAGCACTTAACGACTCCTTCTAATAAGACGGTAGACGTCATCTTCACAACTTAAAAACTTCGGAACTAATAATTGTTATTAGTTCCTCTCGACGGCAAGAGATGGCTCTGTTTTGTTTCACAGTAAGTCAGCTCTCTGTGGAGCTTCAGTGAAACGGAGGTGACGCTGCTTTTCTTCTTATATTCTCTTTCTGGAAATATCAATTTTTCTGTGCGCTTCGTTTTTAGTTACGATGTGACGACAACAGATGGCGCTGCTTTTTTCCTCTGATGCTTGGCACCGTTAATTTAAAACATCGCTTAAAATTCATCTTGCCCCCTCGGTTCAATTAAAAAAAAAAACGGTGAACATTGAAGCTGTCATGCTCTTGCTCTCTCTCTCTCTCTGTGTCTTAGTCACACGATGAATTTCTACCGCAACTTTCTCAATTGTTATCTATCTGGGTTTCTAAGATCTTACGGATAGCTCCTGTAGATGAGGCGATGTTGCCAGGTTGAAGGAAACTTCCCAGAATTCGAGGATTTTCTCAGGTGATCGTATTCACGAACGGTTAGAAATAGGGTCTTCGCCATTAGCTTTGGCTCATCCAAATCTATATAAAAAGCAAAATGCGGTGTTGCCAGGTTGAAGGAAAATTCGTCAAATTCGAGTATATTTTCAGACGATCCGAAAAATGTCGACATTTCATCAACCGTCGGAGATGGGAGTTTCGAATCTCCACAGTTAACTTTGCCTTCGCCTGAATTTCAAATTAACGTCAAGCTGTCAATTTGAGTTCAGTTAAATATGACTGATTTGTTCCGAATGCCCGGTTGCACCAACTTTTTAAGCAGAGCTTCAATTTATGTTTAGAATGTGACATTTACATATGGTCAGTATAACGTCAAATCATTTCTGATTGACATTTAAACTTCAACTTAAGTATCAATTAGAATGTGACTAACATTTTGTTAAATCTATAAATAATGTCATAGTGTAAACGCCACTTAAATTTAAGCTCTACTTAAAAAGTTGGTGCAACCGGGCGTAAGTCACAACTTTTTATTATGGCATTAATAAAAAAAAGTAATAAATAAATGAACAAAATTAATTAAAATCTTATAATTTTTAATTAACATTATAATATTTAACAAAGTATTTCTTAGAACGATTATTCTATTATGTGTGAAGCACAGACCGCAGTTTGTAAAATGCAGTTAATTCACTTGAAAACAACACTAAAGCTTAAAGCAGATACTGCTGTCGTTCAGCTCGAATGCACAAACGTACCCTACGATTCATGGTTTCGAACGCATTTGCCAAGAGTTGGGGGTAATGTTAGCACCAGCAGTATTTGGTGATATTTAAAAATCCTCTGAAAGCTCTGTTCAAAAATTGTTTTAGTTGATTATTAACTTTGTCATTTTATTTATTTATTTATTTTTTATTAATCGACAGTTGTCAACAACTATCAGTTCATGACATCACATTAAAAAAATGTGTAAGGTAAACGCAACATTCAGAGAAACACTTAATCAATTCACTTCAAAACAACATTAAAGCTTAAAGCAGCTTGAATGCACAAACGTACCCTGCGCTTCACGGTTTCAAACGTATTTGCAATTGTTGTTAAGGGTTTTAGCTTTGGCTTAAAGTTAAGCTGGAATTGCACAAGTGGGCCTTAATATTTTTTATGAATGTTTTATTTTGTGTAATTATGATCACATTGATGTTATACTTATAAAGCAATAATGAAGCAATCTGCAGTGATAAACTAGAAAGTTATTTAAACGCGTAATATAAATAATCCTATATGAAGGCAAATAAAAATAATACGTGATTTCTAATGCCGCCTCTGTGTTTCAGGGGCGGCATCATCAACTCAAACGTCTCAGTATTCAAATCCGTCGAACTGGGAGGAAAAACCTAAATGTCAATACTGCGAACGGATTTATTCTACCCCGAGCAATTTAAGACAGCACATAATAAACGTTCACGTCCAAACATCGCAGGAAAATTGGCGGACGTGTGAAATATGTGGGAAAAGATGCAAGACGAAACATTACTTGATTAATCATCAGCTGCAGGCGCACGGAATCAGGCAAAGACAACAGAGCGGAAGCGACGTGGCGAATATGATGGGAAGTTTTATTTAAAAACGTTTTCTATTTTTGTAAGCGGTTAATCAATACGATCTGCGCGCAAGCATGCAATGTGGCGGCTAGGGTTAGTAAATTTATTTCCTTCCGTATGCCCTTAAGTATTAAGTCGATATTTTTTTTGTGTGTTCGTTCCTTTTTGTTTAGTACTTAAACTTATTGAAATAAAAATTGTGTGAAAACATAAAAAAATGCAACTATAGCAGCGAGAATTTGGCATTGCAGATGCCAGCAGGGGTAGAAGAAATACAGCACCGTCCAAACCAGAGATGCCGCCGCAAGGAGTGTCCGTGAAGTACGAATGTCCTCTCTGCGATCAAGTGCTGCCATCTATCAACGCTGCGAGAGTGCACATCGACGAGCACTATCCAAGAGACAGTCCGTATTGTCCGGTGACAGAATGTGGAAAACGATTTACTCATCCCAATTCCGTCAGAAACCATATGCGAACTAAACACTCGAGACAGTGGGAAATCATGAAACAAATGAAGTGGAGTTTATAATAAAAATTATTTAAATAAGACTTTAAATTACGATTATCAAAAAAAAAGAGGCGAAACGATGTTTCAATAAAAGAACAATAAAAATTAAAAGCGTGTGTTACTTGAGGACTATAATTGTGTTATGTACCAAAGATACTCTCTTAATAATTAAGAAAAAAATTACTGCGTATACATAGACTAAAATAATACCTACAAATATCCTAATTAGCAGCAAAAAAAGAAAAAAAGAAAAAGAATACTGCTAGGCATAGAGTTGTAAATGAGCTGTTTCATATTTATTTCCATTATTAAATTAGTTTTATAGAACACAACGATTCTTAATTTGAACTTGCCCTCGTAATAATAATTACATTATTTACTTATTGAGCGATAACTTTTGTTTGAGTCGATAAAGGTTAGTTTGGCGCCTTATTTCGTCGCAACCCTTTTAACAGGTCGTTTCGTTTGTTGCAGTGTCGAGGCGTTCGCTGGAGATGATGCGAGTTAGGGCGACGGATCCCAGGCCGTGCCCGAAATGTGGCAAAATATACAGGTCGGCGCACACGTTGAGGACACACCTAGAAGACAAGCACACCATTTGTCCGGGCTATAGATGCGTCCTTTGCGGTACCGTTGCCAAATCTAGGAATTCTCTACACTCGCACATGTCAAGGCAACACAGAGGAATAAGTACGAAAGATTTGCCTGTTCTTCCTATGCCTGCTCCGTTCGATCCAGATCTTGCCAGTAGGTATGTATATAAAAAAAAAAAACTAAATCATTTTATGTAAATTCCCCCATTTTTTTTATAACTGACGAATTTTTGCGATATACATTCTTTTTGATCAGCAACAGTTTCAATAAATGATAGAACACCATAAATTGTTGATGGCATTTAAAATTATTAAGTGTTCATTTATTAATCCGGTAGCATTACCCGTGGAAATATTTTGTTTTGGACAACGTACGTGGCAGTGTTAAACTTGGACCTGAATTTTGAATGCCATGAATCATCAAATGTTTTCTGCTCTAATGTACACACCATTTTGTAATTCAATTAACCTAGTCCTGAAAATAACTTATTTTTATATACCAACAACACAAAAAAAATACACGAAACGCTTACTAGACAGTTGACAGGACGAAAGACACGACACTAGTGACAATTCTATTCATAGCAAGCGTGCCTTTACGAAAACAAAATATTTCCACAGCCAATGCTACCGGATTATTAAATGAACACATGGCAGATTAAATTATTGTTAAATCTGTGAAAGACGTTTGTTTTTAATAACAATAATCCGATTGTCTAAATACCGCAACAATATTTTTTTTTGTACTGTTTTACCTGAAATTTTATTCGTTTTTATCCTGTTTCTGCATATACAGGGTGTAAATGAAATGTGACACAAAAAGTACACGACACTGGTCACTGGCCCACGAAGTCCAAACACCATTGATTTTTTGTTATTTCGTTAAGTATCGCGGCTAGATTTAACTCAGGATTAAAAACGTGTGTTGTCAGATTTTGCCTGCAAAGTTACGTATGTTGTCATTAAATTCTTTTGGCTACCGTTTATACATATTTTTGGTTATTTTCGAAGTTCCGTCCGGTTTATTTATTGTTACTGTTCGTTGGTGTGTTAATTTTGTTTGAAATAAAATTCTTCTTTCCAGAATATGCCGACAGGTATCTGTTACTAGGTGAGTGTAGAGGAAGTGTTACCGCAGCATTAAAATTGCTCGCTGAGTGTCACATCCATCAAGATGTGCTGTTAATAGTTTATTATTTTACGTTCGTAATTAAACAATCATTAACTGATGTCGACCCAGTTTGACGGTCAGTGTCAGTTTTGCTTTACCTATAAGTAACAATTAAATCTCGTGTGAGATGTGATTTACTAAGCCTGGCCTACACGTAACGTTTTCGTCAGTCTTGCATAATCATGCCAGATTTGTCAAACAAAATACTACATGTAGACGGAAGTTGGACGTTTTGCATGAACTGAGGTTTGACAAAACTCGCAAAGGACTGATGGGCTGGAGTTTTGTGTACAAGCAAGACAACAGACAAGTCAGTGCATGTAGACATGCGTCAGTCAAATTGGACGACGAAACGTTACGTGTAGACCAGGCTTTACAAATTAAATGAGAGTAACAGTGTTGTCAGATTTAAGATTCTCAAATAGCTTCGTGCTCAAAAGAGAATCAACAGATAAGGTTTCTAACTATAGATTCGCCCATGCGTGCAACCCTTATACTTTTTGCTCACGTTTCATTTACACCCTGTATACAGGGCAATACCATATACTATAACAAGTGCGGAAAATATCGAAAAGCCAATGAGTGCAAAGAAGGCTTCCACAGCCATTGTCCGTTGGCTGACATTTCATACCTAACTTCATAGATCATAGGACATCTTCAGAGCTGATGCTGCTGCAGGTTGTTCTACATGCCAACAGTGCTACTATTTTGACACATTGAGAAATTATTGGTACCAAGGTACCACCGCGTCTATTTTGGTATTTTTTGTCCAAGCTCACTTTCACCCAATTTTCGTTACTCTCATTATTTTTTAATTAAAATAAGCATTGTAAGAATCTTCTGTATATGTATTATATCTGAATTGACACATTTTCAGTGAACGGGTGAATTAATCGATTACTCTAAGAGCGCATTTGTAAAGTAAAATTAACTATTATAAATTAGGGGAATATTCGACCACTTAGTTGGTTTTTATTTATTTTTATATTAAGTGATCGAATGTTCTCTTCTTCCTCTACATTATTAATTATTTAAACCAAGACGATTGCAATAATTATAATAATAATTATAAAGACAGGATTGACAGTTCATTTAATCAATGAGATACACACCTAACCACATAAATTCACTGATAGCGATAGTTCATTTAAACAAAGATTTTTTTAAATATTGTTACATGTCCAAAATTAGGTATATAATTGTACTTACTTAATCTTCAGCTTTCCTACCATTCGGTGTAAAGCTATGGTGGAGTTGAGTATTCGGGGGCTGCTCTCTTCCATATCTTCCTTCATCCCTTTCTGTCTGATGCTAGCTTCTTTATTCTCTCCCATTTTACTCCTCTCTTCTCTACAGCTAAGCGTACTTCCTTTTTCCAGAGTTTTCTAAGCAGGCCTTTTCGTCTCTTTCCTGTTTCCTTAGCTTCAAACCCCCGTTCTCATTATATGTATGTCCCAGCCATCTAACTTGTGCTTCTTTTATTGAGGTCCCTACCGATACAATTTTCAAATTTTTCCTAAATGTTCAATTTCGTATTTTATCTCATTTAGTCTTCCCTTCTATTTTTCGAAGAAACCTCATTTCCGTAGCCGTTAGCTTACTTATTTGTTTCTTATTTGTTGTCCATGTCTCACTCCCATAAGTTAAAACTGGTTTGATGATTTTCCTTATTATTTCAGTTTTTATATTGGTTGGAATTTCTTTCTTACCCAGAAAAGTTGTCTTGATGTTGCTGAATAGTCTACCTGTTTTCGCTACTCTCTCATTTATTTCCTCCTCTAAATTCCCTTTACTGTTGGTCATTACTCCCAAATACTTAAAGCTTTTTACTTGCTCTAGGCGTTTTCCATCCAATAATATTCTATGTTGTGTTTCTGCTCTCTTCTTCCGATTACCATGGTTTTAGTCTTCTGTATGTTAATCTTGATGTTTTTCTTTTTGAGTTCTTCTTTTAGTACGTTTAAATTATTTTGCAATTGTTGTTCTGATTCTCCCATAATTATCATGTCGTCTGCGTAGCACAGTTCGGTTGTAGTTACTATTTTCATACTTTTTTAATTTTTCTTTACATGTTTTGACTACCTCATCCAGCACTAGGTTAAATAGCAATGGACTTTAATGTACATCCCTGCCTGAGTCTCATCCCTGTCTCATTTCTTACTCTTACGTAGTTATCTGTTTGCTTGTATAGGCTTTTTATATGTACATTCGATAAGGTGATGTTCTAAGCCTTTCTTTTTTAATATGTTCCTTAAGCCTTTCTTTTTTAATATGTTCCTTAAGCCTTTCTTTTTTAATATGTTCCTTACGTCTTTGCTTTGTATGCTGTCAAATATCTTTTCCATGTCTATGAAACACACATGAATTTGCCTTCCCTCTTTATTAGCTTCTTCACACATCTGTCTTACTGTGCAGATTTAATCTATTGTACCACTATTTTTTCTAAACTCGCTTTGGCTTTCGTCAATTGTGTTTTCTAATTTTTCCCTTATTCTGTTTTCTAGAATCCTCCCGTACAGTTTTCCTACCGTGCTCCCCAACGTAATGCCTCTCTAGTTTGAACATTCTTTTCTGTCTCCTCTTTTGTATATGGGCATGATAATACCTAATTGCCTGCAATCTTGAGCTTTCCCAACTCTCATTTTCCTATTGCTTCACTGAGTTCCTCCCATGATATTTCCCCTTCTTGTGTTTGGTTTCCTTCTTGTGTATATAATTGTAACGTGGTCATAAATGTACTTACTTCCTTAATATTGCTACCGGTTTCGATATTGTCTTCATCAAGTTGCTATCGTCAAAAAATTGTTAAAACTGAAATCAATCATTGATGATACCATTGATATTCCTCCTTTTTCTTTCCAATGATGGTTGATTTCAATTTTGATTTTGATTCAATTTCATTCTTGATGGTAGGTTCCTCATGAATATAGCTATATTAAAATTTTAAACAAATTAGGAATTATATTTAGTATTTCGTTACAACATTTTTAAGCTGTTTTGTGAAATATAAACTTATTTATGTAGCAAAACCTTAAAAAGCTGATTTTCTTGACCTTGGTTTTCAAACTATAACTGTAGAGACTTTATATTAACTAAAACCTAAATGATGAATCTAGCAAAATTGGGTAAATTTGGTATTGTTTTGCTTGAGAGTTGGTACATTCCATTTCTGTACGCTGGCAACGCTGTATGCCAGGCGCAATGCTATTTCAACAGCACTACAAAACTCTGAAGATGCTCCATGCAATTAGGGATAATATATCGGCAATGGAATTAAAAGCGGTTAATTATATCGGTGTTAGAAGAATTAAAAATATGAAGTAAACGAACAGATGTCGCTGTTAAATCAAAGGACTGGGCAGTTTTAATTTGTACGCAAATAATGTGACTTCTTCATGACAACTAATGATTCTTAATGCCAAACAAACTCCTATGCTACCTTGGTTACAATCCCCAAACAATTTTAAAAACTGGCCACAAATGGAAAGCTTGTTCCATACTAAAAGGGGCGTTAGTACATTTTGGAATTCCCTGCATTTAAAATTTTCAAGAGACCAGAGAAACCTTGTGCCTTTAAAATATTTGATAAATCTCACTCTTGCATTTATGCTAGTAGCCTTTTTTTTAGTAATTTTCATTTCATTCAGTAAAAACTGAAAATGCAGGATAATTTAGTCTTGTATTTATTTTTTAAATTGTATTTCAAAAGACTCACTGCGTCTGTAAACGGGGCTGCTTATTTCTAATAGTAGTAGGAGTAATATTTTATACAGGGACCGTGCAGAAAGTTGGACACACAGGAAACTTCTTTATCATTGATTTCTCAGAAAAACTTATCACTCCATGTCATGTACTGAGGTGATCAAAATATTTGAAATCGACTTACCTTTATTTTTCGTGACATTTAAGTTTTCTTTAGACTAGAGTCTGTAACGATTGCTTGTTAATTAATTTAACTTTAACTTACCGTAAGTTTGCAGTTATTGAGTTTTAATTAGAAGTATAGCAAGAAAAAAGCTCTACTGTGATCTCCACCATCAACTCTTTTAGTTGCCTCCGTACATTGTGAGATACCCTGTATATGTATAGTCTGTAATTTAAAATTAGAAAATATTATTTATAAAATTCCTTGTGTCCCTTTTTTACTTCATCATTCCGCAGCTTTGCTTTTCGTAACCGTCCATTGATAATTTAAATGATTAAGGTTTCATATACGATCGTCGATGAATCTGAGTATAACACTGTTCTTGGAATAACGTGACGTAGATATGGAAAAATGTTAAAGGCTATTCAGCGAATAATCCTTTTTCCACCATTGTAAAACTGAACCTAATAAAATAAATGTGTTTTTTGAGAATTCCTATATAAAAAGTTTTTTCGTTTCAGGTTGTTGGCTAAAGCAGGTGTTAAAATTAGTCCGGCGGAATTAAGAGCAAGGGCATCACCGACGGGTCCTCGAAGGTCAGACGTGAAACTGGATGCGAAGAGTGCGTATTCCGGTGCGGCATCGGAAGCCGGTAGTTCGATATGTGAAGACAACGATCCCGAGGATTTGACAATGTCGCACAGTAGGTATGGACCTTTTGATTTCGCAATGTCCCCCCCGTTGAACCATCATCAGAACCACGCGAACTTAAAAATGAACAAATTGAATTCGTCGGGGCAAGCAGTCGCGGTGAAGAGTATAGATTCGTTGCACAATTTGAGCAAGGAACCTTATCCTGCTCCGTTAGCTCCACCTGTTTCCAGTAATTCGACGGGATCGGCCATATTAGACACGTATCTGCAGTTTATAACGGAGAATAGTTTCGGAATGAACATGAGCCAGGAGCAGGCGGCCGCGGCCGTTCACGCGGCGAAAATAGCTCAGCTGAACGCGATGAGCTTGGATAAAGCGTCGCAGCAGCATTTCCTAGAAAAAATGCAACAACAAATAGGTTTAGCCAATGATTTAGTTATGAAGAGAAGCGACGAGATTCGACGGAGCGACTCAGATATAATGAACGACGACAGGGATCGAGACAAGGAGGAAGGCGATTCCTCCGGCGGGGAAGAAGATGATTACAGTGAAGAAGAACCGGAGCCGGAAAGTGTGAAAGTAGGAGAATAGTCGTAATAAGGATGGAAGAACTATAACTTAAGTTAAAAAACAAAGAATTCTCAGTAGCCGTTACTCTTGCCATTTATATAAGTATCCTATCATATTTTATACTCATTTATTCCATCCAACTACCTCAGTTTTAAATGCGATCTTGGGGTCGTGCTTAAAATTTCCACTACTAAATAAAAAGAAATTCCATCCGTCTACCTCAAATTCAAAACAATTTGTAATAAATAATAATATATATAGTTTAATGCAAAATAATAAGGGTTTCCAGTGTATACGGTAAAATAATAGATTTAACGATTTATATTGGACTGCGCAGTTATAAAATAACTTAAAAAAAATGTTGGTGTTAGAATAAACTGTTGTGTAGATTTGTACCATGTTTAGAGATATCTGAAACGTGCCAGATTTAATGTTTAAAAAAAGTGCTGTTTTACACTATTGTTGATCTTTGCAAGCAATTATGGAACAAAAATGCCATTTTTTTTTCAATAATGAGCATCAAATCGGTATTTATGCCTATAAAATCAACCAAAAACTGAGAATAGATGAACATTATTTATTCCTTAAACAGAATTAAACCTACAGATGATTATTAGAACAGATATGATATAACGTAAATAGTCAATGTCACCAAGTTTCTAAATTCGGCATAAACCATTTTTAAGTTAATAATATATACCGTTTGTTTCATCTTAATGGAAAAAATACATGCTTATCTTGTGCTCAAAAAAAATATAGCGTGTGAACGTAGCCATTTCTATTCGCTATGTTCATGCATTACATATTGTATCGTGTTTTATGGAACGTAATAATTGTGTAAAGATGCATATTGTACGAAAGTCAACAGTAATCATATGCGAAACAATCCGTGAAAATAAGCAAAACGTTTTCTCGTTTCAAAATTTCTGGAAACTATGAAACCATTCGATGTAAATTACTTTTCAAATTATCTCTAAAAGCTACATTTACCTTTTAAATAAATGTAAGTGATAAAGTATTTACAAAACGGAAAACGGTGAATGGGGCGCACCCTTTAAATTCAATATAAATCCAATAAGATACAGGGTGAGTCGAGAGTGTATTTAACATGTAAATGTAAAACAAATATAAAGTTGTGTCTGCGACACAGTATGTTTGTTAAATACATTTTTATACGAAATTTTATCGACAGTATTGACAATATTCTTCGACTGCAGCTCAAACGAAAACCATTAACAAATACCATATACCTTTATAAGCGACAGAGTACCTTCTGACATATCCGCAGACAGCAAGATAAATACATTTTTATTTACTTGCCAGCATTTCGTACGTTCCTCCCGACTCACCGTGTATGATAAAGAAATTGAAATGAAATGTCTCTGATTGAGTTCAAATACTTTGTGTTTCTAAAGTTTTAACAAATCATAGGCCCTGCTACTTGAATTTAAAAATGAGAAAAAATCGAATTATTGAAAAAAAAAAATAATGAAATCTTCTGAAAGTACAAAAGTTACTGGATTCTTTTTCAATTTCTACCTCTTTTTTAGAACTTATTTCATATCATTACCTGTTTTCATAAAAATGTTACAAATAATATATTCTAAATTCAATCGTTGTCACACATACACTTAACGTAATATTGTTAATTTGTCTATTGCTTAAATGTCAACCAAATCTGTATGTGTATTTTTTTTGTTATTACTGAAAATGGCGTTTTTGTGAAGTATTTAAGAAAAAGATCAAACTTTTGCTTGCACAGATTAACAATGAAATTTATATCCCAGTTATTTAGATCTAGTTATAATTTGTAACTTCCACAATTTGTGTATTTATGAAGACGAGTCTTTGTTTGTTGTATATTGTATTGTACAACTCGGTCCATCTCAAACTTGGGTATATCTAATAATTTTATGCCACCTGCGCGTATTCAACTATTAAATATATGCGAGTCCATCGAACAAAGTATACAGAACACATTCTATCCAGGTGAAAATGGTACAAAGCGTTTTTGCCTTTACAATAATATTTTTGTACGTAATTTTAAACTGAATCGTTGGTAATTTAAAGAAGTCTTCATACTTTATTATTTTTATAGATGCTTCCAAAATTTCTTCGTATATGCTTCCCAAATATAAGCAATTTATTAGCAAACAATCAATCAAATGAATTCACCACGTACATACACGTCATCGAGGTGCACGTTTGCATTTTTTAATCCTCACTCTCAGGTACATTCTTGTATTTATCAAAATGTGGAGTACAAATTGCACGTTTATTTTTAAGATGAATAATCTTCGTAACCGTTCAGGGATTCCACTCAGATTTCTGCAAGCAGCAAGCAATCAGTATCAAAGTTTGATTATCTCTTGTTTTAGTCATAATTCATATCAGTGATAAACAAATCAGGTAATAATAACAATAATCAGGTATCATAAGTCATTTTTTATAATAATCATCCTCATCAGTCATTAGTTTACGATAGTTTAGTGATAAATGCTTACGTAGCGTTAGACTTCCAGTAAGAAAAGAAAACTTCCTCGACTTTGTTTGCCTAGACGTACTTGGCCTTGAGGTTGACGTACTTATGTAAATATATTTCTTAATTTTAAGTTGAATTACAACTTGCATCGACGAGGGGCAACAGAGTCGTCTCATTTGAAACGGTAGTTCTTCCATTTATTTATACAAGTTTCAGTAATGTGCAGAATATTTCTTTCGAACGATATGTTTACACACCTCGTGATTTCAGGCTTGTCGCTATACTGTTTATGGTAGACGTACAAAGTAAATAAAGTAAAATCGCAAGCTCTCTGTAGTTAGTTGTTCTCCGACGTAATGATAATTGTTAAATGTTTAATAGAAAGATGTAATCGCTTACGTTTTGAGAGAGAATGTAGGCATAGACATAGATGTAAAAAAAAAATTATAGCGATAACTCGGATAGAGGTCATTGTTAATTATTGATTAAGTTAGCGTAGAGATATTGTTAAAAAAAAAGAGTATATAAGAAAAACTTAAGGTATACTGTTTCAAAATGACTGTACAAGCACTGACGATTTACTTACTAAATAAAATTAATAATCACGTATACTACAACAAGCACCAGTGAAAATGTCGCTTTAAATTCTTCATCGTTTCCGTACTTAATTTTTTTTTTACCATCGGTTAGAAACTTCTAAGTAACGAGGGGGGAATTGTTAAAAAAATTAACGATTACTTTTAGGGCGAACAAAGTACTTTAATCTGTCTTGCAATGATGACAAAACTTTAGAATTTAATCCAAAGTTTGATGGTATATAAATTAAATTCTGAATGTTTCACATTAAACCTTTGAATTAGGTGCTTTCTTACTCAAATTTTTGGGGTAGATCAAAATTTCATTCCGTTCCAAATACCTACTCGGTACTCAAGTATTGCGATTGAGAAAAATTTTATTCACATGAATATACAGGGTGACAGCTAATTAAAGGCTCACCATGGTGATCTCGTAAACTATAAGAGATACAGAGATCCCTATGGTGAGCCTTTTAACTGGATGTAACCCTGCATACAGAGCGTCCAATTTTAAATGTCAAATACTGTTAATTTTACATCTGAGATATAACTTTGCAATTAATTTCATAATTTATATTAAATTAAAAAGTGAAATTTTGAACTACCCACATATTACTAAAGAGAAATTGATTTATTAAAGATGTGTTGTTGTATATATAAATACTTATTGTCAAATTTCTTGTTGCAGTGTTATATTTTCTGTGACTTTTATAATTAAAGTGATCGCAATTAAAGTAAGCAAAGACTATACGACGGGCAGTAATGTACATAATTTTAAAGAATATATTTTGCATTTTGTTACTCAAGTAATGCAAATAATTACTGTAAGTTTTATATCTAAATATTAAGGCAAGAAGTTTTACCTGGTGCTGCGACCGTATGTGCCGGATTGTTTATTATTATTATTTTTTTTTAATCAGTTTTTGCCGTTGCTTGTTTGAGTCCAATGTACGATCGCTGCACTGTCGTCACAGTTTTACTTATGTATGTATATGCAGTTGTGATGTCATTCTGATATTGTTGTTGATTTCATTTTTCGGTCGAGCTACCTCATTTTTAAAGCGTTTCTATAGATTTTTTTACTTTATATTTACATATACACTATTTTTTTATATATTTTACCGAAACAGAAATGACGAAATGGATCTCCTACAATAATGCCGGTATATTTTGTACTTAAAGGAAAAAAAATATCGACAAAAAAATGTATATTTTTAGTTTGTACAGTTCTTTTCTAAGGTATGAAAAATATATGTGAAACCCTTTAGGGGACTTTATGGCGAGCTTATCTGTATGTGCAGTGCCATATGTGAGATGTTTTGTAAGTTTTGCCGGATCCGTAAGAATTACAAAACGATCGACATTTTATATAGGACTCTACAGCAGTCACTCTTAGAGATGCAAATAAACCGGAGAAATGGTTCCTAATTTAGTACGGTTCCTCAACAATATTTTCGTTTATTTTGTCGTCCAAAATTGTGCTAAGAAAATTGCGAACAGAAATAGAATCGGCATCGTTTCAAAGAGTATTTAAAAAAAAATTGGGGTTGATATATTTTTCGTACTTTATTTATTGTTGAGGGACTGGGTGCCTTCTGAAATAATTTAACAGCCTAGTCGCTAGTGTTGCCTCTAGCGGCAGAAAGCTGAAGCAGAGTTCCTAACCTAACTCCTTTTACGAGAGTAATACATTTAAAACAAATAACTTGTAACTTTTATATAGCGTGTAGAGAACCGTTGACACCGATATAAATATAGTTTTGCTAAACGGCAGAATCGTATATACACTATATTATTATATGAAATAGGTGTATGTGTATAAATATATAACTACTGATAGGTATACCTAACAAAAAATGTTTTCGTTTTTATTTTATTGAATGTCGGTTTGCAATTTTCTTTCGCTGATGTGTTGTGTTGTACTTAAGAAACGATTTAAGGACCCTTCGTTTTCCGTTCAAATTCGATCGTTGAAATTTTTGTAATCCTCATTTATTAATTAAAATGTTCCTAATATTTCAGTTAGGATTTATCATGTTAAGTTTAAAATTGTCATTGTTTAGTTAGAGATAGGTGCAATAAGAGAGCTAAATCATAAGTAACGTTATATATAATTACCTATTTGCCATATTATTATATTATTATTAATACATTGTGTATTGCTTGGGTATCATTTATAAATAATAAATTAATAAAAAAATTATACTTGCATTTTGATATACTTATATTCCACAGAGAAATAAATTTAATATATTGAATCGTTCAATTTTTTTGCATCAGAAAATAATGAACTACATAATATCTAATAGGTATCTACGAGTATAGTAAGGAATTGATCATAAATGATTAACATAGGTTGTTCAGTGGATTGACAATTAGCAATTACATGAAGTATTTATGATATGTAGTGAGACATAATGAAATCATTCTTTACTCTAACAATTTTAAAAAATATGTCATCCTTATCAATACCCATACATTTGACATCATCCTACCAGTGAGCATTCGTTTATACTTAATTTTCACCCTAGGGATACTATGTACAAATTATTGAGACTATAATTACTAATAATTGAATGGGGGTCCTTAGTTTGTCTCCAGCGTTGACTGGGCCTGTAAGTAATTTATTTCAACGCGGGCAAAGTAACGAACCAATTGCAACACATAAATACTCGGGGAGTGTTCGCAAGCATTCAATTGCAAGAAAGTAATCTATAGCTCAAATAAAAGGAAATTACAGCCATTACAATTGCCTTAATGATTTAAAATAAAGTGTACGTACCATTTTACCCTTGCTATACACATTCAGGCATGGATTCTTTTTGTGGTTCTATGGAATCATCATTTCCCTTCCACTTGTCCAAGTGTACGCACGTAAGTACAGTCATGGACGGTTAAAAGATAACGAAAAGCAAATAAAATTGCTGAATTCCACTTTATTTCCATTATGTATTATAAGTGCTGAGAAACTTCCAAACGTTCTCTTATAACTATTCCACACTATACATAAGATGAGCCAAAGTTTTCGTTACGCTTCGCCTAAGTGTGCGATCACCATTTAATCATGTTGGGTTTATGCAAAAGAATTTAATTGCGTTTGTAGTAAGTATATTATAAAATACATTATTATTTTTCTCAAAAAAATAGAACGTGTTCTATCTCCAAACCATATCTGCGTATTTCTTGTACCATTTATTTATTATACGAATTAAACCAAATCTTGTACCTACAAGAAATAGGGTACCTAATAGTTGAAATAATACACGTTTTCAGTTTAGGTGAATTATTAGTAAACAAAAAAATATATAATCTTACATTTCGCTTCGTGACAGAAAAGATTTCAGTGGTTAATTGGGGAGAACTCCCAACGGCATTTTCTCCTTAGAAACGCAGGCGGGCACTCAAACTTAGGATGACATTTAGATTGCCAATTGCCCCAGTTTCTGAGCGTAAGTACTTTTTGTATTGTGAAAACGCTGTTTGTATAAAGCGATTTATCAGAGAAGAATTCTGAGAGCTTGAAGTTTATTTAAGGAGCTTTGATCATTTACTTACGTTTTTTGGTGTCTACAACTACAACTAATCATACAATGTCAATGCCTGAATATAATAAGGTATTTAAGTAAATACATATATATGCTATTACGTTTATATAAAATAATTTTCTTCATACACATACAGGGTGACTGTTAATTCACCCGACAAAAGGAAATCACGTTATCATACGGAGACAATAAAACTATTGGAAGAGTTATTTTAAACGTCGGGAGTGTTATGCGTAGAATTATCGATCTAATCGCGTACGTGAATGCACGTCACAGATTATTAGAAAATGTATAAAAAATTCTGTAGGTAGGTATGTTATATTATTTCCACAAAATACAATACATGTATTATGGGGGCGTCAAATAAAAGAAAAGCATTAACACAATACGGTATAGAAGAGTATAAAGTTTGCTCCTGTTGCTCATGCGCGTGATTATTTTGTTACGGTTGAAAAATTCATTTTAAGTTATTCATAATAATATTTGGCAATCGCCCTGTATTTAAGCGGGAAGTAAAAGTTCAGAGTGCCCACGTGCCGGTCGTCACATTTCTCAATGTTTCACCACCAGACCATATACTATTATTCAGTCCTACAGTATCTCTCTGTATTTCGCTCTGTCGCCCGGCTAAATCTGAGTTCATTCGTAACGACTCCCATCTCAGCGCATAGTGGGAGAGAAGCCGCACACGTCTTGACAGTCATTCTTGTATCAGCGCTCGTGCCGTGCTGTCCCTTTTGTGTGCGTTAGTGAGTAAAATCTTTGTGTTTCTCTCACGTGGAATTTGTGATTGAAACTTGAAACACGCCGAGTGAATTTCAAGCTCGTAAAACAGCTTTTCGAAAGCCTGTCTTTGAAACAAGGAACAGGGATGTATTGTGGCCATTTTGTATTCGTGTTCATCTGACAAATCTGAACAACCCTTGTCGATGAAAGAAATAGCCGGAATTGGCGTCTTGAAACGATTTAAACCCCGCAACACGGCTTTCCCCCGCCTGTGAAAGTGGACTCGACCTGCAAGACGACGTTAGTTGGCGACATAACCGCTTCACCGACACACCAACACTATTGACAGCTGTCTGTCATTACGCCGAATTCTGGTTACAAGGTCGGAGTTACTCGAATTATTTTTAATTACTCAATTTTCCGCGGCGTTATTTATTTTATTCCGAGTCTAACTTCTTGACTCACTTTAACACGGTGTTGTTATTAATTTTATTTTGGCGTAGTGTAAACGAGGAGCAGATTTGCTTATCGGTTTGTTCGCCTTATAGCAAAGTTGGTTTAAATTACTTACGCGTTCGTTTCACTGGACCCCGTCTGTATCATACTTAACTTTGTAATTTGTACGCCTATTTATTTTTACCAAATTGTTGAGCGTTTTAAATAAAAACAAGTGCGCTCAGCTGGTGATTTTTATCTTATTCACTTTGCCCAACTTTTGCTTCGGGGTTTCGTCGAACCCACCCTTCTCCAAGAGCTTAGCCGAGCGGTGCTGGAGAAACTTCAGTCACTCATACAATTTGCTGGCCTTCAGGCAGGTAGCCGTTTGTTGTCACAGTGATTATCTTTGAGAATGTCACTCACAGAATAATGGCACTTCTCTATTAAAATAGTTTTAGTTTTCTTTTGAACTGATCACTGTTTTTATGGTCATGAAAGCTCGGATCCAGATATACGAGTTTGTTGAAAAATTGTACCCCGTATAGTGGGGATTTTGTTGAAAGAGTGATATTCTTGCTTTTGGTTTATTAATTTGGTTATGGTAGTGAATTTCAGATCTTTTTTTCCAATCACGTATAAAATTGCTACGTATTATGTATAGCGACGGAAGAGTCAATATTTTTAGGGATTTAGAAATTTCCCTGCAAGATGTTGTACTTGGGACATTTTTCATGTGACGAATTGCTCTTTTTAGGATTGAAAACACCCTCTCTGTTCCGTAAGCCGAACCCCAATAGATTAGACCATACGAGATTACTGATTGTGTCATACCAAAGTAGACTAGTTTTAATATATTGAAGGACAGGAGTTTTCCAGGGTCTCTTGCGTGAACCAACGCGAGATCCATTATTGATCGTCTGGTGGTTGATCGAGATGCACGTGTGAGTTGGTCTGACGTCCCTTTACGGTGGCCATTTTTGATGCTTTCGGTATTTTGTGATACCTGATTTCGCTGTGTGATAAGAAGGCACCCGTCGGGGTTTATTAGTTGGGGGACGTTGTTTACTTCACCTCACACATCGATCGACTTCATCGCATTCTGTCAAGACAGCCAGCTTTCATCGGAGTTTCTTCTTTTGGTTTTGTTGGACCCCTCTCCATGTCTACGTTAACTACACCTCTGCGCTTCGTATTTGTGACTGCCTGTCTCCACACGGTTCCCTTCAAACTCGCCGTGAATCGCATCGAGGAAAGTACGTAAAGCCGTTTCACCGGCCTAAGCAGATCTCGCTTATTACCGGGCTAAAGCTGTTTCACGTCGCTAAGAGGACCTCGCTTCCTGCAGGCGCACTAATCACGGAATTTTATGGTCTGGACAAACCAAATTATTTCTTTTTCGTTTTATTAACAACACATTTTCTTTGTGTTGAACGTATTAATATTTAAATCAGTTGCGTTATAGTTCACGTATTTATTCGGTTAACGAACTATTAGTCGTGAAATTGTTGAATTTGTTATTGGATTAATATTCGCGTATTTAATATTACTTTCAATGAAACAAAATTTACTGATTTTGACTGTACACAAAGATGCCTTCTATACGAATCCCTGTTTGTATACATTTACAAATTTATGTGTATGACGGGCTACAAATCAATGAGACGATCTACAATTCAAATAGTTGTATTGACAAGCTCACGCCATGTCCGCACGTCAGTAGCAGATCGCGTAAAGTATTAATTTTGCAATCGAGATAATGTGGCACTTAATGTGGTCGGGAACTTTAAATTTCAGGCTGCCACCAACTTTTTATGATTCCAAAATAATTTTCTTTATTCTGAGTATTTATACGGGGTGTTTCATGTGCTCATTGTAGCATTAACAAACTATGTATATTAAATAAAAGAATATAACAATTTGATAGTCAACTCTTTCTAGAGTGCAAAAACGATGTGTACACGTAGCTTTTTGAAAAGTGACTGCAATTCGTAAAGCGTCCGAAATGAATGCGTCCAGGTTAATGCGCAAATATCCCAACATTAATACTAGTCAGCGGCACAAAAGATAAACCCCCGGGACTGCACACGGGGAAGAATCAAAGGGCTTTGAATATAGAGATGAGCAGGTAATGCGGCTTTATTCGAGTTCCCAGTCATTCTGTCGGTTATCATCACGGCAGGGGGTGAGTGGTTTTCCGGCCCATCAAAACAGCCTTTGTAACCCCGCGTCACGTTATAGCTTCTGATCATTATTAAAGGCTAATTTACACGCTATGATATTGGTTTATTATGTATTTTACACCCCCCAAGGTGAGATAATCAAAATTGTTCGCGGCTTATGACATTGTTAAAATTTTTTGCACCCACTTGTATCTTCAATTGTATTGAAGATTATTAAAACTGTAGATAATTCAACCCATGGTTTACTTACATCATTCCATACTACTTAGTTAGTTAATTCTTCTCGTAAAACGTCAACTGAAAAGTATATAAATACGAAGTTAAACATACATACACAAGGCGCAAGGTGCTGATATATACAATGCATTCTTGTAAACCAGTCTTTTATGATGGGCTGATCTCCGTAGGTGGTCTTAAGCTACATTTCTTGTCATGTCGAAGCATCGATTAAGTACTTAAGGATCATACTCCGAGCGCCAGTCGTGAACGCATTCCTCGGCTATTTGTATTTGTTTGCCTTACATCTCCCAGATATGGTAATACTCAATCGATGTAGGTACCTATCTATCTTGTATCTTGGTTATGGGCAAAAGCTACTACCAAAGTCTAAAACAACGCGATCAAATATTTATGAGATTTATTGCGTTTTCCAACCGAATTCTCATCGCCTCAGCGCAGCGTTCAGACGGGAAGAGATTCTCCAGAGTATAGCATAGAATAAACGGGGACTCTGCTTCGTATTCAAATTTAAAATAAATATTGAAGACCATGGCTAGGAAAAATAATTTCCTTGTTTCGCAGTTACACGGTTTATCTTTCTCGATTGTATAATGCATTGTATCAAGACCATCCGTTTTCTTTTGCTTTAGAATTTAAATAGAAACGCGAAATAAAACGCAAGAATAACATAACAGCATTTTTAAATAAATAAATAAATAGAAAGTCTAATACGAGAACTAGGATTCTAAGGACAGTAAGGAAACGGTTAAACGTCGTTTGTTTACAAGCCAACCCCTTCGCTAATTGCCCCCGCAGGAGTTCAACTCAATGGAATTCATTTCACACGATAACGCGGTTATAAATGGTCACATTACGTATTAAGTACGTTTACAATGTGAAAGCTTAAAGTTCCGGAAACGTCTGGAACGGGAACATTACCCCGAAATCTGGAGAGCTCGACGTTTTAATAAATCTACCCCCGGCGCATTCACCGTTTCTTTAGGTAGATAACATGTGCGATATTCCTTGAACAGATTAATATCCGGAGTGTTCATAAAGTACTTGCGAGATGAAATTTAATAACGTTTTCCGGGAATCCGGAGTAACAAGGCAGGCGAAGAGAAAATTCGAGCAAAGAAATAGATTTTCCAAAGACGTACAGGCATTATGAATATGGGTAACATGTAGGGACAGTTTTTTATTCAATCACTTAATTGAATTAAAAAAATCTGATTATTTGGATTGTCCACTACTTGAGGCACAGAAGAAGGGACAGAAGGGACAGAAGGGAGGAACAAGAATCGGATAAAAACAAAGAGACAACTACGACAGAAATAGACGGGGCACAAAATAAAAGAGGGAAGCAGGAACACAAAGGACAACACATGATTAAAATTGGGCCTTAGAACGTAAGAGGGACTTTATGAGATTGGTCTCTTGCATTGCGAGTACGTCTAACAAAACGGGGAAGGAATTACCAAAGTTTTCTTCAGTAGTGGTCTTCAGTAGTGGAGTAGGGGACAGAAGGTTCGGGGTAGGGTTCCTTGTGAACAACAAAATGAAGGAGACGGTAATTGATTTTGAAGCGACATGACATCAGAAAAGATATGCAGACTTAGAGTAAGAGATAGGAAAATGAATATAATTAGTGTAGGTACATGCCCCAATAGAAGATAAAGATGAAGACCAGAAGCAGGAATTTTATGATCTTCAAACAACTGCAGGAGAAAGCAAAGAAATACGGATAAGGATTAACAAGGCGAAGTCAAATTATATGTATGATGAAGATCGAGCGACAAACGGAGAGCGAAAAGTACATACGGCGTTATGTCGGAAGAAAATCGTCAGAAACGAAAAGCGCGGTCAGAAAATTCAAATCACCCGATACTGAGTTCGTAAGAACACAGATGGATAGCGCTTATTCTCTCTCGATATGAACGATAAAGAAAAAGAGTCAACAAATTTACAAGAAATGAAAAAGATTGATAGAATTGGGAGAAACGAAAAACAATCGCAGAAATCGAAAGAAATTTTGAAGTGAATACGTGGAGAGATGGCATTGGCGCCGGAAGTTCAAAAACAAAAGAGAGCGATACGCGAGAAGAAAATTGAGAGAATGGGAATGAGCATACACGAACCGAAAACAGAATACGAAGACGTAAGAAGGATGCAGGGTGAAGGTCTTACCTTCGATTGGTTGGTTTCTTTCTGGAAAGACGTGAGGTTTCATTTTGATTTCGGTACGTGCACGTGTTGCTGACCAAGAAACAGTAAGAGAAGCTCAGAAAGCAACGTTGCCTTCAATTTGCCGACCTGCCATCATTTCAGTCCTAAACAGCTGTGCACGAACCGAGAGTAAAATACTGTGACGTTATGTGTTTGTCTTTATGAAAACGATGAAACTTAATTACGCATTGAAGCATGATTAAGTATTACGTTATTCCTATGAGATTCCGAAGCGTTTAAAAAATGAATGCGGGAAACATAATAATGAAGACACTGCTTCCCCTTAAACGGCGAGGAGGTTTGGAAGTAACAAAGCCATGGAACACTTTAATCAAATGCACTCCCGCTCCTGAGATCCTGACAAGTCTATGACTGAGGACCCCGTTGGGCAACCACCACAGATATTTAAAAAAAAGAGAAATAAAAAGAAAGCTTCAATTCTCGTTTATCAACAGATAAAAAAAATTTAACTAAAATGGGTGGCGGGAAGATCTGTTTGAATCAAATCCGCTGGTCTCAGTCCGCGCTTAAATAGGCTTAAAATAAACAATGACGAATCGAAGATGGAATATAGTAATATAAAACAACGGCCGAGTTCCCAACTCTTTTGTTTCCTACTACAAACGCGTCATCTTTTGTATTTTGAGTTCAGTCCGTGCACATTCTGCAACGCCTATAAACTATCCTGCACGAACCGTGGATAGAACGGCGCACAAATAAAAGCTTTTAGTGTTTCCAAGCGTTTTAAGACGTATGCATTCCGGTGACAGGTTTTTGCGTTCGGTATTCAGTCCGTGTCCGTGTATCTTGGAATCCGCATGATTATACGAACCGATATGAACCGAATGAAGCGGACACATCTGTTGAAATGAAAATCTAAACATCTATTTAGATGTTAAATTGATTTAATAGCTAAGCACGCACTACACTGGCATCTTGTTGGTTTCACAACAACTGTATTTTCAAAGTGAAATTAAAATTTGTTGAAATAATAACAGGATATCGCAATAAAAATCTTGTTACAGGCGAATAACTTTGTTCTTGAGCGTAATGAAGTACTTAATCTAATTTCTACGAGAAGGATTTAGTTTTTTTACCAAATAAATCAGTGAATAATGACTTGACTATAACATAGGTTGTTGGCAACATGAATCATGCAACATGTAAAAAAGTTACTTAATAATCTGCGCGTTGAAGTGTCCAAGAACTGAAATTGTTCTTAAAACTAATAAACAAAAAAAAGTATATTGGTCATATTGAACTAGAATAAAACGTTTAATATTCAAGTAGGGCACAGTAAATATTAGTGCAAACATTAAATTATTTATGACAGTCCAATCTCGCACGCTTTGCCATAAATTTTGTTTCATGTGCCCCTTACGCGTCACTTAAAACACGCCCAACTTGATAACATTTCCGCAGTATAAAAACCCTGTAAATTCGATCATACTGATGCTTGCACATAAACTCACTGAGCAGTTAATGTTGATTTGTAGCGTGGCGTTCAGCAAACCCTCTGAAGTATATCTAACAATAAGCTGAGTCATATGAGGGTCCACTAAACGAAGGGTATATATGAGCAAATAATTAATTTGAGATTAGAAAACATGTACGAACATTAATTTAAACAAAAACTGTCCTTAGCGAGCGAGCAACATCATGGGCTTTGGTTTATACACATACACCCACTTGAACTTTATAGCGCGGTGGTAAAGTGCAGGCGTTAATAAATCTGTCAAGGAGCAGGAATTAGTCCATCAACGAGAAGGCAAAAGGAATTAGCTTCGGGAATTGATCGGTTATGAACCTGGTTCAAGGTTACTGACACTTCCGCATTACTGCGGTAAGTAGCAGCTTACTACCATTACATTACCATCTGCCTTAATTCCACAGCGTTATTGATAATTGTTATTTCGCTGGCGGTGATGAGAGGGAGACGGGTATAATTTTGCAAAATTTTAATCTTCTTACAACCTATAATCCGATCTCTTTCGCCGAACGCCGCCGACGTACGTGTGCGTGCAGCGTTACGCCAGTGTTTGTTTAAATTTGCATTAAGCCCTTCCCTGTAATGCGGAATTAATGTTAATAAAATAGAAGCTTTAAAAGTTTTTCGCTAATATTTAATTTATTCTGAAACTTGTCTATTCTTGAAGAATATGCGCAACATGTTTCCAAGCAATTTGAATTGAAAATCCAACAACATCCTCCAACCTCTTCTTGTTAGAGTTTGCGATCAGAGTGCAGTGACAATTTTAGTTACTTTTGTAATTTGCGACCGCAAGGTGGTGACATCTTTGCGAGCCTCACTTAAAGGTCCACTCATTTTGATCACTGGAGTGACTTAAGTTGCCTACCCCCAAGGGATTTCCAAGTATTTTTGGATTGGCTCCGCTACCTTGCGTGGGTCAAGTTTTCATGCGCTCAGGGTGGCGTGGTTTATTTACTTTGACGTAAAGTTTGTCGCTTGGGCCTCTTATAGCCTGAGAACAATTAAAGGGTAAATAATAATTGCTTCAAAAAGAGCTGCTGCGTTGAGTTTAGCTGGACACGTCCAATGTCGTAAACATAAAAGTTTTTGTAAAGACTGTTTAATAATATTGTAACCGTTTCAAACTTTTACAAATTTTTAGTACGCACGTGATAAGAGTAAAAGATAATAAAACGACTCGCAGATTCTTCGGGTGTACTTCAGTTCATTCTAAATTTAAGATCTGATAAAGCGGAAAGCTATGTCGCAAGATATTTTTACGCCACATACAAGTTAAGAGAAATTTAGCTTCTATATATAAGACAATCTTAAATCAAGGGATGCAAGCAAGTGCGTATATTCCGACGCCTCCGAGTAATCTCGCCATCTGCATAAAGACGCATAATTACAAGTCGTTCGTTACTAATCTTGACTTTTCGCGCGATACAATCTCACAACACCGCAATAAAATCATTTTGCATTGTACCTCTGAGACATATTACACAGCGTGGTCACTTAATTTAGATCACCGAGTCTGATAGCGAACGAGTTTCATATGATGTACGTACACGAATAATGGTCAATACGTAAAGTACCGCTTCTTCTTTCTTTTGCAAATAAATTACACCAATAGCTTTATAGTAATTGAATGATTCGTAGATGGATATTTCAGCTTAATCTAAAAGCATCATGTTTTCTGTTCAAAGAAGTATGTCTATGTATATCTTTTTTAAAAGTAACTAGATCCAGATATAGATAACTTCATTCATGATCAAATTTCGTTGACATTTCAGTACGTGAATAAGTACCTTTTACAATATGACAATATGTACTTAATAACTGTAAAAGATATAAAATGCAAAACTGTTTAAGTAACCGTAAGGAAGCACGTACAGGTTATTTACTCTTGAAATTCTGTGAGACGTTAGAGCTACCTGGTAATTAAACACTTTTCCATAACTCTTCGGTAATTGTGGCATGTCGACCGACTGGAAATGCTGTGATGATATAGCATCGTTTCCCATTCCACATCTAAACGGCAATACATATTATGTACAAAGGCGACGACCGTTCCTGGAAACTAAGAGATTGCATCTAAATAGTGCAGCGTAAATAAAATAGTACAGCTACGTCTCTCAGCTACTTGTAAAACATAACGTCCCGTTATCATAACCACCACACACTGTAGTTTTAATCGCCGAATTTATTGCAGCGAAGTTTCTTTGCTAGTTGTATACATTATACAAACCAATTCTAATTTTAAACATAAGATTTACTCTGTAAGAATTGGAGTTTGTAGTTCGTGTTTGTGACTTTCTGGAAACACGAGCATGAGACTTAGATTTGGAACTAACAGGCGGATTTGTAACGGTGCCACTAATGGAACCAAAAACTAAATAATTAATTTGTATCTACACCGCGTCATATGTTAAATATGTTTAAAGTCATCGGCGCCAGTCTCAATGCTGAAGTGCTCATAATCTCATAAGTAATTCTGTTGAACACGAAGCAGAAGTTGCGCACATCACTTACGTAGGTGAAAAAATAGAGTAATCATGTGAGTGATTTAGACAAAGAAAAAAACAATAAATTAATCAGCCTTCTCCTTCATTTGAATTGAAATATCTAAACTACGTACCAATAAAAATATATTACCCAGAAAGGGTAGATATTCTTTTACCAAATAACTATCCACAACTTAGGAGTCGATGATAAAAGCGTCAAAATTAAAGAGAAACTTCGTTTTTTTTTTTAGTCTTACATTCCAAATAATTAGGGTGTTTGCATTCTTTAACCGTGCAGCTTGACCTCTTCTGGGTGGTGCATTTTTATTGCCACGTAGTTTAGTTCATTGATTCATAAACAAACAGAACTGTCTCATATGAAAATTTCCAGAAATTACAATTTACAAATTGTTTCATATAATCTGATTTAAAAAAAATATTATCAATGCCATACAGGATTTCTCGCTCCAATTTCTCACAAAATTAATAAATTCGCCGAGATATTTTTTCCTCCTTCGGGAACTTATCGATTCCGAAGCGTCTCCCGCAATATGCAAGGAGCTCTCGTCCTGAAATTCCAAGGATTTTCTGTGTGTAATATTCACTGACGGAATTAGATTAAATAGAATTCTCAGCGAGGGCAAACATTCGCGTGTCTCTGTGTTACAAACAACATTGAATTGCTTCGTTCATCCAGAAAAGAAAATGGGAGCAAATGTCAAATATAATTCAGTCAAACTGAATGTCATATTTTTGATAAATGCGAAGCGCACTACAACTACTACATTATTCCATGTTTGTTCAAACGAAACAAAGATTTTCTTAAGTACATTGCGTCAATAAATAATTATTGCGCCGAGGCGTTTACACGAGCTGCCTGTTGGCTCTTGTCTCCCTTTAACAAATTACGAAGAACGTGACAATTAAGACGTGAAGTTCTAATTTGCTCTGAGCGGGGAAGCTAATTTATGTAACCGCGAACATTGCAGCCTCGTAAAGAGTTTGTTGTTTAGTACGTGGTTACTGAAGAAATTAAGAAATTTGCAAACACCAGCATCTGTACGATCAACTCGAGCTCAAGAGGAGAAAACCGTTAGGTTTAGTAAGTATCAAAGTAGAACACGTGTTCAATTTTGTAAATCCTACTATAATTGAGTTGTAATGTCAGTAGCACCATCACGTTGTTTTTATGAACTTTAATAGTTTTAATTGCACATAATTTCTAAATAGGTTAATGAAAATAGACTCGTAGAAGTATTTTAGAATCCTAATTTCGCATCTAATAATAAATAACGTATTTCGAGCGAGTAGGTAATGAACTCGCAAATGCAATTTTCTCTTTGCTTGCCTAACTTTCTTCGTCCGCACTTTCTGGCACACTCGGGCCGTAAATACCGTACGCGGTTGTGGTTTAAGGAAAAAAAGTTTTAAACAAAACATTCCCGAAATAGAATTTATTTATAAACGTTGTTCGGCCTCGATTGTAAGTCCGCCAACTTCGGGTTTTTCAATAAAGCCGCATTAGTCCCTATTTGGCAGCCAATTCCGAAATTGTGGCCGGAGGTTTATGGGATTTACTTGCAAATTCCTTTTCTTTCAGTTCAACATTTAATAATAATAAAAAAAAAAAAACGAACGTTCCTTACAAAAAGGATCGGAGAGACTATTTGATCCGTTGATCTTACTTTTAATTCCATGACCTTCTCCTAGCTTAAACTTTTCATAAAGGTACATGATCTATGACCGTAAGACTGTTTCAGACGGCGATTATTTCTGTCAGGGATGACGTATGGACCAGGTCGACATAAAATATGGATTTATTTTCATAAAAGTGGAGCTCTGCGGCTAACCCGCCTGGATTGAAATTCCGCGGGGGACCACAACTCAATTTAATCGTTTTACTGATATTTATCACTCGGGGTTAGTCCACGTCCTTTTTGATGCCGTAAGTTAAGCGCACGGAAATAACCAACACATTTAATTTAATGACGACCTGGTATGTTTGTTCTTCACAATGCAATATTAATTTATTCTCATAATTCATTACTTTCTTAGGTCAATTATTAAATTTGAATGCAAAACAGTCGTTAATCATGTTTGTATTACAATAAAGAACTTGGACATGGTAAGTCCAAGTCGTTCTCCTCTGTGTGTGCTGCAGATTATAAGTCTTTCTAGTTTGGTGCCAAACCAGGTGTTCCATTAAAAAAAAAATCCTGCTGCTATTTCACGGAACGCACTCCATCTATTCTATTTACGTTCTATTTTCTATAACAATCTTTTTTGTCATGCTTCTGCCTTTCTTCAAGTATGTAACGATTATTTTCCGCATTCGACTTTGAACTCGTTCCTAAATATTAATGTGATACCACTTACTGTTTTGAAATTGAGATTTTCGTTTATGTAAGGTCTTCGTCACGGTTTAGTATACAATAGGGGCCTGACCGGTTTATTTTGATTCACCTACTCGGAGGATGCCACAATCGAGCGATTTTCCAATCCCCTACGTCCCAGAGGGCTCGATTCCTTTTGACATCTTAACAACCCAGTCCTCAAGGTACTCGATGATGTTTAATAACGTCAACAGACTTCGGCCTTCGCCCACTAAAGAAAATCGCTTTCTTCCTTCATGTTCGCCTGATATATTTTACTGAAATATTTAATTTTACTGCTGATCACAACATGCATACATACTATTTATTTAATTTTGTATTTTTGTATGCAAAGTAGTTAACTCCTTTTTGCGTCCTTTTTATCCTGCCAAATCTTTCCTTTTCCTTGCATCTGCTACCTTGGACGCATTCTTCCCGTTGTCTAAATAAACTAGACGCCTTCTCTTGCCAGGTTTATGTTTTTGGATGAGCCAGTGTCTTGCAGTTAATGGTGCTATTGGTCTCTTGTGATGCCTATGCATGGCTTCGCAGAACTCAAGCCAAGCCCCCTGCTGCAAGGTTTCATCGCTTATCACGCTTATCATCACTTCGACAATTTGGGTATTGTTACTTTTGAAATTTACTAACTAACTAAAATGCCTTCCTTACCGTTTTGTTACTGACTGAAGTAAAGCTTGTTTTTTGTTTATTTACAATGTAAAAACTCGGTTACTTGTTTTGAAAACGTGCATTTTGTTTACTCGAAAGTAAATATGTATAACATAAATCAACCGTACAGTAGAAGTCGTTAACGCAACTACCAATAAAGGGTTAACAAAGGAACAGGATGAAAAATTTTAAAAAGTTAAATCTTTCAATTCTTCAGTTAGTAAATTAGTTTAATTTCAAAATGATTTAGTTTATTATAGCATCACGAAAGTGAATTATAAAATGTTCGCGAGCAATACGTCAGCTGATCGATTCAAGGAGAACGAAACGCTCCACCTAATCACAGCTAACTCCAAAGGCGTTAGTTTTTGGAAACCAATTCCAAAGCGAATTCCTTTTTTAAACCGGCGATTTTGGTGGCCTTCATTCGACCTTGGTTCAGAACGAGCTTTGCGAAGCCTCATTAGAAAAAAAGAAACTAATTAATTAAATTGGACGAAGAGAAGAACAGTGATCGTAGGTACAATAGAGACGAACTTTATTTATATTCTACGTCACTAATAGTGATTGAACTACAGGAGGGTACAGGCAGTGGAGGCTGTGTAAGTAAACTACACTCTTGGTTCCGGTGAGCCCCATTCAGTTGCGTCCGGGATTCCGAACGCTAAGCTTCGAATGTGCGCAGCTTAAATGCTGTGCGATCGTGTTGCCTACTAACACGCGTACAATGTTATGATGAATTTTAAATGCTCAAATATAAAATAAATTAATAACGAAACGTCTGCACCAATTCGGATTAAAAACGAAAAAAAAAAAAACAAACTTAATATTTAATTTAAAATTCATTATACGTACAAATATTTAGTGTGTCGCCGCCGCCGCTTTAACTAACACACTTGTGAACTTAACGCTTTAATACGCACCGTACAGGGTGATCATACATGTTTAATTTGCGATGTAAATAATCGATTGTTAAAAAAAAAAATCAACCGGGCGAAAGTATTTAGTTCCCGGTTGGCAAGCGAACTGTATACAGTGTCGTGTTTCTCAAAAAACAAAACGAGGAATTTTAATAATAAAGATGCCGTGGATTAAATCTTGCTTATGTCATCAGGAGAAAAAGAAACCACCCACTATAAGTCCTCCCATACATCTACTTTTGAAGGTTAGTACTCATTTTTTTTTAACTCATTGAATGGTTTCAGATTCGATACAATTGAATGCAGAGAGTAAATACCCAATGATTATAGCTAAGAGAAAAAAATGTTACATAACCGTTTTCTTTGCTTACGTAAAAACGATTATTCTTATTAGCGACTATAGTTATCAGCGTGACCTGTGCATTTTTCCTGCATTTACGCGTTATACATTCCAAGGCCAATGTCAAGGTAGTTTACAAATCGTTATTAATGAACGTGGCAGTTGCTGTTGGCTTTTCCTCATTATGAAAATTTATGACGGGGCCATTCTTTTAATAGTTCTCCGTCGGATTTTAAATGGCTACAATGCATCAGGAAACAGTTTACTTATACAAATTTGGGTGTGCTTGGTGAACAGAATTTTTATTTAAAAAAAGAAACTCACGACCTTATATAAATATTTATTTAGAGGTACGACACAATAGTTGTTTTCCTTATACGAAAATCCTGCTTGTCGCCTCTTTATATTCTGAGTATACGTGGTATGCACAAAAACTAATGTGAAATCGAATGGTTACATATACATTTGGCTTTCATTTATTTTTTTTGCGTTGCATTTAGTATTCTTAATTTATGATAAATTAAAGAAATTAAAATAAGTTTCTCTTCGAAATTTTGCAGAAAATTCGTAAGTATTTGTGGCACAGTTAAAAATTCAATTTAAAAGTCGACGTTTCGCTCTACATTAATAGCTTCTTCAGGATAAATATTTATAAATTTTCCGATAAGTTTCGCTTTATGTAAAAATAACTAGCAATTAAAAGAAACTTTTTGGGGAAGGTACATCTTTTTCTTTTGCTTTTCTGTAGTGGTTGTTCTGTCTCTTCTGAAGCGGAAATGGCTATGCCTAAGAGCTTTGCGCCCAGGGTTCGTATTTTTAGAGGCACTTTCTTGTTTGTAATTCTGAAACACAAATATTCATACAAAAGTTGCTTTCCTGATTGTTTGATGAATAGAAATCTTTTAATTGTTTCTCCTTTTGAGGTCAATTGGTATAACATCCTCGAATTCACGCTTGCAATGTTCAAAATGGCATTAAAGATTGTCATACTCCATATACTTGTATTTGGAATTCGGATGGGGTACATCTCTTGTTCTTTTTTAATGTGCTTTTTTCAATTCATACCCAATTCATTTGAGGAATCCCAATTGCCACCGGTAATATTTCTTTTTGTCCCATCAATGCATTCAGCTAATCGTAAAACTACTCTTGTTGTGTTTAATAACTCATGATTAACTACTACAGATTTCCCCTCAGCGCCTGTTTAGATCTTTGCATTTATTGACCAAATAATGTGATTTTGCATCAGTCAATATTTGTGCCTTAATTCTATACTTCGGCGGTTTGTTCGGGAGATACATCCTAACCGACCTCGAAAGGGAACGAGCATTTCATCAACTATGACATAACCACCTGGAGAATAACAAGCTTTCGATTGAGACACAAACTCATTGAATAAATCTGAAATTGCTGCTAATTTTTCGTCTTTCAATATTTGAGTATCGAGATCATCAAATCTTATACAACTGAGTAAAAAAGAAAATATTCCAAGGCTCATCGTGGTTCTAAAAATTGGTCTTCCAGTACCGTCGGTAGCCCAAAGCAATCGTATGTCTTCAAGCCAGAAATGGTAATGGTAAAATGGTATCATTGACAAAGGTGGGTCTGCGTATTTTTATGGCAGGACTGTATCTCTTATATTTACCATATTTATTACTACATAAACCTATTTTCTTGTTGGTAAAGTCAACCAATTTTTGCAACATTTCTTCACTTATAAGTAGTTAGATGCTTCCAGCGGAGTAGATGGAGGATTGTTTCTAGCAGCGCCCTCCAAACCAGGCAATTTTGTAACCAAATTGTGAGCTGGTATCCGACCCTTATAAACAGGAGTCTTTGCCCACTTTGTATTATCTTGTATTATCATACCATGCATTTCTATCTTCTACCACAAACCACAACTTCATCAGAATCCGTAACTTCTAATTCACTTGAAATCTCATGTTCAGAGAAGATTTCATTGTCGGATTCATCATTATTACTCTCATTAGCAAGTTGTATAATTCTAGTCAGAGCATTTTTGAAACCAAAATCCTCACGATTTTCCTTATCTTTTGCAGACCTAGAATCATCCTCGTTTCCAACTGATTCTTCCCAAAAGTTTTCGTCGTTCAAAATATCCTCCAATTCTTTATCAGATACCTAAGTCTTTGGAAGAAGTCACATGATTTCAAAAACTGACATTATAACTAGCTTCAACAAAAGATGCAGTACTTAATAATTTCACCGAAAAAATCACTCGCTTGTAAATAAAGCAAAAAACTTACCATGAATAATTTTGTCACGTAACTACTACTACAGGCTCCTCAGAACCTAACACACTGCATATGAGCAGGACCATTTTATTTAAATCATTTTTTAATCAAGACAGAAACATTTGATATGTAAATGTTATTATTTTCACACTCTTAACAGCGTCTGTATTAAAAAGCTTAAAAGGCGAGCTCGTATCGCCTTAAATTCTGACAATTCGAAGCTCTCTTTCTTTTTCTTTTTGGGAACATATAAAAATTTAGTTCTTTCATGTCCTGTGCCATCTCATCTCCCTTGGTCATTATCCAGATATACCCTCTGCATTATTTTTTTTTCCCTGTGGCCTCGATTCAAATACTTTTCTTTTTGATTTACCTTCTGTCAATTTGTATGTACAGTTCTTTTATAATGTCTGCTATCAATTGCCTTTAACAAGATAAACTTCTAACACAGATATATATATACATAGATAGATAGATAGTTAACATAGATATAAGTTGTTTTCCACGCTTTCCGATGAATAGCCCAAAGTTTCTTTCATTTCCTGCAAGAATTGGACGGCTTCTACCATTTTTAGTATGTCTCATGCAGACTCTGTGAATATTAAATCTAGATATCTTGCCCAGCCATGCAGTCGATTCCTCTTCTTGCAAGTATTTGGAAACTATACCTGCTGCGTGCGTGGACAAATATTAGATGAGCACTTTTATCTACAAATACAAACTTTTCACCAATACACAGAGTGGAAGATGCTCTGAGAAGGTATACGTTTTACGATTAGAGATTAGAGAAGGACACTCAACAAGTATTAGTAGTTATGCGCACCTGTGTAAAGAAGATATGACATTCCAGACTATTACAGAGACTCTAAAACCTCCTGGAGAAAATGCACACGATGCAGCTTTCTCCTAACCTTCTCCAAAACTTTCCGCGTCTGTTTAAGGCTCGTAAAGCTGCTCTGGCTTCAACGAAAAATAGAATATTTGCAACTGTTGCTTTATCTTATTATGTTGTCTAGCAAATTTTAATCGAACAGCTCGGTGAAAGAACAAGACAGCAGCCTGACATGAATTCTTTCAGTTACATAGGTTTTTCGTACCTCAAAAGAACGACTTTCTATCGTAATAGCAATGGAAAACTGATTTCCCAAGACATTAATAATAAAAAATTTGATGAATTCATGATCTCTATTGATTGTCTTGGACAATCTGATCCTGGTCTTCTATCTAAGCAGCTTCCGGTTTACTGATTACCCGATCAACTATTTTCTCCAATGACATCCTAATATTTGAATTAAATTTTAAATCTCCACTGGACAAAACTTACTATCTACAATTTTTTTTTCACGCAATAAGTAAACAATCTTTTGCTTCACCAAATGACAGAAGTGGCAGTAAAAATGTCGACAGTTCTCAGTGATAGTCTCAAGTTATTTTTTAACGTCGTTTTTAGTCCTCTTTTCTTGCTTAACTGAACATTAATTATTTTCGAATCACAAAATGTTCTGTAAATGAAAAAAGATGCAAATTTCTAATAATTCTAGCTACAGGGTGGGGCAGGAGGAACACACTAGACGCTAGAAATGTTTTTTTCGCGTAAATATAAAACCAAAAGTTGTAATCCGATATTTATTTGTTTTCAAATTACAATGCCTTAAAAAATTTAATGTGTAAAGTAAGCAAACACTTTCAAAATGTCAAGAGAACCTCCAGTAGGTGCTTCTTTGTACTCTTGTTGTACGTAATGGTATCTACAGGATGCAGATAAGAAGTACTATGCATAAGCATGCATAATAAGTAAGTACTTCACTTTCGAAATGGATGCTTGAAATATAAACAATGTGAGGGATTGGAAGCTTGCCCAGTGCTCACACATCACGTGACGATTTCTCAAGACAAGGTTATTTAAGGTACTTTGTTAGGAAGTTGTAAACTTTTGTGCGTTCCCCCCGACTCACCCCGTATATGCTTCGAGAGAATGATAAAATGTTCACAAGGTTCACAATTTTTGAGTTACATACGAAGGCCGTAGATATTTTGAAGCGCAAGACGAAATTCATTTTCGTTTCCAAACGTACAAGAATAAGACGTTTCATTCGGGCTACGAGTTCCGATGTAAGGAGGTTTCACGCATTTCGAATTCAAGATGAGGAGCGACTCGAATTTTAACGTGCTTGTATGTATGTGACTTACGGTAGTAGCTATCGCCACAGAGGAGATGTTAGTTTTGTCGTAACATTACATGAAGCGAGCGAGAATAAGTGAACATAAATATTACCTATGAAGTTACACCAACTCGGAAACTTCCTTTCCCTGACAAGAAAAAGTAATAAAGAAGTAAAAATCCCAGTAGACGTAGCGGCCGGCCTTACAGAAATGGAAGCTTATAAAAATTTAGTTTTCTTTTTAATTAATAAAATAATATCGATAATTAAAAAGTTTTGCACATCCTTTCAGGATAATTACTAATTAAAGCTAACTATTAACTGGTGATATAATAAACTACTTCAGACTGTTCTAGAAGAATTCAGCCAGACATCTTACTAATGTTACACAAATACTAAACCATACTTTTTTCGACGTGTAATTTAAGAAGTCATCTGTTCCCCACGCATAGGCTGCAAACCAACGGGGCAGGCTTAACATGCCATGTGTTATTTTATTGATTTTTTTATTCCAGCTTGATATTACATAGAAGTATCTTTTTATTAACGTCCCTCACTCGCTGTTGTGCTGTAATCATCATCGTACAAATTTCGCATGGACGATTGGAATTCATTTAATTGAACATCAATGGTATTATTTCCAATTCATTTCTATGTACATATATTCTGTTAGTGTTCGAATATAACGGGTAGATGTAATAATTATAATATACGTTTTGAAGTAGGTAGGTGCATTTGCTTGCGTTGTTTTTACAAAAGTGATATGTAAAATTTCAGAATACATTACGCTTAAACGGTAATTATAGTTCAGCTTTATGATGAAGTACCATGTAGTTAGCGCGTTTCTGAAACGTAAGATCTTGATGTTTCCATTAATAGCGAGGCATCACATTATAATATTAATTAACAGCAATGTATAACTTAATACCGCCTGATAGAGTGACTGAATTCCTCTCCTGTAAAGTTGAAGCCGTCGGAGTTTACATCCTGTAATTTGTCGAATAAGTTCGGACATACGCTCTGCAAGTTTGTTTCGCCTCTTGGTATGCACAAGACCAATGATTGATTAAACAAAATAGCTTCGAAAAGATTTCACATTAATTTGTTCACTTAACGAGCTGTCGTCGTCGTCTCATCTTGTTGAAGGTTAGTGTTAGTTTTGTTTGTTTGTTTGAGGAAAGCATTGTGTCTTAATTAAGTTCTGAACCAAGAGGGCCAATAAGCAAATGCTTCAAGAGAAAACAAACTTGAAACTTTTTTGTCTTTAGACGTTCTCGGTTTTTGCAGTTTATGAAGTTAATTGTCTGACAACATTTCTGAAATAAAAATGTTCAATTATCACATCATTATTTATAGGTAAAAATGCATGTATTATTTAGTTATTGAGTTGTCTGGAACACTCCCACGAAATCATTTTAATCTTAGAACGAGTGGTGCAGAAGAAGGCGCTCTACGTCTTCCGTAACTTATCGGATAAATGAACTTCTTCGTCCACGTAGCGTGACGGACTTGTTTTGACAAGTATGCACATGGCGTAGATATTCATTTATAAAGTAAACATAATTTTATACTTGTAGCCATTACGATATTCCACCAAGTTCTGGTGCGCTCATCGACTAATGCAAATGTTACGATGAGAGCACAACGGAAGTTAAGTGCCTACTTGCTGAGATTAGTAGCAGATTAATCCTGCGTAACGATCGCTAGGAACTACAGCTACGTGATTATCCTTTGAGAATGTAAATTTTATTTTATTATGGTTCGGTGAGTACATTCCATCATGGAAGCTAATCGAAACCTTTTGACTGTCCTTTTATTGCATTTGGGTATACAGGGTGACTGTTAATTAACCCGACAAAATGAAACCACCCAAAGAAGCTCTTTCTACATTAGATTTCGAGAAATAATTAATCACAAATTAGCCCCAAAACAACGATGCGCCTCTATAATTTATTATAAACTTGGTTTCATTTTGTCATTTTAATTAACAATTGCATTGTATTAACGTGCAGCTCAAACTACTGGATTTATTCATTTCCTTACACTTTTCATTTAATATTGGTAAATTAAATGCTGTTCTTGTGGCACAAAGTTTTTTATTAATATAACGACCGGTTTCGCCTTTTAAAAAGGCATTTTCAAGTTATATAAAATTACACCTAAAAATAATCAATTAATAGTAATTGTCTTAAATATGTAGATATTAAAATTACTTACTTAAAAACTATATAATAATTTATAAAATTAGATTATATATGATTGTAAAAATATTTTAAAGAATTTGACATAAATTTTCTGTAAAATTTTTGATGTATATGATGGGTTGTTAATAAACAAATTTTTATTTTATTATATCATAGACGTAATGATCATTCACATAAATTCCATTGAATTGATTTTAGAAAATTATCTGTGCTAGAGATGGTTTGTTCATTAATTATATTAATAGAAAAAATATTTTTATGTAAGAAAATTTCTAAATTCTCGGCTATATTTAATTTATTTCCTTTAGGTAAATTATGTAACAATTTTACATTATTACAACGATCAAAATCGTGATCTGTTTCTGCCAAATGTTTAGCAAACGTGGAATCTAATTTGTTTAAACGTAAAGATCTTAAGTGTTCATTAACTCTAATAAGCAAACTTCTTCCAGTTTGTCCTACATATGTAGCATCGCATGAATTACATTTTAAAGAATAGACACCATTTTTAGAAAAATTATCTAAATGATCTTTGTTGTTTGAATATAAATTTTTGAATGTTAACATATCTTCCATAGAATTTAATAAATTTCTTATAAGGGCTGTTTGAAGGAAAATAATTTTCTTCTAATTTGTTCATAAATATATCTGCTAGGAACGGAGATAATCCACAACCCATAGCCAAACCATCAATTTGAGAATAAATTTTGTTATTAAATGAGAAGAAATTTTTTTGTAGTGTAATTTTAAGTAAAAATTTTAGAAAACTAGTGTTCTCATCAGATAAATCCGAAGAAAAAAGTAATTAATTGACTATTTCTGTAGATTCTGAGGCAGGAATAGAAGTAAATAAGTTTGAAACATCAAAAGAAAGTAATATGCAATCATTATTAATTTGAATATTGTTTAATTTTTTAACTAAATCAACATTATTTTTAATTGTGTACTTTAATTCATATTTTAAATGTTGATTAAAGACAGATAAAAGAAATTTTGATAAACAATGAGCAGGTGAGCCTATGAAAGACACAACTGGACGGATAGGATAATTAATTTTGTGTGTTTTTGGTAAACCATATAATCTAGGGATAAGAGGATTCATAGTCTTTAATTTATATGTTTTAATTAAAGTATTTTTATTGTTATTGTTAAGGAATTTGTTTAATTTTAAGCAATATGAATTTAAAGGATTGGAATTAAGAATAACAAAACCATTACTATTAAGAAATGAAGAAAAGAACTTTATCAATATAGGATTGCTTTTCTAATATTACCACACATTGACCTTTATCTGCCTTAGAGATTATTAAATTTGACTGTTTTATTTTATTTTTCAAATTTCTAATGTTTTTTAATAATTGTTTATTATTGTTTCTTAAATTCTGTTTATTTTTTAAAAGAAAAGAATTAATAATATGTAAAACTTCAATATGTGCTAAATTTCTTGATTCATTATTTAGTTTTGAAATGATATTTTCAACGTTAATTATTAGATTTTTAAGTATTTTTAAATTTAGGGTAGATGGAGGAGAAAATTTGAGACCAAGATTTAATAAATTTAGTTCATCATCTGTAAAGGTAATATTAGATAAATTAATTACATTCGAATGGAAATCATGAGTAAGATTAGGAGGATATTTGAAAATATCATCTACATTATAATTTAAATTATGGTATTTTAGAAAAGAATTATCATTGATACTAAAAGATTCATCTAGATCAAAATTAATAGAATTATGTGTGAATGATCTATTACAATCTGTACTTTCATTATTTAAATTTTGAAATTGATATGTATTATTAATTGAAATGTTAGGTGAAGAGTTAAAATTAACTAAATCTAAACTATTATGATTAAGATTTATCTTAAATTCTGGAAGAGACGAACTTGAAGAGTATTCATTCTTCCGTTTTCCCAAGTGAAAGGCATTGTTTCCATGCTCATCCGAAAACTTGACAAACTTGATAAGGAACCAAAATTTGTACATTTTGAAGTTCTATCTTCAATAGGTGGTGAATCTTGATAGATAACTTCATTCTTCTGTGATTCTTCATTCCCAGGAATAGATAAACTTGAAGTATTGTAATTACTCATCAAGCTGTCAAATTGAAAAACACCATTTGAAGATTCAAAATCCTTCTTGTTGGATGATTGGTAATTACTAAAACAATTTTGTTTAGAAATAATGTAAGTTTCTGTAGAATCTGAACATGTGGAAATGTCTTCATTTTTCCGGCTGTCAAAATAAGAATTGTAGATTAATGGTTCACAATCCTCTTGAACAGTTGATAAACTTGAATGCTGTGGAAATGGATTTATATTTTCATCTTGAAGCGACGAATTTGAGAAAAGATTCTCATTACACTGGTTGTCATTTTGAAAGTTATTTCTTCTATTAATGCAAGAATCAGATCTATCATTGAATACAGGGAGACTTGTAGATGCTTTCTTAAAATTTCTTGAAATGGAATTATGATCAGTTATTTGTACCATCAGTAAATTGTTTAATTTCTTTTCTAGGTTCTTAAATCTACCATTGAATTTATCCAAATTTTTTTCTCTAAGTGAGGCATCGAAGACATCCCATTCAACTTGATGAATTCTGAAGATAATTTCCGACCGAATGTAATATAGACTTCTGGACAGTGATTGTAGTTTTCCATATGACATTTTTATTTCAGAATCTAACCAAAACCATCTTGCCTTAAATAATGCTAACCTTGAAGCACTCGTGTTAAGATTATTGTTCAAGTTTCTTATGATAAAATTAGGGAAGATTTTTAAATACTTGCATTGTTTTAAGAACCATAAAGTTAGAAATATATTCTTTTTCTTGAGAAATTGTTTTTTATATTCTTGGAATAGATGAGCTTGACTTGCTGTATTTATGTAATTAATGAAGTTATTCCTGCTGTTTGTAGCCATAATTTAATATTGGTAAATTAAATGCTGTTCTTGTGGCACAAAGTTTTTTATTAATATAATTAATTTATTAATATAATTACCAATATTAAATTATGGCTACAAACAGCAGGAATAACTTCATTAATTACTTTTCATTTATGTATGTGCTTATTTTGGGAAGGCGATTGATTGATAAATATTTACCCTCAAATCTTAACAGCCGAACTCCATTGTACGTTCGTTATCCGTCCGCCATAAAACTTTTTATTACAAGACGGTTTCTATTTTACACGAGCGGAGGGGTTTAAACGTCCCCCAATAAAATGGAAATGCTTATCCGAAACTCATCCGCGGAAAAACTCGCGCGAATAAATTGCTCGAATCAATCTTCTTTTGTCACTTGGAAATTGTGGCGGGATCCGAAATTATTTGTGACAAATAGCTATTAAATTCGCGAGGGGGGGGGCTTTCCAGTCCCCCGAGGAATCGCGTCGGGTTTCACTATCAAAGCTGACATGCAAATAATAACGGACCGGGGAATGGAGAGATTGAATTAATGGTGGGACGTCAGCACCAGCGCCTTGTCCCGTCGGTTTAGGTCTTCACCTTGAGCTTTGATTTAGAGAATTCCTCTTGGCCATTAGTTACAATAAGCTACCGAGCAAATCAATAGCTGTCACTTAGCGTTCCGAGACGACGAAAATTCTGCAAGGCCGTCCTGATTTAAGACTACCTACCGCTTTCATTGCCATATACCTGTGTTAATGTTGAGAACAGAAACGACTACCTGTCCAAGGAAGAGAAACGTGAACCCACGGAAAGTATTGCATTTGCAAGTCTCACGTTGCCATTTAAATACATCACCATGTTTACGTTTCCATTTTTAGATGCATCCCAGAATTAATTTTATTAAACCCTTCTACGCCGAAATTTTTTATTTTTTTTAATTGCAATTTTAAGTAGATTATTTTCATAATAGGTTCAAAATCAATATCCTCAAGCAAAAATTTTATATTCATCTTATGCAGATTTAGCAAAAACTAGTGTTGCCATATGGCAACGCTAGGCGCCTACCATGTATTGATATAAAAACAAAAAACGACAAATCACAACAGTAACGTATTTTATTGTTTATTTTACATGGAAGCTAGCAAAACAATTGATGCAAAGTCCTACGTCACATTTTTTGCACATCGTTCGGATAATGGACTAGCATCCCGGTCCAGCGCAACGTCTTTTTTTATTTTGTTTAGTGTTTACCACTAAATGGTCCATTATATCGAACCAAATTGCTTCTGGAACCCTGCTTGATGAGTCCTTCGATGACTACGGCCTTCCTGGAGCTTTCGGTGGTACCCCGTATCTCCTCAAATAGGTTTGAACTATTTCCCTCCGAAACTCCAAATTCGTTTTTGAACCCTTGCACTTCTTGTGAATTTGCCACGCATTGTGGATCGATACATCTAAAATCCACGTGAACAAACACCACCACCATTTTTTTCCTCTTGTAGCAACCCTGTATCGCGCTACGTTCTCATCCATTAGGTTGACTCCCCCCATAAATGCATTATATTTTCCGATTATATTCGGTCTGGATACTGTGATAACTTTTTTCGCAGCTTGAGAATATCGACGGACGCTGCCTATTGGCTCGACACCATTGCAGGTTGAGGCGACTGTAACAACGCCGTTATCCACCCAACGAACGTAGATTACACCATTCGTTCTATCGAGTACGGACTCATAAGACCCTCGAGTTTTCTTTTTCATGACTTTCTTGGATGTCAACGGACATGTTCGTGGAATCCGGTTTTCCCTCACAGTTCCTGTACCTTGACAACCGCTTTCCTTCAAATACTTCAATAAGTTTTGTCCAGTGAAAAGATTGTCAAAATGCAATTTGTTTGGAAGGGTCCCTTTGATTTGGAACAGATCATCCAACATTGTCATCAAAGGTGCGCTGGCTTTTCCAAATAGCTTTTCGTACTCCAAAGAGCGACGAGGGTTACATCCTGTAAGATGAAAAATATTTATTTATAATAAAACATTACTGTAGAATTTTTTTATTTATTACCTTGGTATAACTCAAAGTTTATCAAGTATCTTCCCGTCGAATTGAGGCACCACATTTTGTAACCGAAGCGAATCGGCTTGCCTTGGATGAATTGTTTGCAACTGTGTCGGCCGAAGTACTTCACCATGCTTTCATCGTAACAAAGACATTCATCGGGAACAAAATGCTCCAAATATTTTTGCTTTACTCTGTCAAACAAAGGTCGCAATTTCCAGATTTTGTCCGATAAGTCAGGGTTATTATTATCTGCACAATGAATAAATTTGTTGATTTGAAGAAACCGATCACGCCGCATTGAGTTTGATACGAGGGGATTCTTCATTTCATTCTCTGAGTCCCAGTAAAACCTTTTTCCTGGTAGGGTGTTATATCCAGTTAGTACTAAGATACCCAAGAAACATTTGAATTCATCTTTGGATATTTTGGGATCAGTTTCATTTTTGAAAAGGGCGTATTGGGAAGTTTGTTCAACCAAATACGAGATCGTCTCATCGTCAAAAAATAATTCAAACAATTCAACAGGAGACAGGTTCTCATATTTCGAATAATTTGGGGTTGGGAATGATTTATGATTTGATTCTAAGTCTCCATAAATCCATTCAATTGTTTCTTCCCTCCTTTGAATTTTTGTTGAATTTTGAGTTCTCCACTGGATCAACATCAAACTCTTGGGAAGGCACCTCGTCAAAACTCCCAATACGAACATTATTGGACAATTTTATCTCAGTAAAAGCTCTAAGTTGTGAACCAGGTAAATTGTCCAAGATACCACCTGCGTCTTCATCACCTGAATCCTGAATCCTCGTCTGTTAGAACGGCTGCTTCAGGTGGTTCCATGAAAATATCAGACGGACCTGCATCGTCGTAGACCAATTGAAGTGCCTCTTCTAATGTAAAACCTCGCCTTGAAAACAAACAAAAAATTTGAATTATTTCGGTATTGTGAGCGCCTAGCGTTGCCATATGGCAACGCGTATAAAAAGACACGTGACCGAATCACCATTTATCAAAAATATTTTTTTTTATATGAAGTGTGAAGTAGTAAGTTTATTTTATATCATACGATAATTTAGATCTAATATAATTATAATACAAAAAAGAAATACTTACTCAAATCGCGGCTCCACCATTATTTTCACGAAACTAAAACGCACCAAAACAAAACTAAAATCAAACAAAACCGTTTGTCTGTTCGCTATATTTTCAAACTCCACGTGAAATATAACGTTCTAGACAATCTGTTTGCATTGCCATCTAGGCGACAAATCTTTAAGTATGTTGTAGGTACCTGTTCGAAATTGACCTTACCTGTGTTGCCATATGGCAACGATAGACGCTGACGGGTTAAAACTAAATTAGCCAGTGCGTGAGATTTAATGGAGAAAACGTATACAAGAATATCCATTACGGTTAATAGGGTTGTTGTCTCTAACAGTCCAGCTATCATTGAAACAACAGTTCAGGATTAAAACGGTTGTAGGAAACCTATGAAATTTAATTAATTCACGACGGCTTATAAAATTAACTGCCTTCCATACTTTTAGGTCGCAGTATTTTCCACGGCCATATTCGCAGCGGAACTGAATTCTAATCTAACTGTAGCCTACGTCCATAAAGCGGCTGTTAGATTTTGCGTTTCGACAAGAATCGTGCCTTGCGCAAGTCGTATTTACACTCGAACGTCTTAATGGCCCTCATTAAAATTCCATACCTATTTGGCACATCCACGACTTTTCGATCGGCTAGAAATAATAATTAGATCCACTCGATCTGGTTTGAATACACAATTTCGGGACGAAAGCGGTAATTCCTGCGCGAATATAAATGTGACGTTCTTAGCCTCTTCGCTATGCTAATTTCTGCAAGTAAACACATTTCTGGAAGTTAGTTAAAATAATTATTACATATCTGGGTGGAAGTATATTCATAAACCTGGATAGTCAGTGTTGCGAATGCACTCTAAGCCGATCACCCTTTTCAAATTTTAAAATATCCGCTCTTACCCACATCTGCCCACATTTAGTAATGAAATTGAAATGAATGAATGAAATGGTACAAAATACAAAGTGGTCAAAAATAACTGTTTGAGTTGGCAGTACAATGAAGAGCATTTTTTTAGTCGGCTAATACTGCAACACTGTTGGTTTATTTGACCTAACCGGAACAGCGACAAGATTCTAGGTTACGTGAATAAACATTACCTAGCATTTTAATTTGAATATGAAATGTCAAATGAAGCTTGTAAAGTGACGGCTGTCAGTGTCAAACCATCAGCAACCGGAAGTTACTCCAGTTGTACCATTTAAAAATAAAATTCAGCACTGCCAATTCAAACAGTGATTCTTGACCACTTTGTATATGTTATTTAAATACCTAATATTATTGAACTTACCTTACACACATGGACGTTGCACGACAGATTTTTCATATGTTAAAAATCGTCTAGTGGGACCGTGGGCGGCAATCGGCAACAGTGCTGCCAACCGACCAAGCGAAGCATTTCGGAAGATAGTTGTGAAAAATTCCGATAGATGTCTCTGAATTTCGGTTGAGCTAATTTAATTTAAATCGCTCGATTAAAATCATGATTTTATTGGGGCGATTTTTATTTTTGAAAATCACTTAAAAAAGAAGTTAAAAAATTCTCATGAAATAAACAAAACTGGGTCCAAATTTCTAAAATTAAGACATTTGACAGTTATTGCGCAATTTTTGACGATAAATAAAACAAAAGACGATCGAGAAATAAAGAAAGTTTATAAAATTAAAAATTAAAAAATTCATAGTAAATAAACAAAACTTTCTAAAATTAAGATTTGACACTTGTGCACTTTTTGACGTAAAATAAAACAAATGATCGTGAAATAAAAAATAAAAAAAAATTATAAAATTATTATAAAATTTAGAAAAATAAAAATAAAAAAATCTCTGAATAAAATTAGAAAAAAATAATAAAAATAAAAGGAACCTCATTAAATAAAATGACAAAAAAATAAAAATTAAAAATTTTCATTAAATAAACAATACTTTCTACCTTCTATAAAATTAGGAAAAATTATAAAAATTACAAAAAATTATAAAAATAAAAAATCATTAAATAAACAAAACTATCTAAAATTAAGATTTGAACTGCAATTTTTGGCGTAAAAGACGATCGACAAATTTATAAAATTAAAAAAATTTCATTGAATAAAATTAGAAAAAAATTACAAAAATTAAAAAAAAAACATGAAATAAAATTATAAAAAATTATAAAAATTAAAAAATTCTCATTAAATAAACAAAACTTTTTAAAATTAAGATTAGATAATCGTGCAATTTTGACGAAAAAAAAAACAAAAGACGATCGACAAATTTATAAAATTACAAAAAATTATAAAAATAAAAAATCTCATTAAATAAACAAAACTTTCTAAAATTAAGATTTGAACTTTAGGCAATTTTTGGCGTAAAATAAAACAAAAGACGATCGACGAATTTATAAAATTAAAAAAATCTCATTAAATTACAAAAAAATGAAAATTAAAAAATTCTCATTCGTTTCGACGGGTGCCGGACTTTTTCCAGAAGAAAATAATTTCGCCCCCCCCCCGTCGCACGTAAGTAAACAAAACTTTCCAAAATTAAGATTTGATATTTGTGTAATTTTTGACGAAAAAAAAACAGACGATCGACAAATTAAAAAAATAAAAATTAAATTAAAAAAATTTTTAAAAATTTTTAAAAAAATTAGAAAAAATAAATATGTATAAAAAAATCTCATTGAATAAAATTACAAAAAATAACAAGAATAAGAAATCTCAATAAATAAAACTACAAAAAAATTAAAATTAAAAAATTCTCATTCTCAAAACTTTCTAAAATTAAGATTTGACAATTGTACATTTTTTGATGTAAAGCAAAACAAAAGACGATTGAGAAATAAAGGAAATTTATAAAATTACAAAAAATTACGAAAATTAAAAAAAAATATCATTAAATAAACAAAACTTTCTAAAATTAAGATTAGATAATCGTTCAATTTTGACGAAAAAAAAAAACAAAAGACGATCGACAAATTTATAAAATTACAAAAAAATAAAGATAAAAAATCTCATTAAATAAAGTTACAAAAACATAAAAATTAAAAAATTGTCATTAAATAAACAATTCTTTCCACTTTCTATAAAATTAGAAAAAGTGATAAAAATTACAAAAAATTATAAAAATAAAAAATCTCATTAAATAAACAAAACTTTCTAAAATTAAGAGTTGAACTTTAGGCAATTTTTGGCGTAAAATAAAACAAAAGACGATCGACGAATTTATAAAATTAAAAAAATCTCATTAAATTACAAAAAAATGAAAATTAAAAAATTCTCATTAAATAAACAAAACTTTCTAAAATTAAGATTTGATATTTGTGTAATTTTTGACGAAAAAAGACAGACGATCGACAAATTAAAAAAATAAAAATTAAATTAAAAAAATTAGAAAAAATAAATATGTATAAAAAAATCTCATTGAATAAAATTACAAAAAATAACAAGAATAAAAAATCTCCATAAATAAAACTACAAAAAAATTAAAATTAAAAAATTCTCATTCTCAAAACTTTCTAAAATTAAGATTTGACAATTGTGCATTCTTTGATGTAAAGCAAAACAAAAGACGATTGAGAAATAAAGAAAATTTATAAAATTACAAAAAATTACAAAAATTAAAAAAAAAGTTGAGTTCAAAATCGGTAGATCTACCGAATTATCGGTAGAGTTGGCAGCACTGATCGACAATGTGGATTTGGCTGTTAGTTAGTTACTTTAGTTTTTGTCGGCTTCCGGCTTTAGTGATTTCTTTGTTGCCAATAGTAAAGTTGAAACATCACTAACAAGTCGTCAATCAAAAATTTTAAAATAAATCTGTCTTTTTTTCTCTCCCTTGAAAATACCTATTTTTACCCACGTATTATTTTTACCCGCAAGGTTGCTTAAATTACCCGTAACTCGAGTAATTGCCCGCACATTGGCAACCCTGTGGATAGTTCTAGTACAAGATGTTATTGCATTAAAATCCCAGAAGGGAAGCACATTATAAGCAGACTTCGGCGTTTCTAGGACATTTCAGAGCCGGACTTGTTTTATCTCATAGGTATATTTAGTGTCCGACTCTGAAGCGTCATAGAAACGCCGAAGTCTGCTCATAACATATCTTAGCTATTATAATGCCTCCGTCCTTTTTCTAATTTCAATGAAACACTCTGTCCTTTTTAAAATTTCAGTGAAACAATTTGTACGTTCAAATCTACGGGAAATTTTCTTCCTTTGTTGGTATAGTAAGTAAATCTAAATAATTTAAAATTGTTTTTGGGAAAAATGTACTGTACTTCCCGATTGGATTTCCGCTTATATTATTTTAAATTCACGTTGCATTCAAGCTACTTCCGATGTGCAATTTATTTTCCCCCATCTTTCAGTAAATTCATTCATCCCTCAAGCTAAATCGTTCGTGCTCACGGTTATTATTTATTCTTTTTTTTTGGGTTCTCGATATGACAACAGTCTTGAATTGACATCGCATGCCAGTGCGGTATGTGGAATAAGTAATGAGAACCTGTCAATGACTTCGGGTTACGGTTACTAAGGTCGCGTGTTGAGGTAAATATACTTTATTGAGCTCGGTCGCGTTTGTGTTTATGATGTAAATAATTGTGGTCGTCGTAAATCATCGTGAAGAAATTAATTTTTGCCGTTGCATTCCGTCTGCAACAATGTCACGCTCTGAAGAGACAGAGACGGATTTTTCGTGCTTCGCAGCGTTCAACAAACTCATACGTATGGAGGAGTGCCTTAAATACATGTCACATTTAATTTTTTTTATTGTTCAATTAGTTATGTACCCAATTATTTTAATTAAACAAATAGACGTTGCGGTTATCGTATACACAGAAATAATCGTATACATAGAAATAAATATGTACACTGCTTCTTATTTCACATCAGTCATTTTTTCCATTAGATACAGTTAAAGACAGAGTAATCCGAAAAGGAGTTTGTTTCATCGTTTTGTTTGTGTCTAGAGCTATATGTGAGCATAAAACAAGGACACGTCGAACTTTGTCCGAAACTGTTGTTGCGTAACATCTGCTATTCTAAACTTGGCAAATGTATCCAGTTTCCGTAGTTTTAAACTTTCGATCCGTCGTTCGATATCGGCCGCCTCTAATAATCGAGCTTGTATGCAAATAGAGTGTCGTCTGGGGAATACAGAGCTTGCACGGTTGCAACTTGGTTTTAGTTGCAGGCCTTGTTTACTAGAGTAGAAGTTTCGTTACGAAACTGCATGTAAACATCATCGCAGAACATTGCCTGCTGCTCTCTCTCCGTTTTCCTTAGGTATTCTAAGGAAAATTTAATTAATTTACTTTTAGAAACGGTTTGTTTACTGGAAATACTCTTGCAGAAATGAGAGTTATAGAGTATAGCTAGAGGGATTCTGGGACACTTCGGTGGCCTATCCATCCGAAGTGACCACCGTTGAAGGTCATCCCCATGTCTAGGGGCTGTCTTTTGCGCTGAAGAAGTAATCGGCCGCCTCTAGAAATCGTGTTTGTATGCAAATAGAGTGTCGTCTGGGGAATACAGTGCTTGCACAGTTGCAACTTGGTTTTAGTTGCAGGCCTTGTTCACCAGAGTAGAAGTTTCGTTCGAAACTGCATGTAAATATCATCGCAAAACATTGTCTGCTGCTCTCTCTCCGTTTTCCTTAGGTATTCTAAGGAAAATTTAATTAATTTACTTTTAGAAACGGTTTGTTTACTGGAAATACTCTTGCAGAGTTATAGAAAATTATAGAGTATAGCTGGCGGGATCCTGGGACACTTCGATGGCCTATCCATCCGAAGTGACCAACGTTGAAGGTTATTGGTTCTTGTAGCTGAAGAATTGTCGACAATGACGTAATTTTACCAATAGTGATTGTTGGCATCCTTCATCCTCTATGTGTGGCACTAAAAGCAGCATTTGTTCGTAATATATCCATGAGGTCTTTCACCCGATCCTTTCAAAAATCGAACATATAAAAGGAAAATAAGTTATTGTTTAACTAACGCCATCTAGCGACGACTTCGCGAGTTAAGTTGGAGTGCGAGGCGAACTTTTTTTTGTGCAGAAAACTGAAGTCTGTATTTCATAAGGTTACTGTATCGAGAAGATAGCGCCAACTTTCTATCTCTTTCAATTTGGGGTTAATCAAATTAATTCATAAACTCCTTAGCAACAGTAACTTGTTATGTATCTATCCTTTTTCTTCTTTAACGTTTCATCGCTTCCTCTTTAATTTGGGGGACGAAGCCGCGGAAATGAATGGCGGTACCTTCTAAATACGGTAACCTTAGTATTTCACGCACGTCAGCGACATCTGTCGATTTCGATCAAAACCACACGTAAAGTGAAAAAGAAATCGCCTGCCAACGACGACATCTAGCGACAACTAATCAAATTTAAATCCATTGAGAACATTTCGACGCAGGAAACTGCAACCTTTATTTTACGCACGTCGACGACATCTGTCCACAAACTCGAGAAACAATTTTCATATATCCCATTTATATGAAAATGTGAGTCAGTCCGCGTTAGGTCATTCTAACTAACGATTTTGTTAATTGCGACGACCTGATCAAAATCAAACGTATAAAAGAAAAAAATTAGCTAACGCCATGTAATGACAACTTAGCAAATTAAATTGGAAAAATGCGATGTAGAAATAAATTTTTTCTACGCAGAGAAAACTGCAAGCTTCATTTCGTGCACGTCAGGCGACATCTATCGATAAATTCGCTAAACATTTTGGAGTTTTTTGTATTACGCGCCGGGCGTCACCTACTGATGATGATCAACTTTGTACCTGACTTGATTGTGATTTAGATTTAGGCGACGTTCTTAACTGCAAGCAGAAAAGCACTCTCGGCAAACACTGGCGCCATCTATCGACGGTTTTCCGAATCATAAATAGAAGGAATTTATCATTTTTACGATTCGTTAGCTCTATTCGATTGTTTCAAGATCAGTGGAAGGGTTCATTTGTTCGTTTAGAAAATTCGAGGTTAGAAAGGTGTCAAAATTGTTACTGCACCGAGAGTTGCCTGAAAAAGAAATAAAAAAAAACCTAATGCATTAGTTTCGTTCGATCGTTTCAAGATCTATGTCTGTGTAAAAATGACGCTCTTCGTTTAGATAAATTTAATTGTCCAACATTTACACAGGCGCGCCACCTATCGACGGTTTCTCGACTAAGAAATAAAAATGACTTAATCAAACGGTTTTATGTCACCTTCCTTCGATTGTTTCAAGATCTGTCCGTGTGATGGGTTCATTTAAAAAGGGATACTTTTTGCTTAGAAAATTTGAGGTTACATAGGCGCTAAAATTTATACTAGAGCCATCTACCGACAGTTGCGTGAATAAGAAGCTAAAAGCAACTTAATACATTATCTTCGCTCGATTATTTCAAGATCTGTGTCTGTTCAGAAAACTCGTTTCGGAAATTACAATTGGCCAACGTTTACACTGGCGCGCCATCCATCGACGGTTTACCGAATGAGAAATAAAAGGAACTTAATCGTTCTTACGTCAGCTGAGAGATGCATCATTTGGGTTTAATATATTTTTCCAGAATTATTACTATTTTAATAAAAATAAAGACGTAGTAGCTTATCGCTAAATTGGGATCGATTTTGTTAATCTTATTCCCTGTGTATGTCTCCATTTTTTTTTTACTTTTTTAAAATTTTATTTCTTTGTTTATAATTAATTGATTTTGATACTATAAGCAAAAAAGAAAAAATAAATTACCGTTTTAAAATTTGGTTTCCAAAACCAAACTAAGGATTGAGACAATAAAAGAAAACCATACAAATCAAAATCGACGAAACAAATGAACAACGTTAGAGAAATAATAAAGCGAAAATGGGGAAACTGCTTACGACAAAATTAAGTATGCCTTTGAAAAAAAGAAAGAAAAAGTTGAAAAAAGAAAGATGTTTGTGAAGGGGGGCACCTTTAGATCGTTTTAAATCGTGACGCCTTAAAAATTGAAGATATGCAACCCATTCTACTTCCGTGCTTTCAGAACATTGTGGAAACATGAAGCTATGCATTTCTGACTTCATTACTACATCGATGGGTTGCCTATCCTAAAACCTTCAGAGGAAAAGGAAAAGAAATGACAAGTGAACTAAAAGCAAGAAATATTATGAAACAAAAATAAAAACGAACGACTGTCGAGATAGAAACAAAACTTAACACAATTAAAAACATAACAATTACAAACAAACAAACAAAAGTTGTAGAACAAGAATAAAAGAGAACGACTATTGAGATGGAAACAAAAATGGAAGTTAAAAACAACGAAAATATTCTCTTATTTATGAACATAACATAACATTTTGAAACCTCTGTTGCATGAGATTTAGGAGAACTAGAAAATACAACATTTAGGCCCAATTGTACAACTTTAAGCTGAAGCTTAAACCCTTAACAACAATAATTGTTTGGCTTAAATTTAAACTAGTATTGTACAACTGAGCCTAAATTGCATTTTATGGAAATGAGCGTTATGATTTATTTTTAAACCATTGATTGGCTATTTTCTACATAAAAGTTACGATTACGTTCCACTTGAATGTGTTTATTGTATTACATAAACAGCGATTTAAAACGAATTAAAGATTCTACGTCATTTTATAGCCTGGGAGATCAATTATTTTCACAAATATGTCTTTGTGCTCGAAAAAAGAGTCCTAATCTTAACAGCTGCGATGCATAAAACACACTTGTTCGTTGTTTGGAATTAATGTAGCAACAAATATAATGATATCACGTCTAAATTTAATTAACTGACGTGGCCTCAGAGAAAGAAGCTTTTCCAATCTGTGCACCAGAAGTTCTCTGGTGATGTAGTTTTTTTAATTTTTTTATTTTTTAATAAACGATTTTGATGCGCAGTTATGATTATGAAATTTGGACGTCTTCGAAATCTGCGATCGTATTCGTTCGTCTACAATTCTGACATGTTATGAAAGCGTGCGCGTAATTTAATTTAATTGCAAAAGCATATTTTGTAAACTTAATGCGCGGTCGGGTTCGTTTGTTTATTTTGTAAAATCTAATTTAAATGAAAGCGTTTAATTGGCATGTGGCTGTTGCGGTTTCTGATTTATTACCATCCATGTACCAGAGCTGTGCGAGTATTTACTGTTACAAATACAAGTCAATTACAAGCACAAGCACTTTTGGACTCGTACTTGTGCTTAAGCACAATTAATTACAATTGTGCTTAGTATTTGTACTTGTATTTATACTTGTGCTTATTACCGCAAGTACACTTCACAGCTGTGCGTATACTTATGGTTATACGTACAGTCGTAGAAGTATTAAAATGTTAATGTTAACATTTACAAAATAACGCAAGATAAATAAAAATGAGATTGTCCAAAGTTGCAATTAGTTTTAGAATATAATGAGATTGTTTTTCCATAGTTAGGTACTTGCAATTAGTTTTAGAATCAACAAATGCACATAATATATCTATCGCTGAGTTATTTTTATTTTCCGCATATTCCTTGATGATGCGATACGTATATGTACATATCTAGAGAGACGCGGCCTATCTGCGCGACAAAATATTGATGCTTCATAGTCGGCCGGCAGCGAGTCGTTCCCCCACTAATAAGTATTTATAAGCACGAGTCCAAATACAATTACTTTTGGATTTGTGCTTGTATTTAAGTGCAATTAAGCACTATTGTACTTGTGCTTGTGCTTGTTGTATTTATAAGTAGTACTTGGCACAGCTCTGCCATGTACGTACTTTGTTGTCTTTGATGTTAGTCATGTTACAAAGTTAATTCAATTTACATTTTTTTTTAGCTGACCGAACAACGTATGAAAAAGAAATGACATAACGAATATATTTGACGACATATTGTTGGCGTATACAGGGTGGTACGATGTTTCATATTTGGTCATTCTTAACTCCCCAAATTATCTCAACAAGGAGATTTGTTCTCTAATTAAAGTCAAAGTAAATTTCTAGAGTTCCTACCTTAGGAGGAACGAAATAAACAAAGTAACGTATTGATCGCCTACAAAGGATATAAACTCAATAAATCTTACGTCACGTAACTTTTAAAGTAACATAGCTAAGCACTCAGCAGTGCTGAAAGAAAACTAATAAGTCGTAACGGAAACACTTTAATAACCGAACGTGAAAGGTGGAAATAAAAACGTGTGACGTTTAGTATGAACCAAGGAAGCCAAAGGGTGAGGATGTTTGTAAGGAAAAAAACTTGCGCGAATGGAAAAGCACTTCATAGAGAGAAAACGAGCGCGATTATTTCACTGTCATCGCCATAGTTCTTGATTAAATACGCAGTCTCGCAAGTCTGCGGAAAACCAATTTCGCCAACAATAGAAAGAAACGCCACTGTTTTTCGCGCATACAAGGACGAGGTTATTGTTTTTTTTTTTACTGGTTTAAAAACTCGAACGGAATTGCGTCGGCGAAATATATTTCTGCAAAGAATTTGTTTAGTCCAAAACAAAGCGCCCCTGGCACAGTTTGTTTGTTTCAAACTAATACAACTTTATCGACTATTTAATTGTTTATATTGTATATTTGTATATACTATTTATATGTCGTTTTTATTGCTCTGTTTCCACTTTAACTCCTGCATCTTCCGGATAAAATAAATAATCCTTTTAAGTATACATAGTTTATAATAAAAAATAAAATAAAAACTGTAATTTGACGGTAGTTGTTACGGCGTATTATGTCATTTGTTGCAGGACATTACGTTTGTCGGAAAGGAAATGTTGGTAAAAGCCGTTAATATTAATGAAGCGTGCGACACGTGTCCGTACAAATTGGCTTTCAACACCTACAGTCATCGATTTAACAACGCGTTCATTTATGTACAGAAACAGAAGCGCCCTGTATCGCAAACCCTTCCGCGCTCTCACGCTCTTAATTTGAGCGGAATTAATTTATAAAATTGTTTGCGAGAATTTCGCAAAAATTATAGATTACGCGCGAAGCTGACGACTGGGAGAAGCGAATCCAAAAAAAAACATAACGAAGAGGCCCGCCCAGCGAGATCCCTTCGCGTGATCCTGGTGATTAATCTTTAAATTATGGGGGGCGAGAGAAAAATGTTTCGGGTGGTCCTGAAATGACTGTGCAATTACAACTGCACTGTCGGTAAAAATTTACCCACGGTTACTGGAAAAAATTAGAGGTTGCTTTGTATAAATATGTGAGAATGCATGGCATATATACAAGGTGACTGTTAATAACCGACAAAATGAAACCACGATAAAGAAATTCCTACTTGAGTCCTTCATGGTCTGATTAAAATTTCAGTAAAAGAGTGAGAAGAAGAGGTGGAAATTGTTGATTTGAAAGTAAAGGATAATTCATTCCCTTTCTGTTACCACCCGTCCCTCACAATATTCATATGAAACAGACATAAAACTCCTCGCATCTCTAAGCATAATATTAAAGAAAGTAAGGGTAATTTAAGTTCACAATTTGATCAAAACTGTTTCGTTCGGTTAATCCGTTTAAAAGATCCGAAATTCTGAACGCCGAACACGTACGATTACCTGAGAAAACAGTCGATTCCCTTCATAGTTTACTAATAGCCTTTAATAGCCACCGCTCAGGGGGCGGCTTATTTATTTTTTCCTCGGAGGTAAGAGAAATTCCTGGCACGAACGACGCAGATTATGTTCCGAATGGACGAGGACCTTCCGTATTCGAGGCAAGTCTTCGGCAGGGTATTATCACTTTTTCGCGGTTTAATATCTATTGTGTAGAATATAATATATGAGGCGAGATGTCGTTGAAACAAAGGAAGGTCCCTTAATAAAAACGAATTAAGGAATAAATGATTTGCGTGACAAAACTATAGAACGAAATTTTACTACAGTTTTTTATTTATTTATTTGTTGTTCTAAGTACTACTACATATTTTGAAAATGTCAAATCAATAACATAAGCATTGTATCCATTGTTAATATTATTTTCTATCATTTGAGATTTCCAAGTAAAATTTATTTAATATATCCTGTGTGAATTTCTTCTATGGACCTCTAACAATAAGTAAAACTTTGTGCATGTTTCTAAATGAATAAATTAAATCTAAGACGTGTGAAACATTTAAATTACAAAATCATCTCCGAGGTTATTTTCGTACGTTGTCTAATACGTTTGAGTGCTTACACATTTAAGACCTTACACATACATACACAAGCCATATGACTTAAGCAAATGAAGTGGGCGTCTTGTATTTACGACTTTCTTCGCTTAATTATTACATGTAGTATAAACTGGCCAGCGCGTCGAGCAAAGTAAAATCCCATTCGTAGACACAAATAAAAACAAACTTTCGTGGGAAGCCAATATTTAATGTATGTATGTGCATAAATTCGAACCAACAATTTTAAACCTAAATTGCAATATGTGTATAACTTTCGTACTTTATCTAGTAAAACTGGGGTACAGACGAAGAGAGTCTCATAATATATGAATGTGGAGATGTGACACCATTCCAATGAGCCATCCTTCATCCAGCGATTGATTTGATTGATATATTCATACACACATATAAAATACATTGTAGTACATACCGACTGTTCCACTGAAACTTGAAAAACGACAGAGATATAAAACGAAACCGTTCACTTCAATCGCTGTGTCATGTCTATTTTGTTGTACGTTGTATACACAAGTTTCACCTAAAAATCAAAGGATTTAAGACGAATTAGTAAAATATACTGCATGACGTACATGCTCACAATATGTTGTACATTTGTAGATGAATGTACAAATTCTTTCAGCTTGTTTAAATTTTGACACAAAATCAATCCTTCAAGCACGTTTTATAAACTATAACAGATAAAATACATTTAGAAAAACAAAGTGTAAGTTGTATACTATACTGACAATCAAATGTGTACAACACCAAAGGTTGCAATCAGTAACATAATACCAAAAAGAGAGTCTGTTAATTATACTCCTACTTTCCTTTAATTAAACGACACTATAATTAGCAATTTCCAAATACTAACAATTTCAGTTGGTTATTTCCTCGCCCCAAGAAATCTTTTTGCCGTTCACCTATCAATTAGTACTTAATGGGTCAAAAGTATTTGCGCGTTTCATATAATTTCAAATAAAGTAATCAACGAGAGGTATGTCCGGCGATATTTGCTTTACTTTTATTTGTAAAACGCTTGCGTTTCGATGTAAACAAGTGACATATATATTTTCATCGTGATAAAAATTCCACAGACTCGTGTAATTTTCTACATTGTACATTAATTATGGTGTGGCAGCAATTCTAAATAAGGAAGCGGTAGATCAACGTTACGCATCCGCTACTTATGTATTTATCTGATGGATTAAATCATACATAAAGGTCAGCAGAATAATCGTGTTATTCTAGTTAAAATTTTTATTTATTATTAAACATAATCACATTATATAACAAACATTTCTTATGCCACTACACAAACTAGAATTGAAACGTGATATTCCCAAAGGGTCTAAGTGCCAAATTTTACTAAATTCGTATTTTTCTATAAAAGGGACCTACGTGCCTTAATTTTCTAGGAATCGCGTATTCGGCACTTGGACTCTTTGCGAATACCCATGCCTTCAATTAGCGTTGTAAGACGCCGACGTGTCACCTTGTTTGATGACTTTTACGAACAACTAAATAACCAATAAAACCGTCCAAACAAAACCAATTAAACTTATTGCCAAATTAAATAAACTGGATCGACAATGTTTACTTGCGGAGAAATTCCCAAGAAGAGTCACCCAACGGTTTATTATTGCAATTAGTCATGCACTCTATCCTATCCGTCTGGGTCGACTACAACTACCTGCTACCTAAGGTTTATGGCCGGCGCTAAGAAACTATTGTGCTAACCTACTTATTTGTTTACGTTTTGATGTGACCACAATGTGACCCTTGCGGAGAATCCGCAATAAAATAATAATATTTCTAATGTGGCTCGTGATCGTCGCTGCAAATCTGGACTTACGTTGTCGTAACTCAGTTCTTTTGGTGCGTCGGCAGATTTCACTTTCGAATATCGGAGCAACCTAACTGACTTCAAATACCACACAGCTGGTGGCTTCGTGTCCACGCAAATAGTTGTTGGAGGACTCCTCAATTAGATTAACAATTAATTTAAGTTCAACTTAGATTGGTCTTGGTACTAGTTTTTTGTACCACCAAATATGTGACGAAGAATACAAATAAATGTAAATTATCTATCCACGTATCCGCGAGTTGCCCACACACGCACACACTCTCGTTTAGACACCCGCGGCGCGAAGCGCACGTATTCGTGGTTTTTGTTTAATTGCCCTTTCTCTTAACACACTGTATTTTTAACCGTACCGAAATAGATGATTTATCTAGAAATATGAGAAAATGGAAGAATGACTGCAAGCACTAAAGAAAACTCGCGAAGTCAAAATTAAAAGGAATTCAACCGTTCGCTAGAGAGATCGACTTCTGTCTCCTGTTTTCGTAGCTCCTGTCTTTCTAAGTAAAAATTAACCCACCTCCTCGGACTTCGCAAGATAATTTTTTTGAAACCACCGGCCAATGATAATCGCTGCTTCTAGCTCCAAATCACGCCTATTCAACCCCAATTAGCTTGTCATACAGCATCGCGGTGGTCTCTCCCAATCTGCCCTGGCCCTTTCTTCATTACAAGTGTCCAGTTGACATTTTAATACATCCGGCGCGCCGCCTGTTTGAAGCAAAGCAGACTAAAGCGAAAGACAAACTTGCAACGTAATTCGATTTCTTACCTCTATAACTGACATGTACGAAAATTCAGTGCAAACCCACCCCATACAAATCCGAAAACACAAAGCTGAAAGGTTACTCTATGACAGGTTTATAATGCTCGTGAAATTTGCATGACTAACGTAACAAGTTTTTAAAAACTCGCTGGGTGTTCCATTCTCTTGAAAAAGACAGCACGGGGCCCTAGAGCATCCGGCCGCCGTTTTACTGCGTAAAGTTCGAAGCGTCCGAACACATGTTGGTAATTTGAAATTAAACACGCAATAATCGATTTTGTTTTGAAAACAAATTCCGCGATCGTTTCAGCGTTTCTGTTAATAATATATGTAAATTATTGTTAAATGTGTTGGGTGCGACAGTTTTGTGATTACCACACGTAAAGGTCTGATTTATAATGTTTTATTGCTCTATGAAATGGAACGGATTGATTTCATTTTATTTGCAAATATTCTCGCCAATATTTTCTCACAACGCTTTAAAGTATGTAATTACACTGCACATTTGCATGTTTACCCCATTATTTACACGTCGGAGAAAAATGTAACACCTGAGGATAGCGTAATTATATACATTAGTTTGAATATGTAATTGTAGATACTAGATCAAAACTATACGTACAGTAAGTTTAATAGTATTGGAAATGTATTAAATAAATTCCTTTTATTGGATAATTTCAGATTTATGTTGGCCATAAAATTAGATCTTTTTTTATGTTTTTGTTTGTCTTTGAATTTTTGATTCATCTTGTAATTCCGAAAGCATTTAACTTGTTTACTGTTATAAGAATATTCTAATTGAATGTGTATATGGCCTATTTAATCAATATACAGTGCGTAATCGAATAAGTTTCACATACTGTAACCACTATTAATACACAAGGAAAGAAGAGGCGTAGTTAGGATATACGTATATAGCGAAGTTTGCTATTGTGTGCAATAAATGATAGAGCAGTTGACTACATGAGTATTAATCTGATTTAACTCGGTACTTTCAAATCAATGCATTACAATATGAAAGCCCAGCTTACAATTGTTGTGCGGTCTCAATAAATTGCACCGAAAATCAGCACAATCGGCTTATCTATGCATATCGGCGTCGGGATAATAACATTTCGACATGGTCCGACCGATTCGATAACCGTATTCGCGTTTATGAAACAATTTAAATGCAAATTCTAACTAGCTTTCTGCTCGTACGCTCGCGTGAGCGTGTACGGTGCTAATAATAATAATACCAGCAAAGGAAACAACGTGCGTAGAAAGGTTGTCCGTGTCCGTCGAACAATTAACGGCCAAATTGAGCGGAAGAATTTCAATGGGTGCCATAACAATATGGTAATTCATTCGGGCTTTTTTTTTATTCCCGAATCTACAAAGTTGTGTCTCGCCCACGTACGAGGCCTTGGGAGTGTCAATTAAAAGAGAGAATACACAGTTGCATCATATATAGTAGGTGATGTAACTTTTTTTTACTAAACCTATTTGCCGCTTATCATGTGCTGTGGTGAAGAAAGATTAAAGTTGATACACCGATGTTGGTCAGAGATACCAAATCGAGATTGGGTGATTACAACAACTTTACAGATTCTTTCTAATTCTGTAAAATACATATTCTAGTTCAAACTAGAACCAAAACTTTCTCACTAGGCGAGAAAAATAGAAAATAATTGCGTGATAGACTAGGTAAATACCTACCTATGTTTCGGTTTTACTGGACTTCTTTAGGATGTTAGATATGACAAGGTACAAGACATTGGTGGTGGTCCTGAGGAGTTATTAAATGTCACCTTCCATTAGGCATTGTGCCATGAATATTTATTTTGTGCGTTTATTGATTTCACTCGCGAATTCCTTTTGATGAAACAGTTATTTCTTTATTAACTTCTGGCAACTAAATGGAACATTTTAACAATAACTTTTGGTAACTAAATTGCGACATTTCCTGTCCAGACCAGATCAAATATAGAATGACGACCTCAATTTCCATCGTATGAATTTCAATCATGATCGATCTTTAGATTCGTATCTGGCTTTGTGCGAGCCGTAATGTTATTATTAACGCCCCATTACTTCTTCATTCAGTCGATATTTCATGGCCTCGTGAATTAGCCGCCGATTGTTGGCCGGGAAACGTTAACAATTTAATCATACCGAGAACGGAGCAAAATAAAACGGTATTGTTATCCTGTATCGTGTATGTATCAATCGTTTACGTTGCGTAAACAAAGAAAGTATTTCTTCTAGGGAACATAATAAAACCAGTGTCGTACCTAATATTTGATCTTATTTCTCAATTATTTTGATATCAACTTATACTCCTTGACATTATTGACAATGAATGTTTTAAGGACGACTTGCTGGGATCGTAAATTAATGCATTTAAACTTACTGATGTAAGATTTATATAAACATAAAGATTTCAATTCATTTAATCAATGTTTTAGAGACGATTTGCTAGGATCGTAATTAACGCATTGAAATCTACCGACGCGACGCACACATGACAATTTTATTTCAATTAAAGAATGTGTTGAAGACGATTTGCTAGGATCGTAATCAATTTCTTCAATAACAAATACAGAATTACAATGTGAAAATGTGATTCGTTTTAACCGTAACAGGAAGGAAAATGGATGAGTATGATAATAATACATATTTCACGTATTGTAATCCGATGGTGTGTCACTCACGAAATATTCCGCTCGTTATGTTTGTCATTCATACCGTTCCATGCATAAAACGTGGGATTTTTCTCCGCCACACATATTGTACCGTGTTCAACAGACCTTGGCTTTCTTAGAATCAAATCAGCAAAGGCTCTGTGCGGTGGCGGCGGAGTCGTGTTTACTATTTGCATGTCGCGCATAACTGACCACGTTAACAGGATTTCTTTCAGGCCAATTAATATCGAATTATATGTATAGCTCTAAGCAGACGACCTAATTATAGTTTTGCTACGACCAATGTCAATCTTTAAACGAACTAAAAGGTATTACCGAAAAGTGTACAAGAGTATGTACTCATTCAATTTACTACCAAGTTTTTAGTTTCACAAAAAATGGAACACCCATACAGGGTGTAATCGAATAAGTTTCACTTACTAATACTGTAAGTTCTTCATCACATAAGGAATTAATTCTGCAAATAGCAATGGATTCTCGATATGTATTTACTGATATTTAAACAGTTTACCTGATTATTGTTCAAGACAAATACAGATATTGAAAGAATAGTTTATAGAAGCTGTGCACGAGAGGATCATATAGTTACAAACTGTAAGTGTTTGTGAAAATAGAAATTGTGGTTTCACGCAGTCAAAAAGAGAAAAGTGTTCGTATAGAGAAACGTGAGTGTCGTTATTTTCCACGATCTGCAGCGGTACTTCAATTATTACAAGTTTCAAACAGCGAAAAGGTAATTTAGAGGAGAAGAAGACGAACGCCGGAGTGTTCGTTCTGCCATTAGTTGGAGCAGCCGCAGCACGACATATGCTCATTTATTTTCAGTTTTTATTGTTTTCCTTCTAACGTTTCTTCGACCTAGCAATTTCACGCTCTACATACTCATACAGAGAGTGTTGATTGGTGAAACGCAAAACAGAAAGAATCCTTGCAGTTTTCTTTTTTAAAATTCACACGTTGTGTATTGTTTCCTCCTGATCGAATTCGATTTGATTCAATATAATATAATCAGCGTTAATGTTCACATTTGACGAAGTTCTGGATTCCCTGGTTCCCCGCAGTGCTATAATCGCGTTGGTTCAAATCGAATTCAAATTGAACGGCGACACGCTTATAGAATTCGCATTACAACTGATGTCAACCCTCTATTACCCATTAACGTTGTATTCAGTTTGAAATGCTGAAATCATGGGTATGATAAATGTCGTAAATAAATCAACTTAAGTTAACTTCGCTTTGAAAACGATTTATGTACTTTTTTAAATAATGACAACTAATTTGGAAAAATTGATGATTGAGGTTTTCTTTTAAGTACGTTGAGTCAATGAAGAGGGTAAGAAAAGGAACATTCGCACCATATTAATCGCGCTCGAATGTATATTTTCCCCAATTTCCGTCCTTCCAACTTTTTCTGAAAATCTATTTATCACTCTAATGTGACCTTTATTTCCATAAAATAAAATTACTCTCCGCCTTTCACCTGAATACATTTGTGTCGCTTAAAAATCCTGAAATATGAGAGTCACGAGAATTAGTTCTCACAGAAAATTTGTTACTTTGAAATAAATAATTTGAACTTATGCGCCTTTTATCCGAATGGGTTGTAAACGTCCTCAAATATTAATATCCTTCCGATCGCAATCGGTCTCCGGGGGCGGATTAGATAAATATTGATAAGGCAAGGATGGTAATCGGCAGATTTATATTTCAACAAGTTACAAGAAAGGGACGCGCTCTCGTGAGGTGCTTTCGGTCGCCTCCAAAGTCGGCCATACCTTCCTTCCGAAAGGAAATAATCCTTGCCCGAAATTCAGATGGTATTCTAAAGACTTGGGGTTCGATCAATAGCCTCTTCCTGTTTCGTGGCATTTGATAGTGAGTTGATGAGATAATTTGTGGGAACCTGTTACTAGTTGAATATTTAAATGATACTGATTTATTTTGTCTAGTAGATAGCAAAAGTTTAATGTGTAACATAAAATTAGTCAATTAATCAAGCGAAATTAATTGATAACTAATCACAACGTGATGAGTGAGTATTTCTTAATGAAATCAAGGATTTATTACTATGACGCTAATATTATCTTAAATCTTTGCCATGTTAATAGATGTTAAATTTCCTGTAATTTATTAACAAATAATTGGAGCTGTCATGAGATCCTCGTGGATGTCCTCGTTTTTAATTTAATAACGCGCAGCTTCACAACAATTTGTTTTGAAATCAACGTAATCTTGGTACTCCGCATTACATCATCATTATCAACATCTTACATCCTACTTCTTTCTCATCCAATCATGCTTGCATCCTTCATAATGTCTTTAAGAGAGAAAATAAAATCTTTTTCTTTTTTTTTCAGGTAAACCATTCATCATCGCATTGAATTAATAGCCATACAACGATGATCCATCCAGGACAAATGGGACGCCTGCATCAGTCGAAAAAAGTATTTACGATAGTTTTGTTTAAAAAATTACTTGCAAGTCGGTTTTGATTGCAATGGATTCCTCGAGTATCATCTGGACGGTTGTTTTGGGCCCTATTTGAGAGCCTCGTCAGCAGAAGAGTAGCTCGAGAACTCCACTGCAATTTCAGTGACGTGTCTTAGTTATCTCGAAACTGTCCTTTCCAGTTTCGCTGTCGTTTGTGCAATGATTTACAACGATTAGTATATTTGCTGAGAATACTGCTTTTTGTGCTTAACACAACCGTAAAACAAAACAAAAAGTCTTGTGACTTTTCTTCCGAAAGTTATTGTTATAATAAAGTTTCAGCTTTCAGAGTTTAAATTGTCGAAACGACAGGAGCACGTTTGTCGAAACGACAGGAGCACGTTCGCCGAAGTCCATGTAATAAAACCAATATGAGTTGCACGAGGCATCCATTATTTGTTTTATTAATGAGTCGGATTCGTGCACCGGAACTGAATAGAACCGTAGTTTCCCTTGTTATTGCAAAGTTCAAACCAACTGTAGATTCAATTAATCCTTCGCCGACTGTTTAAGGAAGCCGCGTTCCCGTAGCTAGAATTTTAATCCCTTTATATTTCCCCGTTGTGTTTTCGTCGAATGTGTTTTGGCTGTTCCCGGAAATTCAAATATTTAATAATAAGGTGGAAGGGCTTCAAAGATCTAACAAACTCTTTTTATTTTTAATTAACATTGGCCCCGTGGATTTTTCTCTCTCCTCCTCTTTAGAGACAAAGAAGTTCAAATCGTATAGTAATTTGTCAATACCAGACTTCACTTTCATAAGTGCGAGGCGCTATCGCTTCCTATCATCATCAATTTCTTGATGAGTACATGCCGGACAGAGAGCGTTTCAAAGTGGCCCGAACAATTCGAGCGCGCTATCAGTTAAATAATTTGGTCCATCATTAATATTAATTAGATCGTTGGCATTATTCTGAGAAACATTACGAAAATCGCCTGTTAAATCTCCCCAATTAAAATATTTTAATTAATCCTTCTACACGAGATGGATTGGGAGCATGCCTCGCGCGTGAAAAACAAAGTGTAGATTTACATACTTATTATGTAATTGTAGTCAACTACTATTACCCCATTCGATGCATTTCAAAAGAGGAATATTTCGTCTTTGTTGCATTGGTTCAATGAGGACGCATGAGTCAACAGTAACTGAACTGACGAGTAAATAATGATCACCCAAGCGAAACAAATTCGAACTCTCCTTTTAAATTTTGTGTCCCAAACCATATTTTTCAGTATGTAAACAATACAAAGTAAGATTAAAGAAATACAATACACATTTAGCTCCTACTCAGTTCAGATAAAAATCTCACGTTTAATGCCGACGCGACGTTTGTAAAGGCTAGAAAATAGGGTAAGCTTTCAAAGGATCATTTTTCATGCCTATCTGTAATATTTCATCAATGTGGAACGAATTTGCATAGGTAATACGTATTTTATTCAAATCGGGCGTATTAACAGCACATAAACTCGACCAGATAATCTGGCGACTGGTAAACGGTGGATGGCGTGATTAGCACCTAATTAAAAATAGAACCGCATCCCATTCAACCGCATTTCTAAAGGGCCTACATAAATTATTATAATTAATGCGGAGATAATAAGCGTTCGGAGTGAGTAAATGATGAAATTAAGCTGCGCTACGTTACAAAAAAAAAGTCGCCCTGTGTATAAATGACGCACGTAATTGCGCGCTTAAACGACGCTTTTGAATTTCATTAGGTTTTTAAAATGTTGCGATGTAGAAGTAATAAAAGCAAGAATTTAATTTACGTGTAATTAAAGAGATGAAACGAACGTCAGTTACGTAAAAAGTGCACCTGTGATTGAGTTATTTTCAAATGGAAATTGCGAAATGTTTACAAAATAACGAGCGTTGCATAGTTATTGAATCACTTTTTATATTAAATTAATCGAGTTTTTTTTTACATAATTTTAATTAAAAATTTGTAACTGCCGAAATCATAATCAAATATTTCGCATACTGTGAATGCGAAAGACAAAATTTATATTACATATATTTTAAATATATTAAGGGTGGGTTTACAGAAAGCAAATCAAATATTTAATTTCGAATTAAACTAATCACGATTAAGTTGCCATAAAAATTTTCTGTAAACTGGCCCTAAATATATTAAATATGTATAATTTTTTCTCCCAAGTAATCCATTTATTGATTGTCTGTCATAACATCTACGCTCGACTTAATGACAGTCTTATATTTTTATATTAATTAAGAAATTTCAAAACCAACAAAAATAAAAACATGAAAAGTAATACCTAATATGGAATAGGTACCCAAATATGGAACATTACAATCAGGCACCTTAATTTTATAAGAAAAAACAACAAAGATGGTTTTATTCTTCTTGGAAATTAAAACTTTGTTAGAAAAAAGAAACAACCTATTTGCAAAAATCACAAATCCATTACGAGCCCAGAGCCCGCACCTAATCCACAGTTCTCCATGAACATCTTCAGAAAAAAGACGTCCACAGAATATACATTCTGAATCCGCAGAATCAGGGTTTGTTTGACCTACTTCTACATCAGGCTCACTGTCCCTATCAAATTGTATTGCATCTTGGTCGTTAGAATGTTCAGAATCATCAAGCATTCCTTTTCTTTTCATTTTTTGTCTTACTTTTGCCTTGGCTCTTTCCTTTTTTCTGTTATTCGTTGCTACCAGATTATTTTTACATGGAGATGAAGATGAGATATTTTCCTCTTCTTTTCCGGCACTGGACTTATGTCATATGGAGATACAAGACCCAAACTACTACAATCATATGTACAGATTGTAGATCCAGAAGAAGATTCACTTTCTATTAAAGGAGCCTTCAGTCCAGAGATCCACGTTTCAGATAAAGCCAGAAAATTTATGAAAGATCCGGATTTAGTGCTTTACTTTCCTCTACATCAAAATTATACATACTGTGACGTTTGCGGTCCCAGCCCGTCTGATGCGTCAACAACGACGCGCCTTAGACGAGAAGCTTCGATATCACGTCAGCGATGATCCGAGACTTTCTGTCGAACGAGCGAGAATGTTCGCGAGAAACAACCCCGGCATATAAAAATGCACGCAGCCAAACGGGAGACAGTTCGACATTAATTAAGCAAGTGGACAGTTCGAAATTGAAGTCGCGTTATAAATATTCGCTCGGCTGTTAACATAAATTACTTATTAGTTTATAAATAAATTATTCTTAAGTTAGTGTTAATTAGTGTTACTTTTAAATAAATTAGATTATTAACTATTTCGTATTTTGATTAAAATAAAAATAATAGAACCTTTAAAGACGTTACAATACAAATAATATTGTTACAACAAACTTCAAAACTAAATTAGCAAATGGTTTGTGACAAATGATTAGTTTTCGAATTTACGCAAACAAGTGACATCTATTGAGTACTTAACACACTATTTTTAGACGGCCATTCCTATCTCATTGGCTATCTGGGAAGATTTATTATCTGTGATACACCTTGTAATGAAAGGAAAATTTTCCAACGTTGCCTAATTCGGAGTAGCCTTGAAATCTAAATCGATATGATATTCATGGCCAATTTTTTCACCGTGTTAATTTATCTGTCAGTTAGAAAGTGTCATACTTACACTGTACACATGCTGTGTGTCACATTCTAACTGACAGATCAATTTAACTTTAGGATAAGGCGATGAAGAAATCGGGCATCATTTTCAAAATTTAGTTACATACATGTGTACCACCAGTGTACCACATTCTCACTAGATTTTCACGACATGCTGCGATAACAATTAGTGAAGGAATGGATTATAAAGTCGTTTTAACCGCTTGTCAATTTTTACAGAAGAATAAAACAGGACGAACCAAAGAGAATATTTGACTATGACCTGCTTTAGAAACAAATTGTGTAATACACACATAAAAATCTGGAGTTCCCTCGCGTCTGGTGTTCCCTCGCGTCCATCCGTTTTTGGTGTTAAAATAAACGGAGTTATTTAGAAAGTGTTAACGTTGTCTACAAAAGTAGCATTTTAATCCTGTTATTTCTATCTTTCAAGGAGTTATAGTATCATATACATTAATATAATTTTTTAACACCTATTTTTAGACGCATTTTAATCAGGAAAAGTTTATAATTTCACTAAATATGATGAACTTTACAACTTTTCAGGTAAAACTCTATCCGCATTTTATAACACCGATTAGGAGGATAACAATTTATCCCAAAAATTTTTATGTGTGTAGTGCCACTATTTAGAGAGGTTAGTTAATTGTAAAGGTCAGCCTATCACGAAAGGTAACTCTAGGATCAAATTATGATTATCAAATCCTTTACTCTATTATCTTTGCTGTTTGGTGTTAAATATCTTTAAAAATTTGCAAATAAAGAAGACATCCTTCTTGTAATAAGTTTGACTTCAAATCTTGTGAAAATTATTTTCGTTTGTGATTCAGGACCAACAAAGTATTTAATTGTTTAAAATTGTTAATATATTTTTTTTTAGAAAGTAATCAAATATAGTGTTATTCTTTCTCTTTTGGTGCATTAAAGAGAAGAAAGAAAGAAAGAAAGAATGGAAAGAAAAATTAGGAAGGCAATAAATAATACTAAGCAATGGTATTCAGACAGCATCTCGTAGTGAGTTAGTCAAAAATAAATTACATTTACAATTTGCTATATTAATAAATGACTCAAGAATAATAGTACCCTGGATATATCGTAAATGAAGGATGTCGGGGGAAAGTTCGGTTAAGTCCACTTTTGTTCGAAATTGAGATTTTGGTGCCATTTGGTGAAGCTTGAAGAAAGCAAGCTTGAAGAAAGCTTTCGAACAGCTGCAATATCATTAAAGGAAGAAAACGAGGTTAGTCGTACCAAGAATAAAACTTTTGTTTTTAGTTTTCCAAAAATTTTATGTAATGGATTTACCCAGTTTTCACCCGACGTCCTTCAAATATTTTTAATTAATTTTTGAAAAGATACTTACTTAACTGCAACCTCTTATACCATAGGTGTCGAGGTAATGAACTTTCTCCAATTTTTCCGTCCAGTGCTTTCCTCTTTGCTTGGGTCCAGTTGAGCCCTTTCTCCTTTAGTATATTGGCCATATTATTGTCCCATGTTTACTGTTCCATGTTGTTTTTGGTCCCTCTTCTTCTTTTCTCATCTACGTCCATTCCCCATATTGTTTTCGTTGTTCTATCATTATTCATCCTAACCACAAACCATCTTAATTGTTGTGTTTTTATTTTTTCTAGGATTCCTTCTGAATATCCTTACTTCTTAATTTGTCTAGTCTTGTCACCCCTTCTATCTTCCTTAGGATCCTCATCTCACAGGCTTGGATTTTGCTTTCCAGTTTATCGTTTAAGACCCAGGATTCACACCCATAAGTTAGCATCGTCCGGCGCTGGTTTTTGTTTTCTTTGATATGTACTTCTTTTATGTTCTTCCACATACATGTATTCCTATCGCTAATATATTAATGTTCTAATCTAGATTTCCATTTATTTGGTGTCATTGAGTTTGGTTCTGGACCTTCTTTATTTTGTTACATCGCCCTTTTTCTATATCCGTAATTTAGTTGGTGACATCAAAAACTATTGTTTCTTTCCCTTTAACCAATTTCAAATCGATGAATTGGATAATTCCCTTTCGTGTTCTGTGACAGTGGCAGATCCGGAAGGAAGATCGTCATGGACGTTGACCTCCCCCTCCCCAACGAGTTCGCGTTGATAAAAACATCGCGGATTTGAAAAGAGGGGCTTTTCAAAATCTTTCCTGTGGATAGTGGACCAGATTGAATTACCAGGTGGACAAAAATCGCAGAGCTTCTTTTTTTTTCATTTTAACTATTAGATTGTTCGGAAAAAAATGTCTTTTTCTTTTTAATTCAGAATGTTTATATACATTTTGATTAAACTATATAATCACTATTTGGATCAGTGATCTTTTGCCATCTTTCTGCTAGCAGTTGTATTCTACGATATCACCCAACTTTTCTGGAATCAAAAAATTCTAGACATAAAACGAACGACCTAATATTTCAGTTGAAATTAACGAATTAGACAAAATAAATATATTATTAACAACAATTATATTAAAAGGAGGAAATGCCTTTAATGTGGATAAGTTTAAATCTCCCGGATCTGACTCGAAAAGGTTGGGCCCTTTTGGCGCGGTTTCTGAAGCCATTTGAGAAGTGGAAGGATCTATGCTAAGCACCATTTTAGTTCCTGAAAATTGCCTCCTTTCTTTCCATACAAGTGGTGTCACTCGATAATTTCCTTGCGTAAGTTTATTCCTCGCTTCTTCGGCCAGTTGTCTATTAGGCAGAATGCAAGAGAAAATAACCGGAATTTTTTTTGGAAGAGATTGGCATATAATACCATGGATATTTCTGAATGAATTCGGCCGCCTTTCATGGAAAGCTTCGACGACCAAACCACTAGCATGCACTTCAAGAACATTGAGATCAGCACCAAATCGGATTCTATAAGCTCCAGGTTTTCGTCGCTCGATCAAAAAAACCCAACTCCTATCGGAATTTGTTATAAATCTCCTGTTTCCTTTCATTGATTCTTCTCTGGTTTTTCCCATTTGTGTATCTCCAGCCGATATGATATATGAAGAAAGCAGTCAAAGGAAGGAATCCTCGCGTGGAAGGTAAAGAAGACCAAATTTAAGGGTGTTGGGATCGACGGCTTTTTTGAATAATGCGTAAGTTTATTAATTTCTTTGCGAGAAGCTCCGTGGATGTAATAGACTTACGGGGATGCAGTTGAGAAAAAGGCGTTACTTTTCCCAAGGATTCGATTGTTGTAAGAAATCGCTGACTTATTCGTTTTCGTTTTTAATTAGGAATCGGCCCATGGTCCTGTTGCTGTTACACCATAATCTTCTGGCCAAATCACTTTGAATCGAGCTAATACGAGGCAAACCTTTTGTCTGACTTAAGAAGGAGCTCCCTCAATCCCTAAGATGGTGAGAACAAATTCTGAAAAGTTTCCTCTTTCTGTCAGGATGCTGTAGATTGCATGTTTCGTTTTCTTTCGTTGAATTGAATAGTGAGACCTAAAATACAAATGAGATTAAAGAAAAAGTGGAAGATAATACAAAAGTGATTCCTAGATTTTTCAAAGCTCTCATTTCCTGCATGAAGACGACGCGACGTTTCTTTTATTAATTTATTTAGTTTACGGTCTCTTAACACTATCGTTATTATCTATACGTTTTAGCTTTTGATCTTATAAATGTCTCTCGTCATCTTCATTAATAAATTAATAATTTTCTATATTATTTTAATAAGCTATTCCAAATAGGAATCCGTAATGATTAAAAGCTAACTGTTATCCCCGAATAATTTCTGCTATAAACAGTTAACGATTTCGACAGCGAAATAATTATCGCTCGCCATATTCGGGCAAGACCAAATTATTTAACACGAAGAGATTCCATCGCAACCCGCTTCGCTAGTGTGTGTGTAACTTTTCCCCCCCGACTCCGAAGATCGCGGCGAGATAACGCGGTTATTTTCATCCGGGATAAATTACAATTTATTGGGCGTTAGAACAGTTTGAAACTGAAAAGTCTTATAAATTTCCCGGGGCAAGATGTATCTTCTTCACGACAGCCAGAAAAATAACGCCGGTATTTATCATCTCGTGAGAAAAATATGGGAGGATTTAGGTTTCAACAAAGGAATTTCTTTTATTTTGACTGTGCGAAGTCGATTATTTTGACGTTTACTTTTGTTGCTTTTTAAAAATATTTATGTAAGAACGGACTCTCTTCAATAACTTAAGTCAATATTTAGGCAATCGATCAAGCATTGCGCTAGAAATCGATCGCGTTTTATTTATTTATCAAACATCTTCGTTCATGACCCTGATTAAGGTCAATTATGATAATATATTCCAATCACATCAGACCAGTCACTCATGATCATGATTGTCGGTAAGATTTCAGGAATTCCGCCTCGTCTCCATCGTTTCGTAAACCAAGGGAGGCGGCTAACTAACGCGGAGATTCGAATTATCTCCATTTAAATATTCAATTATGCGTAATGATTTCTGCGGAAGCGAACGGCAGCGTAGTTTATAGATGCATTTTTACAATTGTTCCTAATGGAATGTTTCCATTCGGCCGCCTGAATAATTTATTATTTTACATAATCTCGACCAAGTCAGATCGCCTGCTGCTTCATGGTTTTCGTTCGCCAATTATTTTAATGTATTTAAATTTAACCGGCACCGCTTATGCGTCTTAAATGGTTAAAAAAAAGGTATGATTGCGTACGGCTTTGAATTATCATAATTTTACATTTTATTTTGTTCTAACGACAATAAGGTCACGAGGTGATGTTTTAAAATTTTAAGTACTCGTTTGAATCCGAAAGTACCACAGGCGATAAAACGGAATTTAAAACCAAACAACGAGGCACACAATTTTAATATAAACATAAGTACAAAAGCTGCAACATGTAAGGATAGGGCCTTAAGCAGGACTCAGACTGAGTACACCACTCGTCTGAGCCCGGCTTTATAACGTGATAAAAAGTCGAAAATAATATAAAGTAAAATGGTGTTTGACATACCCGCGATTGATAATATAATTGGTAATCAACGTTTGGTACGCAATCGTTCTATGTGTATGTAAGGCTTCGCCTTACATGTCGTGCAGTCCGCAATTTGATTTACAAATTTTGTGAAAGTTGCAAAAATTGTGCCGTTACGTGATCTGCGTTGATAATATAATCGCTCGTATCTGCAATCTGGTCGTTCCAAGATTTAAATTATGGCGTGCGAAATGACCGCCTTAATGGCACTAACGCGTGCAAGATTTAATGTTCGTACGACACTGTAATTGCAGAATTCAACAAGAACCCGATGTTGCAAAATAAATGTTTGTTTTTCCAAATCATACGCGTCATACGCAAACACTTGCGAATTTAACCACATTATACCTACTATGGTTATTGCACTTAGAAGTTGCAATCACAACATTATTTAATAGATAAAAGTGACGCAGCTGCTTTTTCTCTCTAACCCGAGACGATGATGATAACACATCACATATGACCTTAATAAGATACGATTTCTATGGGAGTAACGGGGTTAATTTATGGTCGTTTTGTTTCGTAATACGTACGTGCATCTCCGCCATACACACACGTATATTGTCAGCGAGATTTCTTTTCCTTCCTAAAACGGAGAATTGTTTTCCTCGGGCTGAATTTACTACACACTCCCTGATACTGTATTCGCATTCGGCCTCGTGAATCTCCATTATCCGCGATGACAAAGGCGAAGGCTTTTTCGGCGACTGCGAAGTTCGTCCATTGTGTGAGCCACACTAGTTTTTAAAAGAACCGAAGCCGCCTCAGAGAATAGCAACGCAACGGACGGAAACAGGATGCTCATGTATTATTTAAGCAATGTTAATATACTTGTATTTATTGGAGAGAAACAGAGAGAGATGAAATTAAATCTCTTTTTTACCGTCCAGCTCATTTCATAACAAAAAGTGCCAAACGTCATGTTCAAGGAAAGAGGAAGGCGAAACTATCACTTGCAAGCAATGGTTTAAAAAAATAAGTTTACACGATCCTACTACGTAATACTAAGGCCAGATTTTACAATCGTCGAATAAGCATTATGCTTAGAATAACGTGACGTAGGTGTCAAATGTCAAGGCGACCCCGGGAACAAAACCCATATAAAAGGCGGCAAGCCGAATGTTAGAAGCTTTAGAGTACCATCTAGTCAGAGTGTCATGTAGTCTGAATTGTCTGTAAGTGGCCAAAATAAGATGTAAGTAATTGTTATACTGAGCTACGACCCTTATTACATGTTACTTAAATTATTACCATAACAATATGGAGGAACATTAAAGGATATTCGGCGAACGGTTAAGTATTCCGTCCTTATTCCACGATTGTAAAACTGGGCCTAAAAATGCTAATTACTCTCATGAGGAGTAGCTTATCGTCGAGATAACGGGCGAAGTAATACAACTTCCGACGTTTTGTATAATAAAGTTATTTAGAAATTCTTGTAGGAAATTCTGTAACAATGTTCGTAAACGGCTATGATATCTTAATGTGTCAGGCCCGATGATTGATAATTTAATTAGTTCGGGTGCGTGAGTTCAGCCTTCGTTCTTACAAGTTATTCGATTACTCCGTGCGAACATGTAATCTACGTTAATGTTTTATAGCTGCGTAGATTAAGGAGAAAATGGGCGTCCCAAAAATATACTTGATTAATTTATTACAATGTAATTAAAATATAAAATTAATAGAACGACTTAGTTCTTTTTCTCGGGTGCAAAAGAGAGAAATGTTTGGGGGTAGACATATTGTCATGTTCACAAGGACACACAGTTTTCGGATTCTTCAAATAAGCAGATATTTGTTTCCAATCTTCACATGCAAAGGAAATTCTTCACCTACAACAATAAAACAAAGATCTAAATATTTATTTTACAAATAAAATGTAACATACCTTAATTTTATGTGTATTCTTTGAACCATATTGAAATTCCTTAAGAATACCATTTTTCTTACTTTCAACACAAACATTAGATGAAAAACTTAAACTAAAACAGAAACAGAGGGGCAATTTAAGTATATATAAAAAATTATACTAATTAAATTATATCTTACAGTATCTGATCCAGAATCTTCAATTTTGTTGTTAAATTCACCAACACAAGAAGCATGGGTTGACAATAGTATAAGAAGTTTTTGTAACTGGCTCGAGGAACAGGCTAGGGAGTTGGCAGACAAGAAGCAAGATGTGCAGCGGAACGTTTCTGGACGTAGTCTTGATGTGCCGGTCTTGAAGGTGCAGGATAATGTTCCAGTGACAGCTGTCATGAATTATAGGTTGATCTTGTGTAATAGTTCAATCTAATGTTTTAACTTACCGAAAATTGTTCAAAATGATGAAAAAACCACATAATTTGACAATCAGTGACACAAACATGTACGTCGTTGTGACAAATAACAAGATGACAGGATAATCTCGAACTAGGTAGGATTCGTGACGTCATTTAGCTTCGAACCCCTATTTTTAGATTCAAATTTAAGAAAATCAAAGGCAAAGTTAAAATATTTTATTATGAAATCTTAAATAGAAAATTATTTTATGATTGACGAAACAAACGGACAAAAGATTCACTGAAAATTTATGGAATAAAAATCAAAGGAAAAATAAAATAAATCATTGGCTTTTCAAAAATAAAAAACTAGCACCGACGTAGTGGGGAGGAGCCTATATAAAGCGCTTCGAACTGACGTTCGCTCTCATTCATCTGACAACCCTCACGGAGTGATTAACTCTAGACAATCAAACTTCCTCCACAAAAAGTAATTAACATTGAGCGATTAGCTCATTACATTTATTATATGAACACGTATCATTGAGCGATTAGCTTATTACAGTTATTACACTTATCATTTAGCGATTAGCTTATTACAGTTATTACACTTATCATTGAGCGATTAGCTTATTACTTAAATACTCATTCATCTGACAACCATCACGGAGTGATTAACTCTAGACAATTTAACTTCCTCCACGCAAAAAGTAATTAACATTGAGCGATTAGCTTATTACATTTATTATATGAACACGTATCATTGAGTGAATAACTTATTACAGTTATCAAATAAACACTTATCATTGAGCGATTAGCTTATTACAGTTAACACTTATTATTGATTGACTGATTTATACAATTTATAATAAATAATAAAATAATAAAAAAATAAAAATAATCTATAGATAAAATTTATTTAAAAAGATATGATATTTGAAATAAAAATAAAAGAAATATATTTGAATTAATAATCGTTATCGATACTATTGTTATTAACATCATTGTTTTTATAAAACATTTAAAAAATTTGAATAAAATAAAAAAGTTTGAACATAAGTCTAAAAAAAACTTGAAAAAGCAAATGCGACTGTAGATATACTCAAAATGTTCAAACGTTGCAACTTATAGGTGTAATGGGTTAATGAAGAAGTTGGCGTCCACGAGAGAAGTATAAAAATAAAACAATATTACTCGGAAAATTGCAAATTCAATTTTGTCCATTTTACTTTTCGGAAATAAATCATTTGAAATTGTGACGGATTTAGCGTGAGAAGTAGAGGTTGTGAAAGCATGTGTCACAAAAAAACATCAACCCCTGTTTTTGCCAGCCACCCGACACTGTGCATATATCATCGGTAATAACGCTGCCAGCTGCTGCTTTGTTATCTGTTCCAATAAAGTGGTGAGGTGAGGATAAACATGGATACCGATGAACGCATTGGCAAATGTGTTGTTTTTTATTGGGCTCTTGCGTATTTGTTAAATTTTCTTTCTATTTTGTCTCGTTTCTATTCCAGTATCGATCGTAAAATGCATTGAAAAAAAAAAGAAAATTAAGGATGAAAAAAGGGGAGCAAGCTGCGCAGGTCTTTGACCCATTTCCTACACTCTTTCCAATTCTTGGTCAACTTTCTCATTTCGTTGCGACGGCCAAAAGCTACATTAGCCCTTAGCCTTCCTCTTTTCTTTTTTGTCGTTTATTTCATATGCTCATTTTTTCTTCCTTCAATACGTGACCGAATCTGTTCCCTTTTTTATTAAGGATATGAATTTAGAAATATGCAATTTTTTCATTATTTCTTCATCGATAAATGTGTGACTGAGTATTTTATTTTCGAAATAAATCTTAGAAATTTTTGCCTCGATTTGTCTCATTTGCCTTGTAAAGATAATGTTTTATCTACATATACTTTGTTGCGTAGCAGATCCGTAATCAATCGAACGCGAACGGAACGGTTTTTGTGTTAAAGACCGCGTCGAAACTTATTACGTGAACTATGACTTTGGCTAATCATAAATTATTATATTTTTAAAATAACTCGAGCGTCAAATGTGCACGTGTTGAGATATAAACCAGTCGTTATTTATAATTATTTTTAATTCGTGATTCAATTTATTCATAACAATTTCTCACAGCAAAAACGTATTTTACCCTAAAGCATTTTGTTTAGGTAAACAATTAAATGTGTGTTGTTTTGGGAAGTTTAAAAGTCAAGTTATGGAGCCCGTCTGCTATTTTTGATGTTTGAGGAGCGAGTGAAAGGAGCTTACATTACGGTACTTAATCCTCTTAACAAAAACGAGCAAATATAAAGTTTGGTAAACACGCAATAAAGTCCCCCTATAACCGAGGGTGGAAAATAATCTATGTATATGTATAAGTTACTTTAATTACATCTCGAACTTTCTCGTCATATTAAAAAACAACACCCCACGTATTCGAGCAACTTTATATTTTCCAAATTAAATTTACTGATTTTTCATTTCATATTAGGATCCAATTCCATTTCTATTTTTGTTGTAATAATTTTTCTCTTGTTGTACTGAAGGCTATCGCCGCCAGTACAGAAACTAGATGAAACACTGCTCTAAAAGATATACAATCTGTCCACTGATTTCTGTAACACAGCAGTTTCATAAAGAGCCAAAAAGTAGGACGTTAGCACATTTTATGGATTAGGATAACCCCCTTGTTCGAGGTTCCTTCCGAACGAGTTGTGCTGTTGATGCCTTCAAATCTCGAGATCCTATCTACTTTGACATCGTATTCGCAGAAAAGGACCTCTGATCGGAGCTGCCGAACCTCATAGAGCACTCACCGAGGGTTGCACCTCTTCCGTACGCTTACATGACATAAAATATTAATTTTATGGTTTGATACCTTTTGAATTGAATGTCCATTGTACCAAAATATCAATATAATTGTGGTTTTTTTCGGTTTTTAGCTTAATTGCACATACATACACGTACGTTTATATGTATGACATAAAGAGGACAGCGATAAATCTCTCTGCAGATAAATTTTTAATATCCAACGTAGATTACTTTGGATTTTGCGAAATTACGAAATATTTATGTGTTTCAAACGCAAACATGCAATAAATAAAAACTAATACTATAAACTTTGCAATGCAGGTTTTGAATTTAATGTATAAAGTAACTAGATTGTAAAGTTTGAATTAAATTGCTTGCATATTAACCACAGTGAAAAGTCACATTCACTTCGTCGCTTTTGCTTGTTGTAATCAGTTATTTTTAAATTCCTGTTAACTGTCGCACATCGGAGCCCATAAAATAATGACGACGTTAACGTGGGAACTGCGGGGACTGTTTTTATTAACAATAATGACCGATAATCATCAAAATTGTATCGGCAATTTACGACTTCCTAGTCTTCAACGGCCTACAGGCCAATTCTAGCACATTCTCTTAATGATCGTTTAAGTGCACGCCAGTTTACGATCGCAAAATATACAAATTAAGTAGTTTATCAATCATGTCTAAAAGCTTGCCATAAATTGTACGTGCACGTCCGGCTTAGTATACTTACTCGTGTTTATTTTTCAAAATCAATGTTGGCGTAAGCTCGTTCCGATTTAAAGAAGATCCAGAAACGACTTCATTTGAATTTCAAATCCATCGAAACGCCGATCTATAGATGGTCGATTGACGAGGAGGGTGACGACGACAATAGCTTGCAACTCGTATGAAATATGAACTTCAGGGGGATGGCCCTTATTAGCGATATTCGCCCGATCGAAGCGCTTTGTGCTTTCAATCGAACCCTTACATCCTTTCTAGCACTTTCTTTCTTTTATGAGACGCTCATATTTTCGATTGTTAACTAATTTTTTTTAGCTCAGTTCTTTTTATATAAAGCAGTTACTGTATGAGGGACGGGCGGTTAAAAAAAATAACAGGGGGATGAATTATCCTTCACTTTCAACTTTATCAATTTTACAAGGCCTCGTCTCGAGACACTAAGATATTACGGATTACTTCAGAAAGACTGTAACACGCCGACGTGTCACCTTGTTTGTTGACTTTTATGGACAACTAAATAACCAATAGAACTGTCCAAACAAAAACAAATTAAACTTATTGCCAAATTAATTAAATAACTGGACCGACAATGTTTACTTCCGGAGAAATTCCAAAAGGTCACCCAAACGGTTTATTACTGCAATTCGGCACCCCTCTTGTCTGCAGCTACCTAGATTTATGACTGGCACTAAGGACTACCTGCTTACCTATCTATGGTGTTTGCGTTTGAACGACCCTCCGGAATCCGCGATAAACTGATAATATTTATAATCTCGTGATCGTCACTGTAAACCCTGGCCTTACGTTGTTGTAACCCAGCTCTTTTGGTGCGTTGGCGAATAAACCTGAGAGATTAAAGGAAGTTAAATACTGGACATTTAACATTTAACCCTAGGACATGTCGGTTTGGTTTGCAGTGGAGTTCTCGGGCTACGGTTCTGCTGACGAAGGCCCAACTAGGCCTGAAACAGCTGTACAGAGCCTGCTCGGGGAATCCGCTGCAATCAAAACCGATTTGCACAAAAATTTTCAGAAGTTAAATACGTTTAAATAAAAATGCGGAAGTTAGATTTAATTAATTATATATTGCAAAAAAAGGGTAAAAAAACTCCTTGTACCAGCCACTGTAATAAATTCATGACATTGTTAAACAATAGTCAATTTAGTTCATCCTTGCGTTGCAAATGCATTGAAATACTGTAGATTATTATGCTTTGTGCAAGTTCAAGAGGGAGTTATACAATAAATACAATCATCGTTCTAACTACTGATTTATTTATGTGCACAGTATCTGAATCCAAGAGATAGATTTATATCAAGCTTACTTGTGTACCCGAACAAAAACACAGCAGAAGCGTAGTCGCCCACCCTCCTTCTTGTACGTACAACTTGTCTTGTTTAGAACGACGATAATTTATATTCTATTTCCATGTCAAGTACTATTGATTCGATCCGTCGTTCTGGATAACGCGATCAACGACATACAGAGTTATTCATGTTTCTCCTTGCCTGTAATACACTCGACGTGTGTGATATATGCACATGCTTTTACATCGCGATATGAATAAAATATATTCGATACTCACCGCCGCCGTCCTCATTTCTGAAATATTCATGCAATGCATTCAAATATTTTAATGCATAATTTTCCGGCGAAGATAGAGATCGTGCTCTTGCATTTTAAGTGCGTCTATTAGGTTTCGAGCTGTAACGTCGTCGTCAGGGTCAGCGCATTTTAATTTTCTCTTCTTCGTTTCAAAATGAAAATAAAAAACTAGTTGCAACGTTTGAAAATGAGATGCACCTTAATTGCCCACTCAAATAATATTCGAATTAATTATTTAATTAAATTGCTTTACTAGGTTAATGTCATGTACCGTATGTAACTCGTGCGAAACGTCGCCGCCGTGATATTGTTTGTTATTTAAGGCAAGCGTGACCGTGCAAACCACAGAGTTATTTTATTATTAGAAAATTTGCGAATATTTTTACTCGAACGGTGACAAGATTAACAAAGTGTGAAAATACTCGGGTATAATAATCTATAATATTCACGCTTGGTGTAACTTCATTGGATTAAACAAAAATATTTATCATTTCTTTCCTTACGAGCATGTAATATCGAACACGACGGTATTTTTTATGGCTCACTCGTTTCAAAAAATGACCAATAATTATATAAACTTGACAAATTGTTTTCGTGCCAAAATGCATAGACGAATAATTCCGTAGAATTTTTCCATTAAAAAAGGTAAATAAACAAATAATCGAAAATTTCAGCGCCTTTCTCTTTTATTTTAAATTAAAACTTGCCCTATCTACTTTGCTTGGTTCGAACAATATAGAATTTGTTCTTTTTTCTTTGGTTTTACACCGTTACGGAATATCGGCTCAACCCCCTCCAACATATTTTCGAAAACTTTATGTATAAATACTCGAATTTGTCTAGATGCATCAGTATCAACTGTATCATTCGATCGATCGAATAAAACATTAACATTAAAATGTTCGGAGTATTATTAGTAACCGTTTGCGTCGGTAAGTACCTGCTCTACACTTACAATATTTTTTCTAAATTGTGTATTTTTAGTCAACGCCGCTTTAAGTATTCCTTTGCCATTGGTTAGTGAATCAGAAGGTTCTGGAAGCGGCAAATTTGAGTCATCAGCTTACTACGACCATGGTGGTTTTGGTCACGGCGGCTATGGCGGATATTCCGCTGGAAACCAATTAAAAAATATCGCCCAAAATTCCGCTCAACAAGCAAACTCGGCTATCGCAAATCAACATGGAGCCGCCAGCCAAGCCGCCTACCTTGCAAAAAGCCAGCTGGCACAAAACGCTGCAGATGTAATTTCTAATTAATAATTAATAATAAAAATTGCTTATCCTTGTGAAATTTTTAGGCTTCCGCAACCGCTCAGGCTGCTCTAACCGCTAAGCAACTCGTTGTGCAAAGATTAGAACAGGAACTGAGCAACGCCGAAGGCCAAGTGGACGCTGAGTTAAGACAGCTGCAGGAAGCTCAACGCGCATCTGCTGCCGCCCAAGATGCCGTCCAGCAAGCCCAACAGCAAGTCAATTCTGTAACCATTTCGTTAAACACGGCACAGGGAACTCTTGCCCACGCCCAACAAACCGCTCAAGCGGCGCAAAGCCAGCTTGGATCTCAGGAAGCTATGGTTGGTAATGCCAAGCAGAGAGCTTCGAGTGTCGCCCAACAGCTGCAGGATGCTCGCGCTGGACTTCGTGCAACCGAAGCCGCTGCTCGAGACGCTGCCTCAGCGGCACAGGCCGCTCAAGCTAACGCTGCAAGGGCTGAACATTTTGGGGGTTCCGGAGATGGTCATGGCTATGGTCATTATTAATTCGTGTTTCAGCTGTTGTTTGTATTTTTATTGTTTTTATATGCATTACATTTAATATACTTTTTTTAAACTATTTAAAACCTATCATTTTTCTCTTTTTTAAAATAAGCACACAATGAAATTAAATACGAAATACGGATCCGTTTTTCGTTCACAACCAAAAATCAGTATCAACTCAAACGTTTAATTAAAATTATAAGAGAAAAGAAAAGTTCCGTCCAAAGGTGCAAGTGCATCAGCTGCAGCAACGTAGGGGTAGGTAGCGTCAGTCTGCGAATCCAGAGAAGCAGTACCCTCTTCCGGAAATTTTGCCAAGCAATGGGGTTGTCGCTAAAATCAGCTGACCGAACACAACACAGCCAGGTCAAGACTTCAGTAAAAGTCAAGGAGCAAACCTCCGTTTGTGAAAACGTCCAGAACAAAAAGCCTAAATAAATATCTGAAAACTGTGGTTTAATGAGGTTGTTACTCTGCGATTAATTTGGCGCGAAATTCAAATTCAAATCGAAGCTTAAGTGATTTGTTTTCCCGCAATTAATTTGGCCGAAATTCAAACTGTGACTTAATCAACCGTGATTAATTTAGTGCGCAATTCAAATTCAAGCGTAAACTTAATCGATTTGCGTGGAATCGTAAAGTTTGACCAATATTATTTGATTTCCCGTGATTAATTTGAGCGCCGCGAAATTCAAATTTCAACTGCGACTTGATCAATTTGTTTCCCCGTTGTTAATCTGGCACGAAACTCAAATTCAAGTCGAAGCTTATGTAAATTTGTTACTAAATTCAAACTGTGGCTTAATCAATTGCTGTTAATTTGATGGGAAATTCAAATTCGAATAGAAATTTAATTAATTTTCAAGAAAACGCAAGACGCAGTGAAAGTGTAATCAATCTGTTTCTTGGCGGCGCCAAATTCAAATTCAAACCGTAACTTGATCAATTTGTTTTGTTCTCTCGGGATTAATCTGGCGCGAAATTCAAATTCGAATCGAAATATGTTTCCCTGCGATTAATTCGGCGCTAAATTCTAATTCTAATCGGAGCTTAAGTAATTTGTTTTCCTGCGATTAATTAAGCACCAAATTCAAGTTGCGACTTAATCAGTTTGTTGTTAATTGGACGCGAGATTCAGTTCGAAGTTAGAATGTGGCATCAAATTCGAACTCGAACAAAAATGGAATTAATTGGCACGGAATCGTTTGAATCGGCGATTAATTTGCCGTGAAATTCAAATTTCGACTGTGGTTTAATCAATTTGTTTCCCCGCGATTAATTTGGCGCGAGAGTCAAATTCAAATAGAAGCTTAAACAAATTAACGCGGCGTCAAATTTAAATTTAAACAGAAATGTAATTAATTTGCGCGGAAACGTTTGATCAATATTTGATTTCCCGTGATTAATTTGAGGGCAAAATTGAAGTTTCAACGGCAACTTAACCAATTTGTTTCCCGCGATTAAATTGGCGGGAAATTCAAATTCAAAGTATGGCTTAATCAATCTGTTCCCCCGCGATTAATTTGGCGCGAAATTCAAACTGACTTTCAATCAGTTTGACGCGAAATTCAACAAATTAAAGCGGCGCCAAATTTGACCTGAAACAGAAATTGAACTAATTTGCACGGAATCATCGCGAGGAGCGACAAGACTGAGCAGAATTGGCGCGGTCGTTCACGAGTGGGGTTTGACGGATAAATACTGCAAGAGGAGTTGTTAAGAGAGACAGCAGAATTACGCAGGGGACTGAGTGAAATAGAACAACTCCGTGTGCCGGAAGTTGGTGCATATGTCTATTTGCGCAATACATGTTGCGAAATTAAGGGAAGCCAATAACGTATGTTCCGGAAAACTAATAATAATTTTAATTACTTTTGCAACCCTAACAAAAATGCAAGAATATCTGCAAAACATCCTCTAATAACTGCACAACATCGTAGGCGACGGCTTCATTGGGCAAAGAGAATTGGATTTATACAGATGAATCATCAAAATGGAAGGTGAAGAGTATGGAGGAGGAAAGGCGAAAGATATGAAAAGAGTTGCTACGAGTCGCTTTTGGAAGAAGCTCAATTACGGTTTGGGGTAGTATCTTCTAAGGGGGCGCAGAGAACTAATCATTTTTCGAAATATGTAGGTGTTACCTTTGACGGGCATAAAAGACCCGGAATTTTATTTGTTGATGATAATGCTAGGCCACATCGACCCGCCCTTGTCAACCAAGCTCTTGAAGAACGCGTTTTACCAAAATGGTCTGACCAGCAAATTCGCCAAGCACGAATCCGATTGGGATTGCTTCCAGAGGCAGTTGTCAAAGCAAGTACATCGGCCAAACACACTGAACGAAATGAATGGTTCATTGAGAGAATGGTTTGAAGAAGTATGCCAGAAACCTATTCAACCCAAACGTTTGTGCCTCAAGAAAACATTTATTTACTTCGTCCCAAGATTGTTAAAAGGCGACAAGTCAAAAGTATTTTTAAATTTAAATAAATTTATTGCTTGAAGGTAAAATCCTCGCCTGGAAGTTACAGGGAGTTACAATTAATACTCAGATATTACTCATAGGAAATATATTTTACAACATCTACGAAAACAGTATAAAAGTACAAACAAAAATTGTAAAAACGAATTAATAATGATCATAACCACCATAGGTGTATTCATCTCCGTAGTTTCCGCCGTCGTATCCCCCAGAGTGCCCGCCACCGTATCCTCCGCCGTAACCCCCAGAGTGCAAGCTGCTAGATGCGCTTGCTGCAGCGCTTGCGGCGTTAGCCTGGGCCTGTTGAGCGGCTTGCTGAGCTTGTTGAGCGGCGGCTTGAGTTGCGTGCAGTGCGGAGCGAGCGTCTTGTAACTGTTGAGAAACGGAGGAAGCTCTTTGCTTGGCATTACCGACCATGGCTTCTTGAGAGCCAAGTTGGCTCTGCGTCGCTTGAGCCGCTTGCCTGGCATGGGCGAGAGTGCCTTGTGCGGAGTTCAAAGAAGCCGTTATGGAATTGACTTGCTCTTGAGCTTGCTGGACGGCGTCTTGAGCGGAAGAGGCTGCGCGTTGAGCGTCCTGCAATTGGATGATTTCCGATTCCACTTGGCGTTCGGCGTCGCTCAACTCTTGTTCTAATCTTTGCACGAGGATTTGTTTGCCAGTTAAAGCTGCCTGGGCAGTTGCAGAAGCCTAAAATTAGATCAGATCAGACGGTAGTCTCGAAGACGTAAAGTAAATTATTTACTTCTGCTGCATTTCTGGCCAGTTGATTTTTTGCGACGTAAGCGGCTTGTCTAGCTGCTGCTTGTTGATTTGCTATGGCTTGATTGGCTTGCTGGGCTGAGGTTTGGGCAATACTTTTTAATCCGGCACCGATGGAATAACTTCCGTGGCCACCATGACCGTACCCATCATGGTACGCCAGCGATCCAAAGCTTCCGGATTCAGAAGCTTCTGAGTCACTAATTAAATCGTTAGCATTGACCGCAACTGAAAAATCAAAATATAGTAATTTGTAAATACTTAAATTAATCGAAAAAGGGTACTACTCACTTGCACATAGAGCAACAACAACGAATCTGAACATTTTGAAGCCGGAAGAAATTTGAATTGTTCTAATGCTTGATGATGTATTTTTCGTTGGAACGATGTTGTTGGTACTGACACATGGTGTTGGTTTCGGGTATTTATAGTTAATGTTTTCGAAAATATTTTGGGGGGGTTACACTATTCCGAGCCAGTATTCCGTAACATTGCAAAAATAAAAAGTCACATTGTTTAAACAAAGCGAAGCAGACAAGGCGTATTAAGATGAAAGAGAAAGGTGTTGAACTTTCAGGTTACTTGTTTATTTACCTTTTTTAATTGAAAAATTCTGCAGAATTATTCGTCTATGCATTTTGTATGAAAATAATTTGTCAACTTTATGTAATTATTTGAGACTTTTTTGTAGTTTGTGAGACACTATGATAAAAGAATCAATCATTTAATATATCGAAGTTAAGTTGTAACATTAGTGTCATGTTTTTTGGTAGAATTTAAATGTCATACACTCCCAAACAAATTGGCATGAGATTTTATTAATTAAAGAGTGTTAAATAAAAAGAGCGATAAGAATCAGTATACCGTATTGTATTTTAAATAAAACCCGGTCTGCATATTTCTATCAAACGTGACCGTAATAATTCTTAAGAAAGCACGTAATAGACACATTTTTCGCGTTTATTATTTTTAATTTCTGCTATTGACAAAAACGTTACAGATCACAGACCGTTTCAGTGAGTCCGGACAAAAAATTTAAACGTAACGTCGCAGTACTTATTATATCACAGTTGTTTTTTTTAAATATTTTTTACTTAACACTTTGTTTAATATAATACTCCAAAAAATTATGCTCTCGGAATGTAACTGAAATGTTTTCCCTTAACGGTTTAACACGAAATAAAATGGCAATACGTATTTGCCCGGTCATGGAAAGGCGTAGATTCTTGTATAATTAAAAAAACAAATAAATTCTGGAGAAATTTATTAATAATAATTCAAATAATGTTTTCAATCTCTTTGCCTTACTGAACATTATTATTAAGCATCTTTAGCATCGTTACAATATATGTATATCACACAGCCGCAGTTACATACATAAAAAAATTATATTTTAAATAACTAACTACATAAATCAAGCAATGAAATGACTAAAAAGAAATCCTAGTAAATGTTGTATAACTACTGAAGTGATATGGACATGTCCGTGGATGCAGACAGGACAACTACAGAAAGCAGAAAAACTGACGTGATTTCTTAAGGACGATCATTTTTAGGACCTTGCTCGTGAGCTTTCCTTTTCATATCGTATCGTTTGAAACCAATGACATCGATGCGAGCTTTACCGCTGCCATGCCTACGTGTCCGGTTCCGGCTTTAAGCGCGAATAAATTCTGGTTCACAATAACACAGTAAATTCCTTCACGCAAGGACCACCTGGTGCAACAAAAACTCGCTCGACTATTTCGTCACCATTCCCACTGTCCGCCTTTGACTGGATCCGTACATTTAAATGACAAAGCCCCGTCTGGCTGGCCTTCGGTGTTGCCTGTGCGATTCCTGACCTGACATGGAGGAAAGAGACGAAAGTGAACGTTTCTTTAATCTCTTCACATGGCGTTCCTGCACACGCAAGGTTCGCACAATGGAAGAAACGTCGCTGGCCACTGTACCTCAAATGATGCGGTTTATGTCGCAACTATCCTAAGGTGGTGGCTTCCGTTGGCTTCGTGGAAACATGATTGAAATACGGCTGTGAAAGCTGGGAAAGTGTTGAGTTTTCATCAAATAACAACAAATTGTAAACCGATTGTTTGAAAGATAATATGACAGAAGAAAGAAAATGTATTAGACTGGATTCCTTCAGTCAGGAAGTAGAAGTCAATCAAACAAAGAATATAGAACAAAAAACGAAATAAAGTTGCAACACTAAGCAGAAGGCAACAAGGAAACAAGAAGAAGATGCTGAAAGTTAAAGTAAATGAAAATAAGAATATAAAATAAATACCATAAGGAAAAATTGAAACTTACTCCATAAGTCCCCCTGCCCTCGTGGGTATATGGCGTTGAGTGGAGTTGAATTGTCTCTCGCATGTATTTCTCCATTGGCTTCTGAGTTGACCACGTTTTCCATCTTCTCCTATTTCATTCCTCGTCTATCCAATTCCTCCCTGCCACCTTTTCTGTCTCTTATCTTCTTTCTGGTACTTCTTGCTTCGAACACCATTTTTTTAAATCTTGTCCATCCATTTTACGTGCTCAAACCATTCCAACATTCCTTCTTCTATTTTATTATCTATTATTTTCACGATGCAATTCGTGAGTAGGGCTGTGCGATAATTAAATTTTACTATCGAATAACGATAGTTTGCAGTCGTCAATAAATATCGATATATCGAAATTTATCGATTTATCAATAGTTTTCAATTATCGATCTTCACAATTTGACATTGACTTAAGAATTAACTCGAAAAAAGAAAAGAAGGAACATTTTTGATTATTTTTACACTCTCCTTGACCTTGACTTAAGATTACTTTTACTGTTCGTTAAAAATATTCTATATTACAACGCTGATTTGCTTAAAAGTAAATTTTAAGATTAAAAAAAGTAATTCAAAAAAAAGAAGAAAAATTTACACCATCTTCACTATTTGACCTTGACTTCATGATTAACTTTGCTGTTCACTAAATACTTTCTGTAATGATATTTCTGTGACGCCTGAACTTTCTTTAATAATGCTGCCAGATGATCTTGAATTGGTATAAAACTAAATTTTAAATTAAAAAATAACTCGAAAAAGAAAATAAAGAAATTTGTTTTACACTATCTTCACTATTTGACCTTGACTTCAAGACAAATTATGTTGTTCACCAAAAGCTTTCTATAATGACGTTGCCCTGTGATCTTGAGTTGGTTTCAAAGTAAACTTAAAGTTCAAAAATATGATAATGACACAAAGAGGCCTTTAATTAATTTGAATGTGAATTTAAAGGTCAAGGAAATCAAGAAAAAATGAAGAGAGGAAGAAACTAAAATAATTTTTACACTACTCTCACTATTTGAGCTTGATTTCAAGATTAGCTTTGCTGTGTTTCATAATAACGTTCCAAAATGGCCTTGAATTGGTTTTAACATAAATTAAAGGATTAGAGAACAAAAAAAAAACAAAAGAGAAACTAGATTTTTCTCTACACTGTCTGCACTATTTGTCCTTTTCTTTGCCGTTTATTAAAAACTTTTTATAAAAATCCTGTGAAGTGACCCTGTATTGGTCTTAAAGATTAAAAATATCTCCAAAAAATTGAAAAGAAGGAAAAATTTTTACACTTTCTTCACTATTTGACCTTGACTTCAAGATTAATTTTGCTGCTCACTATAATGATGCTGCCTAGTGATCTTGGATTGGTTTTTCAATGCAAATTTAAAGCTCAAAAATAACTCAAGAAATGAAAACAAGACAAAATTAAAGACTTCATTTTACACTGTCTTCACTATTTGATCTTGATTTCAAGATTAACTTTGCTGTCCTCTGTATATTAATGTTGCAAAGTGGCCTTGAATTGATTTTTTAACGTAAATTTAAAGGTCAGAGAACTCGAGAAAAGGTGAAGAGAAGAAAGCACTTGTAAGGTCGGCCGAAATTACCAACAAATTTTTTTTTTCAGTATTATTAAAATGTGATAACGCATATACATAAATTTAAGTAATCAAAACGCTCACCGTCTCCTTTGGCTACTGGGTACCGTTGGCTACCATCACCTCCCGTTGACATGATGCATTCATGCAACAATAACATATGTTTACAATCATTTGTAAGAGACAACAGTTATTTACTCACCGGAGACTCCAGTCCCCTGGCCCCAACGGTCTGCACCTGCTTGATCCCTTGGTCAATTCACAACTCAACCTAGTGCCTCTATCACCGCTTCTGATGATGTCCAACCTTGGGCCTTTATTGTCATATCTGTTGCTCATTCATAAACTATTGCTCTGAAATGTTATTTCCAGGAACACAAGCCACATGCAGCACAGATAGCCTCAATGACATGCAAACATACTCTACCCTACGTCTTTGTCATCTCCGACCCGTGGATTCTCTACCACCAATCCACTCTTCTGCCAAAGTGACTTACAAGACGCGACGTCCTTACCATGGACGCCCCTTCACACCCGGCACGTAGGGGTGGTGACAATTTAATAACCGTAGGGCTCCCAATCCGCTGCATCGTGTTCCTAAGGGGTCACCATGGGACCGTGAACAGTACGTCGTTCACTCACGGTAGCGCTTTTCACCTTGTTAGTACGATTTCCCTTACGAAGTAACCACTACTCATGCAAGTGACGTCACAATCCCTACGCCACGGTGGTTACCCCAGTCGACCTACTAGCCAACGGTCAGGTGATGCAGCACCTGCCACGACAACCGAGCCTCACCCGGATATTATTGAAAATAGTATTGAAGAAATGAACAGTACCTAATGATGGGTACAGAAAATTTGTATTTCATTTCTCAGAAAAGAGAAGGAGATCAATCGTAATCACTACAGATCTATTTACCTGACTGTAGGTAGCATTTCAAATTATATGCATCCAAGAATTTTATTAGAAAACAATTTAAACCACAATGATTTTTATTAAGTATACGTATAATGTTATACTGTGATAAAATTGCAGTTTGTTTAAAAATAAATTGACATTTATTAAGATAACGACATTCCTGTTTGATAAAGGTATTTCTAACTATTTATAGTCAGTTCGACATGTTATCATTTCCTTTGTGTATCGTGTGTTTCTATAACATAGTCTGACCTTATACGGATAAGCCTTGCTGCTATCTCTGCGCCACCATAATTATTACGTCGATTTTATCTAGATTATTTTTCAAACCATTTCCCTCTCAACCTATATAATTAAAGTCGGTACGATTTGAAGCACGTAATGTATTTATATCATTTAGCCCTTGGATAAAATCATTCGATTGTACGTACTTCAAATCATGCTCTGCAAGTGAATAATTACCTGGGAGGATATTTTTTCCCTGTTACCAATACAATTACGTACGTAATTGCTGTACAATTTAATTAAAATTTTCCGATTTTAAATCATAAATATGAAGTCACCGATGATGAATGCAAAATTTAATCTAGCATGCAATATTTCCTACTCGTTTAGGAACGATAAAATCACAAAATTACAAACGTACTTTCTGTATGTCGGGTATTACGCATGCAAATTTAGATCGGAAACTAAATTAATCGCTATAAAACGAAGCTTTTTGCTTTTGTGCAAGCGCTACGTAAATAAATATCCGCGGTGTTATCAGACGTTCGCGATCTCGACAGCTAAGGACTTAATTATTTGTATTTATTAGCGATCCTCTGGAAAAAATTCAGGGGCTGCACCTTGAATCATTTGTCTTGACGATATAACATGCTTCACTACATTGATTCATTTCATGTTGCAAATTATATTCAATTTTGTGCAATTTGTTAAATATGTATATAGTTAAGAGTTAATTTTATAACTTCGATACTCATTATACTTATATTTCAAATTATTTATGTGTTTGTGTGTATCTTCTATTGTTTGAATAATTGTCCGGATAAACTGTGACAAATGTGAATGCCGTCTAAAGCCACGGGCGTAGATACGAACGTAAATACAAAAAAGAAGCAACGTAATTCCTACGCAAAAGCTTCATTTTACATGGCAGTGTCACCCTACAAAATTGCCACCGCTGTAGTTGTCAACTTGGATCCCTGCCAAATGTTTTCTAGGGCGCACAGAATTGCTTGTCATTTAAGTGGCAAGGCGCTTAGCGAGCGCGTAGGTGGATAACAATGGCATATTTTAACTACACTGTCGTTAGTAAAGGCAGAACAATTAACCTGGCCTAAGAAACTTACAAAGTCTTGATGTGTAAACGTACAACTTAATTACGCTACAAATGAGAGCAAGCAGGAAACGATTAATTATTTATTGCTTACTTATTTTAACAAATTGTTGCTTGTTGAAGTAAATTTAAAAAAATAATGAATTGTTTAATGAAAAATTACAAATGCTAATATGAACATTTATAAATATTCAGTAACATAAAATTCTTTATGTGAAAATGTATGTTTCTAAAGCGCAGTTTATAATCACCTCTATTTGATGAAGGAACAAACACTAATCAAATAGCACTGTATGTAGTTCCCCATGTAAAAAGATGAAAATGAGGAAGGCAGTACCATCATATCAAAATATACATCAAAATCCAAAATGTGATTTATTGCGGTGAGATGATATGAATGGAAAGTTGAAAAAGTTATGAAAGTAACGAGTGACCATATACAATAACTTTTTTTCTTCTAATAAAATTACGAAAACAGCATCGTTTGGGAGATATGCTAAAGTATAATACTGAGTACGAACTTGCCTTCCCTGACCTGCGCAACGGAGGGCATTTCGAACACTTGCTGTAGACATCACGGTAACTAATGACATAACAATCGCAGTCCAAAGACCTCAGCAATATGTGTCATTATGTTGAGCAGGCCAGTTTTATTATCGTTTTATAATCCAATTATCTTCACATTCGATTACCTATGACGTATAGAATTTATAAGCAAAACGGAACCGTATTCCGATCGTAATTTCTTTGAAAAATTTCCCCAAAAAATTATCGAGGCAGACCACTTTCGTTTACATTCGCGGACTCTATATGCACCATTGTGTTGGCCCTCACATTATTGCCCATTATTTACGGGACACCCTGTATACAGTTGTCCCACTGATCGACATTACTGTACATATATCGAAATGCAAAGAATAAGATGAACGAAAACAAGGGAAACAACGAACCTCCGGGGAATGTCAAAAAAATGAAATTGATGAAACGAATCTAATTAATTCATTACGCAACAATGGATCGAAGAGTACCCAACAACGAAACACGAGAAAGCAAAAGAAGATGCTATAAAAAGAGTCGACGCAATACGAATAACAGTTCGACGAAAAGAAGCGAAGGAAAGCGAAATAAACGACGTGGAAGTGTGACGAATAAGATAATTTCAAGAAATTTTATTCCTAACGTTTGTTTCAATTTTCTTTTCTTTTTAAACATATTCTTAATTATTTTTTGGTGAAATCGTGAAATCGTTGATCTTTTGTTCTCTTTTCATATAATTCTGTTTCATTCTGTTTTGTTTCTTCTTCCGTCGATGCGTTTCATGTTTTTTTTTGTTCACTGATGTCTTTTGATTTTCAGTCGCTCTCTGCTAGATTTTAATTTTCGTATTAGGTCGCGGTTGTTTTTTTTTTGTTAAGTGGATTTGGAAAATATACAACAAGGAAAAAAGGAAAAGGAGGAGCCTGCGGTTTAGATCACTTGTGTACTCGAATAAGTACTTGTAACTAGCATTCCTATAGAACTAAGAATATATTATGCCATTAACGGAGCATCGAAAGAAAGAAATAGACTGGAAATACATCAGAACAAATGTAAGAGTATGGAGAGGGAGAGATCAAGAGATAGGAAGAGGAACAAAATGAAATTAAAAGTTATGCAAAGCAGATGACAAAGGTAGAAGAATAGATCCGAAGATGATCAGACGAATGGGGGCAAGAGGAAATAAGTAGTTTTGGAAAATATACAACAAGAAAAATGAAGAAGGAGAAAGCAACAGTTTTGATCACTTATGTGCTCTAATCAATACTTGTAAGTAATAAGCATTACAAGAGAACTGCGAAAGAAACACAAATATATTATATCATTAATAAAGCGCAGGAAGAAAGAAAGGAATAGGCTCGGAATACATCAGAACAAATGGAAGAGTATGGAGAGGGAGAGATCAAGAGACACGAAGGAAAACTAAAGGAACTTGTAGGTAAAATAAAACAGACCGCAAAGGTAGAAGATGATCAGATGAATAGGGAAAACAGGAAATGACTGGATTTGGAAAATGTACAACAAGGAAGAAGAGAAAAGGAGGACGTTTGGATCACTCGTGTATTCTACCCAATACAAAAAAAAGTCGAATATAATACTTTTTTTCAAAATTAATATATACCTAATTAACCTGGCAGGCATATAACAAAAAGGAGAACCGTTTGCATTTCGCTAAAAGATGGTGGTGCTGCAAACGTTCAAAACATATTTCGTTTACACTGAGAAATCTAATTTCTCTAAATAAATTTTTACATCTGAATTTTTTTCCAAAATTAGCATTTAATTAACCTCACGTCATATAACAAAAAAGAAGCGTTTGTAATCCGCTAAAAGATGGCACAGCAGGCGTTCGAAAATATTTCCTTTATACTGAGAAACCTAATTTTTTAAAATTAATTTTATATCTGGATTTTTTTTAACATTTAATGAATCTCACGGAATATTACAAAAAAAGAAACGTTTGCAGTTAGCTAAGAGATGGCGCTGCGAACGTTCAAAAAATATTTCGTTGATTAAGTGAAACCTAATATAATCGAAATAAAATAAAGATAATAATAATGTAGAAAAAATAATACTAATGATAATTTTGAAACAAATTATTAATTTGTAAATAATTTTACCGGAATATCAAAAAAATTTGAACATCTTAACAAGCACGCCATTGAGAAACTTTCGCTCTCAGTGTATAGAAGACGCTGTTATTCAAATAATTAAAAACCAAAGAGATTAATGAATTTGAAAATACATAATTACATCATACATACGCATTGTTGCAAAAATGTTGTGCAAGCCATTAAAAAAACTTGCGTTCCGCGTCAATAGATGACGCTTTGATCTTCATCTAATTTAAGGTGAAATCTGGTGCATATTTTATTTAAATTAAATTTAATCCGGATTTGACTATCATTCTTTTATGTTGCTAATGCTTTTGACAGTACATTTAAGCTGCGTTCGTTTATTCAACTTGTAACGCGCCCACTAAAAACCCTTGTTTATTTACTTTATTTTTACACCTAATAAAACTGTACAAACAATCACAACATAAAATTTACACTATCTGCTACCGGCTATTGACTACTGCGGCCGCCCTACTGACCTATATTCTATTCGGTTGAACGACCCTTCGGAGAATTCGCTATAATTAATAGGAGTAATACTTTTGATTGTGGCTCGTAATCGTTGCTAACAGGAACATACGTCGTGATAATCCGTTCTTCTTGGTACATACAGTAATCAATTTAATTTCCACGCAAGGGTATAGTATGTGGGTATAGTTGCGTCTTTCTCACTCACAATTTTTAGCATATTTTGCGTCTCGCTCATTTGTTTCGAAACGTCTTTTATTTACATTATTTCTATGACAACGGCCGTAATTTTCACATTTCACTTTTAACTTGGACACTTAGAAGTGCGGGCGTTGTCATGGATATAAAAGTCGTTTTGAAACAGGTGAGCGAGTCGCAAAATATATTAGAAATCGTGAGTGAGAAAGATGCGATTACGAGCCCTCTCAGAGGTATAGTTTATGAACACATTCACTGTATACAAACCTGGTTAATTTAGCGCCATCTGTTATTCAAAATGACAAACAATTAGTGCTCGTGCGCGTTTATAATCCATTATTTCAGATGTTTATCTAAATTGGCGTTGCAAGTGCGTGTTCAAACTGGTAAACTAGTACCAAATTTGGTACTTTCGTAACTGCCTCGGTACCTTGGTACTCCGTTGCTAAAACTAGTGCTACATACCTGGTGGTTTTGCAATATAAGTTTTTTAAATTACTTTTATTAAATTCGTAAAAAGGAATAAGTAAATAGGTGAATTTACTAAGATGGTGGCGCTTGCGCTGTGCTACTATTTTAGTGAATTCGTTGCATTTATTACTAAATTAAATTTTCAAGCTAAAAGTTATCATGGATTTTACGCTTTTATTTTATTTTTCGTGTTACAGCACTGGTAAAAAAATTTCGTATGCATAACAGACGATTGCAAACAACATGCACGATGTGTTGCCTATAAGGAAAAGTTGCCTGGCTTTGATTTCTATTTGCTCACACTGTAGTTTAACTTATTTAACCATATTGAATTATTTATGCAAGCTATAATAAATAATTTTAGTATTTTCATGCAATGACATCGGAAGTAATTTCAATCCACGTGACCAGTTTTAATTAGGTTTTGTTGTCTTGGAAATGGCAACACTGAAAAAAGTGAAGTTGCTATTTGAAATTGTCGCGTATTTGTCATTGGCGTTCGTGGCTGTAGGTGTCCTGTTGTGCATTCCCATATGCTGATGTAAATTGATTTAAATTCAAACGATTTAACACAAAGCACTGCATTGTTACCAACAATGTGTACAATGAGTACAATGTGTTGCCTATATGGCGGGGTCGAAATCATTTCTGATGTCTTTGTATATGTTATAATTTTTTTTACCTTATAATTTTTTTACCACTTATAAAATAAATCTATCTTCAAATGAACTATTTAAACTATAGTTATTAGAATTGTAAGCACCTAATTGGAGATTTTCCATCTCCGTCAATAGATAGCACATAAGCATGTCGCTAAGAAATCTGCACCCTCCTTTATAGGGAGAGTAAAAACATGAAGTGGCAGTTTGTAAGATTCACAGTGGAATTAACAGCTGGCCAATCAAAGAAGCTAAATCCGTTTGTAAAGAGAGCAATTCGCTTTTGGTTGCTCAACTGTTTATTCTGCCTATAATCTTCCAAACTGCCACTTCATGTCATTACTTTCTGTCTATAAAGGACTCTACTGGGTAATTGCAGATTTCCGTTGAGAAGAAAAATTATTTTACATAAAATAAAATATTTTACATAAAATTTGGTGCGCCTTTTGTTTAAATGAAATTCCTCCAGCATGGAGAATTGTAGGAAACTTTCTATACCGATCTATAGATGGCGCTCGGTTATTTTCGATTTAGAAATTTGAAAAACAACGAACCAAACAACTATTTACAACATCTTTAATAAAAAAGTCAAAAGCGCAGCAAAATTCGACAAAATTTAAGGTCGCTTTATATTAGATTTTTTTTATATGAAAACTATTTTTGTATTTGTTTATATCATAAAATGTTTTAGTCAGAAACTCTGACGAAACTCTCGAACGATGGCGAAACGTTAAGTGTTTGTGCGCTATTTAGTGTCCGGTTAAAAGATTTTGTGATATAAATACGTTCATTTTTTTTTTGTTTTTTGTTTGTGCACTATTTAGTGTCCAGTTAAAAGATTTTGTGATACAATTTTCATCTGACAAGAACCAACTTTAAGTATTTGTTTATATTTAATACGTCTTTTAATTTAAGAAGTCCGCTCTTTAAAACGCATTGCAAAAAAACTTTTATTATTAATCGTTAGATGGAGCTTGATAAATCATCTCAATTTCTGATTTTAATAGAATTGGAAGGGAGAATTGTAAGCACATGAGTAGGAAACTTTCCATTCCGGCTAATAGATGGCGCTCGGTTATTCACTGTAATTGAAGATTTACGGATTTGAGAAAATTGTTTTGAAATGCGATGGAAGTGTATGAAAGAAGCCTTTATTGAAGAACCTGCGAACAAAACATTAAAGAAAAATCAATAAAAGCAGAACTTTAAAATAAACTATTTTAATACGTTTTGTAATTTATGAAACTCGAACCATTAGATGGCGTTTGGCAAATCGTCATATTTTCAAATTTGCTCGGCTTGGAAATTTTGTAAAAAAAAATTCTTATCCTCAAAATCTATCGTCAATAAATTCTACACGAAAATGAAACTTATTTTAACTTCTGAAACGTTAGGTTTAAAAAGAACACCTAGATTAATTTAAAGTTAAAAAATTTACACAGAAACTTACTTCTTCCGCAGAACTAGCAACTTTTCTGCAGAATCTTTTAAAGTAGACAGAAGATGGCGCCCTAGTTACTTTCTTGTGCACTACATACAACTGTCAACGAGAAATTTTCTATTCTTTTTATCTACCAAACAGAAGATAGATCTTAGTTAATGTGTTCTGCAAATATAAGAAGTATTTAAGGTAAATCCTTTTGAAAACTTACGTTTTTATGTTTAAAAAGGAATAGAATAATTTAAAGTTAATAGAATTTAACTTAGTTCTTCGGCAAGTCAATAGATGGTGCTGGAGAGGCCTCTTTTTGTTAAGAATTTTTAAAATATAATTAGATAGAACAAGACGTCCTAGTTAGTATGTTTTATGTAGTGTATGCGACGACAAAACGGTTTCTTTTTCTTTTTACCAACCAAGAGATGTCCCTAATTTAATGTTTTCTGCAAATATGAAAAGTTTTTAAAGTAAATCCTTTCGTGAAACTAATATTTTTATGTTTAAAATAAATAGTTAAAGTTAATAGAGTCTAACTTAATTCTTCAGAATTTAGTGCTGGAGTGACAACTATTCTGCAGATTTTTTTTAAATTATGAAAGATACCATCTACCCCTATTCTGTATCTCACAACGACATCGTTAGATACCGATAATCGTTAAGTGACATTAAGCTTCAATAATGAAAATGTTTTCTTGCAAGGTATATGTTGTGTTAACACAAGCGATGAAAACATATACCTTGCAAGAAAACATTTTCATTATTGAAGCTTAATGTCACTTAACGATTATCGGTATCTAACGTTATCTAATAAATTATAAGATGTGATGCAATATGATTTTTTTAGTAGGCAAGGAACATCTTGAAAAGATATCAACGTGCATACGTCATGCGTAATCCAAATTCAATTAGCAAATTTTTCTGAATGACATAACAGCGAAAATATGCGCATTTCGATTATAGCTTTTCCATCTGCTGTTTGCCGTTCTGTTATAATTGTGTGTGTGTTTAAACGACTGCTAAAAATATTATGATGAGGTTTCTATATTTACGCAACCGAATTTTTTCTTGACGCTAACTGGAGCTGAACTTGCTCGTTGGATTAAGGAATACGTTGCGACAGTTAAACGTCTTCCATTTCCCGTACTCTTCTCTAAAACGAACGAACAGCCAACTTTCGTATGAGTCGCGGTTCTTACCTGGCAAGAAAATGGGTCGCCCGCCCTGCCCTAATCTGTTTTATGTTCCGATTTAGCTCTGATTTGTGCCGCTGCTTTAAATTGCTGCTTTTACCTTAACGATAAAAGCAGGAAACTATTCTTGTTATTCGGCTCGATTATGCTTTGTTGTTTCCGATTTTCAGGGACTAATGCTTTTTCTTTCTTCTCTACTTATATCACCGAAAGCAGATCTAAGTTTAAGAATATAGAACAGTTATCGAATGATGATTAACCTTTATTACAAAACCAAAAGTTTTTCGTGGAACCATTAGGTCCGACCAAAATCGAGTCGAGACTATAAAAATGTTTCCTACTCACCTCGAAGCTTAAAATTAGAACGTGCTCGTAAAACTTTGAAGTGCCCCGGAAACAAACAACGCCAGACTGGACGATAAATAATTCCGAGACGCCCCACAGAACAGAGCTACAAATTCATCGGAGGGCAGTAATTCACGGAGGCCCGATTGAATCATGCGAACGAAGAAAGGTGAACGCGCGTCCAATGATATGATCAAATCGATTTCGTCCGATTACTCCGGATAAGAGTGTCGAGCTTTAGTGCTTTCCCGGCTTTCATTAACTTGATTACGGCGAAAGTAAAACAATTACTATAAAGCTTGACGGTTCCTTATCAAGCTAGTACGGATTTACGTTCAATTGCATCTACAAATTAATGATAACAAAAATTGATATTGGTCCTTCTTTTCCTATGATTTTAATAAAAAAATTTCATGGCACAAAACCTTGAACTAATTCTGCATTGAGCTGCAGTTTATACTGAGGAGTATTTTTTTAAATAAATACATAATAGTTTTATGATATATCAGTGATTCAAGCCCACGCATTTAGCCATAAACAATCAAATTAATGTGTGGGTTTAAATGAATACAACGGTCTGTTTTCTTTTACTTCCTTGTACTTTTATGCATTACTTTTATTTTTACTGCCTTCTAGCATGCTTCCCAAAGGAGTTTCCATTTCGCCTCCCTTGGCACCTCTCTGCTAACAGCCAGTAACTGCTCCCCTGAGCAAACCACCAGCTTTTTAGAATTCCTGACAAAGTGCAGCTATATTAACTTACTATGATTGTTGTATTACCCAATACTTGAAACTTGTGTCTCCAAGATCTAATCAAAAATTGTCTGAAAAAAAAATAGAACGTGTTCTATATAATCCAAACGGCCAAATATTATCATATAAATTGTACATAATGTTGTCATGAGTAGGTTTAGACTTTAAAGACTCAAGCTGTAAAATCCACGAGTATAAACGAAACCCGTCAGTATTATGACCACACTTCCCGGAACCCGTAAGCGGTCAAGCTTTTGATACCTTCCGATGTTCTGGGTAGAATACAAAAGTAGAGAGAGTCTGGAGACAATAATAACATCTCCGTCTTTCACCCACCTTCATCTCCTTTCTCATATCGGACATATCGGTGTCCTAATTATGCTGTCAGCTAACTCATTGTGGACGTGATTTAGTGGTTAATTTTAAAACCGGACCCGGCGCAAAGATGTTCCCCAGAAGTTATACGGCAATATATCGGCCATTAGTGAGCCAAATTTAAGAGGGTAATTAATGGTTCCGAAGGCAATTACTGGCTCTTTTCTTACTCGACGAAATTGTTTTCGATCGAGATATTAATTATTCTAAGAAATCATTGTATTTAATTTTAATTATTACAATTAACTGCCTTCTTGGTACATACAGGAATAAGAAGCCTGCCTGTGTGCATGTCGATGATTTACTGCTTTTCGATGAAAAATCAAGCAATTTTCGGAGCAAGATTTTATTTCATGGAGTTTTTTAAAATACATCACGTGTTTTAGACGTGCTTTCTGTTTTTCTAGTCGGAGCGCATTGCTATTCGCGATCCGCATAAACATAGTTGGCCCGTAGCGCCATGATTTATGTAGCAATTCGTGGAGAGAATAATGCACAAGTGACCTAGATTTCCTTTTTTTTACTGCTTTGTACCCGAAGCACTTGCAAGCGTCAGTAGGTAATAAATTTATGTAAAACAAGCAAATCGCGTATTATACAATATTAAATGCTCCTGCACTGTAAATAAATTGAGGAAATTAATTCTTTGAAACATTACTTAAATCCAATACATATTCTGTCATATGGTAGAGTACTAACTAATATCTCGTTATTATTCAAAATTGCTACACAGCTGTCACGGTCATTGCTGAAGTGTACTCCTTGAAGCTTAACAATAGATGAATCCTGTATGAGTTAGACAAGATAGATTGGCAACACTGAACAAGATGTCGTACAAGCATGTATGTCGTAGATGTGTAGTGTAGTCACAAACAAAAATAAAAACACATTTTCTAGACTAATGTGTAATTATTACCACGTATAATACATGGTGTCAGGTTATATATATAGTGTATAATTAGGTACAATAGAGAACTTGAAATGGAAGGCTTGTTTAAACCCCCCGAACCTCTTGCTCTTGATGGCAATTTAGCAGACAATTGAAAGAGATTCGCACAGAAATCAGTAGGTAATAAATTTATGTAAAACAAGCAAATCGCGTATTATACAATATTAAATGCTCCTGCACTGTAAATAAATTGAGGAAATTAATTCTTTGAAACATTACTTAAATCCAATACATATTCTGTCATATGGTAGAGTACTAACTAATATCTCGTTATTATTCAAAATTGCTACACAGCTGTCACGGTCATTGCTGAAGTGTACTCCTTGAAGCTTAACAATAGATGAATCCTGTATGAGTTAGACAAGATAGATTGGCAACACTGAACAAGATGTCGTACAAGCATGTATGTCGTAGATGTGTAGTGTAGTCACAAACAAAAATAAAAACACATTTTCTAGACTAATGTGTAATTATTACCACGTATAATACATGGTGTCAGGTTATATATATAGTGTATAATTAGGTACAATAGAGAACTTGAAATGGAAGGCTTGTTTAAACCCCCCGAACCTCTTGCTCTTGATGGCAATTTAGCAGACAATTGGAAGAGATTCGCACAGAAATTTGATGTGTTCCTGATAGCGACAGATTTAGCCTCGAAAAAGTGAAGAAAAGAAGCTTGCAGTTTTCTTGAATTTAATTGGAGATGACGGGCTAGAATTATTCAATAGTTTTATTGGTCAGATAATGACGACAAAAAGCTGGATAGAATAAAGCAAAAGTTCGAAGATTATTGCTCAATTATTGCTAAAGGTACAAATTTAATAGTATTGTACAGAAAGAGGGACAAAGTTTTGATAGCTTCTTAACAGAGCTACGTAAAGCCATAAAAACTACTCAGTATAAGGATCAGGACGATATGATTAGAGACCGAGTAGTTATGGGCGTCCTAGATAAAGTTACGCAAGAGCGGTTATTACGTGAACCACACTTAACATTGGACAAAGCGGTGAATTTTTGTAGATCTACGGAAGCTAGTAAATCATAGTCTAAAGTTTTACAGAGTGATAGCAATGTGCATGCAATACAAAAATCAAATCAGGACCCGTTAAAAAAAGCTTGCAAATATTGTGGTTATAAGCACAAAAATGCTGGAAAATGCCCTGCTTTTGGGAAAACATGTGCAAAATGCCAAGGTAAAAATCATTTTGCAGCAGTTTGTGTCAGTAGTGAAAGTAAGTCAATTAAACAGAGAGATGTTAAGAAAAGTATGAAATATGAAGCTAGAAAGCAGAGACATAAGAAAGTCCATGAAGTTGAAGCTAGCAAAAGCTCAGAAGATAGTGAAAACAGTGATGCAAGTGCAGAACTCTACGTGGATGAAATGAAGGCTATTGGTTCATTAGGAGGTGCAATGTGGGTTCAAAAAGTGCTTATTGGTCAGCTTGTGGTCAAGTTTAAGTTAGATACTGGTGCAGAGGTCAGCGTGTTAACACTAAATATTGTAAAGAACTGTGGCTTTCAAGACAAAATATGTAAAACGCAAGTAACACTTATTTCATATGGTAGTAACAAATTTAGAATTAAACCAGTTGGTGAAATTAGTGTATCCTGTAAGGTTGGTGAGCAGTCTGCTCAAGTTTCATTTATTGTTGTTGATGCTGATGGGCAATTACCTTTATTAGGGTTACAAGCGTGCATAGACTTGCAATTAATAAAGAAGGTAGCTAATATTAATAGTAATTTTACATGTTTAGATGATGTACTTAATTTATATCCGAGTGTATTTAATGGTTTAGGTTTATTCCCAGCAGAGCATCATATAACTTTAAAAGAAAATTCTGTGCCACATGTTCAGCCTCTTAGGAGAGTTCCACATGTTTTGCGTGACAAACTTAAGAATAAGCTAGATGAGTTAGAGAATCAAGAAGTAATTAGAAAAGTAGATAGACCTACTGAGTGGCTGAATACATTGGTAATCGTAGAAAAGAAATAGGGTGATTTACGCCTATGTTTAGATCCTAAGTTTCTTAATCAGGCAATACGACGTGAGCACTTTGTAATACCATCTGCTGATGAAATTGATAAGTCAGCAAAGACTTTAGTTTCAGTGCTTAAGAAAATTTTCTGTACTCATGGATCTCCTGACAGAGTAATCTGTGATAATGTACCTTTTAATAGTATAGAATTTAAGGCCTTTGCGGTAGAATGGAATTTTGATATTGTCACATGGAGTCCCAATTATCCTCGTTCGAATGGTCTGGCTGAAAAAGGGATAGGGATAGGAAAGAATATAATAAAAAAGAGTTTAGAAGCAGGAAAGGACGTTGAAACATCCCTGTTACAATACCGAAATTCTCCTCTTAAGTATATTGGATATTCACCTGCTCAGATGCTTATGAGTCGTATGTGTAAGACTAAATTACCTGTTAGTGCAGTTTTGTTAAAACCTCAAGTGTGTCAATTTGATTACAACGTAGGCAAAATATTAACAGAATGTACTTCGACAGAAACGCAAGAGATTTAAAACCATTACATCCCAATAATGATGTAACAATATACAATCATGTTCGAAGAAAGTGGGAACCTGGTCAAATAATATCTGAGCATTGCTCTCCTAGATCTTACATGGTAAGAGATAGTAATGGAAATGTAATTTGACGAAATCGAAGTGATTTGAAATGCTCACTAAACGAATATATACCTAACGTTCCAACTTTCCTTGAATCTGATATTTGTAATTTGTAATAAGACTAATGAGAGTCTTAAGTCGCCTAGTTTAGGACAAAACTCAGAAGTTGTTCCAGAGTTGTGTACAACAACAGATCAGACCTTGTAGAATTTAGAAAATATTAATAAGTCCCCGTATGGGAATATTGACAAGGAAAATACAACAGAGCGCCTTCAGTTGCTTAAAACAAAGTCTGGTCGTGTTTTTAGAAAGCCTCAGAAGCTTGATTTGTAAGAGGGAAGATGTATGAGCTAGACAAGATAGATTGGCAACACTGAACAAGATGTCGTACAAGCATGTATGTCGTAGATGTATAGTGTAGTCACAAACAAAAATAAAAACACATTTTCTAGATTAATGTGTAATTATTACCACGTATAATACAAATCCTGTACATTGTCTCCCCAAATTCTTCCCAGGATTGTCGCTTCTCTCTTTTCACCGTCTCTTTGACTTTTCATCTCTGTGCTTTGTTTTCTTTTTTTATGAAGCATCCCACCCCTTCACTGGCTCTCTTTCCTTCCTTTACTCAACTATACACCATTAAAGCTCAATTGTCATGGATCATAAATATGAAAGGAATTTATATTCGTTTTTATACCACAATCCTCGATGCCTTAGTGAGTAATTAAATTTATATCACAAAATCTTTTAACCGGACACTAAATCTCGCACTATACACTTAACGTTTAACGTGAAACGTTAAGTGTATATTGCGAGATTTAGTGTCCGGTTAAAAGATTTTGTGATACAAATTTCATCGGACAAGAACCAACTTTAAATAATTAAATTTAATTTGCACAATTAACATCGTCGCTTTATGCTGCCGGAAAATGTAATCCTCGTACTTCAAGTTGGAGATAAATTTAATGAGAGACCGTTCTATAAATATTTAATGTAATTAAAAGAATCCATTCTTTTATTGTCTATAAAAATTTGTCGGAAAGATGTCGTTACGTTTCTCGTCAATTTTTTTGGTTTTGGTTGATGTAATCGCTTAAAATCAATTACATTTGCTTACAAAAGCTTATCTATTATACAAACACATATCTGGTGACTGTAAATCATGTTCTTCTAACTTATCTAATTCTGCAATTTCTTTTGCATCCGTTAGGTTAGATAATATAGAGGAATTTCCCATTGTTACCCGCGGAGTGGATGATGCATCGTGCGCACGGTCTTTCGAAATCCGTTTCTGAATAATGCATGGGCTCATTTTATAACTCTTCTTGCACATTTGTTATAAACAATACGTAATCTCGAACAGGTGCGCTTTCTTGCCGTCCAAGTCGGCGCACTTGTATCGTTAATTCGATCTTAATGATTTAGTAATGTGGCAGATAAGAACAATGCATAAATATTAAAGAGCCCCCCCCCCCCCTTGCTCCGTATGCTTAAAAATGCAGTAAGTGTTGTAATTGGTCGATCGGAGAGATACGGCGAACGCATTAATGAAAGCTTTATTTATTAAGAGTTAATTTATTCGGTCGTCTTTAACCCAGATTGCACGCTAATGTTCTCGGAAGTGCAGGGCATAAATCTGTGTTGTCTGTCGAACTTTATTAGTGTGTGGCTATTTATTCATTGCACTTGACTTTTTAATTAAATTTCCATTAATATTCATTCACTGATTTATCTTTAACATGATACGATTTCAATGCACTTATAACAGACTGATCAATTAATGACTGAACATGTGATCTCTCATTCGACCGTACATTATTTCACATAAAGGGGATTGCTCTTTATCATGGCTAATTGTAAGTCCTAAGTTATAACAAGCGATCAATATAAAAATTAATTAGGGTGGGCGTTGGAATTTAAATGCATGTCTTGGATAACGTCATATTACTGCTAATTGTAACACAAATAACACACCGAAAATATTCTTTAACATTACTCTCGCCCTTATTCATATTCTCGCAGTTATTCGATTTTTAAATAAAACTGTTTTCTTGCTTTGTAGAAACGTCACAATAACTGAAACAACCGCCCATGAACTAAATGCACACATGTGTGTTTAGTTGCACCGCTAACTCTAATTCATTTTTCATTCTTACATGCAGTATATGGTACAAACATGGTATCTTTTATCTATGAAAGTTATTAAGTTCTTCTTTTTTTTACTTTATGTTGGTATTGTGATTAATGAATGGCGCTTCACCCCGATAAAGTATTTTAATATATCAAGTAGTTTACTGAGGACATCCGGTGTCCGACATTAATCTAAACGTTGACAAAAAGTAAAACTCTGACGTTAATATTAATAGGTGGAAAATGAAAAAGTAGCCGTAAGAAAATAGTAATCATTAGACGTAATAAATTAGGCCAGTAAATAAAACTTCGTTTCGGCAATAAATTACCTACGAGTATCGGACTCCTTCAGAACTATTCAGCTCCATAAATAATTCATAACTTATGCCCAGTCGTAAATATGCTTTTAATTAATAACAGTATCGCTCGCATCACATTCACAACCACACAAAGAAGAATCGGTTTCGCCCAGCACCACCACCACCAGATGTGGTGATTTACATTTCAAAGATCAAAGCGGCTTATGTTTGTGTTAACAGATGCGCAAAATCTCTCCATCTATCTGTACGGTTGTCACGTATCACTTTACACGTATCGCCATTTGCATCGCATAAGTTGATTGGGTTTTATTTATGAAACTGTGGCAAGGGGGCCGGCGAAAAACGTTGGGCATTGCGCAACCACCAGATACTACTTTCATCCAATTAATTAGCTCGCTTTGTTTCGTCATTAACATAAGCATTGTTTTGTAATGGAGTTCATTATTCTTCGTAATTTATACGGCCAGATCGTTCCTACTTAATATACGTTGTTAAACGCATTGTAATTTGCATGTACTTAATTTACTATAGTAATAGAAGATTCAGCCATAAATTTCAAAAGTTAAACGATAATTAAGCTGAGCTTTTCAACAAGCAAAAAATTACGTAATTACAATTAAAGTTTAATAAAAATATCTACCTAACGGATGATAAACGGGGTGATTCTTCAATAGACCGACAAAAAAGATGCTGTTTTACTTACTCTTAACTAGGTGGCAAATTTGCGTTGCTTTTCGTCAGCTGCTGCTCCAAGAAACTCAATAGAGATGGGCGTGATTTTTAAAAATGTAATGTAGGCGCCAGGGTGAACTACCCGGCTGCGAAATATTGTTCACAAGGTATTTCGCATTCGCAATAGTTTTCGCAATAAATCTAGGAGATTTTACTTTATTCACTTGCACGGTGAAGGTAGCAGTAGAAACACAAACAGTTACAATAAACAACTGCTTTAATCAAGATGCACAGAAGAATTATACTACGACTAGAATGAATCAAAACATGTACCCGTGTGCAATTTAACTAAACACTCTATTCGACATTTCAAAACTAAGGCCCAACTTGTACCTACAAAAGCAAATTAACTTTGACCATACTGTGAACACAATTGTTACCATGGGGGTAAACTGATAGTCAACGTTAACTTGCCTTTGTACAAGTGGGTCTTAATCATTTTAATTAATTAATTACAAACAGAATTATATCGGTTAATTAAAACGCAAGGTCGGTCGAAAATTCGCTCTTTTAGAAAAATGCAGCGTAACGAAGCAGTTAATAACGAAACGCGCTACAAACCCACGCAATCCAAAGATATGTCCTGTAGGTCGAAGGTCGCTTATATTTTTCGGCGGTTCTTCGGGACGTTGACCGGAACAATTGCATCTACACCTTCTTTCGGTCGGATACCGCAACCGCTTCCAAGAAGGTCGATTAATTAACCGAGGGCCAAGAGAGTATTCCACCGGAGGAATATTCAAATGCAAAAGTATCCAAGAGTGAAAATACCAGAACGTACACGTAAACGTATACTAAGCGTGCTCGAGAAGCCTGTATTAAGAGCAGTAATTAGGAATCAAAAAGGCGTCAAGCCTGTTACGGTGAGAAAACGGGTATATTATCCGGATATTAATTTGTTTGCGGCGAACCCAGGCCTTCTTCGAGGCTTCTCCAAGCTTGTTCCGTCGGCAGGTATATTGACGAAAGTGCAATTACGTCGGACCTTTGGAACTTGAACTGCTCGACAAACACCAGTTTGAACGCTGAACAGCCCTGTACAACCCTTTTCTTTTATAGTGACACTGTCCCATGTTGAAAGTGGGATATATTAAAGACTTGTCATTGGCCGATAGACCTCTCGCCCCGCCCGCGAACCTTTCGCGTCGAACGTCGAACGTCTACCCGGACCCGATGCGAAATTCCGCAATCTTGTGGCTACTCGGCTTGCATTCAGACCGCACGGAGAATTATTCTTGTTCCTGTGAAATTTTTCATTAAACGGTGCTTGTTTTGAAGTGAAAAGTAAACGGGTATATTACCCGGATGTTAATTTGTTTGCGGCGAGCCCAGGCCTTCTTCGAGGCTTCTGAATTTACGAATCTGAATTATTTTATTCATTAATAATTCGACTTCTTTGTTTATAAAAGCTATGTACCGTCGTGGACAGTTAAAAGAGAACGTGCATAACAGAGGTACACATAGTTTTACTACTCTTCTTTCTCTTTTAACTATCGAGCAGTATACACATTGAAATAGAAATGAATTAATTAACGGAAGTAGTTATTCAAACATAAACAAAAAATTTTAATGTTAAAGTGAACGAAATTAATGTGTTATGCTAATACATTTCATGTAAAACGTGTACACTCATACACAAGGTACAAATTTATGTCACTGCGTAATCACATTTTAAAAGGGTAGTATTTTAACGTACATTTATTTTACGAGCGTTTTTCTACTTATAAAACGCGTCGTAAATCCTTACAACATGGAGACGTCTCTCAAACCCGAACAGAGATATTATTCAAATTTAGAAATCCTATTTACATTTCTAAACAGATTCAACTCTTTAAATTCGCTCCACTTATTACTAAATTAGAGCTCCGGCTGGTCTCTTTAAATACTTCTAAGCTAAGCGGGAGACGGTACGGATTTATTTTATCATTTATGAGAACATCATTGCATTCAGACTCGCTTCTGTGAAATTTTTCATTAAACGGTGTTTGTTTTGAAGTGGAAAGTAAACGGGTATGTTACCCGGATGTTAATTTGTTTGCGGCGAACCCAGGCCTTCTTCGAAGCTTCTCCAAGATTGTTGCGTCGTATTAAACAGGAGGTTTTTTTTTAGACTCGCATCGGGGCGGTCGGTTCGCAATCCGTGTTTTCTTTTATCTAGGTCTTTTTATATCTTCTTATTTGGTTCTACTTCCTCCCCGTTAATGACGGACGATTCGCCAGAGTTCCGTTAACTGGGAGCTGCCTGGCGATTTTCTTCGTGGTGTGTCCTTGCTGAAAGGTTTGATGGCGCTATTATCATTCGACCTTGGCCGTCCAATTTGGTGATTGGTAACACGGCGTTTCATCACACTGCACATCGCAAGAGGGCGCGCTCCTCGGAACGAATGCGGTCACTGAAGTTGACGCATGTGGTCATTTAAAGTTCAAGAGAATGGTAACTGAAGCATTTCTCCCATCATGTTTCTATCTCGTTGAATTAAAGCCAAGCTGCCATTTGGACAACCGAAGGTTGGACTTAACCCTTCTTATTTTACTTGTTTTATTTTGTCACATTTTAAGTGTTTAAACGACAAACGGTGTTGATGCGCGATATTATTTTCGAATTGTGTTGGTCACTTTACTTCACTAACTTTACTTCGCAGTTTATGTGCTGGTTGATTTCTTATACAGTCCTTAAGCTTATTAATTTAAATTTTTGATTTGAGACTTAAATAAAAACAAGTGTGCATTACTGGTGACTTTTATTTCATTTCGGGTTTAAATTCAAGCCGTTGTATTGGGATTTCGTTTCATCCACCCCCATCTCCACGAGTTAGCCGGTCGTGAGATGAACTTAATTTGCACGTTTCAACATTTGCAACCTGATAAGGTCACAAACCGTTGGATTTTAATAAAACCAAGTCTTTACAGGATAGAAGAGATCTTCCCTTCTCTTTCAATGGTGCAAATAATTTCCCAGACTTTTATCGAAAACTTCGATAATTGAATACACACACGACACAACAACGTCACCAAAGTTGAACGAGTAAGATGACGCCGAGTGATCGCAGTTGTGGTCAGCGTCAACCAATCAGAACCCACTATTATCGAAATGTCCATATAAAGACGTCCAACGCGACGCCGGTCGATCATCTCAAGCCTGCGCCTGAGATGGTCAGTATTGCCACAATAAACCCTAAGTCGACCGAGATTCTCAGATCTTGCCAACTTATTTCGTGCGAGGTTTTTGAACGAAATAAATGCAGCTACCATTTTTGTTTTATAAGTAATCTTAAATAAAAACACACTTCAACGAATACCACATCTAGAGTAGATTGGTTTCAGTAGGTGTATATGTCTACATATATTTTCTATTTCCGGAACTGTTCTTCCATCTGGGGAGAGACCGTCGCATGATTAACAGCATATGTGAGATATGTATGAATTCTTTCATAAATGTGATAATGATACTTTGGAATCTTCTTGGAATATACTACAGGAAGTTCCAAGAAAATCTTTCGAATTTCAATACGTAAAATTAACTTAAAATACAACGAAATCTTTACCAAACAAGAAGTCCCATTTTGTTTTTATAAGCTTCGTGAAGAAGTCCAACAATCGAAATAGTTATCCTTAACGAACGAACTTTCCTTCGTTCTTTCATTTGCGCGCCGCCCGAGCCGCATTAAATTACTTAACTCTCATTCAACTTCTAAACTCAGTTTTCTTCTCTTTCCGAAACGCCAAGCCCTCGCACGGAGTTACCGTTCAGAATTCAAAAGAGTCGTTATTTATAATAACAGTGTATGTTTCGGTTACGACTGCGGCGACATAAATTACGCCCGAATCGGAATTATCTTTTATGTGTAAGACCGCAAATGGACGAGACTTGAGTTCAGTCGGAATTTATTACGCAGGTAATATTTTACTTGCATACAATGAGTAGTAAAACAAAGGAGGTTAGTTTTCCTGTAATTAATGTTCGAAACTCTACCGAGGAGACTAGATCCCAACTCCTCCTTATTAGACGTAAGACTTTTGTTTCACTACGTTTGAAATTCTAGTAGAAGTTTCGTTATTTCATTACGTTCAAGGTTTACAGTTGTGGATGTTAGAATTCTTTTTCCATTCTAAATGAAAGACATTTATATTAGGAATAAGAATGTTTTCAAAATCTTCAAAGTTAATATAATACGAATATGACTTAGCAGATGGCTCATCAAATTTGACGCGCCAATTTGGAGCTAAACTGGTGTTAGTTTGGAGCTCCAAATACATGGTGGCGCTACTGTTATAATAGCAGAGTGGAAAAACGAAACCTGTAAATATAAGTATCTAGATAAACACTATAACTAAGTAGTGTGATGCAAGTAGTTTAAAAGGAGAATTAACAGCATATTATGACCGTACGTCACATTTTCGCATCCTAGCTTCATTTCTCTGTTATTTGAAAGAGACACCTGGCGGTAAATAAGCCAAGTGAGCTTCGGAATTAGCATGGCCCAGCTCCATTAACATTCACTGACGTGTATATATGGCCGTTTCAATTCGACTTTTAAAAATTTTTACGGTACTCCTCTCAGCGCCTCTTGTGAGTTTTTAAGTAATTGCAGTTGCCATTACGTTTCTATCAGTAGTTCTGTAGTATCTTTAATAATTTTAGGCGAATTGAAACGGCCATACATACACGTCAGTGAATGTTAATGGAGCTGGTCATGGGAATTAGCGAATGGTTTGTGACGAATTTTGTTAAATACTCAATAGATGTCACTACTAATTTTAGAGCCTCCATGTCATTGGCTATCTAGAGAGATCTGTTATCTGTGCTTATAGTAACTCAGTTTGGTTTTATTTTTAATTAATACAGAGAAAAAAGGAAGCAAATCAAATGAGAATATAAAATCAAGAAAAGCACGAGATTCTGCAGAGTGGTCAAAATATGTATGAGAAAGAAGCATGAGGAAGTGAGCTACATATCGAAGCAGCCTATGGGAACGACATAATTTAAAACAACAGAAATAACATGTGGTTGTCTTTTTTAGACTTTTTCTTAATCAGATAAGGAAAGCTCTAGGAAAATAATATCCTGGAAATAATCCTGCCGTACCTTTAAACTTGTATCGCACTTATTTTCCAATTTAGCAACCTGACGCGGCAGCCAAGTGCTCATCAATAAGCCATTAGAAATGAATTTCGCCGGGAAAGTGCCCCGCTTGAACTCCCAAGTATTGTTATTACGTTGCCAACCCTTCGGGTTTTATTTGTACATTTCATAGCCATAACGACGAGCTTCGCCGGCGTACTTTATAAATAATGTATCTGCGAACTTCCTTTTAAAAGATTTACCTTTGATCTATTGGGGGAAATCATGCAAACCAACGGTAAACTGGGCGGTATTAAACAATAAGAAAAAGAACGCTTTCGACAAAAAAATATGATTTGTTTAAAATTTATTCGATTTCTCTGTACAGTCGTGGACAGTTAAAGAGAACGTACCTAACAAAGGTACACACTCTTCTTTCTCTTTTAATTATCGAATAAATCATCTCACATGTATTACAAACTCGGTTGATTAAAACGTAAGATCGGTCGAAAATTCGCTCTTATAGAAAAATGCAGCGTGACGAAGCAGTTAATAACGAAACGCGTCACAAACTCACGCAATCCTGCAAAGATATGTCCTGTAGGTTGAAGATCGCTTATATTTTTCGGCGGTTCTTCGGGACGTTAACCGGAACAACTGCGTCTACACCTTCCTTCGGTCGAACACCGCAACTGCTTCCAAGAAGGTCGATTAATTAACCGAGGGCCAAGAGAGTATTCCACCAGAGGAATATTCAAATGCAAAAGTGTCCAAGAGTGAAAATACCAGAACGTACACGAAAACGTATACCAAGCGTGCTCGAGAAGCCTATATTAAGAGCAGTAATTAGGAATCAAAAAGGCGTCACGCCTGTTACGGTGAGAAAACGGGTATATTACCCGGATATTAATTTGTTGGCGGCGAACCCAGGCCTCCTTCGAGGCTTCTCCAAGCTTGTTCCGTCGGCAGGTATCTAGTTTCCGGGTCAACCTGTATATTGGCGAAAGTGTAATTACGTCGTAGTTTGACCTTTGCATTTGGAATTTGGACTGCTCCACAAAGGCCGGTTTGAACGCTGAACAGCCCTGGGCAACTCTTTTCATTTATAACGACACTGTCCCATGTTGAAAGTGGGATATATTAAAGGCTTGTCATTGGCTGATAGACCTGGAACCTTTCGCGTCGAACTCGAACGTCCACCCGATGCGAAATTCCGTAGTCTTGTGGCTACTCGCCTTGCATTCAGACCGCACGGAGAATTATTCTCGTTTATGTGAAATTTTTCATTAAACGGTGCTTGTTTTGAAGTGAAAAGTAAACGGGTATATTACCCGGATGTTAATTTGTTTGCAGAGAGCCGGAGCTTCTGAATTTATGATTTTTTTAAATTTATTCATTATTAGTTCGATTTCTCTGTTTATAAAAGCTATGTACAGTCGTGGACAGTTAAAGAGAACGCACATAACAGAGGTACACACTCTTTTTTCTCTTTTAACTATCGAGCAGTACACACATCGAAATACAAATGAAATTAATTAACAGAAGTAGTTATTTAAATATGTTAAAATGTATAAATTTAATTTGTCACGCTAATTACATTTCATGTAAAACGTGTGCACTCATACACAATTATAATTATACCACCGTAAAAGCAGGGGGGTCAGGTAAAAATTTATGTCACTGCATAATCGTATTTTGAAAGGGTAGTATTTTAACGTCCGTTTATTTTACGAGCGTTTTTCTACTTATAAAACGCGTCGTAAATCCTTACAATATGGAGACGTCTCTCAAACCCGAACGGAGATGTTATTCAAATTTAGAAATCCTATTTACATTTCTAAACGGATTCGACCTCTTCAAATTCGCTCCACTTATTACTAAATTAGAGCTCCGGCCGGTCCCTTTAAATACTTCTGAGCTAAGCGGGAGACGGTACGGATTTATTTTATCATTTATGAGATGAGCATCACTGTAGAATGCCCCCGAAGTCGGAAGGACGTAGACAAATTTATTGTGTCGTTTGATTTTATTTCGAAATTATGCCAGGGCCCCCGCTGATATCGCTGACCCTACATTTATAATTTATGTATTCAATATTAGCAGCGTTTCTCTTGCTCGCTTTATTATCAGTAGCATCCCGACTGCTGGATGAAAAACCTGATGAGATGAGAATACTAAATCTCTTTTATAAATTTGCGACGCGAACATGTTATGTTTTTATAAATAAATTTGCCAATTACATTTCATAAAGTGATTAGCAAAATTGGAATGGCGAATTGCGTAAACAATAATTGGACATTGTAACAAATAAACGTGCGGATTGCATTACACGCACTGTGTTTGTCCGCATTCAAAATTTAAGCGATCAATACTAGTTAGTGCTTTTTTTTTTGTTTCGGTTGCAATATCTGGTGAATTGGGTCAAATGAAAAATGGAAAGTATTTTTTTTTTTTAGAATACGATTATTCGTTCATCTAATATGCGAGTCAGTTGATTTTTCCTTAAATCAAGTTGTAACTGTTTTTTTTTTCATATATTGAACTCGAACAAGTTTAAAATCACGAAGCCCTAACGATTCATTTTTCACTGGTGAAATTCTTTATTACATTAAACCATTTAAAAACTGATAAACTTTTGACTGGCACTAAAATATGCATTTATAACAAGGGTCAACGAATCCTGAGTGCAAGGGCGAATTAACGAGAGAAAAACATCCGATGCAGGAAGCAAGAGGATCAATCAATCAAGCAATTAAATGTCGAGAGCTTATTGTGCTGAAGAGAAATACGCTCGAGCTGCAGCAGCAGCAGTAGCAGATGGAGAAGAAAAAATAGATCCAAGAAAAATGACCCTGATCTATTAGAATGTGACAGGCGAGAAGAGCTTGCAAGAATTACTAATGTATTTTAAATTTAATCCATTCATCATCTTATGAACATCCAAGTACATTAAAAATTACTAAATTTTACTTTCGATTTATTAATGCGGCTGTACAGGGTGTAATCAATTAAGTTTATTATTTACTATTGTTACGGTATAAATCGAAACAAGGGGCATAGCTTAAATATTATATTAGAAATATGACTAAACAAACATTAATTATACAAATATAATTAAAATACTCACATCCTTAATTCACAACACAAATCAAAGTACAAGAAGTTACACGCTGTACTGACAGCTGATTATAATCTTATCTCTTTACGTAGATCGCGAGGTTTTATAGGAAGTGCAACTCGAGCAATTCCGAATTCTAACGAAACCGGAAAGGTACGACAGAATACGAGATACTTTAAATCCGTTTTAACTTGTTCAAGGTTTACCACCTGCAGGTGTCAAGGTTCCGTTGTTTACGTTAATGAGTTGCATTTTCTCTTATCTCAAGTTTGCTAAATAAATTCAATGCATGAATTTACTTGCATCTTGTCACACTATTATGCGCAAGAAATGATAGGGCAACTAAACCCGCAGATGTTTCAGGTGATTTGTAAGCATTTGTCACGTAAACATTTTATAGTCGGGCGTTGATCTAAAAACGAAGTTGACGTGAAATTCCACTTAAAAGTTGCACCTGCCATAAAACTTTTATGAAGGCATTTATTTCGGTCACCTGCTCCTTTATTTTTTTAACCAGAGGCGCACGCATTGTCGTTTTGGGTCTGATTTTTAATTCATTATTTCTCGAAAACCATAGAAAGAAGTTTGTCGAGCTAATTAGCAGCCATCCTGTATTATAGAAAGCGAATGAAAAGTTATTAATAATTATTTGGATACATTGTTACAGGTGAAAATCCCATTAAAATCATTTTAGTATTGTCAGACACCTTGTACTGTGAAATAACAGGAACATTCCGTTATTCTGTCATGCGCATTTCACTTGTACGCCGATTAAACGATAGCCTGCAATACGCAATACGCAATACGGAATTGTTGCCGTCTCCCTCTGTCCTAAAGTGAATTATTTCTGTTCTTCTATCAACCCCCCTCTTGATATCTTACATGCATCGAAAATTTCTGTACGCCGTCAGTCTTTCGTGGCTCAGTGGAGAGGGTGCCACTGTTGTGATTGGTTTTGTGCTTTGTAATTCATTTGGTTGAAATCGCCTGGAGATGGATGTCTACGGTACGTCGTGTTACGTTTACAAATTTCGTTACGACAACGTGACGTCTGTCGCGTCTTGAATTCACCTGGCAACCCTGCGCGTTGTTGCTTTCCGCGATTTTCATTTGTTCACTGCCTTGAAAGTCATTGGCTATCGCTTATGCCGTACATGCATCTTCGGCGTCCTTTCCATCTCGCTTGATTTCATTTCTCATCGGGAATTGGTGCAGTGCTGACGTACTTTACCGCTTAGAGAAACCATCGAAGCCCTTGCTTAAAGGATTAAGAAGTGCTTATCTACGGCTCTGCCGGAATTTCCCCTAGTGCACCACCGATCGAGTTTTGGGACTTTTTAATCCCATACCAAACTTGAGAAAACTACAAATCTCAGGTGAATATTGTGCGAATTGTCTGACGCCATTTTGGACGCTAACGAATCTGTTCTTTCCTTCTATTTAGGCTTTTGGTTCTACTTCAAGTTTTACTTCTACGTCTAACTCTCGCTCTAGTATTACCGTGCTGTCTTGAGTATGACTCCGAGTCAACTCAATCGAGTGTATTCTCTCTACGCCTAGCCTGGAAACGTAGTCCCGCCATATTTACGACCTTTGTCCACCGGTTCAGGCCAGTTTACCGACGTTGGACACGATCAGCAGATGGCGTTCTGACCGCCAACTTCACGTTGTATACAAGTGAACCGACACTACCGACTGTGTTTGACAGAAAAGTCGTGAGTTTGATTATTTAATTTATTATAAATTTCGGAACGTTGAACAACTATTGCATGCCTTTTGGAGAACGAGTTTCGGCTGAATACCTATAGTTTTATGTTATTGTATATTATTCGTAACTTACCTTTTAGTGAATTTGGCTTGTTGTTGAACGAGCATCTGTCTAACCCGGTGTAATTGGCATCCTACATTTGCTCGAACTTTTGTTTATCAATAAAGCTTAAATTTGTTAACATACCAGTGAGTCAAGTGTAGCCTCGAGTTGTAAATTTTGGCCTTCTGCCCGATGAAATCGGCACGGAGACACCGACGAGGTCGTTTGTCGATCAGCTGGGTATAGTCCGTCCTACCGCCCTTAATAATTTATCATCGTATTAGACCCACCCCTTTCTCACTGTTGCTAACCGAGGGGAAAGATACAGCGCAGACTTGTCACTTGGTCAAGGTAAGGCTGAGGCTGTCAAGTTTAAAGTAAATTCGGTAATTACCAGATTTTATAAATCGTCACGTCAAGCATTGTGTAATGTTTGTCCAAAACCTAGTCCCGACAGCCGGAGTCTGGGTAAATAAGGCGCATACTGGGGCGTGGTACAAAATGTAACGCATGTGTTCTTTTCTATTAGGTTTTTCTTCCTTTCTTTCTTACGTGCGTTTATTTGATTCTACGTTTTGCTGATTGTTGCCTTTTCTTCTACCCTTCGATGTATTACGATTACTACGAACATCGCATCTGTGGCTACTCGAACCGTCGGAGTTGATTGATCGTTTCATTTGAAGAAAGAAAATGGAGGTACATATCTATGACCGAGCTTTGTTTTGTATGTGGTAGACCTAAGAGTAAACCAAATTTGTCTACATGGACAGAACTAACAACTATATGTGTTTGCATAATACTTACATAGTATACAAACACGTTTACCTAAAGATTACATAAATTTATGCAAAGCAACTGATGATTTACGCAAGTGCCACTGTCGTGCATGTGTGAATGTGAATATTTATTTTTGTTGTTATCAAATGCGTCGTAGTTTATGGCCGGCAGGAAGAGAGACCAAAAAGATCTCGAATCATTTACATTATCGCCGGCGAATAATTTTACAACGCCGGAAAACGTATGTGACGTTTTAAGTCTTTTCTTACGAGGTGATTTCTTGGAAGCTTCCGGCATAAAACGAGATTTCCAGCTTGCTGTTTATCGCTGGATGCTTTGTGTTGCCCGCACAACAATAAAGCTATGGTCTTTCACTGAAATGAATTAAATTTAAAAATGTAACGTTAAATAAATGAAGAAGTTAATTTGCGGGTATTCTGAAAATGAAAGTTTTCAGAAAGAAATTCCATTTATCTTATAAGTTTTAATCAACTGTAATTGAAAGCCATTATAATTACGAGTTGTTCTCCAGCTACCCAGAATTACTTAATTAAATGTAATAGAAACCAATTGCTGTCGAAGTAGAAACTTTAATATGAGGGAATGTATGTGAAAGTAATGGTCACAGAATGCGACCAGTTTAATTGGTAAGAAGGGCGTGTATGAGAATGGAACAGGACAGGGTGGACGCTTCCACAATTTTCTGAACGCACACTCTTTTGTAATTTAGTTATAGGGTACTTGTAGCTATGTATACATTGTTTAGCTGTAACTGGAAAATAATACGCATATGAATAATAAATAAATAAGTCAGCGTAGCTGAAAGAGCTTATGACAAACGGTTTATGACTGTAGACGCAAGCGTGACCGCATAAATTCTAGCGGGATTTTATATGACATTAATGGCGCATAATGTCCTACAGCAACAGATTTATTCCTTTTTATTTCGTTTACCATCTCTTCTTTTACGTACTTATGCAAATAATTCAACCCGACGAGCGGTTTAAATATTATAATCCGATTTGAAACATATTTTTAAATAAAGTCGTCACAGTCGCCATTCACATTTTTACAGTCACAATTTTGCACGAAACAAAAACCAATTATGTATATGTATAACGAGGTTAATATTATTTGTGTACACGCCCAGGACTGAGACTTTTTTGGATACTAGTCACATAACCATAAGATATTAATTCCTGGACACCAAACACATTTGTTGACAGAATGGTAAAGGAGACAGTGGTAATTGTATACGTATGTACTTTAACATACAATTTATTGAAATGAAAATAATCTTAATTAATTAAAAATTTATATTCCTTTAAATCTCACCGTGGATTATTCGCCCCTTTGTAAAAAATCAACAATTTTAATATTAATTAATTAAGGTGATTCATTTCCTGATAAGTATGAAATTCCCTCTCTGAAGCTTTGAAATTTTAATGCACGTCGCGTTAATTCCATTAGCCCCGTATATTATTTATTAAGCGAAAAATTTCGCAATCTCCGATATTAAAGTAACATCCTCGTAAACACGCTTCTTCACAAAAAAAAAAAATTAAACGGATCTTCGCTGGAAATTTCATAACTTCCGTTCGTTCCCGGAAAGTTTATTGAAACGTGTTTTGTCGCAGTGTTTAAGTCGATTAAGTTTCGGTTGCAACTATGTTGACACAGATGTATTTGCCCAATCGCGAGGGGGGAAGTTTATTTCACAAATTTCCGGATCTGCTATTATCGATGTCTATAAAATATTTACTTAAAAAATGTGATGACATCCTGATAGATCCCTATCATCACTCTCGTGCGTCGACTAGATTCCATCGGGTTCCATATTTCAGTGAAGAAGATTGCAGTCGAAGACTACAGTTAGAGGTGGGCAGGAAGTAATGAAAAAGCAATCAATTGTAATAATTGAACCCCATGTGGACCTAAAGGCACGTAAAAATACTTCAGCCCTAATCATGTTTTTGCCTAGGCTTAGGCAAACTTGTACCTTGCACGTGAGAAGGGAACATAATTATGTGCTTATAATACGCTTACCAGGTGTTCCGTTGAGTCTCAACGACTAACCAGAAGCAGCAGCAACACCATCAGCAGCAGCAGCCCTAAAGAAGTTCTTCTGCAATGAAGAACAAAACGTCGGCAGTAGAAGTCAACGTGACGCGGTTCCAACCGGAAGCCAATTCAAATATGGACGACGGCCGCGGAAGCCTTCAAGTTAAATTATTAATCATAATGGTACAAATCGTGGCCAATTGTTTTAGCACGAAACACAGTATTTGGTTGGAAGACTGTTAATAGTTTTGCTATCAATTAAACGAGAGGAAGAAGAACAATAGGAAAATGTTGGGTTTATCCAATTTGAATGCCTCTTCCTCGTCCAATTTTTCCATTGTTGTAGATAAAGAGTTGCTACGTACCTAGTTGCAAATTTGTTGAGCAAGCAAATTAGGTTACGTTCCCAATTGCCGGCTAATCTCAGTGGGGGTCGGGGTCATACGTAACCCCAAAACAGAGGACAGAAATTAAAAATAAATAAAAGTCTTTATTTGCGTCAGAAATTTAATCTTGTAAACAACACAAGTTTAAGGGTGCGATAGATAACACCAAGTTAAGTAAAAAAGAACCACGAAACACGGATTCGCTCTTCGTTCACAAACAAAAGAAAAATAAATAACAAATCTAAATTAAATTAACTCCGCAGTGTCAACGTCTCTTGATTTAATTCAACGCCAAAACAATTATTAAATATAATAATTAAAAAAATATCCGACCTTCCGTCATCCAAAGATACATGCGCATCATCGGAGTAACAAAGGACTGGGAGGGTCGCGTCAAAAATGTCGGAGAACCAAGCAAATGGGTATCGGTCTTCAGTTCGTCTGTCCGGAAATGAACAGCAACGGTGTTTCAGGATTTTCTACCACGACTCAACAATGAAACAGCCAGCTCCGGTAAAAGGATTCGAGTGAAACAAAAACATGATGAAAGAATGAAATCAACGTTATAGCCTGAACCGCGCACATAGTTGCTTGGAGAAATCCTACCCGATTGTCTGCAGAAATCAGGCTTCGAAAGGCCTAGAAGAAAGTCTTTTGTTGCTTAGCACGGCACTTAATCAAATCTCAGAGTAATACATTCCGTTTAAGCTTCAACCAAAATAGACCAGCATGATCAAAGCACAAGATGGCCGGTGCACCCACAAACAAGAAACAACGATCTACACGCTAAGCTTACAGCAACAAGAAGTTTTTCTTTATTACTTGTATGCCAGTTGCCTTCCTTCCAGTTTTCTTTATCTTTATCGATTGTAATTTTTTTTTCGTTGGTGCCTATTTATTGGAGACCTTAGTTATTACACACTTGTCTTTATTTGTGCAACGATTATGCTTATAACAAACTAATCCACCGCAGAACTAAATTAAATGAATCAGTTATTTGAAAAATCCCACAAGTCATTTGTCAGTAATTTTTGGGAAACTGAGTGAGCCGTGAGTCAGGACCAACAATTTTTCGGCAGATTTCCTTAGTCCAATGTCAGATACACCGTTCAACCTCTTCTTCGGACCTGAATAACATATTCATGAATAAATAATAAATTTCGAATACCCTTGACTACTTATGGGATTTCTCAAATTAACTGATATTGACTATATCTTGGACTGTGAAGAATGCAACTAAATAAGATAATTCGTTGAATATTGTTTAATTTACTGTCAATTGTTAATTAAAAAAAAAAAAAAACTAAGCCAAGAAATTTCCAAAATCTTCTTTTCGTTTTTCTTCTTCGTTTCTTCCGGAATGTTGCTCACTAGCTTCTCTATGTAGTCAACCTATTTTTAGTGATTGGGATCTTTCCATTAGTCACTGACTAATATGATTTTTCAAATAAACATACAATTCTTTTACCAACTGCTGGCCGATGGTGCCCTGGTCTGATGGTGTTTCTCCATCAAGCGGTAAGTCCTCACCACAGCAATCGATTTTTGATAAAAACTCGATTTCGACAAACGTGTGACTTATGAATTTTCCTAAATAACCGATTCAAATGAAAGATAAACATAAACAACGTAACATGCTAAGTGAAGTTAAAACACGAAGCACGGATCCGTTTTTCACTCACAAAGAAAATAAGTGTCAAATCTAAGTAAATCTAACTACGCGTATCAAAATTGGCTCGTTTCGATTCAACACACTAATGTTGTTGTAAATAAATCAAAGGAATCCGACCTTAAGTTTTACGGCCGTACTAAACGTCTGGGAGGACAGCGTCAATACGTCATCCCGCATCCCCGAGAGTAGACTCCCTCTTTCGGCGACGACGCCAAGCAGCAGGATTACGACCTGAGGTGGATCTCAACGATGTCACCAGAGTTTTCTACTATGATTCTAAAATAAACCAACCAGGTAGCCCCAAACAAAAGCTTAAATAGAAGAAAGAAAAACAACGTTACAGCCTGAACTGCGTTTAAGCAAAAATAAAATGCTTGTGTAACACGTGAAATGCTTCCTTTCAAATCACGGACAAAACTCTGTTCGTTTTCCCTTCACAAGCACATAGACTTAAGGAACCAACCACCTATTCCAGCATGTCTTACAGAAAACTAAGTCAGATTTGTGTTCCTTCTTGACGGCCATCTTTAAGTCGTCCTTAGGACATGGCTCGCCTAGTTCCATGTGAGTTTTATTATTTTCTCTATTGATCATTCCATGCGACTTCGAATGTCGAGTATCTTGCAGAAGATCGTTGAGAAAGTCTCTGCCCCATATGTGAAGACAAAAAAAATTGAACACCTTTGGTGTCAACCCTGTCTAATTATTTCGAAAATGGTCAACAATAACAAAAATCTTTTGACTTTTGATACCATGTGTAAAATGTGCCGCAGTCTTAAAATTTTGGAGGAACGGACGGACCACAAGAAAGTAAAAGTTTTCAAAACCGATTTATTTACGATTACCCCCAATCCCATTTCACAAGCATCTTCTTCGTTAATGGTTTTGTCAAAAGGTAATTTATGAAGAACGTAACATTTTATGAGCTTCCTATATTTCCAACGGTTTTTATGGCCATTGTGAAATTAAAGAATCCTCCTCTAATGTGTTAACGTAGCCCGGGGCGTTCACTTTTATGAGCAGGTAAACTCATTAAAAAGAACACAACAGGTATTAGCAAAGTGGAACTTCAAATTTTATTTAAATTTCAAATATTTATAGTAATTGATATGCAGTATATTACATTTATGTTTTCATATGTTTCTTCAACTTCATCTAATTGATACTAGCTTTCCCAAAAATGTATATACGTTATTATTGTCTAAATATTCTGACAGAAGGACCAGTCTTAGAGTTTCAACCATTGACGAAATTGAAAATCGTCATTATGGTGATTACAATTTATGTGAAGTACCAGCCCACGGTGTCCCCAACACGATCTACCATGCATTTACGTCATAATTCAATAAAACCATCGTGTTCCAATTCTTTATCTAGCATGTTACGCTAACAATACAAATATAAAGCATCGAAGCATTATGACGACCATAAAACCTGAGGCCCGTCTTTATTTATCGGCGGTCTGGATCAAATAAGGGCCACTCCTATTATACGTCTTAATTCATGTACCCAGTACACTTTCTCCTCGTTACGGACAGATCAAACCCACCTAAAACATTAAGAACGACAAAACAATGGGCGCCCGACGCTAGAATTCCGGTCGGATCATCCATTACATTAGATGACAATTGGAAGGCATTAGAACAATTGAGGGCCAGAGTACACTAGCAGCACGGACACGCTGGTTATAGATGGCGTTTCATTACGCAAAATTTATGGAAGTTAACTATACAGATAGATACAAAATATTTCGGGTTCAATAAAAATAAAATACGTGAATTCCTCTATGTTGCTTTCTCTTCTACGACTCGTTTTAGTTTTATTGTTTGAAATCAACGGCAAAGAGATTAATCGTCGGTTATCCCGGAACATTTGGGCGTTAATTCATTTTACACATTTTAAACAAACATTTATCAAGTGCACGTTGATGTCGTGAAGCATGGCATAAAAGCAATCCGAGTTGAGAAGAATAAAACCGAAAACGCTTGTTTCCAGATAGTTTATCAACGTCATTGAGGCAACCGGGTCTAAATGCATTTCTTTACCTCTCCGCGTGCATCTCGTAACACAAAATGATGTTTTTATCTTCGAACAATGCTATGTCAATAGGTCCACATATTAAGCAGTGATAAACTGGATCTACATTCCGCCGCAGCTTTGAGTCACGATCGAGCTTTTTTGTTTCGTTCGATGCTCGGGACCTCTACCATTAATCAAACCTCTTTTCCTAGAGGCTCTTCTATAATAAATTTAAACAGCGTTTCAGAGTCATTCAGAAAACATCCAGTTTTAACCAAATGCGTCAATAAGTCCTCGTTTTTGGGAGGTGATGAATAAAGTACCACTTTATGAATGGTGATGCACTACTTGCGGCACGTGTTTTCGTTCCAATGCCAGATGCCACTTACCTAATTGAAACGTTATTAGCTGAAAGCGATCGTAACTTTATATTTTGACGCAGCAGATGCATCCTCTAAAACATATTACGTGGGGTCAGTAAATACAGTGCAGATGTACCCTAACAAAGCCCCCATCCGGTACGCACTTAATGAACCGCACGTGATCCAAAATGTATGAATACGTACCCATTTCTTCTTAGGCAACGAACAGGAATCGATCGATCGATTCCGGCACTGCGTTTACAATGAATGGGGCTAAAGAAGCATATGGAATATATTTCTGTGTTGGTTTCAAGCTGTGGCGTAGGTAGATTTAGAAAATGTGTTTCTTGAATGGGCGCGTAATGATACAATTACGGGATTATATTTTCATTGGAGGTCACCTTCTCTCATTGTTGCGGCCATGTAATCCATTCGTTGCTTGATGAAATAATATTTACACAATTTCCTCGTTGCTTTAACAGCATGATTGCGTCAATCAGAAGAAGGCAAACTCGTATGTACGTAGTAGTTGGGGGCTTCCAAATTTATGTCGCTGTATTTTTCAATTTTTATCAAGTAGGCGGTACGCATACATCACTGTTATCCATACAAGCACGCCGGAGGTAATTTTTCATTTTAGGAATATAAATTCGGGCGTGGAAAGTTGCCATGATCAAAGTTTTATTTTCTGGTGTCACTTTCAATCTCTAGACTGTTACAAAATTCCGAAGCGCGCCGGTAAAGTAATTTTCCACAGGATTTTCCATACCATTAAACGAGGTTTGAACACAAAAGGAATTAACTTTTCTTACAGAAATTGAAGTTGTTAGGAATTCTCATAAGTAGAGAAGTACCTAATTTTTTAATTCCATTTGACAAAACAAATAAAACGTCCTTTTTTACTACGCCACCATCCATCCAAGTGCTAAAACTTTTCTCACGACATAAGGTTAAGAAAATTGAGTCGAGTATTTATGCATGCATACAAATTTATGCGTTATTTAAATGAGTCTGTGCGTATTGCACAAAACGACGTTAACTTCTTCCTATTTTTATACGATAATGTTGCGACAGACGACAGAAACCGTTGAAAACGACAGCTCAGATGCATAGGTAAAATCACAGAAACGAATTTTCGTGGGTGTGCTAGTGTACACATGAAATCTGAAATCAACGTTAACACACACACGCGCGCACACAGTATGAATTATGCATGTGTCAGGAGCGAAACGTAATATTTTAGAATGCCGGAGACCTGTTAGTAAAACATCTGAAGCATCTTCTGTTTACACATTTATGTGTAGGAATTTCAAGTACGCTTCCGACCATGCATTTACATGTATAACCATAACCCGACCATTAACTACTCCGACGGTATATTTGCGTCTTGCCAAGCTAATCGATTTGCTAAACAGAGTGACGACATCATTTCAAGTTTCAAAATCACTTGCTTATTTCAATCCAATGTGCTAGTTAGCACTCGTTTGTGTGAACCACAAAGAACAAAATCTGGGAAGGTTTGTTAAACATATACCATATAATCTCATTTTGAGTTGAAAACGTGCTCCTGTCTGAAATCCTTTGTTTGTTATATGAACCTTTTTCCCAGAATATACTGCGAATTAGAGGGGGCATAGTGATCAAACCAGGAGATAATGTGTGATCTACCTGGTTACAAATTCGAAATGTGCAAATTAAGTTCATCTCGCGACCGGCTAACTCGTGGAGATGGGCCGAATCGTACGTAATCCCAATACAAAGGTATGAATTTACATGACATGAAATAAAAATCACCAGTAATGCGCACTTGTTTTCATTTACGCCTTAGAAAAAGGTAAACTAAGTTCCACACAAAAATTGTTAAGTAAAATGGAATCAAAACTCAGTCAGTTAATCTGGAAGTGCAGAACGTCAAGTGACATAAAACGTCCAAACGGGAAACAATCGAGTCCGTTTGGTTCGTAACAAAATTATTAACTTAACTAGCAAAAAAATAAAATAGACAACAGTAACTTTAACTTCGCATGTCAACCTAGTCGTTGCGTTCAAAATATTAAACAAAGAAGAAATATAATAAGATTCGACATTCGACATCCAGCTGTGAAGTCACGTCAGCTGATTCCGGGGTCGTCAAGACCTTCGAGACACGAATAGCAGGATGCGGTCCACTTGCGTCAACTTCAGTGACCACTTTCGTTTCAAGGAGCGCGCCGCGACCTCTTGTGATGTGCGACGTGAGGAACTGTCGTATTACCCAACACCAAGACGAACGGCCAAGGTCGGTTTACAACGACGCCATCAAATTTTTCAGCAAGGACGCCATGAAGAAGATCGCCAGACAGTTAAAGGAACTCCTGTGAAACGTCTGGAATAAATGGGGGGGAGAAGAACCAAATAAAAATAATAAAGGCTAGATAAAAGAAAACATGGAATGACTCTAAAAACATACCTGCCGTAAATTAGACGGACAAGCTTGCAGAGGCCTAGGACTCGCCGCAAACAATTAACAGCCGGACGATATATCCGTTTACTTTTTCACTCCAAAACAAACCCCTTTTAATGAAAATTTACACAGAAACGGGAATAACTTTCAATGCGGTCTGTTTGCAAAGCGAGCGCACTGGCGGAATTTCAATGGGGTCGGCGTGCGACGCGAGCGGTTCGCGGGTAGGGGAGAAGTCTATTGTGCCACGATATGAATAAGAAGTATTTATACATAAATATCTCGCATCCCTAAAATGAGAACTTGTAAAGAAAACTGTAGGAGTGACGTCTGCTTTCCTTTTTCTTTTTTGGCTGGTTGTAAATTGCCCATCACACTATTTAATTGAATTAATCAATATTTTTTATGTGACAACAAATAATTAACATTTCATTTATAATTGAAGGGATCAGTGGAAAAGGTGCCTATTCCACTTTGATATAGATTCGAGAACAAAGTTGAAAGTTGAGAATAAAATGTAAAATAGTAATGGTTATAAAGAGAACATAATTAGCACCTAATATACTGTATTAAATGATTAGAAAATGTCGGATATAATTATTTGTATTTATGATATAACGGGCAGAGTAATGTATGGCGATTTTGTCAAATTTGTGGAATAGGCAACTTTTCCACTGACCCCTTCAATTGAATTTTTAATTTTTTTTTCTTTTGTAAATCAACAGATTAACTTTCCTTCGTCTGCCTATACTTCAAAAACCGTCCGATCGATTTCAATTAAACTAGCTGCGACAGAAAATATTTTCATATTTCGTTTTTATTTTTAGTTAATTTAAGCGATCGTTCATGATTAGGGAATCCAATCCCGGGATCCCGAGATCGGAAATCCCGGGATCCCGGGATCGGAAATCCCGGGATTTGATTTCGGGATCCCGAAATCCCGAAAAAATCCCGAAATAATCTTGACTTATTAGTATTGTGTTCAACTGGTTTATACACACATAAAAATTTTTGGGATAAAATGTTCTCCTCCTAAACGGTGTTAAAAAATACGGATAGAGTTTTACGTGAAAAGTTGTAAAGCTCATCTCATTTAGTGATATTAAAATCTTTTCCTGATAAAATGCGTCTAAAAATAGGTGTTAAAAATTATATATATATATATAATACATATATAGAAATAACTACCGCAAGGATTAAAATGCTACTTTTGTAGACCACGTTAACACTTTCTAAAGTTAAACGTCCTAACTCCGTTTATTTTAACACCAAAAACGGATGGACGTGAGGAAACACCAGACGCGAGGGAACTCCTGATTTTTATCTGTGTATGCAGTATGTAGTTTTGAAATTCTTGCAAATCAAACGATTTTAGGTACATAAATGCATGATCCAATCGTTACTCTTTATAAAGTATTAATTTATAAAGTATACACGTAGGTTTTCTCCAACATGAGTTTTGCAATATAAACGAACTATTTAGAGGAATCTGATCTCTCAGATCTAATAAATCTGTAATAAACGAACGCACGTACCATATGAACTTTAAATTTTATTTTTTAGTCGATTGACATGAAATTCCAAATATGTCATTTGATAAGTATGTTTTCCATCACATTGAAAAAGAACGTTTTTGTTTTTCAACCATGATTCATGTAATGAACGCTGTAATGCGATGGAATAAATCGATAAAATAATTATTTTGCTTTTTAACATTTTTACAGCATTTCAAATTTCATCAGGACGTAACTCATTTCTTTTCATGGAACCTCATGTGTTTCCTGGTCTAGCTCAATTTTCTCCCGAGTACACTAATAATAAATATTGCACTCTTTTTATTAAATCATTTAAAATAAATGTTTTATTTTTTCGTGCTCGTTTAATTATGTTTCAAATATATTTTCCGTTGTCATGGAAAGCAAAATTAGCAAATGATGTATATTCGGACTCGCAACGATCAGTAGATTTAAAACATGTAAAAATATATAGGATACTTATTCTATTTAAAATAAGAAAGTTAATATTACTTCCGGCGAAACCCGAAGTCCTATGATAATTAATGGAACGTTAGAAAATTCATTATTACGTATAATTTATATTTCTAAATTTCATTTCAATCTATTAAAAACAGACGGTGTGAGACATCCGGTATTTGTTATTATTTTGTTAATAAATATCGATTAATTTTACTACATACATATTTGCAATATATTTTGTAAAAATATGAAACTATTCGGAGGAACACTGAATCCCGGGATTTATTTCGGGATCCCGGGATTATCAGTTTCGGGATCCCGATCTCGAAACGAGATCCCGATCCCGAAAATTGGATTCCCTATTCATGATTTACAATACTTACTACCAAAAGAAAAAACAACCGAATAATACAGAATTAAATGAAAAGGGAACAAAAGAAAATTGACGATCCTCGTCCGAAGGAAAGTGTCTGAAAATCAAGAAGTATACAAAGCATGGAATGGAATGACATTTGAAGAAGAATGTGATTGGAAAAGCAAAAGACATCGACGATTTTCCTGCTACTCTAACGCAAAACAAAAGAAAAGTAACAAGAATACTTTTTTCGAGATCAACCACACACTATGACATTCTATAAATGTCCATTTCGCCCTCGGGCTTGTGGAGATGCACTCTACAAGATGGGCTCTGGCTGTCTGAACTGTCGTCCTATGCCATGGCCTTTTATATTGTTTTAAACGAAGGTCATTTCGATCATGTAACACTCGGGATGTGTGCCAGTTTCTCTATGATTCATCGTAACCTTCTGCGTTAACAAGCCTTGCATCATATGCTGTTTACGTAGTTAGAATTCTTCGTATTTGCAAAGGTCAATCATGTCTCATCTCGGCCAAGGCTTTCGATAAAGCGAGCCGCTGTTACGTTTATTTACATAATGCTTAGGTGGGCGAATTTTTCGTACACTACAACGCGACCAAGCTTAATAATTACGAAATGATCGATTTCTTACAAAATGATTAAAAAACAAAAGAAATTCGACGATTCTTTGACAGAATGTTGAAAAATCAAAAGATTAGCCGTTTTCCATTGTTTCGTTTAGTTTTCTTTTCTTAATTTTTGGATTAATGACGCACCCTTAAGTTTTTTTAATCTTGTGAAAGTGAAAATTACGTTAATCTCGTAATTGCCGAATGTACTGTCGGAGGGGTGGACGTTTCCCTTTCATCTTATTCTTCTTATTTCGTTCATTCTTCTTATTTCGTTCTTCTTTATTTTGTCTCCCTTCTGTTGATTTTTATTTATTCATAAAAAAACGTGTTTTGTTCGACGGCGAACGCATAGTTTGTTGAGAGGACTCACTTTGCCTACGCCTGTTAATTATTTTCTGTACAGGCAATTTAATTTGTTTAGTTGTGCACGTTTTTCTTTCTTTTTCAACAAATTTATTAATGTATTTCTAACGTAAACAATCTCAGCAGATTCAAGAGGTAAATTGCTTTAATGAAGGCTTCAACTGTAAAGAAACAATTTCCAGCGTATTCCCGCTGTTTTATTAAGCGCATTTTATCCGACGGATAATAAAATTCTTCCGCTGCTAAAACTGGTCGGAGCGCACGCGGCAACAATATATTTTCAGCGTCCGACGTTTCGCGATTTTAATGAGAATCTCCGAGAAGCTATGCGTCAATGCGGAGGCTTCCAGTGTCGGCCCGAAGGACAAAGTACGCCCCCAGGCGCCCATCCTCACTCTTCCTGGACGTTTAATCGCAAAACCACCACGCGAAAGGTACACGTTATCGTAATTTAATTTCAACGTGACCACTTCAGAGCGTTTGTTAACACTTACGGGAAGATAAAGTAAATTGTTTGAACACGATGGTGATCATGTTACTCAGACTTAACGCAGTACTTCTTTTCTTTGTTATATATAGGGTGTAATCGGTTAAGTTTCACTTAAGTTCTTCGCTACGAGCCTTTTAAATATGTATTACGTTTCTAGTGCAGCTTCAATGTAAGGCCGCGCCGTAGTGTAATGAGTGACAGAACTTAATTAAGATACAACAACTTTCTTTGCTGCTTCAAGAACGAACGAACAGTCGCGCCGACATTAAATGGAATGCAGAGTCTTAAGAATCAAAATGTATTCAGTCAGTTTCCATCATAATTAAAACCGGAATGCACACGAAAATGATTCGTAAATACCTAACAGGGATTTATAGTTATTCAAATGAAAAGATAATTAATAATAGGAGAAGTGTAGTAATTGAAAGTCAGTTCAATGCGTTTCTTTATGGTTTAATTTGTAAAGTACATTTCGTTGAATGCCAATGCATGTTGTAATCCACGAATTAAACCAATTCGGTGACTGCGGATTAAAAGCGTGCATTACCGCAATGTCATATAAAAATATTCCAACACTGATTACATCGTCCGCGCCCCACACGTCAGCTGCCGTCGTCGATGTCCAACGAATATCGAATTCGAAGGAGCGCCGCTGAAGCCAAGAAGGCGTATCGCTATTCCCAGCGACTTCTCTCGTCAAAAGTCACCAACCATAGGACGAGGGAGTAAAGGCGATGAATGTAACCGTTGTTGTCGAACTGACCTTGCGATAACTTCAAGATGGTTGATCCCATATATCACCACGAAGAAATGAAAGAAAAGAATCACTTGGAGTCAATTGTTTCTTGCGAAAGGCGAAGGAAATCGGTGATCCATGAAAACCATCATCCATCATCCGAGAACGATTTGTGTTAACTGGAGACCGAAAGTTGCTTTTGCTTGTTATGACAATGAATTTATAGAAAAAAGTTTCCATACAGAGCAAAAGATGTCAATTTGGACAACCCAATTAATCATTACAAAAAAGGAATAAATAAAATAAGAGGGGGAAGAAGAAGGAGACCAAGAGGTATAGCTTTTTTTAAATCATAAGTTCTAATTTTTTTTTACTTACGCCCCCTTTACAAATATCTGTTATCAAAAGAAAAAGAAGAGGAAGAAGACCCAGACGTAAGACTTTAAGTCATAGATTCTAAAATTTTGTTTTGACTTACTCCCCCTCTACAAAGATCCGATAGGTTGTTGTAATTTGCATTTTACTGCTATCAAATTGTTAGCTTCTTGTTACTGCCCATTTTTCCGTAGACCAATAAGTTCCCCAGATGTTTCCAGGGCCCAGAGTGTGGTGTTAATAACACCCACTTCGAAAAATTATGGTCTCCAAATGTCTATGCTTTAAATAATTGATGATAGCTTTAAGTCGATATCTTCAGATGTAATAATGCTTACTAGGAAATGACGGTAAGCATAGGTTACTCCTGTGAGGAGTGGCCTATTCACCAAGATATAGCAATAACGCTTTTGGTCTTCTCTCACGTCACACTTCCTTAATTCTCCAGAATTTTGCTAATTGCAAATGAGTTCCTTTATCGTTTCATTTGCAAACTACAACCTCCTCGTCCTTTATTTTCATAAATTCCTCTTCCAACAATATTAAGTAAGTCTCTTCTATTTTTCTGAGTTCTCCATAATTTACTTGAATTCTCCATACTGTGTATTCATATTTGTCGCTTCCTAGTAGGAGACGTTTCCTCTGTGTATCTTATACACAGCAGTTTCCTTAGTTTCACCTCTACATAGTTAATTTTGCCTCGAGGCCTTTAGTTGACCTTGAAGACGTTCATTTTCAAATGGATCAACAAAATTCTCATCAGTGTCCAAATCCTTGCTGATGTCACCGTTAACAACTTCCATCATCTTCATCGTGTTGGTTCTCTTTGAGGTGGCCTTTAGTTGCATTGGCAAGTTGTACCCTTCTAAGTTCTTCTTCTTCCCAACTTCTTGTTGGATATGCACAACTTCCTACTGTTTGGCCTAAATTTCCTACTCAATCTTCTCCATATTATTGATCTCTTCAAGGCCATCGTTTCCTGAAGTTCGTTCTGTTCGTCTTCTCTATGGCGACCTGCAGTCATCTGAGTTGCTGCTTCAATCATTTGGAGACTTGCCTAGCTTCGTTGCATTAATTTATAGTACTTTGTCCGCTCCTCCAGTTCCTTCGTATTCAGATAAATTTTCTTTTTGTTTATCACAAAAGTTGTGTAACTCCTCACTTTTTCCTTACAACTTACTTCACTTTTTTTTTCTTTTCCACTTCAGCATTTGGAAGTAATTTTCCAGTTCTTGAGATGCTTTGCGATTCTGCATTGTTTCTCCGATTCTGTGTTTCTCCTTCTCTGAGGCCCTTAAGTGTATCCTCATATCATCTCTAAGTTGGCCTTCCTGACCCATTTACCATTCATGTGTATTTTGTAATCTTGGTCTAGCAATTTTCACAAACTATAGTCTGTTTTTTAAGTACTTTGAAATTTTGGGGCTAAAAATGAGCTTTGTCATTAGTAGTGACCAATGGCAAAGCTCGTTTGGCCGCTAACTACCAATGATAAGGCTCGTTTTTAGCGCCAAAATTTCAAAGTGGTCTTCCGACTTAAAAAAACAGAGTTTTAGCTCTCCACGCAAAAAAAAACTATAAATCCGTTCAATTTTTTTCCTCTCGTGTCTCCAATTCGACCGTAATATTTTGCTGCACACTTTCTCCTTCTGGTTCTTGAGATTGTTTGCCTTGGCTCTCCAAGTCTGAGTCGTTTGTTTCATCATACGCTTCTCCTCTCAGATTGTAAAGTACTTACCTCCTCATACTATCTCTGAGTTGACCTTCTTTTCCATTCATGCCTACACCCTTCGTCTTTCTATCTAGTATTTTTTTCCTCAAATATCTCCATTTCGTTGCCTACTTTGGTCGTAATATTTTGCTTCTCTTTTTATGAAATCGGTGATCTAATATGCCGAAACTGTTGAAAATCAAATCGCGTAGTTTGAATATTGAAGAAAATTTCAACCCCCCAAAAAGTCGAATTACGTAAAATCACCGCCAAAAGCCGAACTCAGTTCTAACAAAGATGGTCCGGCGAGGCGTCATGATGTCATCGCCAGGACGACGCCAGATCCTTCGAAGAAGAATCCGCCACATTCGGGTTGACTCCAGAATGTCTACACAGATATAAAACTCGCCCCGTTCGCTGGAGAGACAGTCACAACTTCGCGCTAACAAGATTAACGCCGTATAAATAAATATTATTCGACATAAGTTATTTAACGATATAAATTAGTTCATGATGTCGACGACAGATCCTTCGAAGAAGAATCCGTCACATTCGATTTGACTCCAGAATGGATATACACGGATATAGAACTCGCCCCGTTCGCTGGAGAGGCAGTCAACAAGATTAACGCCGTGTAAATAAATATTATTCGACATAAATTATTTAACGGTATAAATTAGTTGTAAGTAGTTTTAGTGTTAGTATTTGTTCAACTCGTCATTAAATATTCTTTTATTTAAGACTGAATGTTTTTTAATTTATACTTTTTAATAAGAGCGTTACAATATTTACAAACGTAAAAGCTGAGTGACAAATTCATTTAGTCAGATTGCATTACGAGGAAAGCAGGTCATAAGATCAAGTAACTCACACATGTTGCTTCATGTCGGTGTCCATCATCTAAATCAAAGCAACATTTTTGCGTCTACTCCCATTTAAACGTCCGCCGGCCTCCTTCTTGACTTGACGTCCGTTTCATCTGACCGGATTGATTAAGCAAGAACGAGATTAATGATATTTGTCCCGCCAAACTTTTACTTTAACTTACGCACACGCACGCACGCGCACGTTCATCGACAGTTGTTTATTTACGTTATTATCTCCGAACGAAAATAGAAAAACGATAACAAAAGTTTTAATAACGTTGATGCTTCTGAGCACGTGCGTCGGAGCTAATTAGGAATGTTGGAAGTAATCGGTGCGTTTTTATTTTCAGCCCGAAGGAAGCAATTCACCAGGACCCAGCCATGCATTCCGATGTAAGACTTTTAAGAAGCCGAGGCCCTGTCATCTGTGCCATCAACCTATCTTCAACCAGGGATCTTGTTGCAGAGGTAATTCAAGTCCGGTTTTGTTTAGAAGAACCGATCCGTTTGATAATCGAACGCCTACATGTGTGTGCGTTCGTAATTTATTCCTCTTTTTGTTGTAAATATTTAATTTAGATGTGTTGGAGATAAACACTTAATTCGAATACTTTATTCCACTTGAGACTTGATTATCTGTTGATGAAATTTATAGTAACTAAACACCTTGATTATTTTTGGTAGTATTTTAAAAAATTTCTATTTTAGAACTATCAAAGAAAATATATGCGTGGATTTCTAACGTAAATGGAGCTCGCGAGCTTATCCACGAATGCACAGAGGACCTGCTTTTATTTGCGCAGCACAAACTAATATAAATAAAGCAAAACGTCTTCTGCACACAAGATCTAGTATTCCGGCCGCGCGCTCCAAAGTAATTTAGGTCGCTATAGACAATTTATAGCACTTCTTTGAACGTGCACCCTATATATCACACGAATTTGCGCTAAACCCGAGTTACTTGCGAACAGTAATTAAATTACTCAATGGGAAAGGTCCTCTAGCAAATTCTGTTTTAAATACATTTAATAATATTGCCGGCGATGAAATCATGTTTCGGTTTATAATTTACATCTGCGTATAACAAGCTTTTCATATAAAATCAATATTTTTTTTTCTTTGAATTCCCTAGGAGAATTTTCAGAGAAAACACTTTCCAGCTTCCCTTTTGTAGGGTAATTGTACAAAGCAGGATGTCACTTCAAAAACGAATCGTAGGTATTCATTCAATCCCGTTAAAATAAAAAAATAAATTAACTTCATTTATAGCAATAGAATTTGTGATTTTAATTAATCACAACTCAAGTTCAATAACACCCTATATAGATACGGCATTATTATTTACTGACGTATTCCTCTTTCATTTACAATTTTTAATTTTGATTTGAGATTATAAGTATGATAAATTCAATTAAAAAAAAATAGGAGGTCGCTTGCAACTCCATTAATTAACAAAGTAAAAGCGCCGACGTTTTTTTTTACGTCGGAAGTTTTAAAATAACTTGATTACACTTATTTGAGCCGTTGTAAATGACATTACGTTTTAATTAATACCCGTATCTTTTTTAATTATCAATATGACAGTCGTTGTAAATTTAGGAGCTCACGTACAGTCAGGACGTCATTAATCAAAAATCCAATCACGGCTTAATGTCAGCAGGCGATACTGTATTTCGTACGTAATTAAAACCGCTTAATGGAAAACACCTACGCCTTCGATGATCCATTTCATCAATGTTGTACTGTAAGTACGTGTGCACGCTTTTGTTTCTGTGCTGCACTTCCTTATAATTATCGGCACGCAAATAGGGAGAGCCATGGGAAAACACGATCTCTTCACCATTGGATTCACATGCAACACTTACATATTTGATTTGAAATTTCTGCCCGTGCACTTCTTTCAGTAGAATCTATACGAGCGGGTTGCAATTAAAAATAAAAAAAAGGGGCAACAAAGGAGTTTCACAAATTTTCCGAATTCCCAACAACCGAGCGGCGATGATTTGCAAACTAACGAGATTTTAACGGCCGTCTCGTTTTTGGTTCGATTTCGAATTAACGACGACGATTTCTGTCTGAATTCCGAACGATCTGTAAAATGTAATTCGTAAATGAATGGGGGGGGCTACGGCATCCGAAGTTTCGTTAAATCCGCCTGACTGGCAATTAAATGGTTTGCGATTGATTTAGTGCGGCCCGTAGTAAGTATAAATAATTGCCCGACAGATTCGGTAATTGCTTAATATTTTGTGAAATCGATTTATATAGAAACGATTTCTCGGTTCGCTCTTTGTCTGTTTTTGTTTATAATAGAGATTTTAGGATTAATTCATTAATAAATTCCGGAGACTTTTACTTAATTTATATTTTGAGCAAAAAATACGTTTCAGATTTATGAAATCTTATAAACATTTCTGAATCTACATAAAAACTGTGTAATACTTTTCATAGTGATCATTTTGCTTAATAATCTTGTTAAACAATCGAAGATAAAAAGTAAAATCAACTTTAGATCGAGATATATACAGGGAGTAATCAATTAAGTTGCTAATTCACAAGAAAAGAAGCGAAGTTATGACATGCTGAAACGGTCGCGGAATTTGTTTTCAAACAAAATCGGTTATTGCGTGTTTAATTTCAAATAACAAACATGTGTTCGGACTTTACGCAGTAAAATTGCGGCCAGATGCTTCAGGGCGCCGCGCTATCCCTTTTCAAGAGACTATAAACCACCCAGTCTTTAAGAACTTGTAACGTTAGCCTGCAAATAATACTCCGGGTTTTTTCTGCCATCATAAACAAATCATCGTAACCTTTTAGCTTCGTGTTCGTTCAGATTTTGTATGGGGTGGATTGCACTAAATTTTAGTACACAGAAAAGAGATCAAATTACGTTGCAAGTTTAAGTATTTCACTTTAATCTGCTTTGTTTCAAAGAGGCGCCGGATGTATTAAAATGTCAAGTGGGCACTTGTAATGAAGAGAGGGCCAGGCAAGTTGCAGATTGCAAGAGACCACCGCGATGCTGTATGACAAGCTAATTGGGGTTGAATAGGCGTGATTTGGAGCTAGAAGCAGCGATTATCATTGGCCGGTGGTTTCAAAAAAATTATCTTGCGAAGTCCGAGGAGGTGGGTTAATTTTTACTTAGAAAGATAGGAGCTACGAAAACAGGAGGCAGAATTCGATCTCTCTAGTGAACGGTTGAATTCCTTTTAATTTTGACTTCGCGAGTTTTCTTTAGTGCTTGCAGTCATTCTTCCATTTTCTCATATTTCTAGATAAATCATCTATTTCGGTACGGTTAAAAATACAGTGCGTTAAGAGAGAGGGCAATTAAACAAAAACCACGAATACGTGCGCTTCGCGCCGCGGGTGTCTAAACGAGAGTGTGTGCGTGTGTGGGCAACTCGCGGATACGTGAATAGATAATTTACATTTATTTGTGTTCTTCGTCACATATTTGGTGGTACAAAAAACTAATACCAAGGCCAATCTAAGTTGAACTTAAATTAATTGTTAATCTAATTGAGGAGCAGAGTCCTCCAACAACTATTTGCGTGGACACGAAACCACCAGCTGTGTGGTATTTGAAGTCAGTTAGGTCGCTCCGATATTCAAAAGTGAAATCTGTTAAACGTAATTAGTTCCTTTGATCTCTCAAGTTATTCGCCGACGCACCAAAAGAACTGAGTTACGACAACGTAAGTCCAGATTTGCAGCGACGATCACGAGCCACATTAGAAATATTATTATTTTATTGCAGATTCTCCAAGGGTCACATTGTGGTCACATCAAAACGTAAACAAATAAGTAGGTTAGCACAATAGTTTCTTAGCGCCGGCCTTAAACCTTAGGTAGCAGGTAGTTGTAGTCGACCCAGACGGATAGGATAGAGTGCATGACTAATTGCAATAATAAACCGTTGGGTGACTCTTCTTGGGAATTTCTCCGCAAGTAAACATTGTCGATCCAGTTTATTTAATTTGGCAATAAGTTTAATTGGTTTTGTTTGAACAGTTTTATTGGTTATTTAGTTGTTCGTAAAAGTCATCAAACAAGGTGACACATCGGCGTGTTACAACGCTAATTGAAGCATGGGTATTCCCAAAGAGTCCAAGTGCCAAATACGCAATTCCTAGAAAATTAAGGCACGTAAGTCCCTTTTATAGAAAAATACGAATTTAGCAAAATTTGGCACTTAGACCCTTTGGGAATATCACGTTTCAATTCTAGTTTGTGTAGTGGCATAAAAAATGTTTGTTATATAATGTGATTATGTTCTCTTGTTTGTTTACAAGACAAATAATAAAAATTTTAACTAGAATAACACGATTATTCTGCTGAATATTCTGATCAGATCCCTGAGTGGCTGGTACAAGGAGTTTTTACCTTTTTTTGCAATAAATAATCAATTAAACCTAACTTCCGCATTTTTATTCAAACTTAATTAGTTCCTGGATCTCTCAAGTATTCACCGACGCACCAAAAGAACTGAGTTACAACAACGTAAGTCCAGATTTGCAGCGATTACGAGCCATATTAGAAATATTATTAATTTATTGCGGATTCCGGAAGGTCGCTCAACCGTAACACAAAAGTAGGTTAGCAGAATAGTTTCTTAGCGCCGGCCATAAATCTTAGATAGTCAAGTAGCCTATAGCCAGACTAGTGGGATAGTGCATGCCCAATTGCAGTAATAAACCGTTTGGGTGACCTTTCGGAATTCTCCGCAAGTAAACATTGTCAGTCCAGTTATTTAATTTGGCAATAAGTTTAATTTGTTTTTGTTTGGACAGTTTTATTGGTTATTTAGTTGTCGGTAAAAGCCAACAAATAAGGTGACACGTCGGCGTGTTACAATACGTTTGGGAAAAATGTCAATAATAACTCCGGAAAATATACCTTCAGTTTTTACATAAAACGTTTGAGAAGCGCTGGCTTAGATTTAAAGCCCTGGCCGAGCGAAGCTTACCATTACGCACAATAAATGATAGGGCAGTAAACCAGCGGTGCAGTACAATAAACGTTGAGGCAGGTCACTTATTATAAAATACAAGATACATATTAGAATATTAGAATATACGAGTACAAAAATATACGAGTTTTTTTTTTAATTTTTAATTCAGTAGTTTGTTTTCTTTCTTTTCGAAAATTTTTAAATCTTCAGTTTCACGCAAGAAACGACGAAACACATTTAAAAAAAAATCGTGGTTCAAGTTAAACATCCGATGAACCGATTTTTATTTCTTGAGTTTAGTTTTCGCAAACTAGCTTTTCGAAATCATTGAACAAAAGAAAGGACGACGTATTAATTCTCTCGATTTTTAATGGTTCGCACAAAGCTCGACAGATGGCGCTGGATCGAATGCATTTCAAAAATTAAAAGTCGCACAAAACACTGTTGAAGGGAATCTCATCGTTTGTTGATCGTTTAAATTGGCTCATGAATCGTTTTAGTTAATCCCAAAAACGCAAATTAAGAAAAAAAAAGAAAATTAAAACGAAAAATAAGCGCTCGCCAACTAAAGCGAAACAAACAAAAAAAAATTGGATTGATCTTCATTCTTGGTACAAGGAAAAAGGCGTTAGAATTAGGACAATGGATAGAAAAGACGGCCGGAATTTTGGGGCTTCAAAAATTCCAAAATTAAAAACAAAAATCAATTCATCGAATGTTTAACTTTCATTTTTTTTTTCGATCGCATATACTCCTACGCTTTATTTCAAACTGCGATGCCATTCAGCGCCATCTGTTAATAGAACTTGTTCGTTTTCAAATTTGATTTTATTTGCAAGTCGACGTCAAAGAAATCCGAAGTACTCGACGTAAGTGCGTTTTCTAAAAAGATATCAAAACTTATCCCTACTTTAATTTTTGTAAAATTTCTAATAAACTAACAAAAGGGTCCAGTGGTGTTATTCATTTGTTTTTTAATACGTCTTCGAGATCGTTGATTAACAAAATTTTTTTTTAAGTAGATCCTCATTAAAACTTATTACAGAAAAAAGCGAATGCAACGTCACATGACCGGCTGCAGCTTTTAAAAATTTTGATTGCTTCTTATTTTACTTCAATAAGAATATACAGGGTGGTCTATCCCACTTTGGTTTTATTTACGAGTCGACGCCAAAGAAATCTGAAGTATTCGACGTACCTATGTACCTAAATGCGTTTTCTGGTTAATCCTACTTTCATTTTTGTAAAATGTTAACGAAAGGGTCAATCTGGCTGCGTTATTCATTTGTTTCCTAATACATATATTTTGGGGAACTCAAAGAACTTGATTGTTGAATTTTTTTTTTAAGTTGCCCCTCCCTCAAAAACGAGTCGAATTAAAAATTATTAAAAAAAACTTGTCATTTGACCAACTTCGAAAGATTTTAATCGGTTTTAATTTAGAAATATACAGGGTGATGATCTAAGACAATCGAATTAGTTTCTATTCATGAATCCATGTCAAGGAAATTTTTCTTAATTATTTTCAATACAAAAAAAGATGTTCTTTTTAGCTTCTGTTCCCTGTAACTAAACAAAGCAAATCTTTTAACCAATTGCCTTTTAATAAGGCAGATAATAAAATAAGTGAAAAATATTATCCTCTTTGGTTATTACTTTGGTATTTCAGCACTTTCATTGTAATCACCCCCTCGACGTTTCGCCGGTTTGTCGTGAATCACCCTGTACATTATTATTACTTTTTAATTTAAATTTTCTTTGATCTCGATTGCTGCGATTAATCACAGGTGACATGAATCGGAGGAGGAGATCGTTTCTTTTCCGAGATTCTTTTCGAACTACGAGTATAATAGAAGCAACGTCCAGCAGATTTCAAATTAATTAATAATTCATTTTTAAATTACTGCATAGTTGCAAGACAGCACTCGTATTCACATTTCCTGTGAATATTTTCAAGCGTGATAGAAGACTTTATTAAGACTACAGTACGATCATTAGCACTTTTGCCTTCAGACGATGATTTCAAAATATAAAAAGGAGTTTTTTCGAATTCTTAACGCAGACAAAATTTGCATCCTACTACATAAAGTTTCAAAGTCTGAACTGTTTATTTACAGCAAGGCGAAAGGCGTAGAAACGCGATTAATTAATTACCGACGGCTCCAGTGCTTCATCATTAATAAAACAGGGAGGAGGGGGGGAGGGGAGGATAATTAACACTTCTTGGGATTGCCTAGTGGCCCATTTGTAAGCGAAAAGTTCAGAGGTCAAGAGCAAAGACTGCCTGAATTTATGACCGAAAGACTCGAAGGGTAGGGCGAAAGCTGTTTAATATTATCCTGCGAAGCCGCGCTTCGTTTAATCATTTAATTAAACTTTCAGGATTAAGACGGCAACACGGCGATGTAAAGTAGTTTACTTCGCAGAAACTTCAAGTACTTATATATACACCGGTCGCTAAAACAAACCCCCATGCACTTACAAGGAATAATCCTGCAAGTTTAAAATTTTAGCGTAAAGTAAATTTTTTGCCTATTAAAATTACAAATGAATTTCAATACTTGTAATTCCTTCCTGTAACGGGCTTAGGTAGTTAATTTATTCTAGTAACATAATATTCTTATCACGATTTCGTGAACGTAATTTATACTATACGGGCACCAGTTTGTAAGTCAGTGGTAACCAGATACCAGCAACAAATGTTCACATTAATTGTGACAAAATACATTTACAGATATCTCACTCCTGATCGGAATTTTTGAATTAAATGCAGCTGACGTGTGGTTTCAACTTGTGCAAAATAATACATAATAAATTTATTAGTTATTGGAATTTTTGTTGAACGCAGCTTCTTGGAAGGAGCACGTGGGTGATTGATTGAACGTTTAAGGTACATTTTAACAACACCATTACACGACGAAATTTACGATCGCAATTTATAAAAATACAGCAACAGCAAGTTTACTTCGCAGACACAACCCATTAATCATATATAAAGCTTTCCGTGTTTGTCGACTGCTAAATGCGATATTTAACCTCCCGCTGCCGACACTTCAGCTTGCTCGCTTCAATGCCAAACACACCTTTAATTGTCAATTGTTGTATTACGTACACATCCATAGTACATACAACCATATCGGGGGAACTATCGAACCGACCATTGTTACATGGCGAACCGTATTTGATACGCTGCATTCACGATTCTCTACAGCTTAAATTATGATGGTTTATTCTATGGGACCTTTCAAATGATTCTTTTAAACATTCCATATAAATCTCCTATGGTTAGCAAATTATGTTTACAATTTTAAGGTACCTACCAATACACAATACAATATCGTACATCCTAATATGATTCAACGTGTATAATGTTTTTTCTTTTTGTTTCAGTATGCAAATACGTCTGCCACAAAGTATGTGAAAGCAAAGTAAGTATAAGGAAGAACTACTCACTCCCCTCCCCGGTACATAAGAGAAACTCATAAATCAGTAAACGTCAGTACATTGTTGTCAGCCGCAGCCAATTAATACATTTATTATCTTCGGTACATGCCGATGGTGAGGAAACGATACGCGCCGCATAAACGATGCACAGCCAAACTCATTTTCAATTCAAACGGAACGTGCAATTATGCTAATGATAAAATAAGGAAGAAGGAATTCGAATCGTTTGCAATCGCAAGATGTATCAATATAATTGCAGGCGATGACATTCAAGACAATGTTGTCAACGCGAACCAAATTTACCGTTCCAAAAAAAGAATCACACGAAATTAAATCTGATATGTTCAATTGTTATTACTACAAGTTAATCAAATTTATAAATGCCAACCCGAACCGATTCGGGAATGACTTCAAAATAGTGGTGGCGGCAATGGGGCCTAGTTTCACCAACCAATCATCAATATTTATTTTGTGACTTCAAATAATTCTCAATTAAGGTATTTAATAAAGTTTCTACATAGGTAACAACATTCTCTACAGGTTATAAGTTAGTCTGCTAGCTTTGAAAGTTAATAAACTGTGCCGTTTAGGATGTGTATAGCAAAGAAAAAAATGCATAACGGTGATTTTATGAAACTGTAAACTTTGTATAATTTTTTAAAACGTCGATATTTTGCGACGAAAATACGAAAGATGGACTGTTTAGAGCCTCGCAGATAGGCAACCCATTCTACCTAGCAATGGCGGCGCGTATAACTTCAGGCCTACTGCGATCTAATATTTTGTAAAATGAATTGTCTCTCATAACTGCATTTAATGAGTCAAATATATTTATTTATTCATATTCACATTTATATACATACATTAACTAAAAATAATATCTAACCCTTTCAGATACATTGAAAAATTTTAATTTATGTTTTTTTTATTAAATTTCATGCAAAATATCCAAACCAGGTATAGGTATGTAGATATATTTTTTAATTAGCTATATTAGAAATTTATATTTACTTAAAGCGAAGTACTGCAAAAATAGCTTTTCTATAGACAGTTTGATATACCTAATTAATATTCTTTTCTCATTTTAACAATAGTATAATAACAGCTGTAGTTCTTGCCAAATGAAAATTGTAAATTAAATTGATTTGTTTAATTGGCAGTATTAGAGAATTAGAATATCTTATAAATCATGTGAATGATTTCGGCCTTATTGGGCCTCGTCAGAGATATGTACTAAAAATTACTTTTTGAAAGGATAATAATTAAATTATAAACTTACATATTTTTGAATTTCCAAAATCCCAAAAACAACCCTGAAAGAAAACTTTTTGAAAAACTGTCTATGTTAATAACTAGTAACTATGTTTCCATAGTTACTTACGTTATTTATTTTACTGTCACAATTTGCTGTTTTGACTGATGAAGCTAATACGTTTCCTTTCATTTTTGCAAAATATTAGACAGTTTTTCAAAAAGTTTTCTTTCAGGGTTGTTTTTGGGATTTTGGAAATTCAAAAATATGTAAGTTTATAATTTAATTATTATCCTTTCAAAAAGTAATTTTTAGTACATATCTCTGACGAGGCCCAATAAGGCCGAAATAATTCACGTGATTTATAAGATATTCTAATTCTCTAATACTGCCAATTAAACAAATCAATTTAATTTACAATAGTATAATACTTTATACATTTAAAATGTTTCGTAAGTAAATATTTATTAAAATTATTCTTTTGACATAGAAAAACAATAACAGAATATGTGTACAGGGTTATCCACAACTATACCTACTAAGAAAATGAGAGTCAGTTGATGATGAATAAAAAAAATCTCGTAACGCTCCTTCTCGGAGTTTCAGTTAGTGAGAAAAATGACTTTGTAGTGTAATTGTTCTGTTCACCCTTGTAGACGGTTCCTGTTACGTAATTTATTAGCAAATTATGTTAAGAGTTAAGATTACCCTTTTCTTACCTCCGCGTCCAAAAGTTATCATTTCGATTATGAGACTATTTTTGATGTCGCAATAAATCAATTCTCTAAGTTTGCTGTAAACGCAAAACTCTTCATTAAAGCCCTTTGCTTTTCAATTTAGTACATTTGTATAATAAGTATGTCTCAAGTAATCAGCTATTCAGTATATGTAAGTATATGTACAGGGTGGATCAATTTCGATGTCTCCTCTGTAACTAAGAGATAGAGAAAAACTAGTGGCCATGTCTCGATCTCTTTTTTACAGATGAAGTCAATAGAGTAAACAAAAATTCGCCATCTTCTTTTGTTTTCTAGTTGTAAGCAAAAATTGACATTTTTGACTTTTCGTCAATCGCGCAAATCTCGTTCATTTTTACAGATATTAAAAAACTGTTTTGACATTATTGGGACACTTTTTCGAATACAATTCAGTGGTATAGTTGGTTTCTTGATATTTAATAAAATTTTTGAGTTGTAACATAAAGTTACATTTTTTTAAATGGAAATCATAGTAGACAATGTCTTCATTAAATAGAGATTTTTTTTCTGTTTACAAAAATATATAATATACTTTGTTTGTTGGGATTTCTGTCTTTGTCGGGAGCAACTTTCAACCAGAATGATGTCAGCCTTAGGATGACGTACTGCGATTTCCGGTGTTATCCAAAAAGACAGGGGAGAGGTATTTCCAATCTTAAAACGGCGTTAAGAGCTTAGGATTTCTGTCTTTGTTGGGAGCAACTTTCAACCTGAATGACGTCAGCCTTAGGATGACGTACTGCGATTTCCGGTGTTATCCAAAAAGACAGGGGAGTATTTCCAATGTTAGAACGGCGCTAAGAGCTTAGGATTTCTGTCTTTGTCGTGAGCAACTTTCAACCTGAATTATGTCAGCCTTAGGATGTCGTACTGCGTACACGCAGAAAGCTTAGGAATTCGACGCAAAATGCTTAGGAAATCAATAATTTCGCCTTCATTGCATCATGTCCGTACAATACACGCTGTGAGCAGTCCTTAGGACGACGCAGAAGGTGCTTAAGATTTTATCTACCGTCACCAAATTAACTTTAAAAAAAAAACATAGAACTGCGTAAAATACTTAGGATTTTCATGTCGGGTAGGAATTGAAACGACTTTCATCTGAATAATGCCAACGTTAGGACGGTGAAACATGCTTAGGATTTCACCCGACCTTCGGATGCCTACGAGTAAAAGCCGACGCTCATTTCAATATCGGCAACCTTAGAATTAATTAAAGCGGTTAGGACGCCTGACGTTCACTTGAGTAATACCAAATTTAGGATGAAAACGGGATTCACCCACTTGAGCTTAGCGTAAGTAAGTCAAGGGACCTAGAGTACGATTTTTGCGCGAGTAGTGCCAACCTTGAGATGGGGAAACAAGCTTAGGAAATTGCTATGAATTCGAATAATTAAAAGTTATTTTTTTTCGCTAGTAATACCAACTTTAACGTGATGAATAAAGCGTAGGAAATCATTACGCCACGCAGAATGCTTAGGAATTCGCCGTAAAATGCTTAGAACGTTAATAATTTGCAGATTACTAGAAGGCGCTGCTCATTTCAATATCGGCCACCTTAGAGTTAATTAAAACGTTTACCTCAGTAATACCAACTTTAGGATGATGACGGAATTCACCCACCCGAGCTTAGCGCCAGTAAGTTAAGGACCTAGAGGGCGATTTTGCGCAAGTAATGACAACCTTGAAATGGAGAAACAAGCTTACTACGAATCCAGATGATTACAAGGTATTTTTTTCGTAAGTAATGCCAACCTTGGCGTGATGACACAAGCTTAGGAAATCACCGGGAGCTCAGGAATCTAAACGACGGCATCCATTTCAGTGTTGGCGACCTTAGAATTAATTAAAACGCTTGGGATTTCATCCCAGTCGCCAATGGAAATTGAGGAGATAAGACGTTGCCAACCTTTGGATTTCACCTGTGCTTGGTGCTAGGACGACAGGAATCTGGAGGGTAATTTTTATATAGGTAATGCCAACCTTTGGACGTTGAAAGAAGGAAGGTTAGTAAATCTCCAGGAATACAGGCAATTAATTAAAATGGCGCCAACGGGAATTAAGATAACGCGATGTTGCCAACCTTAGGATAACGAAGCATTTCACCTGTGCTTGGTCCTAGGATGAGAGGAATCTGGAAGGCGAATTTTGTGTAGGTAATGCCAATCTTCGAACGACGAAAGAAGTTAAGGATAGCTAAGGAAGTTCGCCTCGTAAAGAAGGTGTGACGTAGATATGGAGGAACATTAAAGGATATTCGGCGAACAGTTATTCCGTCGTTATTCCACGATTGTAAAACTGGGCATTAGAATGGTAAATACCTATACCATTGACCATTCTAAATGGAAACGATTTGAGTTTCGTTTTTCCAATATTTTCATATAAAAAAATTAACTCCATTAAAGCCGAACAAGAGGTTTACTTCGATATATTACTAGAATGTTCTTTACTTAATCGACAGCATTTTCGAAACAGGAAAACTCTATAAAAGCAGAACCGGGGACGAAATTTAAATTAATTCTTATTTCGACAGTGAACTGTGAAGAATTTAATACATACATTTTTTTCTAAATCTTGTTAGCAATTTCACCTATAATGTCTGTTAATTTTATTATAATTTTTTAAAGTTATAACTTTAATTTGTTAAAACCTTTCTGCTCTCCAAGCAATGGGATAAAAATTCCCCCCAATTGATGTAGTCGTCCCAGTTTTGCACCGACACTGCGGTCTCTTTGTCGCCTCTTATCGCTTCCTTTATAGCAAGACCATAAAACCGATACAGAACTGGGACGACTATAAATTATTTGTGTCTTAATTGAATTGCATTTGTATTGATTTTCTATTCTGTTGTGTCCTTTCGCCTTTTTCAAGAGACTGCGTAGTAATTATATGTGCATGTATTTCCCAACGTAATCGAAAATATGTGATGCTTTACGTTTCGTTGGAATTTGTACAATTCCATGTACTAATTAGTCCTCAATCTGGTGTTGATGGTGCCGTTGATGGTTCAAAACATTGTCTCCTATCTCCTTTCATACTGAAGCCGGAACTATTTGCCACACATTCAATTTATATTTTTAAAGTTTCAATAAAAACTTCTTGTCTGCTTCCTGGAAGCTATAATAAATAATTCAAATTGGATTCAAACCGTTTTCATATTTACCAGGTGTAGGTACTCATGTACTAATGAGAACATGGCCTTCGTCATGATACAATTCACTTAAACGTTCGCGATGTTTAACGTGCAAATAGTGACGTGTAGACGAGCGTCACTGAGTCATAAACCAAAATAAGTATGATGCGAACTCAGAGGAATATGTATATGTAGTTAGTATTCGTTGATGATGTTCTATTTTTTTTTTAAGTTTTTTTGCCCGTCTGACTGTAAATGTCAAATACATTAATTTATATTTTTGTATTTAATTTGTTTGTTATATCGGTTAGCAAGAAAGCCATACACAAAAAAGCATCATAAGTGTGAGAGGAACATATCGTACCCCTAAGCAAGGCTGGCACGATTCAGAAAATAATATTTAGATGAACGATTCATAAAGTTTCTGTACCTACCTATAAAATAAGGGATTTATAGGGATTACAATAGGGAAATTAAATTTTTGATGCACTTTTTTGTCTTTTAGTAACTTACAGCATCACGAAGCTACTATTAATGACATAATTTTAACGTTGATTAAAGTTGATTTTAACAAAGTGCGTCGCTAAATACTAAATTAAACGTAGTAAATAATTAACCAAATGACACATCTGAATTAAATACGCTAGGATTATAATTACCGTCACATTATTTATTCTCGTACGCTACACACTAATCATCAATTTATTCTATTTGTTGCAGTTTGGACTTTATCAGAGGTCTATAATTCCAACAAATTAATTCAATTAAGTCGATTGATGTCTTCCTCGTCTTTATAGAACCTATATTAATGAATACGATCAATCAAGGAGATCATCCGGAACGTACGTAATTGAACCTATGACAAAATTATAGCAATATTATTTTATGAGGAAGAGTTATAAAATTTCGTTTTCTGTCATTGTTTCAATTTTAAATCTTCAAGTCGTAATTTAAATTATAATTTATAAGCACGACGAGGAGGAGTGTCAGAAAATTATTACTAAGTAATGACACGATGACATTTTCATGTCTCAGCTTTACTTCTGGTTGGACTTAACAATACATGGAAGAATTATAATTACATACATATATGTATTACGTGCCTCGCAAATGAGTTTATTCTATTTACCTTCCAAGTGATGACTGGAGGATAAAAGAATACCTACCTCGCCCGCTCCTCTCCTGCGAGGATAACTAAATCGAATCCGTGCAGAAAGTAGACGTTGAAAAGTGAATTTCGCTCAGTCATGGCACACAATACGAGACTAGACTGAATTTTTATAAGGAAGAGAGTCAATGCCACCACCGCATAAGTTTAACCTCCGAAGAAGAATTTGCTTCGTCGTCGTAATTCAGTATCCTACCTAAGAAACATCGCTCGATATTGACGTACTTAGCGTTCAAGGAAACTTCGGAAACATTTATATGAGTTGACTGATAAGTAGATCCTCCAATCGATTTTATCATAGTTCACAGATAAATGAGAAAAAATGCATTTTATCGCTAGAACTGAATATTCAGTTCAGGATTGTTTTCTGCTACTCGTATGAATAGCAAATTCGCAACGATACCGCTGCGTCAATAAGCTACCACGCACGATGGCGTTTATACATACAACGAGGCCTAAAACTTTCACAAACTTAAAAATAATAGAACTAATTGACCGTCCAGGTAAATGAAAGGATTGCGTGCGTAGCATTTCACTAGTTAATAACTTGCTAAACAGTTCGGTTCTTTTGATTCGCGTTTTTTCAACTTCCTAATGACATATCTGAAGTAGTACCTAAATAAAACGAAACGTCACGCAAGTTAATACGCGTTGCTGGAAAAACGTGAATGCAATCTATTTCAATCAAACACGCCGGCGTTTAGCATTAATAAATAATTTCAACCGAAGATGATGCCAACCAACAAACATCCTGTACAAGCCCGATAAGAAGCAATTAAACATTTTTTAATTTGTTGTTACTGCCGGAAAAAACAAGACCATCGGCCGTCTCCTCAAGAATCCGAACGATCTGTCGATTTATAAATCGCGGAATATTTCTGGAAATTATGGCCGCGCTTGCGTCATTCGTATAGGAATTCGCTTGCATCAAATAAATTCCAGACTTTAAATACGTTTAGGCGAAACAAATTTACTTAATGAGAATGTGTGTTTAGCCGTTTGCTCTTTAAACCGTTGTTCTGGCGGATACATAAAGCATTCGATTTTTTTTTAATCGTAGCATTTTTATGTCAGGTAAGTCCAAAAAGTTAACAACCTTCGAGATTAAGAATACTTGAAAAAAAAATCGTGGTGTCTTATTTTAAAAACAGACAAATTTTTACAAATGAGAAATGCCATTTTTCACTTTCAAACTACTTTCGTTTTAACCGGATATGATGTCAGATTAGGGCCTACGTTATTCGTTATTGAGAAACTTATTTGTTTATTTTTCAATATCGTATAAATATTCATGTATAAACATGAAATTGTTTCAGGTTTAGGGCGTAACCTTTTTTTGCGTCATACAATGATGAATAGGAAACAGCAATTTTTTTGTGAAAACGCGTATCATAAAATGTAACCTTGTAATTCTTAATCCATTAGTCTCTACTTGAAGAAAGAAAAGAAATAACGTCAAAGCAACCTTTGGGGTCTAATCAATCAATTCCATTTTTTTTCGTTCAAAATAACAGTATTCACATACAGGGTGTGACAATACTCAAACTGTAACTCCACCTGAGCCCACTATCATAACAACGAATGTCTAATTGAAAAAAAAAGCGTCAAGGCAATACGTTCCACATTTGCAATATTTGCGGGCGCATCTGTGATTAATTCGTACAAGTTAAAAACAACTTGACAGCAAACTGTCATTTTGTAAAACGCGCTGAAGCAGTTGACGGCCACAATTGTTTAACTTATTTCTTATTTCTAAACTGAAAGTGTGGTTATGTCACGATGATTTCCTCTCTTCATCTTTTTTCTATTTCACGTGTGCGCTCATCTCACTCGTACAAGGGAATGACGTAAAGTATATTTTATAGAATTATTATCGACGCGACGTGATGACAACACGCCCATAATTTTCATGACTTACTTGAAAGCATAATTTAATTAGAATCAAAATGAAAATCAGTTTCGTAATTTTTGTCAAATAATTGTGTATGTATACAGGGTGTGGCAAGACTAGGTAGGCACATAAACGTAATACCATCGGACTCTTCGATATAACGAGTGTCCGATTGAAAAACTCATCAAGTTGGTTTTGATTTTTTGACGAAAGAAGATTCATGATTTCATAAATCGATTGACGTTTGAATGAATGACACTTATCAAACGTTTTGCTCGTGACGTAACATGACATCTAATTCAAGACCCTTCACAATAACTCAAAACAAGTGAACCTGTGGTAGCACTATGGCAATTGTCTATAATACTTCGGTATTAAAGGCTTGCAGATATTTCTAAATTTTTTTTTATCATCATCAGTAAGTCAAAGCAGGTTTTTTTTAATAAGTTAGCACAGATTCGTAAGTATCCAGCATTTTACTTCTTATTTCTTATTGGGGCAGTACTTTCTAAACTGAAAGTTAGGTTATGTCCCAATGACTTCCATTATGTAGGTATACATGTCTTTGTCCCCACGCGCGTGACAGTTCATCTTTTTTCTCTTTCACGTGCGCGCCCGTCTCACTACTACAAGAGAATGACGTAAAGTGTATTTTAATGCTTTACTAATATTACAAATATGGCTTAAAAATTGCGGTTTTTTAAGTAATTTAAATTCGGCGCTTAAAGTCGTAATTCATGCAAATTTCAACAGATGGCGCCACCAAAGTCAGTGTTTGTTGCATTTTCTTCAGTTTACTTCAGTTTGCTTACACAAATTTTATTTTATTAATAAAAAATAGTTGCCTCTTATACGAAGCGACCGAGAATTATTAAAGGTCAGCGATCTCTCATTCACCTGTTATAATTCAACATGAAAGCGAATTAGAGTGTATTTTCAACGGGCTACCACAGATGGCGATAGCCAGTTTATTCTCAAGTACATAAAGTTCTTGGCAAATATCATTATAAAAAAAATAGAAAATGCGTTACTTTTAAATAATTTAAATTCTTCACTTAAAATAATAGTTCGAGAATGTTTCCACAGATGACGTCACTAAATCCAGTGTTTGCTTCGTCACTCTGTCTTTAAATTAACTATCAAATTTCATTTTATTAATAAAAATGTCATTTTATAAACAATATATTCTGAACGACTCCACGCAAACACATTCACTCTGTTTACTCTTTTCGGACTTTTATCTCACTCTTACTTATATTAAAACTTATTCGCTCTCACTCTTTGGAGTGCGAGAAGAGTAAGTAGAGTGAACGGAGTTGAATAAACGAACGCAGCTACAGTGATCTAGAACGAGTGAAAGTCACGTGGCCTCTCATGCATCAGCTTGTCAAATAAAACAAAAGTACTTCCTGGAAACTGACGTAGATGGCGGCAGGAAATTTCTCTTGTCACTGTTGTTTTAGGAAAATGTTTTCAAATAAATAATAATGTCATTCAAACAAAAGACAATTTATTTTAGGATTTACACGCACACAATGGTTTAAAATTAAAACGATTCATGGATCAAGTGAAAATTTTTTGTAAAAAATAGTTTAAAAATGCTGTACTTCTAGCAGAGTATCATAGATGACAGCAGCTCATTTTTCTTGTCATTGGCGTCATTGCTCTTTTAGAAAAATTTATTCAAAATTTAGTGTTCGTATCGTCACATGTGTCTTTAAACTCACTTATTTTGTTAATAAAAAAATGGCACTCAAAACGTTGTTGAAAGGAATCAGATGAAGAAATTTTACAAAAAAAAATGTGTGTACTTTCAACAGGCTGTCATAGATGGGGGCGCTGACTTTTCTTGTCACTGCCTTTTTGGGAAAATTTATTCAAAATTTTCGAGTATATTCTCGTCAAATGTTGTTACAAAAAATGACAAGTGCGTTATCTTTAAGGTACCTATTTAAATTTAGCGCTTAAAATTCATGGTAGTTTCCATAGATTGCATCACTAAATTTATTATTGTTTGTATCGTGGCTCCGTTTTAGTAACAAAAAAGTTCATTCAGAAGCTTTTAACAGAAAAAACTATTTATTTTGGGCGTCTCCGCGTAAACATAGTGGTTTAAGATGTTTAAATTCTCACTCACTGGATAAGAGATCCACTCACTGGATAAGAGATCAAGTGAACAAATTTTGTACAACAGAAGAGGTTACCATAGATGGCGGCAGCTAATTTTCCTTGTCGCTGATGTTTTAGAAAAATTAATTCAAAGTTTTCATTTAAAGTTTTCAATTAAAATTCTGGTCAAATATTATTACAAAAATGAAAACTGCGTTAATTTTAAGTAAATTAAATTCGGCGCTGAATGATATTTCGTAAATGTCTCTACAGATGGCGCCACTAAATTTAGTGCTTGTATCGTCGCTTTGTTTTTAATGAACTCGCACAGTTTTTATTTTATTAATAAATAACGTAATTCAAATGTTGTTAACAAACAGAAAAGACAATAGGAAGTTTGACTTCGGAAGTGCCTTCAAGAGCTGCAAGAACAAACTTCCAAGAGGTTACCATGGCAGCAGCTAATTTTCCTTGTCGCTGATGTTTTAGAAAAATTCATTCAAAGTTTTCAAATAAAATTCTGGTCATATGTTATTATAAAAATGGAAACTGCATCAATTTTAAGTAAATTAAATTCGGCTCTAAATGATATTTCGTGAATGTTTCTACAGATGGCGCCACTAAATTTAGTGCTTGTATCGTCGCTTTGTCTTTAATGAACTCGCACAGTTTTTATTTTATTAATAAATAACGTAATTCAAATGTTGTTAACAAACAGAAAAGCCAATAGGAAGTTTGACTTCGAAAGTGCCTTCAAGAACTGCAAGTACTCTACGATGGTGTACATCCCATTGGATTGCAGTTCCATTGAACTGCTTTTAGACTGGTGTGTGTGTCAATCTGATGATGACGATTACATCTTTCAGTCGTTCCCCTCATGTTTATTTTTCTTTACAAAAATTAGTGTTTCAGTAATAACAACATTTGAAATACCTTTTTTTGTTTAATATGCAAAACAATAATATGCAATAGACGTATTGCTGTGTTATGCCGCTGCTTGTCTATTTGTTTTATTTTCTTTTGTGTATCAATTTATTGCTCTGTTCTTTCAGGGTAATTTGTAATTTTTTTCGGTTTCTTACTCTGTTTATTACACTTACTTGCTTTCTTAGTTCGTCGTTTACTCGCGTAGGCTCCTGCTTCGATGGTGGATTCTTGCTCGTAGAGTGTATTTGTTGTGTGATAAATTTTGGATGTAGATGGCATTCACGAGCCTTCACATTCAAAATGATCTGCATCAGTGTGTGTGTGTGTGAATAAATAAGAAGATATTTCGAAGAATAAGTCGGAAAAACGACAATTTATTAATTCAATTTTCAAAGAGTTAGGAATTTTAAAGAGACGAAGTTTATGCGTTTGGTCGGTTTTTCACAAAACCGCCAATATACAGGGAGAGCAAAAATGGCTGACGTGTGCCGTTCCATACCAATAGGGTATTTGCCGCATACTATGTATTTACATTAACCATAACTACATTCAGTGGCGTTCTTAAAAATTTTTACGTCATCTTTTGACTTGTGATTTGTCAAAACGACCAAATTCAATGAATAAAGTGGAATTAAATTAAAATTAATATTGTTATTAATTGAAAATGCATTATTGCATATAAATTAAATCAAAGTTCCAAATTTATTTCATAAAATATTCTGTACATGCGCTACTGAAAGGTCAATGACACTTACGTTTGACATGCATGGAAGTAAATATTGGTACAATATTGATAAGTGGAACACATTTTCGATATAAGGTTGAAACAACTGCAACTTCGCACGTGTCAATCATTGTTGCTCTCATTGTACCTTACTTACATTAGGTTCCGAACCGTGTGTTTGACTGCGTCCGTTTTTGCGGTGGTCGCTTATGAAGCGCGTCCGGGTGTCTTCCCCTGAAGTAACTACACGGCGCCCTCACTTATTCAATTAACGAACTCCTTACTACCTACAGTTTCCTTCTAACATCCGTGTCGTTATGACATTATTAAATTAATTATTCTAATCTTTACAATTGTAAGCTTAATTTCTGTGTATTTACATTTCAAGAATTCTCTATAATTAATTTATAGCGTACGAATATCACCTGAGACACCCGGTATATAAGAAATTACGAAGCTGTCGTTTTGTTGTTTGCGTTTTGGCGGTGGTGAAGAAATATCGGGGGCATCTATCACATTCACAACCATCACCACGGAACAAGCAAACATTAAGAGATAAGAGAGAAAAATAAGAATTTTATAAACGGCATACACAAATAGAGCACGGAGATTAGAGGTAAGAGATAAAAATCCGGCAGCCAAGAATACGGAACGAGATAAAACAGCCTCCTCGAACCACCCGCAGTCGTCATATACTCTTAGGTACCTCCGTACCTACCTCTTCTAAGGTGTACCTACCGGCGATTCGCGATCATGCAGCACGTCAGATTTGCACGCCGCTATCTTCACGGGTGAACCAGTCAACGTTGATTCGCGATACGGACAAGAGTGTCCGGGCAGTTCACAAGAGTGTCCGGGTCGGGTGTTGTCGACCCAAGGTGCGAAAGCGTTTCGAATCCAACTCGCCTGTTCGCCATGCGCGGCTAAATTTAATTCAATTGGCTAGTTGGCCGAATATTATTATTATTGTTATTATATTCGCAGACCTTGAACCTCTATACTCTTGCGCGTTTCATTTTATGTATAGTATTGGATTTCTCTTGAATGGATCGTCGTCCTAAAACGGTAAGTAATGCAAGTTGTGGCTTTGTCTTGAAGGAGGCTCTGATTTTTATTTCCAAGGGTATTTCATTTCATCAAACTTACGTAACTTATTCAACACTGTTATCTTTATTAGCTTACGTTGTGTTTACATCCCCGTGTGTACTTTAGTGAAACTTGCGCTTATTATTTGATGTTTTTAGTAGAACGTAAAGGAGGTAGCTTTTTAAGGTTTCATATTATAACGACGTGATCAATAACTTAAACAATTTCGGCAGACCAACCTGGATTTTAACTTTCCCTTTGATAAACGTTTATGAATGAGAGTATTTCCAGCTTTCCGCTTGTAAATACCAAAATAGTGACTTATCACTTTCGAAAAAGATATGATACGACGAAGATAACACAATAAAAACTTTTATTTATAATTTTTATCATCCATCTGAAGCACTCAGTTGTTACAATGATGTGTACGGTACAGTGTTTCGCCAGTAATTTAAATTTCGAAGGGCGTACGTGCATAATTGCCGGTTTCCCAAAGATATTTGGCATTCGGTCTTTGCCAAAAAACCGCGGTATGTATACACAGCAACAACATAAAATTGACAACGCCGGAGCACATTTTTTGTTCTTTGTCCAAAAATTTGGCTCGCTGTTTAAGAATCGCATATCGAAGTGTTTTTTTTTTTTATAAATAGTGTCATAAAATAATTGTTAAAAATAGATAATTGACATGGAAAAAATTGGATCTCCTTATTAATTAAAATTGTATACAGGGCGTAAATGAAACACTAATTTTGGATTTTTTAGATTTTGACATCCGTGAGCCAGTGATCGGTATGGTGTACTTTTTGTTCCACATTTCATTCACACCCTGTATATATATTTTTGTACTTTTTTTAAAATTAATTTGTCACTGATTTACAAATTGTAAGGTTTACACAGTCATAATTTCTGCAAATAGGCCATAAGACTGAGATAAGATTAACAGCAATAAAAAAAGACATTTTATTCCGTGAATTAAACTTCTTTCGAAATACATATACATGTATAGGTATGTGCGTTTTAATATGCTGCTTACTTCCAACTATCGCGGAAAAACTAAAAAATCTAATCTTATCTAATTCCATATAAAGTATGTTTTGCAAACTTGAGGACCGTTTAAATATGCAAAATTGGGCCAACAGCGCCTACAACTGCGCCCTAACTGGGGGGTTACTTCGCAGGACAAATAAAAAATACAAACTGTTGAAATGAACCACTTTGACAATCCTGAAACTGTGATACAGTAGCCAGGTCATCAAATTCGTGGAAGGCAAAGAATCTCTAAAGTAATGGAAGCCAGAAATGTAGAAGTAAATGAAAAATAAAAGTGTGGCAAGTGTGTCAATTCCGAAGCTTAGAATAGATTAGTAGATTTGTTGCAGTCTACAATTTTTGCTTTCTTCTTCATTTCATCTTAAAAATACATTCGTCAACTTTACTGCATTCTCTCTGGTCATCTTTATTTGATCCTCGTCCATTTTGCTTCCCCATCCGATATTCAATTGTTTTCTTTTTTCGCTAAACGTATTTTCATGTTGTATTTCTCTGAATCTCTGCAATTATTATCTTTAATTGAATTTAATACTCCTATCAACTGTAAATACGTATCATTATCCTTTCTGAGTTCCTGTATATTATAAAAAACTTGTTAATTTTTTTTATCTGTACAGGGTGTTACACTTAAAGTGTGCCAGACGGAAAGAGGTCGTACAGAAAATTATTCTAAGCAGAAAAGTTCATATAAACACATGTCCGATTCGTTATCGTTATCGATAAAACAATTAAGATTTTGCTGAAAGTTTAACAGTTTTACAAATTTATAAATAAATAAATTATAATAAATAGTGTCAAAATAAATGTTCAAATTATGCCCCTTGTGCATGAACTCTTGAAATAATATCAATCAACTTATCAATTCTATACCCGTCGATGTATTTGCTGTGTTCGTGCACAGGGAGCACTATTTGAACATTTACTTTGACTGTTTTTTTCGTATTAATTATAATTTATTTATTTACAAATTGACCAAATTGTTAAACTTTCAAAAAATCTCAATTTTTTCTTATCGATAAAACGATAACTGTGATCTCAGGGTATTTTACAAATTTTCTCTTTCTGGCCCCACGTTGGGTGCCAATTTAATGCTGTGTTATGCCGTCACTTTGGACGATCATTGAATTGCTGTGTTATCTCAGGGTATTTTGGACAATTCTTTGTTTTTTATTATTTTACTTTCGTACTTTGTTGATTATCCTCTCGGAGGCTCTTCTTCGATGATGAATTTTGCAGTGTATCTCGTAGACCAATATCTTTGTTGTAGAGTGTATTTTATGTGATAATTTTTGGATGTGGATAGCACTCGCGAATCTTCAGATTCAAAAATATCTAATGTCAGAGAGTTGAGTGTGTGTGTGGGAGTATATTAAAAAAAAATGTCGTAGAAGAAAAACATAAAACACTGTTTATTCTTATTGTATCACTCCAAATAATTTTCACAAACTAATTATTTCGTCTGAAGAAGTTCGGGTTTTTGAAAATGAAAAGTAATTAATATTAGGTCGGATTTTTCACAAAACCTTCCGACTGAAGTTTTACTCACTTCTCTTGAGTTAAGGAATTCCTTAAACAAATCTTCTAAAATACATTTAACACGTTATCCTTTATTTATTTTATTATTTTCAAATTTTTCTTATGTTAAAGAAATTTTCAAAGAAATACGTATTATTATCGTTAACACCGCAATATGTTTACAAGAACTTTTTTGCTTAGAATAATTTTCTGCACGACCTTTTTACGTTTGGCACACTTTAAGTGAAACATCCTGTATGACTTTATGCATGAGTACAATGATTATGATGAGTACATCTTCCTACTTTAATTTATTATACAGGGTGAATGACAATTGTTCCGACAAAAAAAATCACAGAAGAGAATCGATATCAATTGATGATTACGGGAAAAATGTTTAAAAAAAATTCTTTTGAACAGTTTATAATTAATTAGAAAATTATTCCAAAATCAAGCTGTGGTACTGTGTACGAAATACGACGCCACGTTTTATAAACGCAGCATTTTATTTATTATTAAATATTATTTTATTGATTTCTTACCTGTACACAATGCGTCCCTGACATCTCAATTTCGTTTTATTGCACGCTTCAACTGACAGTAAAATCTTTCGTCTCGTTATCGCACGGGGACAATAAAACTATAAGGATACTTTAAACGTCGCTGGTACTATCCGTAGAATTTTTGATCAAATCGCATACGTGAATACATGTCATAGATTACGACAAAATGTATAAAAATTTCTGAAGAACAGTTTATAATTACATATATAATCGATAAGCCTTATTGTACCCAAAGGTGTTAAGACAACTAATTGTCCCTTACTTAAGTAGAAATCTTGTCTTTTATTTATTCTTCCCCTGTTCCAGTCTGTTTCTCTTTCTTCCACGCATTCTGCCATTCTACATTGTCCCACTTTTTCTTTGGTCTGTTCTCTTCTTTTGTGTCTCTTGCAAAAATTACTAAATCATCTGGAAAGACACATTCTCTTATTGTCGTTATTTGCATATTTCTATAACCTACTGGTAGTTTCTGTACTTTGCCTTTTATTTCCTTTAATACATCGTCTAGTATTATGTTGAATAGCGTCGGGCTCAACACTCCTCCCTGTCTTAGGCCGTCTTTAGTTTAGAATATTTCTGATTGTGAATTTCCCTTTCGTACATAATTTCTTGTGGCCTTATACGTACTTTCTATATTATTCCTCAGCTTCCTGTTCACCCCTCTTCTTTTTAGGCTGTCCCAAATTGCTTTTCATGGTACGCTATCGAACGCTTTCTCTACATCTACAAAAGCCACATATGTATTATTGTTCTTTCTTTTTTATTATTTGTTTTGTTGTAAATATGTGGTCTTGTACCTCTGTTCCCTTCATGAAACAAACCATTTTGTGAGTCGTCACGTTGAGTCTCTATTTGCATTTTTAGTTTCCTCTGTTGGTTCTATACTTATCTGATCTTTTTCTTGGTCCTGTATTTTCTTTCCTACATTAAGCACATCCTCAGAATGTTCCCTTTGTCCTCTTCAAGTATTTGTCCTTCTTTTGATTTGATGTACCTACTTACAGTTACGCTTCTTATTATTCCTAAGTGATTTCAATACTTTGTAAAATAATTTCTGGTTGCTCATTTTCCATTTTTTCCCCAAATTCTTTCCACGACTTTTGTTTTGCCATCTTGACTAATTCTTTTATTTTTGTTTTGGTTTGTTGTTTATACTCGTTGTAGCATATTTTCGTTTTCATTTTCAAGTATTTCTGCCACTTGTATGTTTTCGTTTTACCGCATCTTTTATCTCTTCATTCCACCAACTTGTTTGTTTTCTGCTTTTATTACTTCTTATGGTGTAGCAGAATTTCTTTTGCAACTTTCAGTAATATAGATTTAATATTTGTCCATAATGATTCCAAGTTGTTATCTATGTCTAATTTGTTTAATTCTTTCATTTCCTCTTTACATTTTATTGCTATTGCTGTTTGTCGTAATTTGTAGGTTTTTATTACTCCTTTTGTCATTTACTTCTTGCGCATTTTATATCTTGTGCTTTTTTCTTTTAGGATGTACATTTTTGCCATTAGTAAGGTAGTGGTGAAATCCCACTTAAAGGTCAAGTTCACGATCGATGCTACGCCGCCGTGACTACCATAAAACTTCTATGAGGGCATTTATTTCGTTCACCTGTTCCTTTATTTTTTAATCAGAGGCGCATTCGTCGTTTTGGGGCTTATTTTTGATTAATTGTTTCTTGAAAACTAAAGTAGAAATAATTTTTTAACATATTTCTCATACTCTCGGACATCGCTTCTCATCGTGGTTTCATTTTGTCGGATTAATTAACAGTCACCCTGTATGTAAAGAACTTTTCTGAAAGCGTATTAAAAGATAATAAATATGAACTCTGAAACGTTATGAACTTTTAAGGCCGTATTTAGTACGAATGTGCCTGGGGATCCGTTTATTCTGAAAAATACTCTTACTTTCCCATGGAATTGATTTAGTTCCGCGCTTTCACGCTATAATTGTTGTGTTTGCAGTAGATACGCTGACAAAACCGCCCCCGGGAAAATTTCATGCCGAATTTCCCCATCAGTTCTACGCATTTAAGTGTTCCTAATTAACTCCTTTTACGATTTCAAAGGGAATTCAATTCTCTGCTCGGTACACACCGCAAGTAAAAGGAAGTTCTGTTTTGTAAATTTAAACATTATTTTGTTCGTACAAACAAAACTGCTCATAATTTAAATTGTAATTACTTGTATTTAATGTCACGGTTAGTTACCATCACGCTGAGTTATTATCGGTGAAAGTTTTCTGCGGTTTCTGTGAAAAAGCGGAACTTATCTCCGATGAATTAACACGTTAACGTTTAGGTGATAATGTGGTTTGAAGTATTTTTTTTTTTGTTTTTCTTAATTAAAGTAATCTGTGTTCGATTGTTTCAAGTTAGAAAGTCTACTCAGTCAATTATTCGCAGTTCTTTTCAGCTCCTCTTTCTTTGCTTGTCTTCAAATCGTGACCAATCAGGTTGCGCCTCCGCGGCCGTTTTTTTTTTACCCGAACATGCCTGGTAATTAGAGTCAAGTCTGGTTTTCCTATAAAAGGCACCGCCAATTTGCCATTTTGGCAACTGCGATCCGGCCGGACAACTTGTTCGAAAGGAAGAGCCAAGGTCGAATTCTTGCACCGTTGTTTTGGCTCACATCATTTACAATTTAAATTTTCGCGCATACATTTTGAAAGCGGCGCGCGCTTAATTAACTCTAAACTTTATCGTTTCGTAGCATCAAATTATCGCCACGCTGAGAGCGCGGCGGCATACCATGTCAACTCTTCTGACATTGCAAACCACCGTCTTAAACTTGAAATACTTTTTGTTTCTTAATTTGGCAAAGAAATTACCATGCACTGTTTTTTTTTCCGTTTTAAAATTACACTCACTGTGCTGTCGAATGCATTTTCAATTTATTATTTCAATTATCATTCTTCAAGATACTCGCATTTTATGTCGCGTAAAACTTCTCTTTGATATTTATCTTTGATACTAGGAAATACTAGGAATTCTTAGCACGGAGATTTAAGTTGTTGTTCGTTTTAGTGATTTCTTTGTTTACCTGGCAAAGCATGTGTTAAAAGTGGGGCCGTTGTGATCCTTTGCTGGAATAATCTTAAGCTAAGGCCCTTTAACCAATAAGACAACTTTTTGCTACTACTACTACTATCCTTCAGATTTTGCTGTTACTATTCTCCTAGGAATACTGCATTATCTATCTAATTATATTATAAAACGGGACGAACCTGAATGAGAAAAAATGCATATGTTGTAGGACGAAAAGTACGACTGTGGCTAAATTCAAACGACTTACAATCATTTATGAACGATCTGTATAATTAAATAAATTACAAGGAATAAAATCAATTCATGAAATCTATTATTGATCTTAAAAACTCATTTACTGCCGTAGAATGATAACCAAAAATTAATTCGAATGGTAGCTGTACCACAATTCAATTATTTAGCTGATATACAGGGTGACTGACATTTGTTCCGCCACTTTTATGACTGCATTTATTTCGATCATTTGATGCTTTCTCGTAATTATCGTTTTGGGTATAATTTTTTAATATTCTCTTTTTAACATTTTTCCCATACTCTCGCATATCGCTTCTTTTCGTGTTTTTTTTTGCTGAGCAATTAGTCGTCCGGTATAAAAGCTTGATACGATCGTTGACGAATTGTTCGATGCGATATTTGAGATTTATTGTGTCTTTGCATACACTGAAAAAAGAAAATTGTTCAGTCAACCAAATTTTTGTTGACTGAATCGTGAATTCGTGGTTAAATATGACGAATGCACATATATTGTTAATTCAAAAATTTTTTAAATGTTGAAAACTTAAAAATTAATTATTTTCAATGAAAATACTTGCATTGAATGAATGCATTATTTATGATTTTCAATGAAAATATTATTTGCTTATTTCATCCTTTTAACACGACATTAATTTTGTTTCACTAATATATCAATTTCGTCCAATGCAAGAATGTCTTACTTCACCAAATATTTCATTTAACATTTCATTTGAATTTAATTAAAGATATTTTGTATTCAATGAATTATATTTTTGTTGATACAATGCAAAAAAGTCAATACTAACTATTTTGTTAAATTTACTATTTTCATTTTCTCAGTGTAGTAGAAAATATGACAATGAAGAATATGGAGGACAAATTATCCAGAATGGAAAAGTGAATTTATCCAGAACAATACAAGCAGAACAAACCAGGTATCAGATCGACAAGAGATATTATTATAGAATTCTGTGAAATTCAAGCACACACATTTATTTCAGTCGAACATAAATTTATGTTTCTTGCATGCGACGGGTAATTAGCGCTGCATGAACAGTGAACAATGTATTAATTTTGTTAAAACTGGAATAAAAAAGAGAAAAAAAATTATCTAAAATTTGTAATACTTTTAACAAATACCTAACTTAAATTCTTCAGAAAATGAAAAGGGTAACATAACAGCTAACATCGTATAGCTTAAATTAAAGAATCAGACTGAGTGAAAATTTGGAAACCGAGAAGTAACAATACGGACATACCTATAATCTTTAATCACAAATGTACTAAATTGTTCAAACTGGAATATGTGTAAGTGAGTAAACAAATGGATAAAAATTAGGAGCAAGAACCTCCTATATACATATACATACAAAATAAATTTAAAAAATAAAATCAAAGTTGAATCTTAGATGTCACGACTTTTTCTTCGTTGATATTTTTAGGCGATGTAAACATCAACAAATTTATTTACGATCAGATCCGACTTATAAATAAAAATTACTATTATTATTACACCTATTTCCTCCTTCTTTTGAACTACCAAATCGCTTTGCATGTGAATCAGCTGTTAATTCGTGCAATAAATACGCCATTTCATAGCAACTCATGACATGACACTAATGAGCTTTTATGTATTTTTATTTTTACGTTCCTTGTTAACAAGTAGGTAGCACGTGAATTTCAATGATGTACGGTTAGTAGTTAAGATTTTTATATTTAACCAAACACAATGAGGTATGTGTGTACTTATTTTAAGCGATTGACTCATTATATTATACCGGGCGGACCTTTTAAATCGACAATCTAAAATATTTCGAAAGAAAATGCCATATCCGCACCTATACATTTTATATATTTTATTATATATTTTAATATTTCTCGCTAATTTTGGCGTTTCAAAATTATGCAAATGGTTTATAGAAGAGTTACAAAAATTAGATCAACCTTCAAATGACCTTGACACAATCTGCCAAATAAGACGTAAGTGATACAGTTTTCTTTCCCCCTTAAAGTCAATTAACAAGTTAAAACTTTTTTCTACGACGCTCCCTTCTTGAGATAGTTCGCATTGTCAAGTTAAATGGTCCACCCGGTATATCAAAATTTATAATTATGATCTGTTATGTAATCAGTTGTGTAATCAATTTACAAGTCGACACGCTTCTTTAGGATAAATAATAAATAAACAAAGTTATCAAACTAATAAGAAAAAGAAAAGGGCAATGACAAATAGTTTAGTTATTCGTAATTTGTATTAAATTATTGCTATTGGATTATCGGCATTATGACCTATCATAACTTCTGGTGATCAGCATGCTTTGTCAAGTAAATAGTTCGTATTTCATGGCGTCAGGCGTTGACCTAAAAACGGAGTTGACGTGAAATTCCACTCATAGGTCAAGTTCACGATCGATGCTACACCGCCGTGTCTAAACCATGAGAGCGTCTATTTCGTTCATCTGCTCCTCAAAAAGTAAGGCGGAAACATGTTTCCCATACGCTCGGACATCGTTTATTACTGTGGTTTCATTTTATCGAGTTAATTGACAGTCACCCTGTATAATTTTGTATTGACGTGAAGGTAGTGTGTTAATTTACAGAAATTAAAACGTAATACCTCAAAGCACTTGATTTATACCGGACGCACACTTCATTCCTACAATTTATATTCAGCAGTGCACGCGCGTTCATTGTCATTTTAATTTTCCAAAGTTAAATGCAACGCATTTATAAATCTACGTTCGTGTTAATGATTAACGTTAATTGTCATCAATTACATGAAAGAAGATGATTTATTCGTCTCTTTATTACAGCGCGCGATAAATTCAAAGCTTGATAACGTTGTTAATTGTCGAAGTGACAAACACTTAATTGAAACCAATCGAGCCAAACACTTATGTACGTTTTCCGGAAACACCCCTTAGTTTATTCAATTAGCAAAGTATGTAATTATTGTGACTGGCGATTGAACTAAAAAGGTTAATTATTGTTGCGTAACGTGCGGAAATATTTTATTACAAGCGCAACCGCAGCCAAGTTTTATTAAACCGCACACCAAGGGAACCAACAAAACAAGAAAACATATTCATCCAGGTAGACGTTGCCTGCCTAGATTAACAAATATTAATGGACCAGTTAACCTTGAGGGGGGATCACGTAACTACGGACAATCCTTTTCATTCAAACGAAACGCTGCGTTTACGGTTAATATCCTGGGGTTCTGCTACAATTCAAGTTAATCGCCAAATTAAGCGAACACCTTCGAAGAAAATATTTTTAGGTGAAACTCGTACGTACAGGATATGACAACACGTGCTGCCTGTAATAACTACGCTATGTAAACTCTGCCCCAGTCATCTGGATTTCGTCAGTTTAATATACCGACCCATAAAAGCAATGCTTTTTTTATGTTTAATTTAATATCACACATCGAAAGGGCAAATGTAAATTTTAAAGTGAAAGCAGAGTTGTCTTTTTTTTTAATACATAGTTTCAATTAATATTAGAATCTACATTTTGTTTGAATAATCTGAAGCATTTAAACATTGAGATGTTATCCTGAAATAAATGGCGCTACAAAGTTCGGAATGTCTGAATCGAATTTGTTGGAAGGAAACATTGCAGCTGGCAAAACAAGCTAAGAAAAAATAGTTTAAATATATGTATAGTTCGCCATAAATTTACACACGCGACCGATTGTGTTCAAGAAAGTACTAAAATTTCGATCGAATACTTAAGTATTTGCGTCGCCTGTTTTGACTGAAGCAAATTTATGATTTTCCATTTCTATTATTAAAGACACACTCGGCGCAAATCTATTCGTTTCGCCAGCTGCGTGTAATACAGCGGAGTGACCATTAGGCCACGCTGTATAAATATTGTGGGCTATAATTAAACCTCAGAAGGTCTCGGTTAAACGTAAGTGATTACTGGAATTCACTGGAAGTAACAAATTAAGTCACAGAAAGCGTATTATTTTTTTCGACTTCTGACTACCACACGCATCCATTAAAGTCATTAAAAATTCTTAGAAATTATCTTCCTGCAATATATTTTGAACGAATCAAACCTGTTTCTTATTTTAATTCAAATTAATTAAGCACTCTTGCATATAATGATAAGCCATCGATGAGGAATAAGTAGAGGACGGATTTTAGGTGAAATGCCTTTGTTTAGTTCTTAAGGTTTTAAAGATATCACTTCGTTTCGAGACATCTAATGAAACTAAGAGATATCTTTAAAAAATCTCTAGAACCTTAAGAACTAAACTTAAAATCCGGCCTCTAGTAATAAGCTGTATCACATGTTCCATTTCTAGTATATTTTAACCATTTCGTAGACTCGTTAATTTTTACGCCCACTTCGAAAAATTCTTTGTTGAATTCGGCCCATTCAATTCTACATTGGGAAAAAGAAACTGGTTTCGTATCGCTTTCTTCATTGATGCTTAATGCCCACGCACACGGTATAAAAATCGGTCAGTAATTAGGAACACATTTCATAATTTATTAAGAATGGAATAGCCGAAATAAGATGCGTCATAATACCCAATCAAGGCGTGAATTATTTGTGCATCTTTTTCCTGTAATATTATTTGTTTGCCATGTGCAAGCTACATACGTTCTTACTTGAAAGTGCATTGGTAATTAAATAAATATTAACATTTATCACGCCCTTTCGATGTGTAGCAAGTTTCCTTTTAAATACCAAAAGAGGAAACGTAGTTTACGAAAATCAACAATTTTTTTTTGTTTAAGGATAACTCATGCTATGTAACTTGGCGAGATTCCTGGTATATTCCCTGAATGCAATACATATATATAAAAGTAACATTGAGTGAATATTTGCACAAGAGACGATTAAATACCTTTATACATAAAGAGATGGGGGTCAACATTTCCATTCCAGTAGCCCATGTGTTTGCACTAACAACCATGACGCTACACAACCGTTTTATTCAAACGTAGTTAGTAAGCATGCACGAGATTAATCTTATTTATTTACCTTGCGGCCAGTCCTTCCCCTGCGTCATCAATGCTAATGAATTTAAATTTTCCCTTCTTAGTTCCTTTTTTACTTTACTCTTTATTCCATATTTCGAGACTGATTTAAAGAAATTTAATGTACAGGGTGCAAATCGCGCAATACCGCCCTAAGTGATCTTAAGTCTAAACTAGACTTATCTGAGTCTTGCAATCAATTCGACGTTTTAGCCTACGCACTTCGGTAATACCGCGCACATTTAACTGATTGACAAGCACATTGGGATGCACTAATTCTCTTTCACTGTATTTCTCACTGAATCGTTGTATGGATTACTTGATGGATTCCGTCATGCTGAATCACTTCGGTGGGGGCGTAGTAAGGTGCGTCAACGATTGCAGCAATACCTTGTTCTGAAATATTTGCAGAATGTTAATGTTGGAGATACTGGCGGTATCCCATAGGTGATTTCGTAAGTCCAAACAGGCTTAACAATAGGACAATTCAGATCTACGACCTATGAGCCAATACACATGGCTTAATTTGGTGAATATATGTTTTTTTCCATGTAATGAGTCGGTCCAAATGCATACCGAGATACTTATTGGCATCTTCGACTTGAGGAGTTGACAGTTATTAATTAATCTTATTCACAGGAGGACATGTTTCTCTTCGTAATCTAAATGTTACATGCATGGACTTGGTTTCATTGGCTTTGATGCGCCATGTTTTTAGCCATTGCTGAATTTTATTTGAAGATTTCTTGAAGCTGATGTTGGATACAAGAGGTATGATATTAGGCCTTGAGGAACGCCTGATTATATTCGATGCAACTCGGTGTATTCACCACCTTGTTTAATCATAAAGTGTCCATCTGTTAGATAAGATTTCAATAGTTGAAAGTGGGGGTAAGGAACATCTTTAGTTTGACTTGCCTTAGGCCTGAGGTATATCGAGAAAAGCCGCTGAAGAATATCTTTTAGCATTTAGATTAACCAATCTGTGCACTTGTTCTATTGTACCGTGCTTATTGCGGAATGCAAATTAATTTCCTTCGTCAGTTATATTTTTGAGTCTTTTAACATACAGCTTTTCGAATACTTTGGATAACATAGATAGGAGGCTTTTGGACCGGTAGGAGAGACATCTTCAGGTTTGAGAACCACGATAATTTGGGCCACTTTCCAAGTGCTAGGGAAGTACTTTATACACAACATTGCATTAAATATGATGGTTATTAGTTTTCTGCTAGAGGAGCAATTAGACCAGTAATAATAACGTACGCAGCCGAAACAAAGTGTTTGACCGATAAGGACGAAGAAAAACTAAGAAAATTGGAGAGAAAGATTTTAGGACCAAAGAAGATACAAGAAGACCTCAGACCTCTCACGTACCATGAAATAAGGAACCTAATGGATGGGGAGAAGATATCACGAGATACATTAAAGCGCAAAGACTGCGATGGTTTGGACACATACAAAGGAAAGAACCTATATGGAAAATAACAGCCTGGAGACCGATAGAAGGCAGACCAAGAGGAAGACCCAAAACCAGATGGCAAGATTAGGTAATGGAAGGCATACGAAAGATGGGAATTACGAACTCGAAGGAAAAGATCAAAGACAGGAAGGAATGGAAAAGAATAACGGACAAAACGAAAACACACCACAATTTGTAACAAGCAATAAGGAGAAGAATTATTCGGACCGATCCATCGCGGCAACCGGATCAGAAGAGCTCAGGAAATGAGCGGCCCATGCCCCGCAAGGAGCGATAGGCCATTTATATATATTAGTTTTATGTACTTTTCTGCAGAATTTTCCAGATATTAGGTCAGCTCCGGGTGCTTTTTTTATTGTTTACTTCTTTCATTATTGTTTGCTTTGCCCGTTTAACCGTAATTTTGTTATGAGAATGATCCATTTGGAGTGGTACATTGGTTATTTCATTTTCTTCGTCCATGCAGAAGGGAAAGGCTTAAATACGTTCTTTTAAGTGTTTGGAGAAAACTTTTTCCTTGTTGTTCTTGGCCCAAGTATTGTCGTCTTTCTTGATTGGTGAATCCGAGACTTCAAGGTCTTTTAAGTTTCCTTGTGACTTTCCAAAGCAAGTAATCCGTTGCTTCGGTTGGAGGTAGACTTTCCAGGTATTCTTGAATTCCTTGATTTTGTTCTTCACGGCTTAAGTTTGTTTAACTCTTTTGTTGCCTCGTTAAGTTTTCTTCCGTTCTTGCTTGTTGCCAATTTTGTCGCAATTGTCTTTCTTCTGCAATTTTTTGCTTAATTGCGAGAGAGACGTCGTTTCCCCTTAGGGGTGCGGCGTAGTTGGGAGTCGTATATCATGCCAGCATCTTGTATGTTTTTTTATTAAGGTCTTTACTACTGTTTCAATGTTCAGCTCATTTTTAAGGGCAGATTTAGTGAAATCAGGCTGTCCTCGTTTTTCTCTGAATAGTGACCAATCAGTCCTATTGTTATTTAGTGAAGGTTGCTTACGATTTCGGAGTAAATAGTTACTAAACACCGGTGAGTGGTCTGACGACAAGTCAAAGCATGAATCGCACTTTGCAGTGTCAATACCTTTCGTGACGCAAAAGTCTATAGCATCAGGAATTTTGATCCTCTCTGAAGGCCAGTATGTTGGTTATCCAGTAGCTTGTTTTCATTGCTTTGAGAAACTCTCTGCCTTTTGAGGTTGTCAACCTAGAGCCCCATGCTGGGCGTTTAGCATTGCAATCTCCTCCAGCAATAAATTTATTACCTAGAGAATTGAAGACTCCCTGGAAATGTTTTTGTTTGTTGAGGTGTTTAGGTGGTCAGTAGATGGCAGACATTGTTGCTGGTCCATGTTCATCTTCAATCTTCAATAGTTATACTGGTAGCTTGTAGATAAATCCTTGGTGAATTTCTCCCTTTCATGATGTTTGATGGTATCGCGTATGGTTATGGCAGTTCCTGCATGTACTCTGTCATCTGGGTGTTTATGTTTAATGTAGTATATTTTGCATTTAGGATTTCGTTTGTCCGTGAAATGTGCCTCAGAGATCATTATGATGTCAACATTTTGTTCAAATATAAATGTTCTGAGCTCTTGAACGTATTGCTGAAGGCCAATGGCATTCCAGACTGCTATTTTATGTTTTGAGTATTTCGCCATTATGCTAGTTTGTTGACGACAGTGTTCGCACCATTTCTTCGAGTTTACTCATATTGTTGGCAGATAGATTGATTATTGATATTCTCTTGCATTCCTGGCTGGATACGTTGGATCGAACAAGTGAAACTTATTCAATTACACACTGTATATGACTTAATATTTTTATGATTTAAGCGAGAAATAACTGGCATGCTCCAAAAATATCAGTAATGAAAAGTAGCTGAAACTATCATTCGTAAATAACTGAGCTGAGACTATTGATACTGTCATTCATCATATATTTATGATAGTAACTATTGCAACGAGTTCACTCGACAATTAATGGCATGGTGTCGAAAACAATTGTTTCTTTGTTACAATTTCGACCAAAATCAACAGTTTAAAGGCACGCAATTTATATCAGTCTTACGTGCAACTTATTAATACGTCGTATAAGTCGAAAGTATCCAAACGTATAATAAAGGAAAGAGCGATTGCAGTCCGCACGTTTCGTACATGTAAGAATGTGCAAATTAAGCGATCGCGTCGCAAGGAAAAGAAATGCAGAGTTCTCAGATTGTTCCACAGTTACGTATTCATTAAACCGAGCGGAATAAGCAATGCATCGATTAGGCTTACTTAAAGAATTAGTTACGCCGTGCACGTGTTTTCCGTTTTTTTTTTTTAATGCTCAGGTCACGCTTGCAAATCCAATTAGTGACGTGGGTTGTAAGGCATTCTGTTTTCTCCACTGCACAGTCTCGGAAATGAAAGGTCACTTGATAATCTGAAGCCTTTGAAATTCATACTCAAAAATGCCTTGCAAAATTAACTCGTGCGTTCTTATAAATCATAGTTGTAAAGGGAAGGTCTGTTTTGTTGTTATTTTGACTACGACGTACCAGCTGGAACTTTCAGATTGAAAAGGAGGCGTCAGTTGAAATGCAACGACTGTCAACTAAAATATACAATAAAAAAATTGTTTAATTTATCCTCACGTCGAGCGACTTTTATCTGCGACCCAGTATAGTGTACACAAACACGCGCTCCAGTCGCAGCTTCACAACTTAGTTTGAAATCGGTAGTTAGTGTGCGAACGTTGCTTGCGATCCAAGTGTAGTTTCAACCGAAGATTAGTTGCAAAATCGTTCCGGTTTAATATAAACACACGTGCTTACCACAATTATTAATAGTGATGTCTTCGACATAATCGTTTAATAACGAAAAAATTAGTGTATGACACGTGTTCGTTTAGAAAAATGACGTAATTCCTGTGCCTATTAAAATTGCTCGCGAATGTGCAGCTCGTGTAAAACCTGCACCAAGGTAAAACGTCGTTTATTCTAGTGACATACAACATGTTGGCGAGTTTGTTTACACACAGAAATGACCTCGTGCCGCAGAGAACCTTCTCTTTTCTTGGTAATCTTGGAATTGGGACGACGCTTTTTTGAATTTCTTCCCGCGTTAGAGGATGATTAAAAATAAACGCGTTTAAATATAACCGGAAAGAAAGAACGTGCTGGCTATGATATGATACAATTTTTAGTGGAACGCGACATTAATGTAACGCTGACATAGAGAAGGGTCTAAAATGTTACTCGTTATTGTTGCAATTATCCTTAAATTTATCAGATTTGCTAAAAAGTTATTTCAAAACTTGCGAATATGCAGAAAAGTGTAATTTACTGTTTACTTCTCAAATTACAACGCATATTTTCCATAGCAGTTAATATCGGCCTGTTAAAATTTAAAGCCCATCGTGAAGATCCCATTTATTGTAAGAAGTACCAAGACGTACCAACAACACAACCAGGCCGATTATGAAAATAAAAGCCCGCACGTGGGTACCGAATCAATAAAAAGATGAAAGAATCAAAATTGCAAGAGTAAAGACAGACCTCAGATTTGTTTTGATATTTGACGTTCGACGTGTCTATGTATACATCTTGTATATTCATTTTTGTGTACACGTTTTTCAAGTTCACGTTTCCAAGAAAACTCGAGTGACATAACTAGTTAGTTACGACCGACGATTACGTGGACTTGTGCGTAAACTTTATAAATATATGTTTGTAATAAAACTGTGAATATCTTTAAAAAATCCGAGCGCGCTCGGAGATAAATAATTTAATGAAAAGCGACCTTTTAAAATTAATTAGCGTTATCGACAATAATTATTTTGAAACAATTTATTGGAATGCTCGGCGGCAATAAATTTACCGAATTATTTATGCAGGCATTAAGCCAATTGAGAATATGAATACAAACCGAACGCGTGAGTTGATTCGCTTTTGAAATTGTTATTTACCGCGGCGAGAGAAATTAATTATGAATTAATTGCATCGTTCTATTAATACTCATCAATTCGAAACACAACTACAGCATTAGCAAATAATACAGAGGGTACAATTTAACATCCTTAAATTGAACGATAATGATTGGGTAGCTACAAGGGATCTCTTATACAATAAGTTTATACCTGTATTGTTAGGGATATTAAAGTTGCTTACACTGACGCAATCGTTGAATTTCCAGTATCATAGCAACTCGTTAAATTCGTGCTGAAATATAATTTGCAACATCAGTATTACTTGTTATACCTATTACCTATTTAAACTGTCTGTAATAAAACGCTTTATTTACGCATTCTAATTTTGTAATTGTCACGTTCTTGCGTCGTACCTGCCTTAACACGTCAAGAAAAGTTCACGTAAATAGTTTTTGTTTTGCTACAAACAACGTTGTTGAAAGCGCTCGAAATTTTCTCAGATCTAATATCCGCAAAGCATAAGCGTTTGTCAGACTGCCTGTATATAGCACAACTATCGATCACCCTGTGTATTAACAAGAAATAAGAATACCCAAAAAAAAAACAGTGATAGAGTCTTTATTAACACGCAACAAAATGGTGGCCCAATAAAATGAACCAAACGCTCAGCGATCGAGTACAGGGACGGCCTTAACAGTATGCCCGAAAAGTTCGTTACGTTAAATAATTTAGTATTTACAAGATGTCAACTAACGCGAGGATATCCCGCACGGCTCACAAAATAACGTACAAAAACGAAAATTTATAAAATCATGCATTTAAACGCAGGTTCTTAAGGAAGCAAGGCCTTCGACAGGCAAAAACGGTGTCACGTGGCACCACATGTACCCCATAGTTAACTTAAAGACACGTGTCAATAGGAAGACAGACGGTTAGTACAATACCGAACTCGGATCCTACCAATTCTACGTTACGTTCGTCCTGCAAGGGCTGCAGCACACGAAACTGGCTCGACACAGATCGGCAGCTTCTTCAAGGGTTCCGGAGCGACGAACGACGGTGTTACAGTAGAAGAAGTGACGCAGATTTTCCAAACTTAACCCCTTTTAGTATAAAGGCCCAGAGCGACGCGTCGCGTCGGTTCGAATCACGTGGCATCATCAAACAAAATTCACGACACAGACTTTATCTACCATAAAAGCACTGGATTAAACTTCCAAAAGTCGTTCACGAACGATAAGATCCCCAAAAACCTTTGGGTACCCAGGCTCAAACATAAATTCCAAAATTAGTTCCAACGAAGTGGCTGCCAAACGTTCGTGAAATGCAATGAATAATGGCTTTCCAAATTCTAGAAAAATCTTCAGTGTCCCCAACTGTCAAACGACTATAGAATAAAAGAATATTGTCCAATTGCAAAAATTAATCAGAAATGAAAGAGAAAAAAATCCGATGTTTAGTCTAGGATTAGCTAGGAGGTCGGTGCAACTCAGCCTAAGGCTCGGTTTTACAATCACATGTTAATTTAAATTAACTTTCGGTTTACTTCCAAGATAACAATTATGATAGTAGTTGTTCTTATTGTGAGGATATCGCAGATATCACAGTTTCACGAATCTGACTCTTTTTTTAAATTTACGATTAACTTCAAGGTTGATGCTTCATTTGAAATCCTGCGCCGAAATCAACATGAAGCGGAAGTGGGGAGGAGGAATTTCCTCCGATGCCCAATAGATGGCGCCTCATTAAATGAATTACATTTTCCTTCGTCCTCTCTCAAATATTATGCGACTTTCTCCGTCCACTTTTTTTGTCAACTTTATCGAGTTTTATAAATTTGCTAACTTCACGGTTCTAATCGACTTCTCCTTTAAATTAATTCACATTTAACTTCAACATTTTCTATTTGTCCAGTAGATGGCAGTCGATTCGATTAAACTTCTCTTCGTACTCCGCCGACGTCTTTCTCCGTTTGCTCGTTTCCTACGTTCAGCTTCACGAATCTAAACGATTCTACTTTTATTTAATTCGCGTTTAACTTCAAGGTTCTCTGATTGTCCAATAGATGGCGCTCGATTCGATTAAATTCTTCTTCGAATGTTGCGACGTCTTTCGCCAACGACTTCTTTGACGAACTTGTCGGACATAATTGGCTCTTCTTTTATTCAATTCACCTACGTTTAACCTCAAGATTCTCCCTCCGATTGTCCAATAGATGGCGCTCAATTCGATTAATTTTTTTTTCGTCCTTCGCTCGAATTTTGCGACGTCTTTGGCGATCTATTTCTTTGCCATACTTATCGAATTATATGATTTTGTTGAGCCTAGCGAATCGTAAGTCGAGCTCTACTTGATGTCGTCTGAGGAGTTCTGGGCCTTCTGCTGATCTTCGAGCAAGTAAACCACATTCCTTCAATCTTCCTCTTATCGTCCTTTCACTGACAGTCACGCCTTGTGTCACGTGGAACCGCTGCCGGATCTCAATCGCCGGCCGTAAGGAACCGATTCCCCATCACTTCCAAGTTAATAAAGTGATCATCGCGATGAGACGTGCGGCTTTAACCTCCACTTCTAGGTCTCCTCGTGTAGAGGCCCTTCTCACGATGTAGTTTTAACGCATACCTCAAGGTTGTACGTGGCACATCTAGGGTGGCAGGCATCTGGCGTTGAAATCGTCCTTGAATTGCTGTAAGTGGCATTTCAAACTGATTCCTGATAGCTTATGAAATCGCGGTGCAATAAAAATAAACACAAGGTCGAACCAAGTCACCAAATTTTTAAAATCACCCGTACTCGTAGAGCGTTAACACTGTTTCGGTAAGAATTTCAAATTAAAATTTTAAATTCCAATATGAGGTTATTCTCTTGCTATGACTTAACATGACTACCGCTGTTCAGAAATACCACTTCATCTCTTTACAATTTCACCCATTATATTTGGGCCATATGTTATTCCGTGTCGATGAGTGTATAACTATATCCCCAACGATCTAACTGCCTCTTTTCAATTGTGTTTTGCCTAGGACTCGCCGTAAACAATTAACAACCGGGCAATATACCCATTTACTTTTTCACTCCTAAACACACGCCGTTTAATGAAAAATTACACAGAAGCGAGAATAATGCTGAATGTGGTGTGAATGCAAGGCGAGCGGTCACAAGACTGACGCAATCGGGTCGGCGTTCGACGTGAACTGTTCGCGGGGAGGAAGATCCATTGGCCAATGACAAGCCTTTCGACATGGGACAGTCTCGTTACAAAAGAAAAGAGTTGTCCGAGGTTGTTTAGCATTCTAAGCGTTTTTGGACTAGTCCAAGTTCGAAAGGTCAAACTGCGGCGCAATTACGCTTTCGCTAAGGTACAGGGTGACCCGAAAGCTAGAAATTATTCGCGACGAATTTTCTCACCGTAACAAAGTAATTTGAATCTGTCCTCATTTTCGTAATAATAAAAATACCAAAGAACCAAAGATCTTATCCTTGGAAAACTTGTGTTCTTCAGCTTTATCTACGTGCTTGGAGGTGCAGCAGTTTAAAGATAAATGACACTTCTCGTGTCGTTTACCTATACACAAATCATTCCAAATTTATTTTGATTATTGTTTTAAATCAGTATTAACTAAATATTTTGATAGTACTCGTATAATTGCATTGGCTTAAATATCTTCGAAATAAACTGAAAATATCGATGTAATCAAAGTGACCTATCGTTGGCCATGACCCTGGCAGACGATAATCCATTATTTATTTCGTGAATTACCATATGTGCAAATCACGGGCAAACAGATGTTGCACGTAGTCGCCAGTCTTTGTGAATGTTTTAACGTTATCCGGAGCAACGCACAAACCTACATCATTTTAAGTCACAAGCGATTGCATAATTCGCTTCCATTATTAGCTTTAATCACCATTCGGTCATTCCGTATACGGCGTAATTACGTGCTCTTAACACCGAACAAGTATTCAACGCGCGCGATCGCCGTCCATTTTTTCACGCATCTTCTGAACTCTCCACGCACCTCGCACTCGCTCAAGGGCAGTACGTTCGAAAACTTGCGCGTAATAAAAAAGAGCAAAAATAAAAAGAACGCGTTCGGTAATGATGCGCCGCGATTAAGCGAAACTAAACGGCACGTTTGATAAATTATTTATTAACTCAAGTGAAATTTATTATTCCAGTGGTCGAGTGCGACTTGTAATGAATATAATTCGTTCGGACCGTTTTACTCATACGATCGTCGTTGTTAACTGACCGGGCATGGAAAAAAGACGATGAGTGCACGGAAAGTTTCAAAGGAAGCTGGAAGGGAGTTTCAAAGGTGTTATCTCAAGGTACGTTTTTACAAGCTGATTCCATTTCACTTTCCCCCCTTCGTTTTGTTTTATGGCGTTAAATTTCCGCATATTTTATCGTTGCCACTATCCACAGATACTATTCATATTCTAATTAGTTGAATTCTCGACGGTATTAATATAGTTTAAGGTTGCATTCACCTAGAATGAACTTGGCTCATTGCGTGGGCGAAGCTTGATTAAAAAAGCTATACCTAGTATATGCACTAAGAAGCAAACAAGCTAAGAAGTAGCGCGGTCATTAATAACCGGCGGGGCCATTTTTTCGCAAATGATTAATTAATTAATTATGAAATACGTGTGCTGGTGCATAAAATTATATACCTACATGCACAGGTCCCCTGGAAAACGTTGGCCTTGAGGTTTTATTTCTATTAACGTGACGTTACTAATCTACTCAAATGTTTCATTAATTATTTGCTAATTTACATTGGTCTTAACTAGTTAGAACTAGCTTCCTTTAGGATTTAAAATTGGATATGTATTATTAATAAAATCCTCCTTCTGCATCCTTTCTAAAAATAATCCGTTTTTATTATTTAAAATGCTAACTAAGAAGAAACTAATAGAGGAGAAAAAAAATATCAAATATTATGCAAACACACGATACGAAACCACCTATGCCGAAGAATTTTTTAAATAAACATTAGACTGAGTAAACCGACGTGGCCAGGATCTCAAATCAAATAGTGTCACGTTGAGAAACGACGGCCGATGTGTAACGTTCACGTCTGTCGTTTATTTTTGACATTCTCCGAATAATGCCGGGACCGGAGAAATTTTTGAATAAGTAATCCATTTGAGATCGTTTTGCGCAGATGATCTTTGGCTCTCCGCCAAATTTCGACATCATCGTGACCTATTTAAAAACACCCATCGAACGTATACCGAGCTAAAGTTTACATGGCACAAGGTGTAAGTGTTTATGATTATTAAATTTATCGCAGGAATAAAATATGGGTTTTTTATTTATTAATTTACGTTTGAGTATGTTCCTGATACGTAACGTGTAAAAAGTAAAAGTTTTCTTTTTAATAAACAACTTATTCCGGTCTCCTGATCTAAATCCCCAAGATTTCTTTTTGTAGTCGCGCTCAGTACCTACTCACCCTAATACATAGGCAAGAATCACTTCTTCGCCGTGCTCGCCTATATCTCACTAATGATGGACGTCACTTCGAGCAGTTGTTATAACATTAATCACTATGATGAACGTTTGTTTGAGCGCTAATATAGTCGGTGTATCATTGTAGAGAAAGAAGAGAACAAAGTTTGATTTGATTTCTTAAATTATGCAAATCCTCTGGCGTTTGGCTTTGATAGCCTATCTCAGATGTTATCAGCCTGAATAATTTGTCGTTATGTGACACATTAGCATTTAGATAAGCCGACAATGGTGGTTAGCCGTATCGCACTCAATAATGCGTTGAATGATTTGCATAGTAAATTAATAACACAATAGTTTAACAAGCATTACCTTGACGAGCGCTTACGCGCGACAAGGTCGTTGAGTGTACATACATACATATGTCAAGCGACCGGGCGTAATAACTCTCAATAATGTAAACTGGTGACGAAAGCTGAATTTAGGTTAATGAAATTAATGCTCCGTCACTTCTGAAACACATATTACTTAATAACACGCCCCCAAAAAAATATCCAATTCGCTCCAGTTTTTTATGGGGTAAACACACGACGCTACCTTACCCGGTAACGCAATAAAGAAAGATATATTTCCTCGTTTCAGGTGGTAAATTTGAATCCATTACTGCGCGAGGGTGTGGCACCACGTCCGACAGAAATGGCTTTATTTGGAACAATTGTAATATTTTCTTGTGGAGCAGACCACCTAGTAAACTAGACGTTTTACGACGCGATATCTCGCCCGCCTTATTTAGGGCAAATAATAATCTTTCGTCACGAAGCAGTGGACTCATAAAATCGACCAGAAGTTACGAAATATCATTTGAGAATTTATTATTCCGCAAAGTACATACTTGTAACTGAGATAATTACAGAAGACACCAAATAATAAAAAAAGAAATATTAGAATTTGATTGCGACGACTATCTAGTAGAGTCGTCCAAGTTTTGTATCGGTTTTATGGTTTTGCTGTAAAAAAAGCGACAAAAAGACTACAGTGCCGGTTCTTTGTCGGTTTTTTTTAATAGCAAGACCATAAAATCGATACAAAACTTGGACGACTATTATAATATACACTTACTCTTATAGAACCCGAAGGTATACCATTACCTAACTATATATGTACTTATTCTTCATTCCCTGAAGTCTTGCTTCCCTGCTTGACCTGTTCGTATTCATACGCCTAAGGTGTTCATAACATCTTATTTGAGTTTTCTCTGTTTTTCTTTTTTTCTTGCCCCTACTTCTTCTCTCTTTCGTATATCTAATTCTGTCCATTCTTGTTATTCCTAAAATTCCTCCTAGATACTTCATTTCTAAACTCTGTATCTTACTTATGATTTTTTTACTTGTAAGTGTCCAACTTTCACAACCAAGAATCAGAATTTCTTCTTCAGGACAAATGTGTTTTTTATTGAATGAAATAATCGTGAAACATTCTCAAGCCTAGCTGTAACTTCTGCTTCTTGCTGTCCCTTTTTATTTATCTGTACTCCGAGATACATCCCAAGATGTTCCAAGTTGCTCCAGTACTTTATCATTTATTTCGACGTTTATATATACGTACGTTCTCTATTCCTACTACCAAAAGTTTTGTTTTCTCTTCGTTAACTTTAAAGTCTCTCTTTGCGAATGAGTTATTCCATTCGTCTAGGTTCTTCTTTAAGTCGGTTTCGTTTTGTGCAAAAATTATCAGATCGTCGGCAAACACGCATTCCCCATTCCATACTGGTGTTAGGCTCCTATGTCCAACATACATCTTTTTAGTATTATTTTTAACTTCCTTAATGGTAATAATTTATGTAGCTAACATGAAATAAGGGTCGTAGCTCAGTAAAATAATATATTAAATATAAATACATAAAGTCAAACATAATTGTACACAAATGATTGTTCACAATTATAACAACAACTTCTTCACTCTAATTATCCATCACACTAATGATCTCATGATCAGCTCGTCGATTATTTAAAGGGATTTCGTCCGAGGACGTTTTTCCCGGGGTGTTATGAAATTTATGCCTTGACATTTGAATCATCCGGAACTGCAAGCGTGTTACTCAGAATTTGCGTAATCCTTCCTTGACATTTCCGAACGTTGTTTACGAATTGTTTACAGGAAGCTTTGGTTGACTGATTTTTGCACCTGCGGATTTTTGGGGCGATTTTGGTGGCGTTATCCTTGTCCTTGTTACAATATCGTCCAGGACAAGGTTATTAAATAACACTGGGCTTAAGATTCCTCCTTATCCGAGTCCTTCTTTTACTACAAATTCTCGTGACTGCAGGTTATCTACTCTTACGTAATTTCTGGTGCAATTGTATAATCTCATTATTCCTTTTCTTAATTTATTATTCACCTTTCTATTTTCTAGATTTTCCTTCACAATTTTCCTGGGAATTCTATTTTCCGGTCTTGTTTTTCTAGCATTTTCTATCAATTTTTTAATAGTGAATATATGATCCTGAATGCTTCTACCCTTCCTAAATCCACTCTGTGATTGTTCTAACTGTTGTTCTGTTGCCGCTTTCAGTTGCCATTCTCGTAGACTTTCTATACTGCACTTGGCAGAGTAATGCCTCTATAATTTTTGCAGATTGTTTTGTCCCCTTTTCTAAATATTGGCACAATTATACTCATTTCCCAATCATCCGGTATCTTTCCTCGGTCCCATGCTCTATTACAGATGTCAGTGAATGACTGCACACCTTTAGCTTCAATATTTTTTAGCATTTCTCCTGATGATCTGATCATATCCTGCTGCTTTCCCTTTCTTTAATATTTTCATAGAATCCTGTATATGTTCATTTTGGTGATTACCATTTGTAACTTTTTCCTCTGTATACAGTAGTTCTTGAAAGCACCGTTTCCAATTTTCCATTATTTTTTCGCCTTCTGCTATTATTACTCCATTCTTGTCTTTCATCTGTTTCACGTTTCGTTGATGCTTTTTTGTTCTCAAATCCTTTAAGGCTTTATAGAAAACTTTATGATTCGTGTAATAATCTGTTTCCATTTTCTTCGCAAAGTTCTCCCATACAGCTTCTCTTGCAATTTTTTTGACTTTAAGTCTCTGATTTTTATATAGTCACTATAACTGTCTGAGGCTTTTCCTTCAAATATCGTTTCCACAATTGTTCCTTTGCTTTCACTTCTTTCTTGATTTCTTCACTTCACCACATGGTGTTTCTTTCTTATTTCTATTTAGCTTCGAGATTCCACATGTTTGTTTTGCTGCTTCTAAAATTGCTCTTTTAAAATGTTCCCATAACTCTTCAAAATTCTTCTCTTCTACACGTTCTTTGTATATCCTTTCCTCAAGTCTTTTTCTGTATTCCTTTATCTCCTAGGTTGTATGCTTTTATTGTTTCTTTTGTGGGCACTTTTAACTGGCTTTCTTTTTCTTTTCTGTTGTTCTTTTCTTTACAACTGCTTCTTCCTATATATGTAAGTCTTAGCAATTACTAAAAAATGGTCGCTACCAATTTCTGTTCCTCTTCTTATTCTCACGTCTTGTATATTTTTGATTAAAATATAATCTAGAATAGATTTTTCATTTCGACCATTTATTTCACGTGTGTATTTGTGTATGGACTTTTTGTATACAGAAATCTATTATTATCTTTCCGTTATTATTCCTAGTAGCTTCTACTTGCGTTCCTATCACATATCCTGATTCTCCTTCCAACTCTTCCATTTAAGTCTCCCATTACAACTGTTTTTCCTTGATTGCTTTCAACTACGTTGTTTGTCATGTTCCAAAATTTTGCTTTGCCTTCTGTTTGAGGCCATATAATATGGAAAACGTATGCATTTTTTTTCTTTTATTAGACATGCAATTCAAATAATAATTTATACTGTTGTTAATTAAGCATTATAATATTTCCCTTCATTTCTCAAACTTCACCACAAAGAATAATTCCTCCTTTACACCGAAAACTTCGTATTTCATATTTCATTTAGTTTGTCGACGTCTCCAAATATCTCAATTTTCAAATTTTCGTGCCGAAAGCACGCTCAACTCGAATGAAACTCGTTAAGTTCTGCCCTCAAATTTAGTATTCTCCAGAACACAGTGCAGTAATAATAAGACAGCGCGAGCAATTACGAGCAACTTTATGGAACTGCAAAATTTCTTAGCTCTCCGGGTAGGTATTTATTTTACGAACGCAATGTTTGACTTAATACAAATAACTTACGGCTGGCATTAAGAGTTTCGTGCATGCAACGAGCATTTTCGTTTTAATCTTTTTCCCCCGAATACGGCTTAGGAATTTCGTTTTCAATTACATAATTGTTGAACAAACAAGCAAAATCCTCATCCTTTTTCTTTTTTAATCGCGACACTTCTTTTCATTAATGGAGGCATTTAGGCGAATTAACACGACCCCAAAACCGTAATTTTCAGCTCCATTTAAATGCTAACGTGCGAGCAATATTTACAGACGATTTAATCTCTCGGCCGCAAATAACACGCCGGAATAAAGCACCGTGGCGAACCCTTCGAAGGAGAGAAAGGTTACGGAGATATAAAGGTTTCAGCTTGGTCGATTTTATAGTGCAGTAAACACTTGAAACTGTTGTCTGAAGCGATTTACTTAATCGCGTTAAAATGTAAAATGCTTATTTGTTCGAGTCCTTCTCTGCCTTCCGAGGATGTATGTAGTACATAGTTTTCGCCTGACAGGATACACGTTTTCGACGTGAAACCTCGAAACGGTCGCTTATTTTGCCACAGCTAGTAAATGACACAATAACACAAGCAAAAAGAAGAAACAAACAACAAATTCTCTTTTGTTGAAAAGTCAATTTCTGAAGTGACCAATAGCTTCAATGTCAGGTTGAAGTATTTTATAGTCGTTTGATGACATTCATTTAAACAACACAAGCCCCAACTCATGTAATTGAATATAATTGTACCTAATCGCATTTGGATGCCAGTTAAAATCAAAAAATAAATAACATTGTACCACTAATAATTTTTGTAAAGAGACAGATGTGACTGGTTGTAGACGTCGACTTTGCGTCACGTTTCCTTGTTGACAACGAACGCACGATATGTCATACATGCGCGCATATATAACGCGGAACTAATCGTGCGTTGGATGAAGAACTATTATTAACAAACAACATCTAGTAACATCAAACGAGGTGTAAATGATACTGATGGAAACAGACCTTTTTATGCATGACCTAATAAAGACCCGTTAGATGCACGACAAAATCTCAACCTTGCTTATAATGCAATTGAATCACTATCGACGTACCTAGTATAATAAATTACAAGTTTGATTTCTACTTGAACTAAATATATCTTAAAAAAACAATCCATTTCCACCTTGAGATTGGATTAGATTTGCTCCCGAGCAATAAAGATGCACGATTACATACCGATTGTTTCATTAAAACTTGAAAAACGGCGGACTAAGGTAAATCATAAAATAAAGATAAAAAAACGAAGCGTTGCGTTGGCTTGATCACTATATCCCTGTCTCCTTCGTTCTATAATCTAGATTCTAGGCACAAGGTTCGTTTTTCGGCTGAGTGACTGTTTGTTTGTTTATAAATTAGGTTTAAGAAATTTGGCTTCGTAGGTGCCTTTAAAGAAATGCACGATGGTGCACATAGAAACTGATGTGTGTGTGTAAGTCTATGTACTTCAAGACATAGAAGAGCTGGCTGACGATGATTGCTTAAGCTTTCCTGGGCTTTTGAATCTTCTGTGGTGACACTTCTTGTCGAACAGCAATAGTTTTTCTCAAAGTAACTGCGTTTTTGACCGCACAGAAACCGTTACAGTATAATCTTCCTGAGGTCCTTAGGAAACTGATTCGATGATAGGTTGACACATCCCAATTGCTACCCTTCTTGTGAATCGGAATGCCTAAAATATCTTTCAACTACAACTACACTTCCAGCAGAGATTTCTTCAGCAATACATTGTTCCCCTCCAACAGCTTTTATCATTTTATTAATGGTAGACTCTACATCGCTAAGGAGTAGTAATCCTTGAGACGGATTATGGTTACACGCTAAGGGTGTGAATTTCCTATTCGTTAACTTAATCATTCCACTCAATTTGTGAGAGCTTGGGCAACTTTTGGGAGCTTGATTTCTTCTTATTCCAGTAGGTATTCATCCTTTTGTAGAGTTAACATTTGAGTTGTCGATATTGACTGAAGTTAACGAATTTTGTTTGCTTTCAATTAACTGCAGGCGATGCATATCCATGCACAAACTATGCTGCAAAATGCTGCTCTGGATCTCTGGAAAACTGAGTTTGCCCAACTCCTTTCACATCCCGTTCTTCTGTCAGCACGAAGCCGCTGGTCACAATGATAATTTCGGATCATGAAGTCGTAATTAATTATAAACATTCAGACGGTTGTAAAAATCAATTCAGAAGTCGACTTTTCGCTGTGCATTTGACAGCTTCATCAGGACGAGAAAATGCAGAGTTCATCCTGTGTGCCAGGAGGTTACGACTTGTCACCAAATTTACTTTAAACTTGACAGCCTCAGCCTTACCTTCCACCAGCTTTCCCCGCGGCTAGCAACAGTGAGAAGGGGATGAGTCTAATATGATGTTAAACTATTAAGGGCGCCAGGACGGATCGAACCCAGCCGATAGACAACCAACCTCGTCGGTATCTCCGAGCCGATTTGAGCGTGCAGAAGGCCAAAACAAAATAGAGGCTACACTGGTACGTGAAGGAAGGGTAACGTAAACACGCTCTTAAAGTTAACAAAATTTAAGCTTTATTGATAATCAGTAGTTCAAGCGAATGCAGGTTATAAAACACACCAGGTTATACAACAAACAAAATTCAAATATAGATAAACTGCGAGCAATCTACAGTTGTCAGTTTATTTGCTCAATGACAACAAAAAAAGCTATATATATATATACCTACATACTATCTGCATTCAGCCGAAAAATCGCTTTCCAAGAAAAGGCATGCAATAGTTCATACGAAATTTGATAATAAATTAAATAATCAAACTCACAACTTTTCTGTCAGTACGCAGTCAAATTCGTTAGGCTACGCTGGGAAGTTGGCGGTCGCAACGCCACCTACTGGTAGTGTCCGAGCCGGTGAATTGGTTTGAACCGGTGGGCAGGGCTGCGAATATGGCGGACACACGCTTCTCGTAGATCGGCGTAGAGAAAATACGCTCGAAGGTGGAATCGACTCAGTCTGAGTCAAACCCACTGTAAAAATAAAGCGGGAGTTTGACGTAGCACTAAGACTTGAAGTAAAACCAAACGTAAAAGCCTGAATAGAAAGAAAGGACAGACTCGTTAGCGTCCAAAATGGCGTCAACCAATTCGCACAATTTTTACCTGAGATTTGTGGTTTTGTCAAGCTTGGAATGGGGCTAAAATACCCCAAAACTCTATCGGTGGTGCACCAGGAGAATTCCGGCAGGGCCGTAGATAAGCACTTCTCAATTCTTTGAGCAAGGCCACGACAAACTTTCTAAGCGGTAACACACGTCAGCACAGCACCACCAATAGAATAATCATGACGCCAAGAGTTTTGAATAAAAGCGCCGATACGAAAGGGAGAATTCAAAGAGACGTTTCCGGCGCAGGTTACAGTGTTGTCGGATATTCAAAATATACATACAAGCGTCGTTGCAAGCTCGCCACAAATGCGTCGCGAACTTGATGCGATGAAATTTAATTGTAACAGACTTGAGTCGGAGAATCCCATCGTTTGCCTAACAGTTGGTTCGAAATTGTTTGAAAAAGAACTACCTACATATATTTGGCGTCCTTACAGTGCCTTGGCACTACCAGAATCGTTTTTTGTTGACTCTCATCACCAGACAACGGACGGAATGATGGAATTCAATGTCATTCGCATGAGCGGCACGCCCTGCGTGGTAACTGGTCGTCTTAATATCCCGAGCGTAAAATTTGGTGTTCGAATCACTACAGTTTAAATTCTAAATAAATATAGTAATCCTTTCAAAATGAGAAATTATAATTTACGGATTATAACTTTATGTTTATTATAGCATATTAATCACTTTTTTGAAAGTAATATATTAATATATTGACCCGGCTTCTGCCCGCCGCTCATGAACTTGCTACTTTACGTGCGCGTTGAGTCCTCGAGGCGAAGTGACCGTGAACAGTCATACAAATGTCCGTCCTTTGCTCATCACCCAGTAGGTCTCACAATTTATTAGGTTTGCAACGATATTTCTTTTCAATTTCCCTTGTAGACCTACAGGGCGATTCAAATTTCTCTTTTCGATATGATAAATGATATGCTTCCTCTGTTAGTAATTCATGAGTCCCCCAAATGTCACGTCGTTGCACGATCGCACGAATTTGATCCATGCCTTCTCCTCCCCTTGCAGTTCGGAGGATCAACCAGGGCAATTCAAGGCAGAAAGGAGGTAGATTATTTCATAACTGCCTAGGCAGTAAAATAACAATTGTGAAAATGCGACAAGCACAACGAAGATTGCTAGTTTTTTTCTTGTTAAATTATTTGTATTTGTTTATACGAGTATTCACATAAGTATAAGTACGTACAGATGATTATTATAATTACGGGCAATAACATAGACAATGGATGACTAAATCCCGATGTAAATGAGCCGCCGTGCGTAAGCGTTGAAATTACGATCAAGTTACAGATGGATTGGTTCTTGTCTGGCTGCATTTATAAGAAGAACCTTATATAGACGGTTTTATCATCATGGGAACAGAAACAGAACTTTCTAATACCAATTAGAAGACGACGACAAATTATTTCTGTGCGAACGGCGCACAACTTTGAGCACAGCTCAAGGAGTTCGCAAAATTCGATGTAAATCAATTGCACTTTTTGCCAGAGCTCCTTAAGCCAAGCGTGACTAAATAATTTGATTTTCGCGGTATAGTTTTTGGGAAGCATTCTTTTGAACTCTCATCTTGTTAATTTCATTTTCTATTGTAATTTATTATTTAATAGTTACACAATTCCAATATACTACTAATACTTGATTATGTCAAAAAGTACCTATGACCTCTGACCATTAACACTAATCTGATGATCAATTTAAGTCGATGATACTCCATTAATTTTTAAGTATTGAAACATTTTCTCTCATCGAAATCATATAATAATCATGTAGTGATATAAGATCAAATCAAAATTCGGGCTCAGTCATCTTCATAGTACTTTCAGAGAGAAAGATCACAGTTAAACTAATTCGGGTGTTACAGGAAGCAGCCGAGCGCTATGCAGACACCAGCTGGAAGATACACCAGGACTGGTACTCCAGCAAAAAGAAAACACCGCCGCCTCCGTCTTCCGCAAACAATAACAACACGTTAAAACCATCGGCCAAAAGCAAGACGAGTGCGAATGGGTTAACCGCGAACGACACGGTCGGGCACTATGCCGAGATAACCGAGCTCGTTGAGAAAAGAAACGGTACGCTGACTAAACAGAATGCCAATTCGGTCACACAGGTGAAGAAAGTTATCGAGATACAAACGGTTCAAACGACGTGCGAACAGGTCAAAGCGAACGACCAAAACGGAAACGATGTTCAAGCGGTAAGAACTTATTTGGAGACTCATTTGTGATGTGATTTACTAACCACACTTACACATACTTAATGGTTTGCAAATTTGCACCGAAAACGCATGGTGATGATATAACACTAACATTTCTTGTTGTGTTCAGCTACTTCTCTCAATTGGCCTGAAATTTTTATATAGCTAGTTAAAATAATGTAAAATAACTCTTCTTAATCTATAGTGTAAGCATATGATTTCAGAGTGTACTCCTAAGTTGGTAAAAATAAATTGTGTCTGTTATATGCTTTTCTATTTATGCCAGACTTTTATAACTAAGCCTTTAAGTTTTGTTTTCTAAATACAGGAAGGTCCTAAAATTTATAGCTGGCTAGTTGTACTATACTGTTTGAATATTTTAAAAAATTCCCGTCACGGAATTTACTTCAATTGACAATCAATCCGGTACTGCAATTCTTACAGAATCACCCGGTATAATTAGCGTCGGTTACGTGCAGTCGTTATCAACACCGTAACCTACTTAGGCGACCTTTATTAGTGAAGTGGTGTTCGCTAACCTGATTTGAAAACTTGGCCTGTAATTCAAGATGGGCGCGGCCTAACTCGATGCTCATCATCCGTTCGCTCCTCTAATCATCCAGGCGAGCTTTTCTAATTTCCGCCCCGACGTAAACGTGCACGGAAGTTGCGCTGCAAAAAGGGTTTTCTTGGCGGAGGGCGAAAAATTAATAATCACACCTCTCACGTTCAGAAATTAGTCCCGGGGGAATTTTCACTCGTGCCTTATTAGTTTCTTAATTATTAAGAAAAGAAAACCTTTTCGTTTTGATTTACTCCTTTAAATGGTACTGGAAGCTTAAAAAATATATATTCAAGTATATGTACATATAACGTATTTTAATGAGATCTATTTTATGACTGTGTACAATACAGCAAGCAATTTGGTAGTTGGTGATACATCATATCATCGCTGACAGATCAAATTAAGCCGAATATTTGCCTGGGAATCATAATATCATAATACACCGCTCTTCCAAAGCATTACACTCCATGGAGGCGCACAAATAGATAAGCACCGCCAAATTGACAGATGGACCGTGTTGCTTAACCAAGCATGACAATTCGATGATTTTGATCAACCGTACCCGAGTGCTTGACGGAGAATAATTCGATGCTGTCGTGGGATCGAATGATCGAAGAAGAAGACAATTAAATCGCACCATATTGTTGGCAGCAACGAGGATTCTCTCTCGACGACGTGCAATTTCTAAACGAATCGTGCCAGCGAACGGATTCATAATAAGAAAGCGTACAGATCGTATCTGGACGTAAATTCCAATTAATTTACACAAATAACTTATAAACAAGATCGGCGAGCTTTGATCAATTATTTGAAATGAGCACTTATATTTTCATCTAATCATACAGCAATAATTACCAACATTATACATACAGCCTTAAACTTAAAGAGCTCGCCGTTGCCTAATTGTTTATTACTTTCAACAAGTATTAATTTATTTACATGCTTGAGCGAAACACAAAACAAGTATTTTAAAGTTGAGATTTCTTACGACGTTTACGGTTCCGTATCAACTACTGAAAGTGGTGATAACATCCCACACGTGGGTGTAAGATTAATTGGCATTTGAAGCAGAATTATTATAAGCAATTCCATACATACATAACTTGATCCCCTTGTATTCACCCTAAGATCTCGAGGTTTCTTCGACCTCTTACTATAAACAAAATTCTTCCAAATCCTTCCTTCCTCGGTTCCCAGTTTCTCTCTCGCTTTCTATTGAACTATTCCACGCCTCTTCTTCTTTTGCTCTTTTCTAACGACTTTGCTTCCCATACCTTATTAGCTCACCTCTCCTTTCCCCCCCTAACCAGATGCCGAAACACATTGGTTTCTTTCCGTCTCATGTTTCTTATTTCAAGTTGTTTCAAGTTTTCTACACAGCCTGTAATATTTGTGTTAAAGTCCAGCTCTCGTCACCATACAATAATACCTACCGGTAAGTACATTGCCTTGTAAATGGGGCCAAGCAATCCCTACATGATAATACTTATTATTTCCACGTTTGCTTTTGGTGTTCTCAAATGGCCAATATTGAAGAGAATGGAGAAGTGGAACGTTTTTTAATACAAATGATTTATGTCAAAAAGTATTACTAGTGATAATATTATACAAGGGAATTCACAATCATATTCACAAATTAAATTTACTTATCTTAAAGTACAAATATAAAGTGAGCAAAAAAAAAATTAGATTAGAGTAGGCGGTGTAAAGAAAATGTATGTCTGTGATTAACTGTTAATTAATGTAATACATTCATGAACTGTTAAATTTATTGACTTTTTATTTAATCACAGATAACAATGCGAAAGTATGCGAAGTTGTAGACTTATTGCTCTTTGATATTCTGAGTTTCTCATTGTGTGGTGCAATGTTCTCTCAATTAAATAATATACTATTTTCTATATTCTATATTATGTTGTACAATATTTCTTTTCCTTTCTTGTAGGTTTCTTGTTCATTTTGTAGTTCTTGAAAGAAAAACAATAAGGCAACATTTTAAACTAAGAATGAACACAATGACCGATTACAAAGACGATTCTATTGCTAGGTTATTCCGAAACGCCTGCGGCATATACGGTTTATTTAGGAACTTTTAGTAAGAACTGTGGTGAATCTGGTAACATTTCTACAACTTTCTTGAAACGCGTAATATATTTCCGAAGTTACACGATTGGCTTTGCCATAATACCATTTGCGATTTCTACTAGCATTTTTTTTGTGACGTCACACAAGTAGAATTCTATTTGTCGTGATCCCGCTACAGGTTCATTTTGTGGGCGATGTGATCGCTTTCCTAGCCTCGCACCCAGGTGTCTATTATTATTGTTCTGATCGTTGTGAGCGTTATGTGGAACAATACCACCGCTACTTTGATCATTTTGATCGTTAAGTGGAACCTACCCGAGTACGTTAAGCAACTATAGGTATTAGTGATTTATGAGGCAACTTTCCAGTAGTGAAGTGGGAAATTTGAACATTGATGTATTAGTGAAAGGAAAAACAAACTGTGTGGAAGTTAAAAATGTATTACACATTCCAGGCATAACAGCAGAATAAATGAAAGAAGATTGGGCCAAATTTTGTGCAAGAAAATGCAAAATTTTGCATTTAATTTTTTTTTTATTTTTCCCACGTGCTTTGATTTCACCCAAGTGAATAAAAAATAGGGAATGTAATTTGATTTCAATTAAAAATAAGGATGTTTCCATCAGGGTTTTAGGTCGAAACTAAATACATTAATTTGTTTCTTCTCTAGACAGCATGTTAATAAAAGTTTACACTTTACGCTTACCTCGAATTGAATACTACGGTGGCAGCATTGAAGTGAGATAGCGAATCGTTACGTCATGGCATACCCGCTTCTCCTTCTAAAACATTCACTGTCAACCAATCATAACCAACCGTCACGAAGTTCGCAGCATAGATCTGCGAGGGTATGCGGTGACGTTAATGACGTTATGCTGCCATCGTTAGTATTCAATTCACCGTGGGTGCAACAGGGCATGAGTCGGTTATCATAGCTGACTCGTGTACCATATGTTTCCTGCATTCTCGATTGATATCAGCATGTGAGTGAAATAGTTTAATTTCAATCAAAGAATATTTTGGCGACGATTTGCAAGGATCGTAATCAAAGAATTTGAACGGATTGAAGGAAATTATAAAATGAATTAGAAAATATTCAATTAACGAATAAAGTGTAGACGATTCGCAAAGATCGTAAACGATTTATTTAAATCTATTGATATTTTCAAAAATACACATGCACTGTAAGAAGAAGACTAGTGTCCAGTTTACAGAAAATTTAATTGCAATCAAATTCTAATGGCGTTGTTAATTTGACAGTTCCCAATGTAATTCTTATGGTAACTTAATCGTGATTAGTTTAATTCGAAATTAAATATTTGATTTGCTTTCTGTAAACCCACCCTAGGCTTTCTTAATTAAAGAATCTACAATCCTTTCATAAGCCTCAAAAAAATCATATAAAATAACTGGAATTTTTATATACAATAAAAGCAAAACATCATATAAAATTGGCTTCCAAAAAACACTACAATATGTCAAATTGCGACAACTATAACCAGATTGATTAAACGGTGTTTGTATTAATTAAAACGTTCTGTAAGTTATTTTTTTTTTTATACACTTGCTATCACCCATTTTCAAATTTGACATTTGTTTGAACTAGTGATAATATTATACAAGGGAATTTGTGAAGCGTTTCACCAGAAATCCTTTCCATTAATATTAATGAACAGGGAGGCCCTTGAATTACGCAGTAAATTGACTTCGTATCGCCTCCGAACTTTGGAGGAATTATAATTATCGCTTCCATCGTACGGAACTAATGTGGCGAAGCCCGCGAGCGGTTTATTAAAAAAAAAAGTGAAACATTGTTTCACTTTCAGAGTCTTTCGACCGCACTTATTTAATGACGACCGCAAAAATTGAAAGCTTCGGTGTTCGTAAATTAATTAATTCACAAGTAGCTTTCCAATAGTATTTCGGATAGATTTATCAACGGTGCCCTCCGTATACATATTATACAAGTGTGCGTTCATTCCCTTGTAACTTCTTCAGGAACATGTGTACTGATTTAAATAGGCACGCTCTTCCCTTTCCCGTATTTATTTAGCACGTGCTCTCTCATCTCTCTCTTCCTTATTTTGTTCTTCTATTTACTCCGGAAAAACGGTCCCAAACGCTGGTGCTCAAGAACTAAAACCATACTATCCCGTAACACCGATTTGGTACAGACGAGAATGCTTTCTTTTAAGATGTGAAGCGTTTTAGACCTACTTTTAATTAATTTTATTTAATTCACTTCGTATAAACATATAAGTATCTGCACTCTAACGAGAATAATCACAAAGTAAATAAAAGCCTTTCGTAAATGTATCAACCGCGAAAGTTTGGGGGTCGCTGGTTTAAGATAAAGTTCCTGTGCTTTTTACATTTATATAACGTAACATTTTTTTTAAGTTACTTTCCTTCTCTTTTCCTGACACTGACATTTACACTAATAAAATTAAATGCATCTCTTTTTTTTTCCTTTTCACTTCATTTTGTTACATGTCCAAACCATTCCTTTTACGTTATTTGTTGTTCTTCTTAAGAATTTCTTTTCCACTGCTTCGCGTTTTCTTTCATGAGTCTACAAGATTCACTTGCGAATAAAATCGTTAGTAGGTTGCATTTCATTGTATACCTTAGAGCTTCTTCTTGTTCTAATCAACTGTCAACTATGATGATGTACCTCTTTGCCTTTTTTATACATGAAGCCCCAGTTTTAATTTTTCCACTTCCTCTATCCCCGTGCTTCTGGTGTATCCTTTCATTCAAAGGACTACGTTATTCATGAATAATATGAGATTTTGGACCTTGATGAACGTAACCATTTTTTTAATTGTTTTTAACATAAATGTTATAAAGGGTAATGGACTTGGGCTCTCTCCTTGTTCTTTAAGAATTTTGTGTGCCGTTCCCCCCCCTTTATTTGTATCTTCGCTTTTACTTTAAACAGTCAGAAATTTTTGAAATTTTGAGCTGAGCTAAGAGCTTCAAATTATACATATTGGGAAGCTACAGTTTAATTTCCTTTCGATGATATTTTTTGATTTTGCAAATACCGATTAGGTCTAGATGCTTGCTGGTTTTCTTAATTTCCTCTCAAATATATTATTATTTGTCTTAAATGCTTCTTCTTCTTCTTTTGAAGTATTTTTACGGCCAGTTCTTCCTCTATTGTCGTTTATCATTTTTGAATCTAAATTATCTTCTCCTCCTGCTTGCCCTGTCCCTATTTTTTTATAATTTCTTCCAATCCTTATTCTATCACTTCCTAATTTGTTTCCATCTCCTAGAGTAGATCCTCCCCTTTTTCCCAACTTCGTGTTGGGATTTGTTTTAAAATTGTTTTCATGGTATTTTTCATGTGGTCCAATGTAATATAATGTGTCTATTTTGCGCCACTTTTGTTGATATTTTTCGTCCCTTTCTAACTCTTCTATTATTTTCTTTTTTGTTTAACTTTGTCCAACGTTCTCATAGTTCATGTTTTGCTTCCTATTTTTCTCTGTTGCCTTCTTTTTCGTCAACATATATTCTTTTTGTTCTGTATGAGTTATAGCTCTGTATACCCTGGTAAGAACTTGCCAAAATTGATAATTCAGTAAGAATAAGAACAAATGGCTTAAGAAAACCAAACTAGTCGTAAACCTTAGAAGATGAAAAAAAATATGTTGAACACACCTTGTAATACTTAGAGAAATGAATGGTTTTATTGTTTCGTTTATTTGTTTGGTTTGAGTGCTTAGAAAGTTTATTTGTATCTGTGTACTTAACTTAATTCAAAGTTTACAAATTTTACAAAAAAAAATACAATCGTAACGAAATTTATCAAGCATCTTATATTGCAGGAAAGTATTTAAAATAGGTAGATAGAATAAATTTATGTAGACACGAAGTGAAGGAAAATGTAGGATAAGCTTTTGATGTCTGTGTTGGTAATAACCAACAGGAGACAATTTTCCAATTGAATAGTAAACGAGTCTCTGACACATTCAGATAAAATAAATTCACTTTGAGTTCTACTATTTCCTGTGTCAGTCTGAATTCAAAAAGAAATTTTGAAATTATTTACTGTCAGATAATATAATCACTTATACCATTCACCGTTACTAGAGCTTTGCTTTACAAATATGGTTTTAAGTTTTGAAATGTACACTCTTATACACCCAAATGAATGTCAACTATTTCGTCGATTTAATTCTAACAGAGCACCACAGATGGCGCTGTTCGTGGTTTTTAAGCAGTCCCACCATACAACGAATATGTCTGCGTAAAATTTGGGGAAAAGTCGCCACTGAAAAACTTAATAAATTATTGCAAGTCGATTTAATCGCGTCAGAATTAGATAGACGTCGCTTGTGTTCCCTTGAGATACAGCCTCTCATACCAGTTTAAATAAAACTCACCTTATGATTCTAAACTCACTAGGTGGCGCTGAATTTCACTTATAACTCACAACGAACAACAATTGTTGAAATCATCGTTGCTATGGGTTTAAGTTTGAGCTTAAATTTAAACTGGCATTGCAAAACTGGGCCTTAGTTGCGTCAGAGTTAAATAGATGGCGCTGGTATTCCCAAGAGATAAAGTCTCTCCTACCAGTTTAAATACAACTCACTTTATGATGCCAGTCTTAACCGCAGATGAATTTACACTCAATCGAGACTTAATTGCGTCAATTTAGTTGACTAAATAGTTGACAGGTGGCGCTGCTCGCTTGTTCAATAAATATTTATAAGTAAATTTTGGGGAAAAGTCGATAGATGTCCGCTGGGCGAATTTTCTCCAAATTTAGTTTCTGCAGCACCATTTTAAAATATTCTGAAAGTACCAAATATTTAGGATTAACAATTGATTCAAATCTGAGATGGCATCTACATGTTCGCAACTTGGTAAAAAAAGTTAGGAAAACATTGTATTTTTTATGCAATTAAGACAATACTGTAATATCAATTTATTAATAAGAGTTTATTTTGCGGTAGTACAAAACCTAATTTATTATGCAATCGCAGCCTGGGGTTCCGCTAACTTTACAGTAATAAAAGATATAGAAATAACCCAGAAACTAATCTTAAAAATTTGTCTGCGAAATCCTAGAACATATCCGACTAAACTCTTATACTCTACTTTTGATGTTTTAAATATTCAACAATTACATACAAAATCTATAATTATATATACACACTTAAATAAACATAAAATCCCTAACATAGAATACGATAATTTTAATACGAGAGCCTCCAATTCAAGGAATTTACTAGTCCCTCATTGTAGTACTTCTAAAGGGCAAAGACACGTAAGATATCTTGGACCTTATTTTTATAATCTACTACCTATTGATTTGAAAACTACTTTATATTTTCCTCATTTAAAAAAAAAATTGAAGATATGGATGAAAAATTTTTTTAAACAATAATGTTAAGTTGTTGTTTTTTACAGGAAAAAGTAGCTAATATATGTAATAAACTACCTAAATGATATTTAAATTAAATTTCACTTTTATTTATTCTTGTATGTACATGCATACAAAAATTACAAAGTACTGCTGCGCTTGAACTCATCATAATCTCAAAATATTATCGCAGTCACCCACGAGCCTAGCTCATGTGACTAATTTATATAAAAGTATGAAATTTTGTGATTTACTATTATTATTATTGTGATTATATGATTATATGATTATGAATAAAGTAAAAGTAAAAAGTAAAAGTAATTAACTTGACGTTACTGTGATTTAAAGTAAAAGAATTAATATTGTTTAGTGTATATTTGAGGTTACTATAATTCTGACGTCATTTTAAAGTGACATCTGTCAAAGTAGTTTTAATTGAAAAAATTTGAATGGGTTATATCATGGGCCTTATAAAAGTAATACTCGTTATACAATTATTCATAAATAACGTTTTTGAACATGTTTTATCGATTTTTGAATTACCAAGATTACCAAGTTACCAAGATTTATCTGAATCACACTGTATCTGACGACATCTCCGTACAATCAGTGGCTATGTTACTTTTTTAATAATAAACTAGACGGCTTATTAAAAATATTTTATTCTCTTAAAGAAAAATAAAAATTGTAAGTAATAAATGAAATAATCTTAGGTATGCAAGTCACATAGAAATTGATTATTATTTTTCCACATATAAAACTACTTCCTTATAATCCTATGTACACAAAAATAAAACAAAACGAACAAGTTTCCTATTAAGGCAGCAATATTTCATACCGAGGAGAAGAACACGCTCCGTATCTCAAGCTGCGGCGAAGTACAACAACGTCTTGCTGCTTGCTTGCAAACAAGCGTTTAGTTCTCCGCAAAGAGTGGTTGCAAAGGCCACGGCTCTCCTGTCTGCTGCTCCAGCCGGCAGCAAATGGCGAGCGTAAAATCAGTGAGTTGCCGGCATCTGCGAGTCTTGCCCACGATATTTCGATATTCGCCCCGGGTTCGCCTTTTCCAAGTGCGGCGCATGTCCTCTGCAGACGCGAAACCAACCGTCGGACGCGGTCCCTCCAGTTTCGGGAGCTTTTCAGCGCGCGTCCTGTCAGGCTGATGACGGACTGAATGCCCGCGCCCCCGGCAAATTTCAGACGATATCGGCGGAAGTGATCTGAAATCTTTCTACGACTGATTTATGAGCGCGATACGTGCATGTAACAACGTGCATCGCCTGTTACCGATAACGCAATAAATGTATGCAATGGGAGTTATCAATCATTTCAGGTATGTTTTGATTTATGGTACAATAAAACTCTCAGAGATATACCTAATAAAAGTATTTTGTTATTGTTAGCACCGTTACAATCTGCTTGCAACATTAAATGCTTAAGTACTTGTAAGTACAAATTCAAATGTTGTTTGAGTTAAGAATTGAGCTGCTACTTTTGTTTCAATCAAAAAACATTTCATTTCATTAGATGACCTTTTTATACTTGGATTGCTCTAAAAGAGGAACTATTATTATTTACGAGGCGAAGCCTCGTAAATTGGCAAAAGCTCAAGGAAAGGAATTCTGCTCGGAATGATATCAATTACTACGAGGGCGTATTTTTATGTTGTCTACCTACCCATGAAACAAAAGACGTCAAACCAATTACTAAAAAAAAATAATCTCTAGTTCTTAAATTCCATTAAATTCCACAGAGAGTATTTTTTTCAATACTCCTGATCTACCTAGAATCATTTTATTTTCAATCGTGTGGTACTTTCGAGAGCGCATTGATTTAAATGTAACTAACGGATAATTAACAACAACAATTATATCATCATATTTTATAAATTTGTTGCAAATTGATTTGGCAGCAAGCTTGCCCCCCTCCCCCCCCCCCCCCTTATTGGTAGAGAATGTAAATCAGATTCGTTAGTAATTTAATTTTTTATTTTTGTTTTTCACGATTTTTTTTCTTCATTTTTACTTTCTTTGCTGTTTCTAATTTTTTCAGTTTTTTTACCAGTTCTGTACTTTTCATTTTCATTTTGCTTTTTTAAATTAATTTTTGAGTCTTGTTCATCACGATTTTTTTCTTCATTTGCTTTTAGTGTTTCATTTGATTTGCAAAAACACTATAATGTTTTAACATGCAAATCAAAATTAATATTTATTTTATCATTTGATTAAAATGTTTTTGTTTTTTCTCTTTTTGGTTTCTTTGCAAATGTTCGCTCTTTGCTCTTTGCATTTCCCTCTCAGTTTTCTCTTGAATTTGCCGATCGTCTTTTATTATTTTTTTAATGAAATTTGGATATTCCTTTTTTAATTTTTTTGCATTCAAATTTTTTCTCAATTTTTCACTCATTTAATTTATCGCCTTTTGTTTTTATTTCCAGAAATGTTTTACGACACGTCAAATTCTTGCCTGGATTTTATCGTGTGCTACTGTACTTTTAAAAAGAATTGGCTTCAGTGGCGACATCTGCGTGCATTTACTCGAACTCGCGCGTTTGCTCGAACCAAAATCATAAACGCCTAATCTAAGTTACATTATCTGATTTTAATTAATTGCGGAGTAATTAATTAATTTTAAAAAAACAGATTTAGTGGCGCCCTCTGTGTACATTTACTCGAACTGAAATCGTAAGCGCCAAATTCAAAATGAAACCTTCGTTCCTCTGATGATATTTATTTAAAAAAAAAAAGGAAAGAAAAATGTTTTATCATCAAATTTTTTCCTGCATAAAAAAGCTGTGCGCTAGAACTGGCTTCTGACTACCTAAATTATTAAATATTAATTTATCATTCATAGTTTTTACAAAGTTGATCCAGGAGTCCACCCTCTATAATAATTTGTTAAGAGGTCATTTCACAAAATTGCAAAATCTTGCACAACGAGACAAATGCAACAACTTCCGCCACACGGAGATGCTCTATTTCACTCACTCTCTTAACGACCCCCTTTGCAGGGGGTCAATCCCCCACTCGTGAACGACCGCGCCAGTTCCGCACTTCCACGTTTGGAACTCTTCAGCCATTTTGATAAATTCACCAAACTGTTTTTGTTTAAAGTGAAGTTCAAACGGAGGACATTCCTAGTTTTGATAAGTGCGTTCTACGCCACGAAAGATTTTCTTCTAGGCCATTCGAAGCCTGATTTCTGCAGACAATCAGGTTGGATTTATACAAGCAACTAAGTGCGCAGTTCAGGGTGTAACGCTGTTACGCTACATGTGCTAAGTTGTGTTTAATTGGTGCGGTTTATAGAGATTTATTTATGAATGATTGTATGGGGAAGATCTTTTCTCAAGTTAAATTTTGGTCTGGACTCTTTCGATGGAGTACAGAACCAATTAACGATTGGAAGCTCGAACTGAAGAGATGGGTCACTTACAGAAGCCGTTGAACAATATTTTGCAGAGTTTCCGAACGAATTTTCTTCTGAGCATTTGGGGGCGATTGAAAAAGCCTTGGAAGTGTTGAAGGGAATTCATGGCTAGGTAGATAACATAAAAATACACCCTCGTATAACAATATTGTTATACTAATCTTTTAAAAAATACGAAAATAATATTGATTTTTATTAAAAATGAGAAAGGACTATGGCAAATATATATTATTATTATTCAATTAATAATTGTTTATTGGTAGTAAGAGCTTATTTTGATGTTATTGTTTAAATGTCAGGTATAAAGTTAAATGTATTAACTGATTTAGTTTAACCAGAGAGCTTTAATAATAAGTTTCAACCAATTCAGTAAAAGATGTTCTTCTTCAGCCTATCGGTAACTCAGTGAAGACTTTCAAATATACGCAATCTTATTATATTAGGGGCGTGCGTGTTGTAAAAAGAAAACGTTTTTCTTTTTCCTTTCGCTTTGCTTGAGAACTCGAATTAGCTTCATCGTGTTTTATCTCGAACTTCAAGCTTAGCGTACGTTTCCGTTTCCATCCGCTTGGTGCGCTTGCGTTTCATAAATTTCATGTCATCCAACATGTTTTATAATAGCGAATGCCAAACTAAAAGGAATTTGATAGATTTTGTTGAAACTTTTGACCGCGATTGGAAATCTAAATCTATTTCATGACCTGTAGGATATACTTCATAATTTGAACACATGTTATTAATATTATTAGTAGTCGCCCAACAATGTTACAATAAATACCATATAAATGTTCCAATAAAGACAACAACAATTCTAGGGAATTCTGTTTGTCACAATGACATTACTATAAAGTCAACAATGTATCAGGTTATGTTCGGTTATTTGTTAGTCAAAAAATTGTTACTGTAAGAAGCGCAGATTTTTTATTTTATGGAAAAGGCGGAACCATTTATGTAGTTAAAAGCGAAATCAGCTCCATAATAAACAAATTGAAACTTTAAAAGACAGGATACTGGCAGTATTTTTGTCGAACGTCACAGTCACGTTTACAGTCCGACTGGCTCGTTAAATAATTTTTTTTTTAAATCGATCAAACGAAAACTTGCGCTACTTATCCAAAGATGGCTCTGTAAATCATTCATAATTACTGCAGTAAGTTCACGTAATCGACCGACGAAGAACAGATCGACTTATTTACAGTCCGACTAGCTCGTTGAATAATTTATAATTAAAAAAATCGAGTTAATCAAAATTGCAAACGAAAACTTTCGCTACTGATCCAAAGATGGCGCTGTAAAATCATTCATAACTGTTGCAGTTTTTTACGTTCCTTTAAATACAAAAAAAATATTCTTCATCAGAGAAATCCGATCCACAGTTCGGTCTAACTGATGGATATGATTCTCTGACTTAAAACTTAGGTAACTAACATTGTTCTGTGAATACAAGACCTTCAATCTTTTTAATCTCAATTTGATTACGAAACTCGATCCTGTTCGAACTTAACCAAGGAGAACAATAAGAAATAAGGAAGGGACTAACGTGTACTAAGCAAGTGAAGCCATATTTGGACACCCACATGTTTAGTTATGGAAGCTTTCAAATTTGGTTTAAACGGCTGTTCTAATCGAACGGACCCATTTCAGCTAAAAATTCCACCAATCAGCATACATATGAGCATTCTACTACTTATAACCTCCTTGGTCTTAACTATAAACCCTCTTGGTCTTAACTATGGACCCTCTTGGTCTTAACTATAAACCATAACCTCAAAATATATGTTTCTGCCTTAAAACAACCATTTCCCTCGATTGGTTGCACTACCTGCAATTGGTGGACAAACTTGTTTCACAAAAAAAACATGGTTAATTGATCCACCAATTTACAAATTAGGCAAAAGCTTTTATTCTTTGACACCCTTTCTTTCTTTCTTTTCTTTTTTTATTAGGGCGTGTCGACATCAAGGTCATTGGCCCCTTATCAACAAAATTGCACATAAAAGAGCCTTGTGTATGATCAGGAATCATAGCAGGTCAGACGGACACATTAATGAATAAATTCGGAATGACTAACAACGAGTAAACAATTAAGTAATTATATGTATATATAAATGTGAAAGGAAATAAATAAGTAGGTATACGACTAGAATAAGTAAGAGGTATCACAGATAAATGGAGAAGATAAAGTATACTAATAATAAATGTCGTACGTTAAATAAATAAATATATGTATATGTGTATGAATAAAGAAGAAGTGTTAGACATGATTATGTATGTTGGCTGCATTGGCAAAAGCAAGAAGCGAGCCGATGCGCAGTGTCTTGTTACAAAAGATATCTGAGGGGAAACCACTAATCCCACGCAGCCTACGAAGAGGGTCCAAGTGGAGACATTCCAAGAAGATATGTTTAAGGTGAGAGGGGAGAAACAGGAAGGACACGTGGGTTGGGCGTCACCCGACAAGAGACATGCAGAAGTGAGATGGGTGTGATCAATGCGGACCAGCGAGTCCCTCCGAGATAGAAGCAACGGCGATCGCCACGGGTTAACTAGAAGTTTGATTAGGGAAAACCATCCCATCTTCCCTGCCCTTCCTCATGCCGAATGGATACTTCCTCAAACGCAAGCGAAACCACCAAACGAACTGCGGCATCTGCAACCTCATTTCCACGAATACCCGAACGTCCAAGGACCCACGCAAACACACACCTCTCAGGAAAGACCTGAAGTTGGAGGGAATGAGTTTAATCAAAGCGTCATCCGAAAATGGGTTAGAAATAGCCTGGAGTGAACTAAGAGAGTCAGAACAAATCAAGAGAGGATGACCCACGCGTTGAGCACAGTAGATGGCGAATAGTTCGGCTGTGTAGATGCGATGCTAGGCACAATCAGGAAGAGAAAATCAGTTTTTGGACCATCAGTAAAGACAAATTTGAATTCCGAAAAACTGTCCAAAAAAGGCAAGAACAGTAGCCCTGACCAGTTCTGGAGGTCTTTGATGGAGAGATATATCTGAAGATCCGTGCGACACTCGGACGCGGGCGGTGGGATACGCCAGGGGAAGACCCTACAGGAATAACAGCAGGAAAGTGTTCCAATAAGAGGTGCCAGCAAGGGGTTTCGACGCCGGTACACATCAAGTCTCCGCGGATACCAAAGCATTCTGTAATTCCGATGATTCGGGTTGGCACGATTGGAGGTGGCGTAAGAAATTAGGCATCGGTCCCTACGAAATGAAAGGGGTGAGATACCAGCGTCAACACAAAGGGACTTAAAAAACTTAAAACCCATCGGAGAGCAGCATTGTGGATAACATCAAGTATTTTAAGACGAGAACGACTCGCAGAGGAGTAAGCAACACAACCACAGTCAAACTTGGAGAGGACCAAGGAGTCTCCTACTCGCACTTTATAACAACCTCATCTGCTGGTAGCCAGTGTTTTAATGATGTTCGAAACACTTCGTGCACGAATGCGAATGATGACAAGGTCATTGATGTGAGTTCTCCAACTTAATATGTGATCAAAGAGAAGTCCCAGGAAACGAACGCAGGGATCATGTTCTGTATTTTAAGTCGCGGTTCAGGGTGTAGTCTGCGTAAGCGACAAAAATGTCTTAGTTGGAGAAAGGCCGAAACCGCGCGACTCAACGTTACGAAGCCTCTTGGAGGATGCTACTATGAGGTTGTGAAGGAGGGGAAGAAACAAAAATTACCAAATCATCAACATACATGGCCTTGCCAACAGATGGCCTGAGTCCTGCGGTCAGGCCGTTCACTGCAATGAGGAAAAGGGTAGTGCTGAGGATGAATACCCTTTCTTGTTACTCGTTCTGTAGAAGGTCCATAGGATTTCCTCTTTTACATTGACCTTCATGTAAACTACTACGTCATATCAGATATCAGGTAATTGGGCACACAGGTTTCAAAATTACCCATCATCAATAGATTATTCAATTAATCAGATCTGAAATGCAAAGAGCTATCTGAGTTTTGTTAAATTTTGATTTACTGAAAAAAACCTAAGCACGCTTCTCTCTAATAGTTGCCTACTTCATTTCTGTCTGGATGCTTGAATTTTAATGGCACCCAAAGTTGTTATCCTTTTCATTCACACTCGGATGATTCCGTTAACAGTAGGAATTATAATTCCCACCGGCCACCTAGTCGATTATTTAGAGTGAATGCGCAATTCGTATGCGGCACGGCCTAAACTTGTAACGAAGAAATCAATAGATCCAATGTCAGGTCGCATTACGACGAAAGTAAACTACTACGGTCAGATCTCCACACGGCCTTGCCCTCGTTCTCTATATAATTGAAAAGTACTGGATTCTCAGGACAATGGGTGGTACGATTAAAAAGAGTATTTGCTTTTACTTCGAGTAGGAGCCTTTACTTCAAAGTATTTTGTGGAGTATCATCTTTTACATGAAGTAAATCCTTCGATGGGAAATTTTTACTTAGGTTAGAAGTATAAACTACAGTAAATGCTAGGACGTGTTTAACCTCAATCGGTTCAATTATTGTTCTATTATTTTCTCGTGATAAAAGTGCATTAATTATCAATATAATGAGTGAGAGTGATGATAGTGTTGAAGCAAGTGCTAAGGATACCGAAAACGTGGAAGATGGCATTTGCTCTTCTGTTGGAAGATTTTAAAATACTTCTTGACAAGCGGCAAACTCCAGCAATCAAAGCAGAAAAGGATAAAGCAACTAAGTCACTCGCTGAAGCTTATAGTAAGAATACCAACGAAGTAATAACTGTAAAACAAGTTATGAAAAAATTGAACAATATGAAAATCAAAGTGAAAGATGCCACAGACCGATGCCACGATGAATTCACAGACGTGATAATTCCGTTAGAATTGCATGTAGCCTCTACATTAATGCTACAAAATCCTTTACGATATTACGAAATATTCTTCCCCATGAATTTTAGGTTTCATTATTCTGTTGTGGATACAATATATCGCTCCTATTGCCCCAGGTATCGTCCAACCCTCTTTCGCTAATTCAATTTCGCGGGCATTCTGAGGAAAAGACAACCAAACATTTTTCTTCGACACAATTTTTTGGGAAACCTCTTTAATTATGTTTGAAACGGTTGTTTGATGTACTCCTACATCTATACCAACACCTTGTTGAAACCCAGGATCACCTAGAGTTCTTAAAAATATCTCAAAGCTGCTCCTCTCGTCTTAATATGATTTCCTAAGAACTTGTCAGTCGTCCATTCAACATTTTCTGCATTGAAGCTAAGAGAACAGTGTCTTAGTAAAACGTTATCTAAAATAATCGACTTACCGAAATATTTGTCTATACAGTACCTCCCCATATGTTCTACGTTCACATATTTCCCTCTTTCCTACCATAATTCATGAAAGCAGCCATTTTTCACACTTTTTCAATCGAAGTAACATTTGTGAAGTTGCTCTATGGGTAGCTTCTTAAAAACTACACCAAACACTCCCAGTTGGAGGAAATACTAGACAGAACTCTAGCAGTGACTTCTACATACCGAAGTAAATAAAGCAAAGTATGAAGTAGTTACTCCTAGTACTTACTTTAGTCTTACTTCAAGAATAATGTGGAGTAAAAGCTTTATTTTTTAGTATTTACTTGAAGTAAAAGCTACACAATGGAGCATTTACTTGAAGTAAAAGCAAGTACTCCTTTTAATCATACCACCCAATATCTGCAAGTCTGCAGATACGAGATCAGAGTATTAAAAAAAAAATGTAGGTACGTAGATGGGGGTTGTACCAAAACGTCCGGTGCTTGAGGATATGTTGTTGACTTGTTACGCGTTAACGAGCAAATCAAACAGACCTAACGACTTTGAAAATAAAGAAAACTACATTTTTTAATCCACAGATTCAAAATTTATTTCGTTTATATAAAACAAATTACTTGTATTTTATAATTATGCAAGAGCACGTGCGACCACACACGTTTAACGAGTGTAAATAAAAAAAAAGAAACGAAGGAATCGCTGCAGAGTACAATGTTGGAATTAAAAAGCAAAAAAGGCAAAAAGGTATAAGTGGATGACGATGTATGAGTTGTTTGCTTAGAAAAAAAGAAATAATGGAAATGGAATGCATGACATTTGTACGAGTAAACAAGACCTGGAGAGGCAATTTATGAATACTGTTCGGAGTCTCGACCTGCTTTATAAGAATAAGGATAAAGTGCTAGTAAGTAAACGGAGCGTTTGTGTTTTAGATTTATTTCTTGTGTTTGTTGGCACGAAAATTCTTATTTATTTGTGAACACAATCTGTAAAAGTTAAACAAGGGTTACAATATTATTTTTTGTATTCTACATTTTTTTGGGGTCTATAGGTAATATCGTAATATTTCTGCAATGAAATCCAAATGGGGACTATCTTAAAAATAACTTTAAATAAATATACCTACTTGATAGAGTCAAGTGGGCAAAGCATCTTCCATGAATTTCCATAAATTATTCCATAAATAAATAAAAGGGATGTCATGCTACTATTGTTAAAACAACATAGTCCTTCGAAACTACAATATTTTATAACATCATGAAGTTTTTCACAAAGTTTGAAAACTAGGATTCTCCACGTCTTTAGTATTCTTGCTTTCGTCCAATCCGCCTCACTTACATCGTTTTAATGAACTGAGCCTCAACTGTTTATTTATTGCATTTCGTAACAAAAAATAACTTAGTGTATATTTAAAAGTTATGAGAATGCCCACGAGCAGTCAAAGATTTAATTCACTTAAGGTTATCTCGAAGTGACTGAAGATTTATTGCTCGGAAAACAATATCGAAAGCCGCTTATCGATTTGTGCATTTAAAGGCAGAATAATCGAGAACAATGGCAGCAGGACTTTCTCAAAAATTATATGTTGTTATACTAATGATTTATGTTCGAATAACTAGGCGGAAAATGGGGCAGTCCACAATTTCTCAATGATTCATGCATCATCACATGCGACATTGTTTACGAAATGCGACGCGATTATAACGAAGCGAGTAATTAGTGTACGCACTCGCATTTGTTTGTTGTTATGACAATTGTTACATAATTTATTACACTCGACTAATTATTGAATAATCTACGATAAAATGTTATTATACAAGGTACTACCGAACTTGAATTATTAATTAAAACCGTAGGTGGAAGAGAACAACAAGCTTATCACATCTTTAAGCATAACATATAAAAAATTAAGTATAATTCGGTTGGTAATGATTTTAAATGTAAGTATTTCTGAATTTTATTTCAAAACAAGATGTAAATGTAGATTTTCGAGTTTATACCGATTTAGTCAGACGTCTCTCAACAAATTTATAACCATTGTGTGCAAATCCGAAGCTGCATACCCGGTCGGTGTTTACGTTATTTACAGCGCAGTAAATAAAACCCGTAACATGTCGCGTTTAGAAGTTAAGTGAGCTCTTACTGACAGATTATGTTGATATGTTTATACAATCGGTTTCCTCGCGTGCGTAATGAACTCACAGGAATTAGCGTTTCACTGGATCGATCTCTGTAGCGATGTTATCCCATTTACGAAAGCAATTTACACGACAAAACTGTAATTATCGCTTTTGTAATTTCACAGGATTTTGACTGTAGAACCGAAATAAATTGCTGTCACGCTAGGACGTCATAAATAAGCAGCGCTCGGGTTCGTTCGAAAGTCTGTTGCTCTGTTGTTATAATAGAAGAAATGAGAGAGTGTAAACACTTGAACTGTGTGGATGAACGTTCCCAGGACTGCTTAAGAAGCTGAGCTAACAAATCGAATATTTATGCATCTACAAGAACGTTAAGTACTGGAATGTGTTCGTTGAAATTAAAAATGCATAACCGAATGAAGATATCATACTTCTTCACTGTTATTTATGAAGACTTGGTGCACTTTAAACCGGATTTAGCGCAAGCCAAAGTAACTGAACTTGTACAAAAGAATCTGGTTTATATTAAAAGACACAGATCTAAGTCTTGAGTAAATATATTTTTTAAATTTTAAAAGTTTGAGAGGCTAGAGTGGTTTTTTAAGGCAGCTGTTACAACTGATTGTTTTTTTTAACAATATTAATGACTAAATTAAAACTGGTTCTTGTCCGATGAAAATTGTATCACAAACTCTTTTAAACGTTTAAAAGAGTTTGTGATACAATATTAATGACATTCCGCTCGACATGTTTATTAATGGTAGATACTACTTTGTGAAATACCTACAGATTTTCAGTACGGATTCACTTCGTGTGATTTCAATAAAACTGCAACGTCATATATTTTTCTCTCTTCAAATCTAACTTACACTTTTTTATTGTATCCAGCTTTAAGCGGTATTTCTTAACGCTGTACATCGTACAACTTAGATTATAATGTTATAATAACATAATAATGACTGTTCTTATTAGTTTTCCGAATCACCTATATATTTGCCAATATACAAATATGACAAGACAAATGCAATCACCCACGTATTACTGCATTGTTCTGTTTCACTCCCTCCCCTACGTAATTCTGCTGTCTCTCTTAGCAACTCCCCTTGCAATGTACCCCGCTCGTGTATGACCGCGCTATTCCATTTCAGTCTTGTTGCTGCTCGCTTGGCATACACACACCTCGTGGTTGGGCCTTTTCCGCCCTGTTAGTGAATTTCACTGAATACTATGTTGTCTAAAGTGAAGATTAAACGGAGGGTTTTACTCCGGTATTGATTTGTGTGCTCATATAAGCAACTTTGTGCGCAGTTCGGATCGAAACACGTGTTTGTGAATTTCACTGAATACTATGTTGTCTAAAGTGAAGATTAAACGGAGGGTTTTACTCCGGTTTTGATTTGTGCGCTCCAAGCAACAAAGGTATTCTTCCAGGCCTTTCCAAGCCTGACTTCTGGATACGAGTCAGGTATGTCTCACATCGGCAACTTTGTGCGCAGTTCGAGTCGCAACACGTGCTTGTTTCGATCATTTATCTGGCTTTTTCTTTTGTACCGGACGTTTCATTGAAACGTTTAACCGACGGATTCTTCGTGGAGCCGTCTTTAGAATTTTGATGACGACGTTGTGGACCGAACGACACCGTTACCCACTTTAGTGTCCGTTACCACATCTGTTTACTACCCTGCCATTAGAGGGCGCTTATTCGCCGGAGCGCAAGTTGGTGCTCCTGAAACATCTCTCCTGGACGTTCGTTACTCGAACGGCTTCGCAGTTGGTCTGTGGTTTTCTGGATCATGATGCTTCTCAGCATTTCTGTGACGTGCTGCCAACTTTCTTCGTTTACAGGCAAACGCATTTGATTTCGCTGCAATCCTGTTCTCTGTCCACCTCGGGCAGTTAAAAACCGTGTGTTCTTCGTCGTAGTACCAACAGACGTCGTTTGGTGACTTGCCATTTTGTGTAAGTAGCTGACGAAGACACCGTGTCCCGTCATTGTCTGGGTGATGTAATAGTTCACGTTTTGGTCCACCCATGGTAAGAGTCCCATACGTTTTGCTACCGTTCCATGAGGATAGTTGTTTGCTTTCTCGCCATGTGCTGTTGCTTCCACTCCACCACCTTCAGCTTTATAGGTGGAGTTGCTGCGATCGCCAGGACAGCCTGTGGCCTTCGTTTTGTACGCGGAGGCTACCTTCCTGTTGATGGATTCTAGTAATTCCTCGTAATGCTTATATGTCATGGCCGGAGACCAAATAGGCGCCGCGTACATGATGATTGATGTGATGTCTCCCACCAGGATGTTCCTTTTCTTGGGTCTCGGTCCGCCGATGTTGAGCTAAGACCATTTGGGTTTTCCTAGCCGCTTCGCATGTTCTCTTAACATGGGTGGCCATCCTTAGTCCTCTGCCTAAATGCACCCCTAGGTACTTAATCGTGTCTTTCGATGTGATAACCGTTCCTTCGACAGCTAGAGTCTTCGACTCATCGACTTAATTTCCTTGGGCCCACAAGTATGATCTTTGCGGTTTCCAGTTCCAGGTCGTTTCCTTCCGGCCAGTTCCTTGCTTTGATCATGGCGTACTGCGCGCGTTCTTCCAATAAGGTGATGTTTTTTGTAGAGATGATTATCGCCAGGTCATCCGCGTAGGTGATCGTTATGATTCCTTGCCCCAGTCCAGGCGTAGTATCTCGTCATGCAGAATGTTCCACAGGGTCGGTCTGTGGACAGATCCCTGCGGGACGCTGCACGACATTTCCACGTCTTTCCCCGCTGGAGTAATAATGATTCTATCCTGTAGGTAGGACTGTAAACGAGAAGGAAGCTGATTCAAATAAAATTTATCCAAGGTCAATTGGGCCAAACGTGGCGTCGCGTCGGTTCACGAGAAATGCTTCGAAAGCGTTGGAAACTGACTCTTACAAGTATTTATTTTACAAGCGACACTAAAATCTCCTTCTCTAAGGGCGGTCTCAACTCCGAAGCATCAACACAGGAAGCGTAACAAACGTTCCAACGTCGCGTCGTCTGCAAAGCGTGCTCGTGAACTGTTTCAAAAAAAAATGGACGTCGAAGTTCGTTAAACGCTAACAATGGACAGCCACCATTTCTAACGTACGGTAATTTTGGCGCGTGTTTCCAACTGTTATAAAAAAAATTACCAAAGCTAACTCGACAAAACTAAAGAGACTTCCTAGAGTATAAAACGTTACCACGTCTGTTTACTACCCTGTCATTAAACGACGCTTATTCCCCTGAGCGCAAGTTGCTCCTCCTGGGCGTTCGTTACTCGAACGGCTTCACGACTCTCAATCAACTTTCACAGTTGGAAGTTGAAGGTCGGATTTTATTATGTTATATTTTTAATATTTTGGACGTAGTTTAGTACAGACTATGTTGACATGCGTAGTTATGTACTATAGTTTTTCTTTTCTTTGCTATTTAATTAAATATTTCTTGTGAACGAACAAACGGATCCGTATTTCGTGATTTGCCTTTTCCGGTCAGTTGAGTTTTACACGGTTTGTTTGCGTTTAATCACTTCTTTATTTTGAATTTCATTTTCTCATTTGAAATATAAATCTGTACCTTAGAGGTAAAGAATCGTATCTCAAGTTTTTTGTTAAATGCCTTTACATATTTCTTATCCCGCAGAGCATGTTACTGCCAGTTGTAATGTAAAACATGTTAGTTAAATTAGGTACTTAATAAAATATTCAAGAAGTTACATTGCTATTTTATTTCATTATTGTAAAAAAATACTGCATTTTAAAACTTTAAACTTCGTTTTCTCTAAATTTATGAATATGGAGCTCTAAGGTACAGAAATACAGACAAGTGTACATTACTGGTGACATTTATTTAATTCGCATAACTTCAGACCTTTATTTTGGGGTTACGTTATGACCTCGACCCATCCCACTGATTAGCCGGCAGCTGGGAAGTAACTTAATTTGCACGCTCGACAATTTTGCAAACAAGATATTTCTAGATTTTAGACATTTTAACTTTAAGACATGGCCCGTTTTTTATGCTCGCGATTGTACATACAATTCTTTCTTTTGTTGAAAACGGAATCATAAACCGTGAGGATTTTCTCCAATACAAGACATATTATTATTAGAAGTATTATTCTAAATATCCTTCTTTCCGCTGCTCTTGATGAAGAAACAAGAAGTTAAGTTATAATTTATTATATAGGGTGTTATTATACTTGAGTCATTTATTATTCATTATGAACAAGCGACTTAACTGGCCAATGCAAAGATTTAATTATAAATCTGTTCCATTAGAACATCTGGTTGGTATGTTTGAGTCTTGTGTGTTCCTCCTTTTATGCAAGTATCACATTTGGGTGGGTTATTGTAATTTTGGAAAGCTGGACAGTGCTTAAGTTAATTTTTAGTAAATTAACTAATAGGTTCCGGTTGCTTTCTAACGATTATTTTGATCTCGTAAACTCTACGTCTAACTTAATTAAAGCTGGTTTTCACTTCTGACGAAGCTGTCGAACGACTTAACGTTAAGTGTTTATGCGCCATTTAGTGTCCGTTTAAAAGAGTTTGTGATACAATCTACGTCTAACATTTGATGAAAGTAATTTATTGCCTATCTCTTAGGCTGTATGACTTCCTCTACCTGTATCTTTCAACTACTTTATCTTCTCCAAAAATTCTTGCAGATCTAAATAATTCGATTGCTTACTTTGTAGTTCTTTCTTGTTTCTGGAAACTTTATATATACAATTTTTTTTGACGATAAGTGAATACGTGAGTTTCACTGTCGTTTCTGCAAACAGAACATGAACTGACCGCATGACTATGCGTCATTAAAAAAAATTTAACATAAGTTGTCTACGTAGTGCTTTTGTAATTGGGGAATTATTGCACAATAATTATTACACGACAATAATATACTTTCGTGCTCGCGACATTTTGCAATCTTGCTAAATTTATGCTTTTGAAAGAGCGCAGTAAAATAATTTTAAAAGTATGTAGGTACTTGAACTAATTAATTTAATTTAATTTATTACTATAACACGACGGTACGTATGAATCTCTCGTGATTGTCTAATCCAAATTATGAAATGTTCCTAGTTTAAAACTCTTTGGGAATACAAATAAGCTTGCGCCTACTGCATTTCATTTATCACTGCAATATTTTACAAATAATTAGTTAACATGCCGAGTACCTACGCGCAAATTTACAAAATAACTTGTTGCTGGCAGTATCACAAATCTCAAAGGGTTCCGGTTTTGAATACAAACAATTCCGAGAGGTGAAGTGAAAACGCGCAGGAATTTTGAAACTAAGGTGCGCCTCCACATCCAATTTTCTTAAAACATATATTGGCTTCACGATTTATCACTCGGCCCTCCCTGAAAATTGAAAAATCGATTTTTACGTGAATACGCAAACGTTTGGGAGGGAACTTCGCTCTTATATACGTATTGTGAATGCGAATACGTAATTTCCGAATTTAAATCGAACCATATTGCAGTTTATGAAATTATTTGGTCCTTCGATCACATCAGATTTACTCCAATGAAATTATGCATCATTATTTTAGTATACATTCAAATATTCAATTAAAAACAATTATATAGGGTTAATATACAACTGACTAGAAAAGACAGAGAAATGCAGAGATCATTAAAGAATGCTCAAACCGTGCAGTAACAGCATAAACGTTACAGTAAGCAATAAATAGTATCTAAATACTTGTAATCGCCAAACCATTTTAAATCGCTTTTACATTCGAGTGCAATCGATAAAGCACGCTGCTTGTTGCGGTAGTTAATTAGGGCAGACCTCATTCGTTACTATGACTTTATGATAGATGCTTCTGCTGCTCCGGCTCCTACGTTATAACCAATTTATCTTTCGATATAATAGAGCAATTATTGTCCTGGTATATATGTAGTTTCGAACGATAAACCGCGTTTAAACGCATTAATAACGGCGATTTTATTCTTTCTTGCAAACCTATTCCTTTTTCTTTTGACATAATAAAATGCTTGTATTCATGCCATCGAGTTGACCGGCTATGTAGGGCGAAGCTGTAAGCTTATACACACAAAATCTGCTTATACTCAACTTTTGGTTCTTTTCCTGAATGACCTGATCAAGATCATTGGTATTATCGATTGAAACAAATTAAACCATTTGTAGAAGAAAATGGTATGTCATTTGAAGTAGATTTCATTCCTTTCGTGAAACTCCTGAACATCTAAGCTCCACAAAAAGAAAACTTCGTTCTACTATTATACTCTTCTATTGGTTTACGAATGACTTAAAGGATTGTTACTTCCAAGATACGCTTTTGCTCTCCGGCTTTATACGCTTAATTTTTCTTAAGAACTAAATATTGGTTTTCGTGTGTAGTCTCGTTTGAAACTCATTCATAAATCGTATGTGCGGCTGTTAGTGAATGTCTCCGTAATTGAAAATAATTGTAGTGCAACTGTAGTTGAGAAACGGTACCTTTTAACGTTAAAAGCTCTCGTAAATGTAGGGAACTCTTTTTCATTTTTGATTACATTATACAATCTGTATTAAAGATAAATGTATCTTATGTCATTTATTGAATGAAATTTAGTAGTGATGCATTTTTGTGGTTTAAACTTGGGCATACCCATAGGATGACTCAAAAGTCATAGTTTGTATTCTTTTTATTAAAAAAATGCACGTAACATGAGTTACTCGACTTTGAACCTGTCAGGAAATGATTTTTCTTGTGTGTCTTGTTCGCGGCAGAAATGCAGTCAAACAATAAACGTAAATCTCATAAAAGTTTATGCGTGCTCGATGTGGTCGTTAAATTCGGACGTCAATAAAATATCGACGACAAAAGAAAATAAAATTGATGAGATTTTTTACCGGGAAGCCCGCAAGAAATATTACACGCATTCATAACATGATTCAAAATGAGAAGCTGACTCTCCTAAACAAGGACGATGACGTTCGCAACGATATGCGTAGAGTTGTAGTCGTAAAGAATACTTCGTTGACCATCATGACTGCTTATGGCCTCCAATTTCAGCACGCACCTAAAAGACCGGTATTTGTACTCAAATTTTTAGAATTTTAATATCAACAATTCAGTTTCAGTAACACCCTGTACATCGGCGGAGTATTACTAAAACTTGGCTTTATTATTATACATACATATTACATATAAATTTTCCACCAACTCAGTTTTTCATATTCATTTTCGGCCATTTGTCTAACTCTGATATCCCTTTCAGAATATTATGCGAAATTTATTACGTACTTTATAATATAATAAATTTTCTTTTGTCGAGAAATGACCTTAGGTCTTTCATTCTGGACGGTTTTAGGATAATATGAGTGATAAATCCAAAGACCTCGTGATAATTGTAAATTATTCGGATTTTTTGTGTATTATTGTGTATCATTAGTATCTATTGAATTTTAGAGTGGGCGTGAAGTTAAAAATGAAATTGCATCAGTATGATAGAAATTTGTAGAATGAAACAAATTTGGTGCTCATTTAATATACAATATATCCCATCGTTACTTGTTTCTAATTTGCATTTCACAATTGTACCGAATTTTGCATGAAAACTTTCAAGTTCTGTACGTTTCCCCTCTTTCAATACGCTTTCCTTTTATTATAAGAACTTCCTCGCAGAAGACGTGAATTTTATTATTAGGGTTATTGAAAAACGCTCCGCCGAACCGACTGAAATGATATTCCAAATTTAAATTTACTTCTTCGACGAGTTTTTCGGCTCTGCTTGCTTTCATTCGTAAAGTTTTTCCTTCACTCGTTCGCTTCTCAAAGTTATTTTTAATTAGGAAAAAAAAATTGTTCCGAGAATACGAAATTGATTACATATTAATTTTCAGAGAGAATCACATTTACTTAAATATTAAGTTAGTGAGTTAGTTGAATTGATTTAGATAAATTCTCTTTTGTTTCAGGTAAGTGTCCCTTCTTCAAAATAATCAGGTAATGTTACTTCTGCGCTTATAATATGTTACTAAAAACTACGTGCAAATTAACAAATTAATAAATAATCACCGGCTAGGATCATCCTGTTTGATTTACAAGACAAGTACAAACGTTCAATAACGGTAGTTCGCAAACAAATCTATCTTAGAAATAAATCTAAACGCGGGTTCAGAAGGAACCAGAAGCCTTCGTGAGGTAAAAACGTACCCGGACGTACCCACACGTTCTCCACCAATTCCACAATGTGTTCGGCCTCGAAAGCGGGTGTAGCCCTCGGAGCGTGCCACTAAACGGTTCGGTAGCTTCAACAGGAGTCCTACTCTGCCAGCACGATGTCGTAGTAAAAAGGCTATCGAGATTCGATGGTATTAACAGCAAAACTCGTCTGGAAGGAACCAAACTCGAACAAGGGGGTGATTGTAACCCTCAAATAGCTTCCACACTCCCATACTGTTACATAATTCTCGAAATCGGATTGAAAACAGTGCTTTTGTCAATACGCCCGCGAGTTGATTTTCTGAATCTACTTTAGAAATTGTAATTTCATCGCCAGTGACTAATTCGCGATGAAATTGGGCAAGTCTGATTGCGGTTTCATTGTCGACTTGTAAAATAGGTATTTCCCTCAACTGATTTAATTCAATTAAAAGTCTTTTCATACAGAGGTTTTCTCGAGCAGCTTTACTAGCAGCTACAACCTCAGCTTCAGTCGTAGATATGGCCACGGAAGGTTGTCTTTGACTTATCCAGGAGATTGGTGCACCGAAGGTGCACCCGAGGTTGAACATCCCGTACCAGTGTCGCCACCATGATCTGCATCACTGTAACATTCAGACTGTTTTTTAAACTTGTCACGCGTAATCGTTCGAACAAACTTACATACCCCTTCCCGGCCTTCCTACCCCTCAGGTGGTTTAGGTACAACAGTCCTCCGTGCCAACGTCCCGATGATCGCTTGTCCAGGAGAACGAGGGCTAAATTTCCCAGGAAGTCCTTCGGGAAACACAAACGGGTGTCAATTAAATTAGGGTAACAAATGGGGGTCCGGTACGTGCAGCTCGTAAAATAATGGAGTTTTTTATGAGCGTGAAGCAACAAAATTCAACAGTCGTGGAACTCCAACCAAAAGATCCGCAAAGCGTCGGGATAAAAGCAAGCCCTAAGGTTACGCCTGTAGCTTATTCCTCCGAAGAGTTTCGCTCAAAACGCCATACGGCCAACAAGGACACAACAATACGGCAACCACAAACGCGAGTTCAAACACAAGTGCACAAAATGTCGCCCGTGCGTTTCCGAGAAGACGCGGAACACGCACGCCCTCCAAATCTTAGAGCTAATGACGGCCGTGACTTCACCGAAGCCGAAATATGCGTCTCGTGAGTGAAATAACGCTACAACAAAAAAAAAACGTTACAAACTTAGCACATAATTTGTGGTACCTCTTAGATATCGCAAGATCCGTTTAACCTTGAGTACGTCTCGACCTGTTGGTTTTTCAAGCTTTCTTGATACTATACTAACCGCGTAGGCCGTGGGCAATGTCCTACACATCAGGAACATCAATGCCCCCATAGCTTGTCTGTATGGAAACTCAGTGTTCTGTGGATTTTCTTCTGTATCGTTTTCTTTGGCAATTGGAGTAGTTACTACCTTACACTTGCTCATGTTGAAATGTTTCAGGATTTTTTCTGTATAATGGGTTTGACCCACACGTAATCCTAGAAAAAAACACTGCCGGCTTAGAGGCGATCTTGAATTCTCATCTTAGGTCATCAATAAATTGCTGAAGTTCCTGTTCATCTTTAGCTGCAATCAAACCATCGACAGCATAGAGGATGAAGAACATTTTCCTACAGCCTTTTTGGTCACATAAACAGACAAGCGTCTGCTTCGCTCCTTTGGAATCCCATCTTGGTGAGATGATTGATTTCAAACGACGACATACTCTTCCAGATCCATCCTCATTTCCTTCATGCTGTCGCATGTATTTGGTCTCTTTCAAATCACCATAGAGGAAGCTATTGAAACGTCAATTTGTACACAAGTTTCATACTTTCATTTGCAGCAACACTGAGTACAGTTCGAATGGTCGATGTTCTGACTACAGGACTGAATGTTTGGTTGTGGTCAACTCCTCTTCGCCGGGAACAATCTTTGATTACCAATCTGGCCTTGAATTTATCGATTTGTTTTTACTCTGAAGACCCATTTGTTAGGAATGGCCCTTTTACCACCAGGTTCCAAGTTTTGTTTTCTTGTAGAGCCTTCATTTCATTTCCATAGCTTCTAATCTGACTTCATCGCTTCAGTGTAAGTTTCTGGTTCCTGGGAAAACGTTGCATCACGTTGATCTTTGAGAATCGAATTGAGAATCGTCTTCCTTTTGAGACTTCGAATCCCTTTATTGGTTAGAAGGTTTGATGTGAGCTGGAATAATCACGTCTGTCTTCTCCTTAAAGATGACATCCCGTGATCGAAGTAGTTTGCCAGTAGACCCTGTATCCCTCATCGTAGTCATATTCAATAAGGATTCCCTTGACGGACTTTTTATACATCTTCTTACTTTGTTGTTTCGGAACATGGACGTAATATATGGAATCTATTACACGTAGATGTTTCATTCCTGGATGGATTCCAGAACTCATCTTTATCAGTACTGTGAATATCAATATCAGCCAAGTCTTCATTTTGAGACTTCGAATCCCTTTATTGGTTAGGAGGTTTGATGTGAGCTAGAATAATCACGTCTCTCTTCTGCTCCAGTGTCTTCTCCTTAAAGATGACATCCCGTGAGTTTTCCAGTAGATCCTGTATCCCTCATCGTGGTCATATCCAATGAGGATTCCCTTGACGGATTTTTTATACATCTTCTTCCTTTGTTGTTTCGGAACATGGACGTAATATGTGGAATCTATTACCCGTAGATGTTTCATTCCTGGATGGATTCCAGAACTCATCTTTATCAGTGCTGAGAATATGAATATCAGCCAAGTCTTCATTTTGAGACTTCGAATCACTTTATTGGTTAGGAGGTTTGATGTGAGCTGGAATAATCACGTCTGTCTTCTGCTCCAGTGTCTTCTCCTTAAAGATGACATCCCGTGATCGAAGTAGTTTTCCAGTAGATCCTGTATCCCTCATCGTGGTCATATCCAATGAGGATTCCTTCGACAGACTTTTTATACATCTTCTACTTTTGCTGTTTTGGAACATGTGGAACCTATGACCCGTAGATGTTTCATTCCTGGTTTCTGGAGATGATCCTTTAACACTGGAAGGTCCCGTTCGATTCAAAATGTAGTTGCAGATTATCTTCTTTTTCTGCTCGGTTGAGTTTACATGCTGGGATGGCTGCCTTGAGAAGTTCACAACGAGGGCCTCTTGTTTAGTAAATTCATTCAGGTATGAAATAAAACACAGGATATGTTTTATATATATATATATATAAACCAATTCTTAAATTATTTTTAACGGGGATTAACGGCTATTGTAAATAAAATATATTTTGTTGTTGGTCAATATTTCGTAATGTTTTTATTACTTCATCAGGACCAAAAATTGTGAAGGTGAAAATAATTTATTTCTCCTTTATTAGTTGAAAATGTATTAGAAATTGAGAATTTTGAAGTTCACAATTTTTGGTCCTGATGAAGTAATAAAAACATTACGAAATATTGACCAACAACAAAATATATTTTATTTACAATAGCCGTTAATCCCCGTTAAAAATAATTTAAGAATTGGTTTACCTAACAAGTACGGCATTACTTCCCTACGAATTATATATATATATATATGTATAGTAGAGAAATGATCGTGTTTTATTTGCCGACACTAAAATATTACCATATTTAACGGAAAGACTAATAATTATTATCTATTATTCAAACTATCATAACTGTGCCTTGACAGACTATGCATATATCTTTCGAACCGGATATTTTTATCCGTATATTTAATAACATGTAGATTGCAGAAATGTTATTGCTTTTATTAATTAATTACCGCGTTAAACATTCTATATCGGGAATTCTGTTTTTTTTTTATGAATTTTTTCAGCGGCGCAATTTATCTCGTCGCGAGTAATCAACATGTATATAATTTATGTCACACCTATGAACGGCATAAAAGTCAACAGAACGCCATACCACAAATCGATTACTTATGCATGCAAAAGACGAGCTGCAAAACGCCAAAATAAACGATGACGTAAGTTCGCCGTTCTAAACAACAACTAACCAACCATCGGCATCGACAGGAACAGGACTGGTCGAATCCTAGTCGAACGCGACCGGCTTAGGTCAGTATACGTACGTGTACGGCAAACAACGCGAAACCGTAGATGATTCTGTAAAGAAAACCTAAACAAACAATAAGAAAAGAAGCTGCTTGTCACTTGTACACTCGGTTTAAACCTTGCACCATAGTGCCAGAGCTTACTTTATTGAACGTAGTGCGCCGCGCCGAAGAACTCGTTTGTAAACGGAGAGGAAAAAACGTGTGCATGCATAAAAGCGTATAGTGTTTCGATAAAGTCTATAAATAGTTTTAGAAGCACTGGTTAACACATGTTCGCGTATGCAGGGAGACGGTGCCGTCTGAAAAAAAATTCGCGAGCAATTAGTGCTGAAAGTGGAATCACTCGCGCCGGACGCTGTACAAATCACTGATGTATAAATATTACGAAAGCTGCCAGAAAGCTTCGTCGTCGCAATCAGGCGAGCGGAAATGGTTTCAACACCGTTTCTGAAGCAGTAGCTGCGTTAGCGCAACTGTCATTATTTTCATTCGTTAAAATAGTGTTCAGTTTCGCCCTAAACATGTATTCGTATCATCAACAACCGTATTGGTTTTATAACTATTGGACTCAGGTAAAATACATTTTTTTTTCTCTTCTTTATACTTCCTTATAATGTTGTTAAATAAGCCGATTTCTCGTTACCAACGTTAACTCTAATTTCTACCACAAAATGCATTTACTTTTTACTTAAAAACGAACCAACGATTTAAATGTGCAAATCATCGTTTGATATAAAGTTTATACTACTGATAATTGAAAACGGATTTCCGTAAGTCGAGGAAAAAATTGTTTAGAAATGTAGCAGATGTTCATAAACTGTCTCGTCCGTTTGCAAGCACTTTCAAAATCCAACAACATTCTGTAATTCCTTAATTAAATTAATATGTGACAAAAGCTTTGGCTTGAACATCAGCTTTTTTTTATTTTACTGTCATTTTGATAAATAAGCACCAGCAATTGAAGAGAATAAAGCACTGTCAATATTCGCTATAATTCTTTTCGTTTTCTTTTAGACTGTTGACGAGTAGCCTGTACGAAATTTTTGAATATGTAAACCAATGCACTTGTAGCTAGTGAACCTCTCTGATAGTAGACTGGAGGCTAGACTTTAGAAACTTAGGTAGCTGGCAATCTACTACTGTGATAGTAAACGGGAGGCTAGACTTTAGAAACTTAGGTGGCTGTCAATCTACTACTGTGAGTTATTTTAAAGAAAGCTTTTGCGTTGAATCGATTGCTTGCCGTCATTCTTCTTCAAAACATAACTTTATATAAGTGCTGAAAAAACGTTGGACTGTGCAATTCAGGGGCACCCATTGTGGGTGAAAAATATGTCCAAACCGCAGTCGCGATCAGAAGCACTTTTAAAAGAAAATCCGTCCCATAATTTATAACTAAAGACTCCAAGTAATAGGCCCGTTTATTCGCTCAATTGTATATTACTCATTGATCGCTGTGATGGTCGAAGGTTGATCCGTTAGTATAAGTTTTACAGAGAAAAGTTTCAAATAAAAGTTAAAAGTTCTTATTATTTTTTCTGTGGCGGCCTGTAACGTCACACTTTTACAATAAAAAATTAATATAACAATAATAATACATATAACAAAATATAATGTCGGAGAAATTTTTTTAAAAATTGTTTGTTAATTGTTTGTCTTAGCTTTACTGTAAAACAGCACCAAGGCGTCCAATAAGGTACTTTTCACTTAAGCTAAGACATGCTGTCCAGATTTCATGTCAAGGTCAAGAGTTGATAAAAAATTTAAAAAATTAAGGTCAGTACTCACCCCTTCCATGCCGCACATCGAAGTACCTATACGTTCGATACTATTTGTTGGAGTCTTTTATTATAACTAGGCCACGGGATAAATGTACGAATTCGCTCTACTACTGAACGAGAAACAGCCCAGTGGTGTCTAGCATGTGATGTCGTGTTTCCGAGATATTTTGTAATCAAGCTGTGAATTTGATTTACATTTAGTAAAGATAATGTACTATTTCACTGTATTCTTAGTTATGATCTTATGGCCCCAGTACACCCTTAGGACCATAAATCTGAATCGGAATAGTTGTTATTTACACAAATTAACGTGATCATTTCTAAATGTTATGTAGTGAAGGATGTTCTTAAAGATGTTAATATATTTTTGTAACGCGAGAATGTGCGTTCAACGTCACAACTAGTAATTGGAGCATAAGTGAAATTTTGTAGTACAAGTCCATAATATTTATTTTGAATTTCTGTATTAATTTTATTATTAACAAATTGCTCAGTTATAGCTAAATGTGCCAAAGAGTGTTTCGTAAAGTTTGTAAAAGATTGGATAGAATCTTGAATGGTTAAATCCTGTTTTTCAAAATATTTTATCTTTTCCACTAAAATTCCGAAATTGTTCTGTATATATTTTGTCATCGTATAAATTCGGCAATTCTAAAACCTTTTTACATTCAGAAATGCTTACAGCATCGTTGTTTAACAATAAAACAGAATCTTTTACAACATTAAAGTCGTCAGTGTAAAACTAAATTCATAACTTATAAATAACACAACATAACAATTTATTCCACATTGTTCAATTCACTTAGCCATTTTTTTTTCTTTAAAAAATTGAAAAATTAAAAGAAAAATATAATTCTTCTAAATTTTAATTTAAAAAATTAAAATCCAGTCAACATAATCTGTCTATTTCTGTTAACGGGAAACTTGAAATTATTATTATTAATTGGAAAATACGAAAATATGTTTTTCAATCGAGGTCTAAAATGACAGCCCGTAACGAACCTGCACTGCAAATCGTCTGTTTGGAGGGGCAACATTCGTGACGTTTCATACAAATTCCCCATGCTTGAATTATAACATTACTAGAATAATATATTGTCACGTAATCACTAAAGACTCCAAATCTTAGGTCGTTTATCCGCCCAATTGTATATTACTCACTGCTGCTGCTGATCTAAATCTCAATCGGTCCAGTGCTGTATAACGGCTATAAGGTTATTATATTGGTGTAACATGTTTTATCTAAACAATTTTTTTCTTGATTGTATTTATTCTTTATTATTGAAATTATGTCGTCTCGTCAAAAATACAAAGAATATCTAAATAAAATTGATTAGTTGATGAGTAGCTATATCGGAAAAATAATTTGTAGTTCAATCGGCACTCCTTCCTTTCATACGCGCATCAAAGCGCCTATGCATTCGGTACTATTTTTTGGAGACTTTAGTTATCACTTAATAGTTAGAAAATACTAGCACAAGAGAGTATGAGGTAGATCGAACATCATTTGAACATGTTGAACGTTTTAATAAAATTGAAATTATAATACAATTTTTGTAAGTTGTGCAGATGAGTGCATTTCTCGTCATAGCAATTTTTATTAAATAATAATTAATACATATCTAAAACTGAGATTACTATTGGGGTTGTAAATTAAAATTTGTTTCCAACCCACTGTTTAATTAAATTAGTAATAATTCTTGAAATTAAACACTTCCTGTATCCACCTTTGAATTTGTCATTGCTTGGTTTACTTAAGGCCCGGTTTATTCATAACAAGTAAACTTTAACTGTCGGTTTGTTTGTACCCATAGTAACAATTATTAAATAAACTGGGTCCTAATTAAATAATTAAATATATCATATAAAACAATTCCAAAATAGCCTCTATAGGTATCGACAACAATCACTACCTACTTGATAGACTTTAGTTTGGATATCTGCATAAAGCATAACAAGGAAAAGTAGGAAAACCTCTATTAAATTTCGTTGTAGTTACAAATGTATCGCATTATTTAAAAAACTTTGAAACAATTGAAGATCGATATTAAGTTAATTAGGTAGATTATAACTCCTGACATTCTGTTCTTCCTAATAAGAACATGTGTATGTACAAGGTATACGAGTACATACATCATCCTGTACTATTAGAAAGTTTATAAAGATATAGATATTAAAAGCAAGAACTTTTTTAATAATAATAAAAGATAAATTTCGACAGACCAGATAAAATTTTATTAATCTATTGTGGTATTGATGATTCTCATTATATTGTAGGGGGCAGGGTACATAATATAATCAATTAATCTACAAGTTACAAATATTACTTATGGCCAATTTCTTCACCGTGTTTATCCTAAGGTTAATTTATCTGTCAGTTGGAATGTGACGTACAGTTGACTGTACCAAACTGTGTGTCACATTCTAACTGAGAGATAAATTTAAGGATAGGGATAAGGCGGTGAAGACAACGGACATTAGACTTAAAGAAAACTTATTATCTACTATTTGTTTTGAACATAACGATCTACTAAGATTAATCTACTTAGGTGTAATAGTTACGTTGTAAAATTAGTAAGCCATAAGAAACTTAGAGTAGGTGGACTTTAAAATATGTCTGCTATTCGAAGAATGAAAGTACAAATCAAATACAATTACATAAAACAAGAAGTAGCACAACAAATTCACCAAGATCAATCTACTCAGTTAAGCATGAAACGTCAACTTAAAAATTTAATCAGTTATGCTGTTTAATCTACATAGAAAAATTCCGGTCTACTACAGCAATCAATACGATAATAATATTTTCTCCTACTTAACATGAGTATCAAGGCAAGTCCACTTTCTTGATCTACCACCCAAAAATGAAAGTAGATCAAATTACAATACATAAAACAAAAAATAGTACACCAAGTCATCAAGAACAATGTACTTGGGGAACATTAAAAATTTAAAGCCGATTAAACTGCACAGAATAATTGCGATCTACTATAGCAATGTACACGTCAACAATCCACCAGAAAAAGAAAAGTAGATCAAATTGTTATACATAAAACAAGATGTAGCACAACCAGAGCTGGGCATTAATTGAATTAAAATGCTTGAAAAAGTAATTGAAGCGTTTTCATTAATTGAATTAAAATATTTCAAATACTTTTGACATCTGGTCCTGATAATTGTTATTTCAATTACTTTATTGAAATGCTTGGTATTTGAAATAATTTTATGTTATTTCAATTAATTTTCACTATTTGAAATACTTTTGAGTAATTGAATTACTTTTTAGTATGTAATTGAATTACTTTTAAGTAATTGAATTGCTTTTAAGTACTTCAATTACATTGAACAAAAAATAAAACATATTCATTGATTTATCAGAAAATCAAAACAGAAGAACCGGTCGGAAAGGTTAAATAACGTCAATATTGAAAAAAATAATAATTCAAAGTAATTCAATTACTTTAGAGTAGTTCAATTACTTCAGACTACTTTAGACTTTACTTTAGTCAATTATTTTGACTGCTTGAATTATCATTTGAATTACTTTAGAGTAATTCAATTCAATAAGAGTAATTCAATTCAATTAGAGTAATTCAATTACTCTAAAGCAATTGAATTAGTCTAAGTAATTGAAATACTCTAAAGTAATTCAAGTAATTCAAATAATAATTCAAGCAGTCAAAGTAATTGAAATACTCTAAAGTAATTCAATTAGTAATTGCTCTGCAGCTTCAAATACTTTTCTTTTTAATTGGTAATTGCCAATACTTTGTATATGAAGAGAAAAAGATAATTGATAATTGCTAATACTTTTCAAAGTAATTGAAGCTTGTTATTTGAATTACGTTTTTTAAGTAATTTGCCCAGCTCTGAGCACAACAAACTCATCAAGATCAATCTACTTGGAGAGCATAAAATATCCACTTGGTAAAAATTTTAAACCGATTATAATCTGTATAAAATCGATCTACCATAGCAATCTATCTACCTTTATAATAATAATATTTTTTACCTTTTTTTCATTTAACTTAAAATCTAGGTACGAACTTATGTTCTTAATCTACCACTGGAGAATGAAAGTAGATCAAATTACAAGATATAGCAAAGTAAACTACTTGATACTACATTGACATCAGAAATGAATATATGTAGATCTAATTCCAATTACACGAACAAGAAGTAAATAACAGATTCGCCAAGATCGATCTACTTGGGGAGCAAAACTCATAGACTTAAAAAAGTAATTGATCTTGAGTACGTAAGTAATCTTGATCTACCAACCATAAAAAGGAAAGTAGATCAAATTACTACCTATAAATAAAACAAGAAGTAGCACAACACAACAAACTCTAGTTTGTATTCATAATTATTGCCCTAATATGAGGTGTGAATAATTGGCAACACTGCTATCTTCAAGGAAGAGATGTCTCCACATTAATTATCTCTTCTTTTGAAGCCAGCACATCAAGATAGAGTTGAAGTTGAGCCAATTCGTGTACAATTCCTTAACTTCATAACTTCATTTACATGTACGTCAACATCTCTGAAACTAAGAATGTTTTTTCTATAACCAACCTAATCCATCGTGTCCACTAAACGGGTTGACGATAGAAGAAACTTTATATTCCCATTAAACAGTTTCAATGACATTTTTTGATGCTTCACGACGTTTGCTTATTTGTTTTGTTAAATTTCAAAAACGAAAATGCTTTTTACGAAATGACATCCCGTCAGTCATCCGGCGTTTTAAAAAATATTTCGCGTAGAGCAAACTATAACGTAATAAGAAAGAAAAACATTATTTCAGGATGCGTAATCGTTTTCAGCGTGGATCGACGAATCTATTTAAATCGATGAAATTCGACCGTAATAAATTGTTGCCTCGGAGCAAATTGTTTACATAATTCATTACGTTTAATCGCGGCACCTATAACAATTTACCGTTAACGTATTCGAGCGAGACTCGAAATGCGTAGGAACGAAATCATAATATACGGTAACATCACCACAATACCAATTTCGGCCCACTCTCGATTATCCGTCAATGTTAAGGAACTGCAACGTTGGTTGCCGTGGTTCTAAACAGGTTATTATCGATAATAATTAATGACCGTCTCAGTTACATAGAACAAAATTACCATGTTGCATATTATAATGATTGTCATTGAGAAACCTGTTGGCGTTCGAACCTAATCATGTCACTGCTATATTTAGAAGAAACTAAGCGTTAATTATTATTAGCACAGTAACAGAGGATCACTTCGTATGTGGTTCGACGTAAAAAGTTGAAGTAAAGGTTGAAGAGGGTTCTGGTTATGAAAGGAACCGATCCCTAAGCGTAGACTTTAGAAATAACGGATCTTTTGTTGTGTGTACTTTAATGACCACAACAATACAGTGGGATACTTGAAAATCAATTGCAGCGTGCTCCGAAGTTCCAATTTAGTAATTCCAAAGGGTACAAGTGGAACAAGAATTGAAACGACATAAACATACAATTTGGGTGGGGGGGTTCAGTATTTAAAGAAACACGGTATACAAATATTTATTAGGTGATATTTGGTGTTGGAAAACTTGTTGATACTTTAGTAATCCCAGCTTACTATAGGATTGAAAACCGTTTTTTTTTTTTGCACGTACTGTAGTCTTTTTGAGGGACAAGTTTTCTGTGCTGCACATCACGTAACGAAACTTACTGCGCACTATTATCAGTTTTTTCCAATCAAATCAGAGAGAGAGCATTCTTACGGATTATGATAATCCGTTAGACCGCACTCCCTTAATTAACAATAATTGAGAGTTTAGTTCAAATGTGAGCGCCTTCTCATAATGTTCGCGTTCTTGCCCTTGCTTCTGGAACTGTTCTACACCAGGTTTTGGATCATCATCGTCAAGGTAAAAATTCGAATGCTTTCGTTTCTGATTCCACAGTATCAAAATATATTCTTTTTCGTTCTAGTACGAAAAAGTATTTTTGTCACTTTATACCACGAAGTAATACATACTTTCATTGTTATTTTGAGGCTAGTCTTTAACAGGCTGTTAAAATTTAAGGGTACATTAAAATTCAAAATATAGTCTTGTGATTGGCTGTCACTATAATAACAAAATTTAACAACCCTTTAAATTTAACGTCTCCGATGCACAATAGGCCCTAATGACAGTGTCAAAAATACTTTAAGTTTAAACAAATAATATAGAATCTCTTCCTGAATCAAGTCGTTACTGAAAAAATTCCGAAAAATTCTTTTGAACGGTTTATAAATAATTTTAAAATGACTCCAAAATTAAGCTGCGGCACTGCGTACGATATCCGACGCCACGTTTTATAAACGCAGCAGTATAATAGGACCATAAATTTCATGACTATCAACTTCTTGCCTGCACACAAACAGCATATGTATACAGACAATTCTAAAAAGAAAATTTACCAATGCGCACTCTTTCGACATTTGCGACTATACCCCAAATCGCTTTCGCGAATTAACCACCAAATGTAATCCCTCATCATGTTCCCGTTATACTGCCCTTGATAACGGCGTTCAAAATCCTGTATATCCTGATGGAAGCGCTCACCTTGCTGTTCTGAGTATCTCCCCATGTTTCTTTCAAACTTGTCCAGATGTGCATCAGCAATTTGGACTTTAAAGGATAACCGGCAGCCCATTTCTTTACAACTTCAAATCAAACTCTCCACCAGTTCTTCATAATTTTCGGCCTTACGATTGCCTAGGAAGTCCCGACCCATTGCAGCAAAGCTATTCCTAGCCGCTTTATCTTTATTATTAAGCAGATATGGAAATTCCTCACACCTAAATATCTTCTAATATCTTCTTTATCAGTGGTCCGACGAAGATACTAGTTTTGATCTTTGACTCAGACAACTTAGGAAAGAAGTCACGAAGACTCCTTGTGTAGACCTGCCACAAATTGTTTCATAAGACCCAATTTGATGAGTAATCAATATCAATGTACTACCACAGAAAATTCGGTTCTCTGTGGCCGTTCCCTCCTATGGTCAGTGTGCGTGCAGTGGTGTCCATACTGTCCAAAGACCTTGAACCACATTGAAGATCCATCAGAAATGCTACCATTTTGAAATCTCCAATGATCTCTCAGCCATATTTCTCGTATTGCAAGACGTTTAGTAAGGTTTTGGCACTTTTATAGTCCTCTTTGAGGTGCACCGAGTGAGCCAGAGGGAGATACGGTTACTTATTACCATTATTTAGCAGTACAACTTTTAGACTCTTGCAAGAGCTATCGATGAAGACACGTCATCTCCCCACGTTACAAGAGATTCCAATTGCTTCGAACAGACTAGTCACAGCGTGGCAGAAACTGATCCCATCTCTCTAGGTGAAAAAAATGGAAAAAGTTTGGTGAGGTTTTCTTTGATCTGAGACTGTCACCCAATAAATGCCACTGCTTCAGTCTAGACGTTAAAACTTCCCGCTTTGGGCTTGGTGAGTCCAAGAGTTTCACGTATGTGTGCAAAGAGAACATGTCAGCTCTAACTTTAATAAATTCGCCGCAAATATAACAAATGAATGCACAAATTTCCGTAACGCCATCTTTACTTATGTAAAAGCAATATAAAAATTTCTAGAACGCTACGGAATTTACTTAATAATCAAAAATTCGTAACATTATGGATGAATTTAAAACTACCGTTCTCCCGATCATAAAGGCAAACTTTAAGGGGGAATAAAGCAATATATCGGTTTTAGATATAATGAACTAGAAAATAATACTACCCGGGAACAAAAAAAAGTCAAAATTTGTTACACAGTGTAATTGTTTTTGCGCGGCCCGACAGGCAGCTGATAGTAAAATCTTTCATGTTTGTTATCGCACGGAGACAATAAAAGTATTATAATTCAGTTATTTTAAACGTCGCTAGTATTATGCCTAAAGTTTTGATCAAATCGCGTACGTGATTGCATCTTACTGATTACGAGAAAATGTATAAAAAATTTTGTGGAACAGTTTGTAATTAATTAATTAGAAATTTACCCAAAAAAATTTGTATACATAGACTAAAACGCCAAAATCACAGCGTACATGTCATAAATGTTTTACGATATGGAATAACGGACTTCCTGCTTCAGCTCTTTTTCTCGAGGTCTCGGCTGGGGCATGTGTAAACTGCATAATTGGTCTATGGTTGTCTGTAAGTCTTTTTGCGTTAGCATTTAATTTTAGAATTTGAAAAACCATGGTACCTGAGGTAAGGGTCTTTGGTAGATAACTAGACTAGACATGATGAGGGCTGCCACTTTCCAGGTGTAACTTATTGTGCAGGCGTACGACTAAGTTTGGAGATTCTAATAGCGACGGGTTATTACATAGATCACTAAATGGCACTACGTGTTTCGCAAATGTTTCTTCATTGGGTTCCGTTTCCCATCCGCACATCGAGAGGGAGACGTCTTGTAAGAATCTGGGAAATTCAATTGAAAAATTGAATATAAATAAATTGTGCTTTGCTTTGGGTTGGTACTGCTGTGCATTCATTTTTTGTTTATTCTGAATATTGACAAAATACGTTATCTGAAGTGCACATTCTGTGAGAAAAAGAAAACCGTAAGTGACAGACTTCTTTATAACTTCTGTTTGAATCGCAGCGCAAGTAGTTCGATTAGCTGATAATAGATGGCGCCCGGTTCATTTTAAAATTTGATGAACACTTTTACCTCGTTAATGAAATGAGAAATAAAATAAATAATGCGTAAAATGCGTACTTTCTTAACATAACAGGACACGCAACAAGTCGTTCTCTTTTTATGAACTTCCTAAAACTGCAGTGACAATGCACTAGGTGGCGCTAGTAAAACAATACAGTTTGTTTACTTATATTTTGACAAAATACAACATTATCTGAAGCGCACATTTTTGAGAAAAAAAGAAACATAAATGACAAAACTTTCGTTTTAACGTCTCTTTGAATCACAGAGAAAATAGTTCAATTAGTTGATACTAGATGGTGCCGAGTTCTTTTTAAAACCTGCGGAACATTTTTACTGGAATGAGAAATGAAAAAATGCGTACTTTTTTTAATATAGCGCAACAAAGTCTTTTTCTTTCTGTGAACGCAGCGACAACAATCCACTAGATGGCGCTAGTAAAACAATATCGCTTGTTTATTCTGTGTTTTGACAAAATACAACACTACCTGAAGTGCCCATTTTTTAAGGAAAAGAAAACCATAAATGACAGATTTCTTTTTTTGTTTTTACCGCCTCTTTGAGTCTCAGAAAACACGATAATTCTATTAGTTCATACTAGATGATGCAAATAAAGCTTATAAAACTTGACCTTCCGTAGCAAACGTGTTAAGCTGCATACAAACAGTATGGCCTCGGGATACGTTGTACAACATCGGGTCGATCCGAATGCTGTCGGTCCTCAGTGTGGACGTAATATTTTATATCCAAATTTGTTTACTGACGACTTCTAACAACTGTACACAGCTTTAACTAGTTGAGGAAATAGTGCGAATAAATGCACACAGGATATGGAATTGCAAACGCGTTTTGAATTTGTTAAACTTTTCATAAATTTGTGTTAATAATTCGTCACAGTCGAAACAAAATTATAATAATTAAGAATCGAAACAGATTACGAATGAGTTTACTGACTATATTGTTTTAAATTAAAGCTGATGAAGGACACGTTTCTTGGGGAAAGAAACTTTATTTACAACACAATTTAAATTAAAACGAAAGAAAAAATAGGAATTCTTTTAGTGATTTATTTGTTTACCTGTCAAAGCAAGTTTAAAATCCTTCGCATTGGAATAATCTGCTTCAGGTGACTTGCATGCATTTGTCAAGTAAATATTTTGTAGTTCGTATTTCACGGCGTCGAGCGTTGACCTAAAAACGGAGTTGACGTGAAGTTCCACTTACACTGCTACCTATTAAAATTGTTTAAATTCCTATGAAATAAAAAGTGAATTTATTGAAAATGTGCAGTCATGTTGGTGTTCGCATCATGTGCTCGTGGAACGACAAAAAATGACTCATCTAAGTCATTGCTGTGTTCACTGCTTGTTACAAAATGTATTATTTTATGCAAGTGCAGAAAAATCCCATTTATAATACTGAAAACTACTAGCTGAAATGCATTTATCTAAAGTGCTCGTAAATCTGCCAGATTTGTTCCTAATCCCTTGTTATTTGATTTTACATTGCGCTTAACTTACACAGATGAAAAGATTTTACTACTTACTTATTTTTTATGTGTCATTTATTTTTTAGTAAACGATTATGTATTTTCATGTTGTACATAAGCAAGCGTTAGGTTCGTCAACGAACGATTTTTATTCAGATGATTCAGTCAATGATTTTAAAATATTCTTTAATTAATTAATTATTACTATTTAATAAATGAGTCGTGAATTTGGTTAGTCAAATAACGTTACCAAATCATTACATTATCTACATACTCCAGAAATAGAAAATTCCAGCAGTTATAAACTGTATTAACAATACGTAAAAATTGGCTCATAATTAATTCATTCACTAATCGATTTGCAATTTTAATACTTAAATAAAAAAAAGTATTAAAAAAATCTACCAAAATATTAAACGGCAATGTAAAAGCAATAGACCCCCGGACGCGACGGTGGAAAACAGTAATCATAGAGGACAAAGAGAGGACCTGAGGACCTCGAATTCATGAAGAAATTTCAAATGAACGCAAGGGATTCTGTTTGGTTGTAACCATAGCGACACGCGTTGATTCCTAAAGATCGCACGAGGTCGGTTAACATCGCCTGGGAGCTTTTAATACCCGCACCACTTAAAGCTCATGTGGAATCAAACGGCAGCCGTAAACGAAATAAACAGAATGAGGTGGCGCGCGCGGGCACGAGCGAGTACGGGGAATTTCGGGTCCAGCACAACATCCCTCTGCTGGAGGGGGATGGCGGATTACGGGAAAACTCCGGTTGCAGACTGCGGGCGTGTCTGCCCGCCGCAATACCGGAATCTCTATGTTTCGCTCTACATTCATTAAACATGTACTATGATTTTGAAGTTTTGGTGTTGAATTTAGTGTTTAGTGTGTAAACCCATTTAATTTAACTTGATTAAGAAGAAAAAAACATATAGATATTAGAGACAGTGATGCACGTACAACGGTAATTGCTACAAGTCGCACAAAATAAACGAACGGAAAACGGAAACAGGGTATTACTATTTTAAGATGCCAGTCAAAGACGACGCCGAAATAATGCAGGTGTCCTGCTGTTGTCAAAGGCGAAATAACGCCGAAGCTCACAACGTAACCGCGAAACTTTTGTACAGGATCGCTTTTACGGTCTGGCACGTAGCGTTGCACATAGAAAACGGATTGCAGGTAACACAAAAAAATATTTACGTTATGGGTCGATTAACTTGCGTTATGTCTGTAATATAATATCGTTTGTGTCGTGTGGTTGAATAAACAAGATCGTAAGTGAAAACCTTGCGCTCTAACACGAGATGTAACTAGATACCTTTACTAGACCAGCTATAGTATTAGTCAGTGAAAAACGGAATTACCTTTTTGTATTGGAATTTATAGTACTTTCCTATTTTATACAGATTAATCAAAGATGTGCAGTTTTCCATTTATAATCGACTATATTAATGTTTCTTTAAATTATTATTTAAGTAATAGATATTTCACAAGGCGATCCTTACGTAATAATATTAATTTATTCCCTTAATTTAAAATAAAACAGTAAACATGAGTCGTACCCAACAATAAGAAACAAAATAAGGTCACATTCTAAAAGTATTATTGGAATAAAAAGCGCGCCGAACTCGTCATCCCTTAATTCATGATTCTTTATTACGTTCAGACTAAACGAACAAAATTACGAAAGATCGCGGAGCCAATTGATATTTACAAAATCAATTCCTTATGTGATGAAGACAGTATTAATAAGTGAAACTTATTCGATTACACCTTGTATAAAAATACATAATAAATTATATAATAATAAATAAATGAAACAAGTAGTTTTCAATTTATGAAATATATATGGTGTGGGTGTGTGTGTGTGTGTATCTTATATACACGCGTAAATATTGAAAGCTAATCATACTCGACTACTTTTTCTTTTGCATCTGTTTGTTGTGTAAGACTTGTTATTTCCTCTTGTAACCATCAAGGTAGAGTGCCACCGGCAAGAATCGAGATATAAACGGTTAAAGCACGTTTAAACATGTGTTATTTTATGAGGCTGATGTGTTACTATTTATCTTGTACCTTACTTATTCCAAGAGAAAATAAAAATTCTAGCAAATAATTATATTTATTATAGCTTGTTTATCAAATCGAATTTATTCAATTACAACACCAAAATACAAGAGGCATGAATTTTGGAATTTATATTTAAAATAAGTTTAAATCACATACATCCTGATTCTAAGGGCATCGTTTCTTGTAGTTGTCGTTAAGTGCAAATTACAACAAGCAAGTTTGAACGAGGATTGCGGGTCTTCTTAATTAACATTTGTTCCATAAATTGTCTCTCGTAAAATCGCTGAAAGTAGTCTTTTTAACGCGCTTTATTGGCCATTATCCTGCAGATTTGCTCGTTATCCTGCGAATTTGCTCATTATCCTGCAAGTACCGATCGTGAAACGGAAAATTAGGAATTTACGATATAGGTAGTTAACTATTTTTTGATTGGTTTATTTCAAAAGCTTTCGTGTTTAACTGTATTAAATTATTAAGTGACGAAGAGAAAAATTTTGCTTGACGAATTTTCAAAATTTTGCAAGTGTTTAATCTATTCCTCGTATATCTGCCCACTTTGCAATCGAAATCACCTTTCAATGTACTCACTCGATGCAAAACGTGCAAATATTATTCCCGACATCAATAGAGAATGAAGTTCAAGATTGCTTGCCACTAGGGCTGTGCGATAATTAAATTTTAGTTTGCAGTCATCGATAAATATCGAAATTTATCGATTTATTAATAATTTTCCATTATCGATAAACATCGATCTTCACTATTTGTCCTTGACTTAAGATTAACTTCACTGTTTATTAAAAGCTTTCTGTAATAATGCTGCCAAGTGTCCTTGAATTGGTTTGGAAGTCAATTTGAAGACCAAAATTAACTCAAAATAAAGAAGGAAAATTGTAAATTATTTTTACACTATCTGCACTATTTGACCTTGACTTAAGAATAACTTCGCTGTTCATTAAAAACATTCTACTCCTATAATAATGCTCCCAAGTGACGAATTAATTCGAAAAAAAAAAGAAAAGAAGGAACCTATTTTATCATTTTTACACTCTCCTTGACCTTGACTTAAGAATACTTTTATTGTTTGTTAAAAATATTATATTACAACGCTGATTTGCTTAAAAGTAAATTTTAAGATTAAAAAAAGTAACTCAAAAAAAAGAAGGAAAAATTTACACATGATTTACATCATGATTAACTTTGCTGTTCACTAAATACTTTCCGTAATGATATTTCTGGGACGCCTGAACTTTCTTTAATAATGCTGCCAGATGATCTTGAATTGGTATAAAACTAAATTTTAAATTAAAAAATAACTCAGAAAAGAAAATAAAGAATTTTTTTACACTATCTTCACTATTTGACCTTGACTTCAAGACAAATTATGTTGTTCACTAAAAACTTTCTATAATGACGTTGCCCTGTGATCTTGAGTTGGTTTCAAAGTAAACTTAAAGTTCAAAAATATGATAATGACGCAAAGAGGCCTTGAATTAATTTGAATGTGAATTTAAAGGTCAAGGAAATCAAGAAAAAATGAAGAGGGGAAGAAACTACAATTATTTTTACACTATTCTCACTATTTGAGCTTGATTTCAAGATTAGCTTTGTTGTATTTCATAATAACGTTCCAAAATGGCCTTGAATTGGTTTTAACATAAATTAATGAATTAGAGAACAACAAAAAAAGAAAAACTAGATTTTTCTCTACACTGTCTGCACTATTTGACCTTTTCTTTGCCGTTTATTAAGAAAAATTCTGTGAAGTGACCCTGTATTGGTTTTAAAGATCAAAAATATCTCCAAAAAAATAAAAAGAAGGAAAAATTTTTACACTTTCTTCATTATTTGACCTTGACTTCAAGATTAATTTTGCTGCTCGCTGTAATAATGCTGCCTAGTGATCTTGGATTGGTTTCAATGTAAACTTAAAGCTCAAAAATAACTCAAGAAATGAAAAGAAGACAAAATTAAAGACTTCATTTTACACTGTCTAAACTATTTGATCTTGATTTCAAGATTAACTTTGCTGTTCTCTGTATAATAATGTTGCAAAGTGGCCTTGAATTGATTTTTAACGTAAATTTAAAGGTCAGAGAACTCGAGAAAAGGTGAAGAGAAGAAAGCACTAGATGATTTTTTTTATATATCGAATAATTTATCGATATTTTTTGGAAAAAGTGATGATCAAAAAAAAAGACCTCCAAACTAAAAGTAACAACGAAAAAACCAACTACCCAGTTGATTATTATAGTGTCGATATATCGATAAAATTTATCGCCATCAATATATCGATAAATGCCGATATATCGATAAATATCGTAATTACCGATAAAATATCGATATATCGATACATCAATAATTAGTGATAATTTTTCTGTATATCAATGTATTCATATTTATCGATATATCGGTAATTTTTCAATTACATATCGTTATTCGATAATAGATTTAATATCGATAGTTATCGATATATCGATATTTTTGTACAGCCCTACTTGCCACCAATGACAGAATTATTCGCCTCAAGCTTAGGAAACTATGAGGAGTCTAATAATTTTCTCTTAGTTTTTTATGCCACGCCACTGCGCTCTTACTTTATCTACTTTACTAAAAAAAAAAAGTCATAAGAGCTCTTATACAATAATAACATTACGTTATCTGTATAAGAATAAACATTATTTTAGTCTATACAACCGACTTGGTATCATGAAATATAAATATTTTGATATGGTTGAAGGAAAATGGATTTTTTCTGTCAATAAAAATTCTTGACGTTTTTCAAAACCCGCCTTTGAGGAACGAATTATATCTCAGACATGATATCTCATTTTTCGAGTAATTACTGCGAGTGCTAAATTAGAATTTGACGTACCTATACATAGATTGAATCGGCATGGAAGAGTAGATGATTTATTGATTTTACTTTAACTTAAAAATTAATGGTAACGCTTATAGTAGTCGTAAACGTGTAGTTCATTTGACCAATACGTACAATTATTAACAAGGAACGAAATTGGTTAGGATCTGCAAACGGTATAAAACGCAGGCCTATGCCAGTACAACTTTAAATCAGTGCAACAAACAGTTGCATTAAAAAAAGAACTAGAGATTTGAAGATGAGTATCAAGAATCTTGAAAGATATGTCAAGATCAAACAATTCCAACATTTGTTTTTTTTAAGAACTCAAGTAAACACGCTTCAATTTATTCAAATCAAAACATTAAAAGTCGTAATTTATACTACTTTTGTAGGTACCTATATAACATGCTCGTATATTTTATATGGGAACATTAAAATACGTTTTGTGATCTCAACACTTACGTAAGATGCATAAAATTGCAAAGTCGTAATTGCATAGCCTCCACTGGTATCTTGAAGTGTTTGTTATTTTCAAATATGTGTGCTTAAATTATTATTACATTTTCATAATAAACTTAATTTTTCGCCTGCACACATAACTCAATTTCGTTTTATTACACGTTTAACAGCTGGGAACGGAAGTACGAGTTGTTTCTTTTACGCGACGTAATTATTAGTACTTTGTAAAATAACTGAAAAAGCAGGAACGAATTTTAGAAATGAGAACCTTATGTAAATACGTAACGAACAGACACAACGATCGGAAACGATTGAACAATTTAAAAGAAAGTGTTCGGACTCGCTTATTGCCTTTTAAAGAGAAAGGTCAAGATCGGTAATTCGGGTTGATTTAATTTGTTCAAAATTAAAAAAAAAAACTGGCGATATTTCTCAAACCAAAACTTATGAATCTATTAAATAAACGGTCTGAATTTATTTACAAAGCGTTATTTATTTTATTTCAATTAAAAGAAGAAACGAGATTTTATTTAAATTATTTATCAATTATTCAAAAACAAAAATTTAATTTACTTGAAATCATTTATAATTAGGGTCGATTTGGAGCGATTTGAATGCGAGTTTGTCGTTTTCAAATTATTTTTAAAACAAACGAAGATCAAAATAAAAGAGAGCCTAAAGTTTAATCAGTCGAAATAAGCAACCCAAGCCAATGAGCTAAGAGAAAACCGGACAAGAAAAAGAATAAAAGAAAAATCTCGTATTCTGAAAGAGGTAATGCAGTGTGTCTCTCTTTAACGAACAACACACCAATATGTCATAAACGTTTTATGATATTTACTCAGAATATAGCTTGTAAAACTGCATACAAACAGCATGCCTCGGGATGCGCGTCGTATGACCTCGGGTCGATTAACAGTCACACTGTATATCAAACATCGCTAACCAATTTCCAATAAATTTATTATTCTTGTAAACCGTTGTATATAAATACATTCAAACGCTTCCTCGTCAAGATTCTCACCAATCGCATTAGCACCTGTATGATATCACCGAAGTAAGTCCGTCGCTTATTCGTTTATCATTGATACACATTAATTCCTCCGTCATATCTTATCCGTTAGTTGAACTTTCTGCTTTCGATTGGGAAAAAAATCGGTATCGAATATTTTAAATCCGTTTAATTGACAGCGACACAACTTATGTGACGGATTACAGATAAGTAAACCGAGAGAAATATTTTAATTTCCGACTTATCAGGTGACTACATCTGTAATGTATTCACGATAGTGTTCACCACTTTTTTTTTAATAGCACGTCCAAATTTAAATCCATGCAATAAATATAAAACAAATACAAAAGTGTACGAACGCATTCCCATAACGACCCAACGCACTAATTGGATTAAACATTTTAATTTAAAGTATTCAATGAATAGATGGATTAAGTCTGCGAACTTGTTTTTAACAAATTGCATTTTTTATACGGAGAATGTCGAGGAAATGCGCGGTTAGCAGCACGTCTGTATGCGGAAAGGTTTCCTGATCATCAACGAAATCCGCATTATCTAACGTTTATCAGAATTGCTCACGCCAAATGCAGACTCTTTCAATGTTGTCACGTCTTTCGGTCAAGAGCAGAATTAAAAGCCGCTCATAAATCCTTTCGCTTATGATAGATGTTCTAGATATAGACATTCTGCGTATCTATTGGAGATAATCGATTTACATCGTTTAGTAAATTCGTTACTCAAAGGAAAGCTTTGAGTTGAGTGACAAAAATGTCACTTTTAAATTTGTTTCCGTCATTTCGTCGTCGTAATTGATTCACGTTCTGCACCTGCACAAATTGAAACGTAGGTAAACTAATCGGGAAGATAAACTGCAATTTTATGAGCCCAATAAACGCCCAGGGTTTTAAAATTTCCGGTCGAACGTGTCCCGGCTCTATTTCAGTATTAATTACAAGCTCCTGTAATCATTACCGGGAGAATATCAGGAAGTTCATTAAAATTAGCGTCCTACATAGCCCTCTAACCCTGATCCCTCGATCATAAATAATTACGTTCTTGAATATCAAATTACTGCCTGTAGGTGGAATTTTCTTTTACGTTCTCGGCCTTAGTTTTAAATGCACGTTACGAATGTTGATTAACGGGAAAGTCGATGAAAAAGAGATGCCGTTAATGTATATTTTCCAATCACATTAATTACGAATACAAAAATCATACTTGTAGGTAAATACAATAAATCCGTTTCTTCATTGTGTTAACTTGACCTTAACCTTTATTATTACTGCGATAACGTAAGAAGTAATTGTTTGCTGTAATGAGGAAAAAAGTTAATTGAATTACAACAGTAACATGAAGCAAGAACTAAAATTCCGTTTCTAATACATTTTATGAATAGGTTCTCATTCAAACATGCACTAGACTTTCAATCTAGCGCTGATGATGTCTGCAACGCGGACGAAATACGTGTTCGTTCTTTCTACTCGATGTAATTTGGTTTCTTGTAACTCTTATTACATAACACGCGATAAAATAATCACTTTTGGAGAGTTCCTAATTTCGCATTGACCTGAAAACCTGAAAATACCTACGAAGTTAATTTTCCGATATAAATTACAAACTAATTGAAAATCATCACACGTTCAACGTTAGGGCAATCTCTCCTCAGCTCATAGGCCATCGAAGTGTGAAATTACGAGCGAGCACGTATCACTTGCTCGGCAATTTATAATTGACTACGGATTATTATCCCATGCCCATACCAGTTCTTCGGCACTCGCGTTCCCATGGATTGGTGTTGTTTGGGTGGTCGAAATGATTTTTGCCGAAGATCAATCCACGGTCAGCAATCTGCGTATTAATATCGGATTATGCCGAACGACATACCACGATGTTATTGCGCACGCCTTATTTTTAATTAAGGCCGTAATTAATTAAGACACTCCGTCAGATTACCGATGAAATTTATGGAAGACTTTATTAATTATTTTTTGAGACGCTAAGTATGTCGAAAGATATTTTGCTGCGCGGCAAAAGCGTGTGACACGCCGACGTTTTAATTGGATTAATAATTTTGCTCTTTTTTTTATTTCCAGCACACTCACGAAGAACCGATCAGGAATGGATCAGGGCTAAACAAAGTAAGTGATTTTTTTTAAATTTATTTGTTGACACAACTTAATCATATTTAAAAAGAAAAAAACTAAAATACTTTTTTAAAGAAATATTAAATTTCAATGTGATGGGTCAATTTTATTGGCCGCAAGTTTACAGATTTTTTTACTATATGCCGATCATATAAATCTGAATTAAGAAAATATACGACGAAACGACATGACAAAAGCCTTGCGGCTTTTTGACGAAAGTTAGAAGAAGGTAGCTACATAAAAGTTCTTTGACTTATCAGTCGATCGATCGGCATATATTAAAAAAATGAACTCAAATTATTATTATAAGATTTATACTATAATTCAAACTTTAATAGAATTAAATATCGCAAAGTTTGAAATAAAATAAAATTATGTCTTCCTTAGTAACACATCCTGTATTAATACATTTTGCAATTATCCACTCTTATGTATTTGCTGTTCTAAGATCCTCATATTCTACTCTTTTTAAAAATTAAAAACATTGAAAATTACTTTAAAAAATTATTTTTGTTATGTTCTGTAATGTGTATATGAAAAATCGGATTTATTTGAACTTAGAGCAAAACTTTAAAATGCACGCTGTGACCAACAATGATTGAAGGTTAGCATCTGAAATATTTCCGAAATATTATCAATATTTCATTCCACAACAGCTATTTACTATTATCTATAAGAAAGTGAATAATAATTTCTAAAACGACACCGTGCGGACAATAAAAAATTATTAAAGAGCGCCGCCACATTCAATCATTGTTGATCATGGTGTATTTTTTAAGAAATGAATTTTGCTTAAATACAAAAAATGCAAAAATTCTTTTACAAGTCGTGCAAAAGGGATGTAGGATGTTTGAAAAAATATTTAAAAATATTATAAAGGATATAGCATTTTAGTTGTTTTTTTTTACATCCAATTCTTACCTATATGATATTTTTATTTAAAAAATAAATATGGTTTGGACTGCTTTTAAAATGCATTCTAACCATTTTGTGTATTAGATAGTTGACAGATTTTTCAAATTACAACGAAATATCGATTAGAAAAGGTTCAGAAAATTGTTTTAGCTATTTGTTATTTTTATATTAAAAAAAAACACAATTTTGAGAGCTTTTGGAATGCTTCCTAATTGTATTAGGTGACAAATTTTGTCCATTTCTGTATTAATTGACAGATTTTTCAATATATGTATCTACATACAACGAAACGTCAATTAAAAAGAGTTCTAAAAGTTACTTGCATTATTCTTTCCAAAACTATTCAATTTAAAATTTTATTTCGTAGAGTGGGTAATATTTACAATTTTATTTATAGCCTTACGAATAAGAAGCATGTATTTAAATATTTTTGTTATGAGCTTAAGTATGCTGTAGCATGTCTTTAATTTAATTAAGTTCAAAAATACACAATGCTGTAGCACGTCTTTAATTTAATTAAGTTGAAAAGTACACAACACAAAATGTTCCATTTAAAAAAAAAATATCTTGCTTAATTGTTTTTCTAGAAAAATTGTAATCTAGTCCCTAGTTTAGGTTTTGTAATAAAACTTTTTTTTGAAAAATACGAAAGTTAGTGGGGTTGTGAGAATTCCCTTTTTTCAATAGACTTTCTTTTAACGTCCATCAAATTAACTTTATTGAAAGCAACAGTTGACATTTAACTGGAAGAACCACAACAGCTGGTGGCCAGGATAAAAAAAAATGTGCACGCTTTTAATTATACTAACCAAGAATATCAGAAAAATAACATTCATCAGTTACATTACTGAAAATACAGAAATATTTAAATTATTACGTAGTTATTGCAAATTTGCGTGATACTTCTTCTATTTCTTTTAATAATATTTCTGTGGCTGCTGCTAAAATTACAATAAAAGATTTTTCTTCAAATCAATGCATATTATGAAATCAATAAATTGTTTATAAAACTATGAACTATAGAAAACCTTGTAGTATTCTTTGTATGTTTAATGGCTTGCAGGACATCACATTTATTTCAATTATTTATTCTTTGCGATCACTTTTTTATTTAATTTTAAAAATTTTAAAATTTTCTTGTGAATCAGCCGCGTTCGGTAGTTTTTTCTCCTCTCCGATGTTCTTCAGAACTGATTGCAAATATCCCGAAACAATTTAATGGATGGCTATCCAGGATTTTCATATCGATTGTAGCAATAAAATTATAATAAATACTTTGTTATTAAAAAATCCAAAGAGATATAAATACAAATTGCATAAAGAAAACGAACTAAACATAAAATAATAAAACATTATTAAGCTTAATGATATTCGTTTAATAATTGTTTTCTGATCATATCAAATTAACTTTATAAATCGGATTCGGAAGGAACCGTTAGGCAACTACGTATTCGCGTGTTCATCCACGGAAGGGGTGCAACCCTCGGTGAGTGCTCTATGAGGTTCGGTAGCTCCAAGCAGAGCGAACACGATGTCGAAGTAGATAGGATCTCGACATTCGATGACATCAACGACAAGAGTCGTCCGACCCCAAAACTCGAACAAGGGGGTGATCCTAACCCATGAAACGTGCCCACAGAACGTGCTAATGGAAGAAACACAAATATAAGAGAAATTCGATAACAAGAAAGAAGCTGATTTGTAAAAAACTTAATCCACATATCAATGGGCCAACTAAAGGAACACGAGCGCAAAAACAGTGCTCCCGACTGTTGTAAAAAGTTACCAAAGACAACTTAACAAAATTAGAAAGGGAAAATCCTAGAGTATAAAACTAAAGAGCGGCCAACCGGTATTATTAAGAAACCTTTTAGTAATCGTCTGGGCCATTGCTAGTTCATAGAGAACACGTGATCAATGTATTTTTTCTAATCTCTCAAAGTATCTGCAAACTCGACAGTTTGGTTTGGTCGTCTTTTTTATAATTTCCTCTGGAGTAATAAGAGCCCTTCCATTTTTGCACAGGAAAAAGAAACGCCGCAGATCGGTTTTATTGAAGGCGCGTCTTTTCGTAATAAATTCCTTTCATTCGTTGCTGGTGGCGTTGGGGAGTGATTAATCGAGAAGAATTAAATTACTGTTCCTTCTGCCGACGTTTCCGTACTTTTGAATTCCTCGGGGCTTTGTTTTCATTTCGGCGGTTTTCATTTCGTTACGAACTCCCCCGCAAACATCCCCATGAAATATAGATTTGATGAGAGTTTCACGTGCAAACTTTTTATTCGCTTTGCAAGTTGGAAGTTGAAATGACCAATCAGCTTATTCACTAACGTAATATTGAAGTTTATTTGCCAATTCGACAATTTCCACATTCCACATTCGAAAATTTCTCCCTTTAAACATCACCATCATCATCATCATCCACATAGAACCGCTATTTAACGTTATAAGCTTCGAATTAACGGTTGCACTGTACTTGCTGGACACGTTCATTTCCACCGAGAATGGGCTTTTATTATTTTAGCAACGCGATATAATATCTGCGGACATGTCCGAGTAAAACGGCCGCGGCTTATTTGCATGTGCGTGTCCGGACTTTTTATGAATGTAAATGGCGTCTTGGTAAGCAAATCCTTCGTGTGATTTAAGCGTCCTGCGGATTGTTGCGGAAAAATGTCGCCTAGACTAGTTTGTGTGCATGTATAACGTAACGGATGAGAGGTTTCTGAAAGATGCATAATTAGATCAGGTTTCTGTTAATGTCGTCTTAGTACACCGTAAAAGATCATGTTTATTACCCAACAGCTTTAAACGGAACTGCTAACAAGACAACTATGGCAAATAGTAAAACATATCTTACATGTTTATTTAGAGAATCATTTTTAATAACTGGAGAGAAGTCTTCACGAGTGCTCCGCTCATATGTAGACATTTATCACCGATACATTTTCATGTAAAGGCTAGTTTTATTTTTAATGAAATACTCGCAAAGACATGATTAACCTAAACTCTTTGAATCTTCTTGTTAACAGTCGTGTTTAATTGTAGCGTGATTAGATCTGAATATATGTTGCGACCAAATCACTAAGTTCACCATCCACGATTTTTACACCGTATAGATATAGTTTGTAGGTTTATCGGTGAGAGTTATTTTGAAACAAAGAGATTTATTTTGCACAATTTATTACACTAAATAATCAAACACTTAATAACAATTACTAATAATAAATTACACTAAAATATCTTTGTCGGCAAACGGCGGCGCGTTATTGTGCAGTCTGCGGCAGAAACCTTAGGACACTGTCGTTCTGAGACAAGCGATTATTTTTATATTATTTCTGATGGGGCAAGTTTGAGATACCTTTCTTAGAAGGGTTGAATTTGAAAATGCCGTTCGTTCCAGCTACGTTTACTTGGAAAGTTACATCATTCATGACTTTAGGTGCACAAATTTAAACTGAGAATTTCTGAGTATTAAGCGGAGGTAAAATGAAATGGAATTTCTAAAATTGCCTTTGTGATGTGTTTCTTGTGAACGTATTAATTTGTAAATAGAAAATGTGTTCATGTATTGAACAAGTCGTCTTGAAAGTCTTTTGAAACGTCTTCTCTACTGTACACTGTAGAAATATCCAAATATGTATGTATGAGATGAGTTCGATCTTTTCTAATAACCTTTTGTCACCAAATTTAAAATTTAATTGACTAGCCTCGAACCTACCTTGACGGTGTACAAGATCTGCTGACTAAACGTATCAGCTGTTACCCTCGACTAGCAAACAGTGGAGATAGGGGTGGGTCTAATTACGATTGTAAAGGAGACTTGTTTAACAAACCGAACGTAAACAATCAGTCGACGTCTCCAATCGACAGAATTTTCCAGAAAAATCAAACGTAAATAGAGGCTTATTTACTCACTGGTACGTGAGGGTGGTGAACACAAACACACGCTTAAATTTAATAAAATTCAAATTTTATTATAAACTCAAGTAGAGCGTAAAGGCTCACAAGCAATTTACACAAGGTTCGGCGAGTGATTATTTATCACGAAACTTAATCTAAGCTGCAGATTTTAAGAGAACTAAAATTAACAGCTTAATTTACGCTGCGATTTACTACCAGAGTAGGCGCAGCACAACAAATAGGCTGAAATTCGATCTCTATTCGATTATGCAAGAGAATTAAAAAATATAAACCAACCGATCCACGAACTGTCAAATTAAATTAAGTTGGGAATACCTAACCTTATTGACAGCGTCCAGTCGGTGCGTCTGGTCAAAGTTACTAACCGAAGCGCGGTAGCCGGTGGGTAGTTACGACGCCCCATCGTCAAGATGGTTGGTCAGGTTTCCCCTATGGTTCGAAATGATACGAGTTGACTCGGTTTGAGCCCAACTCACTGCGGCACAACTTACAAGGCTGAAGCGCAGACCAGACCTTATCAAGCGATTCCTAGGCGAATTAGCCTTTATCCGCTTGGGCCCCGACCAGAGCCATCGGATTTCGGTGGCTGGCACTATAAAGTGACTTCCAATTCACTGCAACTCAGTGGTCCGGGGTGCACGCCCCTCGTCCCTTCTGGTCAAGGGAGACCTATCTAATCTCTACTAGCTAACCAGGCTAGTGCCGGAACTGAGATCCACAGTTCACTCGTCGGGATGGATGGACATCATGCCCAAGCATGCAGGCTGGCAACCACTGCCCCCGTGAGTCCAACCCAGTCGACCGGTGGAGGTCTTCCTCTACGCACTCCACTCCAGGGAAGGAAAGGGTATCCTCCGGACTAACCGGTCCCCACGGTACCAGTTAACTTCACTGGTTGGAAGTTCGGCAACGTCCTAAGACGCGTCCTGCAGATGAATGTTTTTCCCCCTGGCGAGGTAAACGAGGAGGAACAGTGTTTCCAACTGTACCGAAACGCGGCTGAGATGATGCTGTGTTGCCACGATTTCTTAGCGGCAAATTCAAACGTAACACTTTGTTTATCTTTTGAACGGATCCGACTGGAGGTCTTATATTTTTTCTTTTCACCTATCTCTATTATTGCTTTCTACCTGATAATGTCCTTCACTGTTTCTTGTTTTCTTTCAATTATCTCTGTTGCAGTGGTATTCTGTTTAGTTCTTTCTCGTAGATCTCCGTTTGAGAAGCCAAACCGTCACTATTCGCCTAACACAGTTACGTAGAAACACCAGTATCTCTTCTACAGCTTTCTGAGTTGTTGGTCAGGTTTCAACTCAATGTAACAGTATCAAATTTGGGGCTTTTGCTTGTTTCCGTAGATACTCATGCGGTTCTGGAAATTCCACCTTCTTTTTTCCGTTGAGATCCTGTCTACTTTGACATCGTGTTCGTAGAGAAGGACCAAGCTTCCAGATAGTAAAAAAATGTCCACTTTCTCTTCTTTTCTTTTATTCATGTTTTCTATCTACGTAGTCCGTCATAGCTACATCTTGGACAATCTAGTTTAATTAACTAAATAATTTAATTCCGATATGTGTCATAAACCCTTCTTCCATGGTACATACTCCAAGTTGAAATAATACCCGATATTGAACTTTGTAGAGAGTTCCTTGTGAATTACAAGTATTCAAATGTCACAGTAATTAATGTAATTAATATGCCGTGTCTTAATTAAAATTAACATAGTACATGCTACACGTTTAGTAACGAATCCAAAGTCTTGTTTCTTGAGTTTGTACGGCGTATAAATAACGCGACCAACGGAAATTGGCGGCGAAACATTTAAATGCGCTAATTAAGAAGTCTTCCAAGGTAGGAAGGAATTCAGTCGATTCCAAGTCCAAGGTTGAGCTTGACTTGTTCGCGACATATACACGCGCAAGAAGCTTTTGTCGAATGAGCTGAAATAATAGACCTCTGGAAAACATGAATACAAATGAGTCGACTACGTCTCTCATCGTTACCAGGAATAATAAAATCTTAGTTTTACCTTTTTTTGCGTTGCGCCGGCGTTTTTTGCTTGCGCAAATGATGTCATGTTTACCAAAGAGTTTTAGGAGCACGTGATTTAAAGACGTTATCTCCCACTTAGCGTCGGTTAAATTTAAGTAGGTAGACACTTAGGCAAATTGCAAACGATGGAGAGGCAAACATTGTAACGAGGAAAAGGTTGTTGAACGAAATAACTTTAATTCGCGTTGGTTAGAACCTGGTTACCTCTGATTCTATTCTATTCTATTTAACAGAAACGCAAATAAAATTTGAAATCCTTTTTCATAATGACCCCTTAAAATTAGAAAGTAGGCAACCCATTCTACTTCCGTGCTTCCAGTACATTACGAAGACACGAAGTTATTTCCGATTTGATCGATGGGTTGCCTATTCTAAAATCTTGAGGAGGACGATTTAAAATGAGCAGCGCCCTGTAGGAATCAATTAACCAGCCTCCCTGGGCAAGCTTTGAAAGTTTGGGGTTCGCACGAGTGTTCATTAAAAAAAGAATTAAAGAAGTGCCTCTGATCGTACATGAAAAAAAAATTAATGACTTTAATCAGAACCAATTTCCAAATAACGTTATAACTTAACGGCTAATTAAAAACTGTAAGCATATGTTCGTTTTTGGTTTCATCGAATTTAATGCGGTCGCCTATCAAATATTACATCCGTTTTGATGTAATTAAGCACAATTTACGACCTATAATAATACTAAATATATTAAAGCGCGCTTAATGTTAAAATATAGTTTGATAATCCTTAACCTTATAATAGCCAAACTCTTACGAAATAAGAAAAATACTTTGATTACGTTCTACAGACAGAACTTTGCCCAAAGTCATCATTTTTAGTCCCATGCATGTAATTTACTTTCTGTACATGAAATTACATGGTTCTTTGTTTTTTATTTATTTCGCTTTTCTCCTCCGCAAATCAATCTGTCAAATAACCGAAATTTGTATAGATGGCGCCGCTGCCTTCTTTTGAATATACCTGCTTGTCAGGCAGGTGGCGCCACTTTCTTTTCCTGCTTATTACATACTATTATGTATTTAAATTTCAAGCTTTGTGTTGTTGTTTTTTTATTTGTTACTTACAATTAGATAAAAAGTATTTAAATTTCGCATTTCAGAAAAAAAAATACTTACAGGAATTCTACGTACGTATATTGTTGACGACCTTTTCGTTTAATTTGACATAGGGATGTGGGTTCAGAAATTTTCCAATTTGGAAAGTTTCTAAAATGGAAATTTTCCAGAAACTTTCTAACCAATTTTTCTGGAAAATTTCCGACGAAAATTTAACGAAGTTATTACTTGTTGCGCTTGCACAGTTTAACATAAAATCATTTATTAAAATGTAATGCCTAATAACTTCAAAAGATTATGTGCCCAAAATGCGGAAAAATACCTATACGTACAATTTATGAATTATAAGCGAACGCCAGAGCATACGTTTGGTTTGTGAATACACATTATTTTCTAATTTCTGTCATTTTTTTATATTGCCGTTGTAGTATTTGGTACCATTTTAACTAGCTATAATTAAAGCTGGTTCTTGTCCGATGAAAATTGTATCACAAACTCTTTTAAACGGACACTAAATGGCGCATAAACACTTAACGTTTCGCAGTCGTTCGACAGCTTCGTCAGAAGTGAAAAATTTTAACTAGCGTTTGCTCCTGAGTTTATAAAAAATATTTTTTTAAAAGAAATACGTTACTAAATTGATTCGGAAATTTTCTGGTAAATTACCGGAAAAGGTCATCGGAAAATTTCCATCTTTTTTATTTTTCCGGAAAAATTACATCTCTAAATTTGAATATTCTTGCTTTATTTATTTTATTTATTAATAATCAGCTAAAATTGAAATTAAAAAAACTAAGAATAAGGAAAATTTCGTATTCCGAACTTTTAAAACGGTAGTTAGTAATCTTCTGTTTTTTTAACTATGCTGAGAAATAAATAAATAAATAGGAGAGACAGATAGAAAGAGATACAGAACGAAAGATGAAGACTAGAGATATATTTTTTTTGTTTAAAGATGCACTGAAATTTTTCTAACTTACTTTATTATTACTTTACTTAATTTTCTATTATAAACAGATTTCAAAAAGCCAAAAATAATAATTTCCAAAATACCAAATACTCTGAGAAGACAGCTTGAATTGTTCCTAGAGTCCGACCGATTAATCGGCTTCGGCTTTGGCCACCTTCGACCAAAAATTGCACCTTCGGAAAAATAATCGGCTTCGTCCAGATTAAGAATTAAATTAAAACTGTAATCATGAATAGGGGTGGGCGATATCACATTTGCAATATAGGTTATCGATCTATCGTTAATATCCATAAATATCGATAAGCGATATTGAAAATGTGATGGAAAAACATTAAAAGAAAAAAAACAACATTTCTCGAAAGGGAAAGTTAAAAGTAAAAACGCAAAGAAAAAAGACGATCGTTTCGACGAGGCATTACAGAAATGAAATTAAAAAAAGCAAACTAAATCGTAGTGGAAAATTCTGCTTGGTTTTAAAAGTAAAAGTAAATATTTTAACAAGGAAATATTAAAAAACACACTCAGAGAAATCACTTAACTAGGGAAGAAGAGAAAATGAAATTACAAAAACAAAATACGATGAATTCATGGATTCATGGTTCATAAAGAAATAATGGTACGAATTTGCAATCAGTATTACGAAGAAATCACGAAAAAAGCAAAAAAAATAAGAAAAGTTGATTGAGGATTCAAGCAAGATTCTTTTTCGAAGGCACTGTGAAAAAATGCAGAAACAAAACCTTATCGATTAAAAATTAAGAGAGAAAAAGAAGCAACAACGAACATTTCTCGAAAACGAAAGCTAAAGTGAAAACGCAAAAACAAAAGACGATCGTTTCGTCGAATCATAACAAAAATGATTTTGAAAAAAAAAACTAAAACATATTGGAAAATTCTGATAGGTTTTAAAAGCAAATATTTTAAAATGAATGATGAAAGCGAAACACCATAAAAAACACACAAACAAAAATCACTAAAACTATTAAAGATTCTAAAAAGGAAAAGAGAAATTGAAATCACAAAAACTAAAGACTATCACATCAATTCATATGACTAATAAAGAGATGAAAAAGGAACATTGATAAAGGTTAACTGAATTAAAACGATTGCGAATTTATTTTAGGAAAATATGACGAAAATAAGGAAATTAAAAGTCGATAATAAAATACATCTGTAATATAAATAAATAAATATCATGTTATCATGTTAAAGAGTTTTAGCAAAGCCTTATGTATTCAACTGGAAGATTTTTTCTACTATCGTCAAATGTATCTTGACCTTTCAATTTTGACATAAGTTAATTGCATTTAAGCTACGACTTAGGTTTTACTTTTCATAGACTCCACTAATCTAAAAAATGTATTAACGCATTGTACATACATACATACATCTTAACAAAAATTAATAAACGTATTGTTCTAGATTTTTATGAGCGTAATTGTACAGTCGGGAGCATTAAATTTTGGTCCAATCAAAACGTCAGTTTTAATTCTAGAAATTAAAGCAATATCCTACCTTTTACCGAAAAAGTGTCAAAAAAAGATAAAAAGAGATTACTCCCGATAGTCAAAATTAAGACACCAACATCTTTATTTTTAATAAAATACAAGTCAGCAAAAACGACCAAAATTAATTGCTCGCAACTGTATCTTTATTATTTAATACATCCTTGTATACTTTTACACTTATTATTTTTAAGCCCCCTCCAAAACAAACTTCTGGGTCCGCCACTGCACTCAGTGAAAGTAATCCCAAACTAACTAATACTAACATTTATTTATTTTTTCAAGTGTTATTTGTTTACAAAGTATGGATATCATGACATAATTATTGTCGATTAATGAAACAGATGGTCGATGATTAAAATACTTTGATTTATTGATGGAAATTGCTACATTTTTATGAGTAGTAGTTATAAACTGTATTAACAGTACGTAAAAATTGGCTTATAATTAATTAATTCAGTAATTAACTCTAGTAGATATTTAGAAGCTTCTTCCGTTACGAATTGCATGTGGGCTGCGACATTGACCACGTGACAATGAATCTTGCTGGAGCTTTATTGTTATACAATGTGTTTATAAAAACCACAGAGCATGTCAGCAGATTCGATTTATACTAACAGTCGAAATTGGGCCCGTATTCTCATTTTATCATTCTCATTTTATGATAAGTCGTGATTAAAATAAACGAGAAATGATATAGCTTTATGTCGATTTAACGTGTAAGAGAATGAAGGACGAGCGTTGTTAATACGTTTCTGTAAGAATTTAAGAACTTACTTTACTTATCAGATAGATGGCGCCACTTATCTTTCTAATTACTACAGTTCAATTTCAAGCTCTGTATTTTCTTTTTTTTAAATGATCTCCTGTGCGAAAGGAAATTTTTAAATTTCGCATTCCAAAAAAAAATTAAGTGAAATCTGTACTGATTGTTTATTTCTGTTTTTTTATTTATTCGTTTTTTTTTTCTCCCCCTGCAAATCAACCTTTCAAATAAAAATGATCGCCCAAAATGTATAACTATGGGTATTTATGGTGCCACTGATTTTCTTCGTAATTTGCCCAATTGTTGCTTTTCCCACTAATTATTGCTTTTAGACTTCAAGCTCTTTATTATTATTGTTTTTATTTACTGCTAACTTACTTAACTTATAATCACGAAATATTTACCCAGTTGTCAGCTACAGACGTTTTCTGTCAACTGGTCCCGCTGATTGATTAATTTCGACTTTAGCGACAGCGCCCTCTATTGGGCATCTTCCGAATCTTATTATTACTCGTTATAAACAAGCCTAAAATAAATTACTTAGTTGTTTACATTAATTGTTATGCCGAAGGCTCTTTACTTTGTAACATAATAAACTTTTAAAAAAATGCCTTGCCCAGCATAGTATGCTGAAGCGCATTTAATTTACTCTACTGGTTGATTCGATGTGAATTTAAAAGCGACGCCCTCTATATGACGTCTTGTGTACTTATCGCTGTTGATTATAAACAAGTCCGAAATTTATTGCAAGGGGATATTTTATCCAGTAGAATAAAGTTTGGGTTAGACGTTAGTCGTTTTCAAATCCCCCGACAAGTTATCGAATATTTGAAAACAACGCCCTCTATTGGTCGTTATCGGAATTTATCGCTGCTCACTATAAGCAGGTCCAAAATAAATTACTAGCAGATTCGTGTCTGATTTGGCCAGTTTTGGGTACATTTCGGATTTAAACTTAATTCATTGACTTTAAAACAACATTTGGCGCCCTCTGGCGGCCAGTATTTAAATTAAGTATTAAATTAACACACACGTGAGTTTAGTAAGTCGATTTTTTTACGTGACTTTTCATTTTTCTCTTGTCTTGACTTTTAAATGTGGGTGTGTCGAGGTGAAGTTATTAGGAAGTATAAGCGCCCTCTCTCGGAGAGACAATTTAAATTTCGCGCGTTCCAGGAAAAACGAATTCTGTACTGTAGACGACGCCGCGCCGCGCCATTGACTTTTTCGTTTAATCTGAATGTTAAAGATTCGCGTTTTAATTATTTACTTTATTTATTATTATAACACAAAACACAAAAAAAGTGGAAGGTCTTTGGTATAGCTCAACGCATACATTTTTTTTTAAATAATAAGAGTCAGACAGATTTATTTACATTGTCAAAAAATCTTACAATTTGACACTCTTGATTTTTTAGATATATGTATGTATGTACTCGATTTTTTGCAATCAACTGTATACAATGAGGTAGGCGTGATTTAGAGACTAGACTAAACCAATACATGCATTTTTTTTTTAAATAATATATGGTCATCGCTGAATCGTGATTAAAGTTAAATTTTCAATGTACAGTGGAATCTCCATAACTCGAATCTCAAGGGACCGAAAAATTACTTCGAGTTATAGAAATTTCGAGTTAAAGAAAGAGATTTCAATTATACACAACGTGCAGGGACATCAATAAATTTCGACTTACAGAGAGTGTCGAGTTGTGGAGGTTCGAGTTATGGAGGTGCGACCATATTTGGGAAAGGATGCACATTTTATAAGGATTCCACTGTACATCGAAATAACAATTTATTCAATATGCTACTTTGTTACTTATTATATTTTGTTTTAGTGTTTTAATCAAAGAACTTGGAACTCATTCATGAATCAATGTGGACCAGTGTTTCTCAAACATAAAAAATTAGACGATATACGAGACAATACAAAACCAATTCAAAATAATTTTAGAACGGGAAGAAAATAGCATTTTGTAAATCAAAGGAAGCAGTCGTTAGTTTCTATTAACATAACAAATTGGCATTTAAATTAATGTTGTCTCACCCAAACCATGGTACTAGATACTAGATAATGTTCACACACTAACAATAAGACATTCTGTGAATGTTAATTTCTCCTCCGGACTCTGGGGGTTTCACAGTGAGTGATGTATACGTCTACTGGCTATGTGAAATCTATCGCAAAGACTCAGTTCCTTTTGATATGGTTTACACCGGAAATTCCGATCTTGCGCGTGAAAAATTTTACTCGTTACCTTTCATGGGATTCAAAATTCGTAATCCTTCTCTCATTTTCAGATGATAACGTCGTCATCGTACAGCGGCAACTATGAAGCTCTAACTAGTCAACCGCGATCCACGAAGAGTTGCACCGCAACAGGAGGAATGGATCTTAGCTATGTGACCGAAAGGATCATAGCGCTTTCGTTTCCTGCTTCTTGCTCCCAACAAACATGCAAACAAGGACAACAGCAAGCAGCTCACATGCTGACGAATAAGCATGGAGATAATTACATGGTAAATATATTAGGTTTTAAAGATTTTTTTGGTAGAGGTCATAAATCCTTTCCGGTTTTGGTTATAATTTTGTCCCAGTTCGCCGGTTTTTAATGACGAAACTGAAAATAAACTTAATATATGGTGTGCATTAAAATTACCGTCGTTTGAAAACGCGCTCTTGTGAAACTAGGTCACAAAACAAGCGCATAAAACACACATACTCTAGTACGTTACGTACGTACCACTAAAGTATTTATCGTTGTATTTACATTTATTTCGCCTGCACCCCGGCGTTCTAAAGTGATTTATGATTGGCAGTGTCAGTCCAACGTCCACGACGTATTTATGAGACGAAACGTTTCTCTGTGAATTATTGTTACAAGCCCATCATTTAGCTCTGATGTTGGACATGTTGGAAATGACCGCGAGCTCTCGTTTCTTTCATTCGGTTCATGTCAAGTCTCATCTCGTCCGTTACACACGAGCATAAGTTATGAATGGTTCTTCTGCTCAAGCTTGGTTTGCTAGATGGCACAGTTATTTATCTGCTTCGCGTCGTGACGTTTTCAAATGTAACTTAGTCGGATGATAAGAAAGTTTTCGTAAAGTTGCGACGCATTTTAATTTAATAAAAATATAATCTGTGCTGAAAATTTATACAAATGTATACATGAGTAAAAACAAAACAAATTGATTGCATATAACAATCAAATTATTAAAGGACACGTTTTAGACGAATTGACAAAATTAATTATTGATTTCTCACCCAACCATGGTACACCCATGCAGCCGCAATTCTTCGAATTTGCAATGGACAGTCATGACTCATATGATCAAGCAAGTCGTTTAATTACGAGGGCGAATTTTCCGCGGTCGCGTAGGCGAGTTTAACTTATGTAATAAGCTTAATGATTTATGAAATTGCCGATTTCTTACAATATAAATAGTCAAGACAAGAAGGCAAAGAATTAGGGATTGCAAATTTAGAGAGGATTTAAAATTCATTTTAACACTTCATCGTAATATAATGGAAAGGAGATTTTCTTTTTCTTATATCCTTATTATTTGACGAATAATCTATGAGACGCACGCCCACGGTGTTGTACTCATTGTATACAAGGAAGTACCAAGAGTCGCGATTAAGATAGATAACGTACACATACATATAATCACACTATATTATTTCGAAGAGTTAGTGTACTTTGGCGAAGCTGTTATCGTATCTTTCCAGGTAGATAGTATGTCAGAAACCGCAATAACAGGAACTAAAAGTAAGCAAACTATGCGTTGCTGCATTCTCGACTTAACTTAAAGGAAAAGAATTCGCGCGCCGTTCGGAGATCACAATCTCGTGCCTGTAACCGCCTTCTACAATTTCTAACATTTGCGTCGTCTTTCAAATGCCGCCGCCGTAGTAGAAAAGAGCGGCCTTTCTTATGTCCCGGACGTTTTGTAGGTGTTCAATCTTTCCGAACCGAAGAGAACGCTGCGGAGCGAGCACAAGCATGTCAGAGAGGTTGGATGGTCGCCTCGACTTGCACCGCCGTTGGAAAGAATCTGCAGCATCTGCAAGGAAATTGATTCGTGGCTCTCGGCGGACCAGCACAGGATCGCTGTTTTGCATGCAAAGTGAGTAATTAATTGCTTGCTATTTTTTTCTCCCTTTGTCATTTTTGTACATCACAACTTTCCCATTTCAATATATAAAAAAAAACACCCAGTCCCTTTTAAAACAGGAGAAAGAATGAAATTGAGTCATCTCAAAATCACAAATGTTACTACAGCTTCAATAAAGCTATTCTCAATTTACAACTTCTTTAATGTTACATGTCCAATTTGGAGATTGGCCCTCCTTCGCCTTCAAGGAGCATATACATACGGATACATTTAGTCTTTTATAAACATAGTCCAATTTCAAGCGGGGGGTTATCATCTAAAGAGGAAATAGATTTATTAAAAAAAAAGTTTGAGACTTGGTCAAGGGTCACTCAATATTTTCCAGGAAAGCAGTGGTCTCTGTCAGACCACAGGGCGAATAGGGAACATGCTATCCAAAGTACCGACAATGTGATTTTTTAAAAGGAAATTTAATGTGTTCTAGAAGACATGTTGGAATAGGTCTTCAAACTGAGCTCATGTGTCCAAGCTTCCTCGAGTAAGTAGGTTTGGGATGCGAGTTTGGATCTTCCTTGTCTTCCTGCCGCTCTCTAGAGACTGAAGGTTCTTGAGGCTTAACCCTATTTCTTGTTGCTGTGAATAGCCTAGCTGAGAGGCTCAATCTTGTAAGCACAGATTCCAATGTTACTGGTTCTGTAGCCCACGTCTCTACATTCATTCATTTCCTGTTTCATGTCCTCCTAATATTTCATTTCATCAGTTCACATATTAAGGATCTAATTGTATGCCTAAACACTATCAGTACTTCCAAATCTCTCGCCTGTACTAAGTGGGAAACCGATGGGAAGGTTCTATTGGTCCTTGATCCTTTCTTACAGTTCCCTATTTGTATTTCTTGGGTTGCTTTAGAACACTGTCATAGTATTCTTATCTTCTTTTAACCTCTTACAATAATAAGAGATAGTTCACTTTCATTCATTTCCGGTTCAGTCACTTCTCCATATTTCATTTCTGTGGATCGAAATCTCGTCTCAACTGGTTCGATGCAGTTGAAAATGTTACAGATCGCTTGGCGACGGAAGTCTCATTTACGAATTTCTTTCTAAGGCCCTGCTGTATAATTCCAGTTTAAGCCAAAGCTTAAACCGTGAGTCTATTGTCGTGATTCTCGTACATCTTGCAAATACGCGCCATTCCAAAAATGGTTATGTTTTTTTGGCAACCTATTATCCTAAAGCTGCCGACATTTTTTCTCCACCAAATAAATGCCTTTGAGATCTCACAGATTAAATCCGCAAGTTGAAAATCGTAGTCCTTGACAGATACTTCTTAGAAATCCGTAGAGATCTCGAAGTTGTTTTCGTTGATGGATCTAATGGGCTTGGAACATCCTTCGTTACTGGAGACGAAACCTTTTTCTTTTCGCTAAAGCTTACTTGCTACTCCTATGTATGAATTCCCTTAATGTGGGTCTTTCCTAAATACTTAAGTACTTTAGTTACCTTGGCTTTGAAATATTTATTAAACTGAGCGAATGCTCAAGAAGAAGTATTTCCATATCCCCTTCCGATGAAGATCTGACGCAAAGTTGTTATTGTGATTTTAAGCCAAAAGATTCTCTTTTGAATCTCTTAGGCCCAGTTGTACAATGCCAGTTTAAATTTAAATCGAAGCTTAAATCCATAACAACGATTATTTCAACAGTTGCTGTTAAGGGTTTAAGCTTTGGGTTAAAGTTAAGCTGGAATTATACAACTGTCAAAAAACATCTTTTTGACCTATTTACTCTAGTTACCTTGGCCTTGAAAACATTTATCAAACTATGCGATTAATCAAGAAGAAGAATTTTTTTGTGAGACGTGCCCATCACCTTCTCGACATTGCTTTTTTTCTAATCAAAGCTAATGACCTCAAACCACGAGTTCTCTTGGCTTCTTGGAATAACATTCATTTGTATCCGATCATCACAACGAATAAAATGGAATCTGGACTTGCCAATGAGGAATACTGATTTCCAGGAAAATTTAAACGAACTGTCCTACTTCCCTCGGTCAAGTCTTCTTGTCCTCAAATCCGAGACTTTTAACTTCTCACAATTTAATCCGAATATTCGTCCCATAGTCCCAATTAGTCTTAGTACAACTTGATGGTCTTTTCCATTTTTGTTTTATACTATAGTATACAGGGCGCGAAAAATCAAAGCTTGCATGCGGCTTTTAACGAGTGCTATATTCTAGATGTAGAAAAAAGATGGATGTAACGATGTCGTCGTAGTTCCCCTTCCAAGGCGTGCAAGGTCGATGTCATGCCCCCAATTTTAATTGGTCGCTTTTTGACTTTTCGTACGATAATTGAATTAAACACTTTCTATTTTAGATTCTTTTATTCGTTACTGGTTTATTTGATTCTTTATTGGTTTGCCTGGAAGGTAGGTACTAATCTTATCTTTATCAAAAAAGGTTATTTGTCCTTTCTAATTTAATTATATGTTTGATCGAGTTTCTTTAATGTATTCTGTTGGGGAACTCAAAAATTACGCTCCTCCATTAACAGCGGAGTTCGTCCTGCATTATCGTTAATCGTCCCACCATCCACACAGACGCAAGGTAGAGGCAATAATCAGCTTACCTGACTGCACAGGTTTTATATCCATCTCTGTTCTACATATTGAAAATCGTGGTACATTTCACTCGCGCTCGTTAAGAGCCGCATGCAAACTTTGTTTTTTCCCGCCCTGTATGCTGATTTCTAATAATTGATTATTGAGATTTTGTTACTTATCCAGTTGAGTTACTGAAATATGTGCCTTTTATAAACTCTAATTTTTTGAGCAGTGCATACTTTGCATAAGAAAGTTTTTCCAAGCACTGATTTTGAAACTCCATGCTTCGTAATGGAATATGCTTTTGCATGACCTTCCAGGAAATAAAATGGTTTCTTAAGATGTCGAAGCTTTATCATCTTTTTGACGACGGATATTTTTGGGGGGACAGTAAAATGAATTTCCTTAAAATTTCAGAGGCAGCAGGGATAAGCTCGGAGTCGTGGTGGCAGCTTATATGCACTACTCCAATATATGCGGAAACGCAGAGCAGGCACTGGATAGGTTCTCGATGAGGAAATTCCTCGATGATAACATCGGTCCCTTGCAAATGCCCTCAAATAAAAGGTAAGGTAAAACTCGAAGTGTCCCTCGTTTGTTTCACTTTATGTCCTTTTTTTTTTAGATACGTAGATTACTTCGCCGGTTTACTGTCGCATAACATAAAAATCAACGCCGCCCCACTGTACTTGACCCACGTGACCGTGTTGGGCGCACCGAAATTCCAACCCGGAGGTTGCAGGGCCTTCCTGAAGTTGTACGAGGGGCACACTCCGGTTTACACTTCAGGTAATCTAGATTTTTATATGCAAAGCGCGTATAAAAGCAAAGCCGGCTTTACCGTTATAAAACTGGAATATACGCACGTGTTTTATATTAAAAGGAAAAAGGAAAAAACGAAATAAATAAATGCGCTATTTACGGAACATAAATATTTCTCTTAGATAGTGATGGCTTAAATAAACCACTTCTAGGTAAAAGTAAACAGGAAATATTCACCTGAAATGGTGTTTCTCTTAAATTACATAAACAGAAGGACAACGAGGGTTTTAAAACGAGAACGTATCATGTCATACATGTACATACTCATACATACCTGTTTTTTTTATTACTGACTTAATAATGTCTTAAGCTAACCTAATAAAACCACGAATTCAAAAGCACCTTTCATTTTAAAAGACTGCGCTGCCTTGACAATTATTTTAAATATGCGGCTAGTTCTCTTCGAAAACGTTCCTTTTTCATTCAAAATTTATAAAAATTTACTACGCTTACTGTCACCCCTAAGGGGGGGGGGGTTGAATTTTTCATCCTTTCATTCTGGCTCAAAAAATATATCTAAATTTGGTATTCGTTTTCTATTTATCATTCGCGACAGCTTTCATTTTTACACTCATTTCACAAATTCTTAAATTGTTGCTTTTTTTTATCCATTGACCCCTTGAATCGACGTTTGTCTTTTGTTTTAAAATATATCTTGTTATATGTAGGTAGCTGAAAGCAAGACAATACCTCAGCATTTTAAACCAAGAAAATTAATAAATCAGACTTAGGGTCTTTCCATGGTAGTTATCCGTCAGTCAGTTTATCAAGAGATGGAAAGAGCGGCCCTAAATGAATAACGAATGGCTAATAATTCTGTTCTATTTATAAAGATTTTCAATTATGTTAATGTAAGAGAGGCTCTGGAAGATTTAGATGTAAACAGTACCCGCAAGATTTCTTAGAAGTATCAATATTTACTGACACCTTATACCGTCGATTATAATTTGGTTGCGATAGTTATTTTTAGGTCAACCGTATACAGCCTGTTCAAACTTAAAAGTACTGCTAGTTTGCTAATTTAACAGAATCTGTAGCTTTTGTATTTAATACATAATAAAGTTAGCAATAGTGCCGACTTAAGTTTGAACAGACTGTATATGTACGAATAAAAAGTAATACCGTCAAGTCCTAACTATTGTTAAGATACTTGTTAGTAACCGTACCTGCCAATGCTAGCTCAATTAAAACATCCCTTTTCACATTATCAAGTTAAGATTCTTTCAGAAAAAAATATATTTTATTGGAGTAAGTTTTGAAGAAATTTATTTTACATTTGACATTTTTTTCCGAACCATCCTGTACATATACTCTTTTTTCTCCTTGTTTCTTCCACCTTCATTTTCATTCCACTCTTTTTACAGGTTGGCATATTAGTAACATATGTCAACGTTCCAGATACTTTGATAGATTAGAAAAATACAGTGACAGCAACGTTCTTTTTTATTTATTTGTCATACAAAGCATAGAATTTCCTTTAATTTTATTAGATACCTCGATTTTTTAACAATTTTTAAACATTCAAATTTAAAAAGTATTCAAGTTCATTTGAATTTATTTCACTGACAAATTATTTATTACCAGAGCATCGTATGATATTGTGTATTATGGAATTATTGTAACTGATATTTGACACTATCACTCTAAACTTATGCTTTCAAGTTCCATTAAGTTCACCAAGATGAATTAAAAGTATAAAGGTGCGTTTACACTATATAACACTTATATGCATGTTGCATAACATTTTTTGTAAAACATTAACTAAAACGCCTCTATAACAAATTATATAACCTATTCTTTAGTCTATGTACATTAAGCCGGACTCAGACGAGTGGTGTACTTGGCCAATATACCAATATTGGTATACTTGGCAAATGTACCAGCTCATAAAGGCCATTTTACGCAAAGGCGTTCACACGACGTGTACAATTTTTTTTTTAAATACGCCAGCGAATTTATACAATGTTGGCGGAATAGATAGAAGAGTGCTGGCCATCATGGATAGCGGTCATTCTGAAAATGTTGTCCCTTGTGCAGCTTTTTAGTACTAATTTGTGGATATTATTTAAAAGTAAAAAAATCAAGAAATTCAAGTACCACTTCATTAGACCACTCCATTTAATTTTTTTATAATTATTAATAAACACTTTACCTTTTCTATCCGCTTATCAATACAGAACGAATAGTAGTTGCAAAGCAATACACAATTATATTAACAACTCGTGTGAGCGCAACTACAAGTATGAACTTGTCAAGTTGACCAATAATTGTGATTCCTTTGACTTGTGCCATTTTTACCGACAGACGATGGGAAATTGACCAGTACTCACCAGTGACAAATAATTGTACAAGTAAACCACTCACACGGCATGGCAAGTATACGCCATTAACAAATATTGGCCAAGTACACCAGTCGTCTGAGTCCGGCTTTATGGCGTCTGAAGAGGAGATTCTCCTTGCAGCTGCAATTACCGTAATGTTCCTCAAAAAGCAGAAAAGAAAGAGAGCTAAACGGTGGTTTTGGGTTCGACCATCTCTAGTTGCCAGAAATAAATACAGTGGAAGTGATCTTTTGAATGATTTTGAACGTGGTAACCATGACTTTTAACTGGAGAACTAAGAACTGATGGCAGTTTTTAAAGCTTTGTTCGGATGACAGGCCACCACTTCGAGTACTTAATTAATTTAATTAGCTATCGAATAGAGAAAAATAGGGGATTTTGTCTCACGCATCGTGCTTTTTGTTACGATTTTTAAAATCTGTCTCTTTTGGATCCCAATGCACCCGTCGCGTCGTTCCCTATACATGTCAATTAAACGATTGGTATCTACCCACCTCCATTCGACCATTTCGCCGCATAATAATAATTGTACAAAATACAACACACTGCGTAACCGAGACCAAATATCTATCTCTGGGGGAAGGGGGGATATTTACGATATTACATATCGTAAACAGACCTGCAACAGTGCAACTAAAGTCTTACATTTTCTTTGATCTTTACCCACATTGGTCGGGAAACGTGTAACACTTTATAAAACACGAAAAAAATTATAAAACGTCGACATTTTTTATTTGATTCTTTTAACATGTTGTAAGACATTGTCATATAACTAAGCAGCGAACGACTGTTGGGCGGCGAGTGTGGGAGACGTGTTGAACCGGCGAAAAATACATAATTAGTAGAGGCGATGAATTTTTCGCCCATTCGATACGAGCCCACTCTCCCCTGCCCAACGGCCGTCCGTTGCCTACACATAACACAATGTTTTATAATTCGTTAGATGGTGTAAACGCAGCTTTAGAAATATAAGTACTTGACATATTCTTCAAAAATTGACTTTTTATTTTACAATTTCTTAATAAGAAATTTTTTGAATGTAAAAAAATCAAAGTTTTATTTAAACATCTTAGAATTCACAAGAAAGCTTGAATAATGTACTTCTGCATAAACTTTATTGCATTTATTATTTGTTCCATACAAAATTGCTTAAGGCCTAGTTTTACAATCGTGGAATAAGGACGGAATAACTGTTCGCCGAATGTTCCTCCACATCTACGTCACGTTATTCTGAGAATATCCGACGATTGTAAAATCGGGCCTAAGTTATGAACGTAAATAAAAATTAAACTTGCTTATAACTAGAAGAATTCACCTCGCACCGGTGTATTAATAATTTTTTAATATTTTTCCCTATCACCATTTAACAACGCAGTGGGGGCCTATTTTGAATCACACTGTATACAAGGGAATCCTTGCGATTTAGGCAAACTCGCTTAACCCAAAAGTAAATGACAAAGGAGGTACAGGACGTTAAATTCAACATTTCAATTATCTTCAATAATTCTTAATAAATTAGTTGGCATAGTTACCTTAAAAACTGACGTAAGGGATTTTCTTAGAACGAGAAAAAATAATATGGCCACAGTATAAGTAATTACCCAGTAGCGACGATGTCAAATTCGACCGCCATACTGTTTGATACCTAAATGCAATCAGTAGGTATCAAACAAAATGGCAAATGTGACATATATCCTCGAGTGTCGCTACTGTGCAGATTCTTATACTGTGATATGGCCTTAATTTTATTGTAACTGATAGAGACGCTGTCGTCCTTGCTTCAAAACGTTTTTATGAATAGACTTATGGTTCTTTTGACAAAAAATATATACGGGGTGTCACATTAGTGTGTCTAAGTTCACTAATATATGAAATACACAAAGTTACAGAGCACTAAAAACTGTACATCTGGCACCCCTGTATATTCCTATTGTATAGAGTTTGCACAGTAAGATTTCCAAGAACAAGATTAATTTCTATTTATCTCGTTTTCGCCCTGACATTTAAAATTATTGCTTTTTTTTTCAAAGCTTACGTACATGTGTAGATATGTTATATTAAAAGGTTACGAAATTGTCGTATTAAATTTCAGCTTCCTGTTTATATAAAGCTCTCTATCACAAAGAGGGATTCTTTGCGGTACGTATGAGGTCACGGATGTGTACAAATAAATGACATATACATATATGTGAACAATGTATGAATCGCCAATAAAATATGTATTCATAAAATAGCTGACCTCTTTGTAGGAAGGCTGCGCGCCGCATATTTTAAATACGTGGCAAGTTCCCACAACCGCAGAATCACTGTGTGTTTCGAAAATTGTTACGATTATTGGTAGTTTCGTTTCGATTATAGGAAATTAAACGGGGAACCCTTCAGAGCTCGTAAATAAATCAGTCCCCCTTACAAGTATATATAATTACTGTTCAGTCTGATTATTTAGTGCGACTATTCTTGAAACTTCCTTTTACAAGCAGAGTGTCTGTTTAGTGTTAAACGCGGTGCATTTACGAGCCCCTCTATAAATAAATAGGCTGCGCCATATTTAAAGCACAATATTTTTTGTGGTCTCTTAAAACGTGGTTTGCTTAAGAAGTTGCACCGATTTCTTTTCAGGTGTGTATACAGTTTCTAGTAGTGTCGGTCAGTTTACTGTGAACGTGGCCGGCGAACGCCGTCGAGGACTGCAACTCAGGGGAGACATCCTCATCAAGTGCTACCACCGTGCAGACAGTGGACGTGAGACGATCTTCGCGTGTCAATTTCATACTTGTGCAGTTGCTGACTATACACTTAGCTTTACTCGACAAGAACTGGATGGTGCTTGTAACGGTTAGTCGAAATTATTGCAATTTTTATGAAACCGTAACTGTATCTGTTGTATATACAGGGTGAATGACAATTATTCCGACGTGTAAGAGAATCGACGTCACAGATTCCGGGGGAAAATATTGAAAACATTTTTTCGGGGCTAATTTTTGATTAACTATTTCTGGAAAACTAAATTAGAAAGAATTTCTCCCTTACTCTCAAATATCGTGGTTTCATAACGCCGGATTCATTAACAGTCACCCTGTATGCTTTCCCTATTGGCATATTTCTATTAGCATTATTTTTTATGCGAATTAAAATGAGCTAGTATAAGGTAAGTCCAAGTGAGAATTTGAACTTACCTTATACTTGCTGAATTATAACGATTATCTTATCTACAAGATTGTTACTAAAAATAGCTCCTAAATTATTTTTGAGAAACGCTCCTATTTTCGAGATAACCCGTCGATACATTTTTTTTTTAATTCAGTGAGCATTGATCAGTGCACAGCTTCGAATCTCCCGTGCATGTTTTAACAAGTTCGAGGACTTTAGTGTTGATATTCTTTTAGATCCCAGATTTCCTGCAGATGGTGCCGTAGAGTTGCATTTTTCCCCGGGTCCGGAAAGCAGACAACCTGCTCCAGCACCCACCCCTGCCGTACCTGTAACTCTTGCAGACGATCCAGTAACGAGAGCCGATAGTCCGCTTGAGTTTGAAGAAAGTGAAGACGACGATTCTGATTCAGGTTAGTTCTAGATTCTATTTTTATTAAAACCTTAACTCGCGTTCAAAAATTATGGCAGTATTGCACATTTAATTAAATCATTCTCATATAGGGTGTTACTATACTTGAGTTATAAGTTTGTTTGAATACCATTCTTTGCGTAAAAATTGATTCTTCCACCACTGCTTTCTTATTTACATTGTATAAAAAGTATTTCTATTAAAAGTGCTTCTGCACGAGCACATCATTGTAACTTAAGTTGTGGTTTTAATTGACAAGTCAGCTTCGGGAGTCTCTGGGTTAGACAAAGACGTTTTCAAATACCAAAAAGTGTAACTAGAATAGCCTGTAGCAAATAAGATATGAAGTGAGCCGCAGTTTCCGCCGCAATAAAAACAAATTTGACCGTAAGTTTATGTTTACTTCGTCTCGGAATCATCTGGTCTAATAATAACGCGCCCAACACCTGGGAGTCGAATGCCAAGTCTGGTGCTTTTGTGAATTTTTTTGCCAAATTAAAAGCGGCGGTATTAAATTACGAACATCACCAGCTGCCGTTGTTTAGGAAGAACCTAAAGATAATTGTTTTTGCACAGTCACGTCAACAACCTTGCTGCCGACCTACACAATCTCGTCGACAATTTTGCACCTACAACAAATTCGTGACGTTATCTAATCAAGTTGTCAATTTACGGATCGCCTTGTATTAAAAAAGAACTCGGCGATATTGAAATCAATATTAACAAAATTAATAACTTGTCCCGGTTCGATGTTACAGACCGATTGACGATGATTGAATAACATACGAACGAAACAACCCCCTTGCGATCAAGTGTAAAGCACAATCAAACTTGCTACCCACCCGAAGGACAGCAGCAAATTGAAGGAGTGCTCCAACACAGCCGACTAACACTTGGAGAAGGGTGTGGGTCGTACGCAACCCCAAAAGTACAGGAGCAGAATTTGCTAATAAAACAAAATCCACCAATACAACACAATTGTCTTTATTTGCGATAATATGCGGCACGGAATAAAATAAAATAAAAGAAAGAAAGGCAAAGATTGTTGTCAAATATAAAAAGCCCGAAAATTCGGCACCAACTTTCCGTTACAAAGTCAACGTAATTTTCTAACCTCGAGCGACAGGGGGTTGTTTAATTTACAAGTAAATTGAAAACCCGCAGTATCACATAAAAATATTCCAACCTTGATTACATCGTCCGCGCCCCACACGTCAACTGTCGTCGTCGATGTCCAGCGAGTATCGATATCGGCGGAGGGCCGCTGAAGCCAAGAAGACGTGTCGCTATTCCCAGCGAC